>CM060931.1:311368863-312860113 GCA_030765085.1 Allium cepa
CACTGTTTAAAGCATTGTATGGAAGGCTATGCAAATCTTTTTTTTTGTTGGCTAGAAACCGAGGATAGGTCGGTTCTTGGTCAAGATTTGATTAGAGAAGTTGCGAAGAAGATTGAGTTGATTCGAGTTAGGATGAAGGAGGCTCGGTCTAGGCAAAAGAATTATACAGATAGAAGACAAAAAGGCTTGGAGTTCCCTATTGGAGATCATGTATTTGTTAAGGTGTCACTAATGAAGAATGTGATTCGATTCGGGAAATCAAGGAAGTTGGCACCGAGATTCGTAGAACCATTTTCTATTGTAAAGAGGATCGAGAAACTCGCATATAGAGTAGAGTTACTGAATAGTTTGCACCGATTCCATGATGATTTCCATGTTTCTCATCTAAGAAAGTGTGTTAGAGATTAAAAGTCTACTATAACACTGACTGTGTTAGATAGCTTAGTAGAAGAGCCAGACTTGATTACAGTTAGAAAGCCGATTCCTATAGTCGCAAGAGAAAAGAAGAGGCTAAGAGCAAGGCAGACGAATTAGTTAAAGTCCGGTAGAGCAATGACGAGAGAGACTGTACTTGGGAGGTCAAGAGCAGGGTTAGAGATGCTTATCCTGGTTTGTTTGATGGTATTTTTTACCTTTTTGATTGATTTGTTGTGTACCTTATCGTAATTTCGAGGACAAAATTCTTTAAGGAGGGGAGTCTGTAACGATCTTATTTTTAATAACATTATTTAAGATATCTAACTAGCTAAATTAAATTAAATAATGTGATGATTAGGGAATTGAAATTTTTGATTACTAAGGGGTAGCCAGGGCATGTGAATGAGTAAATTAAAATGAGGTAACATGAATTAAAAAGATAAGGGTAATAGGTGAGGGAAACATATGAATAAGAGCATTCTAATACTGTAAACCTTTAGGAATTCATTTTACACATTCATTTTATTATCAAAAATCAAGATATATTGGTCGGCCACCATCAAGCCAGAAAGAGGAAGATAAACAAGAAAAGCTAAAGGGAGAAGTTAAATCAACTTAATCCATTCTCAAACCTCATACTCCTTAATCTCAAAGCTAAGGTGAATAATGACAACATCTTATATTTCCTATTGTTTTTGGTTTTGAGGTTAATCCGAATTATTTTGCAAGGGTATGCCATATTTGAATGATAAATGTTTATATATGCTTGTTGATGATTTATGATCACTCATATAGGTTTTATGATATGTTTTAATGTAAAAACCGTATTAAATGACACACAAATGCCCTGTGCTTTTAGATTTTGACTAGAAATGGTATTTTAGAGATGGTTTTCAATATTCATAATTTTTTGAATTAATGTGGATTTTATATTAATTTTCTAGTGAAGAAAATGATCATTTGGGTTTAAAATTATTTATGGGCAAAATAATATATGTTTTGGGTCTGAAATTAATATATGTTAGAAAATATATTAAAAATGATTTACTGGAATTTTTGTAGAATCTCTTAAGTGTTTTAGTAGATATATAAAATTATTTAAGGTATGTGACTTAAACGTTTTATAATTTATAAAAAAAGAATGGGTATTTTGTACATTATTTAAATTAATTATTTTTGAAATTTTGCTAGCGCTTTTAGAAAAGAAAATTAGCAACCAACAGAACCTGGTCTTAATGGTCACACCCGATGCATTTGTTATTAGCCCCTTGCTAATTTAGTCCAAAATTCTAGTGTGTAGGGCTTTGTCACAGGTAAGATTAAAATGATGTTACATATAGAAAGGAATATATTTGTACAGAGATAGATTATTGGTGTGCCTGCAAAACCATTAGGATCAGGTGACCCTAGGGGATGATAAGTTAGGGCCAGACCGTCCAGAAGAGGAGTATCTAACAAATGTTAGGTTATTTCGTTTATATTTTCTGGTAGGCCCAAGTATGCCAAAGGTTAGTAGTTAGCAAAACAAAATATAGTGTTTGGACAGATAGTCCGTTTGTTACCTTATATGTATGTTTACATGATAATGCTTTACATTTTTAACCAGTTTTGGTTACAAAATTATTATTTGCAAAAGGTATGTTTTAAAAGGATGGCACTAGGGGGAAACCCGTTCCGCTAAGCAGCATGGTCTCACTTAATATCAAATAACTGAGATGTATAGTATTATTCGCACTACACTTTATGTCTGACTCGAAGTTTATGTTTTTCTGCTTAAACTCTTAGGTTCTCAAAATTGATTTGAGTAGGCCGAGGTTTAAGGTTTATGGGTTTTAGTAAGTTGGCGAGTAAGCTTCTAGAAATGAGCATGAGGCTGACGGATAGCTATTTAGGAGTTTTTGTTTGTTTATTTCCGCTATATATGTTGTATTATGTCAGTTATGACTATATAGTAATTTGGTCAACCAAGAGGCATCATCATATGTTGCTCTTGGAGTATTTATGTAATAATTATATTTTATTTGAACCTGGGAAACGTTATAGGATTATGTAATCTGGACATGAAACTTGTCTTTTGAAATGTAATCAGAAATGTTGTTTTTGAAATTTGAGATTTTGTTTTATATTCAAGTGCTTCTCATATTTTGGAAACCATTAACATAGCCATATTTTGTCATCGAAAGTTAATACTATAGATGACCGCATCATCTATAGTGCTTAGCTTTGGACCCTAAGATATGAGATGTTACATACTGCTAGGTTGCTATTTGAAGTACCTGAGAGATATAATTGTAGCAAAATCAAAATGGTTCCTGTTATCCCGCTTTTTGGCAAAGCCGTGATACCAAAAGATCGGTCAAAAACAAAAGACAGTTCGTCTCAGAGATTGGTTGCACTTCACTTCGCTATGGATATCGATGAATTTTGTCCGAGTCCGGATTGTGCCAGAATCGACCAGACATGATGAGCAGAGCTGTAGAAGCCAACGTTTCAAGTTTCAAGTCAATCCGAGTTCGTATGCTCAAGATATGACGGATTCAATTTAAGAAAGATAGCCTCTGTTCGGTTCGAACCCATAGCATACCCCGTGGTTCGAATCGATGGCCAGATATGCCATTCGAACCCATCACTTTGGAATGCTTCGAATCCATCTACTTCGAACCCATCCAGTATCCTTGCTTCTAATCCATGGAAGAGGTTGTGCTTCGAATCCATCAAAATAGCAACAGTTCGAATCCACCCTCGTATGCCTTAGGTCAAATCCATCAGGTATATATTGCTTCGAATCCATGAAGACACCTCTCTTCGAATCCAACCAGTGGTGTCGTTTCGTATCGATCAGCTGAAGAGAGATATGATCGATACGAACGAGTCTCAGTTCGAATCCATCGAGCAAGCAAGCAGTTCGACTCCATCCAAGAGGCCATGCTTCAACTCCATCAACCACACATCGGTTCAAATCCATCCATGAGGCAACCTCGAATCGATCAAATGCTTTGATCGATTCGAACGAGTAACAGTTCCATCGATTCAAAGGAAACATGCCTTCGAATCCAATTCTTCGAATCCATGCATGAGTAAAGCCTTCAAATCGATTAAGTCAAAGAGGCGAAGTTCA
Source organism: Allium cepa (assembly GCA_030765085.1). Lineage (NCBI taxonomy): Eukaryota > Viridiplantae > Streptophyta > Magnoliopsida > Asparagales > Amaryllidaceae > Allium > Allium cepa. The sequence continues at coordinate 311,372,399 of CM060931.1, forward strand.
AGCGACGACTCTATCAACTCGGCGAAAAATGTGGATCGACTCGAAGAATGCGCGCCACGTCAACCTACTAGCACGTGCTTGGATCGATTCGAATCAATCGATTCGATTTGATCGATTCGAACGCAGCGAAAAGTCCATAAAACTCCAATTCGAATCGATCATATCTCCTAAACCACTGATCCAAATGCAATGAAATTTTCACAATAGCTTCCATACAGGATAAAGATTGTTCCTGCCAAGTTTCAGCTCGATTGGACCATTTCTTGATGGGTTCGAAATCACTTCGAATCGATGTCAGATCAAGTCGAAACTTGGTGGGGTTGGTCGCATGGGCCCACTCACATGCCAGAAGAAGTCTCCCGAAGTTTGAGCGAGATCTGGGCCTCCTACGCCTATAAATAGCACCCTGAAGCCTTCCGAAAAGGGATCTTTCGGAGCTTCGGCCATTCAACATCCAGACTCTGCCGGATTCAAATCTACATCTTTCTATCACCATTGTATGCTAACATCAGAGACATAACTTGCTGTAATCCGTTGAAATCGATTGTAATCATCAAGAGAATATCAATAAAGTAACCAACTTCAAAGTGTACGTAGGCACGAACGCCGAACCACTATAAATCCTGTGTTGTCTACTGTTATTTGTGATTTGCTGCATTTAATATCTCTTAGATCTGAGTTCTGTGTTAATCATCGCTGATTGTGTTGATAAACGGGTGCTTTCACGATATTGGGTGTTTGTGACCATTTTTGGCGCAAACATTTTGGTGCTTCCACTGAGAACTGAACTCAGGAGTTCTACCAATTGATAGTTGATTCAAAGAGAGTTTGAAAGTTCAGATTTGAGAAATTATGACGAGACAATCAAGTAGAAGGCCAAGGCCAGAGAGATGTGAACAACAAGGAAGTCAAGAGGCTTCCTCAGGAGGGAATCAAGCATCGATCTTCATCACTAGAGACGAGATGGAAACAATGATGAAGAAACAAGAGGAGTTGATCCAGAGTTTATTTCAACAGATAGGACAACTGGGAGCACAGAATAGAGAAGCCAGTGGAGTCCAGAATGGAGCAGGACCATCCGGCATAGCACCTGGATTAGGAGGCGCACCCATGGAGAACGTTGGTCCAATTTCGGAGAGAGAAAGAGGAGCATCTGTGCAACCCAGGAGTAGTAGAGGAGTGAACGCTCAGTCAAGGGGGGTAGATCCCAGAATTCCCTCATGAACTCGGGGGGCAGGTTGAAAGTAACGAAGGAAGATTACATCTTGAAGACAACGATAGGTTGGCAGAGATGGTTAGGCGAGCTATGAGAGGCGGTTTGGTGAACAAAGACCTAAAGGATGTTAATAGGAGTCCTTTCACTCCGGCAATCAGACAAGCAAGAAACCCACCGGATTTCAACTTACCATCGTTGGACATGTATGACGGGAGAACGGACCCCACGGTTCATCTGACAAAGTATATGAGGCATATGGAAGTGCTGGGGGCATCAGAGGAGGTTATGGCCCGGTGCTTTCCATTGTACTTGACGGATATTGCAGCATTGTGGTTTAGACAATGGAGAATGGATCCATCGGAACATGGAATGGTTTAATTGAGAGATTTATGAGACAATTCAGGGTTCACATTACAAGACCCAAGAATGTGATGACTTTGGCAACCCTAAAGCAGAAAGCTGGAGAGACCTTGAGGAGTTATCTAGCACGATTCAATGCAGCGGCAGCTTCGGTGGATCGAGCAAATCCATCTATGGTGGTGATGGCAGCTGTGTCCGGAGTAGCTGACGGCACAGAGTTCATAAATTCATTGACTAAAGATCCACCCGTGGATCTAGAGGAATTCTACAACGAGGCAGAAAAGTTTTTACGATTAGAGGATGCGAATGCAGAAAGAAAGAAGGAGAGGGAATAGAAGTTTATATGCTTAAAGACAAAAAGCCTATCGAAAAGGACTCAGGCAAGGATAAGGGAAAACGAAAGGATGAGGATTATAATGACAGGACAAAGCGACAACGGAGGGAGCCGCGATTTACCTCTTACGCCGAGCTGAATGAGAGTTTGGAGCGAATTTATCAGGATACCAAAGAGCAGATTCTGTATCGTAGACCGATACGAAGGGATCCAACTTCTGACGAAAGGAGATCAGATAAGTTTTGTGTATTTCATGAATTAAATGGTCATAACACTAATGATTGTAGGCATCTGAAGGACGAGGTGGAAGGGCATATCAGGAACGGTATGCTCCTTCAATATGTGAGGAGGCGAGCTTCAGCGGTCGAGCCAGAGCGGCCACCGCCTACATCAGCTAGGGGCAACCCTGAACCAGGACATCGTTTGGTTATCAATTAATTAAAATAACGATGAACAAGTCGCAAGCTTCCACTAACACAATTAAATCATTTACACATGTACGAGATCACGAACGTTCTCCAGGCATGCTCTGAATGATCATTGATTGTTTCGTAGTAAAAACTTACACTTTGACATCCTTGCTTTGCTTTTGTTTCATGTTGATTTGGACATTTGAACTTGGTCTGTTTGGACATTTCCGTTTTTAAAATTCATCTGTTGAATAGATATTTGATCCTGATAATTTTAAAATGGCTAAGCTACTTACACATGTACGGGGTCGCGAACGGTACTTAGGCATGCTCTGAGATAGTGATATACCTTAACAAATGATCCAGGGACCCACTCGAACGTGAACCTGGTATCAACAATACCAAACCCTCCCGGGCACACTTATTCGCCTCCAACAGGCACACAAACAATCCAGGAACTCACGCGAACGTGACCCTGGCATCCATAACATCAAGCCCTCCTGGGCACGCTTTCTCGCCTCGAACGGCACCCGACCGCGAAAGGTCACAAACTCGCCTCGAACGGCACACGATCGCGAACGATCACAATTCGCCTCGAACGGCACCCGACCGCGAACGGTCACAACTCGCCTCGAATGGCACAACTCACCTTACTTCAAATGGCTCGATCGCGAACGGTCGTCATTTGATGTCCGCCACTTGACCGCACACTGTCGCACCTTACCTCGAATGACTCGATCCCGAACGGTCGTCATTTGAAGTTAGGCGCATGACCTTGAACGGTCACATTTCACCACAGATGGCTCGATCCCGAACGATCGACGCATGGACTTACACGATCGACCGCGCACGGTCGCACTTTACCTCAAATGACTTGATCACGAACGATCGTCATTTGAAGTTAGGCGCTTGATCTTGAACGGTCATATTTCACCACAGATGACTCGATCCCGAACGATCGACGCATGGATTTACGCGCTTGACCGCGCACGGTCGCACTTCCCCTCAAATGACTTGATCACGAACGAACGTCATTTGAAGTTAGGCGCTTGACCATGAACGGCCGCGCTTCATCCCAAATAGCTCGAAATCAAACGATCGTCATTTGAGGACATTTAAAGCTATTAAGTTCTTTACAGGTTGATGATAGGATATGAACATCCAACTCAAGGCATTGCAAAACACACCTTCCTACCGCAAGGCATATTTTGGAGGGAAAATGTTATCCCGCTTTTTGGCAAAGCCGTGATACCAAAAGATCGGTCAAAAACAAAAGACAGTTCGTCTCAGAGATTGGTTGCACTTCACTTCGCTATGGATATCGATGAATTTTGTCCGAGTCCGGATTGTGTCAGAATCGACAAGACATGATGAGAAAAGCTGTAGAAGCCAGCATTTCAAGTTTCAAGTCAATCCGAGTTCGTATGCTTAAGATATGATGGATTCAATTTGAGAAAGATAGCCCCTGTTCGGTTCGAACCCATAGCATACCCCGTGGTTCAAATCGATGGCCAGATATGCCATTCGAACCCATCACTTTGGAATGCTTCGAATCCATCTACTTCGAACCCATCCAGTATCCTTGCTTCGAATCCATGGAAGAGGTCGTGCCTCGAATCCATCAAGATAGCAACAGTTCGAATCCACCCTCGTATGCCTTAGGTCGAATCCATCAGGTTTATATTGCTTTGAATCCATGAAGACACCTCTTTTTGAATCCAACCAGTGCTGTCGTTTCGTATCGATTAGCTGAAGAGAGATATGATCGATACGAACGAGTCTCAGTTCGAATCCATCGAGCAAGCAAGCAGTTCGACTCCATCCAAGAGGCCATGCTTCGACTCCATCAACCACACATCGGTTCGAATCCATCCATGAGGCAACCTCGAATCGATCAAATGCTTTGATCGATTCGAACGAGTACCAGTTCCATCGATTCGAAGGAAGCATGCCTTCGAATCCAATTCTTCGAATCCATGCATGAGCAAAGCCTTCAAATCGATTAAGTCAAAGAGGCGAAGTTCAAGCGACGACTCTATCAACTCAGCGAAAAATGTGGATCGACTCGAAGAATGCGCGCCACGTCAACCTACTACACGTGCTTGGATCGATTCGAATCGAACGAAGCGAAAAGTCCAGAAAACTCCAATTCGAATCGATCATATCTCCTAAACCACTGATCCAAATGCAATGACATTTTCACAGTAGCTTCCATACAGGATAAAGATTGTTCCTGCCAAGTTTCAGCTCGATTGGACCATTTCTTGATGGGTTCGAAATCACTTCGAATCGATGTCAGATTAAGTCGAAACTTGGTGGGGTCGGTCGCGTGGGCCCACTCACGTGCCAGAAGAAGTCTCCCGAAGTATGAGCGAGATCTGGGCCTCCTACGCCTATAAATAGCACCCTGAAGCCTTCCGAAAAGGGATCTTTCGGAGCTTTCGCCATTCAACATTCAGACTCTGCCGGATTCAAATCTATATCTTTCTATCACCATTGTATGCTAACATCAGAGACATAACTTGCTGTAATCCGTTGAAATCGATTGTAATCATCAAGAGATATCAATAAAGTAACCAACTTCAAAGTGGACGTAGGCATGAACGCCGAACCACTATAAATCATGTGTTGTCTACTGTTATTTGTCATTTGCTGCATTTACTATCTCTTAGATCTGAGTTCTGTGTTAATCATTGCTGATCTATGTTGATAAATGGGTGCTTTCACGATATTGGGTGTTTGTGACCATTTTTAGCGCAAACAGTTCCTATAATATTAATATAAAGAGAAAAACATGTAAATAAGATAGGGGATAGAAGTCACCAAAGGAAGGACGGAATCGGCTTTAGAAGCATTTCATATAATCAAAACACAATAGTCTCGAACTACCCTTGGGTAGTAGGTAAGTCATTCCCATGCTTTGCAAATATATTCATATCTGCAGTTGATGTATGCACTCTGTTTCGATTTAGATATTCGAATTTTGGCATAGTCTGAAACAATTTTGCAAATATGTGTTTCGGGCTTAAAACAATCCTAAAATATGCGAGAATTTTGTTCTCTCTATAATATCCATACACACATAGAGAATGCCAAGAAGGAAATGTCTATAGTTTAACATTTATCTTCAAACTATGCAGACAGTTGCTATACTTAGCCTTTAAAGTTCAAGATCAACATTTGCATGGACTATTTTAATGGTTTCCAAACTTCTTTGAATTTATCCTTGCCATCCTTTATGCAAGTCCATGCCCAGTAATCTTCAATACTATCACTCCATAAAATAACTTTACCTATTTCCTCCTTCAGAGTATGCACATGACTGATCGTTCCATAGGCCACGTCCTATTCTCCATAATGTCATGAACTATTAGCTTTCCCCTTTAGTTCTGTCCAATGATTCCAATACCAGTTTTATGATAATCCTACGTCCTTGCAACTAAGGTTTGAACCATAGTGAAGTATTCTTTCCATCAACAATTCATTTGTCATAATTTTTCGCAACTTCTTCCTTGCTTTCAGCACAATTATTTAGACCCATGAATGATCACTTTCCTTTTTAGTTTCCCAAAATAATTGTTAGGAATATACTTATCTTTGATAAGTCTCGTCCTCATTTACCACTTTCCAAATTAGTTTGATAACCTTCGATTTGGTAGCGTCTTCCAACTTCGCCAAACCCATTCCTCCTTCACACTTTTCTCTACATAAGACCTCCCATGGGATTTTGTTGCTCTTACCTTTCCATTGAAAATTTAAACACGTACGCTTTATTTTGTTGATATTGGCCTTTGAATTTTAAAGCATTGCACCTAGAATTGATTTTTAGGATAGATGGTAGATTTTACCAATTTGAATCTACCAACTATACTGGGCAATCTTATTTTCATCCATTGATTTAACTTTATTACCATCAATTAAACTCAATTAGTCCCTATCCTTCAAATTAACACTTGAGAGGGGAAATTCTAGATACCTTATCAGTAGGTTCCCTTCATCAATATTGAGTTTTTTCTTCGATTGCTGAGATATTATTGACTCCTCCCCTAAAGAAGACCTTAGATTTTTCAATGTTCTATTGGGGCTTTGTAGTATCTTTCATTGTCAGGAAAATCTCTTGAAAGGCTACCATACTCTTTACATCTGCTTTGGCAAAAATTGTAATATCATCTGCATATAATATGCGATAAAGCAAAACTATTCACTTTGAACAGAGCAAATTCCACCTTTTTCATCTTTTTCTCTATAAGCAAGGTAAAAGGTTCCATGACTATCATGAACAGAAAAGGAAAAATTGGAATTGCTTATCATAGATCATTAGAGCATTGAGAAAAAAAATCCACGTGGGCTACCTTAATGCATGATTAGGTAACTTGGATTTCAAATCATTTCTCCAATATGTCTATCCACTTTATTGTAAAATTCATCTCTTTGGGCATGTGAAGCATAAAGTCCCAGTTCATCGAATCCTATGCTTTCTTCAAGTTAATTTTAATACATATGTTTTTATTCTTTACTCTTCCCAGCTCTTTTACCGCTTCATGTGCCATTAGTATGCCATCTCCTATCGATCTCCCTTGGATAAAAGCATATTGGTTCTAAGAAATTAGATCATGTATACACCATTTTAATCTGTTACAGAGAACCTTTGGTAAAAATTTAAGATCATGTTGTAACAAGCTATGGATCTAAAATGTTTTGACTTAGTAGCTTTTATTGATTTTGAGTCCATATGGATGAAATTATGATTATTTTCTTTGATCACCTTCTCTTTGTTAAAAAGAATCATTGACAACCTCTGTAACCAACTCCTTTATACTATTCCAATGCTAGTTATAAACTTTTGCGTTCATGTCGTTAGAGCCGAAAGCAGATCCGTTAGATTTAGAAAATTCTGCCTATGCTCCGTTATGATTTTCTTGCAAACTATTTTTGGTAGGAAGCATCTTTGATTTTGGTTGAAGCGAGAGATAAGATGGTTTATTGCCTTTTCAACCAAACCATGGTGGTTAATCCAGCACTTCCATCTTCCAAAAGAAGGGAACCCCCATTATTGAGACTACATTTAGTTAACATTTTAGCATAGAAATATGTCGTAGCGTCATCGCTTAGGAGCAGCTAGTCACATTTAGATTTTTGTTTAGTATCTATGTACTCTTGTTGAATAGCCCGCTCCAGTTTGAATTTTTCATCCTGTAGTTCCTCACCCACAATCTTGCTATGTTCAACTTCTAATTTGTTTTATAGTTCATTATAAATTTTCCTATGATGCTCCACTTTTAACTTCGTGTTATTTTTATTCCATGCCCATCATTTAAGGGCTTATTCTACTTCTTTCATTATTTTCATGAATCTGTATAAAGGATTCCTATAGACTTGCACGTTCCATCCTTCCTCAAAAACTCTTTGATAATCATCATATAAGAACCACTGATTCACATATTTGAACGGCTTTGGGAACATTTCCAATTTTTCACTGAGGTTAATCAAAATCAGATGTGAATACATGAACTGGTTGGTAGGTAAGTGGCTTAAAATTGATTGAAAAGATTTATCCACTACAAGTTGGTCATCACCGTTCTTTTCTAGTCCGGATCACCTTGAGAAATTGAATCCTCCTACGACAACATCCGCTAATCTAATTTTCAAAAAAAATCATCGATTTCTTACATTTTGCTAAACAGAACAAGGTTACCATCTTTTTTCTCCTTGTAAGTTTTGATATAATTAAAATATCCTAGAATCATCTAAGGTCTGAAAATTTGTATCGCATCTTCTACTAGATTTTGCCAAAGCCTCTTTCTTAGGTAATCAAAGCTTTGACCATAAACAAAAGATATATTACATTTTGCTCTACCTTTATTCATCATCTCCAAAGATATGTGTTGATTAATCATTCTCATGATATTTAAATCCCAAACACTTATGTCAATAAGAATTAGAATTATAAATCTAAAATAACATGCGACATTATTCACCATCAACCAATTCTCCTCAAAACTCTTAATGACAGTCTCTAATTCGTAGCTTCTCGATTTGTTTCCTAATACACAATACAGTTAGTTTGATATTTACTCATTAACTTCTTTAATTCCCTCACTCTACTGGGTTTATGTAAACCGCTAGTATTCCAAAACATTATTGTGATTTATGAGATTTAAACCTGCTACTAAGTTTTCTGCTTTGTAACATGGCTCCTTTCTCCTCGTACTTCATAATGTTAGCATTACTTTCCTTCCATTCTAGATTAGTTTTCACTAGTAGTTTTTTTTTTAAATTTTGTCTACTTTTCTTACTGGCTGGGCTCCTCTGGGGGTGTGTCCAGACCTGGGTTTTGATCATACGAAATGTTGGTACCCTGAGTATCCTCGTCCTCCAAGGTTGAGCTCTTGTCATCCTGTGGAATAGATATTAAATTCTTATTACAAGTAATATTTATAGAATTAACATTGCAACATTGAACAGTAAAAGGAATTGGAGAAGTTGGATTATGATTAAATTTAGAGGTATCCAATGATGAAGACATGTGTTCACTTAGGTGAACTGGGTAGTAGGTGGCATAGTATACATAGCACTTTCCTTCGAAATATGAAAAATACATAGTTGTGTATGATGTTGCCCCCCATTTGGCTACATATCTGACTCTCTGAGGACCTTAACATATTATGCCCTCTGATTGAATCCTTCTCCATATCAAGTTCCTTGCCACTTCTTGTTTTGGAGCCTTTTTCACATATCCGCACTTTCGATAGTTGTTTTTTTGGCTGATTCCAACAAAATAGTATCCTTTATAGAATTAAGTTGTATGATTACCTCGCTACCTCCTTAAGTGACTTCGCATGATTTAAGGTTCCATAACCAGTTTCCTCCTTCCTTTCAGCAATAGCCTCATCTTTCCCAGCTTGTTGAGTAACGTATCATCTTTCACCTCTGTCTTAACTCCATTGCTATCATTTGTTGAATTAACTTCAATTTTCATTTTCTCTTCTTATGTACCCACCTCCTCTAACTACTTTGCTTTAGATACCATCTCCTTAGGCTGCCATGTTTAGGTCATTGGACATTTCCTTTCAATGTGCCCGAAACAACAACATATGACGTATCTCTGTGGAGGAATTTCATACATAACCTCTTGTTTAAAAATTTCCCCACCGTCACCAAAAGCTTCCAAGTTTAATAGGTGTTCCTATAGTACTGACCAAAGCATTGATAGCCTTATTCCCTATAATCAAAGCTTAGCCCTAGAAGTCTTATCCACATAAGCACAGTGGTAATCAGATCTCTATCTATCTTCATGTTCGGGGTTAGTATTTTCATTACAATAAGGCTTTTGTCAAAAAACCAGTCCCTCTTCCAAGGTAGTGTCAACATCTTTTTCTGACTCAAATCGAATGACCAAGAAACCATTGTCTCGTGATTGAATTGTGAAATTCTATACCATCTTCCATACTCTCTTAGTATATTCCTCTAGTGCCATATAGTAAGGCCTAGGGCCTACTACATACAACATAACATAATAGTGCCAACTATCTTTAGCTTCTTTAATTGCCTCACCTGATATTTTACCTTTTTTACCCTTTCAACATAGCATGGTCGACGAAAGCTAGCACACTGTTATCAGCACTACTATATCCACCTCTAACTGCATAAACATAAGAGAATTTTTACATCCCTCAGAATCTAAAACATGTTCTTTCCAGCTACACGCAAGCCCCATTCCCATAGATATTAGGTTTCCTCACTGTTTCTTATTGAACTCCTCCTCCTACTGTTGGGTACGTTTTCACCACCACCGAACCAACGAAAAGGAAGCACTACCGGTCCAAAATCCACGTCCATGCATAGCCGTACCGGAGCACTACCGAACCATCCCTTCCCTACCACCATCACCGAACCAGACTCTGCCGAACCAACCTCCTGCCAAACCACCTATCCACCGAACCAAAGTACCACCGGTCCAAGGCCATCTCCCCACCGAACCACCTATCCACCGAACCAGAGTACCACCGGTCCAAGACCATCTCCCCACCGAACCAACCATCTCCGGACCAAGAGGATGCCGAACCAACATCGCCAGGCTAGATTGCTTCAGCCCAGGCCCACCGGCAGCTATATACATCCAAGACCCCTGCCCCCAGCCTCACTCTATAAATAGAGGGGCAGGTGTACAACAATGGCAAACAAGTTTGAGAGCTCAAGCACGGAAGGAACTTTCAAACTACTTTCATATACATGTAATCAAGGCTTTGTACTTGTAATCTGAATAGTAAGAGGAGAATAAGATATAAAGTGGACGTAGGCACGTTCTGGTCAAACCACTATAAATCTGCGTGTCTTTTACATTTTAGCCCCTGCTTTTTACATATTTGCATAACTCATCCAAATCACCGAAAACAACATAAAATCAACTAAATCACACGACTTGGAGGTGTTTGCCCATTTTTTGTGCATACATTTTTGGTGCTTTCACTGAGAACTCGAGCTAGAAGCTACAGCTTCTCCTACTCAACCTTCTTCCTAACAGCATCGTTCCTTGCTCCGACAACATGACTTCCAGGAAGAGGAGAGATGTTAACAAAGGAAAGAACGTCGCAACTAGCAGTATCCCAAATCCAGTGGCCCCAAATCAAGAGAATCATTCCGTTTTAACAGCAGTACCAGATGAAAATCAGGCAAACCCAACAGCCCCCACCGCGGAACAACCAATTACTAGGGCAGATCTGGACAGGGTTGTGGCTGAAGTAACTAACCGCTTCGCGTCTCAACATGAAACCTTGGTGGACCAACTCATGTCACGCCTAAGGGATGCTGAAGAATCCAACCGCAACACCGAATCATGGGGTGAGTCCCAATCTGGAGGATCTGGGAGGAGACAAAGACCTTTCTTCTTCGGAGAGGTTAACAACAGAAATAGCCATGGTAGGAGCCGAGTCCGGACTCAGCTCGAATTCCGACCCGAGGAAACACTTGGAACCGAACCCAATGGGGAAGGTATCAGGCAGGGGTCGGATGTAGCTGAGCCTGTCATGCTACCTAACCGTGAAAACACCAGTAGATGGGGCCGAGCTGGAGTCCAGCCCGAAGTTGGACCCGAGGAAGTGCTGAGAACAGAACCCAGCAGGGGAAGATCAAGGCAAGGGCCAACTATGGCAGACCCCAGCATGCCCCCAGAAGACCAGAGGCAGCCTTTGGAGAATGTGAGGAGTGACAGACGATACCATCCCTACAAGTATCTGGACGGACTCAATCCCCCAGAGAAGAACCAAACTCATTTCTATCCGCTCCAAGTTATGATGAAAGGATGGTGCGATTATTCAGAGAGTGCGTCCAACGGGAGCAAAGGGATCGGGGAATAGGCGCTAGGGTAACCAGCCCCTTCACCCGCAATATCGAAACTGCCATCACCCCCCGGGAATGGAAAATGCCAACAATGGAACCTTACAAGGGAACCTCTGACCCCATCGTACACTTACAGAGATACACCCAGCATATGCTCATGAGCGGAGCAACAGAGGGAGTGTTATGTAAATGTTTCCCACTTTTCTTGGCAGATCTAGCCACCTCCTGGTTCTGCCACCTACCCAAGGGTCCATCAGCTCATGGGAAATGTTGAAAGAAAAATTCATCAGCCAGTTCCGCATTCATATGGAACAACCCAAGGACGCTTATTCCTTATCTAATATCAAACAGAAGCCCGGAGAGACAGTGCAATAATATCTAAGCCGATTCAACGCCGCAGCGGCCGCAGTCCAAGATGCCGACGAGAAACTTATCCTAATGGCCCTCTGCAGTGGTGTACATCCGGATACTAAATTCGCTAGAAGACTAACCAAGGAAAAACCAGCTACTTTACCTGGTTTCTTCCATGAAGCTGGAAAGTATATGAGACTTGAAGACGCTACCACTGAGAGGTAGTCAGGGCAATAGTCTAAGACAGCTCCGGACAAGGTTCCCGCTGCAGCAAAGGATGTTCGGAGAAGTGACTCTAGAGACAGTGCTGGGGGCAAGAAGGGAGAAAAGCGCTTATACCGACCAGGACCAAGATTTGACTCCTACACTCCTTTGAATGAAACAATCGAAAACATCTTCCTAACCACTCAAGAAGAAGTTAGATACAAGTGCCCCCTGCACAAGAAGGAGTCAGACAACGCACTCAAGTCTGGAAAGTTCTGCCGCTTCCACGAATCCCACGGACATGACACCAATGAATGCCACCATCTCTGGGACTTGATTGAAAAACACATTAGAAGAAGGAGACTGTAACGCTATGTAAAAAGCCAGAACAGGACCCCAGCTCCCGCCAATGAAAACCCAGGGCTACCCCTCCCAGAAGTAGGTGGAGGGAATCGCAACACCAGCGGCTCTAGTCAAGAGAAAATAGTGGTCCATACCATATCAAGAGGACCACACATCGCCGACATAAGCTGGGCAGAGATGGAAAGATACGGCAAGTCACTTAGAAACGTTGAAGGCTACGTTAATTCTATTATGGAAGAACGCCACCCGAAACGGAAAGAGAATGACGACATCACATTCAGTAGGCGTGATCTAGAGGGAAGACAGTACTCACACATGGATCCTATGGTCATCTCATCCTGGTTCGGTCCAGCCAAAGTTTTTCGAATTTTAATAGACACTGGAAGCTCGGTGAATATCCTATTCAAGCATGCTTTCGACAAAATGAAGCTGTCAATGAAGGATGTGTCTCCCTGCAACAAACTACTACATGGTTTCACTGAAGATGCGAAGATGCCCCTCGGGCAACTGGACCTTTTTGTTGAAATAGGAAGTCATCCCCGCTCTGTTGTGCGAAAACAAACGTTTGTACTAATAGAGAACCATTCGGCCAACAACGCCTTTTTGGGAAGACCAGCCTTGTCTGACTTCCAAATTGTCCTAGCCCCATGGTGCCTAAAGATGAAATTTCCAACGGATAACGGAATAGGAGAAGTAGAAGGAGATCAAGACGCTGCTCGAGAGTGCTATGTAACTGAACTTCGCAATAACTGCAGAAGGGATAAAGGAAAAGATGCAGAGACTACTCTCTGCATGAAAAGCTTGGAAGCATAGCAACTAAAGAAAGCCCCTCCTCTTCGATATACTAGTGATCCTTTCAATGAACTAGACCCCAGGGACAAAGAGGAGGAGGCCACCGTCGAGCCTAAAGAGGCTATGGAATTCGTATCTGTAGACAAACATGACTCAAGTAGACTATTGAAAATCGGATCTCAACTGAAAACAGAATTGAAGGATCAACTCATCGATTTTCTCCGCCACAACTTGGATGTATTTGCATGGACGCATGCTGATATGACTGGAATCTCCCCAGATATAGCATGCCACGTACTGAACATCGATCCCACCAAGGTACCAGTAAAGCAGAAAAAGAGAAGCATGGGGGCAGAACGATCAGCGGCCCGCGATGTGGAAGTAAAGAACCTACTTGCTAATGGCTTCATACGAGAAGCCATCTACCCAGAGTGAATCGCTAACCCGGTACTAGTAAAGAAGGCCAATGGAAAGTGGCGAACGTGTATTGACTTCTCCAACCTAAATGACGCTTGCCCGAAGGATTGCTTCCCACTCCCCCGAATCGACCAACTTGTGGACAGCACAGCCGGGCACGAACTCTTATCTTTTATGGACGCATACTCCGGATATAACCAAATTCCTATGCATGCTCCCGATAAAGACCACACTAGTTTCGTCACTGACCGGGGATTATACTGTTACAAAGTCATGCCTTTTGGACTCAAAAATGCCGGAGCTACTTATCAGCGCCTTGTCAACAAGATGTTCGCAGAACTAATAGGACGAACTATGGAAGTTTATGTGGACGACATGCTAGTAAAATCAAGGAAAGCCGACGATCATGTAAGCCACCTAGGCGAGATGTTTCAGGTACTTCGCCAATATGGAATGAAGCTGAATCCTCTAAAGTGCTCCTTCGGAGTATCATCGGCAAAGTTCTTAGGATTCATCGTCCATGCCAGAGGAATTGAAGCAAACCCTGAACAAGTCCGGGCTCTGAAAGAAATAAGGATACCTTCCACTCGGAAAGAAATGCAGAGCCTAAACGGGAAGGTGGCCGCCCTAAGCAGATTCATCTCTAAAGCAACTGACAAGTGCGTCCCTTTCTTCGAAGATCTGAAGAAGGACAAAGGAAAGTTCGAGTGGACTGACGAATGCTTAAAAGCCTTCCTTAACCTAATCGAACACCTCCAGAGACCACCAGTACTCTCAACTCCAAATGAAGGCGAAGAGCTATACCTATACCTCGCTGTATCATCTCATGCTCTAAGCGCCGCCTTGGTAAGAGAAGATGACCGCACGCAACGCCCGATATACTTTGTAAGCAAGAGGTTTACAGGGGCAGAAGCCAGATATCCTAAACTTGAAAAATTAGCATTTTGTTTACTAATCACGTCATGAAAACTGCGACACTACTTCCAGTCTCATTCCATCAGAGTCCTAACCGATCAACCGCTAAGACAGGTGCTCCATCGTCCCGACACTTCTGGGCGACTCCTCAAATGGTGCATTGAACTAAGTCAATATAATATCACCTACCATCCTTGCACCGCCATCAAGGGACAAGCCATGGCCGATTTCATTGCCGAATTCACTACCAACGAAGGTAAGGATCAATCTGAGATAGCAAAAGATATCAAGTGGAATCTCTTTGTAGATGGAGCATCAAACGAACAGGGCTCGGGGGCAGGAATTGTGATAATCACCCCTAGGGGAAGGAAGCTGTACTATGCCTTAAGGTTGGAATTCGCTACCACCAACAACGATGAAGAATACGAGGCAGTAATAGTAGGATTGGAACTTGCCTTGGAAATTGGAGTCAGATCTTTATGTCTTCATAGTGATTCTCAACTTATCGTAAACCAAGTGCTAGGGGAGTTTCAGACTCGAGGAGAACGACTCACAGCATATCTAAAGAAAACCAAGCTGCTGCTCGATCAATTGGATCACTCTTTAATCAAACACATTCCTCGAGAAGAGAATCAAGAGGCCGACGAACTGGCAGAGCAAGCTAGCACGAAGAACAGCACCATTTCCGGAGCAGTAACCATCTCGAAACAATTAGCCCCAAGTTTTGAGCAAGAAGATTTGATAGCTGCAATCGAAGAGGAAACTTGGATGACTCCCATCCGGGAGTACTTACAAGATGGCACACTACCCGATAGTCGTAACGAAGTCAAGAAAATCTTGAGAAAAGCTTCCCGCTACACAATAAAAGAAGGCATCCTCTATCGGCGTGGCTTCTCTAACCCCATATTAAGATGCGTCGCTGGGAGGGAAGCCAAGGAAATCTTATTCAACATCCATCAAGGAAGTTGCGGAGATCACACTGGAGGGCAGACTCTGGCAAAAAAGATACTCCGATATGGATATTACTGGCCCACCTTAAACAAAGACGCCTTAGACTTCGTCAAGAGATGTGACAGATGTCAGAAATTTGCCAAGATTCCTCGGCTACCCACAAATGAGATTACTCAAATGACCAGCCCTTGGCCCTTTGCAGTATGGGGAATTGACTTGATTGGCGAACTGCCAACGGGACGAGGCGGAGCCAAATATGCTATAGTGGCGGTTGACTATTTCACCAAATGGGTGGAGGAGGAACCTCTAAATAAAATATCTTCGGCAAAAGTTATCAACTTCTTGATCAAAAATATTCTGTGCAGGTACGGAGTCCCACTCAAGATCATATCAGACAATAGACTTCAGTTTGACAGCGAAGAATTCGCCGATTGGTGCCAAGAGCACAGAATTCACAAAATCTTCTCATCTGTAGCTTATCCTCAGGCAAACGGACAAGTCGAAGCTGTCAACAAAATTCTCAAAACCCTAATCAAGAAGAAACTTGAAAAGTCGAAAGGCGCTTGGGTGGACGAACTTCCTACGGCACTTTGGGCCTATCGCACATCTTACAGAACATCAACAGGGCATACTCCTTTCTCTTTAGTATACGGATCGGAGGCCATGCTCCCAGTTGAAATTGTAGTGCCCTCTCACCGTAGGATCCACTACAACCCGGAAGAGAACGAAGAACTCCTCCTCATGTCTTTGGATCTAATTGAGGAGAGAAGAAATGATGCAGCACTCAAAGCGGCAGCGCACAAGCAAAAAGTGGCAGCACAATACAACTCCAAAGTCAAGAACCGCAGCTTACAAGAGGGAGATCTTGTCCTCAGGCGGATCTTCCCGCGCCCCGGAGCACTGGATCCAATCTAGGACGGACCCTATGTAATTCATAAAGATCTCCATAACGGAGCTTACATTTTGTCAACAGTAGACGGAGAGGTGTTTCAGAGGGCATGGAACATCCAACACCTTCGTCGATATTTTTCTTAACTTGTACTACCCATATGAAGTGAATTAACAAAGAGAATCAGTGGACGTAGGCATTTTCGTGCCGAACCACTTTAAAAATCTTGTCTCTTTTTAACTTGTTTCTTTATATCTTGGCTGCTTGTTAAGCTTTATCCTTTTCTGTTGAACAAAATCCTATGGCATCCCCACTCAAGACGCACCACAACGCAGCTTCACCCGGACAAGATCCAACAGGTACTATGTGAATCTATGCACTCGCCAATGAGACACTTTTGCTCCAGCATCCCTCTGCTGCGGGTTAACTCATTGCCCGCGACTGCCTTCAAGGCCAACTGTAACGAGCCGATTATAAGTCATCAAAAAGGCTGACTATAGCCGATGGCAGCTCATTACGGCGTTCGGCTCGCCGGCAACTGTGAACCTACTTTAAGCCCCAACATAAGGTATGACAGCCAGGGGTAGTTCATGGTTGACGATCGGCACCCACGCTAGCCGGCCACAGTAAATCAAATAATACCCACGATTACGGGCCATAATGGCTCGGGTAGTTACTGTGCGCGATCTCGGCTCCGGTATGTCTTAAGTGCGGCTGTGGTAAAAAAGATAAACTCCCCGCGGAGGCGTAAGATGGGTGACAAATGTCTCCAAGACCCACAGCTAGGGAAAGTGACTACAAAACCCGTTTGCCACGAACTTAAGCATATCGATGGCCTTCCGTGATTGGAAGTTTTACTATTTCTTATATTTCCATTTTATTTATAAAAACTTTCCTCCTATCCTCTATAACAATCCCTAAATTACAGGTCGCAAAATAGGGGAACTCTCGCTTGTGGCAATATGAACTCACATCCGGATGACGGAACACTCAGCTACATTCCATACTCAGTCACGCAAGACATTCAAAGCAACTCTCTACAACTAAAACACAAGGGAGGTACTATCTTCTCTTGTATACAAATATGTAGCTTTAGTTTATTCACACATCATATTGGCATTACAAGACATGAAACAATATTTCGGGCAGAAACTTAGCATCAAATACGATTAAATCACATGCATAAACATGCAGTTGTATTTCCTATGCAACATATCAGAATAACAACCACATTCGAACATAACAAAATCAGCTTATGTTATAAAATTACAGAAAGTCATTCTTTACAAATGATATAATTACAAGTTACATTAATGTTTCGGACTAGCATAGACAGCAACCAAAATATGTACAAGTCAAGTCAAGGAACCGGAACTTCGCCTCCATCCCGCTAGCCCTCCGGATCTACTTAACTGCAGGGTCAGAATTCCCCGCATGTATTCCAGAGGTCCCGCCTGCCCAATTCAAAAGAGAATCCATCAATAATCATGAAAGATAAGCAATCAAATCATGAAAAGGTTAAAAGGAAAGACTTACCAGCATCTGCTCCCTGATCATCATCATCTAGCTGCACGCCTACCTCATCCGCAGCAAGCAGCCGCATGCCCTCCTTAACCGCCACCTTCTCTTCCTTAGTGAATTGGGCCGTAACCACATCCATCCTGAAAGCCGCACCACCTTCCTTATCCGCATCGGCCTTAGCTTCCTCCAAAGCCCGGAGATATATCCTAGCCATAACCCGGGGATAATCTTACATCCAGGACAGGTTGCCCTGCCTCCAAGTACGGAAATACATGTCCTGGAGCATCTCATCCATCATCCCCTCATTCTCCTCAAATTCCCTCATCCGGGCCTCAGAAGCTGACAGCCGTGCGACAGCAGCGTCTCTCTCCAACCGGTATCTCGAGTAGTCAGCCTGAAGGGATGCCCGCATCACCTCCATCTCCTCTTTCAGCTTGGCTTGAGCAAGATCTGCGGCCTCAAGCCTCCAAGATAACTCCTCAATCTGCTCGAGATCCGCATTTCGAACCTCATCCACCGTTGCAATGGCCATGTCAATCCGCCCCTTGCAGGCAGCCTCCATTTTTCGCAATTCTGCCCTGCTGGCCTTTTCCATACTCTCCTTCAACTGCCTGGAGGCTGCCTCATGCTGAGAAATCTAAATGGCCTGATCGGCAAGCTGCTTAGCCTGGTCAGAAACTATTAACCTTAGCCGGATGTTGGCACTCCCAATCTCCTCTCCAGCCTTGACCAGTCGAGCATGAAGCTCCATTAACTTCTTGGTCTCTTCAGCCACCCGATCGATGTTTGCCTTGGACTGATCCCCCATAGTCATAATCCGAGTAGTAAGCAAATCGAGATCCAAGGACTTAGCCTCATCAAGCACCCGTACCATGGGATTGCGGGGAAGAAGATGCTCACCCGTGGCCTCGTCAAAAGAAATGTCCTGAGAACTCGGGTCCAGATCCGGGTGACCGACAAATGGGTTGCGAACCAAACCAGGGCGGTCTATCGGGGTGACGGTTGGATTTTCGGACGGATGTGGGGAAGGCATAAGCTCAATATCTTCCTCAGTAATATCATGGATAGGCTGGACTGGAGGCTGAGGGCCAGGTGAAGGTTCAAACGAAGATCGCCCCCTCTTCCTCTTTCGCATATCTTCTTCAATAACTTCGAGAAGAGGACGATAGCTAACCACGCTTCCAGGACGGCTAGTTGACGGCTTTGGTTTGGCAGAAGCTTTGAATAGCTTGTACTGTTCAAGGCGGTGCCGAACATCTGATGTCTTGGCCACCTTACCCGTTCCTGGAATAAAAACCAAGTGTCACAAGCATGCATGAAACTATGATCCGAGAAATATGTTAAGTTAAAAGGAGTAGAAAAACGCGCTTATTTTACAAACCCTGAGGGGGAGTGGGGTACTGCGATAAGTCCTGAATCTCATTCCAGGACGGGAGCTGGCTATAAAATATTACTAAGTCCTTATCATAAAGGGAGTCTGCAAAGGTTAAGAATTCACCTTGAACCACCGGAGTCGCCTTAGCTGAAGGACCTTTAGAAGATGGATTGGCACTAGTCCCAGCCTTATCATCCTTCTTCGCCTTCTCCACCGAGGCTGATCCTTCCTCCAACCCCTCAAAAGCCTAGCGGAAGGCATCATCCGTCCACTCCTGGATCTCCCCTACCTGCTCAGAAGACAAAGCCCCGGCACCACTACCACCCTGTCCTTCACCTTCTCCATCTCCTCCGCTCTCCTCCTCGCCTCTTTCCTCCTCTCCACCTTCCTCCTCCGGAATATCTGGACATGTGCTGGGAGAGGGTCCATCAGACTTCTTAAGCTTCTTCCCCCCGACGACCGGAGGTATCGAGAAAGGTCTTCTCTTACTACTCTTCGCAGTAGCCCCGTCTTTAGCTTTGGTAGCCCTCTCCTCAGCTGTATCCCTCTGTTTAACCACGGATTGATGTGGCAGAATTAAGCTGTACTCCAGGAGAGTGGCATTCCTGATCAGGTAAGAAGCCGACCTATCTTGTCCCGAAATGGCCTTTATTTCTGCAGCCATCCGAGCCAAAGAATCATTCTCCACGACCGCAAAGCCACCTGTCGCTAGCAAGAAATAAAAGCATATAAGAAGAAGCATTGCGGTCGAGACAAGGAAAATATGAATGAAGTTCTACTTACAGCCGAAAGTGAAAAAACGGAAGGAAACAGAGTCGTCCTTGATGAAGAACCATTCTTTCTTGAACATACTGAGCTTCGAATACAAATCTAGGACCGGCTTGAAAGGCACGGTCGCTTCCAAACTGATGTATGGGGACCCCTTCTTGTAGCCTCTCAAGTTATACAAATACCGGATCTCCCGGTTGGAAGGGGGACGCCCATATTTCCTCTGAAAAATGATGAACAAGCACACCAGGATAGCATAGGAATTGGGCTGAAGTTGGAATGGAGCCACCTTCAAATAGGTAAGAAAGCTGACTATCCAGGCATTGATTAGGGGAATGGCCCCTCATATATAATGGTATCGACTGTAAGCGAAATATCCTTCAGGAGGATCGTACGGCATCACACCATCTCCCGGCAATAACATACTCGCCTTATCAATCCCAAAGGAGCGAGCGATGACATCGAGTTGCCCTTCTTTGAGGGAGATAGGAAAGCAATCAGGAGGAGAGTTCAGAAGCTCCTGAGGGCCATATCCGTCCACTAATGACCTCGGGGCAGGTCCATGACGCACTGGTCTCGGCTGGACTGGGGGCACGACGGAAGACTCACCCCTGTCCGTAGATTTTTTCTTTTCTGATCGGGTTTCCACTTTGTGAGACATTTTATCTGCAACACAAGAAAGTACATCGTTAAAACACATAAACTAGGTAATCTAGAGTTTCACTGGAATTCAAATATAAAAGTCCATCCGGTAAGGGGTTCGTTCAACACTCGAAAACCCCGAGTTCGCCCAGAAAGGCCCAACCTAGAGCTCATTCGGCATTCATAATACCAGGGTTCATTCGGCATCTTAACCTCATTCGGCGATCGTACTCTCCAATTCATTCGGTGCTCGAAAACACCAGTTTCATCCGGTAATACAAGTACATAAGTACATTCGGTAGTTCAAAAAACGAAAGTTCATTCGGCAAAGGAAACGCACCTGGCTCGGCACTGGATGATTCGGCGCTAGATGATTCGGCGCTAGATGATTCGGCACTAGATGATTCGCCGCTATGGTGATCCGGCTGTCTCAAATGATGGAGGTGGAACGAAGGCACGTGGCCCCTATTTATAAGCAAAAACAATAACTGGACCAGATGGTTCGGCATTAGAGACCGGATGGTAGCAAAACAAAGCATGCCATATACAGGCATATGCCCTACTTTGGGGGGCAAGTGTTGGGTACGTTTTCACCACCACCGAACCAACGAAAAGGAAGCACTACCGGTCCAAAATCCACGTCCACGCATAGCCGAACCAGAGCACTACCGAACCATCCCTTCCCTACCACCATCACCGAACCAGACTCTGCCGAACCAACCTCCTCCAAGCTCCTGCCGAACCACCTATCCACCGAACCAAAGTACCACCGGTCCAAGACCATCTCCTCACCGAACCACCTATCCACCGAACCAGAGTACCACTGGTCCAAGACCATCTCCCCACCGAACCAACCATCTCCGGACCAAGAGGATGCCGAACCAACATCGCCAGGCCAGATTGCTTCAGCCCAGGCCCACTGGCAGCTATATACATCCAAGACCCCTGCCCCCAGCCTCACTCTATAAATAGAGGGGCAGGGGTACAACAATGGCAAACAAGTTTGAGAGCTCAAGCACGGAAGGAACTTTCAAACTACTTTCATATACATGTAATCAAGGCTTTGTACTTGTAATCTGAATAGTAAGAGGAGAATAAGATATAAAGTGGACGTAGGCACGTTCTGGCCGAACCACTATAAATCTGCGTGTCTTTTACATTTTAGCCCCTGCTTTTTACATATTTGCATAACTCATCCAAATCACCGAAAACAACATAAAATCAACTAAATCACACGACTTGGAGGTGTTTGCCCATTTTTTGTGCAAACATTTTTGGTGCTTTCACTGAGAACTCGAGCTAGAAGCTACAGCTTCTCCTACTCAACCTTCTTCCTAACAGCATCGTTCCTTGCTCCGACAACATGACTTCCAGGCAGAGGAGAGATGTTAACAAAGGAAAGAACGTCGCAACTAGCAGTATCCCAGATCTAGTGGCCCCAAATCAAGAGAATCATTCCGTTTTAACAGAAGTACCAGATGAAAATCAGGCAAACCCAACAGCCTCCGCCGCGGAACAACCAATTACTAGGGCAGATCTGGACAGGGTTGTGGCTGAAGTAACTAACCGCTTCGCGTCTCAACATGAAGCCTTGGTGGACCAACTCATGTCACGCCTAAGGGATGCTGAAGAATCCAACCGCAACACCGAATCATGGGATGAGTCCCAATCTGGAGGATCTGGGAGGCGACAAAGACCTTTCTTCTTCGGAGAGGTTAACAACAGAAATAGCCATGGTAGGAGCCGAGTCCGGACTCAGCTCGAATTCCGACCCGAGGAAACACTTGGAACCGAACCCAACGGGGAAGGTGTCAGGCAGGGGTCGGATGTAGCTGAGCCTGTCATGCTACCTAACCGTGAAAACACCAGTAGACGGGGCCGAGCTGGAGTCCAGCCCGAAGTTGGACCCGAGGAAGTGCTGAGAACAGAGCCCAGTAGGGGAAGATCAAGGCAAGGGCCAACTATGGAAGACCCCAGCATGCCCCCAGAAGACCAGAGGCAGCCTTTGGAGAATGTTAGGAGTGACAGACGATACCATCCCTACAAGTCATCTGGACGGACTCAATCCCCCAGAGAAGAACCAAACTCATTTCTATCCGCTCCAAGTTATGATGAAAGGATGGTGCGATTATTCAGAGAGTGCGTCCAACAGGAGCATAGGGATCGGGGAATAATCACTAGGTGGTTGCTTTGTAAACAAAAAGAAAAAAAGAAGCAAAATCTTTTTCCTTGTTATATTTGCCAAAGTAGGTTAAGCCCATGCCAATCAACCTTATTCTCTATATAGTTAATATTAAACATAATATTGCTGATATATCTTATAGCGCACATTGATCCATATATTTTTCAAATATTGGTACTAAAATATCACCCAATGTGACGCTCCACCTCTATACCCACGCTAGCCAAGGACACTACGGGGTAATGCCATCAACTAGCGCGGAGAATAAGACTGTTGTGGAGCGACCATCCGTGTAATTGCTTTGTGCGAGTAACGATGTGCCAGATTAAAAATATAATCTTTTCATCTCGAAAGGGAATCCGACATACCGACACAAACTCAAAGCTACTACACAGTGGCAATATGTAATCTTCGGAAACAAATATAGAAATATCATAACACAAATCAGTCACAGAAGTTCATATCTCAAAGGCGGAAACATATATGAATATTACACATAAAAGTGTATATCAGAGTAGTGGTCTAACAAGAACCACAACATCACAAAAGAATAGTTACAAGTGCTACACAAAAGAAGGAGTATACATCTTGGAGTCTATATCTCAAATGTATACAACAACAAAAACTACTAATCTAAGTAGTTAGCCAAAAGTCAGATAATTCTCCCTAACAAGGAGTCAAACAGAAGCACTGCAACATCTCGGTCTGACCCGAGTATTATTTAATAAGAAAATAATAAACGGATCGGTCTAACTATAAATATCAGATAAAATGATATAGAATAAGTGATATGACAAAAACGTATGATAATCATAAAGCCATACTATGACAAGTATGTAATCAAAAATCAACCAAAGATTAATCAATGTCACAAGAATCTTCTCAAAGATCAAAAGAACGTCATACTCTTTAGTTTTATTCACCAAGTCACAAATATCGACATCATATCGATGCCAATCATAAAAGATGGTGGAACACAAATTCTAGAAATCATCGATAGAAATCCAAAATCACAAAAAGGGGGAGGCCTATCACAAAATGGGAGCATGAAAACTCACCAACACGTGTATCACAAACGGGACGTTATCCCATGGTCGCTAACCATAGAGCCGATGCAACGACGTAGTACAATATCGGTACGCCCGAGGAACCTGAAACTCGAATAAGTCGGAACATCGACGTAGTACAACGGTACGCCCGATAAACCTGATAAGCCGGAAAACAACGTAGTACAAAGATATGTTCGATGAACCAAACTCCATAAAAGAATATGGGTCGCTAGCCCACAAAAATTGAGTCGAAACTCCAAATAATGCATAGGTCGTTAGCCTAAAAAAATGAGACGAAACTCAATGATACGAGGTACCGTCCCCTACGTGGACAAAGAAACATAGCATATCGCTAGTTTAAATCACATAAACGATCATCATTGATCATCAAGAAGTGTCAATTACACTAAGCTAGTAAATATATGAGCTTAGCTTCATGTCCCATAACCACTAGCTTAACTTAAATATTTACGAACAAATTGTAGATCTCCACTCGAACAAGTCCAAGAATTAACTGAGGAAGTAAACGCATTCGTTTCATACCACTTGTTTTACTAAGCCGTTTAATTAGATTTCTCATTCGAGTGAGGTAAAGGTTTGTATATGCTAGTAGATTGGAAAACGGTTTAGGAAATGAGTTTTTGTAATAAAGTAGTGTTGAAATCATTTTGATGAAAGAGTTTTGATATTTACTACCAGTATTGAAACCTTTATATTATTAAAGTGACAAATCACAAAAATGATTGTAGAACAAACAATCACCAAAATTCTCACAAAAGTTGGACTTAAAACCAAAAATTGGACTTAAAAACTTTACGAATATTCTTTGTTTGTTTCCAGAACAAAAACCCAATCATACTTATAAATAAATCTTATGAAAAAGATTTGCATAATTTTAAATTGTTGTTTTCATCCAAAATCAATAAATATAAAAATGGAGTCATCGAGATATTTGTAGAATACTCGATTCATAAAATGGATGAAATAAGCTGGACAAACTGAATGACACATTAAGTCATTCATAAGAATCATAATGAGTGCGGAATGCGGTAAGTGGAATGCTAACTTCCGCAACCCGTAGCAAATGAAAACCAGTGGCAAGGTCGAGCTGAAAAGACCTTAACACCACTCAAAAGAATGCTTAGGTGATAATTCTAAGACAAGCTCAAAAATACCAGAAAATTCCACAAACTACCCGAATGTGAAAAATAACGTTTTCCTCATCATGTGGGTTTAAAGAATAAAATGATGTCATCAAATTGGAATCGAAATCACAAAGAAAAATAGATATCTACTTAACAAATTAAGAATGTCGAAGATGAATAGTCCACTCGAGACATAGGATATGGCTTCTTAATGATTAAGCCAATCCTTTTACAAAAAAATCAATTCCAAAGCCTAAGTAATGCATGACATGCAAATCGGCTTGGAAAGAGAAAAAATCACATAAAATAATCTCGACATCAAATCAAAAAAAATTGAGTGTTGCAGATCTACCAACTGGATTCGCAATTCTCAAAGAAGTCGTCAAGCCCAAAATGTTTTAAAGAAAAAGAATCAACAAGTTCTTTTGATATAAAAATAATGAGATGAACCCATATCAAAAAGAACTCAAATAAGAAGATCACGAAATAAAACAATGTCATCAAGGATTGAATAAAAAGTACCTTGACCAAGAGAAGTATCATTAGGCGTTTGCACAACGTTAAGCCTTCCCTCTCTCTTGCTTGGAAGTTTGGGACATGTAGATAAAAGATGACCCGAACTTTTGCAATAACGACAAAAGAGAGGTTTCGGACACCTATTAGCATAATGGTCTGCGGAACCACAATTGTAGCACTGCCCTCGACTAGAGGTAGGAGTCTTTGCTGCCGGAGTTTGTTGCTTCCTTTTCTTGTTGGGAGTGGGGCCTTTGAATTTGATAGGCCTCTTCATGTTATTATTTAAGTTCTGTTGGGCACCCACAACTTCAACATCACCCTCATTATCGGCCTCTTCAAGTAGAAGAGCGATACCAATAAGCTGATCAAAAAAAACTTCTAGTTTCTGAAGCAAAGGATTTTTGAGATTCTTATTCAAGCCATAGACGAATCTTTGATTTTTCTTCAATGGGGTATTAATGTATTCAACCCCGTATTTAGAAAGAGATTCAAAATATGCGACATATTCTGCCACAGAAGATTCACCTTGAACAAGGTCAATAAAACGCTGGGCCAAAGTTACTTTTTCATCCTCTGGCACAAACTTTGATTCAAATCATTCCCGGAATTGCCCCTAAGTAAGATCCGCTTCGATAATCTCCGAAGTCAAGAGCTCATACCATTTTAACGCTCTTTCTTGGAGCATGCTAAAAGCCACTTGGACTCGATGTAGATCAATAAGGTTCATGCGAGAAAAGATGCGATCGCACGATTTGAGCCAAGATTGAATTTCCATAACACTCTCGGATCCCTTGAATGACCTTCTACCCAAGTCGGTATAATCTTTGCACAAACGTGCAAAACCGGATTTTGGGTGAGTAGGATTTGGGATGGGTCCGGCAGCTTGAGCATTATTTACAAGATCTAAAAGCTGCTGGCAGACATGGATACTCCATATTGAGGAGTAGCAATGGATTGACCGGTGCTGGGACGATTAGGTCTAACTATTTCTCTTCTTTAAAAAAGAAAGAAAGAAGAAGAAAAAGTTATTCTCAAAATGAATATCAAACAATAATGATTAATAAAACAAGGCATCGCAAAGAAAATAGGATAGAACGAGTCCAATGACTCGAATAAAATCTTAAGGCACGACTCCTAAGATGAACTTAGGACGATGATCCTTGTTAAATTATTCTACATTGTTCCGAAGTTTGGCTCTGATACCAAGCTGTGACGCTCCACCTCTATACCCACGCTAGCCAAGGACACTACGGGGTAATGCCGTCAACTAGCACGGAGAATAAGGCTGTTGAGAAGCGACCATCCGTGTAATTGCTTTGCGTGAGTACCGATGTGCCAGATTAAAAATATAATTTTTTCATCTCGAAAGGGAATCAGACATACCGACACAAACTCAAAGCTACTACACAGTGGCAATATGTAATCTTCGGAAACAAATATAAAAATATCATAACACAAATCAGTCACAGAAGTTCATATCTCAAAGGCGAAAACATATATGAATATTACACATAAAAGTGTATAGCAGAGTAGTGGTCTAACAAGATCCTCAACATCACAAAAGAATAGTTACAAGTGCTACACAAAAGAACGAATATACATCTTGGAGTTTATATCTCAAATGTATACAACAAAATAAACTACTAATCTAAGTAGTTATCCAAAAGTCAGATAATTCTCCCCGACAAGGAGTCAAACAGAAGCACCTGCAACATCTCGGTCTGACCCGAGTATTATTTAATAAGAAAATAATAAACGGATCGGTCTAACTATAAATATCAGATAAAATGATATAGAATAAGAGATATGACAAAAACGTATGATAACCATAAAGCCATACTATGATAAGTATGTAATTGAAAATCAACCGGAGATTAATCAATATCATAAGAATCTTCTCAAAGATCAAAAGAACGTCGTACTCTTTAGTTTTATTCACCAAGTCACAAATATCGACATCATATCGATGCCAATCATAAAAGCTGGTGGAACACAAATTCTAGAAATCATCAATAGAAATCCAGAAATCGTAAAAAAGGGGAGGCCTATCACAAAATGGGAGCATGAAAACTCACCAACACGTGTATCACAAACGAGACACTATCCCATGGTCGCTAACCATAGAGCCAGTGCAATGGCGTAGTATAATATCGGTACGCCTGAGGAACCTGAAACTCGAATAGGTCGGAACGTCGACGTAGTACAACAGTACGCCCGATGAACCTAATAAGCCGGAACAACAACGTAGTACAAAGATACGTTCGATGAACCGAACTCCATAAAAGAATATGGGTCGCTAGCCCACGAAAATTGAGTCGAAACTCCAAATAATGCATAGGTCGTTAGCCTAAAAAGAAATGGGACGAAACTCAATGATACGAGGTACCGTCCCCTACGTGGACAAAGAAACATAGCATATCGCTAGTTTAAATCACATAAACGATCATCATTGATCATCAAGAAGTGTCAATTACACTAAGCTAGTAAATATATGAGCTTAGCTTCATGTCCCATAACCACTAGCTTAACTTAAATATTTACGAACAAATTGCAGATCTCCACTCGAAAATTATCACAAGAGATTCAATCGAACAAGTCTAAGAATTAACTGACGAAGCAAAAGCAATCGTTTCATACCACTTGTTTTACTAAGCCGTTTAATTAAATTTCTCATTCGAGTGAGGTAAAGGTTTGTATATGCTACTAGATTGGAAAACGGTTTAGGAAACGAGTTTTTGTAATAAAATAGTGTTGAAATCGTTTTGATGAAAGAGTTTTGATATTTACTACTAGTATTGAAACCTTTATATTTTTAAAGTGACAAATCACAAAAATGATTGTAGAACAAACAATCACCAAAATTCACATACGAAGACGTGAATTAAATCCAAAGAAATCGATATCAAATCCATTAAAATGGAAATTTCTAAAAAAATCCAAAAATAGAAGTCATTAAAGTCGAATGAATGATAACAACAACTCGGATAATCACAAACCGATAAAAGTTGGATTCATGAGCAAAATAGGCAAATTAAAATGAAGCAAGCAGGTCAGTCGACTGGCCCAGATGGTCAGTCGACTGGCACAGAACCTGGAAACTCACGGGTTTCCAGATCAATCGACTGACGTATCAGGTCAGTCGACTGATACGGGGACAGAAAGTTTTCTGCCCCATGGTTCAGTCGACTAACTGAACCTGCTTCCAGAGCAGAATCAGCCAGGCCCCCTTATGGGGAAAAACCCGTAACACGAACGGGAGTGAGCGGAAGAGCAGTGAGGACTAGGGATTTATGCCTAGTGACAACCCATCCTAGTATGACCCTCCGAAGCACCTCACTAACGTGTTCAAACATCCATAAAAGGATTTTCACAAAAATTGGACTTAAAACCAAAAATGGGAATAATCACCAATTCAATCCAAATCAAAAGCAAATGCACATGAAAAAGTGTTAGGAATTCATACCTCACAATCAAAGATGGTTATAGATATATATGTGAGATAAAAATCCCACATTTAAACCCAAATCAATGAAGGAGAAACTTTCAAAAACAAGCTAAGGTCAATTCCTCTTCAATAACAACTCAAGAAGCTTCAATCTAAGCTTAAAAGAAGAATATTTCCTAAGTTAGGTTTAGGAATTTCTGAAATTGAAAGGGGAATGAGTTGGAGAAGAAGAAGAGAAGGCTTACCAAAGCTTCTTCTATGAATTTGGAGCTAGAACTTGAATTTGCAAATGGAAACTAGGGCTTAGGATTTTCTAATTCTTTTTCTCTTCCCCCATTTTTTATGAAGCTTGAATGTATTAGGAAATTATGAAGGAATAAAGAGAAGAGGGTTGGAGCTAGGTTGATAAGTGGGGTTAATGGGCTAAAAACCCAACCCAATGCCCTAAGTGAAAAGTAGCAAAATTCTACTAACTCCAAACATATCGAAGTTTATACTCAAAAAGGTCGCAAATGGCATTTTGAACTTAATGGAAGTGGTCTCGAGTCCAAATTCGACTATTTTCAAAAAGTAGCTTTTCGGACTAAAATCCGACTAACAATGCTATATTTAAATAAAATATTTAAATACACAATCGTAAAATATGCGGGTTGTTACAGACTCCCCTCCTTAAAGAAATTGCGTCCTCACAATACTTAAGAAGAAAATAAATAGTAACAACCATAAAAGCATATCAACACAAAAGAAAATTTGAAATAAGAAGTTCACCATAAAGAGCACGAAAGAGTAAATCCGGACGAGTTCGCTCGAAGAATTCTCTGGATTCCCAAGGGAAATCCTTAGGATTTGAGAATTATTGAACTTTTACCAAAAAAAATATCTTTATTTCGAAGGCGCTCAACCTCCGAAGCAATGATGCGAATAAAATGTTGCCCAAAAGTCAAATAGGTGAAACTTCAATTTCTTCAATAACACCGGGCTCAAGAATAAAATCGGAATCCCTAAGGCATTTCCGTAGATAAAATACGTGGAAAACGTCATGAATAGCAGAAGATTTAACTAGTGCAACGGCGTAGTACAATGACGGTACACCAGGTGAACCAAAGCTCAAATAATTCGGAACGCCGACGCAGTACAAACGGTACGTCAAATGAACCGAAAAGCCGGGACATCGATGTAGTACAATAACGGTACATCCGATGAACCAAATTCCATAAAAGAACATCGGACGCTAGTCCATGAAAGAAATGAGGCGAAGCTCAATAAAACGAAGTGCATCGAAACGTCCGATGAACTTGGTAAAAAGATCATTCCATTCGGACATCATCAAAGAAACAACCACTTGCTGCTTACGACTAAGGGTATTGGCAACGCGATTTCCCCTTTCGGGAGTATAAAGAGTATCAAGATCATAAGGTACAAGGTACTCAAGCCAACATTAAGTTCCTTATGAGAAAATAAATATTTCAAAGATTTATGATCGGAGTGGAGAACGAATTTCTCCCCCAAAAATAAATGATGATGCCAAACTCTGAAAGCGACAACAATAGCCGCGGGCACTAGATCATGAGTGACATACCTAGTCTCGATCGGCTTAAATTATTTAGAAACAAAAGTGATAGCACGTTCTCTTTTGCAAGAGAACGACACCCAAACCAATACGACTGGCATCAGTATAAACAATAAAGTTTTAGTTCCCCTCGGGAATCACAAGAATAAGAGTATCGGAAAGGAGTTCTTTTAAATAATCTTCTTTCCCGAAAAGCTAAAACTTTGAACATCACAATTATCTTTACGTAATAATCTTTCTAGAAAAAATTACATTTTTACAAGTGAATATATCGCGTCAAATTATCTCATCAAAGCGTTTAGGAAATTCCTATCGATAACGTTGATCAAGCGCATCGACCAGAATTCTTAAAGCACTCAATGGGCAATACAATCACAAAATCATCTTCTATAGGATAAAAATATTTCTTAAAAACTTTACGAATATTCTTTGTTCGTTTCCAGAACAAAAACCCAATCATACTTATAAATAAATCTTATGAAAAAGATTTGCAAAATTTTAAATTGTTGTTTTCATCCAAAATTAATAAATATAAAAATGGAGCCATCGAGATATTTGTAGAATACTCGATTCATAAAATGGATGAAATAAGCTAGACAAACTGAATGACACATTAAGTCATTCATAAGAATCATAACGAGTGCGGAATGCGGTAAGTGGAATGCTAACTTCCGCAACCCGTAGCAAATGAAAAACAGTGGCAAGGTTGAGCTGAAAAGACCTTAACACCACTCAAAAGATTGCTTAGGTGATAATTCTAAGACAAGCTCAAAAATACCGGAAAATTCCACAAACTACCCGAATGTGAAAAATAACGTTTTCCTCATCATGTGGGTTTAAAGAATAAAATGATGTCATCAAATTGGAATCGAAATCACAAAGAAAAATAGATATCTACTTAACAAATTAAGAATGTCGAAGATGAATAGTCCACTCGAGACATATGATATGGCTTCTTAATGATTAAGCCAATCCTTTTACAAAAAAATCAATTCCAAAGCCTAAGTAATGCATGACATGCAAATCGGCTTGGAAAGAGAAAAAATCACATAAAATAATCTCGACATCAAATCAAAACAAATTGAGTGTTGCAGATCTACCGACCGGATTCGCAATTCTCAAAGAAGTCGTCAAGCCCAAAATGTTTTAAAGAAAAAGAATCAACAAGTTCTTTTGATATAAAAATAATGAGATGAACCCATATCAAAAAGAACTCAAATAAGAAGATCACGAAATAAAACAATGTCATCAAGGATTGAATAAAAAGTACCTTGACCAAGAGAAGTGTCATTAGGCGTTTGCACAACGTTAAGCCTTCCCTCTCTCTTGCCTGGAAGTTTGGGATATGTAGATAAAAGATGACCCGAACTTTTGCAATAACGACAAAAGAGAGGTTTCAGACACCTATTAGCATAATGGTCTGTGGAATCACAATTGTAGCACTGTCCTCGACTAGAGGTAGGAGTCTTTGCTACCGGAGTTTGTTGCTTCCCTTTCTTGTTTGGAGTGGGGCCTTTGAATTTGATAGGCCTCTTCATGTTATTATTGAAGTTCTGTTGGGCACCCACAACTTCACCATCACCCTCATTATCGGCCTCTTCAAGTCGAAGAGCGATACCAATAAGCTGATCAAAAAAAAACTTCTAGTTTCTGAAGCAAAGGATTTTTGAGATTCTTATTCAAGCCATAGACGAATCTTTGATTTTTCTTTAATGGGGTATTAATGTATTCAACCCCGTATTTATAAAGAGATTCAAAAGATGCGACGTATTCTGCCACAGAAGATTCACATTGAACATGGTCAATAAAACGCCGGGCCAAAGTTACTTTTTAAGCCTCCGGCACAAACTTTGATTCAAATCATTCCCGGAATTGCCCCAAAGTAAGATCCGCT
This sequence comes from Allium cepa, assembly GCA_030765085.1. Lineage (NCBI taxonomy): Eukaryota > Viridiplantae > Streptophyta > Magnoliopsida > Asparagales > Amaryllidaceae > Allium > Allium cepa. Next base: position 311,405,047 of record CM060931.1, read on the forward strand.
TCGATAATCTCCGAAGTCAAGAGCTAATACTATTTTAACGCTCTTTCTTGGAGCATGCTAGAAGCCACTTGGACTCGATGTAGATCAATAAGGTTCATGCGAGAAAAGATGCGATCGCACGATTTGAGCCAAGATTGAATTCCAATAACACTCTCGGATCCCTTGAATGGCCTTTTATCCAAGTCGGTATAATCTTTGCACAAACGAGAAAAATCAGATTTTGGGTGAGTAGGCTTTGGATGGGTCCGGCAGCTTGAGCATTCTTTACAAGATCTAAAAGCAACTGGCAGACATGAATACTCCATCTTGAGGAGTAGCACTGGATTGACCGGTGCTGGGACGACTAGGTCTAACTATTTCTCTTCTTTAAAAAAGAAAGAAAGAAGAAAAAAAATTTGTTCTCAAAATGAATATCAAACAACAATGATTAATAAAACAAGGCATCGCAAAGAAAATAGGATAGAACGAGTCCAATGACTCGAATAAAATCCTAAGGCACGACTCCTAAGATGAACTTAGGACGATGATCCTTGTTAAATTATTCTACATTGTTCCGAAGTTTGGCTCTGATACCAAGCTGTGACGCCCCACCTCTATACCCATGCTAGCCAAGAACACTACGGGGTAATGCCGTCAACTAGCACGGAGAATAAGGCTGTTGAGAAGCGACCATCCGCGTAATTGCTTTGTGTGAGTACCGATGTGCCAGATTAAAAATATAATCTTTTCATCTCGAAAGGGAATCCGACATACCGACACAAACTCAAAGCTACTACATAGTGGCAATATGTAATCTTCGGAAACAAATATAGAAATATCATAACACAAATCAGTCACAGAAGTTCATATCTCAAAGGAAAAACAGATATGAATATTACACATAAAAGTGTATATCAGAGTAGTGGTCTAACAAGATCCACAACATCACCAAAGAATAGTTACAAGTGCTACACAAAAGAACGAATATACAACTTGGAGTCTATATCTCAAATGTATACAACAAAATAAACTACTAATCTAAGTAGTTAGCCAAAAGTCAGATAATTCTCCCCGACAAGGAGTCAAACAGAAGCACCTGCAACATCTCGGTCTGACCCGAGTATTATTTAATAAGAAAATAATAAACGGATCAGTCTAACTATAAATATCAGATAAAATGATATAGAATAAGAGATATGACAAAAACGTATGATAACCATAAAGCCATACTATGATAAGTATGTAATTGAAAATCAACCGGAGATTAATCAATATCATAAGAATCTTCTCAAAGATCAAAAGAACGTCGTACTCTTTAGTTTTATTCACCAAGTCACAAATATCGACATCATATCGATGCCAATCATAAAAGCTGGTGGAACACAAATTCCAGAAATCATTAATAGAAATCCAGAAATCTCAAAAAGGGGGAGGCCTATCACAAAATGGGAGCATGAAAATTCACCAACACGTGTATCACAAACGAGACACTATCCCATGGTCGCTAACCATAGAGCCAATGCAACGGCGTAGTACAATATCGGTACGCCCGAGGAACCTGAAACTCGAATAGGTCGGAACGTCGACGTAGTACAACGGTACGCCCGATGAACCTGATAAGCCGGAACAACAACGTAGTATAAAGATACGTTCGATGAACCGAACTCCATAAAAGAATATGGGTCGCTAGCCCACCAAAATTGAGTTGAAACTCCAAATAATGCATAGGTCGTTAGCCTAAAAAGAAATGAGACGAAACTCAATGATACGAGGTACCGTCCCCTACGTGGACAAAGAAATATAGCATATCGCTAGTTTAAATCACATAAACGATCATCATTGATCATCAAGAAGTGTCAATTACACTAAGCTAGTAAATATATGAGCTTAGCTTCATGTCCCATAACCACTAGCTTAACTTAAATATTTACGAACAAATTATAGATCTCCACTCGAAAATTATCACAAGAGATTCAATCAAACAAGTCTAAGAATTAACTGACGAAGTAAACGCAATCGTTTCATACCACTTGTTTTACTAAGCCGTTTAATTAAATTTCTCATTCGAGTGAGGTAAAGGTTTGTATATGCTAGTAGATTGGAAAACAGTTTAGGAAACGAGTTTTTGTAATAAAATAGTGTTGAAATCGTTTTGATGAAAGAGTTTTGATATTTACTACCAGTATTGAAACCTTTATATTTTTAAAGTGACAAATCACAAAAATGATTGTAGAACAAACAATCACCAAAATTCACATACGAAGACGTGAATTAAATCCAAAGAAATCGATATCAAATCCATCAAAATGGAAATTTCTAAAAAAATCCAAAAATAGAAGTCATTAAAGTCGAATGAATGATAACAACAACTCGGATAATCACAAATCGATAAAAGTTGGATTCATGAGCAAAATAGGCAAATTAAAATGAAGCAAGCAGGTCAGTCGACTGGCCCAGATGGTCAATCGACTGGCACAGAACCTGGAAACTCACGGGTTTCCAGATCAATCGACTGACGTATCAGGTCAGTCGAATGATACGGGGACAGAAAGTTTTCTGCCCCCTGGTTCAGTCGACTGACTGAACCTGCTTCCAGAGCAGAATCAGCCAAGCCCCCTTGTGGGGGCAAAACCCGTAACACGAACGGGAGTGAACGGACGAGCAGTGACGACTAGGGATTTATGCCTAGCGACAACCCATCCTAGTATGACCCTCCGAAGCACCTCACTAACGTGTTCAAACATTCATAAAAGGATTTTCACAAAAATTGGACTTAAAAACCAAAAATCGGAATAATCACCAATTCAATCCATATCAAAAGCAAATGCACATGAAAAAGTGTTAGGAATTCATACCTAACAATCAAAGATGGTTATAGACATAGATGTGAGATAAAAATCTCACCTTTAAACCCAAATCAATGAAGGAGAAGCTTTTAAAAACAAGCTAAGGTCAATTCCTCTTCAATAACAACTCAAAAAGCTTCAATCTAATCTTAAAAGAAGAACATTTCCTAAGTTAGGTTTAGGAATTTCTGAAATTGAAAGAGGAATGAGTTGGAGAAGAAGAAGAGAAGGCTTACCAAAGCTTCTTCTATGAATTTGGAGCTAGAACTTGAATTTGCAAATGGAAACTAGGGCTTAGGATTTCCTAATTCTTTTTCTCTTCCACCATTTTTGATGAAGCTTGAATGTATTAGGAAATTATGAAGGAATAAAGAGAAGAGGGTTGGAGCTAGGTTGATAAGTGGGGTTAATGGGCTAAAAACCCAACCCAAAGCCCTAAGTGAAAAGTAGCAAAATTCTACTAACTCCAAACATATCGAAGTTTATACTCAAAAAGGTCACAAACGGCATTTTGAACTCAATGGAAGTGGTCTCGAGTCCAAAATCGACTGTTTGCAAAAAGTGGCTTTTCGGACTAAAATCCGACTAACTATGCTATATTTAAATAAAATATTTAAATACACAATCGTAAAATATGCGAGTTGTTACACCCAATATCTATCTATACATTGCTCTGATGTTTAGTGTTAAATACTCGATATTTTTAAAGAATACCATTCATTATTGTATGACTTGGAGGAAATAAATTTATAGAAAGATATTGTCACATTCTCAATATTTGATTTAGTATATCATACACGAAATATGTAGACCATATTAAAAATTCTAATGCACTAATTTTTTTAGTTTTAGCCATATTTTTTTAGTCTTATTCATTCATCTTCCAATTAGAACAATTTAATTATTCCAAATCTTGATAAATTTTGTTATTAATTTATTTCTAAATTAAATTGGGATTTTATGCATGATTTCTACGTTTTCAGGTCTCTCAACTTTCTATATTGATTTGGATAGCATAAATAATTCACTATCAATATTGATATGATTAGCGGTTTTGATGTTACACAGTTATGAAATCCTTTGATATGTTTCATGACATTTTATTCTGTGTGATGAGTGATCTAAATAAATGGAGTTATAATAACATCTTGTATGAGACTTTGGTAATATTTCCTCAGTTATTATCTAAACTCATTATATAGAATATTATGGACACTGGGTGTATTTTACGAGCAATGAATAAACGATTAATTATCATGAAGTGGTATAAGATGTTGTTGTGATATTTATTCAATTATTCACTGTAAGTAGATATCACTTATGTGACAGAATCATTGATACCAAGATAAAATTTACGTGACATGAACATCATGGACTAGAGTTAGGTAGTTACCCACATATGTAGATGTAGTATATTTATCTACATCTATTTTGTAACAATTTGTCTTTGCAATCCCCAAATATCGACATTAGTGCATCTACGGTATTCCTATATGTAGATCAATCAAGTGCTAGAAAGAAAAATTATTAGGGTAAAATAAAAGGAACAAGAAAAGAAGAAAAAATCATATCTCATATTGGAACGATAACATATAACATTAAAAAGATGATACAGATTGTCACTCTAAGATACATAGCATTTCAGAGGTATAATCCTAAGTGTTATTGTTATCCTGGACAGTTATAAAAGCATGTCCTCATAAATACTGATATATATAAAATTGTAGTGTCGCAGATATAGTAATAAGATGGTATGTGAGACATCCAAATCTACTCCTTGAACTCCAAAGAATATAAAAGAAAACCCGTCTTTCTTAAACTGCTTGAAAGAGCAATCGAGGATTTAAGAAAGGTAAAATCATGAGTCAGACATAAGTTTGATATGAGAAACTCAAGAAAAATGTGAAAAACATATAACATTATCTTTTGAGACCATCCAAATCACAGGTATAGTTTTCTGCTCAAAAGAACCAAACCCATCTAATAAGTACATATGACAATATAATTGACAGTGCTTAGGGTGTAGAATATAAATCGGAAAATAGTTATGCTTCTTGCATGTTAGGACTCGAAATTTTATCACTTGGATTTATGAATATTTTATTAATGGTTTTTAATAATCGAATAGCCCTCCTTCAATTAATAAGTTATGATGGTGTACTCATTCTAAAAGTTTGTTAACAAAATTAATTTGTTTGGCGAAAAGTCGATAATACAATCGAAAATCATTTTTCGGATTTTCAGTTTTTTATTGAATGAAAATTGTTGAAGCATTGTTACATATGTAATATTATATATACAAACATATTTAACATATAGGGAATAGGCTAGCAATAAATTTAATTAGTGTGGTTAATAGCTTTTAGAAGCAATTAGTGAAGTATTTAAGAAAGAGGACTTTTCTACATGGATTTGTATGCCAGTATTTGTCATTATAAGAAAAATACTTTGGCACATAGGTTGGTATATGGGAGAAGCTTGGCATGGCCAAAATTATGTAGGGGTATAGGTGGTCTTTTACATAGTTTGCATGGGCCTATATATATACATGTGCATGTCTTCACAAAATTCATTTGCTCACTTCATCCATAATTCTTTGCTCTTTCCTTTCCTACTCATTCAAAAATAAGTTTCGTAAATGCTCCAAATTTAGTGATTCACTTACTGAAACCAAAGAATATTCAGTAAGAAAGAATTTTCATGTTGATCACTTTTTCAAAATTTGAGAGTAGCCATGTCAAAATCACTTTTTAACCCAGGCCATTCTCCGTTCCAAATTAATAACTCCGAAAATAACTCTTTTCCCTACGCTATAACTTTCACAAAACCACTCCAAATTCAGTGAATCATTTTTAAAACCAAAGTGAATTTAATGAGGAAGAACTATCATTAAGACCACTTTTTCAAACTCATAGAGGATTCTTGTCAAAATCCACTAAGAAGCCAACCCATTTTCTAACCTAGTTTTACGAAGCCAAAGGTGGTGACGTTAATTGGTTTTGACATGGTCAAAAGGTGAGCTACTTACTTTATAGTCCATATAAAAATGTGTTTATATCTATAATAATTGTTTATATTATTATTATCTTTGTTCATCCATGTTTGTAAATTTATTACTGCTTTGTAGCAGAGGCATATGACACTTTGATTTGCAAGAGACTTCGTTATGCACTTTGGTATATGGTCTTAAATATAACACATAAGGACTAGACAAGGGACTAGCAAAAGTGAATGGAATTCGAAGTACTTTTCAGATCGAATTGGTCGTGATGAAAACACTTCGAAGTATAGGAAATTTATAGAGTGATCCAAAGGGATTCCTTGCCCGGTTGATTTTTAATTTCATTCTACATTTGTTATATGAAATGTTTTACGCCAAAAGATTGGTAGCTAGCTATATCTTATATCAACATTAATATGTTTTAAAAGTTGAACCTTTTTAGCAATAAAGGTAACAACAGCATATGTTAAGTGCTAATGTAACTCCAAATTCTCTTTACAACTTTTGAAATGCTATTTTGATTTATGACTTTGATTGAAATACTTTTGGTTTCTACATAGATTTCCAAGAATGTTTTAAATATGACATTGGATTTCAATAGCTCTGTTTTATGTAACTTTATCGCCTTAGTTTTTCGAATATGTATTAAAAGAGTTTCAAACTTGACTTTGTTATTTAAGCGTCTGTTAGTCTTTCCTAACGTAGCACAGTGCTTTAATGAGTAGTTGCAAATTTTAAATATATAATTAAAAGGTATTTTTTGGAGTATGGAAGTAAATGGTTTACCTTTCAAAGCCAAAATTCTCTTTTAAATAAGCGAAAAAAGTTAAGTTTTCAAATTATGTTTTATAAGTGTTTTGAAAGATATTTGAGACTAAGATTTTTTTAAACAAGTGGGTTATATAAAGTAAACAAATTACTTTTAAAAATAAATATTCTCTTTTAAAGGTGATGGGTTTAAGTTATGTTTGAACTAAAATTTAAAACTTTGTTTATAGTGTTTTAAAGGAAGTTATATATATATATATATATATATATATATATATATATATATATATAAGTGACTTAGAGGATTGTTTGATATTATAAAGCTAGTGGTACTTTTACAAAAAAGGGAAATCTTGACTTTATAAATCAAATTTATTTTAAACAAAGATTTTCAAGTGAGACTTTATATTATTGTTTTAAAGTATATTATAGGAGTTTTAAGTGAAATCTTAAAAAGGAAAGAGGTTGGGGATTACAAAAACTTTGTTGTAATAAATGTCTTTGGAAAGTAGAAGGAGACCATGGACTAAAACATTATTATTATTATTTTAAACCCTACTCCGGAGAGTAGAGCTAGGGAATGCAGCTGTCTGCCACACTGACCCCTTTTTAGCTAGCCCAGCACAGAGATTTGATGCCCCCAACTATGTTAAGGATTAACGGGGACCCACCTCTGCTCCTTGAAATTGGAAGCAGGGCAGACGGGAATCGAACCTGCGACCTGCTTACCAGGAAGCAAGTATCTTACCACTACGCCACTGCTTGCGGACTGGAATAAAACATTATTGTTATAGTAAATAGTTTTGGGAAAAGTAGAAAGGATCTTGTTTATAATAAATAGTATATGGGATTTATGAAGTCTTACACTTGACATTAAGCTTCAAAATAGGGAAACTTCCACCCATTTTGAAAGTTAAGAATGTCATCGAGTCAAGATTTGAGAGGGAATAATACCCCAGCTTGAAGGACTTCATTGTTAACCAATGATATTTTACATTTGAAATCAAAGATTTGCATTAAGTATATGTAGTAGTTTTCTATATATGAATTCAGTTACTTACGAAAATTAAGTAGTCTTATACTTGGCATTAAATGCCGATGAGTAGATTTATCTTCTATCTTTGAGATCTAGAATTGGAGTTTTTTAACTAAGGTAAGGCTAGGAGAAAATCAGTGCCCTGAATTATCGAGCTTTGTTTCTGTGCGAGGGATGGAGTAAGGTAAAATATCAAAAATGTGAAAAGAATTAGAGTTTGAGTTCTATAAATGATCTTTGTAATGTATTGTGGTATGGAAAGTATTCCTTTCATACGTAACACCAAATTCCGAGGCAGGAAAATCTTCTCTATCTGTGAGAGTTTAAGAATGTATATTTAGGCAGGGGTGGTTCTTTAACTTTTCCAACTTCACTGTTAATAAAGGGATAGTACAAGTTTGAAATCGGAAAATGGTGGTAATTAAATTTGGTCTGATTCCCATACTATCCATTTACGTACACCAAAGTAGTTTGGGTTTATTTTTATCAATGATTTTAAATGACATTTGTTTTAACCCAATTAAGTTTGTTTTGGAAATGAAATCTTAAAATTTTGTTAATATACTTATACTAGTGAGATTAGTGTATGAATATGTTTTTTAAAGATAGAAAATAGTTAAAATGTTTATGTATATCTTTTGTAAATGTATTTTAATATCAGTATTTACAAAGTGACTTTAGAAAAATTAAAGGATTAATTAAAGATCCTTACATCTTTTTTGGATCGACTTTCTTTTTGGCTTTTTGAAAGCCAAAATGAATTGGTTTTGGCTTCCAAAAGCAAAAAAGCAACTTATATAAGTCAATCCAAACGTTATGTTAGCGATTGCTTATGTGTTTAATCATGCTGGTTTTCCATATGAAATTGAATCTCCGATTTAGTTGTCTACTTATTTAATAGTTAAATAATAAATTGTCAAACTTTGGCGAGTTTGGACTTGGGAATTATATATAAGCCTTAGGTGTTCATACGGTTTTTGATCTCTTAAGAGAAGCCACTCTAGTGAAATGTCTCTCGCTTTAAGGGTGGATATTCGATATCCCTTTGGGAGTGTTATATTGTCTGCTTACTTCTGAAAGAATCGGGATTGAGTCAATTGAAAACTGTCAATTGCTGGTTCGAAGAGGCTAGCATTCGATAAGTTATCCAAAAACCACTTCGAATTAACATAATCATTCATCTTGAAGATGTCTTGAAGATGATAGAAATTGAAGATGGAGTTCTTTGAAGTGCGAGGGCCACTTACTACTAATCCCAAGGAAGATTCCCAAAAGGATGTAGTAGAAGTATTGCCTTCGATTTGTCCATATTCTGAACAAATTTATGGATGAATGCTAGCATTGCATTATTGCATGGAAGGAAGTGTTAGCATTCCACGCGGGATTTGCTAAAAGGTAAAATGTAGCATCAAGGCTTATACCCAGTAATGAATAAGACAGGTGTTAACTAGGTTCTTAATCGAGAAAAAGTCAATGGAAATTAGTACATAGAGATAAAGATGAAATGACTTGAAATCTGGAAGGCAGAATCAAACGAACTAATGAGATAGCCTGAAAAAAGTCTAGCCAAAATAAATGCTAAGTTGATAACTCAGTACCGAGTTATCACCATATGTAGGTACCAAGGTATCACCATTCTTGGTACTGCATTATCCCTGTTTGTTGGTATTGAATTATCACCATAAGTTGGTATGACTTAGAACTTTGTGAACACAATTAGAAGAGCTAGGGAAGGAACTTGGGAAAGTTTCACTATGTTGGGACCTAACTCCTTAACTTGGTACCGAGTAAGGCTATAGGTCAGGACCGAGTTAGAAAATCTCAGCGAAATGACTCCAAACTTGGTAAGCATGCTTAGAAGAAGTAAAGAAGAGACGCGAAGAAATTTCACAATGTTTGGGGTCAAGTCCTTAACTTGATACCGAGTTAAGGCCTTAGGTTGGCGCCAATTAAGGCTCCTATGGTTGACGCAGAGTTAAGGCTCCTCAAGTTGGCACCGAGTTATCAAATCTCTACCATTCTCCACCAAAACTTCTAGAACATGTCAACTATAAGAAAGTAGAATAGAATAAGTTGCAAAGTTCATCTTGCCTCAAGATCCTTAACTTTGTACCGAGTTAAGGCATTTGGTCGGTACCGAGTTAAGGCATCTCCTTAAGTTGGTGTTGTTAAGGATTTAACTACTATTTCTCCAAGTTTTCTTATGCTATTTCGGACTATCTCCTAGAACTCATTGTTAGTAGGCTTCTGACTCTATACCCTTAATTCCTCTATAAATACATACCTTCCGCAATCAAAAGAGGATCTAGATTCTATTATCACTGCACAAGAGCAATATCTCGTTTTCAACTCTTCCCACTACACTATAGTCCCCAAGGAAGCTATTTTAAAAAATTTAGGACTTAGAACTTATCAACCTCTTAACTCATGATTTCTTCTCTCTCAAACCCCTTGTAATCTCAAGCAAATTATATCAAATTGACAATTAACAAAGCTATAAAGTGGATGTAAACCATAGATTGCTGAACCACTATAAAATCTTCTGTCTCTCTTTCTTATTTTTGTATTTTCATTTTATTTTCTATACTATCTACAAAATCTAGGTCATACAGGTTTTCTATAGCCTATTCTTGAATGTCGATTCATTTTTGGCGTTAATATTTTGGTGGTTTCACTGATAAAACTAAACCTTAGCTTAGGTCTTGCCTTTTGTTTTGGGATTAGAAGAAATCAAGAGGTTAGGTCCAAGGAATTTGCTTTGAGAGATTTGAAGGCTTGCTATTGAAGATTAGTGGCACCTAGAAAACAAAAATATACTTTTGGAAGATCTACAGGAGCAACGGTTGGGGGTGACGAAACAAATCCACATCAAACTAAAATTGACAACACTAACCCTCAACAAACCGAGGTCAACACTAGGAATACGGCACCAAGATCCTCCACTCGGCAGAAACTTATAACCACAAAGAGAGCTTAATTAGATGGTCAATGAGCATAAGTAAAAAATGTCTAATGGCCAAAAGCTCTCATGGATGAAATTTATGCTTTGTTATCACTACAGCCACCAACATCAAGAAGAGTTAGAAGAGAAGCTTCTCCTACTTTAGGACAAGAAAACTCTTCAGTTTCTTGCTTAAATAAGAGAGATAGAAGGAAAAATATAAACAAGAGGATGTAACTACTGGAGTTGTAGGGAATCTCCTAGGAGGAAGTACGAATGTTCCCCCACTAGAAGAGAGCTCAGTACCAATCCTAATCCTGGAGTGAACAATCCTCAGGAAAATATTATAGTGCTTGTTTCTGACTCATAGGATGACATGCAACTTAATGGTGATGGATTGGCATTTAATGCTATTGTAAATAGCCAAAACACCGAAAACAAAGTTCAAATTGCCACGATAAGATAAACAACGTGCCAACAAAACTCCACAAGAGTGGTTCTCCCAGAGAATTGGGAACCTAGAATTCAGTTGGCAAGTTGAGACCTTTATGGAGTCAAACACTCACTGTAACTGCTAACAGTCGACCTACAGACTACCGTACCAGTAAAGAGTACATCACTGACATGGCCAAATGGTTAGTGGAGGAAAGTAGGAGTAGGAAAACAAGGATCAAGGTTATGCACTAAGCTAAAATCCATTCATTGAAAATGTTCTAAGACAACAATTTTTTAAGAATATCCTTGGAAGTTCACTAGGCAAACCATTTAGTCATGCAATGAAACGATAGATTAAGAAAAACACTTGTTCAAGTGCGAATGGCACATGGACGGAGCTAGAGCTACAAATGCCACTCAACGTTGATATTTTCCTATTCTCTTGGAAGGAGTTGCTTTATGTGGTTTAATAGACTTCCACTGAAATCCATTTCCACTTTTGAAAAATTGGCAAAGAGGTTTTTGGAGCAATTCAGGCTCTATGCTACACTTCCCAAGGACATGATGTCTCTATCTAGCTATCACAAGGACATAAAGAATCATTCAAGGGTTCCTTAAACCGGTTCGATATTGCTGTTAAGAAAATAAGCCTCCCAAGGACATTGGAGGCATTTTAAATAAGGACTTTACATCTCATGTACTCACTAATAAAATTTTCTTCTTGAGCCATTCGAACCCGCTCTTGCAAGCAACTTCTATGCTCCATATTGTGAGCCGCATGAGGCTTCATGAGTCGATAACACTGCTCGCTTGCAAGTAACTTCCATGCGTCACATAGTAAGCCGCATTACGCTTCTTGAACCAATGAAATAGCATTCTTGCAAGTGAAACTGTCGAGTCGAAGGGGAAATAGACTCAAACGACTAGATCAATGGCTAAAATCGATCGTTGCCTTTTGAGAACTGGTGTTAGTCCAACAATATTAGGAAGGCCCATAATTCCTAAAGCCTCAGTGTTGCCTTAGAAACATTGGAAAACTTCCTACACCACCCAAAGCATCGAAGCTACACCGGTAATACCAGAAAACTTACGATCTCAAAAGCTTCGGTGTTGTTTCAACGACATTGGGAAGATTTCTACCTTCATGTGCGCCACCAATAAGCCACACATCGCTGTTTAAACCAATGGAATCGCATTCAAGTACGTAGTAATCCTTGTATGCAACCAATAAGCCATGTGTCACTCCTTGAACCAATGGAACTACATTCAAGTACGCAATACTACATGTGTGTAACCAATAAGTCACACGTCTCTCCTAGAATCGATGAAACCACGTTCAAGTTTGCAATACTCCTTGTGCGCAACCAATAAGCTGCACGTCACTCCATAAACCAATGGAACCACATTCAAGTACGCAATTCTCCTTGTGCGCCGCCAATAAGCCACACTTCATTTCTTGAACCAATGGAACCATGTTCAAGTACGCATCACTCCTACATGCACCATAAGTCGTGCATCACTTCATGGACCGATGGAACGACATCCTTATAAGCTTATACTCCTTGTATACAACCAATAAGCCGCACGTTGCTCCTTGAATCGATGAAACTGCATTCAAGTACACAATACTCCTTGTGTCAAACTAAAGCCACAAGTTGCTCCTTGAACTGATGGAATCGCGTTCATGTACGCAATACCCCTCATGCACAACCAATAAGCTGCATATCATTTCTTGAATCAATGGAACTATGTTCAAGTACACAATACTCCTTGTGCGCAACCAATAAGCTGCACGTTGCTACTTGAACCAATGGAACCACATTTAAGTATGCAACACTAATGTACGCTACACCACAAGCCCTACGTCACTTCATGGATCGATGGAACTACATCCATATAAGCTTATACTCCTTGTAAGAAACTAATAAATCGCACGTCACTCCTTGAATCAATGGAACTACATTCAAGTACGCAATACTACTTGCATGCAACCAATAAGTCACATGTTGCTCCTTGAACCAATATAACCATGTTCAAGTATGTAATACTACTTATATGGAATCAATAAACCACACGTTGCTCCTTGAACCAATGGAATCGTGTTATGTAGGCAATACTCTTGTGTACAACCAATAAGTCGTGTATTGCTTCTTAAACCATTGGAAGCACATTTTAGTATGCAATAGTTAAGTACGTAGTACTTCTTGTGCGTAACAATAAGCTACATGTTGCGCCTTGAACCGATGGAACAAAGTTTAAGGATGAAATATTTCTTATGCGCAACCAATAAGCCATAAATTACTCCTTGAATCGATGGTAATGAGTCCAAGTACGAAATACTCCTTATGCACCACCAATAAGCCGCACGTTACTGGTTGAACCAACGGAACCATGTTCAAATACTCAAAACTCTTGCGCACCACACCGTAAGCCACACGTCGCTTCTTGTACTAATGGAACTGCATCCCTATAAGCTTATTCTCCTCTGTGCTACCAATAAGCAACACATAGCTTTCGAAACTGATGGAATCGTATTCCTATGTGCAACCTATTATGCGCCATGCTATAAGCCGCACGACGCTGCTTGAACCAATGGAACCATGTTCAAGCACACAATATTCCCATGCATTACAAGCCGTGGATCGCTCTTTGAACCGATGGAACTGTGTTCTCATAAGCGATACACACATTCCTCTAACAATCAAGTAAATACTTCCTAATCTCCATGAGAAGGTTTTTAATTGTAGGATAACTGGAAAATCAATCCTTGCTTTTCAAGAATAAACAATGCTCCGGTGACGCAGCGGATAGTAACAAAATGATATAGATCGATGAAAGTAGCAATCGGTGGATTAATGAATACTGAAATGCCCAAATTCGTTGATCCGAAGATACCGAATTCAAGCTATCCTCGTCACGTTGATCGCGCACGATACCATGAAAGAAGATCTTAAGTTCTTCAAGCGTTGATCAAGCGTACTTGATTCCGCGAATCGGCTTCAACAATCGTTGATTCGAGCGCACTCGAATAACCGAAAGTGGAGATAGGAGATTACACTCAACTACCAATTTAGATGAAAGCACACAGCAATCAAACAAGAATTTTATTCAAAAATCAACCTCCAAAAAATTACAACACACTCTCTATTTATAGCATTTTGACCCAGACCTTAAGTCGTCGCCGACTTAACTCCTCTTAAGTCGTTGCCGACCTAACTGACTCACATAACACTACATACCCGCACTTATGTACCACATACGACTCAATTACAACCATTTGTACACAACTTACGACTTACAATACACGGCCGACCTAACTAGGTACGACCTAAAACACAACCGACTTAAGAAACTAACGACTCAAAAACAACACGACTCAAAGAAAACAAACTACAACAACACATGTTCATATGACCAACTTAAGCGCATGCCGACTTACGAATCAAGCATTCAGCGACTCAAGCTCCCAATCTCCCTGCGGCATATCTCCTCAACGACTTAACTAGGTCGTGGCTGCTTCCGACTTAAGACCTTGAACTTTCCCTGCTTTATGATAAGTCGTGTTCGACTTATACTTGTGTCGTTAGCTCGTATCTCCCCTTCACATGACTCCTTAGGTCGTGGACGACCTATAGTTCGTTTCTTAAGTCGTGTAAATCGTGGACGACTTAACTTCATGCCGTTAGCTTGCGTTGCTTCTCCCTTAGCCCCTATAGCTATAGGTCGTAAACGACTCATAGTACCCAAACGACTTAAGCCCAATGAACCATTAGGTCGTGCTGCATCATCCTTCCCTGGTTGAGAAAAATTCGTCCTCGAATTTGTAAATTCTTCCACATCAGATTGTTCATCTCCATAATATGGCACAAGATGCTTAACATTGAATACGTTAGAAGTGTACACATCCTCCGACAGTTTCAACTTATAAGCATTTTCATTAATCCGTTTCACAATTTCTACAGGACCAATTTTTCTAGCTTTCAACTTGTTATAAGCGCCCACTGGAAAACGATCCTTCGTTAAGACAGCATACACCAAATCACCTTCGTTAAATTCAACTTTTCGTCGCTTCAAATCTGCAGTTCGCTTATACTTCTCATTTGCTTTCACCAATCGTTCCTGAACGATTTTATGACATTCAGTCAACCCATCAACAAAGTCTACAGCTCGTTTAACCATCCCCTTCGGTTGTGGTACTACCGTTAGGTCCAACGGTACCCTTGGTAAATTTGAATATACAACCTGAAATGGGCTGAATCCCGTACTACGATTCACTACATAATTATGAGCAAACTCTGCTTGGCATAACTTCATGTCCCAACTCTTCAGATTGTCCTTCACAAGACATCGCAACAAATTTCCCAACGATCTGTTAACAACTTCGGTCCGTCCATCTGTCTGCGGATGGTAAGCGCTACTAAATTTCAGTTTCGTTCCAACCATCTTCCACAAACTTAGCCAAAAATGACTCAAAAATCTGGTATCCCTGTCTGAAACAATAGATTCCGGCAACCCATGTAAACGATAGATTTCTTTAAAGAACAACTTAGCAACACGAACAGCATCCGCCGTTTTCTTACAAGCAATAAAATGTGCCGTTTTCGAAAACTTGTCCACCACAACAAATATAGAATCATTCCCCCTTTGAGTTCTAGGCAAACCCAAAACGAAATCCATGCTGATATCAACCCACAGTTTAGTCGGTACAGGTAACGGCATATACAATCCTGCATTTGTCGTTGTTCCCTTCGAAACCTGACATATATGACATCTCTCCACAAACCTTTCAACCTCTCTCCTTATTGACGGCCAAAAGTAAGATTGAGAAATCAACTGCAATGTACGATCACGGCCCACATGTCCTTCCTCGTGCAACTCCTTGATAATCTTCATTCTCAAACTGCTCTCTGGAATACATAATCGATTTCCTTTAAACAAGAATCCATCAACCAACATAAATTCATTAGTACTCCCATCCTTAGCTTTCTCAACAAATTTCATAAAGTAAGGATCTTCGTCAATCAACTCCGGCAATAATTCAAACCCTGTCACCTCAACTTTCATTGTAGTCAACAAATGACTCCTCCTACTCAAAGCATCAGCTACACGATTTGTTACCCCAGATTTATGCTTCACAACAAAAGTAAACTGCTGTAAATAGGCAATCCACGATGCATGTCTCGTTGAAATCTTATCCTACCCCTGCAAATGCTTCAAAGCTTCATGATCAGTGTAAAGAACAAACTCTTTCTGAAATAGATAATGCCTCCAGTGTTTAACAGCTTGCACTACAGCGTAAAACTCAACATCGTATGTACTATATCTCATCTTTGCCCCTGATAACTTCTCACTGAAATATGCAATAGGTCTTCCACTCTGACTCAACACCCCTCCGATTCCAACCTTAGATGCATCAGTGTGTAGCTCAAACAACAACTGAAAATCTGGTAATACAAGAATTGGCGCTGTCGTTAAAAGTTCTTTGATTCGTTCAAAAGCAACCCCTGCTTCCTTCGACCAAGAAAACTGTTTTCCTTTCATACAATCAGTAACCGGTGCCATCACGCTACTAAAGTGTGGAATGAATCTTCGGTAGAATGATGCCAATCCATGAAAACTTCTAACTTCAGTGATAGTCCTCGGTTGTGGCCAATTTCTAACTGCTTCAACTTTATTCTGGTCCACCTGGATTCCCTTTTCAGATACAACATATCCCAAAAATAAAACACTTCGAGTCATGAACACACATTTCTTCGTAGCTGCATAAAATTGTTCCTCACGAAGAATAATTAACACCTTTCTCAAATGCTCTACATGCTCCTCTGTACTCGCACTATAAATCAGAATATCATCAAAGTAAACAACAACAAACTTCCCAATGTATGGTCTGAAAATTTGATTCATCACCCTCATGAACGTACTTGGTGCATTCGATAGACCAAACGGCATAACTAACCATTCATATAATCCTTCCCTCGTCTTGAATGCTGTCTTCCATTCATCTCCTGGTCTAATTCGAATCTGATGATAACCACTCTTCAAATCAATCTTTGAAAAGATAGTAGCCCCACTCAACTGATCTAGCAAGTCATCCAGTCTAGGCATAGGAAACCTGTAACGAACAGTAATCTTTTTCAAAGCTCTACTATCGGTACACATTCTCCATGTTCCATCCTTCTTTGGCACCAACAAAGCTGGTACTGCACAAGGACTCAAGCTTTCCTGAACACGTCCCTGTTCCAACAACTCCTCTACCTGCCTTCTCAACTCTTCATGTTCCTTCGGACTCATTCGATAATGTGGTGGATGTGGTAAAACTTCTCCCGGAACAAGATCAATTTGATGTTGAATGTCTCTCAGTGGCGGTAACTCCTTAGGCAACTCTTCTGGAAATACATCCTCAAATTCTTTCAAAACTGGCTTTGCTTCTTCTGGAATTTCAACCCCTTCACTACACTCTCGCCCAATCAACAAAAAGACTTAAGGCTCCTCTTCAACTTCCTTAACAAACTCCTTCAAAGATAATAAAGTTTTCAACTCTTCAATCTCCTCTAGCTTGTTTTCCTTCTGTTCTTGCTTCTTAGGAACTAAAGTGATTTTTGTACCTTCAAACATGAAACTATAGCTATTAGCACGACCATCATGTTGCACTGCTCTATCAAACTGCCATGGTCTGCCCAACAACAGATGACACACATCCATGTCCACAACGTCGCACCAAATTTCGTCTTTGTATTTCTTCCCAATTGAAAAATTCACACAAGCCCTTCGACAAACTTTCACTTCACCACCCTTCCTTAACAATGCTAACTTGTACGGTTTAGGATGCTTCTCGGTTTTCAAGTTCAACTTCTTTACTGCTTCTGTAGAAATAATATTGTCACAGCTTCCAGCATCAATAACGAACTTGCAAACCTTCCCCAGAATAGTACAGGTAGATTGAAAAATATTGCTCCTCAACCAACTAGAATCTTCCTCTTGCTTCGGTGTAAGACAAGATCTCCTCATCATAAGATTACAACCTTCATCCCCGGACAATAAGTCTTCCTCCTCAACTGGTAATGAATTAGTACTTTCTGCCTCTTCATCATCTTCTTCAATCTCAGCAACCATTGCTCTCTTCTTCGGTTTCGGACACTCATTTCTTTTATGACCCAACTCCTGGCAATTGTAACATTTGAAACCACTGTTAACCTTTGCCTTCTCAGCCTCCTTTACCACTGGTTTACCGATAGGTTTAGAAACATTAGAACTTCCATTGGTACCCTTCACTGGATTATTGGAATTAGTAAACACACCACCTCCACGCCTTCCCTGATTTTCCGAAGACAACGCTTTCTGATGTGCCTCCGCCACGGATCTTGGATCAAACATATTAACCATATCCTGGATCTGTATTCTCAAGCCCCCAATGAATCTAGCAGTTAGCTGTTCTTCCGTCTCCATAATATCATTCCTAGCAATGAGTTGGTAAAATTCGTCTTCATAATCATTAACAGTCTTCGTCCCTTGCCTCAGATTCTGCAATCTCTGGACATAAGTGATTGATAGTTGTAAGGTACAAATGTAGCTCTCGTCAACTTCTTCATCTTATCCCAAGACTCAATCTTTGACTTTCCCATTCTCTCCCTCGTAAGTTTAGTTTGCTGCCACACACCAAAGCTCTCCCCCTCAACCTAGTAGCAACCAACTTCACTCTTCTATGCTCAGGAACCTCCTTGAAATCAAAGATCTCTTCAACATTATATAAACAATCAAGAAATTCTTCAGCTACCATTCCACCCTTGAACTCTGGAATTTCCATCTTCATACCCGATTCCCATCGACGATCACTTTCAACATCCCGATATTGATTCCGCATATGACCTCGATCTCGATAATGCATACTACCTCTATCACCATCTTCATCAAAATCAAATGTACGTCTGTATCGATCTCAACCATCAACATCCCTTCGACTATGTCTCTCTTCATCTCTATATGGCTCATTTTCAAACTCTCGCGGAGTTCTCCTCTCTTCATGTCCATAGTCATGGTGATCTTTCCTCGATGAAATTGATGTCTCTCTTCTCTCTCTAAAAGATTGCGGTGATACCCTCCTCGCTTCCGTAACTGATGGCGAAACTCGGTTTCCTCCATGGCTCGATATTGGTGATCTCCTCCTTTGAGTTATATTCAAATCCTTCATCAACTTATCTAACTTTCCAATGCCTTCATCAAATTTATCATTAATACGTTGTTCCATTAACTCGGCTTCTTCTCTTCTATACAAAGCTTTAACATTTTGATGACGATTAGCTCTCCTTGGCGGCATGATTGAAAACTTCTCAAAAACTTCAATAAATTCAAACAATCTTCAAAGACTTCAAACTTCAAAATCTTCAACTCAAATCAAACAAGTCACGGCCTCAACCTTGATTCGACAATAGCTCTATACGGCTTAACTTGGCTCGGCAATAGTCGACAACTCAAGGATAGGTCGGCTCGGCTTCTAACAAGGCTCGGCTCAAGCACTTTAACACAAATCAATTCAAGCAACTTCCACACCTTGATCCAAAATGAAATGGATCGAAAGTTCTCCTCTTATTGCAACTTCAAGATGAACACGATGAGCAACAACTTCAAACTTCAACTTCAAAAATTGGCTCCAAGTCTCGGCTTAGCTAAGATTGGCTAAGTCTAGCTCTGATACCAAAACTGACGCAGCGGATAGTAACAAAATGATATTGATCGATGAAAGTAGCAATCTGTGGATTAATGAATACTGAAATGCCCAAATTCGTTGATCTGAAGATACCGAATTCTAGCTATCCTCGTCACGTTGATCGCGCACGATACCGTGAAAGAAGATCTTCAATTCTTCAAGCGTTGATCAAGCGCACTTGATTCCGTGAATCGGCTTCAACAATCGTTGATTCGAGCGCACTCGAATAACCGAAAGTGGAGATAGGAGATTACGCTCAACTACCAATTTAGATGAAAGCACATAGCAATCAAACAAGAATTTTATTCAAAAATCAACCTCCAAAAAATTACAACACACTCTCTATTTATAGCATTTCGACCCAGACCTTAAGTCGTCGCCGACTTAACTCCTCTTGAGTCGTTGCCGACCTAACTGACTCACATAACACTACATACCCGCACTTATGTACTACATACGACTCAATTACAACCATATGTACACA
Organism: Allium cepa; assembly: GCA_030765085.1. Classification (NCBI taxonomy): domain Eukaryota; kingdom Viridiplantae; phylum Streptophyta; class Magnoliopsida; order Asparagales; family Amaryllidaceae; genus Allium; species Allium cepa. Next base: position 311,425,241 of record CM060931.1, read on the forward strand.
ACTTACGCCTTACAATACACGGCCGACCTAACTAGGTACGACCTAAAACACAACCGACTTAAGAAACTAACGACTTAAAAACAACACGACTCAAAGAAAACAAACTACAACAACACATGTTCATATGACCGACTTAAGCGCATGCCGACTTACGACTCAAGCATTCAGCGACTCAACCTCCCAATCTCCCTGCGGCATATCTCCTCAACGACTTAACTAGGTCGTGGCTGCTTCCGACTTAAGACCTTGAACTTTCCCTGCTTTATGATAAGTCGGGTTCGACTTATACTTGTGTCGTTAGCTCGTATCTCCCCTTCACATGACTCCTTAGGTCGTGGACGACCTATAGTTCGTATCTTAAGTCGTGTAAATCGTGGACGACTTAACTTCATGTCGTTAGCTTGCGTTGCTTCTCCCTTAGCCCCTATAGCTATAGGTCGTAAACGACTCATAGTACCCGAACGACTTAAGCCCAATGAACCCTTAGGTCGTGCTGCATCATCCAGTAATGCCAAAAAATTCTCATACTCTTAAGTACCAGTGTTTCCCGACAACACTAGGGAGCAATCCAAAATTACAAGTATCGATGTTGCCCTAGCAATGCTGGGAGATCTTTCAACTACAAAATTAGAAGGAAAACTATTCCATCCTTCTAAACGTCGGTGTTTCCTCAACAATATCGGGAAGTCCGGACCATCATATCGATAAAAGAATCAAACTCCTCAGAATTTTGCATCGCCCTAAGATAAGTGATAATTGAATGAACTTAACATCACCTAGAGATATGCGATGAAGGAAGGCGTTTCTAGAATTAAATTATTGATGCACCAGTTTCCAAGGAGATATGCAGGTGCTCGACTGAGTTCTCAAACTCTAACTTGCATGAAGCTAGTGTAGCCCGAAGACTAGCAACATCTAGAGGAAATAACTTATCTTCTAGGAATCCAATTCTATTGGGAGAGTAGCGACGTTAGGAAGGAGAACCATTAACTGTCATAGATTCATCATGGCATGGACTTTAGCCACTCTTGGAATAATCATCCATGCAGAGAACGATCAGTTGCTTCAAATCCGACTTGTGGAAACCAGCTGTTGCCTGGAGTCAAACAATGGTAAGGGGAGAACGCTCGAAATCAAGCAACTAAACCATCGATTCTCGAAGATTAGAACCGACAAATAAGGCAGATATCTGCAACAATGCTAATGGCACAATAGAGTACATGTGGCTTAGAACAAGCAAGTTTAATTATTATAGATTTAAGACCAAACTCTATTGGTCCATAATCAGGAGGGAAAAGGCACGATCATACTAGGAGCAATGTAACGGCTTGCTCCAGGGTGACTAATTTTCTATAAGTGCTCGATGTCTGGCACTTGGAATAATGGGTTCCATAAATGGAAGTCAGATTGCAACAAAAATCGGTTGGAGGAAATTCGACCCTACACGAATAAGAATAATCATGGAAGTGGTTGAATAACGGCCTGCATCCCAAAAGGGAGCACTCGACGATTATAAACAAAGCTAAGTAACGAAAAGGACAAAGAGTCTTATCCTTCCAAAATGCAGCTAATTCAGAGTTAGGCATCATCGAAATAGCAACCATAATAGGTCAAAAGGATTCTACCCAACTCTATAGTTTCAGGCAAATGATTCAATCCTAACTTACAGGACTTTAATGTTCCCTGGAGATTGGTAACACTATGAAAATACTCTAATGATCCAATCATCAAAATGCTAGTTTTCGAGGTGAAACTAATAAGTCAACAGGGAAAATCTACTCAAACTGTAAAATTGATAAGTAAATCGAACCATGCCCTCTAAGAACTGACGTTGCTCTAACAGCCTCAGAAGAACCAAAACCAACTGATCAATGGAAAAATAGGATCCAACTTCCCAAGTATTGATTCGCCTCAATAATGTCGAGGAATTCTCCCATTTCCTAAGTATCGATGTTAGGAAACTTTATGTTTTCTAGTTACAAAGGTTGCCCCGACAACACCAATAAACATTTTATTCTCTAGGTACTGAGGTTGCATTGACAACATCGGGAAACTAATAGACTTACTAAGTATCGGCATTGCCCTAGAAATGCTAGGAAAACTTCAATCTGTAGGTCAATAAGAAATACTCACATCTGTAAACTATTGACACACTAGCCTTCGGAGATAGAAGTTGGTGCTCAAATGAGTTTCTACTTTTATCCTCAGAAGTCCACTACTACCCAAAGATAGATGATAATAGGAATACATAACCTTTCATAGGCCAATCAAATGGTTTGGCCCTTCATTACAAGAATTAGCCACTGCCCGAAGATAAGGCATCATCAAAGAGAAATCCCAGGATCAAATCGCTCGCATGCTAGTTTCTAGAGATATAAGTTGGTGCATAATCGAATTTCTAATATTCAAACTAGTAAGAATTTTAATATAGCCTAGAGATGGGCATCCTCAAGTAAATGTTGCTTGAAACCAAGTAGTCAAGTTACCATTTCTCAGAGATAGGAACTGGCATATGAAAAGGACTTTAGTGATAATGTTAGCAACCAAGTGAGACATGCATGGCTAAGGACTAACGGGGACAATCACCAAAAGTCATAAATTAAATTAGTAGACTTCCTCAATCCTAGAGTAGAATTGAGCGACAGACTTGAGGCAATTGAATAATTTTCCCTACACCTTTCATCGCTCACAAATGCCTAAATACAAGCGTTCGAAAATAGCTAGTCCCACGAAAAGGGTTAAGCGCACAATTACATGGTCAAAAGGAACCTCGCTAAGTCCAAACACAAATAACCATGGAATTGGTTAAATAACAGTTCCGTTTTTCAAAACAATGCATTTTGGTAACAAATTGCTACCCAAGGAAATATAGGTCTCAACGTTCAAGAATTCGGCATTTGCCAGAGATAGGCGCTAATAGGAAGGAAAATTTTTAACCTTCAAGAATCTTCCATTACACAAAGATAGGTGATGCCAAAGATAAAAAGCACCTAGTCCAACAGAATTCATTGCTGCCCAAAGATCAGTGACAATGAAAAAGTTGTCAATATAAAAAACGAACCTGGTGGATGATTCGACTTTGACCAGTTGAAATTCTTCGTCGCCCGAAGTCTGGCGACGACGAGAAGGATTGATGACCTACTTATAGACCAACTAGATCATTTAGCCCTAACTTATAGGAATATGTCATCGCCCGAAAATTGGCGATGACAATGAGAAACCCAAAAAAGGAACTATCAATGCACTGGCTTTCGAAAACATAAACAAGGGCTTGATCGAACCTTTAGCTCTACCTTTTGGGAACTAACACCACCCGAAGATAGGAAACTTTGGAATGCCATAATCATAATATCTTTAGGAATCCGATGTTGGTCGGGGACTAGTAATGTCAAGAAAATGTATTCATTTTTGAGCCAACCGAATCTATTGAGTGTAACCTGCAAGTATCAATTATTGCCCGAAAACAGCCAACATCAAGGAGACATCCATAGAGTTGGAAACCGAAGCATGAGCAGGATCTCAACACTAAACTTGGAAGAATTCTGACATCATTAAAAAATTCAAAGCTTGGATTCAAGTAGCAAAATCACTAGTTCCTAAAGATAGGAACTACCTTGTTAATCAGGATAGGGCGGTCGAATGAATTGCTCAGTAAACCTAGTCTCTTGGAAATGCATGAACTTCATATTAGAGTGGTCAACCCTACGGGCTATGGCATATACACCTACACTTGGTTGAAATGAACTTGACCAAGCCTAAATTGGAACAGCTGTGAAATTGGCTAAACCAAGCTACATCATAGTTCTGAATAGAGCTATGTAATAGAATATGCCAAAATGGCCCCAGGAGTATTATTAACATGCACAGAGCTGAAATAAATAAATATGATGCACTAGAACGTAATAAGTATAGCAATAAGAGAAGGCAACGCTTAAAATTGAGCAATTAAACCACCAGTCCTCTGAGAAGGAGACTGGTGTGCGAACTAGATTTTGGAGACCGGAATGATTATAGAATCATGGACGACTCCCATAAAGGACTATTTTCTCAAAGAAAATAACTCGATACAAGAGGAACCTCTTAGTGCCAAAAGGCTTCGAATTAGATAATTGATGCACCAGTTTCCAAAAATAGAAATCGATGAATGCTTGGACTTTTAGCCACAACCTTTAGGAATATACCGTTGCCCAGAGGTTGGCTATTAGGAGGATAAAATAACTATCCTTTAGGAAATCTATCCATTCATGGAAGTAGAAAACTTTAACGGAGAACAATTAGGACCGAATAATTCATGTGTTAGTTTCCGGAGATTGAAACTATGCTTGACCGATCTGTGGTGACAACGTTGGCGACTATGCAGGATGTGCTCGATAGAGGATAACCGAAGATAGTTGTGAAAAATTAAAAACAAGTACCATTTGACTTTTCCTAATCCAAGATTGAGGATGTGGAAGCTTAGTTAGACTGGGGACGATTAGATAATCCGTCCTACATGTTTAATTTATATTAACGCCCAAACTTGTGGCAGAAGAACCCCATAAATACGATTCTGTTCGCAACAAAAACAATAATTGAGGAGTAAATATAACAGATAATGTTCACCAACGATATTAAGCAAGGTAGGGATTTGATTGTTTGGAATGGTGGTTGGTCGAAAGGAACATGACCAAACACATGCAGGAACGGATACAAAGTTGTCTAAATGATGTCCCTTTTCGCCAGCTGAGCACATTAGCAATTGCGTGCATGGCTAAACAAAGGAACATGAAAAAACAAATTTCCAGGATTTTGTTTATCTACACAAAGCGGCAAGGAAATAAAGGTTGCTCTCATGTAACCATAATTAAAAGGAAGATCGACAGGCCAACAAGCTTCAGGGAATCCTTGCATGTTCTTCCCTCTTCTTCCAAGACTCTTAAGGCCATGTACTCATTTAGAGAAGGAGGCAGAATTAACAATAGCTATATATAAGAAACTGTTCCTTGCGACTTACCTATAATCAATCATCCCAATATGGCAGGAATAAAAGGCAAAATCTAAGCCGTGAAAGATCCAGCTTCTGAAGGAGTGGAAGTTCCATCCCCAAAATAAAGATGGGATGATCGGAGAGTCGTTCGAAAAAAGAAAACTTGGCATTCAACATGGCCAGGTACATTTTACATCAAATAATATTCCCATATGACCAATGCCTGAAATCCAAAGGAAGTTTTAATTTGTTGATCAGTCAGATTCTGAGCGTTGATTGGGCAAGTGCAGTGTGTTATTTATGCAAAGTGAGTCTGGTGTCCTAAACACCATGACCAGATCATCTTATGTAGATATCCCACTCGTTCTAGAAAAAGAGTCATGTTGTACTGTATGATTATCTTTTTTGCGACTTCCCGTTATGAGAAATTGATGATAGAGCCGCTATTTGGAGACACACTGAAAGCTTTTCTTTTTAGGATAACTGTAAGTGCAAAAATGAGAAAAGAAATACAATGGAATCGTCCACTATGTCTTATTTTGGAATAAATCGACATACAGAATTCAAATGGCGATACGAACTCAACCAAATTCTCGAAAAGCACATTTGAAACCAGAGAACAAGACTTAGCTCCGAAGCTGCATATATTCGTCTAAGGAAAAACTTAGCTTCATCATCGAACGATAAAATCCAAGGTTCAACCATCTCCCTTCGAAATTGCCACCATCCTAAAAACATCTCAATGAGTTTTCTATGTCAAACTAAAGCACTATGTAATCTCCAAGGTGTCGATAGCACCACCAGTGCAGAAAACCAGAGTTCTAGCTAAAATCAAAACGAACGGTTAGCCAGAAATAAACCAAGTAAAATCGACATCTCGACGTAAAATCCAAACGAATAATCGTAATTTTTAAAATACTAGTTCAAGCCTTATCTCAATCCAAAGCACACTTTATTTTCAAAGAAAACGTAACTTGAGGGGAAATATTAACTGGGTTTTTAATCGAGCAAAAATCAATGGAAGTTAGAGAGTCAAGACGAAGATGAAACGACTTGAAATCGAGAAGGCACACTCAAATGAACTAAGGGAATAACTTAGAAATATTCCAGCAAAAATATGCTTCGTCTATAACTCGGTACCGAGTTTTCCCTCTAAGTTGGTACCTAGTTATCACCATAGGTTGGTACCGAGTTGTGTTAATAGGTCGGTACCGAGCTATCACCATAGGTTGGTAAGACTTGAAACTCGACGAGCATACTTAAAGGAGCTGGAGAAGAAACTGAGGAAAGTTTGATAATGTTTAGAGCTAGCTCCTTAACTTTGTACCGTGTTAAGGCTATAGGGTGGTACTGAATTAAGGAATATCAACGAAATGACTCTAAACTTGGTAAGCAAGCTTTGAATATGTAAAGAAGAGGCTCGGAGAAATTTCATAGTGTTTGGAATCAATTCCTTAAATCGATACCAAGTTAAGGCCCTAGGTTGGCGCCAAGTTAAGGTTCCTCAGATTGGCACTGGGTTATCAAATCTCTACCCTTCCCCACCAAAAGTTCTGGAACACGTCAACTAGAAGAAATAACAACTGAACAAGTCGCAAAGTTCAACTTGCCTCAAGTTCCTGAAATCAATACCGAGTTAAGGCCTTAGCTTGTCCGCGAGTTGAGGCTTCTTAGATTGGCGCCGAATTAAGGACTTAATTTCTGTGTCTCAAACTTTTATTATGCTATTTCGGGCTCTCTCTTGGACCTTATTGCTAGTGGGCTTCTGACACTATAACCTCAATTGCTCTATAAATACAAGCTTACCTACAACCAAAAGAGGATCTAGATTTTGTTATCACCATGCAGGAGCTCTATCTCTTCTTTAACTCTTCCCTCTACGCCATAGTTAACGAGGGGTTATTCTAGGCAGTTTTAGGATATACAACTTGTCAAACCTCTGTGCTTGTGACTTCTCTCTCGATCTCCTTGTAATGTGAAGCAAAGTATATCAAATCAATAAAAACAAAGCTATAAAGTGGACAAAGCCTATAGATTGTCATACTACTATAAAATCTTGGGTCTCTCTTTCTTATTTTTGCTATTTTCCTTTTATTTTCTATACTATCTACTATATCCAGGTCATACAGGTTTCATATGACCTATTTATGGATATTGATCCATTTTTTGCATTAACAGGGGATATACTTTAGGGCTATATGGTTTTCTCCCATTAGGGTATGGTCATCACTTGTATCTAGATCGATATTTTCAGATTATGTATGATGTGGCCACAAAAACGTTGATATGGCCATAGAAATGTTTTGGGACAACCTGGGTAGTGGCATATTTGGTACTACCAAGTAAAAGGTATATGTCCTTATTTGTAGGGGATCTATCTGAGGCCCTCGACACATTTTTCTAGAGGTATACTACGGCAAGCGGTATCCTTATAACCTTGTCATTGTATGGAATCCTTTTTCTAATATGGGTCGTATGTACTAAAATGTGTACTAAATGTGTTGTTGAGTGTAATTAATGTAACTATTCTTGCTTTGTTATATAATTATTTTCAATCCTAGACATAATAATAATGTCACTGGATATTCTAATAGATATGACTTGATTGTCGTAAGATAAAAACCCGTCTGTGTTTATTTGCGGTGTATTGTTACGAGATACCTTAATTTTTGAAATATTTTATAAATATAATAGTCCATATGATTTTAGTTTCTCATGTTGGTCTACAAGGATGATCCAGGTGTTATTTCTTTATAATGCTCAGGTTAGCCCTGCGTACATCTTCAGATTTAGAGATGGATACTTTAGAGCCTTAAGGGATGAGGTGGATGCCTTTAAGACCTATTTTCATATTTTATTTTCCATTGCATTACTTGTTTGTACATATCAGCATTTGTGAGGATAGGCTGTTATAACTGTTCAGGTTGATGATTGGTTGGTTTACTCTTGTTGTTGTATGTATATTAAAGTTTTCTTTCTAAAGATCATTTGGAAATATGAGTGCTCTCTATTTAAAAGGATCACTCTTTCATTATAAAAAAGATTATTGGATATTATATATTACTCATCACGATGTGAGATTATGTTTTATGTTCTCTTTTCTTTCACCCTTACAATCTATCATTTTGGTACTTTGATGCTCAGCGCGTGAATAGCATAGATGTATTAGTGTCAACTTTCGAGGGTCAAAAATGCTAGTCGTTATGTTTGGTATTAGAGCTTAAGTTGAGCGAACACCTAGGCCTTGGTGGTGAAAACTCAATAAAGATAGGGTAAATGGCACCCTAAAATGAGTTTGAGTGTATTTGTATGAGAGTATGTTTTTGTTAATGCTATAAAAATGTTTTATATTGTGTTAGTTAGTCCATTTAGTAGTTTATGAGTTTTGGTCGGTATGGAAGGTACAAATGCATTGATGGGAGTTTCTAAACAGTTGGACAAAGCAAACTAATATAGTATTCTTTTTGAAATTGGTTAACGAAATGATTTTACCTAGACTTTATATTTTACATAAAAAAGAATAACTTTACAAAATAGATATATTTATTTTTGTTGTGATTGTTTGTAAGAAAATGATGAAGTTTATTCATTACCATTATTTGATTGTTTATTCATACTTAGATAGTTGATGAGCCTTTATTGTTTTAGTTAATTTAAATACAAACACGTTGTGAATGTAGATCCACAGTTTGACTATAGGCGTATGGTAGTAATGTTGTTATAAGGGTTATTAGGATATGAAATGATTCTTTTTATAAAGATGTTTTTATAAATATGGTTTATAGAGAATATTTTAAAATGAAGAGGATTTTTGAGATATATCCTTGTGTCATTGAAAAAGAGTTCGAATGATTTTAGAAAAAGTAATATTAGTATTAACTGTAAGTATTTATAAATATAAGAATTTTCATAGAGAATTTTAAGTAAGATACATTTTCTTTAGAGAGTTTGGGGAAAACGTCTCGATTAGTTTTGTTATAATCTGAATAATCTTCTAAGTGACAATCGAATATTTTCTTAGGCGAACGCTGTAACGCACTTAGTAAATCAATCCCTTAATCATTGTGTAATCAAAATGGGTTTGAAATCAAATGAACCTAAAAGAAAGTATTAATAGATTTTTGTTAAAAACTATTTGATGTTGTTGAGCCAACTAATAAACACCATTACCTTAGAGATGTCTAAGGAAAAGTAAACTTTACGACTGAGTTTGGATACCAGCATCACATTCTTCTTAGCTACTTATTATACCAAATGCGTAAAGAGATCAAAGAGATCGACTTTGTTTTAAGAGCTAAATTTTGTTTGACCTGCATCTAAATTGAAAGGTAAAAGCTAAATTAGATAATTTTATATACTCTCAAGATGTAGTAGGGTATTATACAAGTTTAAAACTTAAGTAATATTTTATTAAATATTTTCATAAATAATTTTAGGAAGTTAAAAAGAATTGGAGTAGTATAATTATTAGTTATCATGAAGGGATAAAATGGTAAGTTGGATTTAGATCATTTTATTCGCACGATAGCTCTTGATCTAGAGTTTAGGCGGATGATTTATGGGTGTTATACACCAGTCTGAACTAGATTTTTTTCAATTGATTTTTCGATGGCGTGTACTTAAGATGAATTTTTGGGACGATGCGAGCATTTTATATCATAATTTAGGATTACGTAAGGAAAACATAATTATCAGATTAAGGAACCAGATCAACGTTCTACATTGAAGAAGTTAAGTGATCTATATTAGTCTGGATGAGAAATTTACGTACTCAAGCAAGTGATCTAGTTAGAAATTATGTACGGATGATTCATGGACATCGTATAGGCTTATAAAAAAGGTTGAGATTTTGTGTTAGGTTGTTTCTGCATTTCTTAATTGAGATGAAATTTCGGGGTTGAAATTCTTTTAAGGGAGGAAGGATGTAACGACCCGGAATTTTATTGCTTTGATTTATGAGTATTGAATTAATTTTAAATGTTCAGTTAATGGTTTTTAATAATCAAGCAAGCCTCTTGTAATTAATATGTAATGATGGTGTACTCTTTTTGAATGTTTGTTTATAAAATTAAATAGTTTGGAGAAAATAAAAAATGTGATCGAAAATAATTTTTTAGATTTAAAAAGTCGACAAGGTCTAAATTTTAATTAGTGGAGTTAATTGCTTCTAAAGCAATTAGTAAAGTATTCAAGAAAATGGACGTTTTGTGCACGGAATTGTGTGTCACTATTTGTCATTATGAGAAAAGTACTTTGGCATATGGAGGAAGCTTATCGTGGGCAAAAATTTCAAGGGCATAGTTGGTCTTTTGGCGAATTTGCATGGTCTATACACATACACACACATATGCATTGTTTCACAAAGTTCATTTGCTCGCTTCATCCAAAATTCTAGACTGTTCCCTTCCTCTTTATTTAGAAATAACTTCCACAAAAAATACCAAATCCAATGATTTTTTTACACCAAAGAATATTCAATAAGCAAGAACTTTCATGTTTATCATGTTTTCAAATTTTGAGAGTAACCGTGTCAAAATCTCATTTTTTTTAAACCCAAGTCATTCTCTTTCCTAAATTTGTAACTTCAAAAATATCACCTATTCTCCAAGCCAAAAGCTTCTAAAAACAACTCCAAATCCAGTGATTCCCCATTTGAAACTAAAGAGGATTGAATAAGGAAGAACTTTATTTTAGACTACATTTACAAATTCGTAGCGGAATCTTGTCAAAATCCAGTAAAAATCCTACCCATTTTCTGACCTTGTTTTGCGAAGCCAAAGATGGTGGCTTTACTTGGTTTAACCTAGTCAAAAGGCAAGTTGCTCACTTTGTATGCTACATTAAAATGTGTTTATATATGTAATAATTATTGTTTGTTTATATTGCTAGTTTGTGTGTTTGTATTAGGGTGTGTGTTTGGAAATTTATTTCCACTTGGTAGCGAAGACATATGACACTTTGATTTGCAAGGTACTTTGTTATACACTTTTTTATATGGTCTCAAATATAACACAGAAGGACTAAATAGGGGACTAGCAAAAGTTAATGGAAGTTGAAGTGTTTTTCAAAGTGAATAGGTCATGATGAAAACACTTCGAAGAATAGAAAATTTGTAGAGGGATCTAAAGGGATTCCTCACCTCGTTAGTTTTTAGTTTCATTTTATATTTTTCACATGAAATGTCTGTATGCTAAAAGCTTGGTAGTATGGCCATGTCTTATGTAAACATTAATATGTTTTAAAAGTTGAACCTTTTTAGTAATAAAGGTAGTAGTTGCATGTGTTAAGTGCTAATGTTGCTCCGAAGTCTTTTTACAACTTTTGAAATGCTATTTTGATTTATGAGTTTGATTTTACCTTTGAAATACTTTTGGTTTCTACTTGGATTTTCACGTATATTTTAATAGAGCATTTGATTTCTATAGCTCTCTTTTATGTAACTTTGTCGCTTTGGAGTTTCTAAATTTTTTTAAAGGGTTTTGAACTTGACTTTTTTTTCAAGCCTTTCCTAAAATAACAAAGTCTTTTAAAGTGTAGTTGGAAATTTCAAACATAAATTTAAATGATTTTTTTGGAGTATGGAAGTAAGCGGTTTATTTTAGATAAAGGAAGCTCATTTACCTTTCAAAGCCAAAATTCTCTTTTAAGAATCAACAAAAGTTGTGGGTGATGAATTTTTCAAACTATGTTTTAGAACTATTTTAAAGGAGATTCAAAATTTAAAGAAATTATTTTGAGATATTTAAATAAGCGGGTTATACAAAGAAAATAACTTTACCTTTTAAAAATCAAAATTCTCTTTTAAAGGTGATGGCTCTATATGATTTGAATGGAAGTTTTAACTTTGTTTAAAATGTTTTAAAGGAAGTTAGAAATTTATATTGGTGATTTAAAGGATTATTTGATATAATAAAGCTTGTGGTACTTTTATTAAAGGGGAGACTTTTCAAACCTAATTAAGTGAGTTTATGAAAATGAAATCAATTTTAAGATTTATATTTAGGAAGTATATATAAGTCTCACGTGCTCATACATTTTGAGATTCCTCGGGAAACTCGTTGTAGTGAAAAGACTCTCGCTTTATGGTTGGATATTTGAGATCCCTCGGGACTCTTGGATCATTTGCTTACTTTTTAAAGAATGGAGATTGAGTCAATCAAAAACTATGATTGTTGATTTGGAGAGATCATGATCAGATTAGTTATCAGAAAACCACTTCGAATTGATATAATCATTTGAATTAAAGATGCCTTAAAGATGATGGAAATTGAAGATGGAGTTCTTTGAAATGAAAGGGCTACTTGCTATTAATCCTGAGGAAGGTTCCAAAAGGATGTACTAAAGTAGTGCCTTCGGTCTGTTCATATCCCGAACAACTTGTATGGATGAATGCTAGCATTGCATTGTTGCATGGAGGGAAGTGTTAGCATTCCAAGTAAGATTTGCTAAAAAGGTAAAATGTAGCCTTAAGCCTTATACTCTGTAATGACTTAAACTGGGGATATATTTCAGGGCGATGTGGTTCGTTACCAATTAGGGTATGGTCATCACTTATATCTAGATCGATATTTTTAGATTATAAATGTTATGGTTACGAAAACAGTTTGTTAGGGAAAACTAGGTGATGACATATACGATACTATCCAGTAAGGGGTTGGCTGGTCTTGATTTCCATAGGTCCATGTGAGGCCCTCGGTATATTTTCCTAGAGGTGTACTGTGGTAGGTGGTACCCTAGTAGCATAATCATTGATGGAATTTATTTTCCAATATGTCACTTATGGACTTAATTGTATATTAAATATGTTGTTAAATGTAATTAATGTAATCATTTCGACTATGTTTTATATTTATTTTCTACCCTAGATATTATTATAACATCACTTGATTTTCTAATAGAAATGGTTTGGTTATCATAAAGTAATTGCCCGCATGTGTCTATTTACAGTGTGGTCTTACGAGATACCTTTATTTTTAAATGGTTTTATAAATATAATAATCCGTATGATTTGAGTTTCTTGAACTAGTTTACAAAACTAATCCAGGTGTTATTCTCTTATAATGCTCGGGTCAGCCTTATGTACTTTTTTATATTTAACTATGGATGCTTTCAATCGTCAGGAGATGAGCTAGATGCCTCCAAGCCCTATTCTTGTATGTTATATTCCGCTGCATACTTGTTTATATCTATTAGCTTTTGTGAGGATAGGCTGTTATAACTGTCCAGGCTGATGATGGGTTAGTTTACTCTAATTGTTGTATGTATATCAAATTCATCTTTCTAAAGGTCATTTGGATATTATATATTACTCGACATGATATGAGATTCTATTATATCTTCTTTTTTCTTTCATCCTGACAATCTATCTTTCCGACACTTGGATGCTTGGCACGTAAATACTGTGGATGTACTAGTGTCGATTTTTAAGGTCGAAAAGTCAGGTTATGTTAGCAGTACAAATAAAATTGCTAAGTATGTTTTCATATGGATTTCCTTTGGTGGTGCCTAAAGTACATCAAGGATGGACCTCCTAACAAGCGTCAAAAACTACCTTTCGAGTATCTTATATCTCTAGATAAAATATGCTGATAAGGAACATATTTGGTCCACGCTTGAGTGTTTTATAACAAATATCATAACCTCGTGGTGCCAAAATCCATAAATATCTCTAGGTTTGGAGTTGATATACCATTGAGTTTACTAAACACCCTGGCCATAAGGCCTACTCTATTTTCTGTCTTCTTCGATAATGAAGTCATGTTCAATATCTCTCACATGAGTCTTCATCACTCGAATAGTTCAGGAACCTCTACATGGATTCTAGCATCTCAATACATGGGGCAACATCACTTGAACAGTTCACGAATCTCTCTATTGATTCTAGCATAATTCACCTGATGAATGCTAATGCTACCTCTCCCTTAGACTAAATCTTAAGATAGACGGTTCAACTATATAGCATTTCACTCCACATTTTCAAAAATAGAACTCTTATATTAGTTTTAAAGTGTTTTTGATAAGTAATACATACATATACTTATCTGATCCCGGACTCTTAAAAACTAGATCGATAAAGTCTTGGTTAACTCAGTTCTTATTCATTTAGAAATAAGCGAACGATATAAAGAAGTACTCCTTGGGGAATCCCATACGTATAAATTCTTAATGAGAGAGACAATTCATTCTAATAAGTCCTTTTCAGAGTATCTCAAACCATATGAAGCCGTAAAGATGTTTTATATTTCCAAGGTTAATTTAGTCAAGTTCGATAATCATATGATCGCATATGGAAACCAATTCTCATATACTTATCACCATTTCCAACTTAACTTATGTTATAACTTGGTGAAGATTGAAGCCGGTAGGTTAGAGCATAGTTTGCTTCCAAGACCTTCTCGAACATTATTCTTAAATATTAAAAATAGAACAAGTCTACTTTTTTAGCTTTCAGTGCTAAGCATTGGATTAAATACTGTCCATAAACAAGTAAATACACAAAGCACGATTAAGTCAAACAAGCGACGTCTAATTCCCTTACTATCAAATAATGCTTATTTTTAAATACGTGTAAATACTACTAAAATACCTTTACAAAATATATATACATGTATACTACTATTTCACTATTCATTTCTACTTTTTAAAAAACATAGAAATTTTTTCATATTCTTATCCCAAAAAGTATAAGAATATTCACAAATCTCTTAACTAGATTGCACATTTTCAAAAGTATATTTAAGTGGGTTAAAATCAAATGTTACCAAAACATTGTTATAACAAACTTAAAATTATTTTATACTAGTTAGTAGCTTTAAACTATTGTATTTAAAGATCTAAGTATATTTACTCTTATTAACAAAGTAAAATACTTTTAATTAATTTCTCAACACCATTCATTTTATCATAATGTTATAACAAAACTACTTTATCCTCTTATAAAATACTTAACTTACCTTTTAAAACTTAGATATATAAATAATATAAAAATACTAATATCTTGGTTTTAAATATCAATATAACTAAATTAGAATCTAATAAAACCAATAAAAAGCATTTTTATATTTTACAACCCTTTACTTTAAAAGTTCATAAACAATTAATAAAAATATATTTAAATTTGAAACCACCTTTAAAATACTTTAATTAGTGTTACTAAACATCCCTAAAAGGATCCCGAAAAAATAACTTATTATAATAACACTTTTAACCATTTTAAGGTTTCGAATAGCAAACAACATCATTTACAGAACTTCTAGCAAAAGTTCACAGACACCTTAAAAGTGTTTCTGTTGGAAAGTGCTATGATTTCATATTTTTGCCACGAAAACACTTTTAAACTATTCAAAGTTCGACCAATTTTCAACATGTATACAATCAATTTAATGTCCAATTTTTTTTATTGTAAGCACTTTACTTATATTACTTAATAGTCACGCAAAGAAACTCCTAAGAATATCTTCCAAAAACAAGTTAAAAGTTTCCAAAAACAAGCTATGTCAAAGTGCTCGTATAACGATCTTTTCATTATAAAATGTTTAACTTTGTTCAACCAGTTTTAAAATAATTTAAAATTTGATATTTTACAGTAAGAGTTAAGCATGGAGTACTTATTAAAAAATCAAAGAAACACCTATAGATGTCTTTTAAACGTATTAATATTCGTCCAACACAAAGCATTAAAAAGTGCTTCCATAATGACCTTTATGCTATAACTTTTACAACTTTGTTTTTTTACAAGTTTTATAATTTTTTAAATCACTTCCTCTCTATCCCATACACTACTATTAGTGTGGAGCAAAACCAAAAAAATATACTTTCATAATATTTTTATTTATACCCATTTAACACAAGTTTAAAATAAGGGATTTCGAATGCACTTATAGTGACTATTCTTGCTTCAAACACTTTTGTTGGCTCGGTTTTTCAGCAGGCAGAGGAAAAAAGAGAGAAAGCAAAGGCAGGTAGGAAGGAGTGGATTATGATGTAGAGGGCAAGAATGTCGGACCACACATTTGGTCCGGCACTCTCTAATATGTGGGACTAGATATTTGGTCAGACACTCTTTGAAATGCCAGACCAACTATTTGGTCCGACATGGTATATCAAACACCGCACCAAACATTTGGTCTGGTACACAGGCTTTTCAGACCACATGTTTGGTCCGATAAATAAGCGTCTCCAGACAAGACACCGAATAAGGTGATGACCGAGCAAGTCAAGGAATGAGATGACGACCAAGCAAATCAAGTTCTCTAGCCAAATGTTGGACCAGATCTTCCTGCCCAATTGCTGAACCAGACTTTGGGAGCTATAACCTCAACCTCCATACTTCACAACTCCGCTCTATAAATACTAGAGCTCCTCAACAATAATGGGACCGAATTTTGGAGAAAAGTGAAAAAACTCTACCGAGACTCAACCATCCCAACTGCTCTAATTTTTTTGCTTTTTCTAATCAAAACTTGTATTTGTATTTAAATCAAAGAAGCCTAATAAGATGGACAGTGGATGTAGGCATGTTCTGGCCGAATCGTTGTAAAATTTTGTGTGAATTACTTCCTTTAAACCGCTTTCTGACTTTGAATCTGTGAACTATTCTGTGATTGTAATAAATATCTATTAACACGTTGGAACATTAAAAGCTACATATCAAACAACTTAAAGGCAACTTAACCAAATTCAAACTTAGAGGTGTTTATTTAATTTTTGTGTAAACATTTTTGGTGCTTTCTCTGAGAAAGGGCAGCGTATAGAGACGAACTCTTTTGTCCACTCTCCTTCTAGCCTTAATACATCATTAGAACATGGCTCCCTCTAGGCGAAACGCTGACAAGGGTAAGAACGCGGCCGTTGCTAGTACATTCAATCCCATCCAAGAGGATCATGGAAACCAGGCCATACATTCTCAGCCTCCAGGTTCAGCTGTCACCCGGGAAGACCTAAATAGGGTTGTGAATTAGATGACTAACCGGTTAGCTGCACAGTAAAATGCTTTAGTGGACCAACTCATGACTCGCTTAAGAAGCACGGAGGAATACACTTAAAACATCGAATCTCGAGGTGAATCTCAATCTAGAGAGTCTCATAGATGGAACAGATCCACTACGAATGAGGAATTCAATAAAGAAGATATAAGAACTTGAAAGCGAGCCAGGACTCAGCTCGAAGCCGGTCTTGAAAGATCACCAAGAGCTAGGCCTAGCCAAAGGGGCACTGGGCAAGGACCAGATGTGACTGACCCTGCAACGTTTCGAGCCAGTCTTCTCCAATCCAACCTCAACCCAGGTTCTAGATGTCGTCAGCATCAAGGAGAAGCCCTCACTTCTCCCAGGGCTACGTCAGGATCCGAGGAAAGGATGGCATGCCTCTACAAGGAGTATCTCATGCATGAACAACTCGAAAGAGGGATAGGAGCATGGGTGTCTAGCCCATTCACCATGGTCATAGAAGCAACAACCACTCCTTAGGAATGGAAGATGCCCATCATGTATCCCTACAGAGGCACATCTGACCCAATCATCCACTTACAGCATTACACCTAACACATGCTCATGAATGGAGCAAAAGAGGGCATGCTGTGTAAATGTTTCCTGCTATTCTTACCAGACTTGGCAACCATGTAGTTTTGTCACCCACCTCATGGCTCTATGAACTCTTGGGAAATGTTGAAGTAAAGATACACAAGTCAATTCTGAAACCACGTGGAATAGCCCAGGGATGCCTATTCCCTATCAGACATGAAACAAAATGCAGGAGAACCGCTACAACAATATCTTACCCGCTTTGTCGCCGTCGCTGCAAAAGTGCAAGATGACGATGAGAAGCTTACATTGATGGCGTTGTGCGAAGGCGTCCACTCGCATACAAAACTCGTGAGAAGATTAACGAAGGAGAAGCCTCCAACTCTTCAGGATTTCTTTCATGAAGTTGGGAAATAAATGAGATTGGAGGACGCGGCGGCCTATTGACATAGCGAGCAACCCGCAAAGGCTTCTAACGTCAAAGGAAACATAGGTGCCCCACCCCGATGGGAGGGGAATAAGTAGAAGAGTGAAGTAAAAAGTGGCCACCAAGGCAACTTTGGAAATGAAAGAGGCAATAAGCGACGATACCGACTCGGACCAAGATTCGATTCAAACACGCCTCTAAATGACACTATGGAGAAAATTTACATTGCTACTGAACACAAGTTGAAATAAAAATGCCCTCCTTACAAAACAAATTCAGAGCCTGCAAATAGAACAGGGAAATATTATCACATTCTTGAGTCTCATGGGCATATCGTCGAAGAATGCCAACATTTGGAGGATCTCATTGAGGAATATATCCGAAAAAATAAACTAGAGCGATATGCACAGAAAGGATACAACTCACTCGCTTCGGCCCATGAAGTATCTAGGCAACCCCTACAAGAGAATAATAAGGAAGGAACAGGTGCAAACCGCTCTAACTAAGAAAAGATAATTATCCACACCATATCTGGAGGCCTGCGTTAGTTAACAGAAGTAGGGCAGAAATGGAGAGGTATGGAAAATCCATAATGGATAGGGATGGATACGTTCATTCAATAACTGAAGGTCGTATCGCAAAGCGGAGAAAAAGAGTCGACATAACCTTCAACGACGAAGATTTGGTTGGAAAACAGTACCCGCACACTGACCCCATGGTTATCCATGTCTGGATCGACCCGGTAGAGGTGTTTCACGTATTGCTGATATGGAAAGCTCGGTGAATATTTTATTCAAACATGCATTTAATAAAACGAAATTTCTAATGAAAAATGTATCTTCATGCCATAAGCCTTTACATGGGTTCACCGGGGAGGCCACAATGCCACTCAGGCAGCTAGACTTGTTTATTGAGCTTGGAAGTCATCTCTAACCAGTTGTGCAGAAGCAAACATTCGTGTTGGTGGATCGGCAATCTGCCTACAATGCCTTCTTAGGAAGACCCATGTTGTCAGGCTTCCAGATAGTATTAGCACCGTGGTGCTTGAAGACAAAATTCCTGACAGATAATGGAATAGGAGAAGTAGAAGGAGACCAAGATGCAGCTCGCGATTGTTAGGTGACTGAACTTCGCCAAAATAAGAAAAAGGAAAAGGGAAAAGGTGTGAACGAATTTGAACTCAAAGATAAAGAGGAAGAGGTCAACGCCAAGCCTGTAGAGGTCTAGAACATGTGACGGTAGATGAACACGACAAAACAAGGCTTTTAAGGATAGGTTCTCGGTTAAATCTAGACCTCAAAGTCCAACTGGTAGGATTCCTATGAGAAAACTTGGATGCATTTGCATGGACCCACGAGGACATATGAGGATATCCCCAAAAATACATGCCATTCCCTCAATGTTGACACAACCAAGGTCCCGATCAAGCAAAAGAAAAGAAGCATGTGGATAGAAGGATCAACCATTCTCAACGAGGAGGTGAAGAACCTGCTCGCTAATGGTTTTATTCGCGAAGCCATATACCCAGAATGGATCTCCAACCTAGTCGAGGTACTGTGACGACCCGCCTTTTATTCCATAGAAAGATGCATCATCATTAAGAAAGAAGTAGGTATAAAAGAGAATAAATAGAAAAGAAAGAACTAAACAATATCAGAATCTCACAGCAGAAGGAATAAAATATATTACATCACATAAGTTATTACATAATAGATCAGAGTCACACAACTTATACATAACACATTAGACAGTCCTAAAGACCTGTCTATCATACAACTCAAAACATCAAACAAAACACTAGCACAACGGAACCGCAAAATCTATATACGTTGAAGCCTCCTGCTCCAAGTCTCATGCCCTTGCCTATCATAAAAATTTGAGTACCCAAGAGTTTAAGAAAAATAGATAATAAACTCTGGATCAGACATGGGTCTGGTTTGAGTAAACAGTTTAAGTTGTTTAACTTTGGAAATCATTTGAAAACAAAGGTATCTCGTAAGACCGCGCTACAAATAAACATGTCGGCTTTTTACATTACGATAACCAAAACATTTGATAGGAAATCCAGTGATATTATAATAGTGTCTAGGGTTTTCAAATAAAATAGAAAATAGCTGGAATGCTTACATCTCACGTTCCAACATAGTTGGGCACAATCGAAACGTATGGCACTTATTGGAGATTGGATTTCATACAATGGCAGGGCTACTGGGGTACCGCCCGTCTCGGTACCTGGTCTAGATCAGAGCACCGAGGATCCACCCTGATCCCCTACAACACAAGACCGGAACTATCCCTTACTAGATAATCTCGAATAAGAAGACCCCGCAGTTGGCTCGACCAACCGCCTACTAAGCCGAAAAAGGGACCTCTAGACATGGGAAATCTTATCCTACTTGGGTGCTACCCACTTAGCCTTGCCGCACCTCCCCTGTTTTAGCCATTCCCGGTTGATGAGGCTTGAGGTTACGATTACCGTTTTAAAACACATATCTTGGAATGCTCACCGTCCTCCATTGACGATTGTCTGATAGCATTCATCCATACAAGTTCGTTCCGGTTCGAACGAAATTGAAGGCACTACCTTCGTTACACTCATTTTGGAACTACCCTCAGAGTCAACAACAAATAACCCTTCCACTTTGAATCTTCATCTTGATCGAAGCACTATCTCCGTTATACTCGTTTTGGAATCACCCTCAGAGTTAACGACAAATAGCCTTTGCATTCTGAATCTTCATCTCGATCTTCACTTGAGATTTCACGACCTATCGTTTAATTTGGATCGATGTGGTTTTCGGATAACAAATTTGATATCCAATCCCAGTCTCATCGAAATCCAAAACGCTGCCTTAAAGTCCAAGTTGTTTAAGTTTGAAAAATTCAATTTATATTTAGAGTAACATATTCACACAGCAAATCATCATAGATAGATAATCTATATTATCACAGTTCAACCGCAATATTTATTTTCACAGAGCATCACAAATCACATATCAGAGGTATCAAATAATCCAAATCATTCAATATAACTTAATCATCCATAAGCAAGATTGATTAGTAGTACAATTCCTAATTAATTTAATTAACATTCAAATAAACTAAATTAATTACTTTAATTGCTTTTAAGTCCTGCTTACTTAACATTAATTAATTACAAATCATTAATTAATCATCCTTTAATTATTTACATAAATTAACCTTTAATTACTCACATTAATTGATTATACCATAATTAATTACATTAATTAATGATCCTTAATTAATTACATTAATTAATTATCCTATAATCGCATTCATTAATTATCCTTAAATTACTTACATTAATCAACCACTCTTTAATTAATTATATTAATTAATTAATCCTTTAATTAATTACATTAAATAATTATCCTTTTAATTACTTCCATTAAGTAATATCCTTTCATTAATTTCATTAACTAATTATCCTTTTATTAATTTCTTTAAGTAATTATCCTTTTAATTAATTAAATCCCTAATTAATTAAAATAAACCATTCACCTTAATTAATTACTATAATTAAATATCCCTTAATTAATCAAATCCCTAATTAATTAAAATAAACCATTTACCTTAATTAATTACTATAATTAAATATCCTTTAATTAATTACATTAAGTAATTAACCTTTAATTAAGTAATTATTCTTTATTAATTACATTAAGTAATTATTCTTTATTTAAATTAATTACTTAATTACATCATTTAAATCTTATTCAATTTAATGCTTGAAATTGATTTATATACAAAATCAATTGAAATCTTTTATGATTAATTAAAGTTTAATACCAGATACCTTAATTATTTCTTAATTACATCATTATATTACATTTGAAAATACTTAGGAATTCAATTACAAAATTAACCTAATATATAATTACATAAACCAAAACAATTTTAAACTCAATTTTACTTTAAAATTAAATCTTTGAAAACTTGTTTAAAAACTTGTTTTAATAAATTACATTAGAACTTTGGTTTATATTCCTTTTTAAATTTATTCATTTTTTTATAAAATTTAACTTGGTAAATACTTACTTTTGAAACTTGTTTATTTCCATTTGGCATTGAAAACCTTGCTTAACATTTTGCTTTCAAACTTGCATTTCTTTTTGCTTAGCAACTTTGGTTTTTATTTTTTCTTTTAAAACCTGGAAACAAAATAAACAACCCGAGATAAACTACAGAATTCCTGAGCGAAACACGAGCCTTTCCTCTCATTCCTCCTCTCTCGAAACAAACTCGAGTTCAAACCGTGTGAAACAACAAAATCCCCGAGCAAAACCTTCTTTCCCAAACACCCAACAACACCTATACTCCAATGTGCACACGTGCACGTGCACAGTCGAACGCCGCTTCTTCGACCAACCTCGCCGCCTTCAACAAGTCGACGATGACCCATACAAACTTCCCAACCACCCAATTTGACGTATTTGCCAAGAAATTTAAAATCAAGCAGATCGATCACACACTGGAACCCAAACCCGTCGACTTAATTAGCTTGCCTCATCGCCACCGACTATCGAAAATCACGCCGCCGTGTCCAGAGCTGCGCCGCGACACCAAGCTTCGATCCTCCCCTTTCGATAGACCATGATGTACTCTCGACGACACAGGAACCTCGACAACCACGTCGTCCAAATCAGGTCACAAAACCCTAAATGGCCGTCGACCAACCATCACGACGATCAATAAACCCCTTCACCCTTTTTCCTATGACCCTCGACTCTCGATCCACCTCCAGTCCCAAGCACGGCTCCCCTCCATCGCCGATCGCCGAAAAATCAAACAAAGTTCGTTTTTCGTTCAACTCAGAATTTTCCAACAACCCCACACTTAAAAATCATGAAATGATTATCTAAATTCATAATTTTCTAATACGAATCAAGTTTTGAAATCAAAACAAGAAATTATGATCATTGATTTTCTGACTATTTTAGATCATTACTGATGTTTATCATTTTGAAATAAATAATCAACATAAACACTTGCAATTATTTTTAAAAATAATATTACAATCTCACAATCATTTTTCATTTAGAGATCAGAGCCTAAAATCGATTAGATAAAGAGGAATTGAATTTTCTTTAGGGAAGATGAGCCTGTAATACAAATAGAGGCTTATATATGTATATATTCACAGTCATACACAAGCATATCATATTTATATACAATCATTCACATCCATACACTTATGCAACCATTATACACTACATTTCTACAAAAATTTATCACATGCATCAAATTATATAATCAGATTTAAGCTTTTAAAATTTGTTTACTCACAGGAAATTTAAAGAAGCGGAGAACAGGTTTGATTTTGATTTGGAATCTTTGATGTTGAAACTGAAACCGATGTTGATTTGAATCTACAACTTACTGAATATTGAGTTGAATCTTTGAATTTGAATTTGTTGCTAGCTGATGATTAATTTATTAGTTGAGTTTTAATCTGCAGCTGCTTACTTTACTTTAGATCAGGCTGAACTTGAAACAGTTTTGATTTAGTTTGATTTTGGTTTGATTTTGTTTACAGTTTTGGCTTTGAAGATGAAAGAAAAAGAAATGGAAAGAGAGAAATAAAATGTGAAAAGTTTTTAAACTGAAAATAGCCTGGTTTAAACACTATTAATATATATCAAATTTTTTAAAAAAAAACACACTTTCCACTTGTTAATTGCAAATTATACTAAGCATACACATGTTAATGCATGTTTTTATTGTCTTACAAATGTCAATCCATGTATTTAAAATATTTTCTTATATTTTTATTATTATTATGTTTTATGAATTATGTTTATATTTTAAATTTATATATAAACCACATTTAGTACATGTATATTTTAAAAAGAAAGTATGTTTAAACCTTTTATTAAATCATATTTAAGCTATCATATTTTTAAATAAATATTTATCTTATGTTTTGAAAATATAGAATTTAACCTTAAATGGCTTTTGAAAATTATTAAATTAAATTCAAACCCAAAATTTCTATTCACAATGTATATATACACACACATTATAATTATAAAACACTTTTATCTGCTTTGAAAAGATAAATTTTGCCAAAATAAATGTTTAGATTATTAAATCAATATTGCCAAAATTCTGGGTCATCGCATTCCTCCCCCCTTAAAAGAATTTCGTCCCCGAAATTTAAAAGCAAAGATAATTTAATAATCCATAAAAGCTTTTATATTCAAACAGTAAAGCATACATATCAGCCATACACTAACAACCATAACAACCAATTCATTTAAACAAACAAATCTAATTATCCTGACACAATTCAGGATAGGCCTTCCTAATACTATCCAGAGTTTCCCAGGTACAATCTCTGGAATCCTCGCTCCGTAGAATCTTAACTAGCTTCACCACTATACTCCTGAGCTCCTACTCATCTCGATCAATAATCTGAACTGGATGTCTGACCACAGTCAAGTCCGGCTCAACTTTCAAATCCTCCTGAACTGTTGGTTCTACAACCAATAGTGGATCATGCACGTACTCCCTCAAATGAGATACGTGAAATACCTTATGAATCCTAGCTATTCGGACTAGCAATTCAATCCTGTAGGCCAAAGTACCGATCCTACATAGAACACGGAAAGGTCCAATATACTTCAGAGCTAATTTTCAAGTCTTACCAAAACTGATTGCTCCTTTGATCAAAAAAATCTTAACAAAAACCAAATCTTTAACTTCGAATTCTAAATTCCTTCGTCTCTTATCCGCATAACTCTTTTGACGATTCTGAGCTGCCTTCATCCTTTCTTTGATCTGCTTAATCTTCGTAGATGCCTCTCGAAACAAATCTGGACCAAGAATAAGACAATCTCTGGATTCTACCCAACAAGATGGTCCTCCCAAAATTCGTCGAAATCCAGAATACAAACTCTACTCCACAAGCATCAGTATAAACTTCAAACTTACTTCTCCCATTCGGAATAGCCAGAAAAGGTGCACTCGTCAACTTCGCCTTTGGAACCTAAAAAGCTTCTTCACACTTAGGGGTCCATTTGAACTTCGATCTTCCAACTCAGTTTGGTCAAGTGAGAAGAAATCTTAGAATAGTCCCAAATGAACTTTCTTTAGAAACCCGCTACTCCAAGAAAACTGCGAACTTCCATAGGAGTCTACGGTTTCTTCCACTCTAGAACAGCTGCTACCTCGCTACCACTGCGCAACTCTGATTTGGAGTAGATGAGAATGTCGTCGATGAACACGAGCACAACTTGTTCAACACATCCCAAAAACATGGTTCATCAGATCCATAAAATAAGCTGGAGTGTTGGTTAACCTAAAAGACATAACCAACCACTCAAAGAAGCAGTTGAGTCCTTTAAATGCAGTCAAGGGTATACTGCCTTCAGCTACCCTTAGCCAATGAAAACCCAAAGCTAGATCTAGTTGATAAAACACAGAAGCTCCAAGAAGTTGATCAAAAAGATCATTACCACGAGGCAAGGGATACTATTCCTAATGATCACCTTATCCAACTCCCAATAGCCTACACAGAATCTTAGTAACCCATCAGATATGGTCACAAAATACTGCAGCAGAACCCCAACTAGAAAAACTAGGTCTGATCAATCCTTTCTCCAAGAAATCCTAAGTTTGCTTCACCAATTCTTCTCTCTCTCTCTCTCTAGGAGCCATCCTTCTATTGGGTTGAACCATCAGTATCACCCCTGCAACTAAATCGATATGGAACTCAATCTCCGATGTGGGCAAACCTTTGACTTCTTCGAAGACATTCGAAAAAATATCTGACAACCCCGATAGCTCCCACTTATTCTTGAGATGTCTCGATCCCATGCAAAAGACTACTTAGATAAACTCCTGAACTATCGCAAGTTACTCATGCAATCCTACCCGGTTCAGTTCGCAGAGATAATATTCTCTCTTCACAAATCAAAACAGCTTATATGCTTATCTAACCAATCCATTCCCAAAATAAGGTCAAATCCCTTAAGAATGCCTTTTCCTTACCTATCAGAAGAAACCGACAGTCTACCTTTAATAACAAACTCCTTATTCTGCTGAGCTTTCGGAAGAAGTGGGCAAGCCTTCACCATATGCTCGGCTGCTAATAGTCGAAACACATAAATTTCAGAACCAACGGAGAAATGGGTCCACTCTGCTACTTCTGAACTCTATCTCTTGGACACTGCTGCCAGATGACCTTCCTACTGGTATACATAACACTTCCGAGCTGCATTGCTGCCTCTTGGTTTCTGACGCAGCGGATTAACAACAAGTTGTCACCAAATGATGCACAATGAACAAATGACGATGGAACGATACAATGATTAATCGATGGATTGATAATACCCAAGATAAATGTCCAAATCCGTTGATCTCGCGAGATACCGGATTCTAGCTATCTTTAACACGTTGATCGCGCACGATACCGTGTTAGAAGATCTACGATTCTTCGACGTTGGTCTCGCGCACGAGATTCCGTGAACCAGCTTCGAAATCGTTGATTCGAGCGCACTCGAATAACTGAAGATGGAGAAAGGAGATAACACTCAACTTCCAATTTTAAAGAGGCACAAAGCACTCAAATAAAAGTTTATTCAGAATCAACCAACTTTACAAGTGACACAACACCCCTATTTATAGGGTTACAACACACATACACGACCTAACATCACAAAGCATAACACAATACAATACAATACACGAGTTACAACAACTCACATTACAGTTGCAACGACTTACGACCTACGACTTAACACAGGTCATTAACGACCTTACACAAGGTAACATACATGCGACCTAACAAACAACAACATCACGCGACTCTCGACTTATCAACTTGAACGACCTATGTAGATAACACGTCTTCAGCGACATAAGCTTCACGAAAGACCTCGCGACATAAAGAACTTGCGAGTTAACCACTTGAACGTCCTAAGTAAAAGCGGCATAAGAAAGAACATCTTCGTATGCGACCTAACTGGAAAGCGACATAGGGACCTAATTGGAAAGCAGCATAGGGAGTCTGCTCGCGACCTAATCTGGAGCGACTTAATACATAGCTCGGTAGTGTTAGGTCGCGACCCACTAGGTCGTAACTTGCTTAACTCGCTGGCTCGCTGCAGGTTACTTAACTCGCTAACCTTGACTTCTTGAACCGTTAACTCGCCATGATAACTTACCAGTGACTCTTCCACTAGGTCGTAACCTACAGGAGAAATGACGCAACTTAAGGCATAATTCACTAGGTCGCTTGAGCGACAACTTACTTCGCTAGGTCGCCGTAGCGACTTACCATGGTGCGCTGCATCATCCTCCCCCGGTTGACAAGAATTCATCCCCGAATTTGCACTTTCCTCTTCTTCGACATGCTTATTCTCATGGTATGGAATCAAATGTTTGATGTTGAAAACGTCTGCAGTGTGGATATGATCCGGCAATCTTACCCGATAAGCATTATCATTTATCTTTTTCAAGATTTCTAAAGGACCAATCTTTCGAGCCTTCAATTTGTTGTAAGTTCCAACTGGAAAATGATCTTTCGTTAGTACTGCGTAAACAAAATCGCCTTCTTTGAAGTCCACACTTCTTCGCTTCTTATCTGCCAGTTGCTTATACTTCTCATTTGACTTAAGCAATCGTTCATGAACAATCCTGTGACACTCCTGCAATTCATTCATGAAATCACAAGCTCGTTTAACAACCCCTTTCTGACGTGGAGCTATCGACAAATCCAACGGTCCTTTCGGAATTGCTGAATATACTACTTGAAATGGACTGAATCTAGTACTTCGATTAACAGCATGATTGTGTGCGAATTCTGACCGACACAATTTCACATCCCAGCTTTTCAAATTATCCTTCACAAGAAATCTCAACAAGTTTCCCAAAGATCTGTTCACCGCTTCAGTTTGCCCATCCGTTTGTGGATGATAGGCGCTACTAAAATTCAGCTTAGTCCCAACCATCTTCCACAGACTCAACCAAAAATGACTTAGGAATCGAGTATCCCGGTCTGAAACAATGGTCTCAGGTAGCCCATGTTGTCGATAAACCTCTTTAAAGAACAATTGAGCAACACGGACTGCATCAGCGGTCTTTTTACAAGCTATGAAATATGCCATCTTCGAAAATCTATCCACCACAACATATATAAAAACGTTCCCTCGTTGAGTTCTTGGCAAACCCAAAACAAAGTCCGTGCTAATATCAACCCATGGTCTAGTAGGCACGGGCAATGGCATATACAATCCTGCATTCGTAGCTGTCCCTTTGGAAACTTGACATATGTGACATCTCTGCACAAATCTTTCAACTTCCTTCCTCATGGAAGGCCAAAAATAAGATTGAGAAATCAACTGCAAGGTATGATCTCTTCCCACATGTCCTTCTTCATGCAATTCCTTCACAATCTTCATTCGCAAACTGCACTTTGGTATACACAACCGATTTCCTTTGAATAGAAAACCATCTACCAACACATACTCATCCGTCTTCCCTTTCTCGACTTCATCTACAATCTTAGCAAAGTAAGGATCTTCAACAAACGATTCTAGAAGTACATTAAACCCCGTTATTTCAACTCTCATGGTAGTCAACAAATGATTTCTTCTACTCAATGCATCTGCCACCCGGTTTGTAACTCCCGACTTATGCTTTACGACAAATGTAAACTGTCGCAAGTATGCGATCCATGAAGCATGTCTGGCTGCAATCTTATCATGTCCCTGCAAATTCTTCAACGTTTCATAGTCCGTATATAACACAAACTCTTTATGAAACAAATAGTGTCTCCAATGCTTTATGGCTTGGACAATAGCATAGAACTCCAAGTCATAGGTACTGTATCTTGTCTTGGCTCCAGAAAGTTTCTCGCTAAAATAAGCAATTGGACGTCCCCTTTGACTTAACACTCCTACAATTCCAAATTTAGATGCATCAGTATCCAATTCAAAGAGTAACTGAAAGTCCGGATATCTAAGAATCGGTGTTGTAGTCAAAAGTGTCTTGATTCGTTGGAAAGTAGAATCAGCCTCATCATTCCACACAAACTGCTTTCCTTTCATACAATCTGTCACTGGTGCCATTACGCTACTGAAATGTGGAATAAACCTTCGGTAGAATGATGCTAACCCATGGAAACTTCTAACTTCAGTTACAGTCCTGGGTTGTGGCCAATCCTTGATTGCTTCAACTTTACCTTGATCCACATGGATTCCTTCCTTGGACAACACATGTCCCAAAACAAAACATTGTGTGTCATGAACATGCACTTCTTTATTGCCGTGTAAAATTGCTCCTGACGAAGTATCATCAACACTTCCCGTAAGTGTTGTAGATGTTGTTCTGTGCTTCCACTGTATATCAATACATCATCAAAGTATACCACCACGAACTTTCCAATAAATGGTCGAAAGATCTGATTCATCACTCGCATAAAAGTACTCGGTGCATTCGAAAGACCAAACGGCATGACCAGCCATTCATACAACCCTTTCCGCGTCTTGAATGCGGCCTTCCATTCATCCCCTGGTCGAATTCGAATATGATGATACCCACTCTTCAGATCAATCTTTGAAAAGATAGCAGCTCCATTTAACTGATCTAACAAATCGTCCAATCTAGGCATCGGAAATCTGTACCTCACTGTAATCTTGTTTAGTGCTCGACTATCTGTACACATTCTCCAAGTTCCATCCTTCTTTGGCACTAGCAAGGCTGGTACTGCACAAGGACTTAAACTTTCTTGTATGCGTCCTTGTTCAAGTAACTCCTCCACTTGCCTTCTCAACTCTTCGTGCTCCTTTGGACTCATTCTATAGTGTGGTCTATGTGGTAACACAACTCCCGGAACAAGATCAATCTGATGTTGCATGTCTCTCAACGGTGGTAGCTCTTTTGGTAATTCTTCAGGAAATACATCTTCAAATTCCTTCAACGCTGGCTTAACTTCTTCAGGAATTTCAACTGTTTCACTACTTTCACGTCCAATCAACAGAAATACTTCAGGTCCATCCTCTACTTCTTTGACAAACTCCTTCAAAGATAACAGAGTCTTTAGTTCCTCGATTTCCTCCAACTTGCTTTCATTTTTTTGTTGCTTTCTATGAGCTAAAATGATTCTAGTGCCCTCGAACATGAAACTATAGCAGTTCGTCCTTCCATCGTGTTGCACGACTCTATCGAATTGCCACGGTCTCCCCAACAACAAATGACATACGTCCATATCTACCACGTCACACCAAATTTCATCCTTATACTTCTTTCCAATGGAAAAAGTTATATAAGCTCTTCGACTAACTTTCACTTCCCACCTTTCCTCAACCAAGCCAATTTGTAGGGTTTGGGATGCTTCTCTGTCTTTAATGCTAACTTCTTTACAGCTTCTGTAGAGATGATGTTATCACAACTTCCTGCATCGATAACAAACTTACAAACCCTTCCCAAAATAGTGCACGTCGACTGAAAAATGTTACTCCTCAACCAACTAGTCTCCTCTTCCTGCTTTGGCGTCAAGCAAGATCTCCTCATCATTAAAGAATATCCTTCATCTCTCGCCAATAATTCTTCCTCCTCCTCAACTTGTGATGAATTGAAACATTCTATTTCGGCATCCTCAACCTCAATATCAGCAACCATTGCTCGCTTCTTAGGCCTCGGGCATTCATTGCTCTTATGACCAAACTCCTGATAGTTATAACACTTGAAATTGTTGTTGACCTTGGTCTTAGAAACTTCACTGACAACCGGTTTACTAACATCCTTGGAAACATTAGTATTGCTACTAGCCCCTTTCATCTGATTGATCAAACTGTAAACACAACACCTCCTCTCCTACCTTGCTTCTCCCAAGCTAGAGCCTTCTGGTGTGCTTCAGCAACAGATCTTGGATCAAACATATTAACCATATCCTGAATTTGCATTCTCAATCCTCCAACAAATCTAGATGTCAATTGTTCCTCTGTTTCCATGATATCGTTTCTAGCAATCAGTTGATAAAACTCATCTGCATAATCATTTACCGATTTTGTCCCTTGTCTCAAATTCTATAAGCGCTGATACATAAGAGACTGATAATTATAAGGCAAGAAAGTAGCCTTCATCAACTTCTTCATCTTTTCCCATGAAACAATCTTCGACTTTCCCATTCTCTCCCGTGTAAGTTTAGTTTGCTGCCACCATGCCATAGCTCTTCCCCGCAAACATGTAGCAACCAACTTAACTCTACGATGCTCGGGTACTTCCTTGAAGTCAAAAATTTCTTCAACATTTGATAACCAATCCAGAAACTCTTCCGCTATCATTCCCCCTTTGAATTCTGGAATCTCTGTTTTCATCCCCGACTCCCATCGACGATCATCTTCTACATTCCGATATTGACTTCGTAATTGGTCTCGATCTCGACAATGAATACTACCTCTATCACCATCTTCATCATAATCAAATGTACTTCGATATCTATCCCGTCCGTCTACATCTCCACGATCATGCATGGTCCTTCTACCCTGTCTTTCAATACCACGATATGATTCATTTTCAAATCCACATGGGGTTCTTTTCTCTTCACCTCGATACTCATGGTGTTCTCTTCTCATGGAAACTGATGACTCTTTTCTTTCTCGACAAGATTGTGGTGACACCCTTCTCGCTTCCGAAACCGATGGCGAAACCCTATTTCCTCCATGGTTCGAGATTTGTGACCTTCTCCTTTGACTTTGATTCGTGTCATTCATCAATTTCTCTAACTTTCCAATACCTTCATCAAAATTTTCATTGATACGTTGTTCCATTTGCTCAGCTTCTTGCCTTCTATACACATCTTCAACATTTTGAAATCGATTAACTCTTCTTGGAGGCATTGTCGAATCTTCAACAAATCCAAACACACTTTAACTCAGATTCAACTTACAAGTTGATGCTCGGCTCCAACTTCTAGCTCTCGGCTTTAACTCGGCTTTAACTAACTTTTACTCAGCCTTGATCAAACTTATCAACAATCAATCTCCAAACTAACTTTAACACTCCCTCTTGGCTCCATAGGCTCGGCTTAGCTATGATTGGCTAAGTTTAAGCTCTGATACCAAACTTGACGCAGCGGATTAACAACAAGTTGTCACCAAATGATGCACAATGAACAAATGACGATGGAACGATACAAAGATGAATCGATGGATTGATAATACCCAAGATAAATGCCCAAACCAGTTGATCTCGTGAGATACCGGATTCTAGCTATCTTTAACACGTTGATCGCGTACGATACCATGTTAGAAGATCTACGATTCTTCGACGTTGATCTCGCGCACGAGATTCCGTGAACTGGCTTCAAAATCGTTGATTCGAGCGCACTCGATTAACCGAAGATGGAGAAAGGAGATAACACTCAACTTTCAATTTTAAAGAGGCACAAAGCACTCAAACAAAAGTTTATTCAAAATCAACCAACTTTACAAGTGACACAACACCCCTATTTATAGGGTTACAACACACATACACGACCTAACATCACACAGCACAACACAATACACGAGTTACAACAACTCACATTACAGTAACAACGACTTATGACCTACGACTTAACACAGGTCATTAACGACCTAACACAAGGTAACATATATGCGACCTAACAAACAACAACATCACGCGACTCTCGACTTATCAACTTGAACGACCTAAGTAGATAACACGTCTTCGGCGACATAAGCTTCACGAAAGACCTCGCGACATAAAGAACTTGTGAGTTAACCACATGAACGTCCTAAGTAAAAGCGGCATAAGAAAGAACATCTTCATATGCGACCTAACTGGAAAGAGACATGCGACCTAACTGGAAAGCGGCATAGGGAGTCTGCTCGCGACCTAATCTGGAGCGACTTAATACATAGCTCGGTAGTGTTAGGTCACGACCCACTAGGTCGTAACTTGCTTAACTCACTGGCTCGCTGCAGGTTACTTAACTCGCTAACCTTGACTTCTTGAACCGTTAACTCGCCATAATAACTTACCGGTGACTCTTCCACTAGTTCGTAACCGACATGAGAAATGACGCAACTTAAGGCATAATTCACTAGGTCGCTTGAGTGACAACTTACTTCGCTAGGTCGCCGTAGCGACTTACCATGGTGCGCTGCATCAGTTTCCTTTTTACCTTACTCATCTAATTCAGATTGAATTTCCTTCTGTTCAGACTGGAAGAATTCCCACTTAGTGCTGCTGCAGATGCCAAGGGTTTCTTATCCATAAGCTCCTCGTACCACAAAGCCATATCAACCAAATCTACAAATGAGCCTTTGAGATGGGCAGACATCTTCTCAAGAAACTCGGACTTCAAACCAAGCATAAACATCTCGTTCTTCTTAAGGGGTGTCAGTAAGACCAGGTTCATAGCAAGACAACTCGTTGAACTTAGTCTCATCTTCGATACAAACAAACTTCCTTACTTGAGATGCAGAAAATTCCTATACAGTCGAGTCTTCCTTGCGATAAGTATAAATTGTTCCTCAAATGCTCTCTTAAACTTGCTCCAAGAGAAAGCATCTTCTGGAACATTTATGGTTACTGTGCCCTACCACGCAGCTGCTCCTTCCTGAAGTTGCCAAGATGCCATCACTCTCTTTTACTCATCCGATAGATCCAAACTCTTGAAAATCTGCTCACAGAGCGCAACCAAACTTGCACTTCAATGATGGACTCTGTACCTTAAAAAGGCTTCCCTCCGAGATTAGTGAAATCCTTGCACAACGTCGCAAAGCTCACTCGAGGCGATATTGGGTTTACAGCCTCGGCAGATACTCTTCCTCCTCCAATAAAAGGGCCACTTTCATTTGGTAGTCATGCTACCCACACCTCTGCCCCTTCTACCTCTAGAATTTATATGGCCAACCCAACCAGGTATCACAAAAAATTAGGTGTATATATATATATATATATATATATATATATATATATATATATATATATATATATATATATATATATAAATACAAGTATGCTCTCTCAAGATAGATATCACTCCAAAGCCTAGGTATTACCTCGACCTAGAGCTTTGATACCAACTGTGATGATCCACCTTTCATTCCATAAGACGCATCATCATTAAGAAAGAAGTAGGTAGAAAAGAGAATAGACAGAAAAGAAAGAACAAAAAAATATCAGAATCTCACAGCGGAACGAATAAAATATATTACATCACATAATTTATTACATAATAGACATCATCTGAGTCACACAGCTTATACATAACACATTAGACAGTCCTGAAGACCTGTCTATCATACAACTCAAAACATCAAACAAAACACTAGCACAGCGGAACCACAATATCTATATACGCTGAAGCCTCCTGCTCCAAGTCTCCTTCATGATTTGTCAAAGTTAACCTGAATCCCTTGGCTACTCATAAAAATTTGAGTACCTAAGAGTTTAAGAAAAACAGAAAATAAACTCTGGGTCAGACATGGGTCTGGTGTGAGTAAACGGTTTAAGGTGTTTAACTTTGGAAATCATTTGACAAAAAAGGTATCTTGTAAGACCACACCACAAATAAACATGTCGGTTTTTACCTTACGATAACCAAAACATTCGATAGAAAATCCAATGATATTATAATAGTGTCCAGGGTTTTCAAATAAAATAGAAAATAGCTGGAATGCTTACATCTCACGTTGCAACATAGTTGGGCACAATTAAAACGTACGGCACTTATTGGAAATCGGATTCCATACAATCTACGGGCTACTAGGGTACCGCCCGTCATAGTACCTGGTCTAGATCAGAATACCGAGGATCTACCTTGATCCCCTACAACGTAAGACCGGAACTAGCCCTTACTAGATAATCCCGAATAGGACAACCCTGCAATTGGCGCGACCAACCGCCCACTAAACCAAAAAAGGGACCTCTAGACAGAGGAAATCTTATCCTACTTGGATGCTACCCACTTAGCCTTGTTGCACCTCCCCTGTTTTAGCATTTCCGGTTGATGAGGCTTGAGGCTACGATTACCTTTTTAGAACACATATATTGGAATGCTCACCGTCCTCCATTGACGATGGTCTGATAGCATTCATCCATACAAATTCGTTCCGAGTTCGAACGAAACCGAAGGTACTACCTTCGTTACACTCATTTTGGAATCACCCTCAGAGTCAATGACAAATAGCCCTTGCACTCTGAATCTTCATCTTGATCGAAGGCACTATCTCTGTTATACTGTTTTGGAATTACCCTTAGAGTAAACGACAAATAGCCCTTGCATTCTGAATCTTCATCTCAATCTTCACTTGAGATTTCACGACCTATCATTTAGTTTGGATCGATGTGGTTTTTGGATAAAAAATTTGATATCCGATCCGGGTCTCAACAAAATCCAAAACACCATCTTAAAGTCCAAGTTGTTTAAGTTTGAACAATTCAATTTATATTTAGAGTAACATATTCACACAGCAATTCATCATAGATAGATAATCTATATTATCACAGTTCAACCACAGCATTTTTATCACAGAGCATCACAAATCACATGTCAAAGAAATCAAATAATCCAAGTCATTCAATATAACTTAATCATCCACAAGCAAGATTGATTAGTTGTACAATACCTAATTAATTTAATTAATCATCAAATGAACTAAATTATTACTTTAATTAGTTTTAAATTCTACTCATTTAACATTAATTAATTACAAACCATTAATTAATCATCCTTTAATTATTTACATAAATTAACCTTTAAGTACTCACATCAATTAATTGTACCATAATTGATTACATTAATTAATGATCCT
Source organism: Allium cepa (assembly GCA_030765085.1). Taxonomy (NCBI): domain Eukaryota; kingdom Viridiplantae; phylum Streptophyta; class Magnoliopsida; order Asparagales; family Amaryllidaceae; genus Allium; species Allium cepa. The sequence continues at coordinate 311,460,947 of CM060931.1, forward strand.
TAATTAATTACATTAATTAATTATCCTATAATCACATTCATTAATTATCCTTAAATTACTTACATTAATTAACTACTCTTTAATTAATTAATCCTCTAATTAATTACATTAAGTAATTATCCTTTTAATTACTTCCACTAAGTAATTATCCTTTAATTACTTTCATTAATTAATTAACATTTTATCAATTTCTTTAAGTAATTATCTTTTTAATTAATTAAGTCCCCAATTAATTAAAATAAACCGTTTACCTTAATTAATTACTATAATTAAATATCCTTTAATTAATTACATTAAGTAATTAACCTTTAATTAAGTAATTATTCTTTATTAATTGCATTAAATAATTATTCTTTATCTTAATTAATTACTTAATTACATTATTTAAATCGTATTTAATTTAATGCATGAAATTGATTTATATACAAAATCAACTGAGATCTTTTTTGATTAATTAAAGTTTAATACCACATACCTTAATCATTTCTTAATTACACCATTATATTACATTTGAAAATACTTAGGAATTTAATTACAAAATTAACCTAATATAATTACATGAACCAAAACAACTTTGAACACAATTTAACTTTAAAATTAAATCTTTGAAAACTTGTTTAAAAACTTCTTTTGATAAATTACTTTGGAACTTTGGTTTATATTCCTTTTTAAACTTATTCTTTTTTTTATAAACTTTAACTTGGTAAATACTTACTTTTGAAACTTTTTATTTCCATTTGGCTTTGAAAACCTTGCTTAACATTTTGCTTTCAAACTTGCATTTCTTTTTTGCTTAGCAACTTCGGTTTTTCTTTTTTTCTTTTAAAACCTGGAAACAAAATAAACAACCCGAGATAAACTACAGAATTCCCGAGCAAAACACGAGGCTTTCCTCTCATCCTTCCTCTCTCGCAACAAACTCCAGATCAACCCCGTGCGAAACAACAAAATCCCCGAGCAAAACCTTCTTTCCCAAACACCCAACAACACCTATACTCCAACGTGCACACGTGCACATGCACAATCGAACGCCGCTTCTCCGACCTACCTCGTCGCCTTCAACAAGTCGACGACGACCCAAACGAACTTCTCGACCACCCAGTTCGACGTATTCGCCAAGAAATCAAAATCGAGCAGATCGATCGCACACCGGAATCCAAACCCATCGGCATAATTAGCTCGCCTCATCACCACCGACCGTCGAAAATCACGCCGCCGTGTCCAGAGCTGCACCGCGACACCAAGCTCCGATCCCCTTGTCCGATCGACCACGATGCACTCTCGACGACACAGGAACCTCGACAACCACGTCATCCATATCAGGTCACAAAACTCTTAATGGCCGTTGACCAACCACCACGACGATCAATAAACCGCTTCACCATTTTTCCCATGACCCTCGACTCTCGAGCCAACTCCAGTCCCAAGCACGGCTCCCTTCCATTGCCAATCGTCGGAAAATTGAACAAAGTTCGTTTTCCGATCAGCCCAGAATTTCCCAACAACCCCACACTTAAAAATTGTGAAATGATTATCTAAATTCATAATTTTCTAATACGAATCAAGTGTTAAAATCAAAACAAGAAATTATAATCATTGATTTTCTGACTATTTTAGACCATTACTGATATTTATCTTTTTTGAAATAAATACTCAACATAAACACTTGCAGTTATTTTTAAAAATATTATTACACTCTTATAATCATTTTTCATTTAGAGACTAGAGCCTAAAATCGATTAGATGAAGAACAATTGAATTATCTTCAGGGGAGATGAGCCTATAGTACAAACAAAGGCTTGTATATACATATTCACAGTCATACACAGGCATATCAAATTTATATACGAGCATTCACATCCATACACTCATTGAACCATTATTCACTACATTTCAACAAAAATTCATCACATGCATCAAATTATATAACTAGATTTAATCTTTTAAAATTTGTTTACTCATAGGAAATTTAAAGAAACAGAGAACAAGTTTGATTTTGATTTGGAATCTTTGATGTTGAAACTGAAACTGATGTTGATTTGAATCTACAGCTTGTTGAATATTGAGTTGAATCTTTGAATTTGAATTTGTTGCTAGCTGATGATTGATTCATTAGTTGAGTTTGAATCTGCAGCTGCTTACTTTACTTTAGATTAGGCTGAACTTGAAACAGTTTTTGATTTAGTTTGACTTTGTTTTGACTTCCTTTACAGTTTTGGTTTTGAAGATGAAAGAAAAAGAAATGGAAAGAGAGAAATAAAATGTGAGAAGTTTTTAAACTGAAAATAGCCTGGTTTAAACACTATAATATATATCAATTTAAAAAAAAAACACTCGCCAGTTGTTAATTGCAAATTATACTAAGCTTACATATGTTAATGCAAGTTTTTATTATCTTACAAATGTCAATGCATGTATTTAAAATATTTTCTTATGTTATTATATTATTATGTTTTATGAATTATGTTTTTATTTTAAATTTATGTATAAACCACATTTAGTACATGTATATTTTAAAAAGAAAGTATATTTAAACCTTTTATTAAATCATATTTAAGCTATCATATTTTTAGATAAATAATTATCTTATATTTTGAATATATAGAATTTAACCTTAAGTAGCTTTTGAAAATTATTAAATTAAATTCAAACCCAAACTTTCTATTCACAATGTATATATATACATTATAATTATAAAACACTTTTATTAGCTTTGAAAAGATAAATTTTGCCAAATTAAATATTTAGATTATTAAATCAATATTGCCAAAATTCTGCATCACAGGTAACAAAGCCTAATGGAAAGTGGCGAACCTGCATTGACTACTCCAACCTCAATGATGCTTGTCCCAAAGACTGTTTCCCCTTACCTCGATCGACCAACTGGTAGACGGAACCACAACACATCAGTTGTTGTCATTCATGGACGCATATTCGGGATACAACAAGATTCCTATGCATGTGCTAGATCAAGAACTCACTAGCTTTATCATGGACGTAGGCCTGTACTATTACCCTTTGGGCTTAAGAACGCTGGCGCTACCTATCAGTGTCTAGTGAATAAGATGTTTGAGCAACAAATTGGTCAATCCACTGAAGTCTATGTTGATGACATGCTTGTCAAATCAAGAAGAGCAGCGGATCATCTGAGTCACCTAGACAAGATGTGTCGAGTGTTGCACAAATACCAAATGAAGCTAGGCCCACTGAAATGCTTTTTGGGGTATCTTCGGGTAAGTTCTTAGGTTTCATCGTACACGCTTGAGGTACAGAGGTGAATCCTTGAAAGGTATGGGCTTTAAAGGACATCAAGATCCCAACAACACGAAGGGAAATGCAGAGCTTAAATGGTAAGGTAGCCGCTCTGAGCAGATTTACATCTAAACCAATGGACAAATGTGTCCCATTTTTTGAAGCCCTCAACAGAGACAAAGGAAGGTTTGAATGGATTGACGAGTGTTACTCTACCTTCCAAAATTTACTCAAAAGTCTGAAGAATCCTCCAGTACTCTCCACTCCAAGGAATGGAGAGAGCCTTTACTTATACCTGGCCGTATCCTTCCATGCCCTAAGTGCAGCACTACTACGAGAAGATGATTACATGCACAGACCGGTATACTTTGTTAGCAAAAGAATCGCGGGCACAGAAGCTATGTACCCTAAGATCAAAAAATTGGCTTACTATCTACTCATAGCGTCTAGAAAATTATGGCCTTACTTCCAATCACACTCCGTTAAGGTTCTTACGGATCAACCCCTGAGACAAGTCCTACAAAAGCCAGATGCGTCAGGACGCCTGCAAAAATGATGCATTGAGCTAAGCCAATACGACATCACTTACCATCCACGCACTACAATTAAAGGACAAGCTTTGACTGATTTCACCATTGAGTTTACAATACGAGATGAAGAGATCAAAGTAAAAATCGAGGAAACTGTTAGATGGAACTTGTTCGCTGATGGAGCATCAAATGAGCTCGGCTCTGGGGCAGGATTCATAATAGTCACACCCCAAGGGAGAAAGTTATGATATGAACTAAGGCTAGAGTTTGCTGCAACCAATAATGAAGTCGAATACGAAGCAGTGATGGCTAGCCTAGAGATCACTAAAGAAATAGGATTAGATCGGTATGTATTCACGGTGACTTACAATTGATTATGAACGAGATCCTTAGAAATTTCCGGATTCATGGACAAAAGCTCACATCCTACATCAAAAGGGCTAAAACCCTCCTCAATGAACTAGACTACCATGTCATAAAACACATCCTATGAGGAGAAAACAAGAGGCAGACACCCTCGCCAAAGAGGCGAGTGTAAGAATCGAATCAATGCCGAGGGCAACCCCCGTCATGAGTCAAATCACATCAAGTTTCGAATGTCTTCAAATCATAGCAACCACCAATAGAGAGGAGACATGAATGACCCCATCATTAGATACCTACAAGATGGGACCTTACCCGTAGAATGAGACGAGGTTAGAAGAGTCCCAAAAAGGGCATCCCACTACACCGTCCAGAACGACATACTGTACCATCGCAATTTACCAACCCACTACTAAGATGTGTTGCTAGAAATAAAGAGAAAGATATCCTTAATAACATCCATCAAGGGTGTTATGGCGATCATATCGAGGGGAAAACTCTGGCAAGGAAAATTCTTCGCTATGGATACTTTTGGCCCATGCTGATCAAAGACCCGACCGAGTTTGCAAAGAAATGTGACAAATGCCAAAGATTTGCAAAAATACCGAGACTACCACCTACCGGTTTGATCCAAATGGTCATCCTTAAGGCCCTTGGCAATCTGAGTGATTGATCTAATCGAGTAACTCCCCATGGGTCGAGGAGGGGTAGGATACGCCATAGTGGTAGTGGATTATTTCACCAAATGGGTGAAAGCTGAACCCTTGAACAAAATTTCATCTGCCAAGGTGATAAACTTCCTAATACCAAACATCCTATGCAGATATGAGGTACTGTGGAAGATCATATCGGACAACAGACTCCAATTTGATAGTGAAGAATTCTCCAGTTGGTGCTAAGAATATGGGATTACTCAAAGCTTCTCAACTGTAGCTTATCCCCAGACTAAAGTGCAGGTCGAAGTGGTAAACAAGGTTTTATAAACGATAATCAAAAAGAAATTGGAGAAATCCAATGGGGCATGGGTCGATGAACTGCCTACTACATTATGCACCTACCGAACCTTCTACAAAATCGTGATAGGGCATATGCCATTCGCATTAGTGTATGGAGCCAAAACCATGCTCCCGATCGAAACAATCGTCTCGTCGCATCGAAGGACGCATTATAGCCTGGAAGAAAATGAAGAGCTCTTGAGTATGTCACTAGACGTAATCGAGGAGAAAATGAACGATGTTGCCCTCAAAGCCGCCGCTTATAGATAGAAAGTGGTAAGGCAGCATAACTCCAAGTTAAACCTCGAGCACTGTAAGAAGGGAACTTGGTACTCAAGTGGGTCTTTCCACGACTAGAAGCACTAGACCCAATTTGGGTAGGACTATTTGTTGTTAATAAGGATCTTGGAGTTTACATCTTGTCAAAACAGTTAACGGGGAGGTGTTTGGAAAAGCATGAAATCTTTAGCACCTTCCGTCGTTATTTCTCTTGAACTGTATGAAGCATGTATCAATTAAAACAATAAAAGAAAGATAGTGGACATAGGCATATCTCAACCGAACCATTATAAAAATTGGTGTCTTATATTATTTGTCTTATTTAAACTTTCTTTTACTCAATTGTTTATCTGATGAATATTCCTACTGCGAGCAATCGCAAGCGCCCTCAGGCAGTGGTGAAAATAAGATAGCCATGACAAGAGACATGAAACAAGCCTACGCAGTTGACTACCGACGATCGGCTTCCCCAAGCCAGCAATGATGAACCAACTATAAGCCACGGATTAGGCATGATTTATAGCCTAGGCAGTTCACCATTGGCGTTAGGCTCACCGGCAACCGCGAACCGATTATAAACCCCACGATTAAGGCATAGCCGCAGCTAGGGGTAGTTCGGGGTTGATGATTGGCACTACGCACGCCGGCAACGATAAATCGAATAATACCCACGACGTGGACAATAGCCCGAGTAATTATCGTTTGTAGTCGGCCCTAAACATAGCAACACGTTTATGGTTTTCCACATTGCAGAATGCAATGATGATTAACTAAGTCGCAAGAAGTTCACAAGTAGGCAAAACAAACTATAAAAATCATGTGTCACAAAAGACAATTCAGATGAACATGCAAAGGACTAAAGTCGAGCTATGACATTAAGTCTATATGTAAAAAAAATATGCATATACAAAACGACCCTACATCCTCCAAAGATACATACAAAAAGCGGGAGGGAAGATTTCCTCGACTAAGAAGGAGGGACATCATTGTCACACGGCCCGCTCCTTTCGACCATGCCCTTTGGAAGCTCGGGTCGCTCAAAGGACTCAACCTCTCTTTGCGATCCCTCATCAGTACCCTTTGGTGGCCCGTCTTATCCTAGAGCCATCCCTACATCATGCAAGCAAGAAAGGTCATAAGTCTTACGGTCTGAGATGAGTGTTAAAGATGCCAAAGTGAAGAGACGAGACACCTGTAGGAATGTTGTATGGGTCATCCACCCCTCAAAATCTGAATCCTCTTCATCATCCTCATCATCCTCATCCTCTGCTAGTAATGTGTAACCTTTAGCGCTGGCCTTAGACTCTTCCACCGTGAACTGTCGATTCTCCATCCCAACATCATATACGTCTCCTTCTTCCTAGGCGACCACAGCCTTAGTCTCTTCGATGAGCCGAGTATGGATCCCAGTCATCACTTGGGGTTACTCATCCACCCACTGATGGTTTCCTTGCTTCCAGAACATGTAGTAGGTGTCTTTCAGCATCTGATTAACCGTCTCACAAAAGTCGCTAGACTTATTGACTTCAACTTAAAGGGACACAACCTTATTCATATACTATTCTTTATCCCTCCTCAGTCGGGACTGCTCTGCCTTCAGTGTATCAATCTAAGCCTTGTAAGTATCTTTTTCCTTATGCCACTCACCTTGGGACTTCTTCAACTCCGCCAAAACTTTCTGGGACTTCTTCATTTTTACCTTAAGAGAGAGGGTCCACTCCAGATCCTTCTGCCTAGCTTCATCCACTGAACTCACGGCCCAATCGATCTATGCTTTACATGATTCGGTGGACTCTCTCATCACTTCTTCCTTGGCTTTCTTTATCTTGTCCGTTCAAGATGCTTCAATCGCCTTAAATTTTGCATCCTTCTCCCTAAGTGCTCTATGGAGATCCTCCACCTCCAAGCGTAACCATACCTTAACACTCCCAACTTCCTTACTAGCCTTGGCTAAACGGGATTGGTAGTCGACAATTTTTGTAGTCTCATCAGTAATCTGGACCATTCTCGTTGCCAGATTGGTTATGTCAAGAATTTTTGCCTTATCAAAAATCCAAACCAGAGGATTTCGAGGCAGGAGGAACTCGGTATTAGAATCTGCTGGATGGCAACCCGCATAGCGAGGGTTAATATCAGGGTGACCCTTGAAAGGATTCCTCGTCGGCAGTTGAAAATTTTAGAAATAAGTATCGACATTTTCTTCCCCTAAGTCACCAGGTACCACATGAACTTTAGGGCCAGAGGGAATTTGGAGATGGAAACGAGAAGAAGTTTGAGAACTGGGAGAGGTGGCATCTTTCTCCGGAGACCTTGCATGCTTTTGAGACGTCTCCTGGCGCTCTCCTCTGCCCAACCTTGACAGAGTCTCCTCGACATTCTCTTGTGCGGTCTTTTCGTTTTGGGAGGTAGTTTTAGAAGGAATGGGGATCCCTTTTATCTGTTTGAACTATTCAAGTCACCGAGACATTTTGTTCCTCTTCATATTTCTTCTTTTTCGTACAAAGAGAGTAACAACTTTAGAGTGGAGAAATGGGGAATGCATAAACACAAAGCATGCAAGACACTTGGACATTGCAAGCCACTACAAAACCTTAGGGGAGAGTGGATCTAGTCGCCAGGACTGCACTCAAGTGAGGAATGTAATGGGATGGGACTGCACTCATTTGACCGAGGACCAAGTGAAGGCTGGGACTTGTCTAAATACAAAAATTCTCAAGAAGAAGCCCAAAGTCCATGCAGAAAACAAAAGTACCAGGAGAAAGCTTGAAGGCCTCACTGATCCCCGCTCCACTCTGGATTGGAAGAATTGGCATTTCACTTAGGTCATCCATTGCCACGCTCTCTTGAGAAGGGCCAGTGACCAAAGTTAGCCCAGGTGTTGGGTCAGACCAATCTAACTGCTCAGGCCACTCCCACATGGCCTCGACATTCTTCAAGGAGGTCGTACGAAGATCTTCGCTACCTATAAACTCCACATCCTAAGAAGCATGAACCTCCAACTCTGTTGCCCCAGAATCTACCTTCGACCCTTCCTCATCCTCACTGTCACCTTCCAAACATGAACCCTCATCGTCATTAGGAGAAGGAACATCATGTATGGGAAAAGATTTCCCCATACGAGGAGGATGAACAACACTCTTCTTGTGCCTTAGTTTCTTCGGACCTCCGGCCCCTTCGCCCTCTTCCGCCAGCTCCTTACCTTTGCCAGCATCTCCCCTTCTCCTTTGGCTTCCATTGCCTTCTCAGTAGAACTTAGCATGATCTTGAACACGGATTGACCTGGACTAATTAGATTATAAAACCGAAAGGCTATGTCGCGAAGCAAGAATGAGGCTTCCCTCTCTTCCTCAGGAATAACTTAGATTTCCTTGGATATCTTCTTCAAACCTTCGTCCTCGGCTATCTTTACACAATCTGAAAATACGGGGAATTAGGAAACCAAGTTCACAGAAAAACTTAGAAGAGGATATAAAGGAGACTTACACCTGGAAGTGAAAACATGTTGAGGGACAACATCATTGAGCACAAAGAAGTACTCTTTAAACATACTAAATTTCGAGTATAAGTCAAGGACCGGCTTGAACTTATGAGCTGACTCTAAGCTGATGAAGGGGCTCCCCTTTCGGTAACTTCTCATGTTGTACAAGTACCTAATATCTATAAGCAGGGGTCTCTTATAAAGCTTTACAAATATCAGGTATAAGCATGTCATAATTGTGTAGGAGTTTGGTTGGAGCTGCAGAGGAGCGACTTTTAGATAGACCACGAAACTGGAGATCCAGTGGGTAAGCGGAGGTATTGCACCATACATGCAGTGATATTTACTATATGCCATGTATCCCTCTGAGGGAGAGCATGCTCTGTCATTTGGTCCTGGTAGCAGCATGTCCTGGGCGAACGATCCTGAATGTCGTAGTTATAGAGTTAAGCTGCTCAATTGTCAACACGCTAGGATAACATTCGGAAGGTTTTACCCACATTTGATTGGGGGCATAGCCCTCCACTAAAGAATACATGGAGCTAGGTTGTTTCGGGGGATTAGTAGGAACCTCAGAAAAAGATGCACCAGCCAAGGCGGGCTGTGACGATGCATGCTTAGATCAAAGCTCGCGATCAGACGACATTTTCCTTCATGAGGAAATAAAAAGCAGGCATAAGATTCAACACCCCATTAGCTATGCAATCGTGAGGAGAGTAAAGCAGTAGCGATGGATTTAACGCATTAGAAATCATGCAATCATAACCAGGAGGTAGACACTTATGGAGAAACTATTGTTGTTTGGTTAGTGCAACAAAATGAACCAAACCATCCAAAATTAAAGCTACTATTCCCAATGCTCCCCTATTTTTGGCTCGGCGTAAGTTGATTTGATTTGGCATCACTCTAAACACCAGTCTAAAACTATTTAATGTCATGATGCGGAGCCAATTCCACCAAACCTTGCAGAAAGACCACTTCGATTCGGCAACCATTCCCCAGCAGGCCAGCCACATTAGCTACCGCACCATCCAGAGAACTCCCTCATGCCCAAACCTAACACATAGAAACTGGACACAATACGAAGAAGCCCCAGCAGCCAATGCAAACTCCTCCCACCCACGATATCCACGATGACCGCACCTCCATTTATCCTAGAATTTGCCTTTGTCGAACAATTACATAGCAACGACGCCCATTCAAATGATTTTTTTTCCTCCTCCATCTCAAGACAAACATCACAAAAGACTACAAATAACCCTAGAATTGAAGACACCCAAAAATACCGTAGGATAAAGATTGAATTTAAGAACTGACCTTACCTTAGATAGTGGTGAAATACGAAAAAGGCAAATTAAAGTTTCAGGGGCTTCAGGAAATATGAAAGGTATTAGGAAATTTCAAAGTTTGGAAATAGAAGAAGGAATTAAAGAAGGAATATAAAGTATTTATAAGAGGAAAAGCAGAGGAATAGGAAAGGCGAAGCTTTTTTCTGAGTTCGAACCGAACAAAGCACAACGTATGGAACTACAATGTACTTTGAGGGGCAAGTGTTGACTTGGTTTTTCTACAGGCAGAGGAATAGAGAGAGAAAGAAAAGGCAACCAGAAAGGAGTAGATTACGATGTAGAAGGTAGGAATGTTGGACAAAACATTTGGTCCGACACTCTATAAAATGCGGACCAGATATTCGATACGACACTCTCTAAAATGCCGAATCCGATATTTAGTCTGGCACTCTTTGAAATGCTGGACCAAATATATGGTCCAGCATGGCTTATTAAATACCTAACCAAAAATTTGATCCGGTACACAGGCTTGCCAGACCAAATGTTTGGTTCGGCAAATAAGCGTTCTCCAGGTGAGACATCGAATAAGATGATGACCGAGCAAGCATGGAATGAGATGACGAACAAGCAAATCAATTTCTCTAACCAAATGTTTGACTAGATCTTCCTACTCAATTGACGAATTAGGCTCTAGGAGCTATAATCTCAACCTCCAAACTTCATAACTCCACTCTATAAATACCAGAGCTCCTCAACAACATGGGGGATCGAATTTTGGAGAAAAGAGGGCGTAGGATTTCACCCTAGAGGGGGGGTGAATAGGGTGATACTAATAATCATAAAAACTAATGGGGAAATATAAAAAAATAATTGTAGCATAGATAATAGCAAAATAATAAAAGAAGAAATAGAACAACATAAATTTACCCGGCTTCGGCAAAACACTGCCTACTTGCTGCCCTGAAGGTTTCTACTAGAAATTAGGTAGTCAGATGCTTACACATGTAAACTTACGACACCCTCTATGACTAACCTAACTCTATGTTCAAAATCCTGCCACAACTCAGCCACCGAGTTGCGAATTATCGAACTACAGCATTGTAGTTCGTCTCCTAGACACACGACTTGAAAATTACAGAAGTTTAAAAAAGAATTAAAAAATAAAAACAAATCTAAGCCATATATAAAAATAAGTCCTAAAATATTAATAAATGCCGGCCCACTTAAGAAAATAGCTTGAGAAAAAGCGTCTCCCTTAATTTTTCTTCGGCCGTTCCTTTGTGAAAATATTTCCTCTTCTTTTCTCGAAAACGTTCCTTCCTCTTACAAAATAAATTAGAGCTTTGAAATTTGAGGCAACCATTTGTTTTTGAGCGATTGAAGTGATTTGCTTTGCTTTGCTCTGTCAATCGTCTTCTATCTTCGATTTGCTTTCGGTTGCTTGAATAAGTGGAGTTCGAATTGAATAATTATTGGTATGTGATTTCCTTTATTATGCTCGTTGATGTGCTTGAACTCGATGTTCAATATGTTGATGATGTTAATGGTATTTATAGGGTTTAATTCCCTAAATTATCATTTGATTCAAATCATCTGATATTTTAGCTCGGCTATTCGATTTTACTTGAATACATATGATTTGTTTAGACTGGTTCAATTCGTATATTTCTTTGCTTGATTCTCATGGTTTGTTTGGTTTTTGATTTTTCGTTCATACATGTTATCATCTGGATTTGATTCTGACTTGTTCGAACTTTGCCTTGGTCAACACGGCTTTGATTCTTTGGCATTTTGAACTATTTTTGACTGCTGGGTCATTCACTTTTGAATCATGACATTGTTACAAGTTTTATGTTGCTCTCTGACTCTGCTTTTCTTTGGACAGAGACTTGCAATTCTGCTTACTGTAACCATGTATATGCATACATATATGTATGTATATATGTGTACGGTTCTTGCCTATCCAGTTGGTTTCATGTGAGCTTGTTGTTGTGATGTTTCGTGTTGATGTTGCACTTGATTTCACTTGATTCTTGTTGCAGCCCTTATTGTCGCTGTCTATTTGTGTGTTTGTCTATATATATATATATATATATATATATATATATATATATTTGTATACATGAGTGTTTGTGCATGTATATATGTATGCTTGCTTTGACTTCACTTGAGTTTGCACTGGTTATTGAGAGCTTGGACTATTTGGTTGCATTTAGTTGTTGAGCCATGTTCACCTGATCCAAGCTTGTACTGTTTCATGTTTGAGCTCTTCATGTTACATGTTTTTGTTCATTGGTCTGCACTGGGTTGTTGCTTCAAGCCAGTTTTCATTTGCTTCCATTCACTATTGTCAATCTTCGTGTATACTTGAATCTAAGTTGTATTTGGTCTTGTAGTCTGCATTGCAGTATGTAACATGCTTTAAACTTGGTTTTTAAGTTTGGTTCATGTGTGATCTACTTGGAATTGCCTTTGTTTATTGCATTTTGTTGTTGCACATTTGAGTCTTTAATTTTAGATCATACTTAATGTGGTTGTTGTGTTCATTTTGATGTCGGTCTGGTTTCATGTGCACTGACCTGGTGTTGATCACTTGGTTGAACATATACTCGGTTGGAGTTTGTTACTGAACCATACTGCATTTATTTTGGAATATGATTTTGGGCTCGAGTCTTGTATATGTGCAGTCTGATTCATTTCACCGTACTCTTGTATTCTCTGGTCTACACTTGAATTTTCATATTGCTTTGATTCCACTATCAAGTCTTTTTTCATGTATACACATCTGTACACTTGTTAGCATGGTCTGGTTTGTGTTGGTTGTTGCATGAGAAACTTGTACTGGATAATTTTGTGATGTTTTTTTATTGCACCTAAGTTGAATCCATCCTTAGCTCGGGTTTAACCTTGTGCTCACCAATCCCTATAATTTTATCAAGTGTATATTGGTGTGCATGGCCTTCTGTGATACACTGTGCATGTCACTGGTTGTTCATGTTTAATGAAATCAAAATAAATGATGACGAACAATCCAAATAACTTAGGTAAATAATATTTTCAAAATACACATTTTATTTTACACTGCAAAAATATTTATTTTTCAATTTTACTATGTCAATGTTTATTTTGCAGATAATTTAGATGCTAGATACAAATTGGAATACAGTTGAATAGCAATTATGAGTGAACGGGTGATATGTAGTGAGGTGCAAATGTGTAGTGAAAATTTGTAAGGTAAATGAAAATGTGTATATATAGTGAGAGCAAAAATTTGTACTATTCAAAATTGTAACAGAATATTTGTTTGAATAAACTATTTGTTTGAATTCAAATTCAATGTTATTTATTTTACTTAGTAAATATTTATTTAATTATGTGAAAATAAAATAGTATAATAACAAATACATTTAAATGAATATATATATACATACATACATATATACATACATACATACATACATATATATATATATATATATATATATATGTTTATTGTCATTAAAAAATCATATACTTGCATATTCAACAATCTCCCCCTTTTGATGATAACAAACGTATATTTACAATTTTGAATTTTTATTAAATGTATTTGGGTATAGATGAAATCTATTTGCTCCCCCTATTTGAATACTCCCTCTCTAAAACGAAGCTCCCCCTTCGTATATGCATGAAAATAAATAAAAATATGCAAACGAACCTAAATGAGAGTATGCAAATAAAAAATGAAATATTTGACCCTTATTTACCAAATTCTTAATTTTTTTTTCTCTCCTCCTTTTGTTATCAACAAAAGAGTAATAGTGTTAAAAAATAGAGATAAAGTGATAGATATTAATACCCAATCGAGTATAAATATTAAATTTCAATAAAAAATCAAACAAAAATCGTAAATACTCTATTAGACGCATATTCCACTTTAGAGTGATAGGGGTGATGTCAGCATATAAAACCATATAGTTGTATCTATTTGTGGTATATTTGAATATCTACTAACTATGCATAACCGTTAGGACTTAGCAGTATTCCCAATTTTTATAAAAAAATGAATTTCAAGCATCTTCTAACCACGCATAACCGTGAGGACTTTTAAATGGGATTAGAATCAACTTGTCTATTTAATAATCAATTTTGATATGTGTTCCATACATGCATAACCGTGAGGACTTTTAAATGACCACGAAAGCACATAATCAAAAACTCCAAGTAATTCACACAGGCATAACCGTGAGTAATTTTAAATGAGAGTGAATACTTTGGATATTTTTATTACTAAAATAAAATAAAATGAAAACAAATAATTTCCCGTTTAAAATACCATATATTGACGTACTACATTGGATTCTGATGAGTAAGAAATATAATAGAAAAAGAGATGGTCATGGAATTTTTACTAATCAAAGTTATTATAAATCTTGTTTGAATTTTTAAAGAAAATTACTAAATATACCGTCTCAAGTCATAATATATAATTAATATCAACACTTATCACTTTTCAATCACTATTTAGCTTTTCGATGGTAAGCAGGGAGTCAGATTAGTTAATGTATTCATTTAAGATCAAATCCAAAAATCATTATAAAATCAAATTTTCTAAAATAACTAATCTGAAACAAGGTCAATAAAAAACTATTTTCTGGAAGTGTTTTTATAAAAGAAAATGTCTACTCATTGAAAATCATTTCAAATGAAAAATGTGCAAATGTTTTCTCTAAAAATGTGATGCAACTAATGAATGTCTCTACATAAAATACGTTTCACTAGTAATTTTTCTATCAACTAGATTACCCGCGTAATCTGCATCTGATTTTCCCTTTGACCCAAAATTTTCATTAGTTAGATGTTATAGACCAGACCGTGAAGTCGCAACAAATACCATAAATTCTTTTTAAAGATTTTAAAATAATTTCTTTTGGATTTGAATTGAAACCGTGCCAATAAACAAATAGTGAGCATAGTTTCATGTCTAGAACTAGTAAAATAAACGAAAATATGCACGTGTATCTTGAGTAATCATCAATCAATAAAAAACAACATCTCTTATCACCTAACTTTGTAATATAGTTAGTCCAATCAGATCTATATGAGATAGTTCTAGAAAGAGAAGATGATTGGTCAACATTTTTGCACGAACCATAATCAAAATCAACATTTATTTGTTACCACATAACTGGCTGGATTAAATCAGATTATGGTGCAGATTTTCACATTTAATAAATCGTTCAAAATAAATATACCATTACCTATTTTACCTTTACGATAATTTTTTGTTGTTGCCCATTGTGATTCTGCCACATTTGTACTAGGCTAAGGAACTTTGATTTGTCACCCGTCGTGTGCTTGGAACAGTCAGAATCCAGTTAACACTGTTGTTGTTTCTTAGCCCGCCGCCACACCTACACGAGAAGATATTTTTGTGACCTGTTTGTTTTTATAGGTCCATGGTTTTAGTGGCAAATGATTTTGAAAAATATGTTTGAGTAGACCCAAAACAATCTATATTTGTTCCTTTTGGCATCCAGATTTGTTTGACTTTAAGAGATTTTATATTCGTGCCTTTGGAACCCAAATTTGTATGATTTTCATTTATTTAGGACTATACTAGCAAATGTTATGATTGTGTCCATTTTTTACACAAATCGTGCACTTTGAATTAACTTGATTATTTTCGCTTCTGACATGTTCAGATTGATTATACATAAGTCCTTGTATAACATTATTAATAGTTTGTTTCCCTACTAGCATATTTAGCAATCTTTCTCCTTTGGAAAATTTTCCTAAAGTTGTAGACAATTGTTGGACTTGTGTTTTGAGAGATTCATTTTCGTTCAATAATAAAGTGCACATTTTAAAACAATTTTCTCTCCTTGTGTTTTCACTTTCTTTCAAAATTAGAATTTCATTTTCAAGTGATTTAATTTTAGTTTCTAATTTTTTAATTTCTTCTTCAAATGATGGACACTTGTCACACTTAGGGCTTTTATTTTGATCGTTTTTGACTAATTGGTCAAGATTTTTATTTAATTCCATCAAACTATCTCTTTGTGATTCAATTTTAGCGTACTTCTCCCTAAATCGTTCAAAACGGCCATTTACCTCTTGAAATTATGTAAGTAATTCCGAGCGAGTAAATTTTGATACCTCACTTGGCTCATCATCATGACTGTCAGTTATATCACCTTGAAGGCACAGATTTCCTTTTTCACTCTCACTGCCATTGCTTTTATCATCTTCATCAATTTCAACCCAAGTAGCTGCAAAACTTCTCTTTTTTGGTTTCTTTTCTTGGCTAAGTCAATTTTGAGGATAATTGGGCTTGATATGACTGGGTTTGTTGTAATTATGACATATGATTTCCTGCTCTTCTAGGTTGTCTAGAACTTTGACTATTTGCTTTTCAGTAGTTGATTTAGAGCTAGATTCTCATATTTGTGGTTCCACTTTTTGAATCTCTTTATTATCAATGTCAATTCAACTGCTCCATCATCATCACTTTCCATTGTTCCTTTGAGAGCTATTGATTTCTTTCGCATATCACCTACTTCGCTTCTTCCTTGAATTTCATTTCTAGCTCATAAGTGGTGGGATTTCCGATGAGTTCTTCGACTTTGATTTATTTCAAATCTTTTGATTCTTGAATGGCAGTGACTTTTGCTTTAAAATTTCATTGAAGGACTTTGAGGATTTTTCTGACTATTTCCAATTCTGTGTATGGTTTTCCAAGAGCTTTTGATTTGTATATGAGATTAGAAAGTCGTCCATACATCTCTTTGACATTCTCATCCTTTACCATTTTGAAGTTCTCGTACTCGCTACTAAGCGTGGCAAGGCGAAATTCCTTGACTTGAGATGTTCCTTCATGAGTCACTTTAAGCATGTGCCAGATTTCCTACACAATTAGATAATGCGAGACACGATTAAATTCAATTTGATACAATGAATATATAATAAAATTCATAGCTTTAGCATTAGCATTTTGTTGTTTATTTTCAAAATCTGTACATTGATCCATTGGTTTTTCAATTTCTTGATTATCTACCACTATAGTTGGTGTCCTATATCCTTTCTCAATAATATTCCAAGTACTAATGGTTTTTAGAAAAAAATTCATTCTTTTTTCCAGTAAGCATATTTACCATTGAATATAGGTGGTCTAACTATTTACTGACCCTCAGCAAAAGCATTATAAAAAGAAGCCATTTAAAAAAAATCAAATTTAAAAAATATGGTTTTTGAAAAAAATCAAAATTTTAAAACAAAAATTGGCTTTTGTTCCTAGCTCTAATACCACTTGTAGGATCGATTTCACCTTAGAGGGGGGTGAATAGGGTGATAATAATAATCATAAAAATTAATGCGGAAATATGTAAAATAATTGCAGCACAAATAATAGTAGAATAATAAAAGCAGAAATAGATCAACATAGATTTACCCAGCTTTGGCTAAACCCTGCCAACGTGTTGCCCCTAAGATTTCTACTGGAAATTAAGTAGTCAGACGCTTACACATGTAAAATTACGACCCACGCTATCGACTTACCTAACTCTACACTCAAAACCCTGCAACTACTTAGCCACCGAGTTGCGAGTTCTCGAACTACACCACTGTAGTTCATCCCCTAGTCACACGACTATATGTAAAAAAGAATTACAAAATAAAAACAAATCTAAGCCCTACATAAAATTAAATCCTAATTAATAAAGGTCGACCCACTTAAGAAAATAGCTTGCGAAAAAAGCGTCTCCCTTTATTTCTCTTCGGCCATTCCTTTGTGAAAATGTCTACCTCTTCTTTGCTCGAAAACATTCGTTCCTTTTTCAAAATAAAATAGGGTTTGAAATTTGAGGCGGCCGTTTGTTTTTGAGCGATTGAAATGATTTGCTTCGCTTTGCTCTGTCAATCGTCTCCTATCTTCGATTTGCTTTAGGCTGCTTCAATAAGTCGAGTTCGAATTGAATAATTACTGGTATGTGATTTCCTTTATTACACTCGTTGATATGCTTGAAATCAATTTTCTGTATGCCGATGATGTTAATGGTATTTATAAGGTTTAATTCCCTAAATTATCGTTGGATTGAAATCGTCTGATATTTTAGCTCGATCGTTCGATTTTGCTTAAATACATATGATTTGCTTGAATTCATATTTTAGCTTGGAGTTGCCTCTAGTCATTGCATTTTGTTGTTGCCCATTTGAGTCTTTGATTTGTGCACTTGTCTGAAATTGCTCATACTTGAATGTGGGTTTTGTGTTCATTTTGAAGCCGATCTAGTTTAATGTGCACTGATATGGTGTTGATACACTTGGTTGAATATATACTCGGTTGGAGTCTGCATCTGAACCATACTACTTGTATTTTGGAATATGGTTTTGGACTCGAGTCTTGTATATGTGCAATCCGATTCATTTCACTATTGTCTTGTATTCTCTGGTCTTCACTTGAATTTTCATATTACTTTGATTCCACTATCGAGTTGTTCTCGTGTATACACATTTGTGCACTTGTTAGCATGGTCTGGTTTGTGTTGGTTTTTGCAAGAGAAACTTGTATGTGACAACTTTGTGATGTTATTGAATTGCACCTGAGTTGAATCCAGCCTTGGCTCAGGTTTGACCTTGTGCTCACATGTCCCTGCAATTTTATCAAGTGTATATCAGTGTGCATGGCCTGGTGGCATATACAGTGGTACACTGTGCATGTCACAGGTTGTTCGTGTTTGATGAATTCAAAATAAATGATGACGATCAACCCAAATAACTGAGAAAAATAATATTTTCAAAATACACATTTTATTTTACACTGCAAAAATATTTCTTTTTTAATTTTACTTCGTCAGTATTTATTTTGCAGATAATTCAAATGCTGGATACAAATTGGAATACAGTTGACGAAAAAACATGACTGAACGAGTGATATGTAGTGAGGTGCAAATGTATGTATAGTGAAAAATTGTGATGTCATTGAAAATGTGTGTACATAGTGAGAGCTCGACTTTGTACTATTCAAAATTGCAATAAAAATATTTGTTTGAATAAAATATTTGTTTGAATTTAAATTCCATGTTATTTATTTTATTCAGCAAATATTTATTTAATTCTGTGAAAATAATAGTACAATAACAAATACATTTAAATGAATATATATATATATATATATATGTGTGTGTGTGTGTGTGTGTTTATTATCATCAAATAAAAATCACATACTTGCATATTCAACAGAGGGAAAACTCTGCTGAGACTCATCCATCCCAGATGCTCTAAGTTTTTGCTCTTTCTAATCAAAACTTGTATTTGTAATCAAACCAAAGAAGCCTAATAAGATGGGAAGTGGATGTAGGCATGTTCTAGCCGAACCACTATAAAATTTTATGTGATTTACTTCCTTTAAACTGCTTTCCGACTCTGAGTCCGTGAATTGTTCTGTGACTGTAATAATTATTTATTAACACGCTGGAACATTAAAAGCTGTATATCAAAAAATTTAAAGGCAACTTAACCAAATTCGAACTTAAAGGCCTTCACCCAATTTTTGTGCAAAAAACTTTCAACAAACTTCAACACCACACACAACCAAACCAAAAAAGTAAACATGAAACCAAGGATATGTTACATGCTGTAGAAGGTAATAGAAGTGATGCTATATGGTATAGAATTGTCATTTACTTTCAAAAGCATGTATGGTCTAAAGATACAAATTTATTATTTAATTACTTAACTTTATATTTACACAACAAATATAACACAATATGTCGATCAAGTGGTGAGTAAATTGAACCCAAACCAACTACAACCAAACACAAGCACTAGAACACAAGTCTACTTCCTATCATCAATAAAAAGGCCAAAACTTCACCACTCCAAAAATGCTCATGTCCAAGCCTTGCCTCCTTCATGTTTCTCACAACCCAAATTGATTAGGGGAGTTGTGATTCTTTTCTTCAAATTTTTCTTTGCTTTTCCATGCTCCTAATGCATTAAGCCTTATACTTCTATTTGATAAGGCTGAAGAAGAGTTATATTTAATAAAGATTAATTAGGAAGTTAGAAAAGGATTATGACTAAGTATTTCTACCTTTATAAATTAGTAAATGGGTTAATGTAACCTAAGAAGAGCCTTAAGAACCAGTTTCCAAGAGGTAACCATTCACCTCTTACTCTCCATGGATGGTCACCACGCATGCTCCCACTTATATGCTAACTTTACACCTCATTCTTTTAGGAAAATATCATTTTACTATTCACAAAAATATCTTCTTCTTTGACCACTTGCTAATCTTTTTACTACTGACATTTACTTATCCATAACACTAAAATATTTTTAGTTTATAATTAATTACGCTTTAATATATTAAACAAGCCCAAAATGTTTGAATGACTTTTGTCGAGAAAAAATTCGTTAACCTATACAACGATTTTAAGTTACATTATTGACTTTGACAATAGATCAGGGTCTAGTCCATCAAAATCAATTCCGATTGATCCAATCAATAAAGTAAATAATACCGATATAAGCATGGGAAATAACATAGTATTGTTCGACTCGTGAGGATAGGTGTAAGTATATTTTTTCTAAAGTAAGTACTAAAGTATCGTACTCTATTTTGAAAAAAAAATTAGTTTGATATGTATTTTTTGAAAAAAAAAAAAGAAACCTTGGTATTCATTGTTGAAAACGGTAATTTTTACTTTTTTTTATCTCCATTCGGACTAATCCACCTACTTGGCTTCTTGTATTTAAAGCGAGTTGTGTATCTACTTCAATGATATTATTGTTCCGGACCATTAGGTACGAAGATCTGGGTTAAGATATGCACCTCTTCAGGAATAAAAAAAACCGATCCACTTTCATTTTGTATTTTGGACTAAATTCTTTTACTCCTCGATACTCAATCAAATCTTCTTTTTTTACGATTGAATCCACCTCTACGGTCCCATATTTAGTAATTCCCAAATTGTTTCTTCTATATTGTGGATCATTAAAATAAGCAAGAATACTATTTCTATGTAAAATACCATTTGTGGGTATTTCAATCGAAATACCAGATCCAACTTGTTTTTTTTGAAACTTTTAGAACCCCATTTCCTCTTTCTTTGAAAACTCTTATAACTTCTAAAAATTTCTTTTTAGCTTTTGTCGTTTTTTTCGAGTTCTTTAAAAATGGGTTCAAAGAAAGAAGGTTGTTTTCGGGGAGACCCAAAAGGTAGCTCTGCTTCTCTTCCCCAAACTGTTAAAAAACAAAAGTTATATTTTTTCTCTGTTTTTGCCTTTGTTGATCTCCATAATTAAATCGTACCTTAGATCTTTGCCAAGGTTTCAGACAAAAAGGAAATAGAATCTTTATTTGAACACCATCTCTTAACCAATTTTTGGAAGAACCTATACCCAGAGCTAATATAATATAACCCAATTGAGACATGGTAGAATAAGCTAAACTTCTTTTAATATCTCTTTGAGCAAGAGCCAAAGTAGCTCCTTATAATACTGTTATTACACCTATTAAGGAAATAAGATTCATTATGTAAGGTATGACTATGAAAAGAGGAATGATATTTCTTCAAACAATTTTTTTTTGTAAAAAAAAATTCAAAAACAAGTTTACCGTAATTATTTATTAATTAAAGGGGGTTTTACAAGGTTATAAGATCATGTAATCACATTAATCCAAGATTCAAATAATCAAATAAGTTATATATTTAAATACGAAGTGCTCGAAATTTCAACTTGTTACATTTTCCCCATTTAAAAATTTTTATCCTTGAAATTTCAACATGACCAATTATTAAAGGAAACAAGAACACATTAATACTTAACATTATTACAAGATTACTAGCAAAAAAAGTTTATGGTTTGCTCAGGGTTCTAAAACCCTCTCATCGCACAAGGATGATAAATAATCTACTAAACATAACATACACTCAATAGCCTCAAGTCATTACTTAGAAGATTATTCATGCTACCTCATAACAAATCAAAGAGTCATTCCCTAAACTCTCCATAGGCTAACAATACATAGTATGCATATACTTAAGCCCGTACAATGTGCACGGATCATCTGCATGCAACATCTAATTTGATTACTTACTCGATCACATAAATTTCACTTCCAAACTAGTATAGATCACTTGACCTCTATAGTGCAGACTCAAATCCTTAATCAAGTGAAACTTTCTAGTTCGTACTGGTGTAAATCACCTACAACCATGCACTCAAATCCTGAATCAAGAATACTCATGCAAATAAAATAGTCTACGTACAACTTACGTATTTTATCCCATTAGTTTCTTCACTATACCAACAACATTTTATATAACACTCATTCACACATATAATGCATCTCATGTAATACTAAAATCATTTATGAAGCATTTCATAAATTGTAAGTCTGGTTCATAAACATTTCATAAGAATTACTTCAACTTATTTCTTGTACAATACTCTCCTACATCATATGAGTACATAAAAAACTTAAAATTCATTTTAATTTCTAAAATACAGATAAGGCGTAAAATAAATATGGGTCTTATAATTGGGTCAACTTTTTGACTTCTTTAATAGTCAGGTAAGGAAATTAGCTATGAATACCAGGACATTGGTATGCAAACTCGGATCTAGGGTCTACTTTCATTATACACCCTTAAGGTAAAGACATTTACTAGTTGGCCCAATAACATCGAATGATATATTTAACAAGGGTGTTCAACCAATTCAAAACTTGTTTTTCCTTTACTACCTTCTCAATTCAAGAGTTACAAACACTCAAGTTTAATATATTCAAAAAAACTTAGCTTTAAATTCTATGTCGATCAAAAGTTTCATCTTGTCCAAAATCATTAAAAAATATATTTCATTCTAACAATTGAATATTACCTAACAACACATCATAACATGATGAATACACCACACTATCCTACATGTATAGATACCTATATCAATAAAATAACTTCTTGGTGTTTCACTTGTTTATTAGATACACTTGACTAAAAAGGGAGGTAAAAAAGGTTTCCTAAATATTTAAGATATGCCATTACCACTCGGGCTCCCTACATAGCATGCATATAAAACCTTTCTACGCAAAAAGCTTATATCAAAATTTGATTTACAAATACTACCATGTAGCAAACTACTATTCACTTTATCTCAAATTTATTTAAAGGAAACTTTAGAAGTAAACGCTCGGGTTTTTATTTCAAATCATTTGAAATAATAATGCATACATATGCCTTTTGAATATCGAATCATACTTTTGGGATTAAACAAAAATTATTTCTAAAGTCATATCAAATACTTAGTAAATATTATTAAGTATCATGATCCCAATTTATAAACTAATTTCTTAAATATTTACTTTAGTATCCATAGATTATAAAGATCGAGTAACAAAAAATTGATACCAAGCAAATGGGTCATACAAAGTCGTACCATTTAATCCCCTACTAAGAATGGTAATTCCCATGAGAAGTGCTTACCAACAGAATAGATCTCTCATCCATTTTTAGTCACTTTCGAATCACTCGAACTAGATAATATAAAAATACCATGTTCTCAAAGTGATTCGTCAATTCTGGGAGCAACCTCGAACTCAAAAAAAATCTTAAACGGGCTTTAAAAATATTATTTTTCATAGTACTTTAAAATAATACCACTATTATTTTCTCTAAAATCTTAGAAACCATTTTCAAGGACACCTGGATTTAAGTCCTCAAAATATTAGTTAAAATCCTATTTGTTCATAAACCATATTAAGAAAATTTATATTAAACTTGTTTTATTAGGATAAACTTTTAACCCAACATTGTCATTGAACTCCTTATAGTCAAACTGTGAAATTCAATTCACAAGGTGTTCGTTTCAATGCAGCCATAAATACTGTCCACCCAACCCATGTAGTAAAAAGTAAATTGCTCATAAACTTGTGGAGCACAAATCAACAATCCATAGACAGTATTAAATGCTCATAAACTAGCCGAGCATGACTAATCGATATACAAATGATAACAATGCTTATAAATTGGTCGAGCATAACTACTCAATCAGCTAGAGGTAACAGTGCTCGTATATTGGCCAAGCATGGCTAAACTAATCAATAAGAGAAGACAAATGAACATCATTATTCCCTATATTAATTAAATCGTATTTCCATAATTCATACTCATATAAGTTACCTTATATAAGATGTTTAATTTTCTTAGTTGAAATACCTCTAAGGCATACATTTATAATGAATACAAATACGCTCACATATATATGATACACTCAACTCATCCTAGGGCATAACTTATTATAATACCAACCTCTATACACATACTACGCAATATAAGATAATAATATTAGATAATATGAAGAATGATGCAATATAGCGTACAAAGATGAATGTTCCCTCAGACTAATACTGGTATGCATTAAAACATCAAATATAACACATTTAAACATATGCAACATTAGTGAAAAGCAATAAACACATGTGCCTTCAAGACAGAACAATACATAATATACAATAAATAAAATAGAACACAATGTCAGTTGTAGCGATAACATAGAATAAATAATACAATAGAGTTATAAGAGTATAACATAATTCAAAATGATAAATATCTCAATATAAGATGATAAACAATCAACATAGTATGTTGTGTGTATGTGTAATGTGGGAGACATATGCATGGTTTATGATTACAATGACTTAAAAGGTCACCAAATCATGCATAAAGATGTCATCACCAATATAAAAGCAATACAATCAATAATGCTATATCCATTGGGTGAATTATCCACAAAATAGAACATCATCATTGAAAATAAAATTATCGACTACATCGGCAAACACTCAACAATGTTGTAATATAGTATTATAAAATCATATAATCAACAGATAATAAGATATAACCGATTAAATCAACCAAATGATTTCAAATATCAAACAAGGCACAAAGACAAACTATCATAATCCAAATCGTAATTCACAAAAATACGCTATCTCTAGAATATCAAAATAAAAGGGCATGGATATACGGGGGCTGACTACACTTTAGACACACAGTCTCTAGTATAGACAACTCATTGGATAATAAATAACACATGCCAATCCACAATACATGCATAACCTTGAACCAGAAAGAGAGATTGATAGCACATAACATGCTCAGGGAACCTAGGGTCTACTAGCCTCATGCTAATTGCCAGATCTCTCACTACAATCTTCAATTACTTCGATAGACATCATGATCCTATCCACCAGGGGCTCGTCAATTTGTAAACTTAGTCATGACCTTATAGTTGCCATATGGTAATAGATGATGGCCTATGTGATACAAGGGGCGACCAACTACCTATCCCGTAATGCACATCGAATAAAATATACAATAATGATGCCGTAGGTCTGGGGCGTAACCCTAGGATCAGGTTTCTAGGGTAGATGATGGCCAATCTATTTTACACTCAAAACATAAAGTGAGTTGGACAGAAGTGGATGACATATAATACTCATATCCTATATTCTCGCATAGCTTTAGAAATAAGCCGTCATAAGGCTTTGTTAAAGTCAATACATGACAATGATATACTAGAGCTCCTATCCCTCGTCGAAACATAGCCCTACTCAATAGTCAACACATGGCTATAGCGTACTCACTGCAACGAGTATCATCACATACATGAGTAATTCCCGTTTGAGTGACATTTAATTACAAAATAGAATCAAGAAAATAACATAACCATGTCCCATACTATCGCATGTTATTTGAATAATTATTCAATGCTCATAAACTACTCTTAATCCATACTGGATATCCCTATATGACAAGTCCGATGAATAATCAGAAAAGTGTTATCGAAAGTCCCATACGAATGGTATCACAAACCATTTATTCAATTTCCTCATCATATAGAGATAACAATTCAAAATCAATCGGAAGATGTCATTACCATATCATGTTAAGATCATCAATCAAATTCATCACTACGGTAAATCATTCGCATGATTTAATGCAATATATAAAAAAAAGAAAAACCGGAAAAACAAGATAAGAAGATTAATCATAATGATGTGTAAGAATAGAATAAACAAATCAAAATTCAATTATAAATCAATTCCAACATATAACTTTACTTAGCAAAATAATTACTTAGAATTAATTATAAATAAAAAAATAAAAAATATATAGTCTGTAATTAAATAAATTGTTTATTAAACTAAAATATAATGCAATATACTTTGTATCAATAATAGTCAATTTCTTAACCATTTACAATATTAAATATTTGTTAATAATATTGGGAAAATCATTTTAACTTCTTAATTTAGTTTATAAAACTAAAGGTTATACATAGGAATTGTTTCATATAATCTAATAAACAAGAAAAAGGTTATTAGAATTGTAATGTAAAATATATAATTAAAGTGAATATCTGCATTACCAACAAATAAATAAATTTACGATAATAATCATTTCCTAATTTATTCCCTTAATATAACATATGTGGTACTTAGAAGTAGTTAATTAATTAAAACTAAATCTGATATCACTTTGCTATATTAAATTAATTTCTAATTTATTATAAATTAAAGGATAATTAAATATTTATCAATAACATTATAAAACTCATTCTTCCCTTTTAATAACCTAAAGATAGTTTATAAAACCAAATATTATGCATTATACTTATTCCATAATTATCACCAATTAATTTCAAATTTAAAGAATTTTACAACATCCTAATCAATTTAATATATTCATAATCAAATAAATACATCTTCAAAACTTTAATTACAAAATTATAGAATTTCATACAAATACACTTTGTAATCTATAAAATCCAATTAAAACCCATTTTTATACTTTTACATCAAATAGTGCCATTAGGCAAATTTATTACACTTTAGATGCTATTTACATTTATATATAATGTCTAGGTATATACATACATACATACATATACATATATACACATATATACATATATACATATATATACACACATACATACATATATATATAAACCAAAAATATGGATCAGCACCCTGGTATGAGTGCGAAAGCGCCAGACCTATTTATCAGGACAATATTAACAGAGCAAACAATATCCAAATTGCAGAAAAGACTAAATAAAGTAAAGAGACATAAATATTTATAATGGTTCGGCTGTTAACGAAGCCTACATCCACTTTATAGATTTTATTGATGAATTGACTGTTGATCACAAGTATAAGTTGTTTACAGTTCGTATGACTTAATTAAGAGTGATATAACCACCATTGATGAAGACAAAAGGAAGGATTGTCCTAAGGTAGCCTTTGGAGGAGGAGGAAGTTTAAAGAATCTTAGTAGTAAAGATTCCCCAGTTATCAGAATAGCTAGCACCCACTCTATTGAAGGTAGGATGATATTTATAGGATTTAGATAGCACTTAGTTCAGAACCGAAACACCAGATGCCCATAATTATCTATAGGAGGAGGCACACAAAATTTAGGGCCAACCTGAGCTAACTTTTTGGATCGGTGCCGATCTAATTGGATCGGATCGATATTGATCCAAATAGTTGTGCAATTCTATGCAACTTCCATCCCATTTTCTTCATTATCTGCTAGCGAGGCTTTGTTCGTAATTTCATGGCTTGTTGGCTTGATTCGACGATGATTCACTAATAGGATAGATTAAATTGTAACCCAAATCAGATTAGTCTTGACTCTTCAACTCGGATGCTCGCAATGTTAACGGACTTAGAAGATAAGCTTAGGAGAGATGTCGGAATGTAATGCATATGGATTGAATCATCTACAACCCAATATGTTGAATCGGTACCGATCCAATTGGATCAGATCAGTTCTGATCCAAATACTTGGCATAATTTGACTTCAAACTCCTCGGGTTCCTTTCTCATGTACTTTTAGGTCTCTCGATCAAGTTTTGAGTCATTCTGGCATAGTTTGTATGTCCTTGTTCCTTCTAAATTTTGTTGGATTAAAAACCAGTAAACATTTGCCCACCGAGCATGCTTTTGTTGGTGCTCTAGATTCATTTATCTTTCGGCTTGTCTTATGAAGCTTTATTGGGTTTATTTATCTACCTTGAGCAGTTGCCTATAACGTTCCAGTTAACTATTCATTTCCTTGTGGGAACCTTCATTAGTCATGATTACGGAGTGATCTTGACTCCCAGAATGAATACCATCATCAAATTGAGCAAACAAGGAAAGTTTGAGATCACATAGGGGGAAAAAATCGGATCAGTATCGATCCAATTGGATCAAATCGGTACCGATCCAAGTACATAGGAATTTTTCTTGACTTTTCTCCTTTTTTAATATAGGTGGGATCGGATTTCTGCCATATTTTGAGCCGAACCGATCTATAAGAGACCAAACCCTTAACGATCCTCTTATTGCCACCACTGGAGATTTGCCACCATCAATCCTCTCTCCCAACACCACCTGTTGCCACCCTTAAAGGTCGCCGCTGCTTTGCCAATAAGATTTTTCTTGCTTTAAAGCGCAGCCGATCCAAAACACCCATATTCCATCCATCTTGAGCTAAAGACCTTATCACTCTTCTCAATTTCAAAGGTTAGTGAAGTGGTTTTGATGCGATACTACATCGTTGATTGGTGAGGCTATGTTTGCGATGGACGTAGTGGAAGATCCAAGCTAATTGCACTTTTTTGGAAGAAGATAGTAAATCGACTTTGAAGTTTTTTACGGAACGAAGCTAGGGTTTTGCTCCAGTTATCGACATGTTTTTCTATCTTCATCCATAGAATTAGAATTAACTTGCACCAAGTTTCACAGTCAATTTCGGCATGACAACTTGCTGATTACAGGTTAATTTTATTTTTTATGGGAGGCGATAATAACTTAGGATAATGTCGTGTATGCAGATTAGATTGTTATCACTTTCCAGAGAACTAAAGTCAAATTATGCTAATAATTCTCTTCCCAATGTGGACTTATTAACCTATATTTGCCCGCTTCGATTTGGTCCTATCATTGCAAGGTTAGTGTAACTGGAATAGGAAGAGCTTTCCATGTCACTTTAGACAATGCATCCGTTATCTATCGTTGATCGATAATCTGTAAGTGTAGAAAAAAGTATTAATAGCTAATACGGATTGCTTTTCCCGATGTGAGTGAGCCATCTACACAGAATGGTCCATTCATAGTGTTTAGGATGTCAAATCCATTCTCATATAGATTACACATCACACACACTCGTGGTTAGTGCCTGAAATCTGATTGGTGGTTGGTACACATCGGTCCTTCTTTCAAATTCTAGGTATCATCCATGTTAGGGGTTTAGAGTTTAGGAATTATGTGCACCTGACCGTATTAAACATAAACTTTCTTATATATAATAACGTGCAAATCTTCCCAGTGCAATTCAGCTAAAGGTAGTTCAACTAGTTTAGAAGCGGAGTCTTCGTTGTTTTTGGCTGGACCTTCAACTTCCAAAGCTTTGGGGCAATACGGCCATCTGATCATAGTTGGCCCAATCATCAACCGCACTCCCCCAACTTCAGGGTTCTACTTGATCCTTTGGAGGAAGTCTTTTCGATCCTTACACACAGGGCATTGGAAAACATTTGCTCACAATACGACATCTAGAAGGCCGATGTTCTTCTTCCATCAAGAGGGGAATTTGCTCATAAACCACCTTCAGCATATATGGCCAACCATTGCTACATGCGTATGTATGGTGCGATGCCCCCGTTTAATCACTTTCTTATAGCGAACGAACATGGGGTTGACTCCATTCCAAATTCTTCAGATTACTTATGCTATATTAACTTGCTTGTATATTTTGTTCAAGCGGATGCTCAACCGTGCCCCAAGCTTTACCGAATCGCGGTATCCCCTGTTATTCAAAAAAAGGGAGGCTAAACCATATCTTCTTTATATTAAGCCGCAACACAGCTGAAAGCTTATTGTTAACCTACCTAGTAAGGTACCCTCATCCAAAAATCAATTCTTCTTCGCCAAGTGTCGAGAGGGATTTACCCATCTACGGACCACTAGGGGTAAATTTCTTATACCACACGTGGATTTTCCTTTAGCTACTAAAGAGTCTTTTGAATGATCGTCTATCCTTTTGCAGTTCTTCTGAAGATTAACAAAGACTCAACATTTGGCCCTATTCTGAGCTCCTTGAAGTGGTCGATGCCTAATAGCGCGTGATCAGGTTTCTGATTACTGACCAAAATCTTCAAGGATGTGGCCTTTTACCTCCTAGGAGATCCATTAGGTTCTTTAGTTCCTCTTCTCGCTCCAAAGACTGGACTTGCTCAGTTTCTTCTTCCCGCAAATTTTGACGAAGGTGGTGATGATGATGGGGAAGAAAGCGACGCATCCGTCGGGCCAGCGAAAACTTCTAAAGAGACCCATATTAAAGCTGGGGCTGACAGCCCGCCCAAGTTGCCTCCGATCCCGAAGGAGAAAAAAGAGAAGTTTGTTTATCAGGCGGCAAAGCTCCATTGATTGTGTGAAAGGAGAAAGGAGAAACTGGCGAGGGCTCCATTTAATCAAAGAGGAAATAGATTGGGACACATATATTGACAAAGGTGACGTCGATTTGGGTGATAAGGCCTTAGAGTTGAGTACCAAGCATACTCATTCACCTCCTTTGAAAGAACATTTTGAAGAAACCCCTCCCAAGGGCGAACTCGTTCCTAGCCATTTGCCAGATGGTGTCGATTTGACTTGGGAGATGCGAGTGACATTTTTGTAGATATGAAGGACCTAATGGGTGATATTACTTCAGAATGGTTTCCTTCGTAGCCTACCCAATTCATTCCCCTTGAAATGAATGTCCTGACGTTAGTTGGCGATCGATCCATATTTTGTATTATACCGGGGTCATTAAACTGTAGCACACACGTCGCTAGGATCATGCACTTCACTACTATTTACTTAGGTTATCTTAATCCATCAAATGCCTTTTTAATGAGGTCATTTTATTATTTGCTGTAGGATCATTTCTCGTAGCTTCTATAGTGACCTTAATCAAGTGCTTCAGTCTCAATGCTCGGAAAGGCATTCTTCAAGATACTACACCTTCCACGAAACTGATGAAGAGAGAAGGAGGAGAAAAGATAGGGAGACAAAAGAGCACCGTCGAGCTAAGAAGGATCAAGACCGTGATAGAGGAAGCGGCCTTGAGAAAAGGAAAAGCCTGACTGAATGGGAGGATCCATCAAAGAAGCTCATGAAAGATCAAGGACATGTACTTGCCATACAGCTTCCTACTTCTACCGGGATCACTATTCCTGCCTCTGGTTTCATAACCTCTTCTGTTCAGGTCATTATGACCGCTTCTCTTTCCATTTCTAAACCCTTTTACACTCTCCATGTTAGTCGTCTACACTTGCAAATCGCTTTCCCAATATGTTCCTAAGGAGGATTGTTTTCGGTAAGCCTAATTGAAAGTTGGTTCATGTAGAATCTTGTTCTCACTATCTCCATACAATTCAGATTGACTTGGAGTAAGCCGAGAGGTGGAAGAAGTTGTGCATGTAGCTATCTACCGTTAATTGAAACAACTACTAGGAGGTTCTCTCCTTCGAGTCCAAAAAAGATGAATACAAGAAGAAGCTTGCAGACCGTGATTCAGAGATTGAGAGATTAAAGAGGGAGAGGAATTATGCCTTGAAGGGAGAAAACAAGAGTGCTTTTTTCAATAAGATGAAGGATTCTACAGACCGAGCTACACTCATATTCGAAGACGAAATAAAGAAGTGCGACATCGATGAGGTGGCTCTGAAAGAAAAACTGATTGCATTGAAGCAATGATCGAGGTAGAGAATAAAATTATAGCTGAAAAACCTAAGAAATTGCTTCTCTACGTGTGCAGATTTTGACTTTAGATGCATAGAAAAACCAACTAGCAGCAGAGAATTCTAACATGGAGGCTAGCTTTTTAGAGCTCCAAGACACTTTCATAAAGAAGATGGATAGCTTAGATGCTACTATTATAGGCTTCTATGTTTACTCTGTGCTTCATCGGGGGAGCCTTAGTTACTTGGGCCCATTGTTCCCTCGCATACACGTTGTAGTCTGGGAGAAGGTTCTGGCTTGATTTCATGATATGGGCTGCGGTTATACAGAAGATGAGCTGGTTCAGGCCTATTTAAATGAAGAATCCCGCCTTGCTCTAGTAGAAGGCCAGAAAATTTTAAAGCGAGAGAGGGAGCATGAAACCATTAATGTGGTGGCCACCACCGAGGTTGATACTGAACATTTCCCTTCGGGCCCATGCAAGTCGTCTTCACATGTTTATTCCTACAAGGAATCATTGCACTCCTCCTATAATCATGCAGTCATCGAAGGGAGGCAATGGCTATGATTTCAAGACTGTTGCACATGAAAAAACTGCCATAGCATGTAACTTTCCTATCTCTTCTATGCTTGAAGAGTTTCAATTCACGCTTGACGAGATTGCTGAGATAACCGCCATTTTATTCTGGTATTATAGATCAACCCTCTCTTCCCTCTGAATTGCCTTCTCATTATGATGCTGGTTCTACTACTATTCTAACTTCATCAACCATCATCTCCGCTTCTGGCTTTTAGCCTAGTCCGCATTCTGAGAAAATTATGGCTCACATGTTTTGGATAACCTTCTGTTTCACAAAAGAAGGGCTTGGCAGCTGCAGATACACAAGAGAAAGTCAATTAAGGTAGCCAACCAGATAGAGCACAAATTTAATTTCTCACCGATCAATAAACAATCACGGAGGAAAAGGATAAAGACGAAGCATAGAAGAAGTCGTTAAAAAGTTCTCATCGATCCCAAAAGAATAAAAGGAAATGAGGCACCTCCAGCGGTAATGCCTTGGGGAATGAAATTGCTCAAGGAAAGGATACGCCCGACAAATTGCAAATTAGAGGTAGGAACGATGATCGGAGAAGCAGTGAGAAGACGTCCTGATTTGTCTTTTGCTCCTTCTATTGTTTTTTGATCATCTTTTGTACAAGTGCAGAGTCTGCTCTTATCATTTTTCTGATTGTTGTTGCAGGGATAATTTGTATTTTCCTACTTTTTCGTTGATATCGTGCGAGCACGGCCCCTGTTGTTTGTTGTTGTATAGTGAAAATGTTATAAGTAATAAAATTTTGACATTTTGATTGTAATTTTATTTGTCAATTTCTCTATGTTTCATGCGCTTATGCCAATTTAATTTATCTCTATTTTATTTAGTCTTGCACTCACTGCCAAAATTATTTTTTTGAGTAACAAAACTAAGCAGTATTTATTTTTTTGGTTGAATATTGGTGCATGTGTTTCCCTCAGTTCATAGGGCTATTTACTTCAAACATTTGACATGAGTATGGTTGATGACATGTGGCCTTCTAGATGCCCCTAGTCAGATAT
Organism: Allium cepa; assembly: GCA_030765085.1. NCBI lineage: Eukaryota > Viridiplantae > Streptophyta > Magnoliopsida > Asparagales > Amaryllidaceae > Allium > Allium cepa. The sequence continues at coordinate 311,494,491 of CM060931.1, forward strand.
GTTTTGCAACTCCCATCTTTGGGAATTTCTGATTTTATTTATTCATGAAGCTCCTTTTAGTGGCCTCACGGCGAGCATTTTACACACTTTAGCGATTTGTGTACTTAAGCAATTGGCAACGCCGGAGTGACATCGGTTTCTTGATTATTTGTTTAAGTTACTTCATTGTGGTGCTGAGATTCTTGGCTCTTCCGGTAACATGTAATTTTTACAGTGTATGAATTCCTATTCTTTGGATTTTGTGTGCGGCTTATAAAATGTGCACAGTGGATATGGGCTTGCATGGTCACAGTTTAGTGAACCACGAAGTGATGCAAAGCTTATGAGATGTGCATCTTAGGTAGTTGTGCTTGCTTGATGTGAATCCACAATCCACTAAGCGGTGCACAACTTAGGTGATGCGCGACTTATGCAGTTATGCCTGCTTGAATATGATTCCATAATACAAAAAGCAATGCACGACTTACGGGATGCGTGGCCTCGGTTTTGAGCCTTTCTAATGTTGTCGGAGCAATATCATTTCTTAGAAGGCTAGGATCGGGTTCCAATCCAATAGCTTGTGTCGATTTGGTTCCGTTGACTCGGCGAGTAGGTGGGAATATTTAAGCATGGTTCCACTATCTCAAGTAGTGATTGGATGGTTTTGAGTCGATTTGACCCCGTCGACTTAGTAGTTTACTTTTATGAACACGGTTTTGTTGGTTCGGAAAGCAAAGCTATTTTATCGCTAAAAGTTGGGCTGGTTCTCCCTATTTACAATTCCCTCGGTTTCCCAGGATAGGTTATTTGCAAGAAATAGGGAATGCATAAGATAGTCTTAAATGAATTAACGACGCAATGATTTACTGTTCGATGCTTAGGGAATTTAGGTTCCATCAACGGTTGTTAGCTTGAATGTGTCATCTCCTAGCTTTTGACCAATTACATAGGGCCCTTCCCAGTTTGTTCTGAATGTTCCTAGTACGGGGTTGACCCTCTTGATGACAAGGTCTCTCACTTCAGAAGTGTGGTTATGAACTTTGGATTTGTAGTATTATGCGATCTTTTTCTTGTGAGCAGTAATCCTTAATTTGTCTTCTTCCCCTTCTCATTGACCATATCGAGGGACTCATGTAGGAGCTACTCATTCTGCCTTTGATCGAAGCTTTGCCTTCGATGAGAGAGGGCTTCTAGCTCGACTGCGATAATTGCTTCTAAACCATATGCCAGTTCGAAAGGAGAGTAACAAGTTGAAGATTTGTGCGTTATCCTATAAGCCTATAGAGCCAGTGGAAGTTCATCGAACTAATTTCCTTTTGCTTTAGTTAGTCGCTTTTTGATGGTGGATTTGATGATCTTGTTTACTACTTCTACTTGCCCGTTTTCCTACGGGTGTGCTACAGCGGAAAAGCTTTTCTTGATTCGGAAGCGTTTGCAAAAGGCCTTGAACTTAGTGCATTTGAATTGGGTTCTATTATCCATGATGATTTTCTGTGGCACACCAAACATGCAAATAATGTTTTTAGTAAAAAAGTCTACAACTTTTTTTGTATTAATAATGGCCAGTGGTTCTGCTTCGGCTCTCTAGTGAAATAGTCTAAAACAATGATGGCATATTTGGCTCCTCCTTTAGCGTTCGGCAATACACCAATTAGATTGATTCCCTAGATTGTGAATGGCTATGGACTAACCATCTGCTTTAGCTCCTTCAAGGGAGTTCTTTTTAATTTGCTAAATCTCTATCATTGGTTACACCGTCAAGCATAATTTGCTGCGTCGCGGTTTACCGTTGGCTAAATATACTTGTACTAGAGGACTTTCTTTGCTAGGTTTTGCCCTCCAATATCATCTCTGTAGTCGCCTTCATGAACTTCTCTTAAGATCCTTCGAGCTAGCTTCATTGTTGGTCACACATCTGAACAGAGGGGTACAAAATCCCTCCAATAGAGTATCACATCCTGTATTATCGCAGTGCTTTTTGGAGGAGCTTCTTTCAATGATTCCTATATGTGGGGGGAGTTCATGTGAGATGGTAGTCCATGATTGATGTCAGCCATGGTCATGGTCCTTCGGTTGCTTCAGAAATCAAATCTACTTCATTTCGCTTATGCTTGGAGTGCTCAAAGTTTCAACTGGGACTAGCTTAATAAATAAGCTTCCCTGGTGCTAGCGAGTTTGGCTAGATAATCCGCCTTCGTGTTCCGTTCCTCGAGAGATGAGCTATGGTTTAATGCTCGATGTCGTTCAGCAATTCCTGTACTTTAGATAGGTATGAGTGAAGGTTTTCTCCTCAAGACTGGTATTCAGCTTTCACCTGACAGAAGACTAGATGGGAGTCGCTGTAGATGTATATGAACTTTATCTTAAGTTCCTTCACAATCTTCAGCCCAACTATCGATGCTTCATATTCTGCTTTGTTATTTGTTGCAGGGAATTCCAGGAATAAGGCATAGCAAATAGATCGTCCTGCAGAAGTCTCAAGTAATACCTCTGCCCCCGAGTGGAAGTCGTTAGATGCACCATCGACGGACAGCTTCTATCATGTTTGCACTTCTGGAGTAATTTCTTTTTCATTATCCTGCATTGTAAAATCGGCAATGAAATCAACCTATGCCTGCCCACTGGTTGCCCTTCGAGGATGGTAGGTGATTCCATATTGGCTTTACTTGATGTTTCCTTTGATAAGCCATTTAGAGGTATAAAGATGGTCGGGTGCGCTTGGAAATATGATCGTAACTTCTTGGACGCGATCAAAAGGCAATATGCTAGTTTCCCTAATTTCGAATATTTCTTCTTGACCCTAGTGAACCAATTACTAATGTAGTATGTAGGACGTTGGACCCTAGCTTCTTCACGTACAAGCGCGACCCTCAATGCGTGAGGTGAAACTGCTAAGTAGATGAACAAGTCTTCTTTGTCTATCAGCAGGGATAGGAATGGCGGGGATTCCAAATTCTGCAATAGATCTTTAAATTCAGTTTGACAGGCCTGATTCCATTAGTAGTTCTTTTTCACCTTCTTTATTGCATCAAAGGACGGTATACATTTTTTGTTGCTTTTGAGATGAATCATCTTAGTGATACAATTTTTCAATTCAAGCTTTGTAACTCCTTCTTGTTCTTCGGGGCCTCGACTTCTCGTAGAGCAGTAATTTTTCTTGATTTGCTTCGATTCCTCTGGTTCTAACGATGAATCCCAAGAACTTTCCAGAGGCAACCCTTAAGTGACATTTAAGTGGATTAAGTTTCATTCCATATTTGTGGAGTGTTTCGAATATTTTGGTGAGGTTATTGTAGTGATTTGCAGCTAGATTTAACAAACATGCCATCCATGTAGACTTCCATAGTTTTCCCGATGTGGCACGTGAACATGGTGTTCACCAGTTTTTGGTAGGTTGCTCTAGCATTCTTCAAGCCAAATGGCATAATTTTATAACAGTATAACCCTTGATCGATAATGAAACTGGTCATGATCTGGTTGTATCTCGAGTTACGTCCATAAATGATAAAAGTTCATGCCCTACTATCCCATCCACAATCTAATCGATTCTGGGTAAAGGAAAGCTGTCTTTTGGGCAAGCTTTATTTTGGTTCGAGTAGTCGATACAAGTTCGCCATTTCCTATTAGACTTCTTGACCAATACTGGGTTAGATACCCATTCGGGGTAGGTCGCATCGCAGATAAAACCACTCACCATCAGCTTGTTTACTTCTTCTCTTAGCGCTTTGGACCGTTCAGGCCCTAGGTTACACCACCTTTTCTTTACTAGTTTATATTTAGGATCGATGTTGAGTGCATGGCATGCAATCTCCGGTGATACCCAGTACATATCGGAATGTGTCTAAGCGAACAAGTCAAAGTTAGCACGAAGAAAATGGTGAATTCCGATAGCATCTTGTTTCTAAGGTGCGATCCAATTTTAAGGATCCATGTTGGGTTATCCATGTCAATAGGGACAGACACCATTAATTTTGCCGGTGCAGCCCGATATTCCCTTGAACTCTTCTTTCTAGGGTCCAAAGCCTTGTTGAATCGTCTATGGTCCCCAAGCCAAGGGCGGCTCTGTAGTTGCTATTCGACAGGTTCACGAATGTGGAGAGTTCTCCCCACATTCTTTCCCTTTTCCATTCTTTTAGACTCACGTAGTTCCACGTTATAACATTCTCTGGTGGCACCTTGGTCCCCTTTGATCACCCAAACTCCATATTTTGTGGGAAATTTCATGCTTAGACACCATTGAGCCAAAGAAAATTGTAAAATCTTCCAAGATGAGCCATCCCAGGAAGAAGTTATGTGCAAATATTTCATCTACGATTACAAATGTTTGGATGAGGGTGACCTTCCCTAAGTTCTACGGGTAAATCAATGTTTCTAATAGGTTGTTTAGGCTGACTAATAAATCCCTGGATTTTTGTTCGGCAAGAGGATACATCTTTCAACTACCGCTATCTACCAATACTCGTGAGACGACCCGACTTTCTACTCCCAGAAAATCGCATCATCTATTAAGAAAGAAAGGGATAGAAGAAGAAAAGAAAGAAGAGAAAGAAGAAACAACACTAGAATCTCAATCGAGGAACGAATAAATTATATTAATAATGTAACATCCCGCCTTTTCGCACACTTTAAACCGACACACGTGCCAATTCAAAGCATACGCAAGGGCGGATTGTTATGGGGTAAATAAGAAAAAAACAGAGAAGAAATAAAACAAAATAGAATCTCACAGCGGAAGGATAAAATATAATAATCAATATACAGTTCATGATAACTGTTTACAAAATATTTATTTTACTTATACAATGAATATCAGAGTTACACATACCAATACAATCAATGCAGCGGAAATTTAGAGTGTGGTGCAATACTATAAATAATATAATACGGATTCTTCGTCTTCGTCCTCCAAAGCTAAAATCTTCGATCCTGAAACGCTCGGACTGACCCGAGCGAATTTGAAAAGACAAAAACACTCGAGTCAGACTAAAAGATATTATGTGAGTTAAATTAACAGAAATAAATATGAGTACAGTAACTCAAGAGATGTTCGGGATTTACATCTCCTAAGGATCCGTTAAACTATTTACTATGTAGTATATTGCGCTATTATAATAGTGTCCATTTATAAAATAAACTTACTTTTAAATAGCGTTAAGGGGTTACCCATATAGCCCTTAACACAAATAATGCCAATAGTCTATACAGTACCGTAATACCTCCTGATCGGGAAGCTACCAGAGGATACTCCATAGGTACGACACAAATAGAAACTCATAGTAAAGGCTCGGTATGGTAGGTGACACGGCACAACTAGGCAATGCCAGGGTAGATATACCAATTGTTATCCAGGCTGGTGGAAACGCGTAGCCGCAGTTACCGCCCACCTCGGACTAACTCCCCAAAATCAAAATATAGAAGTGGCCACTGAATCAATCCAAAATCAAAGTATAATATCGAAGAGGAGGGTCCGATCAGAGGAATGACCTCATTGGCCTGAGAATCGCTCCTGTTTTAGCCACCTTATGCCAACTCACGGGAGTCGGGTCCACGTATTTACCTTACAGGAAACGTCGCCACCACCTACTTTATTCTGGAATCTCCACCGCGTACACGGTTAGTCAAAGTGGTTTTCGGTATCGACAGAGAGTATGTCAGATATCCGATCCCGGTCTCTTTGCCAACCCATCGTTATTATAACACTGCGGTCATTTAAAAATAGGTTATACTTTAAAAATCAGAATAAACATTCCATTTCATAACCATGAATACGATATCATTTCAAAACCCAAAACCATATTTTATCACTTATCCCAAATATAATTCTTTTCCAAAATCAAAATGCTTTAACTTCATATCGTCTGAAAATCAAATATTTTCAAAGCATAGTATTTTGAAAATCATAATTTAAAACCACAACTTCTATAAAAAAAAACTTGAATGGTTTGGACATTCAACGGTATATGAATTAAATGGTTTAACTTAAATGTTACTTTGTAAAGAAAATAGTTCTCATGGCTTTACAAATACATTTCTTTATTAAAGTCTAAACCAAAATTTATATTATCTCTCTCAAGTTCCAAAACCACTCCAATTTATTTATATATACGTATATCCATTTTGAGTAACAATATTTCAAACTAAAATTGGATTTTATTCTTTCAACAGATCAATTGTTCTATTAAATAGTCTTGAATATTCACATAAAATCCATAAATAATAAGACTTCAATTTCTAGTAATAAAATATATATATTTTCCCAATTCAAATTATACTAGAATATTCATTTCAATTTATTTTGGGAAAATCCAATTATAAATATCATATCTTAAAATTTCCAAACTTAACATTTAAACATATGATATAAATTATTAAACTCCATTTTCTTAATTTTTTTCCATTTTTAAATAAAGATTTTTATACACCTTTTAAATTTCAAAATTTTCAACTTCATATGTATATATATATGGAAGAATAATATTTATACAATATAAAATTTAAGATTTTTAGAAACCGTATTCCATCCAAACCACAGAAATCACATCAAAATAGTTATATATAGACCGCGGTGCCTGTATAAAATTTTCTATCCTATGGTCAAGTGATACGGATATTTATCATTTCAATCCGCAATTTAAAAGATATAAAATTTTGCGGTTGTATATCATTTCAAACCAAAATCCCGAATGAAATGAAATATGCATGATAATTCGCAATTTTATGATATTCAATAAACATCCATCAACATCATCCATCATCCAATCAAAATCATCAAGCAATATCAATCAATAACAATTTATATTTGATAATAGATAACAGGTAATAACTGGCAATTTTATTCAGATTAAATTTAACAACTATTAATCTAATAGTTTATATTCAGTAATAATCTATATAACTGTTAACTAGCAGTTTATAGGCAAACAAATAAATTCTAACTATCAATTAATACGCAATAAATAAATTAAATTAACAGTTAAACTTAATAAATGCAATTCAACAAATATGAGTGAAATAAACATGCCAAATACTCATAAATAAATTGCTATTCATTTCTAAAATTAATTTAACAAACATAAAAGCTTCTAGTAGTTGTGAGTGGGTTTTAAACACTCACCTTTGGAATTTAAATCGAATTTAAATTCAATTTAAACTCAAAATTTTGACGGTCTCCAAATCCATCCAAACCAGCGTCAAAACGTCAGAAATTCCGATACGATCCCATCAAAACAAACCGCGCGTGAATCCGAGCTCGTATGCAAAAGTTATGGAAATTTGAAAAATGGAAAAATTCTGGTCCTAGGTCGACTTCGGGTTCGACTTCGGTGCGCCGCCTCAATTCCCCGGTGCTTGCTTGGAGTTTTCGCCAAAACGACCCGGAGCGACCCAAGTCATTTTCTTCCTGATCCGAAGTTGCTCTAGGGTTTTCTCCCCTGAAACCCGAAGCGCGACCAGAAGCTGCTGCAGATCCAAAATTTTTTTTTTTTTTTGAACTGACTGGATCTAGGGTTAGCCCCCATTGAAGAAGAAGAGAAGCTTGAAGAAGATGAACGTACAGCAAATAGACAATAGAATGGAGCTAGGGTTTATAACTGTATATTTATAGGTAGGGTTGGGTTAGAGTAGATAGACTAGATAGATGAACGTACGAAACAAACTAAGGCCCAAAAAGCCCGTTCTGACCCCGGAACGAAATTTGTCAAACCCATATATCCAGATAGGTATTTTAAAATATTCTGAACGCGATGGAAAAAGTTTCACGTCCAAATTTTATCGTATGAAGAAGTTATGCTGAAAACAAGATTTCCAAATTGGTTTCAAATTGATTTTAATAAAATTGATTTTCAAGGCGTTTCGCGTCCGTACGATCAAACGACAGGTCCGATCGATACGAAACTTGAAACCCTATAATAATTCACCGATACGGATCCGATGAAATTGGTTTCGTCGAAATCCGAGTCCGTGGCCAAAATGGCTATTTTTAATCTTCATTAAATAAATTAAATAAATTATAAAAATCCAAATTTTATATTAAATTCTAAAATTGGCCAAATTTTATTTCTTATATGATTCGTAATCAATTGAAAAGATTTAACAGGCTTAGCTGTGAATTAAAAGTTGACAGTATATTAATTGCAATGTTAATTTCTACACTTTCTCATATTTAAGAATTTTATAAATTATATTCTCAAAACCCATACTTTAGATTTTTAATCTTTATATTCTCAACTTTCACCTAAAATAAAGATGCCATAAACATTAGTTCCTGATTCACATAACGTTAGAATCCATTTTATTATGCATAAATTACAAATTTTACTGACCCAAATTTTCTTCTTTTCATTCCATATCAATTGTCAATCCTATAAGAAAAATTAACATTAGGTTCATACTTATTATAAATAACTCCAATTTCTTCCAAATAATAATTACATAACTATTAAATATTAAATCCATTTAATTGCAATAAATTCAATTGATTGCAATAAATTTCCAAATAAATTTGGATCTTTATTTGGTTATACAAAAAAAATCCGTTATCACTTACCTAACAAAGTTATTATTACTTAAGATCTCATTGCATCCACATTTTCACATTTTCATTTCCTGGTTTCTTTACTTTATTCTACATAAATTATTATAAATGGGATTTTTCTTGGTTACATCTTATTTGTATTTAACATTACTCATTCACCAATTCATTTCACTTTAACTGCGGTAAATTGGCGGATAAATTGAATTTGATTCCCAAAATTTAAATTAACAAGCAACAAGAATAGGTAACACACAATAGTCGTTACGCTAAATTCTAGTCACCTAAATAAGCTTTTATTACTTTACAAAATGGAATAACTTTTAAACTCATAAATGTAATACCAAAACCGTTATAAATCCAATAAATTTCCAAATCGAAGTTTGTACACATTTCACACAACTATTATGATTTCTCACGTTGAATTTATTAAATGACCATTTATTATAATTTAATTCCCTTAATTGAATCAAATGCTTATAATTTTTACATTCTTACCATTCCTTCCCATTATAAATTCATTAACGGATTTACAAATCTCTATCTTCCAAATATTAAATAACCAAACTGATTACAACCACTGTTCTTATCAAATTTTCATAAATTTGTTCAAATCTATACTCTTTTTCCATATAAATAAATTTTGTGTTACTACTAGATTTTTTTTTCCACTACAGCCATTAAATTTTTTACTATCTACACTTATTACATCTTTGTATTAATGAATCCCATTCAAGTTAATATTTATATTAATATTCACAAATTCAACATTTATATGTTTCTTAAAATTAACTTTCAACCAAATGTGCCAATTTACATTTCATTTCTATTCAATATATATTCATTTTATTCCGTTCATTCGGGTACTGCATTGAAATATATTTATTCTCTAATACTAACGTTATTATCATTAAATTATGATTGGATTCCAAGTTTTTATTCAATACCTTGAACAATAACTTACATATTAACCAAATCCTTCTTCTACTTAATTCAAATTGGATTATGTTCCAATTCCTATAACCTAGGTCTTGAGTCACCATTTACATAATTAAATTTATCGTTTATTTCAATCTTCGTTTATAATTTAAAGTTCTACTAAACTAAATTACAAAACTTATGAACTTTAACAAATTTAATCCACCAATTAAATTTTTCTGATGTTTATATATTGCAATTAAATTCAGTTATTATTTCATTAATACCATTTTAATCAACTAATTATGACTTATAACCACAACACAAATCTTCGTTATTCTACCTATTGCCATATAACATTTCAATTGTTAAATCTTTAATCTCAGTTACTATATCCAACTCCTACATTTATTATAAATTAGATTAAAATTTATATTAAGTTAATCCATTTAATATTATCAAATTTAACGGGTCGTTACAATCTCCCCCACTCAAAACTTTTCGTCCCCGAAAAGGAAAAAGAAGGGAGAAGGAAGAATAAAACATTACATCTTATTTCAAATATTAACTTATAAACAATAATTTACTAAATTAATTTCCTTAAATGAGATATGCCCGTTTTATAGTCATTATAACCTTTTATACTTAAATCATTAAAGTTTGGAAAATATTCAACAAAATTCTAAGTCCAAAATTTACGAAAATTTTTGGCAGAGTCTCCTTTGTACGGAGAGACTCTGGAGAAAATATAATATCAAAATATACAAATATATTACATATATTATCAAAATATTATCCCAACACGGGCAAAATTATAAAATAGCGCTTTAAACGTAATCCGAAAACGTACCTATTTGTCGGGCAATACGCTTATTATTAGGGAACCAGAGCAGTAGCAGTGGCTTCCATAGCCTGCATTTCACTTATAAAATCTAAAAGGTTAAATATTTATTTTAAAGTGAACTATTCAAGTGGATTCAATCATTAATCAACCAAACAATTCAACAACCATCAACCTTACAAACAACATACATACACACACAAAGCAATCATTTAATCCATCAAACAAATAGTTGTTTGGGTTCAAACTTGAAATTTGTATGAAATGAAATTAACTATCTAGTGCATCCTTTACTCAACAGTCTTAGATGGAACAAAGATAGATTATTTATTCATCCAACAACTTCAAGTTCCTTACCCCACAATCATAAATCAGACAATACAATTCAAACCAACAACCAAATTAACTTATTATACATTTATTTCATGCTTCAGTGGTTTGATTTTCTTTCTTTCATTTATGGAGGGATTTCTTTATTTCTTACAATTTTCGTTTTCCATTTATTACAAAATTCATTATATTTGCATTCCAATTTATTGACTAAAGTTTATATCATCTATTTATACTACTTACCTTTACTTATATAGTAAAATTTCCAATTTAACTTAAGTTTATACAATTAATTCTCATTAATAACAGCAAATTTATTGAATACCTTTATTACCTCAAACTTCACTTGTAAGATTTCCCCTTACATTTTCTTACTAACATTGCAACTTTTATTATATGGTAAGTTATGTATGTTTTAAGAATGTAAGTGAAAATTTACAAGTTTCTTCTCAATTCCTTAAATTAATATATATTTGTTTTATAAATTACAATTTCAACTTACCTTTAATTTCATTCATTTATTTAATATTGAAGTTTCTATTATATTTAATAGTAGTAACAATTTAATTACCCACTTTCTATTATATTTAATTACAGTAACCCTTTTTAATTACACTTAAATTATTAACCCTTTAACCTTCATTCTTAAAAATAAGGAATTTTATTAATTAATTACTTAGGGTTTACAGTCATTTATATATTACTTACTTTCTATTATATTAGAATAGGGGGAAATTAAGGCATACTTAAGTTAATAACCCTACAATCAAACTTTATAAATTAAGGAATTTCATTTTTACTTTCTTAAGGTTAAAATCACCTATTAATAATACAACCTTTAATTTTAGTAAAATTCCAATCATCACTTAAGTTAATACCATTAAATTCTTATTTATAACAGTAATTTATTGAATACTTCACTATTTCCAAAATTTCTACTTGTATAATATTCTAATCCAATTTCTTAATTAACATTTCAACTTTTATATTTGGTAAGTTATTTATGTCAAAGAAAAATGCAATTAAACTTATACAAGCTTTATCTCATCTTTTAATTAAATTTAATGTTAATCAATATTACTCTTTGTAACAATTTCAAATTTCTCTTTATAACTTTTCATTAATTCTCTTACCTACATTAGAGGTTTCAATTAATTACTTACCTTTTATTTCACTAAAATAATTTAAAACAATTAATTAATGGAAATTTAAGAATTAAATACCGGGTCAAACCTCAAAATTACTTTAAAAATAATAGATAATTAATTTCTTACAACTTTTATATCTCTAATTATCTTTTAAAACAATTAAATTTTAAATAATTTCAAAACAAATCTGCAGTAGAATTTACTACAGTGGCTTTTCCCCTTCGAAACTCGAAAATGAAAGTCGATGATGCGGCCGCCATCACCGAAATTATTTTCTAGCGACAGAGAGGAAAGTACAAAATTTAAATTCTCCAAAATCTTCTTTAAAATAATTTTTCCGAATTATACTAAATATTTATGTAAGAAAATACTTATAAACCAAATCCCTATATCCCATAAATCCATTGAAAACAGATTTTCAAAATCCCGGACTTAAGTTCTAAATCTCCAATTTGATTTATTATAATTTCAACTTAGCTTCAATTTATTACAAATATTTTTATATTACCTAACACCCAATCTATAGCAACCAGATATATATATATATATCTTTATAAAAATATTTTTATATATAGAAAATATAATAGGCAAAATTATTTCATTCACCCATGTTAAAAACAAATATTATGTCGGTCTGTCCTATTAAGTGTTTAGAAATCCCTATTGATGTCATAGCGTCCCATGCATCAACCAGAATTTATAAATACAAAGCGGAACAGATTAACACAATATCAAAATCTTTATTAACACTAACAAATACGCTCTCTCATATATATACACTCAGCGACTCCCATAAGGTATTACTACCCTATTAACAAAGAGTCAAACCCCACAAAACCAAGGTTTATCGCTAAACCAAAGCTCTGATACCAACTGTAACATCCCGCCTTTTCGCACACTTTAAACCGACACACGTGCCAATTCAAAGCATACGCAAGGGCGGATTGTTATGGGGTAAATAAGAAAAAAACAGAGAAGAAATAAAACAAAATAGAATCTCACAGCGGAAGGATAAAATATAATAATCAATATACAGTTCATGATAACTGTTTACAAAATATTTATTTTACTTATACAATGAATATCAGAGTTACACATACCAATACAATCAATGCAGCGGAAATTTAGAGTGTGGTGCAATACTATAAATAATATAATACGGATTCTTCGTCTTCGTCCTCCAAAGCTAAAATCTTCGATCCTGAAACGCTCGGACTGACCCGAGCGAATTTGAAAAGACAAAAACACTCGAGTCAGACTAAAAGATCTTATGTGAGTTAAATTAACAGAAATAAATATGAGTACAGTAACTCAAGAGATGTTCGGGATTTACATCTCCTAAGGATCCGTTAAACTATTTACTATGTAGTATATTGCGCTATTATAATAGTGTCTATTTATAAAATAAACTTACTTTTAAATAGCGTTAAGGGGTTACCCATATAGCCCTTAATACAAATAATGCCAATAGTCTATACAGTACCGTAATACCTCCTGATCGGGAAGCTACCAGAGGATACTCCATAGGTACGACACAAATAGAAACTCGTAGTAAAGGCTCGGTATGGTAGGTGACACGGCACAACTAGGCAATGCCAGGGTAGATATACCAATTGTTATCCAGGCTGGTGGAAACGCGTAGCCGCAGTTACCGCCCACCTCGGACTAACTCCCCAAAATCAAAATATAGAAGTGGCCACTGAATCAATCCAAAATCAAAGTATAATATCGAAGAGGAGGGTCCGATCAGAGGAATGACCTCATTGGCCTGAGAATCGCTCCTGTTTTAGCCACCTTATGCCAACTCATGGGAGTCGGGTCCACGTATTTACCTTACAGGAAACGTCGCCACCACCTACTTCATTCTGGAATCTCCACCGCGTACACGGTTAGTCAAAGTGGTTTTCGGTATCGACAGACAGTATGTCAGATATCCGATCCCGGTCTCTTTGCCAACCCATCGTTATTATAACACCGCGGTCATTTAAAAATAGGTTATACTTTAAAAATCAGAATAAACATTCCATTTCATAACCATGAATACGATATCATTTCAAAACCCAAAACCATATTTTATCACTTATCCCAAATATAATTCTTTTCCAAAATCAAAATGCTTTAACTTCATATCATCTGAAAATCAAATATTTTCAAAGCATAGTATTTTGAAAATCATAATTTACAACCACAACTTCTATAAAAAAAAACTTGAATGGTTTGGACATTCAACGGTATATGAATTAAATGGTTTAACTTAAATGTTACTTTGTAAAGAAAATAGTTCTCATGGCTTTACAAATACATTTCTTTATTAAAGTCTAAACCAAAATTTATATTATATCTCTCAAGTTCCAAAACCACTTCAATTTATTTATATATACGTATATCCATTTTGAGTAACAATATTTCAAACTAAAATTGGATTTTATTCTTTCAACAGATCAATTGTTCTATTAATTAGTCTTGAATATTCACATAAAATCCATAAATAATAAGACTTCAATTTCTAGTAATAAAATATATATATTTTCCCAATTCAAATTATACTAGAATATTCATTTCAATTTATTTTGGGAAAATCCAATTATAAATATCATATCTTAAAATTTCCAAACTTAACATTTAAACATATGATATAAATTATTAAACTCCATTTTCTTAATTTTTTTCCATTTTTAAATAAAGATTTTTATACACCTTTTAAATTTCAAAATTTTCAACTTCATATGTATATATACGGAAGAATAATATTTATACAATATAAAATTTAAGATTTTTAGAAACCGTATTCCATCCAAACCATAGAAATCACATTAAAATAGTTATATATGGACCGCGGTGCCTGTATAAAATTTTCTATCCTATGGTCAAGTGATACGGATATTTATCATTTCAATCCGCAATTTAAAAGATATAAAATTTTGCGGTTGTATATCATTTCAAACCACAATCCCGAATGAAATGAAATATGCATGATAATTCGCAATTTTATGATATTCAATAAACATCCATCAACATCATCCATCATCCAATCAAAATCATCAAGCAATATCAATCAATAACAATTTATTTTTGATAATAGATAACAGGTAATAACTGGCAATTTTATTCAGATTAAATTTAACAACTATTAATCTAATAGTTTATATTCAGTAATAATCTATATAACTGTTAACTAGCAGTTTATAGGCAAACAAATAAATTCTAACTATCAATTAATACGCAATAAATAAATTAAATTAACAGTTAAACTTAATAAATGCAATTCAACAAATATGAGTGAAATAAACATGCCAAATACTCATAAATAAATTGCTATTCATTTCTAAAATTAATTTAACAAACATAAAAGCTTCTAGTAGTTGTGAGTGGGTTTTAAACACTCACCTTTGGAATTTAAATCGAATTTAAATTCAATTTAAACTCAAAATTTTGACGGTCTCCAAATCCATCCAAACCAGCGTCAAAACGTCAGAAATTCCGATACGATCGCAGCAAAACAAACCGCGCGTGAATCCGAGCTCGTATGCAAAAGTTATGGAAATTTGAAAAATGGAAAAATTCTGGTCCTGGGTCGACTTCGGGTTCGACTTCGGTGCGCCGCCTCAATTCCCCGGTGCTTGCTTGGAGTTTTTGCCAAAACGACCCGGAGCGACCCGAGTCATTTTCTTCCTGACCCGAAGTTGCTCTAGGGTTTTCTCCCCTGAAACCCGAAGCGCGACAAGAAGCTGCTGCAGATCCAATTTTTTTTTTTTTTTTTTTTAAATTTGAATTTTTTTTTTTTGAACTGACTGGATCTAGGGTTAGCCCTCATTGAAGAAGAAGAGAAGCTTGAAGAAGATGAACGTACAGCAAATAGACAATAGAATGGAGCTAGGGTTTATAACTGTATATTTATAGGTGGGGTTGGGTTAGAGTAGATAGACTAGATAGATGAACGTACGAAACAAACTAAGGCCCAAAAAGCCCGTTCTGACCCCGGAACGAAATTTGTCAAACCCATATATCCAGATAGGTATTTTAAAATATTCTGAACGCGATGGAAAAAGTTTCACGTCCAAATTTTATCGTATGAAGAAGTTATGCTGAAAACAAGATTTCCAAATTGATTTCAAATTGATTTTAATAAAATTGATTTTCAAGGCGTTTCGCGTCCGTATGATCAAACGACAGGTCCGATCGATACGAAACTTGAAACCCTATAATAATTCACCGATACGGATCCGATGAAATTGGTTTCGTCGAAATCCGAGTCCGTGGCCAAAATGGCTATTTTTAATCTTCATTAAATAAATTAAATAAATTATAAAAATCCAAATTTTATATTAAATTCTAAAATTGGCCAAATTTTATTTCTATATGATTCGTAATCAATTGAAAAGATTTAACAGGCTTAGCTGTGAATTAAAAGTTGACAGTATATTAATTGCAATGTTAATTTCTACACTTTCTTATATTTAAGAATTTTATAAATTATATTCTCAAAACCCATACTTTAGATTTTTAATCTTTATATTCTCAACTTTCACCTAAAATAAAGATGCCATAAACATTAGTTCCTGATTCACATCATTATTCTTTAAGTCTAATTTAAATCTCAATAACGTAGTATTTAACGTTAGAATCCATTTTATTATGCATAAATTACAAATTTTACTGACCCAAATTTTCTTCTTTTCATTCCATATCAATTGTCAATCCTATAAGAAAAATTAACATTAGGTTCATACTTATTACAAATAACTCCAATTTCTTCCAAATAATAATTACATAACTATTAAATATTAAATCCATTTAATTGCAAAAAATTCAATTGATTGCAATAAATTTCCAAATAAATTTGGATCTTTATTTGGTTATACAGAAAAAAATCCGTTATCACTTACCTAACAAAGTTATTATTACTTAAGATCTCATTGCATCCATATTTTCACATTTTCATTTCCTGGTTTCTTTACTTTATTCTACATAAATTATTATAAATGGGATTTTTCTTGGTTACATCTTATTTGTATTTAACATTACTCATTCACCAATTCATTTCACTTTAACTGCGGTAAATTGGCAGATAAATTGAATTTGATTCCCAAAATTTAAATTAACAAGCAACAAGAATAGGTAACACACAATAGTCGTTACGCTAAATTCTAGTCACCTAAATAAGCTTTTATTACTTTACAAAATGGAATAACTTTTAAACTCTTAAATGTAATACCAAAACCGTTATAAATCCAATAAATTTCCAAATCGAAGTTTGTACACATTTTACACAACTATTATGATTTCTCACTGAACGTTGAATTTATTAAATGACCATTTATTATAATTTAATTCCCTTAATTGAATCAAATGCTTATAATTTTTACATTCTTACCATTCCTTCCCATTATAAATTCATTAACGGATTTACAAATCTCTATCTTCCAAATATTAAATAACCAAACTGATTACAACCACTGTTCTTATCAAATTTTCATAAATTTGTTCAAATCTATACTCTTTTTCCATATAAATAAATTTTGTGTTACTACTAGATTTTTTTTCCACTACAGCCATTAAATTTTTTACTATCTACACTTATTACATCTTTGTATTAATGAATCCCATTCAAGTTAATATTTATATTAATATTCACAAATTCAACATTTATATGTTTCTTAAAATTAACTTTCAACCAATTGTGCCAATTTACATTTCATTTCTATTCAATATATATTCATTTTATTCCGTTCATTCGGGTACTGCATTGAAATATATTTATTCTCTAATACTAACGTTATTATCATTAAATTATGATTGGATTCCAAGTTTTTATTCAATACCTTGAACAATAACTTACATATTAACCAAATCCTTCTTCTACTTAATTCAAATTGGATTATGTTCCAATTCCTATAACCTAGGTCTTGAGTCACCATTTACATAATTAAATTTGTCGTTTATTTCAATCTTCGTTTATAATTTAAAGTTCTACTAAACTAAATTACAAAACTTATGAACTTTAACAAATTTAATCCACCAATTAAATTTTTCTGATGTTTATATATTGCAATTAAATTCAGTTATTATTTCATTAATACCATTTTAATCAACTAATTATGACTTATAACCACAACACAAATCTTTGTTATTCTACCTATTGCCATATAACATTTCAATTGTTAAATCTTTAATCTCAGTTACTATATCCAACTCCTACATTTATTATAAATTAGATTAAAATTTATATTAAGTTAATCCATTTAATATTATCAAATTTAACGGGTCGTTACAAATAACATAAGTATTTACATAATATACAATATCAATCAGAGATACACAGCATACACATCACATATACTAGACAGTTATAAACACCTGTCTAGTATTTACGACTTAATACAGCACAACACAAAGAATACACAGCGTGATATATCTACAACGCAGAAGCCTCCTGCTCCATTGCTCCTCTAAAATTCGTCAAAGCCAACCTGAATCCCTTGGCTACTCGTAAAAAAAGTTTGAGTACCCAAGAGTTTAAGAAAACAAAGATAAACTCCGGATCAGACATGGGTCTGGTGTGAGTAACAGGTTAAGGTTGCTTGACTTTAAAAACCTTTTTAAAATAAAAGGTATCACGTAAGACTTCCCACACATAAACATGGAAAAGTTTTTACCTTACGCTAACCAAAACATTTGACAGGAAATCTGGTGATATTATAATAGTGTCTAGGGTTTTCAAGTAAATAAGAAATAGCCGAAATTGTTACATGATTAAATTCCAGCTACTAGCCACAAAATTGGGTAATAAAATCAAAACCGTTGGCACTTATTGGATTTTGGATTCCATACAATGGCAGGGCTACTAGGGTACCGCCCGTCACAGTACGTGGCCTAGATCACCGTACCGAGGAGTACGCCCGCTCTCCTGCAACACAAAGCCGGAACCATTCCTTACTGAACAGTTCCGAACAAGACAACCCCGCAGTTGTTTGCAACCAACTGCCCACACAGCCGAATATAAAGGGACTTCTAGACAGGGGTAAATCTCGCTCTCCAGTGGGAGCTACCCATGAAGCCTTGCTGCACCTCCCATGTTTTAGCCATTCCCGGTTGATGAGGCTTGAGGCTACGATTACCTTTAGAGAACACATCTCTTAGAATGCTCATCGTCCACCTGACCATGTTCTGAAAGCATTCAATCCATACTAGTTCGTTCCGGGTTCGAACGAAACCGAAGGCATAATCTCTTACACTCATTTTGGAATCACCCTTAGAGTTAACGACGATAACCCTTGCACTCTTAATCTTTATCTTCACTTGAGATTCACGACCTATCGTTAATCTGGATCGATGTGGTTTTCGGATATCAAAATATGGAAACCCGATCCCGGTCTCATCGAAATCCAAAACGTGTCTTTTAGGTCCAAGTTATTTTAAAATTTAAAACAATTCAATTCAATATTATCTATATACACACAGATAGATAATTCTCAACATCACAATAGATAATCTATATTATCAACTCAAACAGATAATTCATATTATCAACTCAATGCAACCATAGCATCCAAATCACACAACATCATTTATATCAAATATGAGATCCCAATCATTCAGGGTAATCAGTATCAATCCATATTCATAAGCAATGACTTATTAAATCACCATTCTATAATTAATTTAAAATGAATTAAATTAATTACTTCTTCCTTAATTAATTTAAAATGCATTAAATTAATTACTCATCCATACAAATCTTGCTTACATATTCCTTAATTAAATATAATTCAATTAATTAATTACCCTCAAATAAATTACCATAATTAATCATCTAGAATAATTATCTTTTAATTACATTCAAGTAATTAATCTTTAATTAATTTCACAAATTAATTATTCCAAACCAAACCAGTAATTAACCTATAATTACTTCATTAATTAATTAATTATAATTAATTACATTAGTCCTTAATTAATTACATTAATTAATTCTTCATTGATTAATTGTTCTTATTAATCAATCCTTAATTATATCATTAATTATTTAAATTAATGATCCCAAATTATGTTATAATTACTCTATTAAATTAATTATCAATTATTGATTAATCATTCTGGATTAATCACATTAAGTAATTAACTTAATCAATTTCATCTTTAATTATCTTTAAATAACTTAATTATCAAAACCTAAATTAATTACACTAAGTAATTAATTATTAATTACTCACTTTAAGTAATTATTCTGTATACTAATTACATATTAATTACACAAAGTAATTAATTTCCAAAACTCCTCCATTATTTAAGTATCTTTTAATTAAATTACATCAAGTAATTTATCTCCTTAATTACTTCACTAAGTAATTATTAATTTTTATTTACATTTGTAATAACTTCTCAAATCAACCAGTGATTAAATTAAATTAATTAAACTTAATTAATTAACTTAATTAATCAAAAAATAAAATTAATTAATTACAATTAGTAATTAATTTCTTAATTACTTTCATTAAGTAATTATACTTAAATAATTCTCAAATGATAATCTTTACATTAATTAATACAATTTATCACTAAAATTAATTACATTAATTAATTATAAAATAATACTATGTTAATGACCTTCATTAACCAATAACAAAACTTTAATTACTTTTCCAAAGTAATCAACTGAAATAAATCAATATTAATTTCAAATTTAACTATCTATAAACTCGTTTATTAACCTCTAATTAATAATTTAATCAAGTGATCATTAAAAACTTAATTAATTATTAATTACTTGATTAATAAATTCAATTCATTAATTAAATTAAATCAAACCTTATTTAATTATTTGATTTCTTAATTAAAATTTAATCAATTTTAATTAACTTACTAATCCTTTTAATTAATTAAATAAAACCCTTAATTATTTAATTAATAACCTAATTATTAATTAATTAATTATAGAACTTAATTACCTTGATTAAATAATAGACTATTAAGTTCAAAACAATTTTAATGAAAATCATTAATCTCATTAATGATTTAATTTTCATTATCAAAGTAATTTAGAAATAATTTGCTTTTAAATTTCTCTAAATTCCATTTTAAATTAAAATTTAAAATGAAATCAAACTTAAACAAGATTTAATTATTTAAAACCTTTTTATTTCATATTAAAGAATTACTTAAGGTATTTAAAAAAAATAGTTTAACCCATAATCAATTTAAATAAATTTAAATTATACTTTAAATATATTCAAGTGATTTTGAAACATTTAACTTCAAATCTTATTTCATTTCAAAACAGAATTCAAATTGTGTTTAAGTTTCCAGATTCAAAAGTTTAAATTTAAAATCCTGTTTTAAATTTCATTTCAGATTTATAAAACATAGGTTATAAAATACTAAAATATTCGGCTTGTTTATAACATTTGAATTTATCAACTTATTTCCCTTTTTAAAACTTTCAAATTCAAATTTCAAATTTGATTTCAGGATTTCAAATCCAGATTTTAAACTTAAAGTTTAAATCTTGTTTGATATCTCATTTCCAGATTTTTAAAACCTTATTAAAAATACTGTAAAACAAGTTTCAGTTGTGAACTTTCCATTTTATAAAATTTATTTATTTTGAAACAAGAATTTAAATATCATTTTGAATTCATATTCAAACTTGCTTCAATTCTTGTTTAAATTTGGCTTTACTTTCTTTTTAAATTTAATTTTAAAAATAAAAGAAACCTGGACAGTCAGGTTTCAGAAATCAAATCTGAAACAAAATAACCCGAGCTCAACTTATTTTTACTTCGAGTCATGAGCCATCTATCTTCGGGTAAACCCTTAATTGACTCGAGTATTTACTCGAGTAAATTCTGCACTTCCCAAACTTAACATCACCAAATCTTCTGATCATCAGAACTATGAGCACCATGCACATGGACGGTGGCTCTGACCTCCTCCAGCCAACCCCGACAACGTCAACACACCAGAAAACACCCCCTTGCAACATCACGATCCTCAAACATCTCCATTCACCCAAAAATCAGAAAACAACTTCACTTCATAAACCTAGAAACACAGTACACCCAAAACCCCAAACCCTGTCAACGACGAATTCACCTTCCTCCGACAATCGTTTAAGTC
This sequence comes from Allium cepa, assembly GCA_030765085.1. Lineage (NCBI taxonomy): Eukaryota > Viridiplantae > Streptophyta > Magnoliopsida > Asparagales > Amaryllidaceae > Allium > Allium cepa. The sequence goes on from CM060931.1 coordinate 311,516,353, forward strand.
GAAACTTCAACCACCACCTTGTTATGAACCCAGCTGCAATATCCCAAAGTGGCTTTACACTCGGTCAATCAGAAAAAGAAAACGATCCTAATTTCTAACATGTTCAAGAAATAGGGTTACAGAACTATTTCTCACTCCTTAGCTTATTCAAAAATCAATTCACCAATTTGTTAATTTTTGTAAAAAGCTTGATCACTCTTCCTCATTCATACAGAAGCACAACCACCATTTCCACTTGAATCACCATAGACACCCTCAAAACCCAATCTTGCTCAACACTCATATGCACAGTCAACCCAGTTTAGAGCTTATGATTTTTATTCTTAAAAATCATGAATTTATCTAAGGTTTCTGATTTCTATATCTAAATTGCACAATCAACAGGTTTGAATTTTAACAGTGACATGATTTTTACCTCTAAACTTGATTTACTGAGTAAATTACAGTTTCTATTTAAGTTAAACAAGTTTTTATAATTTAGTTCATAGCCTAATACAAACAATATTCACTTAAATCCTAAGTTTTAATTATTAATGTCAAAGAGGAATGATTTAAGTTGAAACCAGACTTGAATTTTAGAACTGTAATGTTCTACACGTATTTCAAAATCTTCAGGAAACTCACATCAAAAATGCACAGAAGTTTCAACACATATACAAATACATCTTATTTAAAAACATGATTAAACAACCAGATTTATCTTAGAATTTTAAAAATAAGTGTTACTCACCTGATTTTAACAGAGCCATCATTGATTTTTGAAAAGCTTCAAAACCCTGTCTGATTTAATGTTGCAGTGTCATGCTAATTGAACTGAAGTGCTTCTTATTTTAAATTCATGCATGCAGGCCTAATTCAAAGTTGATTCCAGATTTTGTAAGAATGCAGTTGATCTTCAGGTGGATTGATTTTATTTTTTCTTTTGCTGGAACTTGATATGTAGGGTTGTAAAGAAATGCAGATCCATGATTTCTTTCTTTTGCAAATGAATTTGTTGTGCAGGTTTGTAAATAATGCAAATTTGATTTTTATGCAAGAATTTGAAATTGCATGTTTGAAATTCTTGTTACAAGTTTTGGTTTTGAGGGGTTTTGAGTTTTCAGGTTTTTGATTTCTTTTGATTCATTTATCTTTTGTTTTGAAAAGAGGATGAGGGGAGAAATGAAAATGTTTTAAAAGAGGGCTGAAATAAATTTAACAAAATAAATTAACTACTTAACACATGTAGCTTAGATTACTTAATAAGTTAACACTTGTCTTTATTTAATTAAGTTATATTTTTAAATGTTTAAAAATAGTTTTTCTTTAATTCATTTTATGTTTGAATGAATATATATTATTTTCTAATTTTAAGAAAATGTAAATAAAACAATTTATAAATTAAAACTTATACAAATATTTTAAAGAATCAATTAATTTGAATTTCAAAATAAAATTCCAAATTCAAATTAATCATTTGAATCCCAAATTAAAATCAATTTATTTAATTTAAAATCATAATACTATTTTCCTATTTTAATTCTTCTTTATATTTATGGGAAAAATTGTACATTATTATTATGGCTTGAAAATAACAATTTAACAATTTTTATATGATTTATAAAAAGAATTATAAATCACTTTTATAAATAAATAAATTTTAAACCATATGCTATTTGTATTTTAAACTTATATAAAATATTCTCAATTCATATTAATCAAATAAGATTTAAAAAGAAATAAAATCAACCTTTATTTAAATTTAAAACAAAATTTAAGCTAGACAAATTTTAAACAATTACATTTATTTTAAATATTATCAAACCATATAATTACTAGTTTTAAATAAAGATTTTTAAAAGCCTAATATTAATTTAAAACATAATTTCCTAATTACTAGATATTTTATTAGAATTTAAAAACAAAACTTATTTATTTATTAAATTCCAAAACAAAGATAAACTATAGTATATATACAAATATATATACACATTATAATTTAAAACATTTATTCTAACTTTTAAAAAGACAAATCACAAATTAAATATTTATTTAATCAGATTATTAAACCAAAACATATTATTATTAATCAATATTGTCAATATCAATTTAATTTTATATAAAGATTATTAAATTGATATTGTCAAAAATTCCGGGATATCACAACTCGTTGGACAACGGCGGGTTGATTCCCACTGCCATAACCATGGGGTCGAGAGTTGGAGCTTCTATCCCTTCAATGTCTCGGTTTTGGAATACTATGTCATTATTCAGGGTTGTCTACTGCTTGAAAGGGATTACATCTTTGATCGCAAAGCATGAATCCTTTGGATCATGCTTTAATGAGCTTGCATACCGCTCCATTTCTCCCCAACTCTTCTGTGCGGGAAGGGGTCCTCTAGATGTTGTTCGAATGATGAATTTTTAGTTAGTCCACCAAGATCCCCGTTTGCTTGTTCCAGCTTCGTTTCCTTGATCCCTAGGAGCTTGTGGTGTTGTGGGTTGGTTAAGATTTCATGGTTTTCTCACATACTGTTGAAGCTTGTTTTCACGAATCAGTTCCTCAATCAAGTTCTTTCGGTGACGACACTCACTTGTTTTGTGGCATGTGTTTCATTGAAGTGGCAATACTTTCTTGATAGCTTTAGTTGTTCAATTTCTTCCTTTTTAGTTGGCTTCTTGTATTCTTCCATCCCCTGTGTTGCGAGATAGTTGTTTTCTAAAGTACCATTGAGCGTGATGTATTCCTCAAGCCCAAACCCTTTATGTCACTTATCGGTTCCACTTGTTGGAATTCTAGCTTTTCCTTTTCTAATTTCCATCCTTTCCTATATTTCTATCAACGGTACCGGAATTATTTATGTCTTGATTCGTTTCCATGACACTCTACTTACCATTGGTTGGTTGTAAGTTAGTAGATTTTCTTTCTAATTCTTTTACCTCTTCTAGTCTCAAATACTGGCTCGCCTTTCGATTGAAGTCCTTCCTGGTGGTAGGCTATTCCATTTTGACCCACTTTCCCAATTTAGTGTCGGGATAGACAGCACAGACCAAGGCCATAAAAAGCTTATCGTCATTTGGATTACTCACTTTATTCATGGTTTTGAACCATTTCATGAAAGACTTTAGAGATTCATTCCGCCCTTGGAATAGGTCGGGTAAGGACATCACCTCTTTCGGCTATGATTTTCACAGCCCAAATTGATCAAGGAATCTTATCAATAGTTGATTAAAGGTGGCAATGGATCTTGGCGGTAACCTGGTGAACCACATGGAAGCGGTTCCTTCTAGGAAAATTGGGAAACATCTACAATGAATGGCATTTGAAGAATTCACTCCGTCCATGTACCAATTGCACTTATACAAGTGGGGTTTTGGGTCTCTTATCTAATGTAAGACGGGATAGTTGTCATAATGTACTTTTCAGGGTACCGCTCATTCAGAATGTCATCGATGAATGGAGTTTGACTTGGAGCAGATTCCCATTCATCGTCCCTTCTATCCTTACTTTCATCAATTAATCGCTTGACCATGTCCACGATATATGCCTCACATGTCTGGTAATCCATAGGTTGGCTGTCAGTGACTACACTAAGTGTTTGGTTTTACGATCAATCTTGGTAAGCAAACTGGATCCTAGGCTCTCCTATCTTAGAGTGAGCTATCCCTCATAGTTTCGTTGGCTTGCAGTTGGTCTAGTTGGGGTAGTTTGAATCTCCCTGGCATTATTGAATGCATTGGTATTTCCATCCAACTTGTCGTCGTCAAGGTTCTCACCTTCTTCTGATTTGGAGAGATCCATTGCTATATATTCCAATGGGGTTTTTGCCCCAAGATTCAGGTTTGTAGCTGGTTTCTTCATAGTTGGAGTAGTGCATGCGTTTCCTTCTATAGCAATTCCTACGGCTCCACCTACCACTCCCTCTCCTATTGTTTTATGTTTCTCCTATTTAGGCCCGAGACGAAAGAATTTTCTTGTTCCACGACAGTCACGGGCCATGTCATGGTTCTTAGAATAACATGCATTTGTAAGGTCAATAGGGCATTCAATTCGTCCATAAGCGCTTTTTGGCTATTTTCCATTTTTTGATTAATTTCATCAACAATCTTATTCAATTCATCTCTAGTGGCAACTTCATGCTGAATAGAACATCCAGACACCTAATCTCCTACATTGGCACCTTTGACCTCAATTTGCCAGCGCTTAGTTTCTTCTCCAGCAATTATAGCTCCAATGGATCTTTCGAAGGAAATTCTCCTCCTTCCTTGTGCCATTGATTCTCAACAGTAGATTTTCAGAGTAGAGATTGAAGATCTAACTTCTGAACATATCTAATCTAAAATAGATATTTGGATCTGATCCAGAGTTTGATTCTTAGTAAAAACACAAAAATGTTAAGCCAAAAAAATTGATCAATACCCTGGTATGAGAATGAAAGCACCAGTCCCATTTATTAGGACAAATAAAATAGAGCGAACAATATCCAAATTGCAGAAAAGGCAAAATAAAGTAAAGAGACATAATATTTTTATGGTGGATCTGCTGTTAACGAAGCCTACGTCTATTTTATAGATTTTATTAATGGATTGGAAAATTATAATAAGTATAATTTGTTTACAATTTGTATCATTTAACTAAGAGGGATCAGATGACAATTGATGAAGACAAATAGAAGGATTTCAATTTTTACAATGGTAGAAATTGAGAGGAGGAAGAAGGTTGAATAATCTTAGTAGCAGAATTTCCCCAGCGATCAAAACAGCCAACCCCCTCTCTGTTAAAGATACGATGATATTTATAGGATTTAGATAGCATTGGATCAGAACCAGAGCACAAGAATCCCGTAGTTATCTACAGGATAAACATATACCCAAGAAATAAAATCCAAATGTACCTTTGTAAATTAGTTGTACTAGCCGTTTTCAACATTTAATTAATCAGGCTAATTCCAAATAAGAAAAATGCATTGTAATTCTAAGTCAATTGCTTATAATATTTATAGCACTAAAGTACAAAGCATAAAAATATGCAGACACTCCAACATAAGAACACGACAACCCATTTTATATATTAATGCACATATAAGATACACAGACATACACATATGTACACAACTAAACCATACATACCCTAAAATACACATCACTTCATATATATAATAACAAGCAACACACATATATTTACACTCAAATGTATACACGCACCCAACACACCACACACAAGCACTGTCACACGTGCATGGGCACGCGCACGCGCAAACACATTGATATACATAAATATGTATATACACATACATACACTCACATAGCAACATACACTACATAAACACACACAAAAATACAAGGCAGTGGATAAGAACTTAAAATATGTAGACAAGTGTGCATATCCTTTGCACATACACAATTAATACATGAAAATCTAAGCATGCAAGACTAAATAAAAGCATTAACAATGCATAAAATAATGCGTTGAGACATTCAAACACACTCTTATATATATATATATAAGTGCCCACTCCTATTGCAAACATATCCTTATAACACTTAATACAACTACATAAATATATGTACTAATGCACATGCACACTCGTAGGCTACAAACACACATAAATCTTGAAACACACACTATTCCTTCACTAATACTAAACTATAATATGAGCATGCGAATAAAATTAGAGAAATCATGGCTTAGTAACAAGATATACTACACTAGGTAATACACACACGCCGTGTATATATACAACACGGAACAAACACATATTATCATATACATGAACACACAGGTCATAGAAAAATACACAAAACCAAAACAAGATAGGTCGAGTGGTTGACTACATCTGGTCAACCCTAGTTGAGGTTAGGTCGACATGTAGTGATGAAAATGTAGAATCGATTGCCTATTTCAATCAATTCACCCACCCGTTTCGGTTGTTTCATCTTAAAATTAACGTGAGCGATAAATTTACAGAAGCTGAACTCAAATAATTCAATAGTCATTAGACAAGGGTGTGTGAAAGATGGAGACTAACTAAAGAATCACATTCTTTTTCCTCTTTACATTAGCATGCACGCACGCATAAATTGTAGCACAGCACCTAACAAAATTCACAAGATAAGTACAAACCAATGTATATAACTACATATATTGATTTTGTAATTTATCCTAATTTCTACAATTTATTTTATAATTTAAAGCTAAGGAAGATAATATGTTAAATGCTTCAGAAGGAAGATAAAAATAATGAAGGGATGTCCCCTGTTTACGTTTTAAGGAATATTTATATTTAGGGGAGAAGAATCTCAAAAACGATTTGTTTGGAAATGGAGATTTCATGATGCATGGGTTTAGATCTTGGGCTTTGTTTATTTTCTAAATCATTTTACATTTACTTTCTCTTCTTCCATTCTTTTTTTTATGCAATAAATTTACCTTCATGCCCGCTAATAAAATCAATCAATACCCGACTTAAATCCTTTGCAACCAAATCATATTATTAATTATTTGTAAAATTTATTTCCCATAATTTATTTACTTGATTTAACCATTTTAGCTAAATACATACACTAATAAAATAACTTTTTTTTACCAAAATAAATCTCAAATTTAGTCCAACACTTTATTTAGCTAATTACATTTCCATATTTCAAAAAGTTTAAATAGTTAATATCCACACTTCAAAACAATTTAATTTCATTATTAATTACTTTATATATTTTTCGTATTCTGAATTCTAATTATTCTTTTTTAATTCTAAAAAGCTATTTCAATTGATTAATTACCCCTAAAATCGGGCTGTTACTGACTTTCCCTCTTAGTAAAATTATGTCCTCGCAATTTCGTTAGGAAGAATCTATAACAAATCTAATGAATCCATCGTTCAATTATAATTAAATGCAAAACGAATAATCATTAAAATAAATCCAACAATCTTCATTTAAATTTTGGTTACATAATCTTTTCCATCAAAGTAACTTCACTTCTAATTAAATTTCAAAATATTAATCCTTAATAGTTTATCTTATACAAAATGATCCTCTTTGATTAACACCAACTATACAAATACTTCAGATGAATAATAAAACAAATATTTTCCTAATTATGTTTACGTTTTGAAAACAAAATTTCACAAACTTGATTTTCCCATGATTAATAATATTCATACTCAAAATATAAAGATATTAATATGTACTTATTTAAAATCCTCAAACACTATAAAATATAATGATGTTGGCTGGCTATAAATTTTAGTGATTTACCAATATTGGTTGATTACAATATTGACTACATAATCAATACTGCATCGTCAGTGGTCATGGCTATCCATTAATGTTCAGTTGCAGTATAGAAAAAGAAAAACACGTTTTATCAAAAATACTATGTGACGACCCAGAAAGTTTGAACATTTGAAAATGAAATATTTAATTGATTTTAAGTATTGGAAGTTATTTTAAACTTAAATTTCAAATATAACTATGAATTTGGCAATTAAATTATTGAATTTAATTTTTAAAGGTAGCGTAAAATATTGAATCTTCAGTTTTATGCTTGTTAAAAATATTTTTCAAGGATTAGAAAATTTTATATTGATAATACTGAAGATAATGGAAGCTTCAGAATTGGATTTGAAAATGATTTGATCAGTTTTGAAATTTTATCGTTTATATCGATATTTAAAAATAGTCCTCCGAGGCATAATCTCGGAATTCAATGAAACCAGTTCCATTGGATCCGTAATATTGTATTGTTATCGGATTTGAATTATCGTAGTGTTTGGAGTAATCGTTTGGTCGTACGATAAGAAAACGCGCTGCAATTTATATAGAACTTAAATTTAATAACTGGTCCAAAAAGCTATCTTCTCCATACGATTGTATTAGGACTCGAAACCTTTTCCATTGCATTCGAAATAGGGGTTAACATTGTAAACGCCTAGCGGCATGCCTCGATTGGAGATCGAGATTTTGTGTTGTGGAAATCGAGACAATTCAATTTAAATTTGAATATTAATAATACAATTTAACCATTGTGCTTGGCATTGACACGTAAAGGAAATCATATAGCACGTGTTTACTTTTCTCTGCCACAACGAAACATGCGTTGTTTTAAAGAAAATAAATAAATAAATGCCTTTTCTTTTTCAATTCGAAATCAAAAAAATCATCAGAACGAAAACGAAATCAAAGAAGAAAAAAATGGCCGCAAGTTAATTCGAATCGCCTCTTCTCTTTCCCGTTTGATAATCATAAAAAGGCTGTGATCGGAGATTGAAAACGAAATCGAATTGATTTTTGTTTCAAAAATCGCGTGGCGACTTAAAGGGGAAGCTCGATGTCTTGACTAGGGTCACGAGCATGAGGTCTGGGAGTTCTTCCTCGATAGTGCGGCGGTGTACTAGAGTTTGACCAAGGCGTCGTCGCGGCGCAAGGAGGCACAAGCTCGCACTCGATCGAGGGTTCAATGTCGTTGCTGTTCTAGGCAAAGGGAAATTTCGATTTATGGTTTCAGAATCTGTGGCGTGGGTGATTGGGTAGAGCAGCGCCTGGGTTGTAGGCCGATGAAATCGCGGTCGAACGAATGGAAGCTAACATTCGGTTTTGAGTCGGCGGAGATGATGTTCATGCTCATGTCGCAGCGGTTGCGAGCTAGGATTTCGCGTGCGAGGCCTGGATTTTCGATTGTTAGTCAGGTATATTTTTTTAAAACTTGTTTACTTAATTTTATACATTTATATATATACACCTTTTACAAAAAAGAAGAAAAATAATAATACAGCAATAAGTTTTATAAAAACTGTAATTTATATATATATGTGTGTGTGTGTGTGTATACAGGAAGATAAACTGCTGTTGTTATATGTAAAAATAAAACACAATTTACTAATTAATTGACCTATGTAACTATTTTGGTAACTAGAAAATATTTTGTTAAAGGAAAATTAGTTTAAATAAAATAATTAGTTAAATTAAATAAATAAATGGTAATTAATTGTTTGATTAATTCAATTATTAATAAACTGTATAAATGTTTATACAAGGTCAAAATCTAGAAGGAAGAAAGCTAATTTGGATGGATTGCAAAATGAAAAGCAAAGGTGAGATCTTCTCACTCAATTGAAAAATTAAAATTTCAGTTATAGATTGATTGTCTGATTGTGATAGTATATATAGTAATATATATATATATATATATATATATATATATATATATATATATATATATATTGGAGTGATTGACTTCGCGCATTATATAGCAGATGAATAATGGATTAATGATTTTTGAAATAAATTTGGATAAATAAAGGAATAATTTATAAATGAAAATAAAATTTTGAAAATCAATTTGAAATTTGATTTGGTGTTTGAAATAAATTTTTGAAAATCAATTTGAAATTTGATTTGGTGCTTGACATAAATTTGGAAATCAATTTGGTATTTGATTTGGTGTTTGAAAGTGGATATTTGGAAATTGATTTGAAAATTTGTATATTTGGAATTTAAATTCATAATGGAATTTATAAAGGAAAGGGATTTTTTAAAAATTAAATATTAGGTTTTTTATAAGTGTGGAAAGGAATTTACGGATTTGAAATGTAAATTTAAATAAATCAAGAAGGATTTATTGATTGATTTAAATAAACCATTTTAGAATGGAAAGTGTATTTTCCCTGGAAAGCCAAGTATGTTTTCAAAGTAGCTTTTAAAATATAAATTAAAAGTTCTAGAATTGGTTTTAAAAAAGAATATTATTGGAGAAATTATTTTCGAAAATTGTTTTTAAATCTTTAAAGTACATATTTATTAAGTTAATTATAGAAGTGATTATTTAAAGATTTAATTGATATTTGATTTAGAGAATGGTTATTTAAATAGTTATGCTCTGTCTAATAATTTTATTTTAAAATTATTTTGGGCTTAAGATTTATATGAGATATGGGTATAAAATTTCATAACTAATATTTTAAATAAAGTGTTTAAAAGTAGTTTTTATCTAAGTATTTCCAAATATATTTTTGGATAAGTAAATTAAATTATTTTGAAGTATTCGGACTCAGCAAATTTTTCAGTGGAAATAAATAATATTTGGAAGTTTATTCCGCGTGAGGAAAGTGATTTCGAAATTTGTTTTCAAAGTATTGAAGTGTTAAAAATATATCTTGCGAAGATATTTTGAAAATAGATAATTTGGGGAAATTATTCAAATCTTGTGATTGTTTTGAATATTGATTGATAGTTAAATAACCGACTATCAATATTAACCTTTAAATGGCGTTTGAATTTCGATGTGACCGGGGGTCGGATTCCAAATAATTATCTGAAATCCACATCTAGTCTTTGTGATGAATCTTTTGTTTAAAAGATCAAAGTGGAAATTTTGTTATGATTTACTTGAAATCTGAATGTAACACTTAATTTTAAAATAAGCACTCATTATTCGGATTAGCCGGGAGAGGACTTTGTGTCATAAAACCCATTCCGAATGATGACACGACGAAATGGGATTGCATTTGAAGATGGTGTTGTAGACCGTGTATTTTCGAAAACGAAAGGATTGCCTGTTGAATGTCTCTGCACTGAGTTGCTCCAGTATAGAGATTTTATTACCCTTTGTGATGGGGAGTCCGGACGTGACTAGTGAATATCCAGATTTGCAAGGGATTCTTTAATGTGCTTTCGGTGCCGTTCGAACCCGAAACAGACTTGTATGGTTGTATGTATGACATTAACTTTGAGATATAAAGCTGATTTCTATCAAATACATTTCTGTTGGTGGCAGAGAATTTATTCTCTTAGCTTAACACCCTTCTCTGAGACGTACAAGCTCAGAGGTTATGTGGTTGATGGTTATTAGTGATATACTCCCAATCTGGTAGTGTGGCATGCTGAGTGCTGTTGATCATTTGTTGATCGAAGCATGGCTTTTGTGAAAAGCGTAACTTTGTGGACGAGACTTTGTCGGACCTCACAACCCGGAAATGGTTGAAACAGGAAGGTTGCGGCTAGGTTATGGGGGTCGCGCCCCTTAGGGTATGTGCATTTTGTTTTGGATAAAAAGTGGTATCTGGTATGGAGCCTAGGTATTTAACCTGTGTTGATTATTAAAGGTGGTATTCTGGTATGGAGCCTAGATTATTTACTGTGTGGTTGTTAGTTTATGAGGCACCTCGGATAAAGGCCGGTCTAGACCAGGGGGTGGCATACTCGTGTCCATAGTTACCTAGTTACAGAGGTAACCCGGCCTTGTGTTGGCAGAGATCCGGTTAGGTTCTCGGGGGCATCTCTCCAGAGGCATCTCATTTGGTGAGGAAGTTCCTTAGCCTGACCACTTGTTGGAAATCCAAAGAAACAATACGAGCTCTGTACGGTTTTAGTTGTATAACCTGCCTTTTACTTATGGTGGTGACCTGCCGTTTAATTGGTAGCTATTATAAGTATACCATAATGGTGGTTTGCTGGCTAAGATTAATATTATACTTTTGAAATATTTTCCACACTATGCACTAATGATAATATTAAAAATATTTTGCATATCAAGCATATTTGACTATCATAAGGAGAAATCTCCTCCAATTGTGCGATTACATTGTGGCGGAAGGCCTTATGGTAGTTTCATTTTCCAAAAGCATCAAAGGATTTCTTTTCCTTTTCTTTATGAAAATAACTGTTTTTTAGATCTCACGCCAGTCCCATGACTGGCCTGGAGTTTATTGTTCCGTTTCTAAACTCTGGGTTCCCATAATTTTTCACACGTGCAGACTAGAGTCAGGTTATCAGTTGTTCTGGAGCGAAGTCAGAAAAGTATGCTGTGGAGATCAGGAGCAAGCTGGCTGGCAAGACATATCGCTTATATTATATAGTACCTTCTGTGTTCGGGTTGCTGCAAAGTCAATTTCCATGTAAGCAAGTTATTATAACTGCCAGTGTCGTGTTTTGTTGTTGTAAAAACTCTGATGATGTATGTAAAAACTGATATAGTTCTTTGTTTTAAAGATTATTCATTTATCTATTATATATTGTTCCGCTACGAAATGTGAGATTCTGTTATTGTTTCTGTTTATTCTTCTATCTTCTTTTTCTTTAACCCTAACTTTTCGGTTTTTCGGCATTCGACAGTTCAGCATTTGATATAGTAACGTATTGATGTCGACTTTCGGGCGTCGAAATCTAGGTCATTACATTGCGGTATCAGAGCAATTGGTTAAGCGATAACCTTGGCTTTGGTGGGAATTACTCATTAGAGATGGCATCAATAGTACTCTAGAATGAGTTTGAGTGTATTAATAGATATGAGCGCATATTTGTTAGTGGATATAAAAATTGTTTTATATTGTGTTGATTGGTTTGTTGAGTGGTATATGGATTCTGGTCAATACGAGTAACTAACATTATTGAAAGAGATCTCTAAACACTTGTATAAAAAAATTCGACACGATATTGTTTAAAATAGGGTAAACAAAATAATTTTACCCAAATTATTTTCGTATATGAAAGAAATAATTTTCCATAAATTATTATAGTAGTATATGGTCGCTTGGATGTTAGGAAGTGATAATACTAAATTATTATCATTTAAGTGTGAAAGTGAATAAGAAAATGAAATCATAACCGAAGGTTAAGAAATAAAATTCATATGCAAATGGGATTCGTAATTATAAACTGTAAATGTTATTTATAAAATGAAATAGAATTCCAGAGAAATATTTGAAAATGTTTTTGAATGGATTTGAAAATGGAATTTTTGGTCAAAGGTTTAAATCCCTTTTTAGTTTGAAAATGATTTTCAAAGGTTTTGGAAAATATATGGTGAAATTATTTGGGAAATATTTTTGAATTGGATATAAAATTTGGTGGAGTTTGAAATTTAAAAATATTTGGAAATTTTTTAAAGGGATAAAAGCACTAAAGTCTTTATGGTCGCTGGAAAATAATTCCGATGATGATCGCGACATCATCGGTGTTCATTTTCGAGTTTTAAGGAGAGGAATTGCTGCTAAAATGCTTTAAAATTTAAAATTGTTTGCAAAAGTTGGGTTTGTTTTGGAAATGTAAAGGATTTTGGATATAATTGATTTCAAAAAATGATTTTTGAATGATGGAAAGACACTGGAATCTTATTTAAATATTTATGGAATATAATTGAGTTTGATAACTTATAAAAGTTGAAATTGTCAGAATAAAATCTAACTTGAAGAAAAGTTAAAATAAAAATAAGTGAAATATAAATAAGTTTAAAAACAAAGAGAAATTCGAATTGAAATTGAATTTGATTTATGATAAACAAAGTAAAGAGGAAATTTTGTCAAGTTGGACCAAATGAAGCGAAGTATTGAAATAAAATTAGTAAGTGAAACTAATTTAAGAAATGAACAAATAAATGTTTGGAATGAATTGAATTCAATATTTATGAAATAAAAGGGAAATTGAATTCAAACAAATTTGAAAATGAAAAATTAGAATAAAAGTAAAGATATAAACTAAAATGGTGAATTGGAAAAAAATATAAGAAGTATATAGAATATTTATATTGGACTTAAGAAATAAATGGAAAAATTCTTAAGTAAATTTTGAATTGAGGAAATATTCTAAGTTGATGGTTGAGTGAAGATTAAACTGGAAATTGTGAAATGGTAATGGTGAATAAGTGAATCAATGTGAATAAAGGAAAAGAAAATTGATAAAGCTAATAACCAATTGATAAATACGTAGGATGTATGTATATTACTTTATTCGCATAATGATTTGATCCAGAATTCGAGCACAGAATTTTGAGATAGTTACATCGATCCGAGTTATAATTTTTCACTTGATTTTCGACGGCAAACCTGGATATGGATTTTTGGTTGATTCTGGAGATTCTCTATCATAATTTACAGCTATTCAAGGAGAATGACGGTTTCTGATCAAGAAAACATATCTGAGTCTGCACTAGAAAGTCGGGTGGACGATACTAGTTCGGAAGTGAAATTGTGTGATCGAGTGAGCGATCGAATTTGGTATTGCGCACAGATGATATATGTACATCGTACGACCTAAGTTAAACAAATATTGAAAATTCGTGAAAGGAAATGTATTAGATGGTTTTAAATACGTAGTTAGGTATTATTGCTGGTAGAATATACATGTATTATAAAGGAAAAGGAAATTGGGATTTTTGATTCATAAGATAAATTAAATTGCTCGTCAAAAGGTATGTATTTAAATTTCCATATGAAATTTGATGATTTTCTTGTCTAGCCACTTGGCTTTTTGTTTTCTTTTGAAGTCTGGAGGCCCATTGTGGCATTTTGTAGTCGTACCGAGCTAGCCGCGCAAAGGCGATGCTGGCGAAATTTTCGAAAATTCAGGGAGTTAGATTTGTTTTGGCAAGTTGATAAAACTGTTTGGTTTCAGAAAAAAAGATAAACGGGTTAAGGATCATTCTTCTTAACTAGTAATTTCAGGACGAAATTCTTTTAAGGAATGAAGAATGCGACGATCCAAAAATTTTGAATATTTGAAAATGAAATATTTAATTGATTTAAATATTGGAAGGTATTTTGAACTTGAATTTCAAATATAACTATAAATTTGGCAATTAAATTATTGAATTTAATTTTTAAAGGTTGGGTAAAATATTGAATCTTCGGTTTTATGCTTGTTAAAAATATTTTCAAGGCTTAGAAAATTTATATTGATAATACTGAAGATAATGGAAGCTTCAGAATTGGATTTGAAAATGATTTGATCAGTTTTGAAATGTTATCGTTTAAATCGATATTTAAAAATAGTCTTCCGAGGCACAGTCTCGGAATTCGATGAAACCAGTTCCATTAGATCTGTAATATTGTATTATTATCGGATTTCAATTATCGTAGTGTTTGGAGTAATCGTTTGGCCGTACGATAAGCAAACGCGCTGAAATTTATATCGAAACCAAATTTAATAACTGGTCCAAGAAGCTATTTTCTCCATTCGATCGAATTAGGACTCGGAACCTTTTCCATTGCGTTCGGAATAGGAGTTCAACATTATAAACTCCTAGCGCACGCCTCGATTGGAGAATGAGATTTTGTGTTGCGGAAATCGAGACGCGATTTGAATTTAAATTTGAATATTAATAGTATAATTTAACCAGTGTGCCAGGCATTGACACGTAAAGGAAATCATATAGCACATGTTTACTTTTCTCTACCAAAACGAAACACGCGTTGTTTTAAAGAAAAGAAAAATAAATAAAAGAAAAGCCGAGCCTTTTCTTTTTCAATTCGAAATCAAAAAATCATCGAAATGAAAACGAAATCAAAGAAAACAATGGCCGCAAGTTAATTCGAATCACCTCTTCTCTTTCCCGTTTGATAATCATAAAAAAAGGGCTGCGATCGGAGATTGAAAACGTAATCGAATTGACTTTTGTTTCAAAAATCGCATGGCGGGTTAAAGGGGAAGCTCGACATCTTGACTAGGGTCGCGAGCTCGAGGTCTGGGAGTTCTTCCTCGATAATGCGACCGTGTTCTGGAGTTTGACTAAGGCGTCGTCACGGCGCAAGGAGGCACGAGCTCGCGTTCGATCGAGGGTTCAGTGTCGTTGCTGTTCTAGGCAAAGGGAAATTTCGATCTAGGGTTTCGGAGTCAGTGGCATGGGTGATTGGATAGAGCAGCGACTGGGTTATAGGCCGATGAAATCGTGGTCGAACTGATGGAAGCTAGCAATCGGTTTTGAGTCGGTGGAGATGGTGTTCGTGCTCGTGTCGTAGCGGCCGCAAGCTAGGATTTCATGTGCGAGGCCTGGATTTTTGATTGTCAGTAAGGTATATTTTTTAAAAAACTTGTTTATTTAATTTTATACATTTATATATAACACCTTTTACAGAAAAGAAGAAAAATAATAATACAGCAATAAGTTTTATAAAAACAGTAATTTATATATATGTGTGTATATATACAGGAAGATAAACTACTGCTGTTATATGTAAAAATTAAAATATAAGTAAAATACAATTTACTAACTAATTAACCTATGTAACTATTTTGGTAACTAGAAAATATTTTGTTAAAAGAAAATTAGCTTAAATAAAATAATTAGTAAATTAAATAAATAAGTGGTAATTAGTTGTTTGATTAATTCAATTATTAATAAACTGTATAAATGTTTATACAAGGTCAAAATCTTGAAGAAGAAAGCTAATTTGGGTGGATTGCAAAATACAAAGCAGAGGTGAGATATTCTCACTCAATTGAAAAATTAAAATTAAAATTTCAGTTATTGATTGATTGTCTGATTGTGATAGTATACATAGTAATATATATATATATATATATATATATATATATATATATTGGAGTGATTGATTTCCCGCATTATATAGCGGATGAGACCCTATGGGTGCGGATGATTTGATATAAATCCCATATACCGTGATATTCCACCTCGAAGTGGAATTCGTATTTAATTGTTGTGCTAACATCTGTGGATGCAGGGAAACAGGTTGGAGGGATCCAACTAGATTCCTCAAATATTTGAATTTGTTTCATATGTTGTGTGTTGATTTATTGATAATCTGTGAACGATTATGTTGGTGATTGAAATCATTAAAGGCTATAGTTTAGCTGAATTTATTTCTGGTATCGTAGGATACCAGAAGTATATAATTGGATTTTTGGAAATTAAAGTAAAAAGTTTATAGTAAATTAATTTTAGAGAATTGGATAAAATTAAAACAAGCAATTTTAAAGGGATGAAGATTGAATTTTGAAATCCTATCAAATAAATTCTAAGTATAGGGAAAAGATTTTTATAAATGAAAATAAATGGACTTTGATTAGTATTGTTTAAAAGTTAAAGAATTTATTTAAAAATTCAGGTTTTAAAATCTAAATGAAGGCGTGAATATTGGATTAATGATTTTTGAAATAAATTTGGATAAATAAAGGAATAATTTATAAATGAAAATAAAATTTTGAAAATCAATTTGAAATTTGATTTGGTGTTTGAAATAAATTTTTGAAAATCAATTTGAAATTTGATTTGGTGCTTGACATAAATTTGGAAATCAATTTGGTATTTGATTTGGTGTTTCAAAGTGAATATTTGGAAATCGATTTGAACATTTGTATATTTGGAATTTAAATTCACAATGGAATTTATATTGGAAAGGGAATTTGTTTTAAAAATAAATATTGGTTTATTTATTTTAAAATTGTGGAAAGGAATTTACGGATTTGAAATGTAAATTGAAATAAATCAAGAAGGATTGATTGATTGATTTAAATAAACCATTTTAGAATGGAAAGTGTACTTTCCCTGAAAGGCCAAGTATGTTTTCAAAGTAGCTTCTAAAATATAAATTAAAAGTTCTAGAATTGGTTTTAAAAAGAATATTGTTGGAGAAATTATTTTTGGAAATTGTTTTTGAACCTTTAAAGTAAATATTTATTAAGTTAATTATAAAAGTGATAATTTAAAGATTTAGTTGATATTTGATTTAGAAAATGGTTATTTAAATAGTTATACTCTATCTAATAATTTATTTTAAAACTATTTTGGGCTTAAGACTTACATGAGATATGGGTATAAAATTTCATAACTAATATTTTAAATAAAGTGTTTAAAAGTAGTCTTTATCCAAGCATTTCCAAATATATTTTTGATAAGTAAATTAAATTATTTTGAAGTATTCGGAGTCGGCAAATTTTTCAGTGGAAATAAATAATATTTGGAAATTTATTCTGCGTGAGGAAAGTGATTTTGTAATTTGTTTTTAAAGCGTTGAAGTGTTACAAATATATCTTGCGAAGATATTTTGAAAATAGATAATTTGGAGAAATTACTTAAATCTGGTGATTGTTGTGAATATTGATTGATAGTTAAATAACCGACTATCAATATTGGCCTTTCAATGGCATTTGAATTTCGATGCAATGGGGGGTCGAATTCCAAATAATTATCCGAAATCCATATTGAATCTTTGTGATGGATCTTTTATTTAAAAGATCAAAGTGGAAATTTTGTTGTGATTTACTTGAAATCTGAATGTAACACTTATTTTCAAAATAAGCACTCATTATTCGAATTAGCCAAGAGAGGACTTTGTGTCATAAAACTCATTCTGAATAATGATACTACGAAATGGGATTGCATTTGAAGATGGTGTTGAAGATCGGATATTTTCGAAAACGAAAGGATTACCTGTCGAATGTCTCTGCATTAAGTTGCTCCGGTACAGAGATTTTATCACCCTTTGTGATGGGGAGTTCGGACGTGATTAGTGAATATCCGGATTTGCAAGGGCTTCTTTGAAGTGCCTTCGGTTCCGTTCGAACCCGGAACGGACTTGTATGGTTGTATGTCTGACATTACACTTTGAGATATAAAGCTGCTTTCTATCAAATACATTTCTGTTGGTGGCGGATAATTTATTCTCTTAGCTTAACACCCTTCTCTGAGATGTATGAGCTCAGAGGTTGTGTAGTTGATGGTTATTAGTGATATACTCCCAATTTGGTAGTGTGGCATGTTGAATGCTGCTAATCATTTGTTGATCGAAGCATGACTTTTGTGAAAAGTGTAGCTTTATGGACGAGACTTCGTCGAACCTCACACCCCGAAAATGGTCGAAACAGGAAGTTCGCGACAAGGTTATGGGGGTCGCGCCCCTTATGGTATGTACATTTCCTTCTAGATAAAGTGTGGTATCTGGTATGGAGCCCGGATATTGAACTTATGTGGATTATTAAAGGTGGTATTCTGGTATGGATCCAAAATTATTTAATGCAAGGTTGTTGGTTGAGGAGGCACCACGGATAAAGGTTGGTCTAAACCGGAGGGTGGCATACTCGTGTTAGTAGTTACCTAGTTACAGAGGTAACCCGACCTTGTGTTGGTAGAGATCCGGTTAGGTTCTGGAGGGCGTCCCTCCAGAGACATCCCATTCGGTGAGGAAGTTCCTTAGCCTTACCATTTGTTGTAAATCCAAAGAAATAATACGAGCCCTGTACGGTTTTAGTTGTATAACCTGCCTTTTACTTATGGTGGTGACCTGCCGTTTAATTGGTAGGTATAGTAAGTATACCATTGTGACGACCCAGTATTTTAGCAGTATTATTTTAATAGATATTTAATCTTTTTTGAATAAAAAGTAAACTTATCATTTTAAATTGAATATGACCTTTGAAATAATTGCCATTTATTTGTATGGATTTGTATTTTTGAAAGGAAATTGATTTGAAAATTTAGAATAAAACAATTCTATCCATATTAAATATAAATATAAAATATATAAATGCATATATATGTTATAAACCAAAGAGTTGATAGTTAAATTTCAAACAGAAATAAAATTGATAAGTTATTCTAACAACAATATATCTGATTAAAATAAAATAGATCTTATAAATACTAAACATAAATATAAAACAAATTTATGGTTATAAACGTAACTATATAAACATAAGTATATAACTATGTCTAAGTAAATGAAATAGGTATGAACACAAACATATATGTGTAGGATAATGAAAATACAAATGCAAGAATAAAAGGATAAGTTGAGAACTATATATATACACATACAAGAGGATATGTTTGCATAACTATATATCAATTCAGGTAGTAATGTGTGTAGACAAGGTAGGAGACATCATCAAAAAAGAAAATATCTAGTCAAGTACATATTTAATCAAATCAGGTTGGATAAGAATCAAATCACTCAAAATAAAATAAAATAAAGATATAAAGAATATAGCCTGTACAAAGGTCTCAAGCTTACTCTGCATGCTTTCACTATGTATGTAGATACATATTCTTGCCTTGTCCATATTCTGGCATTCAAAAAGAAAGAATAACCAGAGAAGAATAAAATATAAACGAGCTGCCACTACAAATTAAAAATAGAATAAAATCAAAGCAGATCAGGTTCGAATGGATCAAGTAGGAAGCAGGCAGCATATTTTAAAGCATATCATACTGTGAGTAACCCAAGTTTTGATCTGTTCAAAATATATTGATAACCAGGCAAAGAAATCTTGTACGTGGACATAGATAAAATAGGATAAAGATGTAAACATAAAGTACATTCACATTTAATGCTAGGACAACATTAAATCATTTCAAATTTCTTATAAAATCTAGCATGGTCAAATAAGGAGGCAAACAAATATCGTATCAGCCTCCTTAGCTAAAGAATATCTCTAATCAAATCATAGAATAAAAAAAGGAAATAGAACTTGCTTGTTCCAGTAAACACCTACCTGTACAAAGCCTTCCTTTATTTATACATCCATATTCATTTCGTTCAAAACAAACATAGTAAACCAAAAATATAAACATCACTCTATCTTCAAGTCCAAAAACATCTGCTGAATAAAAAAAAGGGGAAGGGCAGAACAGATTCAAAGGGGAGATCAAAATACAGTTTTTCAAAACTGGAAGAGTTCTCTGGTTGTAAATTTCTTCAAGTGAGTAAACAATTTAAATCAAACTACATATATATATTTATTTGTTTCCAAGTATGAGATTTGAAGTTGCGTTGTTATGCATATATATACATAAATTTCCTCTGTGTATAAATATTTGTAGGTGTGAATGCCTGTTTATGTTGAAAACCATCACTGTTTCTTGATTCAGAGCATAAAGGCTCGATCAAAAACCCAAATACCACACCCCTTGATCTCTGTTAGGCTGAAAGTTTCAAATACAAAATGTTTGTTTGGTCATAATCAAAGTTAAAAATTTATCTCCAGCAAAATAAGATCAAGTGTGCCTGAAAACTTCATAGTCCTGATGAACATGCACATACATGATAAATCGAATGTCATAAATTGTTGATTCAAGCATATAACATGAATTACCATATGAAAACAAGATTTTTAAAACAAGGATGGTAATTTTTCTTTGAGTATGCTGAGAGCAGTGGCTAAATGACCTATAAATGGGTTTTGAGCGATCCTAGATGGTCGAAGGATCTTGGGATGTCAAGGATGTGACCGGAGATGGAGGAGCGTCTACTGATATCGGGAAAAATGTTCTTAAATTTTTATATTGTGGGAATTGAAGGATCGAGGCACAAATAGGGTTTAGCTCGCGTTTTTGAACAGGGTTGGGAACGAGGTGATATCGCCACATCGGGTTGATCGAGTGGCACGGCATGCAAGGGGATGATAGCGTGGAAGTCAGGCGATGCTTTGACATGGAGCACGTGCTCTCTGATGATTGGAGGAGGAGGAAGGGGGCGTTTCGTGTGTGTTGTTTTGATCAGTTGCGAGTCAGATGGCGCGATTTAAATCTCATTGTTGTTTGGGGATACTGGATGCTCTGGTGGTGTGCGTGGGTTGTAGCGGACTGATCGATGGCCAGAACTTCGATCGTAGATGGCCGAGATCATAGTGCACGTGCACATGAATACTGATACATCGATTGGAGTTTGAATGGAGGAAGGGGAAGACTCTCGGGAAATTTGGGACGGATCTCGTTTTCGTTCTCAAGGCATTCGCGTGATTTATTGTTGGTTTGTGTTTCTTTGACCTGAAGCTACGTAATGAATTTGGATAAGCTTCAATCCAGGACGTTATCAAGTTTCCAGTTAATAAGGTATTAGCCAAGGATTTTTTCCAAGGAAAATAAACCTGGGCATAAAATTTAAAACGTGAACAAAAGTTTAAAGGCATGAGCAATTTGAGTTAGCAAATTTACAGGTATAAGTCGATTAGCAAGTTTTATAATAAACCTTTAGACTAGTTTTCTTTTGACAAGAATAATAAGTGAGTTAAGTTCTTAAACAAGTCTCAATATAAGTAGAAAAGCCAAATGTTTTTTTAGAATTTAATTTGTTTGTTTTAATAAAATTCTATAATTATCTAATTTTATTCAAAAGTGTTTTCAAATGAAAACTTAGTGACGAAAATTAAGTAAGATAATAACTTATCTTAAGGTAGTATAGGTCTTGATTAATGAATGGATAATTAATCAATATAATTAATTAATGATAGTTAATTAATAAGTAAATTGAAGATCATTAATTAATGTAATTAATAAAAGTAATTAAAGGCTAATTAATGGAATTGGTTAATTAATTAAAGGAAAAAAAGTTCTTAATATAATTAAAGGTTAATAAATCAGAGATGGTTTATCACGGAAGGAAATTTATGGGAGATTAAATAATTAATTCAAAATAAATTAATGATAAGTAAGTCAGATTTAAGATAAGCTAGGTGCTTTAAGTATTAATTAATTTAATTGGAGCTTAATTAAATTTATTAAGAATGATTAATCAAGGGTGATTAATTAAGATGGATGATTAGAGAATAATTAAATTGATCTGTAATCAATAATGGTTAATCTAAATTTAATTACTGTAGAGAAGTAATTAAAGAATTGTTAATGAAGGACGTTAACTTAAGTTTATCATACAATTAACTAATTAAGGGTAATCATTCATGGAATGTGGTTAAGTATAATTATTTAATTGGGGTAATTAAATAGTGATGAAAATCTTAATGTAATTAAAGAATAATTAATCAAGGAGAATTTACTAAGATGAATGATTATGGGATGGTAAATCAATTGGAGTGTGACTAATTAATAAGCAGGACTTAAAGGTGATTGATTTAATTCGATTATGGCTAATTAGATTTATTCAAGATAGTGTATCTTGCTTATGTATGATTAAATGATATTAAATGCTCTGAATTGATTGATATTGATACCCCTGATATGAAATGGTTCGTGATATGATGTGTTGGGTGGGCAATGATAACGGGGTTATGTATTAATGATGATTTTCTGAGTAAAAGTGACATCTTTAATTTAAAGTTGAATTGCATTTTACTTGAATGACATGTGTTAAGATGAACTGGATTCGAAGAGACCGGAGTCGGGTATTAGTTATACCCGAAACCACTTCGATTCTTTATAAATTGATACGTGAAATCAATAGGGTGTAATGAAATGATTTAAGTGGAATGGGACCATATAATCTAAGATCTGGAACTTAGAAATTGATGTGTGAAATAAGTGATGTCTATAACAACTTGTGGAGTGAAAGTTGATATAAGTGACCCGGGTTTATATGAGTTGTATACTTTTGTATTCCATGTTAAATGGGTTTACTCACGCTGGTTTCCAGCCTGACTCGGGTGTTACTTCGATGTAATGCTCGGGTCAGACCGAGTATTACAGATTTTCAGGTAGGTACGTTCTGGAGATCAAGATGCGAGCTGGATGGCAACACCGTTGAGAGTTTTCCGCTGTATTTATGTTATTGTTGCTCTGAGACTTGATAATTGTAAATATTCAGTGACTGTATATAATGTGAAACTCTGATGTATATTAAATGTAATCAACAGATATAGTATTCTTTTGTAAACTATTATTATTTATTATTATATTTTATCCGCTGCGAATGTGAGATGTTTTGTGTTTCTGTTCTTCTTCTTCTATCTCTTTCTTCTTTTCCATAACTATCTGGAATTTTCAGGTTCGAAAATTCCGAGTCGTTACAGTTGGTATCAGAGCTGAAAGGTTAAGCGAGAACCTTGGCTCTGGTGGGGATTTCTCATTAACTAGAGTCCGAAGTACTCTAGGATGAGTTGAGTGTATATATTATATGAGAGCGTACTTGTTATTTTCTTTTAAAGATTTTAAATGAAATTGTATAAGAATATATTTTATATATAAAGCAATATTTTCTTCTGATGAATATTTAGGTGATTGGTTGTTAAATTATTGGAATTAAGTTAAGAAGTAATATAATACAACCAAATTAAAACTAAATTAATTAAAAATGAAATTCTAGAATTAGAACTCAGAAATTAGAATTGTTTGAAACTTTAAATGAACAAAGTTAATTTGGTTTAAAAGGGTTAAATCAATCGTTGAGAATTTAGCTCGAACTATATAATTCGAGATGGTTTAAATTTGAAGTTGGAATTGAACTCATTCAAATTGAATCCGATTTGAATTAATTGGATTTGGGATGGAAGATGTATAAGTTCAAAAATTTAATGGAAGATTTGAATTAGATTGAATTGAAATGATTGAAATTGAAGTGGGTTCAATTGAATGGATACTAGTCCAAAGTAATTAGAATAATTTTGGAATTGTAATTTAAGTGGAATTGGTTTAAAATCATAAAGGAATTTGAAATATACATTGTAAATGTAATTTATTAATTGAAATAAACTTTATAAATAAATGAGATTATAAGTTGAAATAAAATTCCAGAGAATATTTGAAAATAAAGTGAGATGAAATTCCAGAGTAATATTTAAATATGAATTGGATGGATTGGGAATTTGGAATTTTTGGGAAAATTTAAAATTCCTTTGGATTTGAAAGTGGTTTCCAAAAGTTTTGGAGAAATAATAATATTATTTCAAAAATATTTTTGTGTTGAATTTGAAATCTGGAAGATTTGAAATTAAAAATGTTTGGAAATGTTTTTAAAGAGATAAAAGCATTGAACTCTTTCGGTCACTGGAAAATAACGTCGGTGATGACTGCAGCATCATCGATTTTTATTTTCGAGTTTCTAAAAGAGAAATTGCTACCAAATTGTTTTAAATTGGGATTATTTGTGAATTGGGTTTGATTTTGAAATTCAAAGGGATAATTGAATTTGCCAAAGAATTTTGGATATAGTTGCATTCTAAGGTGATATTGAAATTTTGGGAATTTGTTTAAACTCTGGAATCTTGATTAAATGTTTATGGAATAAATAAAATATATTGGTCAAATAAAATGTATAACTCCAAGTTAAAAGCAAAGTGTGAATGTAATTGATTTTAAATAGAAGTTGAAAAAATTTAAATTATAATTAAAGTTGTACAAGTTTAAAGATCAAATGGAATTTGATTTGAAGTTGGAAGAAAATTGAGAATCAATTCAATTTGAATTGGGAATGAATCAAGTCCAATGGAAATTGGAGTAAATTAAATTGGGATTGGGTTAATTTAAATGGAGTGGAAATTTAAATTGAATTGTTGGGGAAGTGAACAGTTTTGACTCTTGACCATTATCAATGTAAATTGTTTTAATATAAATAGTTTTAAATCTATTTACTATACAACTTTCTTTTTTTTAAACCTAAACTGTTTTATACTGGTTTTCCACTACTTTTGGAACTCTTTAACTATTTTACAACTGTTTTATAAACTAATTATTAATTTTCACCTAAGTTACGAATTAATTTCTATTTTACAACTATTTTGCAATTATCTAAGATTTTCTATAACTATTTAATTATTTTCCAACTATTTTACAATTAGTTAACTATTTTACAATTATTTTGCAAACTAATAATTATTTTTCAACTACTTACCTATTTTTAAAATTTTCAAGCTATTTTCTAAAAATAAACTGGTCGGAGTTCAAACTGTTATTGATTTAAATACTCAACTGAGATAAGAATTGAGGTAATAATCTAAATGGGGATTAAGGCAAACGTGAATAAGTGAATGTGATAGGAAGGAAATTGATTTGGCTAATAATTAATGAAGTTAAATACATAAGATGTACGTATATTGTTTTATTCGCATAGTGATTTGATCCAGATTCGAGCACATATTTCGAGATAGATATATCGATCCGGGTTGGAATTTTTCACTCGATTTTCGACGGCGAACCTGGATATGGATTATTGATTGGTTCTGATATTCTCTATCATAGTTATAGCTATGCAAGGAGAATAACGGTTTCTGATCAAGAAACCAGATCTGAGTCCACACTAGGAAGTCGGGTGGACGATACTAGTTCGGAAGTAAAATTGTGTGATCGAGTGAGTAATCAAATTAGTATGGCGTACGGATGATGTGTACATCATATGGATTTGAATGAAATTGATATCGGAAATTGTGAATAAGAAATGTGAAATGGTATTTTGAGAAATATACAATGGATAAAGGTGAAAATTGGATATTTTTATGGATTTTTGGAAGTGTTTGAAGTATAAAAGGAATTTTATACGAGTTTAAAGTGATCCAAAGTTTTAAAAATTATATATATCTGTATATATATAAAGGATCTTATGGGGATTTTGGAAAGGGTTTTGGGAACCTTTGGATTTGGAAAGACTTTTGACTTTTGGGTAAAATCAATATTGAATTTGGAAAGCCTAGTTTGAGAATTATCGATTTTGGAATAATCGATTTTGTGTAAAGGAGCTTTGATGAAATTCATACTAGGTGTATGATTTGGAAGATACTATATATGTATAGTATAAAATGTTTTGATGATGACTCTGGAGAAAAAGGCGCTCCCTTGAAATGAATTTCTCAGGAGTGCCACTGGGTGGTGCTGCCTTAAGCCCCAGGGGGGTTCTAAAGTTGATCCTGTGAGGAGTCCGGACAAAACTAGTTCCTGAGGATTATGGGTAGTGTACCATAGCGAAAATCGTGTGTGCCGCGGAGAGCCAACAGTCTGCGTTTGATTTTATATCGGTAGATTGCGACACTATGGTATACCACATAGCGAAAGTTGTGTGTGCCTCTGAGAGCCAACAGTCTACGTTTGAGTTTATCTCGGTAGACTGCGACCTATGTAGGAGTGGAGAAGTTTCATTTCGACAGCGAAAATCAGAGGCCGTGGAGAGCCTGCAGTTACATGGACTTTTGCTGCGATGGCAACGTAACCCTGGATGTAACTGTGATCTGTTGTGTGGGTTCCATGGCATAATCGAGAGGCCGCGGAGAGCCTGCAGTTACATGGACTTTTGTTGCGACTGCAACGTAACCCTGGTATGTAACTGTGACCATGGATGGGGGTGATGATTTCCAGAGCATACTCACAAAAATATTTCCTCTATTTTCAAAACTGTTTTCGACATTTTCAGTAAAATTATTTTCCAAGTATTTTCACTGGGTGTGGAAACAGGTTTACCAAGTACTTGTAGATTTTCAGTCCTACGCCTGATCAACGTGTGACTGAATCTCTGTGAGAACGAGGATGGACTTGTCGAAACATCGAGTTACAAAAGTATTTGTATAAAAACTATTTTTGAAATATTATATAGATTTTTTTTAAAGTAGTTTAAAAATAATCAAGGAAAATTTATCTTATTTTAAGCAATTTGATAAATCTGACTTCTTTCCTTTTCGAGGACGAAAATATTCAAAGGGGGGAGGAATGTGACGACCCGGTATTTTAGTAGTATTATTTTAATAGATATTTAATCTTATTTAAATAAAAAGTAAACTTATCATTTTAAATTGAATATGACCATTGAAATAATTGCCATTTATTTGTATGGATTTGTATTTTTGAAAGGAAATTGATTTGAAAATTTAGAATAAAACAATTCTATCCATATTAAATATAAATATAAAATATATAAATGCATATATATGTTATAAACCAAAGAGTTGATAGTTAAATTTCAAACAGAAATAAAATTGAGAAGTTATTCTAACAACAACATATCTGATTAAAATAAAATAGATCTTATAAATACTGAACATAAATATAAAACAAATTTATGGTTATAAATGTAAATATATAAACATAAGTATATAACTATGTCTAAGTAAATGAAATAGGTATGAACACAAACATATATGTGTAGGATAATGAAAATACAAATGCAAGAATAAAAGGATAAGTTCAGAACTATGTATATACACATACAAGAGGATATGTTTGCATATCTATATATCAATTCAGGTAGTAATGTGTGTAGACAAGGTAGGAGACATCATCAAAAAAGAAAATATCTAGTCAAGTACATATTTAATCAAATCAGGTTGGATAAGAATCAAATCACTCAAAATAAAATAAAATAAAGATATAAAGAATATAGCCTGTACAAAGGTCTCAGGCTTACTCTGCATGCTTTCACTATGTGTGTAGATACATATTCTTGCCTTGTCCATATTCTGGCATTCAAAATGAAAGAATAACCAGAGAAGAATAAAATATAAACGAGCTGCCACTACAAATTAAAAATAGAATAAAATCAAAGCAGATCAGGTTCGAATGGATCAAGTAGGAAGCAGGCAGCATATTTTAAAGCATATCATACTGTGAGTAACCCAAGTTTTGATCTGTTCAAAATATATTGATAACCAGGCAAAGAAATCTTTTACGTGGACATAGATAAAATAGGATGAAGATGTAACATAAAGTACATTAACATTTAATGCTAGCACAACATTGAATCATTTCAAATTTCTTATAAAATCTAGCATGGTCAAATAAGGAGGCAAACAAATATCATATCAGCCTCCTTAGCTAAAGAATATCTATAATCAAATCATAGAATAAAAAAAGGAAATAGAACTTGCTTGTTCCAGTAAACACCTACCTGTACAAAGCCTTCCTTTATTTATACATCCATATTCATTCGTTCAAAACAAACATAGTAAACCAAAAATATAAACATCACTCTATCTTCAAGTCCAAAAACATCTGCTGAATAAAAAAAAAGGGGAAGGGCAGAACATATTCAAAGGGGAGATCAAAATACAGGTTTTCAAAACTGGAAGAGTTCTCTGGATGCAAATTTCTTCAAGTGAGTAAACAATTTAAATCAAACTACATATATATATTTATTTGTTTCCAAGTATGAGATTTGAAGTTGCGTTGTTATGCATATATATACATAAATTTCCTCTGTGTATAAATATTTGTAGGTGTGAATGCCTGTTTATGTCGAAAACCATCTCTGTTTCTTGATTCAGAGCATAAAGGCTCGATCAAAAACCCAAATACCACACCCCTTGATCTCTGTTAGGCTGAAAGTTTCAAATACAAAATGTTTGTTTGGTCATAAATCAAAGTTAAAAATTTATCTCCAGCAAAATAAGATCAAGTGTGCCTGAAAACTTCATAGTCCTGATGAACATGCACATACATGATAAAATCGAATGTCATAAATTGTTGATTCAAGCATATAACATGAATTACCATATGAAAACAAGATTTTTAAAACAAGGATGGTAATTTTTCTTTGAGTATGCTGAGAGCAGTGGCTAAATGACCTATAAATGGGTTTTGAGCGATTCTAGATGGTCGAAGGATCTTGGGATGTCAAGGATGTGACCGGAGATGGAGGAGCGTCTACTGATATCGGGAAAAATGTTCTTAAAATTTTATATTGTGGGAATTGAAGGATCGAGGCACAAATAGGGTTTAGCTCGCGTTTTTGAACAGGGTTGGGAACGAGGTGATATCGCCACATCGGGTTGATCGAGTGGCACGGCATGCAAGGGGATGATAGCGTGGAAGTCAGGCGATGCTTTGACATGGAGCGCGTGCTCTCTGATGATTGGAGGAGGAGGAAGGGGGCGTTTCGTGTGTGTTGTTTTGATCAGTTACGAGTCAGATGGCGCGATTTAAATCTCATTGTTGTTTGGGGATACTGGATGCTCTGGTGGTGTGCGTGGGTTGTAGCGGACTGATCGATGGCTAGAACTTCGATCGTAGATGGCCGAGATCGTAGTGCACGTGCACATGAATACTGATACATCGATTGGAGTTTGAATGGAGGAAGGGGAAGACTCTCGGGAAATTTGGGACGGATCTCGTTTTCGTTCTCAAGGCATTCGCGTGATTTATTGTTGGTTTGTGTTTCTTTGACCTGAAGCTACGTAATGAATTTGGATAAGCTTCAATCCAGGACGTTATCAAGTTTCCAGTTAATAAGGTATTAGCCAAGGATTTTTCCAAGGAAAATAAACCTGGGCATAAAATTTAAAACGTGAACAAAAGTTTAAAGGCATGAGCAATTTGAGTTAGCAAATTTACAGGTATAAGTCGATTAGCAAGTTTTATAATAAACCTTTAGACTAGTTTTCTTTTGACAAGAATAATAAGTGAGTTAAGTTCTTAAACAAATCTCAATATAAGTAGAAAAGCCAAATGTTTTTTTAGAATTTAATTTGTTTGTTTTAATAAAATTCTACAATTATCTAATTTTATTCAAAAGTGTTTTCAAATGAAAACTTAGTGACGAAAATTAAGTAAGATAATAACTTATCTTAAGGTAGTATAGGTCTTGATTAATGAATGGATAATTAATCAATATAATTAATTAATGATAGTTAATTAATAAGTAAATTGAAGATCATTAATTAATGTAATTAATAAAAGTAATTAAAGGCTAATTAATGGAATTGGTTAATTAATTAAAGGAAAAAAAGTTCTTAATATAATTGAAGGTTAATAAATCAGAGATGGTTTATCACGGAAGGAAATTTATGGGAGATTAAATAATTAATTCAAAATAAATTAATGATAAGTAAGTCAGATTTAAGATAAGCTAGGTGCTTTAAGTATTAATTAATTTAATTAGAGCTTAATTAAATTTATTAAGAATGATTAATCAAGGGTGATTAATTAAGATGGATGATTAGAGAATAATTAAATTGATCTGTAATCAATAATGGTTAATCTAAATTTAATTACTGTAGAGAAGTAATTAAAGAATTGTTAATGAAGGACGTTAACTTAAGTTTATCATACAATTAACTAATTAAGGGTAATCATTCATGGAATGTGGTTAAGTATAATTATTTAATTGGGGTAATTAGATAGTGATGAAAATCTTAATGTAATTAAAGAATAATTAATCAAGGAGAATTTACTAAGATGAATGATTATGGGATGGTAAATCAATTGGAGTGTGACTAATTAATAAGCAGGACTTAAAGGTGATTGATTTAATTCGATTATGGCTAATTAGATTTATTCAAGGTAGTGTATCTTGCTTATGTATGATTAAATGATATTAAATGCTCTGAATTGATTGATATTGATGCCCCTGATATGAAATGGTTTGTGATATGATGTGTTGGGTGGGCAATGATAACGGGATTATGTATTAATGATGATTTTCTGAGTAAAAGTGACATCTTTAATTTAAAGTTGAATTGCATTTTACTTGAATGACATGTGTTAAGATGAACTGGATTCGAAGAGACCGGAGTCGGGTATTAGTTATACCCGAAACCACTTCGATTCTTTATAAATTGATACGTGTAATCAATAGGGTGTAATGAAATGATTTAAGTGGAATGGGACCATATAATCTAAGATCTGGAACTTAGAAATTGATGTGTGAAATAAGTGATGTCTATAACAACTTGTGGAGTGAAAGTTGATATAAGTGACCCGGGTTTATATGAGTTGTATACTTTTGTATTCCATGTTAAATGGGTTTACTCACGCTGGTTTCCAGCCTGACCCGGGTGTTACTTTGATGTAATGCTCGGGTCAGACCGAGTATTACAGATTTTCAGGTAGGTACGTTCTGGAGATCAGGATGCGAGCTGGATGGCAACACCGTTGAGAGTTTTCCGCTGTATTTATGTTATTGTTACTCTGAGACTTGATAATTATAAATATTCAGTGACTGTATATAATGTGAAACTCTGATGTATATTAAATGTAATCAACAGATATAGTATTCTTTTGTAAACTATTATTATTTATTATTATATTTTATCCGCTGCGAATGTGAGATGTTTTGTGTTTCTGTTCTTCTTCTTCTATCTCTTTCTTCTTTTCCATAACTATCTGGAATTTTCGGGTTCGAAAATTCCGGGTCGTTACAACCATAATGGTGGTATGCTGGCTAAGGTTAATATTATACTTTCGAAATGTTTTCCACGCTATGAACTAATGATAATATTAAAAAGATTTTGCATATCAAGCATGTTTGACTATCATAAGGAGAAATCTCCTCCAATTGTGCGATTGCATTATGTGTGTGGCGGGAGGCCTTATGGTAGTTTCATTTTTCAAAAGCATCAACGGATTTCTTTTCCTTTTCTTTGTGAAAATAACTGTTTTTAAGATCTCACACCAGTCCCATGACTGACCTGGAGTTTATTGTTCCGTTTCTAAACTCTGGGTGCCCAAATTTTCCACATGAGAAGCCTAGAGTCAGGTTATCAGTTGTTCTAGAGCGAAATCAGAAAAGTATGCTGTGGAGATCAGAAGCTAGCTGGATGGCAAGGCGCATCACTTATATTAGTATCTTTTGCGTTCAGGTTGCTGCAAAGTCAATTTCCATGTGAGCAAGTTATTATAATTGCCAGCGTCGTGTTCTATTGTTGTAAAAACTTTGATGATGTATGTATAAACTGATATAGTTCTTTGTTTTAAAGATTATTCATTTATCTATTATATATTGTTCCGTTGTGAAATGTGAGATTCTATTATTGTTTCTGTTTCTTCTTCTATCTTCTTTTTCTTTAACTCTAACGTTTGGTTTTTCAGCATTTGATACAGTGGACGTATTGATGTCGACTTTCGGGCGTCGAAATTTAGGTCATAACATACTAAATGCAAATTCTCATTTTCCAAAACCTTCCAAGTATGGATTTCAAAAATCACTTTATCCAATTTTCTTACTTATAATATAACTTAATCAAATATCACTTATATAATCATATATTTTATCTAAAAGATTTCTAATAAAACATCTACTTAGTTTCATAAAACACTTCTACTTTTGTGCATATATGAATCAAAATCACAAGCTTGCTTTCATTGAAATATTTACCAAACCCCTTTTTAAAAATATATTAAATAATAAATTGCTTTACATAATTTGATCAACATACGACATCAAACAAGCAATCATAACTATGATCAAACTTCCAATGTGCTATGCAGAAATCAACATATCCGATTTCGCTGCGCACTATGATCACTAATGGACCGAAATAAACTATATAAGTTTTGTAGTTTCAAAATATTGTATGTCATATTTATTAATAATAGTAAAATATTTATATATTACAAAATACAAATTCGTCCTAAGATGTTTAACCCGTTATTATCATATAAATATATGTATGTGTATGTATTCCCACAATTCCTAATTATAGGGTAACTATCGAAAGGGACATGGACTCTAAGTCTTGTTTAGGCTAATAACTCGTGTCATTTATATAAAATGTGTCGTGTTGGACCTTCTCTGGTACCATTCTTCGACAACCCATCTCTATACCCAAATTACCTAAGAGTATTACAAGGTAACATTGCTCGATAAAATGGAGAATGAGGCTATATGGGGTATACATAAGAATATTCCCTTGGACTAATATTGGTATATATTAAAACAACAAATAAATAACACATCTAGACATACATAGTATCAATACTAAGCAACAAATGCGTATGCCTCTAGGACAGAACAATACATAGTATACAATAAAAAGAGAGAACAAAGAGTCAATCACAGCGATAACATATAATAAATAATACAATAGAGTTATAAGATCGCCAAACCATGCATAAAGATGTCATCACCTGTATAAAACAGTCCAATAGAAATCAAGAATGCTATATCCAATAGGTGAATCATTCATACAACAAACATCATCATAGAAAATGAAACTATCAAATGAATCTGGCTAACTCTCAACAAAACCCTAATATTATATCATAAAGTCATATAATCAATAAATAATAAGAGATAGCCCATCAAATCATCCAAATGATTTACAATATCATACAAGTCACAATAAACAATCACAGTCCAAATCACAATTAACAAACAAAGGATATCTCTAGAATATGAAATTAGAAGAGTATGGATATTGGGGACTGACTACACTTTAGACACACAATCTCTAGTATAGCCAACTCATTGGATAGTGAATAATATATGCCAATCCATAACACACACATAACACCAAACCAGAAAGGGATGCTGATAGCACACAGCACACTCTAGGAACCCATGGTCTACTAGCCTCCCGCTAATAGCCGGATATGTTCCTATAGTCTTCAGTAACCTCAACAGACATCGCCACCCCCATCTAACAATGGCTCGTCAACGTGTAGCCTTTCTCTCGACCCTACACTTGCCCTTATGGTAATCGACCACTAGCCTATGCGACATAAAGGGATACCAACTACCAATCCCGCACACCAAATAAAATAAACAACAATGGTATCGTGGATCTAGGGCATGACCCTACGATCAGGCCGCTAAGGTGGAAACTGACTAATCTGGTTCACTGTCGAAACATAGAGGGTGTTGGACATAGGTGGATGACATATAGTACTCATATCCTGTATCTTCATATAGCTTTAGATGTAAGCCATCATAAGGCTTTGTAAAATTCAACACATGACTATGATATGCTAGAATTCTAATCCTTTGTCGACACATGGCTTTACTCATTAAGCAACACATGGCTATAGTATATTCACCCAAGCGAGTACATCACTTACATGAGTAATCTCCATTCAAGTGACATTTACTTACAAAGAATAATCAAACATATAACATAAAGGCGTCTCATACCATCGCATATTATTCGAATAATTATTAAATGCTCATAAACTATACTTGATTGACACTAGATATCTCTATATAACAAGTCAAATGAATAACAGGAAAAGTGTTACCGAAAGTGCTAAACCAGATAATATGTAACGACCCGCTATTTTGGACTATTCGTATCCGCACATGTCGGACTTGAATAATTCAAAATACCGAATTGTTAATTTAAATTTGGCAAAACTGAGATATACAGTAAATAAATAGTCACAGAATCACAGACACAGAGTAATAATATGCAGCGGAAGTAAAAGAAATAGTAGTTCATAAAGCTACTATATAAATATATAAGATACATTAGAGTTTACAACAGAAGAGTAATATGATACATCAAATACAAATCAAAATACATCACTGGAATCATCGAATACTGAAAGCAGAATAGATGGATGGATCTTCTAGCAAAGCTCCAACTCCAAAGGTGAGTCTCGAAAGCTGAACCACTCAGTCTGACCCGAGCGTAAAGCAAAACACAAAACACTCGAGTCAGGATTAATATTCTCATATCAATAAATCCAACTCAAGTGAAATAACAATCGAAATACAAGTAACTCAAAGGATGTTGGAATCACCATCCTCTAAGGATCCGTTAACTATTTACTATGTAGTAGTATACGCTAAATAGATAATGTCTATCAGTAATATAAATATCAAAATAGTGTTAAGGCGTTACCATTATCCCCCTTAACACATTTTTATACAAGCGTTATAGTCTATACAGCGCTGTAAACTCCACCGTAAACTAGTGGGATATCAGGGAGTACTCCATAGGTATAACACAAAACAAATTCATAGGGGTTGCGTATATAGGGATACAAGTATGACAAGGCACATGAGGCAATACCCAAGGTAGTGAAACTACCGTTTGCCTGATCCGGACTGGTGAGAACGCATCGCCGCAGCGATCGCAACACCGCGAAACAATACTCCTGAAATTCCGAGGGTGCACCAATCGATAAACAAGTAATGAGTAGTAGTTACGAAGAAGTGTGTTCGCTCGAGGTGGCTAACCCCATTTGGCCCGGCACGTCTTCTGTTTTAGTCATTTCCAATTTGACAAAAGTGTCAAGGCTATCCATTATCGTTCTCTTTCTTCAGTCATCACGTACATCATTCCAACCACTTCATTCTGGATCATCACTCCGCGTATAGTTATTAAAGTGGTTTTCGGTTTTGACAGAGAGTATGTCCATAACCGATTCCGGTTTCTTTAATAACTTCCATAATTATTACACCGATTGGTCATTTAATATATTTCAAAACCAAATCAAATTCAATTTCAATTAGAGTTCATAAATCAACATTTCATTTGTTTTACAATATCGATTTCCAAAATCTATGTTTTCAAAACTTCCAAATTACCATTTCAAAGTCTTACAATTCGATTTCAATTTTATTTTAAATAATTCAAGTATTAATTCAAGTTCGTTTATAAGTTTCCTTCCGAAATCATTTAAATTAACTTAATTTAACCTTTAATTCAATTTAAATTCATTGATCGATTACAGTCAATATTCGTTAAGTAAATTTATCATTCAAAACAATTTCCATTAAATTAACAATTCACTAAGCCAATTACTTACGTTCAACTTAATTATACCAAATCTTCGAATTGAAATAAATTAAATTCGTCAAATCAATTCTTTAAATTACAGGTCTTGCGTTAATTTCAATAAATCCCATTCATTTCAATAAATCACATTTTGTTTCTTGTTATAGAAATTCATTTTTACTTATTTATTGACTTCGTTACAAATTTCAAACTCAATTAACAAAGAACTAAATTTCACATAATCGAGAAGCTGCAATTCCACTTATTAACTTACTTAAATAATTTTCCAAAACTTTAATAAATAAAGAAACTCAATTTCATTTATTAATGAAGTTCAAATCCACTTATTCAAAAGTTCAATTTCTCTTATCAAAGAATTCAATTTTTATTCAATTATCAAATAATTAAATCTTATTCAATTTATTAAATAATTTCAATCTTAATTATTAATAATTTCAAAACTTAATAATTACGAACTTGATTATAAATTCAAACTTAATTATTAAATTATTTCCACTTAATTTGGAATTCAAACTTAATTATCAAATCATTTAACTTAATTATAATTTCAACATAATAATTTCAAGCTTAATTATAATTTCAACTTAGTTATAATTTCATATTTAATTATTAAATGATTTCAAACTCAATAATTTCAAAACTCAATTATTACTAATTCCAAATTATTTATTGATAATTCCAAATTTAATTATTAAATAATTAAATTTCAAACAACGTTCTTTCATCAATTACTACGTTAATATTTGCTTCATATTTCAATCTTTACATTTTCCTTTCAAAATTCAAATTCCAACTTCATTTTAAAACTTATTCTTTGCTCGAACAAAATCATTATTTTATTTTTAAATCAAATTATTGACCAATCAGATTTTATTTAATTCTCTATCCTAAGTCAAGTTCATTTGGGTATTTATCATTTCAACCCGATTCCATTTCAATTCAAAATCAAAGCATAGCAAAAGGAACTTGCAGTGTGATAACAGGGATGGTGTCAAAGTAAATAAATAAGCAATAACAATATTCAATAACAATCCAATCATTAATTCAAATAATCCCGAAATAATCGTATTAATTCGCATTGTTGTTTGTGAGAATTAATATAATTATCTCTAGAATCTACACTATCATTTCATGCAGATTAAAGATTATTATACTAATTATTCATACGGTTCTTCACTTGTCATTTGATTTCAATTTTACACTACAACAATTAATCCAACATACTTTCAATGGTTCAAAGTGTAATTATCACTATTTTACATGTCAATTAATTTAACAATTAAAAGGGTCATATTTAACTAATCAAATTCAACATATATGTCAATTCAAATTTTAATTATCCTACGTCAAATTCAATTGCATAATATTTATCACTTTATACATCACAATTTAACATCCAATATAAACAACAATCAATCAATCAATTATCAACCAAACAGTATTATCGTCGCATAAATAATTAACAGATAATGATGTCAGATGTCATAGGTGAACTGATACATAAATAACAGTGCAATAAAAACAGCATCATATTTCAATTGTCGTTTCAATTGAAATCAAATTTAATAAATAAAAGAATATTAATCGTGAGTGGTTGCTCACCTTTCGAGGCTAGAGAAAACAGGAGATGTCACGGATACGCACACTGATACGGGCACTGAAATAGGGTTACGAATCTAAGCACGAATTCGATGATCAAAGCTGATAACAGAGAATAGACGAAATCAAATTAGAATTGGGTCGATGAAGATAAATAGGTGTAAGTAAACTTATATATATAAGATTATATATACATATATATAAATTATATTCTAAATTTAAACATATATTAAATTAAATATATGTAGTTCAAAATCGTTGTTTTATACTAAAACGCATGTTGAAGTCAAACATATATAATAATAATATTTTGAAATCGATATTTAATATGAGCTTATGCATTATACAGCCTTATATACATGCAATTTAAAACCAAAGTTATTATAACATATATACCAATATACTTACATTAAAATCAATGTTTGATTTAAACCTATATCTTCAAAAAAAAAAAAATTAACACAATAACCTCCTTATAACCCGCAACAAAACAAAAAAAATATACATACCCTCTAACCTGTAATGTAATACTACTAATGTATTATATAGGTTTATATATAAACACATAGAAAACCTATTACATGCTAACAGCGCAACTATATAACCGAGTGTATATAGTTTACAGTACTCTAGTTGTACTAATATATAGCCTCACATACATAAACAATATAATAGCAACTATTTCATGCATATCTTTAACATATAAATACTGTGGCCATAACCTTTATAGAATCTCTTACTGTAAACTAGATTTTATACCAACACCTACAACTATATAGAACTAGAAGATATAAAGGCACATCATGTTCTATCATAACATATACTATATATATGACATATAAAAATCTAGATGCACTGTAAAACACTTAAAAACAAATTAATTTGTATAATGCGAAACTGGATGCATATACCATACCATGTTTTAAAACCAATTCATAGAATTATATTTTACATAATCAACATATAAACATACATACTATAACTAATATAGGTAGATATATTTATATTTCTAGACTTACGTACACAATCAAACAAATATATAAACTATAGTCAACAATACTTATATGTACAAAAATATGGCTGCAGATTTGGAACCTATTTAAGAACTTACATATTTTATAATATATAAACTTAAATATAACTAACCCGCAGATAAAAAGACGAAGGAGACACGTCCGGAGAGTGGAAGGCACAGCCGAGAGAGAAAAGCGCAGGGTGAAATCGGGTTGCGGGCTACGCTCGCGTGCCGGAGTTGAGATGGATCCGGTTGCACGAGAGAGAGAGGAAGGTGGATCAAGTGTGAGGGAGAGGGCGTGAGCAGCTTAGCTTCGGTGCTCTGGTGGTTCGGCTAACTTGGTGCCGGAAGCGGGATCGGAGGGAGGAAGGTAGCAGGCTGGGCATGGGCGAATCTACGGAGGAGGGTCAGTTGCAAGTTGGAGGCTGGAAAGAAGGACAGCTGCGTGCAAAATAAGATTGGAGGTTGTGGTGCGGAATGGTGGTCGGCGTTCGTGGGAAGGACTGCTCGGGGAATGGTGGCGGTGGTGCGGAGCACGGAGGCGCAATAGAAGGTTGCTGCGTGCGCGGCTCTGATGGAGAAGGCTAGGGTGGGTCGGCTTCAAATATTATTTTTTTTGTGTACAGGCACACATTTTTTCAATGAAGAACATGCATGAGTGGGAAGAAGGAGAGCCTCTGTTGAATGCTATGGCATGAAAAAGAAAGAAGAATAAATAAATGAGATGGAGTAGTAGGCTAGAGGGGACGTGATATATATTTATCACAAATCAATGCTTATGTGCTGTCACTCACCTCTACATTTTGCAACTTGTATCAAAATAGAAATGCTGAGAAAGAGAATACAAAATGAACCAGTGAATAATAAATGGACATAAGGAATAGTGAAGGTTACGGTTTGAATTTCACAAAATGTTTAATGGCTAATGACCGTTGGTTTACAAAGTGGGTTATGAAAGGACAAGGAACAAAGAGATTAAAACGGGTACCGATACGGTTACCGTTTACGCAGATTCCATGGCGTATCGAACTACGAAATACCCACATGAATATACTGCGGCGATCAGCATGACACAACGATCAAAACGGTATATAGCAGTCAGTGGTACGATCGAATTATAAAAATTCGAAATTTTCTACTACGGAAAATGCAAGAAAAACGCATAAAAATAAGATCGACGGAGCCAAAGATGTCCGAATTTAGAAAAACGACAAACTGACAACTTGCACAAAAGATGTTTTAGAATTTTTCTATATAAAAATATTTTCGTTTTGAAAACGTTTTATTTTCATCGCTTTTT
The DNA here is from genome assembly GCA_030765085.1 of Allium cepa. NCBI lineage: Eukaryota > Viridiplantae > Streptophyta > Magnoliopsida > Asparagales > Amaryllidaceae > Allium > Allium cepa. The sequence goes on from CM060931.1 coordinate 311,556,078, forward strand.
AACTGATTAAATTGAAGTAAATTTACGCGCGAAATAAACTTTCGTATTTTCGGACGAAAATTTGCCAGTTGCTATGTTTAACTGGACGCGTTTCAAATATCGAATTTCCATTGCGAAATTTTATTGTTTCTTTTTATTTAACGAAGATTTTCATTTAACGCAAAACGCACGTTTCTTACGTTAAAATTTATTAATTCAGTTTCTGTTATTGGTTACGACTATTTCATATTATTACATTACGATTTCAATATGTATTACATTATTGATCTTATCGAAATTGGTCGTCTACGAATTTGGTTTTGGATTTGTAACATATATACGAAGAAATTTCCATTCAATAAATCGTAAAATTTTATTTCTATCGGATTTTTAATTAAAATTTTATTTAATTTAGTATTTTAAAAGCGTTAAAAATATGGATCATTACAATCTCCCCCACTCAAAACTTTTCGTCCTCGAAAAGGAAGGAGGGTAGGAGAACAGAAACAAACAGAAAGAAAATAGATTGAAAACAGAGTAAAACAATTAATTCAAACCATATAAATTTCAATTTATATTCAATAATTTGTTTTTAAATTCAAGATTTTCATTAAAATTGATTTGATTTCACTTTTTTTTTATGTTAGGTACAAAAGGTTTCTTTCAATTGAAATTCAATTGAAATTCAATTTAAATTCAATTAATTCAAGATGTATCATTAAGTTGATTTAATTTCTATTTTATTAACTTTCAAAACAAAATTTTATTTTATTAATCACATCTATTATTCATTAATTATTCTATTTATATCCATAAACATTTATAATTTTAAATTTAAGCGAATAAAATTTATTATACGTACTCACATTTTATTTATAAAGACAATTTATTGTATATTATCCAATTTTCTTAAATTAACAATTTCAAAGGTCCTAAATTTGAATAGTCATTTATTATAATCATAGTTTATTCGACAAATTTAATTCTTCTTTATTCCAAATTATTATTAATTTTTTTCTCTACTTAATATATCCTATCACATATGTATTAAGTATATTTACATTTATTATAACTACTCAAATTTATTTAAAAATTCTTTGATATCATTTTCTACTGTATAATATTCAATTACATAGTTAACTTTTGAAAATTTAGGCAAGTTATATTGAATGCAATTGAGTATTACCCAAATAAAATTCCTAATTCAGTTCTCTCAAGTTTAAATATTAATTCAAAATTTGGTTTCATTTATAATTGAAATCATCCTTTTACCCAAAAAAAATTTAAGAATTAAATTTCCGATTAACTTCAAACAATTTAGAAATAAATATGTATATACATTATATCCAAATCAAATCTAAATCAAATACTTATATATAATTTAAATCATGTTGTACTTTTTATGAAAAATTCAAATCAAATTCATTTCAAAACAAGAGTGTAGCAAGCTACTGATGGTCTCTCCGCTTCGAAACTCGAAAATGAATGTCGATGATGCGGCCATCATCACCGAAATTATTTTCCAGCAACAAAATAGGAGAGCTCTAATTTATTCATTTAAAATTTCTTTGAAAACCATTTCTATTTGAAAATATTTTAAATAATATACATTTTAAATTTTAAAACCATAGTTCGAAATTATCGGAAATTAAATTCTCAAAGTCTTGATTTAAATATATTTAAAATTCCAAATCAAATTATAACCAAATTTTATAAATTCATTTATTTATTTTATGAAGTAGTCAATGATTTATAAATGAAAATTAAATTTGAAATAATATTGTGTCAGTTTGCTCTGCTTAAGTGTTTTGTAAATCCTATCGATAGCGTTGATCAGACGAATCGATCGAAAATCCAAATCAACATCAACAACTCAAACAACACAATATATAAAACATTTTAGATATTAATTTACAAATACATTTCTCGCTCGATGATATAAGAATGGATTTTAAAGCAAGGATCGAGATTGAAATTTGATGGGCTCAAATTAAAGAGAATTTTGATTCGAATTCAAGTTCGAAAGAAAAGATAAGATGATTCAATTAACAGAATTGGGAGAAGGATAAGCTTATTTAACTCACGGGCAACCCTCCGGGTCAACCGTGACTTCAAGAATAAGATCGATGCAGAATTCCGAGGTAAATCGACATTCAATCTCAAGAGATAGAATTCAGGTATAACAGGGAATAGATAGCATCGTAAACCGAGGATACAGAAATCTCCGGTAAATCAATGTCTATTGTAAAGGAGTTTCGCCCATTTACAAGTAAATTTGGGATTGGCGAGACCGCCGACTCACTATAAAGATCATTCGAAGTGGAGTTATGGGGTATTCCAGAATCAAAAGAAGATAAATAGTGAGGGATATGAATGAATTTTTGAAACCGCAGAGAACGTTCCAAAATTCAATGGAATTGAGTTAAAAGGAAGAGATTGAAACTCGAGTGGAAGTGATTCTGTAAATACATTTACCTTATATGCTAAGTTTTGCCTAGAGCTACCAAAGCTCTGATACCAACTGTAACGACCCGCTATTTTGGACTATTCGTATCCGCACATGTCGGACTTGAATAATTCAAAATACCGAATTGTTAATTTAAATTTGGCAAAACTGAGATATACAGTAAATAAATAGTCACAGAATCACAGACACAGAGTAATAATATGCAGCGGAAGTAAAAGAAATAGTAGTTCATAAAGCTACTATATAAATATATAAGACACATTAGAGTTTACAGCAGAAGAGTAATATGATACATCAAATACAAATCAAAATACATCACTGGAATCATCGAATACTGAAAGCAGAATAGATGGATGGATCTTCAAGCAAAGCTCCAACTCCAAAGGTGAGTCTCGAAAGCTGAACCACTCAGTCTGACCCGAGCGTAAAGCAAAACACAAAACACTCGAGTCAGGATTAATATTCTCATATCAATAAATCCAACTCAAGTGAAATAACAATCGAAATACAAGTAACTCAAAGGATGTTGGAATCACCATCCTCTAAGGATCCGTTAAACTATTTACTATGTAGTAGTATACGCTAAATAGATAATGTCTATCAGTAATATAAATATCAAAATAGTGTTAAGGCGTTACCATTATCCCCCTTAACACATTTTTATTCAAGCGTTATAGTCTATACAGCACTGTAAACTCCACCGTAAACTAGTGGGATATCAGGGAGTACTCCATAGGTATAACACAAAACAAATTCGTAGGGGTTGCGTATATAGGGATACAAGTATGACAAGGCACATGAGGCAATACCCAAGGTAGTGAAACTACCGTTTGCCTGATCCGGACTGGTGAGAACACATCGCCGCAGCGATCGCAACACCGCGAAACAACACTCCTGAAATTCCGAGGGTGCACCAATCGATAAACAAGTAATGAGTAGTAGTTACGAAGAAGTGTGTTCGCTCGAGGTGGCTAACCCCATTTGGCCCGGCACGGCTCCTGTTTTAGTCATTTCCAATTTGACACAAGTGTCAAGGCTATCCATTATCGTTCTCTTTCTTCAGTCATCACATACATCATTCCAACCACTTCATTCTGGATCATCACTCCGCGTATAGTTATTAAAGTGGTTTTCGGTTTTGACAGAGAGTATTTCCATAACCGATTCCGGTTTCTTTAATAACTTCCGTAATTACTACACCGATTGGTCATTTAATATATTTCAAAACCAAATCAAATTCAATTTCAATTAGAGTTCATAAATCAACATTTCATTTGTTTTACAATATCGATTTCCAAAATCTATGTTTTCAAAACTTCCAAATTACCATTTCAAAGTCTTACAATTCGATTTCAATTTTATTTTAAATAATTCAAATATTAATTCAAGTTCGTTTATAAGTTTCCTTCCGAAATCATTTAAATTAACTTAATTTAACCTTTAATTCAATTTAAATTCATTGATCGATTACAGTCAATATTCGTTAAGTAAATTTATCATTCAAAACAATTTCCATTAAATTAACAATTCACTAAGCCAATTACTTACGTTCAACTTAATTATACCAAATCTTCGAATTGAAATAAATTAAATTCGTCAAATCAATTCTTTAAATTACAAGTCTTGCGTTAATTTCAATAAATCTCATTCATCTCAATGAATCACATTTTGTTTCTTGTTATAGAAATTCATTTTTACTTATTTATTGACTTCGTTACAAATTTCAAACTCAATTAACAAAGAACTAAATTTCACATAATCGAGAAGCTGCAATTCCACTTATTAACTTACTTAAATAATTTTCCAAAACTTTAATAAATAAAGAAACTCAATTTTATTTATTAATGAAGTTCAAATCCACTTATTCAAAAGTTCAATTTCTCTTATCAAAGAATTCAATTTTTATTCAATTATCAAATAATTAAATCTTATTCAATTTATTAAATAATTTCGATCTTAATTATTAATAATTTCAAAACTTAATAATTACAAACTTGATTATAAATTCAAACTTAATTATTAAATTATTTCCACTTAATTTGGAATTCAAACTTAATTATCAAATCATTTAATTATAATTTCAACTTAATAATTTCAAGCTTAATTATAATTTCAACTTAGTTATAATTTCAGATTTAATTATTAAATGATTTCAAACTCAATAATTTCAAAACTCAATTATTACTAATTCCAAATTATTTATTAATAATTCCAAATTTAATTATTAAATAATTAAATTTCAAACAACGTTCTTTCATCAATTACTGCGTTAATATTTGCTTCATATTTCAATCTTTACATTTTCCTTTCAAAATTCAAATTCCAACTTCATTTCAAAACTTATTCTTTGCTCGAACAAAATCATTATTTTATTTTTAAATCAAATTATTGACCAATCAGATTTTATTTAATTCTCTATCCTAAGTCAAGTTCATTTGGGTATTTATCATTTCAACCCGATTCCATTTCAATTCAAAATCAAAGCATAGCAAAAGGAACTTGCAGTGTGATAACAGGGATGATGTCAAAGTAAATAAACAAGCAATAACAATATTCAATAACAATCCAATCATTAATTCAAATAATCCCGAAATAATCGCATTAATTCGCATTGTTGTTTGTGCGAATTAATATAATTATCTCTAGAATCTACACTATCATTTCATGCAGATTAAAGATTATTATACTAATTATTCATACGGTTCTTCACTTGTCATTTGATTTCAATTTTACACTACAACAATTAATCCAACATACGTTCAATGGTTCAAAGTGTAATTATCACTATTTTACATGTCAATTAATTTAACAATTAAAAGGGTCATATTTAACTAATCAAATTCAACATATATGTCGATTCAAATTTTAATTATCCTACGTCAAATTCAATTGCATAATATTTATCACTTTATACATCACAATTTAACATCCAATATAAACAACAATCAATCAATCAATTATCAACCAAACAGTATTATCGTCGCATAAATAATTAACAGATAATGATGTCAGATGTCATAGGTGAACTGATACATAAATAACAGTGCAATAAAAACAGCATCATATTTCAATTTTCGTTTCAATTGAAATCAAATTTAATAAATAAAAGAATATTAATCGTGAGTGATTGCTCACCTTTCGAGGCTAGAGAAAACAGGAGATGTCACGGATACGCACACTGATACGGGCACTGAAATTGAGTTACGAATCTAAGCACGAATTCGATGATCAAAGCTGATAACAGGGAATAGACGAAATCAAATTAGAATTGGGTCGATGAAGATAAATAGGTGTAAGTAAACTTATATATATAAGATTATATATACATATATATAAATTATATTCTAAATTTAAACATATATTAAATTAAATATATGTAGTTCAAAATCGTTGTTTTATACTAAAACGCATGTTGAAGTCAAACATATATAATAATAATATTTTGAAATCGATATTTAATTTGAGCTTATGCATTATACAGCCTTATATACATGCAATTTAAAACCAAAGTTATTATAACATATATACCAATATACTTACATTAAAATCAATGTTTGATTTAAACCTATATCTTCAAAAAAAAAAAATTTAACACAATAACCTCCTTATAACCCGCAACAAAACAAAAAAAATATACATACCCTCTAACCTGTAATGTAATACTACTAATGTATTATATAGGTTTATATATAAACACATAGAAAACCTATTACATGCTAACAGCGCAACTATATAACCGAGTGTATATAGTTTACAGTACTCTAGTTGTACTAATATATAGCCTCACATACATAAACAATATAATAGCAACTATTTCATGCATATCTTTAACATATAAATACTGTGGCCATAACCTTTATAGAATCTCTTACTGTAAACTAGATTTTATACCAACACCTACAACTATATAGAACTAGAAGATATACAGGCACATCATGTTCTATCATAACATATACTATATATATGACATATAAAAATCTAGATGCACTGTAAAACACTTAAAAACAAATTAATTTGTATAATGCGAAACTGGATGCATATACCATACCATGTTTTAAAACCAATTCATAGAATTATATTTTACCTAATCAACATATAAACATACATACTATAACTAATATAGGTAGATATATTTATATTTCTAGACTTACGTACACAATCAAACAAATATATAAACTATAGTCAACAATACTTATATGTACAAAAATATGGCTGCAGATTTGGAACATATTTAAGAACTTACATATTTTATAATATATAAACTTAAATATAACTAACCCGCAGATAAAACGACGAAGGAGACACGTCCGGAGAGTGGAAGGCACAGCCGAGAGGGAAAAGCGCAGGGTGAAATCGGGTTGCGGGCTACGCTCGCGTGCCGGAGTTGAGATGGATCCGGTTGCACGAGAGAGAGAGGAAGGTGGATCAAGTGTGAGGGAGAGGGCGTGAGCAGCTTAGCTTTGGTGCTCTGGTGGTTTGGCTAACTTGGTGCCGAAAGCGGGATCGGAGGGAGGAAGGTAGCAGGCTGGGCATGGGCGAATCTACGGAGGAGGGTCGGTTGCAAGTTGGAGGGTGGAAAGAAGGACAGCTGCGTGCAAAATAAGATTGGAGGTTGTGGTGCGGAATGGTGGTCGGCGTTCGTGGGAAGGACTGCTCGGGGAATGTTGGCGGTGGTGCGGAGCACGGAGGCGCGATAGAAGGTTGCTGCGTGCGCGGCTCTGATGGAGAAGGCTAGGGTGGGTCGGCTTCAAATATTATTTTTTTGTGTACAGGCACACATTTTTTCAATGAAGAAGAACATGCATGAGTAGGAAGAAGGAGAGACTCTGTTGAATGCTATGGCATGAAAAGAAAGAAGAATAAATAAATGAGATGGAGTAGTAGGCTAGAGGGCACGTGATATATATTTATCACAAATCAATGCTTATGTGCTGTCACTCACCTCTACATTTTGCAACTTGTATCAAAATAGAAATGCTGAGAAAGAGAATACAAAATGAACCAGTGAATAATAAATGGACATAAGGAATAGTGAAGGTTACGGTTTGAATTTCACAAAATGTTTAATGGCTAATGACCGTTGGTTTACAAAGTGGGTTATGAAAGGACAAGGAACAAAGAGATTAAAACGGGTACCGATACGGTTACCGTTTACGCAGATTCCATGGCGTATCGGACTACGAAATACCCACATGAATATACTGCGGCGATCAGCATGACACAACGATCAAAACGGTATATAGTAGTCAGTGGTACGATCGAATTATAAAAATTCGAAATTTTCTACTACGGAAAATGCAAGAAAAAACGCATAAAAATAAGATCGATGGAGCCAAAGATGTCCGAATTTGGAAAAACGATAAACTGACAACTTGCTCAAAAGATGTTTTAGAATTTTTCTATATAAAAATATTTTCGTTTTGAAAACGTTTTATTTTCATCGCTTTTTAACTGATTAAATTAAAGTAAATTTACGCGTGAAATAAACTTTCGTATTTTCGGACGAAAATTTACCAGTTGCTACGTTTAACTGGACGCGTTTCAAATATCGAATTTCCGTTGTGAAATTTTATTGTTTCTTTTTATTTAACGAAGATTTTCATTTAACGTAAAACGCACGTTTCTTACGTTAAAATTTATTAATTCAGTTTCTGTTATTGGTTACGACTATTTCATATTATTACATTACGATTTCAATATGTATTACATTATTGATCTTATCGAAATTGGTCGTCTACGAATTTGGTTTTGGATTTGTAACATATATACGAAGAAATTTCTATTCAATAAATCGTAAAATTTTATTTCTATCGGATTTTTAATTAAAATTTTATTTAATTTAGTATTTTAAAAGCGTTAAAAATACGGACCATTACATAATATCATTAAACCTTTTATTGAAATTCCTCATTACACATATATAAGAATATAAAATCAATAGGAAGATGTCATCATGTATCGTGTCAACATCATAAATCAAATCCATCTCTATGATAAATCATTCATATAATTCTGTACCCCACACACACACACACACATATATATATATATAAGAAGAAAATCAAAAAACAACATAAGTAGATTAATATTATGATATGTAAGAATTAAACAAACAAATCAAAATTCAACAATAAATCAATTGTAGCATATAACTTTCTATAACAAAATAATTACATATAATTAGTTAATATAATATATATATATATATTCTAGGATTAAATAAACTGTTTACTAAACTAAAATATAATATAATATATTCTGTATCAACAATAGCCAATGTCTTGACCATTTACAATATTAAATATTTGTTAATAATACTAGAAACTCATTTTAACTTCTCAATTTAGTTTTAAAACTATAGGTTATACATAGGAATTATTTCATATAATCCGATTCAACAGAAAAAAGGTTATTAGAATTGTAACGTAAAATAGATAATTCAAATGAATATAAGCGTATAACAACAAATAAATAAATTTATAATAATAAGTATTTCCTAATTTATACCCTTAATATAACTTATGTAGTACTTTAAAATAGTTAATTAATTAAAACCAAATATGATCACTTTACAATATTTAATTAATTTTTAATTTATTATAAATTCGTGAATAATTAAATATTTACCATTAACATTAGAAAACTCATTTCTTATCCTTTGATAACCCAATGATAGTTTATAAAACTAAATTTTCACATAACACTTATTCCACAATTATTAACAATTAATTTCTAATTCGAATAGTTATGAAACATCTAGATCAATTTAATATATTCATAATCAAAAAAAGACATGTTGAAAATGAATTATAAATTATAGAATTTCATACAAATATACTCTGAAATCTATAAAATCAAACTAAAACCTATTTTTATACTTTTACATCAAATAATACGATTAAACAAATTTATTTCACTTTGGACAGTATTTAAATTTATATATAATGTTTAAATGTGTTTGTGTATATATATATATATATATATATATATATATATATATATATATATTATATTTATATTTAAATTTATCTATTTCGATTTATTTCAATATGAATTTATATATATACATACTTTAATAAAAAATTACTAGAACTTGCATTCGTATAGAATTGAACACATGCCCAAGAAATAAAAGCTAACTGAATCCCAGCTAATTAGTTGTACTAGTGGTTTTTCAACATTTAATTAATCAAGCTAACGTGTCCAACTAAGAAAAATGCATTGTAATTCTAAGTCAACTGCTCATGGTATTTATAGTAGCAGATTACAAAGAACAAAATTATATATAAACTCACACTTAAGGACATGGCAACCCATGTTCACATATTAATACACACAGAAGATATATACGCATACACATACATGCACAAATGTATCATATATACACGTAAACACGTAGCACTTTATTTATATAATACATAGGCAAGACACATATATACACACACAAGTCTATACACACACCCAACACACCACAAACACCCAATGTCATACGAGGGAGCGCATGTTATACTAACGAAGCTACACTCTATACCACATACATAAAAATACAAGGCACTAGTTGAGAACTTAAAATACGTAGACATGTACTCACACTTCTTTGCAAATAGATAAACAACATGAAAATCTAGGCATGCAAGACTACATAAAAACACTAACAATGCATAACATAATACATTGAGATATTTAGACACAATCTTATATATACAAGTGCACCCACCTACTACTGCACACATGTCCTTACATAACTTAACACAACAACATAAATATATGAACTAATGCGTACGCACGCACAGGCTACAAACACACACAGACCTAGCACACACATACACTACTCCTGCACTAATACACAAGAATATGAGCATGCAAAAAGATCCTAAAATGCAAGCTTCGGTAATAAGATGTAATGCACTAGGTAATACACACATGGCCATGTACATACACAACATAGAATACATATACACACAGAGGTCACATAAGAATGCACAATACAATAACAAGATAGGTTGAGTGAGACTATTTAACGGCCGACTGCATCCGGTCGGCCTTAGCTGGGGCTAGGTCGACCTGTGGTGATGAAAAAGGGAGAATTGATCGCCTATTTTAGGCGATTCGCCCACTCAGTTCGCTCGTTTCACCTTATGCTTGATGTAAGCAATAAATTTACACAAGCTCAACTTACATGATTCAATACATTTGATATAGGTATGTGAACAATGGAGGCTCGCTAAGAGTCGCATTCTTCTTACTCTTTAGGTTAGCATGCATGCACACATCAATCTTAGCATTGGACCCAACAAAATTCACAACGTAAAGGCAAACCACTATATAGAACCTCGTATATGGATTTTTTTTTAAATTTATCCTAACTTAGGTGATTTATTTTCTAATTTAAAGATAAGGAAGATAATATGTTAAATGCTTGGAGAGGAAGCCAAAATTAATGAAGAGATGTCCCATTATTAACGTTTTAGGGGATATTTATATCTGGGAAGAAGAATCTCAAAAATGATATGTTTAGAAATGGAGAATTTATAATGCAAGGGTTTGGATCTTGGGCTTGGAGAATGTTAGCTTTGTGTAATTTCTAAACCATTTTACATTTTCTTTCTCTTCTTTCATTCTTTTGTTTATGCAACAAATTTAACTTCACGGCCATTAATAAAATCAATTTATACTCAACTTAAATCCTTTCTAACCAAATCATATTATTAATTATTCCTTTAATTTATTTTTTTACTTGATTTAACCATTTTATTTAAATTACACTAATTAAATACTTTTTATTACTAAAATAAATCTAAAATTTAGTTTAACACTTTATTTCAAATAATTAATTAGATTTCCATATTTCAATAAATTTGAATATTTATTATTCACACTTTAAAACCAATTAATTTCATTATTAATTACTTTATGTATTATGCATATTTTTAAATAAATACTATTTATTCATTTTTATTCTAGAAACCCATTATAACTAATTAATCACCCCTAAAACCAAGTTGTTACATTTGGCCTACCTATAATGAGTTATAACCAACCAAACATAGGTTCTCTCTAGCCTTCTGCTCTGATACTTATTATAATGATATACCATTTTGACACTAATACATTCACGGTATTCATGTGTCAAGCATCAAATGCTGAAAAGGCAAATTGTTATAGTAAAATAAAAAGGAAAATAAAACGAATAAGAAAGAATAAAACATATGAATTTCACAACAGAATGATAACATACAATATCTAAATGATAATTCAAACTATCACTCTAAGAAACGTAGCATTTCAAAGTAATGATCGTAAGTACTATCATCAGCCTGGACAATTATAACAACTTGATCTCACAAATGCTGATATATACATAATACTAGTATAGCGGAAATTGGAATACTATGGTTGGTGAGAACATCTAGCTCGATTCCTTGAGATCTAAAGAATATCAATAAAAATAGCCTTTATCGGAGTTCTCGAAAGAGCACCTAAGGATTTAAGGGAAAGGAAAACCACAAGGCAGATATATATCTGGTATGATAAACTCATGAAATATGTGATCACGTATAATAGTATCTTTTGAGACCATCCAAATCACCTGAATAGCTTTCCCCTCAATAAAACCAAAACCCATCTAATAAGTACATATGGCGATATGATAGATAGTTTTGGGTTTAGAATATAAATAAAAAAAGTTGTGATTCTTGCATCTCACATCACAACAATATTAGAAGTATAACTAAAATCGCTAAGGTACGTTCGCATATGGATTTCCGTTGGTGGGAACCTTAGTACATCGATGGCAAGCCTCCTAACAAGGGTTGGAAACTACCTTCCGAGCGTCGTATGTATCTAGATAAAATTTACTAATAAAGAGGAGCATAGCTGATCCACCCTGAACTCGTGATACCTAATATTATTAACTCCCAGTACCCACATCAGTAAGCATCTCTAGACATGGTGTTCATACACCCTTGGGTTAGCTAAACCCCCTAGCTATAAAGCCTACTTTGTTTTCTATCATTTTCAATAGTGAAGTCACGTTAAACGTCTCTCACACAAGTCTTCGCCACTCGAACAGTTCACGAACCTCTACAAAGATTCCAGTATCTCAACACATGAGCCATCATCACTCGAACAATTCACGAATCCCTCCATGGATTCCAATATTAGTCTTTCGATGAATGCTAAAGTTGATCTCTCCTTTGGACATAACCTTAGGACAGACAGTTCAACTCTATAGCAGTTCACTCCATAGCCGCTTCCAAACATATAACTCGTATATCAGTAGTTTTCGATAAGTAATACGTAAGTATGCTTATCCGATCCTAGATGATTCAAAATGAAATTGGTAAATCTCTTGTTAACTCAATTCTAGTTCTTTTAGAATTGAGAAAATGATAAGGAATTCTCCCTGAGGGATCCTATATACATACGTTCTTAAAGAGAGATATTTTTCATACTAATGTATTCTCCCCAAGGATCTCAAACCGTATGAAGCTGTGAAGATTTTATGTAATGGCCCAACTTCTCAACCCTTGAATGTCGACACTAAATACATCCACGGTTTTCGTATGTCGAACACACAAGTGCTGGAAAGACATAACTTTAAGACAAAATAAAACCAAAAGAAAAGATCAAGAAGGAAAAACTACAACATCCTAATCTCAAAGCGGAATGATAAACTCATGAAATATGTGATCAACGTATAATAGTATCTTTTGAGTCCATCTAAATCACCTGAACAACTTTCCCCTCGGTAAAAACAATACCCATCTAATAAGTATATATGGCAATATAATATATAGTTTTGGGTGTAGAATATAAATAAAAAATTTTATGATTCTTGCATCTCACAACGCAACAATATTAGAAGTATAACTAAAATAGCTAAGGTACGTTCGCATACACCCACAGTTTTCGTGTGCCGCACACACAAGTGCTGGAAAGACAGAACACTAAGACAAAATAAACCAAAAGAAAAGATCAAGAAGGAAAAAATACAACATCATAATCTCAAAGTGGAATGGTAATATATAATATCAACAGAATAGTACAAGGGTTACTCTTAATACAGGGATTTCATAGTTACAAAACCTAGGTACTACCATTAGCCTGGATAGTTATAACTATCTATCCTCATAACGCAGATATATATGTACATAGCTTATACAGAACAAAAAAAGAAATAGATGGAAAGTGGAAGCCTCTAGCTCTTCTTATGAACTCTAAGGCGTCCAAGGTCAAACCTGATACTCGGCCTACTCGAAAGAGCATGCGAGGAATTTAGGGAAAACAAAGACTAAGCATCGGAAATAAGTGTGGTATGAGAAAACTTGAGATACATGAATACATGTAACAATAATTATCGAAACCGTACGGATTCTCTTGATAGTTTTACCCTCAAAAGAAACCACCCATTTATTAAGTTTAATATAATGATATGATAGATAATGTCTAAGGTGGAGGATATAATGATATCAAATAGCTATGATGCTTACATTGGTTACACCATAACATATTATGTTACATTCAAAACTGCTAAGTACGTTTGCATAATGGATTTTCCATGGAGATGTCGCCTATAAACTGAAGCGGATCTCCATGCACAATGAATACCCTGACATGGGTTAGCTAAACCCTAGGTTGTGCAGCCTACTCAATCTTTAGCCATTTCTGATGTCAAGGTTATGTTTGACATCTTACAAACAAGTCTTTATCACTCGAACAGAACACGAATACCAGATTGGATCCTCGCATCTCGAACAGATGTCTATATGGATTCTCATATCTAAACAGATCTCGAAATCACACATGGATTCTCACATCCTAAATCGGTCACAAACAACTACATGTGTTCGAGCATCTCAGATAGATCTCAGATCTTCACTTAGATTTCCTTCTTCAACAACTTCCAAAACATAGAACTTGTATACTTGTTTTCAAGTAGTATTCGATAAATTTAATTCATGTTCTTTCAGAAGTAAGCGAAATCTAGAGACGTTTCGTATCAAAACTCCTTACTGGGGGTTCTTATTAGTATAAAATCATGAAGCCTTTCGATTGATTCCTAAGCTAATATCATGTCAAGTTCGATAATCGACTAACCGATTATTTAGTCAAGATAATTGCTTATACAAATCATGATTCATGCGCTTAAATCATTTTCGATGTTCCAACTTAACTATTTCTTGCCTAAGAGTGAAGCTAGGTAAGTTTGTGTTAGCCTACCTTTTTACAAGGCTACGGCAGGCGGGTTTAACTTAATCGACTGCACGTTCATCGAGGCAGGTGTGCGATGGATTCGGTCCACTGGATGGATGGATGACGCAACGTGCTTAGGAGATGGAAATATGATTGGATGTAGATGAATCATCTATAATTTGGGTCTAGGAAACATGGTTCGGCATCAAACATGGTTCGGCATAGTGGAGGTTCGGCACAAATGGTTCGTCTAGCATTCACGTTCGAACAGCATTCAAGATTACTCGGCATACATAGAGAGTCTGGCATACATGAGTGGTTCGGCATTCCAGGAGTGCTCGGCATTTAGAAGCGCTCGGTATTAGAAGATCGTTCGGCATGATGGAGGTTCGGCATTAAGGATCGTTCGGCATTGGATGGATCGTTCGGCATCAGGGAGCGTTCGGCATTGCAAGGATCATTCGGCATTGGATGGATCGTTCGGCATTGGATGGATCGTTCGGCATCAGGTATCGTTCGGCATTGGAAGGATCGTTCGGCATTGGATGGATCGTTCGGCATGGGAAGGATCGTTCGGCATCAGTGGATGTTCGGTATGGCAACCTCGCTCGGTATACGAGTGTGTTCGGCACGGCTACCTCGTTCGGCATATGAGTGTGTTCAGCACGGCTACCTCGTTCGGCATACGAGTGCGTTCGGCATGGCATTTTGGTTCGACATGGGCCGTTCGTCCCTGATAGGCTCATGTTACTCAGAAAGCCCAACAACTACCTGGACGTGTCTATAAATAGAGCATATAGGACTTCAGAAAGGGGGGCTTCTTCTTCTCCTCTTTGTTCTCTGACCTTTTTCCTAAGACTAAGGCTAGTCTCCCACTTTGTAACTGTAACTGATTCTTACATCGATAAAAGGAAAACTACTGGAGTGGACGTAGGCCGGAGTTAGCCGAACCACTATAAATCTTGTGTTTCTGTGTTTTTCTTTACTGCTCTCATTTTAATTTTAACTGTTCTTCATATTATTACTCTCTACATACATCCTATCCATGAGCTGTGATTATGACTTGGTGCTTTCATCTAGATTTGGGTGTTAGTGACCAATTTCGGCGCTAACACTTTGTGCTTTCACTGAGAATTGAACTCAGGAATTTTGGAGTTAGAAACACGGATTCTAAGGAGCAATGGCTATACCATCAGTAAGGAAGCAAGTGAT
Source organism: Allium cepa (assembly GCA_030765085.1). Lineage (NCBI taxonomy): Eukaryota > Viridiplantae > Streptophyta > Magnoliopsida > Asparagales > Amaryllidaceae > Allium > Allium cepa. The sequence continues at coordinate 311,571,931 of CM060931.1, forward strand.
AGAGAGGAGCAATCAGGAGGGAAGTCAAGAGGCTTCCTTTGGAAATGGAGCAGGAGGAGCATCCATCTACATCACCAGAGAGGAAATGGAAGCCATGATGAAAAGACAAGAGGAGATGATGCAGGCTCTTCTCAGACAATTTACGCAAGCAGGAAATGCAGGAGCTCAGATCCATGGAGCCAGATCAGAAGCGCTCAACCAGCAAGCAGAGGGAATGGTTCAGCAGGGGGCAACCCCCAATTAGCAAACAACTAACAACCCGGATGGACCTGGACTCGGGGGCGCACCACCAGATAATGCCGAACTAGTTCATGGAGGGGTTCCAGCCAACACCACACTACGGGATGCTGGCAGGAATGCAAGAGATGAAGAGTACGTACCAGAATTCCCTCGGGAACTCGATGGGCCACCAATCAATGTTGGATTAGCCGAGATTATCAAGCGAACCATGCGCGGAGGTTTGACCAGTAGAGATCTGGAAGGAGTAAACAAGTGTCCGTTCACTCGTGAAATCAGGATAGCTCGGAATCTGCCAGATTTCAAGCTACCTAACGTGGAAATGTACAATGGCAAGGCCGATCCAACAGATCACTTGATGAGATATACAAGACATATGGAGATACTAGGGGCATCGAAAGAAGTTATGGCTCAATGTTTCCCTTTATTTTTAAGGGGCATAGCCGCTATGTGGTTCAAGCAGCTGGAAGAAGGATCTATCGGGACATGGACAGAGTTGGTGGACAGGTTTCTAAAGCCATTTCGGGTACATATCAAAAGGCCAAAGAATGTAATGACGCTGACATCGGTAAAACAAAGGACAAATGAATCACTTAGATCTTTCTTAACCCGGTTCAATGCAGAGGTTGCTTCGGTGGATCGGCCGGATCCATCAATGGTTTTAATAGCGGCAGTGTTAGAAGTTAGAGAGAATTCAGATTTCAAAGTGTCACTGATACGGGACCCTCCAATGGATCTCGGAGAATTCTTTCACGAAGCTGAGAGGTTCCTTCGGCACGAAGATGCGTGCTCAGATATGAAGTTAAAAGAGGTGAACGCGGCTGAGGATGGAGGGCCATCTAGCGGAGGCTTGGAAAGAGATAAAGGCAAAGGAAAAAGGAAGCTGTATGAAAAATTAGGAAAAGCTAGGAAACGGTGGAGAGAGCCAAAATTCTCCACCTACACAGGATTGAACGAGATGCTGGAACGGATTTATTTAAAGGCTCGGAATCGCCTTCCTTACCAAAGGCCGGCTAGGAAAGAACCCTCCGAACATGAGAGGGCATCAGGAAAACACTACCTCTTCCACAATTTGGACGGGAATGATACCAACAGCTGCAGCCAGTTAAAGGATATAATTGAGGAGCATGTGAGGAATGGGCAGTTGCGACAATACGTCGAAGCTCGGAATGCAGCGGTGGGGCAGGACCAACCACCGTCTACCTCACGCAGTGATGGTACGAGGCACAGGAATGATGGTCGATTGGTTATCAATTGACTGGAATATTATGAAATAAGTAGCAAACTATGGGCAAACGGCCAAGTCAGTTACTCATGTACGGGGACGGAGATAGCCTCTAGGCATGCTCTGAGATGATGATAAACCGCGACACTCTAGTTTGTGAAATCTGCTTTCTCTTTTTTGGCTTGGACATTTGCTTTTTCATGGTTTGGTTTGAACTTCTAGTTTTGTTTGTTTCTTGGTTTGAACTTTTATTTGGATGATTTCTTTCTGGTTCGGATAAAGCTTTGGATTTTTGATATGGATTTTTTGTTTTCTGGTTTGATCTGGATTTTGGATTTGCTTTTGATTGGATTTTTGTCAGGTTTTTGGTAAACGATCGTCGGGTATGGATTATGCCCGGCAAGGGGTAAGTCACTTCGCCCAAACGCGGCGAATCGACTTATTCAGGTCGTTGAGTTTGGACTATGCTTGGCAAGGGTCCGGAAAGACCAGGATTCGGCCTAGGACTTAGGCCCTAAAATCGCGGTTACTATTTCAGGTCGTCGAGTATGGACTATGCTCGGCAAGGGTCCGGAGAGACCAGGAGTCGGCCTAGGACTTAGGCCCTGTATTATTAGTTATTATTTCAAGTCGTCGAGTATGGACTATGCTCGGCAAGGGTTCGGAGAGACCAGGATTCGGCCTAGGACTTATGCCCTATATTATTAGTTATTATTTCAGGTCGTCGGGTATGGACTATACTCGATAAGGTTCCGGAGTGACCAGGATTCGGCTTAGGGCTTAAGCCATGGCATTACTCAACGTCCAGAGACACTGGACCACGGTGGTCATGTGGAAATTGCGCTTGGCAAGAACCCGGAGAGGTTACATCTTCGGATATTGACCTGGAAAGGTCATGATCGGTTACTGGTTATTGGATAAGGTTGGATTAAGACTCGGTTATCGAGTCCGGATGGATATGGAATTGACTATGGACTTTGGATATCAGATTCGGAACTATTCAAAACACACCTTCCAACAACAATTCATGTTTTGGGGGGGCAAGTGTTAGCCCGCCTTTTTACAAGGCTACGGGCAGGCGGGTTTAACTAAATCGACTGCACGTTTGTCGAGACTGGTGTACGATGGATTCAGTCCACTGATGGATGGATGACGCAATGTTCTTGGGAGATGGAAATATGATTGGATGTAGACGAATCAACTATAATTTGGGTCTAGGAAACATGGTTCGGCATCAAACATGGTTCGGCATAGTGGAGGTTCGACAAAAATGGTTCGTCTTGCATTCACGTTCAACATTCAAGAGTACTTGGCATACATAGAGCGTCCGGCATATATGAGTGGTTCGGCATTCCAGGAGCGCTCGGCATTTAGAAGCGCTCGGCATTAGAAGATCGTTCGGCATGATGGAGGTTCGGCATTAAGGATCGTTCAGCATTGGATGGATCGTTCGGCATCAGGGAACGTTCGGCATTGGAAGGATCGTCCGGCATTGGATGGATCGTTCGACATTAGATGGATCGCTCGGCATTGGATGGATCGTTCGGCATCTGGGAGCGTTCAGCATTGGAAGGATCGTTCGGAATTGGATGGATCGTTGGCATTGGATGGATCGTTCGGCATCAGGTATCGTTTGGCATTGGAAGGATCGTTCGGCATTGGATGGATCGTTCGGCATTGGAAGGATTGTTCGGCATTGGATGGATCATTCGGCATTGGAAGGATCATTCGGCATCAGTGGACGTTAGGTATGGCAACCTCGCTCGGCATACGAGTGTGTTCGGCACGGCTACCTCGTTCGACATACGAGTGCGTTCGGCATGGCATTTTGGTTCGGCATGGGCCGTTCGGCCCTGATGGGCTCAGGTTACTCAGAGAGCCTAACAACTACCTGGACATATCTATAAATAGAGCATATAGGACTTCAGAAAGGGGGCTTCTTCTTCTCCTCTTTTGTTCTCTGACCTTTTTCCTAAGACTAAGGCTAGTCTCCCACTTTGTAACTGTAACTGATTCTTACATCGATAAAAGGAAAACTACTGGAGTGGACGTAGGCCGGAGTTAGCCGAACCACTATAAATCTTGTGTTTCTGTGTTTTTCTTTACTGCTCTCATTTTAATTTTAACTGTTCTTCATATTATTACTCTCTACATACATCCTATCCGTGAGCTGTGATTATGACTTGGTGCTTTCATCTGGATTTGGGTGTTAGTGACCAATTTCGTCGCCAACAGTTTGGGCATTGGTTGCTCCAAGCCTTGCCTGGACACTTCAATCTTGAATTTCACAAATAGGCAAATCTACCTCATCAGCTTTTAGTGTTAAGTATAGCATTAATGATTTCCGTAAACAATAAGAAATCAATACGATTAACACATTTTCGGCATTTTCCACTTACCTATTCCTTGGTTAAGAGGGAAGCCTGGTAGTTTAGAGCTCTATTGCTTCGTCCCTCCTCGACATCAATCTTAACTCTCATAAATAGATAAGATTACTTCATCAACTTATTAGTTTTAAGCGTATTTAAATTCTTTTGTAATAAGTAATTTAAACAATCAAGCATTTGATCATTTAGCAGTTTTGACACCTTTTCTAAACCTTTTGTTTATGTTTATTCAAATACCTGAAAATACTTATAATAGGTTTAAACACAATTATACAAAATATTACATAAAATAATCATTTTGAAATTATTATCCGACGTTTTGACCTGGCTATATTGAACTTATAGGACAAGTTAGATTGGACTACTATCAAGGCTGATAAATCCAAAGCAATGATTGTGGGGTTCATAAGTCATGTACAAATGCTAATATGAATTCGAGATTAAGTTGATAGATATGCAGGGCAGAATTTTTGAAGTATGGAATATGGTCCAACATATAGGAGGGATCGACATAAATTAACTTCCATCATAGAAACTGCTATGTTTCAAGGAACAAGTGCATTTCAATAGAAAACAATTAATATCTCAAGATCCACAAGTCCAATGCATATGAAATTTTGTGAGAAAGATATGGAGACCCTAGGGAGCCTAACCTAGGGATCGTAACTCAAAATATGAGGTTGGAGGGGTCGACCCTCTTCCCTTAATAGGGATCGGTAGGAATTAGCAGGCAATCCATATTGAAGCAAAGATCAAGCAACAACTCAAGTTCTACTGAACAAATTGGCATGAAGTTTGGAGGCTAAGCTTGTTTAAACATAGGGAAAATACCATAAGGATCACACCTCCAAATTCCCACAAGATAGGGATCTGTACCGATCACTATTCTTTGAGAATTGGGCCAGGTGATCCTTCTCTTGGTTCTATATGGTTCCAAAGGTCCTTTTGCCGATTTTTCAAGGAGATATTTGTCCGTCTTTATTTATAAATATAAGCTTGATGATTTATTCTGGGGACCTTTACATTGCTAGTTGCTTTATACTTATTTGTAACTAAGGATTTTCATATGATCCCTATTGTATTCGGTTTATAAATTAATTAGTAAAATAATCTATTCAAAGTGGAGGTAGGCAAACAACATTGAACCACTATAAAATCATTGTGTGTGTTATCCTTTCAGTTTACTGTTATTTCATCGTTATTATGCTCTATTTTCGTTTTATATTCTTCATTTATTTCTCTTCAAAACTTTTATTGGGTGTTTGTTCCATTTTTTGATGCAAATATTTTGGTTCTTTCACCTAGAACCTTGATTCTCAACTTATTAGGATCCTTTTGTTGCTACTGGATTGCATAAATCCCCAAAGGAGATCCACGGTTATCTTCAAGAAGTTTTCTTATTTTATTCAAATTTGCAAAAAATCTAAGCAACGCTATCAAAATTTGCAAGGAACACTAGATTTACTTCTCAGAATGCAGAAGGAAACGAGAGTGCTAGCATCCAGCAAGATGAACCGAGCAGTTAACCAATGGATGTGAATACTGATCCTATTGAAGTTAGGAATCCAACTAATCCCATTACAAGGGCTGAATTCCAGAATCTGATAAGTGAGAGTTGTGGATAGTCATCGACAATTGAATCAGTAAAGTCAAGCCAATATCAACCTAATAAACCAACTCAATCGGCAAAACCGAGGGAAATCTAAGAGGGATCCTACTCCTTACTCAACATTGGAGAGTTCTAGTTCATCGAACAAGTGTTATAGACACGTCGAAGAATTGATGGATATCATATAGAAACTTTAGGGCATCAATAGGTAGACCTCCTTGGTTTGCAAAGACCAATCGGTACCGATCCCTCCTCCAATGGAGGGAACTTACCTATATATGATGGGTTCTATGTTGTAGCTGCTGCGACGGATTTGGATGATGGGGTTCAGTTGATATTGACCAATTGCTTCTCTGAAATGATTAATTTAGTTGATATATATGGGGAAATATTGAACATAAAAGGCGTAGAACGGCTCGTAAAAATCGACTGGACCATTCATGTCAAGTGGAATACGACAACCACTTAGCATAAACTATTCAAATGCCGAACTTATCATCCATGGTTAGACAGTTAGTAAGAGAGAGCTAAGTCTTGACCAATGACGACTGGGGAATCTCGAGAAGCCATACCCCATTCATTGACAACATCCTAAATGCAGAGTACAAAATGAGGTTCAACATGCCATCGATGCCTGCCTACGAGTGGAGAACCGACCCCAGGCAGCACATCTTGGGATATGAATGGCTGATGGATTCTGCATGAGCAGATTCTACAACCAAGTGTAGATGGTTTCCTGTGACTCTCTTTAGAATAACAACGATGTGGTTTATGAGATTACCCTATGGTCGATATCTAGATTTGATGATTTAGCAACAAAGTTTAAGGAGCAGTTCCGTAAGTTTACAGCTCACCCCAAATATGTAATGTCCTTATCCAGTGCGATCTAGGCTTCAGGAAAATCGTTGAAAGATTATTTGGAAAGAGTCCATATTTCTATTGCAGAAATCAGTAATCCGAATGACCATGCAATATTTATGGCCGTAACAAAAGTGATTGATCCAAAATCTGATTTGGCGATTGGTTAGCTGGAATGCCACTCGCAACGTTCGAGCGGTTCTCTGCAAAGGCGGCACAATATTTATTAAAGGAGGAAGTCAGTTACTCTAGGAAGAAGAATGTCGCGGGACTAAATGGAGAGGAAGTATATAGTAATATTGTACTGAAGTAGTCTAATGATAGCTCTGGAAAAGTTCACGAATGTTCAAAACAAACCCAATCAGCAAAAGAAAGGCGGAGACAAAAGGGATTCTGGAAAAGATAGCTTAGGATTCCAATGTACAACACCTACACACCACTATATACATCTCTAAAGAATGTCTATTTGTCTACCTGTAATACCATGTAGTACAAGAAGCCGCCTCCGAAAGAATCAATAGAGAAGCAAAAACAAACTGGAAAATCTATTGGTTTCATGAATGTTATGGTTATAACAAAAATGAATGCATGCATCTCTAGGATGTTATCGAAAAATGATTTGAGAAAGAAATGTACAATAGTTTGTAGAATCCTTACAGGATGGCAGGCAGGGGAATTCTTACCCCAATCTAGGACAAGCACAGTACACGGCTGAGGAGCCTGCATAAACCAGTGGAAGATTTGTATCAATATGATAGTCAGAGATCTGCATCCAGTCGATGAGAGTTGGCATGAGAGGTATGCGATGCTAGCTTGATCAAGCATGTGAATTTGAATGTTTTTCAATTATGGAAGATGGAGCTCTGGAAAAATAGCAACGTACAATGATATATGATAATGTGTGTAGAAACAAGGATGCGGACAAGGCTGAGGCTTTGAAGATCGACCCAATGGTCATTTCGGCCATGATCGGCCCTGCTTTAGTGGGAAGAATATTAGTAGATTATGGAAGTTCCATAAATATAATATCCAAAAAAGCTTATGATCAGATGAGGATGGAAGCCAAGGACTTGAAACTGTTTAAAGCCCGCATACATGGCCTTAATGGTGCTGCAATAGAATTTGTTGGTTATATTAAATTGCCCGTGGAGTTAGGAGAAAGTGACCGTAGGAGAGTGCGGATTCTGCCTTTTTTGTTTGGATATTGACTCCCCATACAACGCTTTTTCGAGCCTATAGGCCGTAGCTGAATTTCAGGCAACTCATGCCCCATGGTGTTTGACTTTGAAGTTCCCAACATATAATGGTGTTGGAGTTATTTATGGTGATCAGGCGATCTTACATGCTTGTTATGTAGCTAAATTGGGGGATTTTTAACAAAAGGAGAAAGGTAAGTGTATAGATAAGTCAGTTTGCATCCAAGCTACTAAAGATTGAAAACCAATGACTAACCTTGGCTCAAGTGCCATTGTCGGTTCTACAGAGACATAGATCCGACAGATGAGTGGGAGGAGCCCAAAGAGACCATGATTACACTGGTTGAGCTGACAATTGACATTACGGTTAGCCACGAACCATCACTACTCCTGAAGATCGGATCACAGCTCAGGCCCCGATGATGAAAGAACTCGTTGGATTTCTCCGAGCAAATCTTGACATGTTCGCTTGGAGTTATTCTAATATGTATTGTATCTCGCTTGCCATTGCTAGCCATGCATTGAATATCGACCCGAGGCTGTCTCGGTGAAACAAAACAGACGTGGCATGGATTCGGAGAGATTTACCACTCTAAAGAGGAGGTGGATCGGTACAAAGATAATGGGCTTATTCGTGATGCCCTCTACCCTAGGTGGGCATCTTATCTTGTACTTGTGAGAAAGACAAATGGAAAATGAGGGACATGCGTTGATTACTCGAACATGAAGAAGGCATGCCCAAAAGATAGATTTCCCCTTCCAAGGATCGACCAGCTAGCAGACTCAACCATGGGCCATGAATTGCTATCTTTTTTGGATACACATTCAGGATATAACCAAATCCCAATGCACATTCCCAATCAAGAGCACACTAGCTTCACTGTTGATATTGGATTATATTGCTATGCGTTAATGTCATTTGGACTAAAGAAAATAGTAGTGACCTATCAATGCCTAGTCAGCAGAATGTTTAAATATCAAATCAAAAAAATGATGGAAGTATATATGGATGATATGCTTGTGAAGTTATTAAAGACTTGGTAGAATTGGTTGATATCCTCCGATACTACACTATGAAGATTAATCCTCTAAAGTGTTCTTTTGGCATTGCATCGTGAAAGTTCTTGGGTTTCATCATCAATGCCCATGAAATCAAAGCTAATCCCAAGAAAATCTAAGCTATTTATAAGATCCATGCAACAAAGACTAACAAACAAGTATAGAGCCTGATAAGGAAGGTTACTGCCCTAAGCAAATTAATTTTCAGAGCTACTGATAAATGCATTTCTTTCTTTGACTTAATCAGAAAAGGAAAAGGAATTTTGAATGGACACAGGATTATAAAGTCCCATTCCAAGATATGATGAACCACTTAGAGAGACTTTCCTTCTTGTTAAAGTTGGTAGATCATGAAGATTTATTATCAACTTGGCCATGTCGATACACGCTATAAGTGCTGTGCTACTTCGCGAAGAGAATCAAATCCAGAGACCGGTTTATTATGTTAGCAAGCGACTAATAGAAGCTGAAAGGAACTATCCGAAGATAGATAAACTGAATACTGGTTGTTGATTGCATGATGAAAACCTCAATCCTATTTTCAAGCCCATCCTATCAATGTTTACACCGACCAATCGTTATGACAGGTCCTGCAACGACCTAAGATGTTTAGAAGGCTACTCAAGCGGAATATCGAACTGACCCAATTCGACATCACTTAGCTTCGTTGGAGGGTTATCCAAGGCCAGGCACTGGCAGATTTTAATTTTAAGTATGGTTTCCTAGAGAGCGATGAAACCTCTATATAGAGGGGAAGTTATATACAGATGAGGTATCCTATGATCGTTGTTTTAAGGTAGGAATTATGCTCGTAACTCCTGAAGATTAGTTAATTTTCTATCCTTTAAAGCTTGATTTCTCAACAACAAACAATGAAGTTGAGTACGAGAATCTGATTACTGGACTTAAACTCACCGGAGAATTGGAGATAAAGTCTCTTGGAATCTTTTGCAACTCATAATTTGTAGTATACCAAGTCAAGGGAGATTACCAAGCTAAAGGAAAACGACTTGCTCTACACATTACCCAAGTCCAAGAGATGTTGGATGACTTTGAGTACTATAATATTACGTACATTCCTTGGGATCGAAACAAATAGGCTAATTCATTAGAAATGTTTTCTAGCACTAGGGATGCCTAACAGATGGGCTTGGTTCTAGTTGAAGTATTAAACGGTCTGAGCATAGGCCTAATAGAAATCGATCGGTTACTAGAGGCGGATCCTGAGAAAGAGTCATGGATGACTCTGACTAAAGAATTATTTGATACAGGGACATCTTCCCAAACAAAGAAATGAAAAGCGATAAGTCCTTTATAAAGCTCATGATATATCATGCAGGAAGGAGTTATGTATAGAAAGGATTTTTCTGTTCCCCTGCCCGGGTGTATCACTTATGACAAAATAAAACGAGTCCTAAAGGAAGTTCATGAAGGGAAATGTGACTGGAGGGGAAACCCTAGAAATAAAATACTCTATTACGGATATAATTGACTGATTGTCAATCGAGCTGCCGATTATGTAGGATAATGCAATAAGTATCATATATGTGTAAAAGTTCGAAGAGCTCCGTCGATGGAAATCACACAAATGGTCAGCCCATTGTCGTTTTCCATATAGAGCATAGATATCGAGGACGAAATTCATTTAAGGAGGAAGAATGTAACAACCTGATATTTTCGTTTGATTTTCAATATGTAGTTAATTTCTAATATTGAAATAATTGGTTTTTAAAGTTTAAAACTTGAATTCAAATATAAGGATTATTTAAAATATTTGGATTTTGAATTTAATATTTGAATAGTGATTTAAATATCTAAACTTTGAATTGAATATTAATTAAATAGATTTAATGGTCATCTTTAACTCCTTTTAATTAATAAATAATAATGTGAATTCATTTTGTAAATTTATTCCCAATAATAAATAGTAAGAAATTTTATTTCTAACATTACGACTCGATTTGTAATGATGTATTTTTAGTTTAATTATAGGAAATTTCCATAATTTTTAATTTTGAAAAATATTTTAAATAGTAGTTTGACAATTTTCCAACAAACGTTGTTATTTTTGCGATTTTACAGAATTTAAGAATAGATGTATTTTTTTGATCGTGTCGCATTTTGATGCACGGTATATTTTTATTTTTGTCAATCGCGGTTCGTACGCAAATGAAATATCATGTATCGTAGTACCATAAATATTTCTTTTCAAGGCATATTTAAACTAAGTCAAAATTTAAAATTGTTAGATTGATTTGATATGATGGCTTGCTTGGATAGTTTGCTTTACTTAGGAAATCTTGATTATCTTGTGTGTAAAGGAGTGCATTTTATTTGGATTACTTATGATGGAAGGAAGTGGAAAATTTGTTTTGTTATAAAATCAAGGAAATACTCCTGTTCATTTTTCTATTTTCTTTCTCTCCTTCCTTTTTCTTTTTTTCGCTCCTTTTGTAGTTAAGCAAAACAAGCAATAGCTGATCCCTCCAAAAAATTCAACTCAAACTTTATACTTCACTAGAAATCTCGAACCAAGTTTCTTTGAGTTTAAAATGGTTAGATCTAAGAAAAGAAAGCACTTTTGAAAAGCTAGGTGGTGTTTTGGTCATACTTGGGAGATTTAGGTGATGAGAGGTCGCGGTGTTGAGTGTAGGGTGCTTTTTAGGGTAAGGCATAGCTGCGGCCATGATTTAGTGGGGTATGATCAGGGTTTGAGGCATGCAATTTTTCACTGTCGAGGATTATAAAGCAGCAGGTTGGTTTCAAATGTGTTCGACCTTCACGTGTTGGGTTAGGGGTGGTGGAGCTCGTAGAGAGAAGCACGTTGGTTGTATTGGTTGGTTGATCGAAGGTTGGAAATGCCGTGTCAAAGAGTTCACATGCACGAGGAGTAGCAGGCCGGAGTTCTAATTTTGGCAAAGAAGGTGGATAACTATTCGTTCGGGTCATGTATGGGCTAGTGAGTCTGGCCTTATTAGCATATAGTTATGTGTTTAATTTATATAAATGTGTATTAGTTTGAAATGAGATAACTTGCTCATCCTAGATCTTCTTTACCCATGAATTTTTGGTTTAAACTCCTATTTACATGTACAAAATTATAGTGTAACTTGTTGAAAGATTTAGTGATATTTGAAATATTGATAAATTAATAGGATCGATATCTAATTATGTTATTTTAAATAATAACGTTGTTAAATTTATTATACCTTATTGGTGACACCTATTTGACTAAATAAAACACCAATGTATTAAATTAAATTGAATAGATTACTTTGGACATCTATTAAGTAGAATAAAACACCATTCTAGTATAAATAAATAGTGTAAATTATTGATGACATTTGTTTAGCGGGAGAAATCATCATGCTGTTATTATATTAATTTGAACAATTATTCACATGCCAGTTAATCAATATTTGGATTAATTAATATTGGATAAGTGAGGATTATCTAATGATTATTAATTTGTTAATTTGATTTACATACACATTGCTTATATAAGTACTAATTATGTCGCTTGAAAGTCAACCTGAATTAAGTTGTCATTTGATTTAGTATATCACTGTGGTCGCTAAGCCTCCTTCCAAATTTGCAAAGTTATGAATTTTGATTTACTTAAACTTTATAACAATTTGAGTTTAAGGGTTTATTTAATTGTAAAATGATTTTAATCATTTTATTAAAGATGTTTAAAGTTATTTTATTTCTTTAATAAATATGTGTAAAGTTATTTAGTTATATTATTAGTTATACTTTAAGTTATTTAAATTGTATTATTAACGTTGTTAGTTAATTAATTTAGTTTTTTAAAAGTTAATTAATTATATAATTAATGATGTACTTAAAGGTAATTACTTATCTTATTAATGTTGTTTTACATTTAATTAATTATTGATTGATGATGTTTAAAATTAATTAATTGAATAATGGTGTTTATGAATGATAAATTGTTTTATAAAAATAGAATTATTAAAAGAGATTTACAAATGATATTTTGATTAGGAGATTTAAAACGATATTTGATAAAGGAGTTTTATAAGGAGTATAAATCATTTTTAGAGTTTTATAAAAGTAGCTTTATAATTTAGTTTGGAGATTTACAAAAGTATTTGTAAATATGAAATAGGCTTATAAATAAGGGAATTTATAAAGAAATAAGACTCGATTTTTTGACTAATAATCCTTCTTAATCATGGTGGTAAGGAAATGCTTTTTTTGTACTTAATACCGAAGGAGAGGTGGTATGGTTTATAGTAAATAACGTCATAAATAATAATTGTTTTCGGACCCTTTATATATGATTTGAAAATAAGAAAGTCCTCCTTAAAGTTTGTTAATATATTTATACCGTTGAGATAAGTATATAAATATATTTTCTAAGTATTGGAAGCAAAATATTTGTAACATATTTATACCGATGGGATAAGTATATGTATGTTTTCCAAGTATTGTAAAGACTATAAGGGGCTTGTGAATAGATCCTTTGTGAGGGAATTTTAAATCAAGATGTTTTATTTAATGAGGATTAATAAATAAAATATTAGTGGATTCCATATGGATTTGAATCTATGTTTGCTTGTTTATTTGATAGTTAACTAACCGACTACCAAATCTTGGCCAAAATATACTATAGAAATACTTAATAGAAACACAGAGATTATATAGCATAATCATCTTCGATGATCCTATAATGTGCGAATAACTCTAGTTTCGTACTCTTAGGACTAATGATAAGGAAATCCATCCCTTAAACGGTTTGAAGGTGATTTATGGTCTTATGTATAACTAAGTATTTCTAAGAGAAATGGAGTTGAGTTTGCCATAAATATCGATTTGTTTTGGAGCAGCTGGTAAGCAAGGGAATGTAATTATATGAGACGACTTGAATACATAACCACTCCAAAACTATATACGCATTCGACGCTTTGGACAAGGTTCAAGACTAAAGTGAAAGGGCTACTTGCTACTAATCCCGATGGTAATTCCAAAATGGATGTAGTAGAAATAATGCCTTTAATTTTGTTTATAACCTGAATAACTTGTGCTGGTAAGCAGGGCATTACATTATGCTTGGAAAGAAATTTAGCATTCCAAGTGGGAATGGCTAAGAGAGGAAAAAGGTAATCATGAGTGCACAAGCCTTACGACTTGGTAATGACTAAAACAGGGGATATGTAGCAGAGTTATGTGGTTCGCTACCGTTAAGAGCCTCATTTCTCGATGTAGAGTTGATCTTTACGGATTTGGTATGCGCATGAAGATGGGCCATGGCTAGTGAGCATTACTTCGAGCCTTGGTCCTAAAGAATGATGTAATCCGATATGTTATGTTAAAGGTACAGTCAGTTCTGTGTAGCAGGGATGCAATAAGATCTTGTTGACCTCGGTACCTTTTATCTAGAGGTGTACTGTAATGGGCGGTACCCCAGTAGCCCAGTCATTGATAGAAATCCAATCTCTAATACGTGTCCCCATGAATTTAGTTGTATACCTATTATGCTGGAACTTAATTAATGTAACAATTTTAGCGATGATTAATATTTATTTTACCGTAGACATTATCATAGTATCACAAGATTTTCTATTAAATGGTTTGGTTACCGTAAGGTAAAAAACCCATCCGTATTTACATGCGACATGGTCTTCCGATATACCCTTTATTTCAGAAAGCTTTTTATAACATTAGGTAATCTTGTTGATTGTGTTTCTCATGTTATTTTGACTAAAGTGATCCGGGTGTTATTTTCCTTATAAAGATCGGGTCAACCCAAGCATATTTTCCTAATTTAGCTGCACATTTTGGAGCTTTAGAAGATGAGCTAGATGCTTCTTTAAGACGTATTTTCATATTTTATTTTATATTCCACTATTATTCTTGTTATATTTATCAGCAATTATGCGAATAGGCTGTTATAACTATTCGTAGCTAAGGATATGTTAGTTTTTCTCTGATGATTGTACATACATTGAAGTTCTTTTCTTTTGTAAAGACCTATTGCATATTATATATTACTCGTCACTTATGAGTCCTTCTTCCTTTCGCCCCGATGATTTGTCTTTTTGGCACTTGGACATTTGACACGTAAATACCATGGATGTGTTAGTGTTGGCTTCTAGAGATCGAGAAGGCTAGAAGTTCAACATATATGTCTTCGAGTATGTGGCTGATTTCGATGCTTTATCCAAGTACAGGATGTTCTTCAATGATACTCTATTGAAAAAGAACGAGGAGCTTATTATGGGATTAGATGACTACATAAGGGAGAAACTTATACTTATATTGATGAGCCGTTTGATAAGATACTTAATAAAGCCCTTCGACTTGAGAGTTTATAGCCCAAACTCGAGTTTATTATAGTTTAGGATAAGCCAAAACCACACAATGCAGTGATGGCGAGAAGAAATGGAATGGAAAATGAAAGCATTGTTAAGAGAAGATGCTTAGAAGAAGGCAATATAGGATCTTCTCTCCTATGGTTATAAAGATAAAAACCACTCGATTAAGGATAGCAAGGATGATGGAAAGAAAAAGTGCTATAACTATGGCATGTTCAGATATGCAAAAGAGTTGCCCAAAGCTAGTGCAACATAAGTAGTTAGGGGATGCATATGCTTTGGATGCCATCCCAACTTCGTCGAGTGCTCCCTCGAAGAAGGTGAAGGGTAATACTATTTAAAGTATGCTTTCTATTTGTATCATTTCCATATGTTTTTTTTTGATACAGAGGCTTCACATTCCTTTATATCTATTGATATGTTAAGCAGACTAGGATAGGGACTTTAAATAGGTGACCGATCTTTAGTAGTGTCGAAACTTGTTGAAGGCCCCACCAGTCTTTGTAAGGCTTTTTGTTTTTTGGTCTTATTAATCATGGATTCTCTTTTGTTCATGAATGTTTTGTTTGAGTTTCATCGTGTTCGATATTATCTTAGGGATGGGCTGGATGAGAAAATATGCAGTAGTTGTGGATTGCAAGAGTCTATTGGTGGTAATTGGGGCTAAAGAGGGGTGAAAGTAGTGATTGGGTGCCTGTCAATGGGTTGGGTTGGCTTTCTACATTTGTTAAAGGTCCTAGATGATGAGTCGTTATTTGTACCTATCATATTAGAATATCTGAATATATACTTATGGTTTATCGCCACATGAAGAGATTAAGTTCTGTACCTACATAGTGAAAACTACTGGATCAATTGTTATGCCTTTATGTCATACGACAACCATAGAGCAGAAGGAGTTAGAGGTGCAAGTGATTGCCCTGATGACATGAGGGTTCATTCAAAGGAGTATATCCAGGTGATGCGCACCCATAATATTTGTCACTAAAGAGGATAATCCCTAAGGTTATTTGTTAATTACCATGAGCTGAATAAGGCGATGGGGAAGAACGAGTATCCACTCCTGTGTATTGATGGCTTATTCGTAGTCCAACATGCTAAGGTGTTCTGACAGTTGGATCTTGTGATGAGATTTTACTGGGTGAGAGTAGCATAAGAGAGTGTGTCGATCATTGTGTATTGTATGACATTTGGTTTTTATGAGTGGCTGGCTATGCAGTTCGGGCTAATTAACGCTTCGAAATACATTTTTGAGCTCATGAACTGTGTCTTCAAGATTCAGCTAAATAAGTTCATGATTTGTGTACGGGGTTAATATTCCGGTATATTTGAGGATAAAGGAGGAACACAAGACACATTTGAGGATTGTGCTTGAAGTGTTGAAGAAGCATAGACTAAAAGTGATGTTTTCATAGTGTCACTTTTGGAGGAGGGAAGTGAGATTCTTTGATCATTTCGTCTCTCAACAGGGCATCGTAGTTGATCCAGCCAAGGCAATAGTGGTCCAAGACTGGAACTAACCCAGAACGCTACTAATATGAGAAGTTTCATAGGTTTGTATGATATTATCAATGTTTTATTAAGATCTTATCAAAGGTAGCTACACCATTGACCAATTTGATAAAGAATAAACAGACTTTTATATGAGATACGAGGTATGAGCATGAGTTCGTGAGTCTGAAGGAGAGGTTGACGAGTGCATCAGTGTTGACCATTCTGAACGGGAATGAGGAGATGATAATAAACACCAATTCTTATGGTACCGGATTAGGTGCAGTACTAATGCAAGGTGGAAAGGTTGTCGCATACACTAGTTGATAACTGAAACTGATGAGAGGAAGTACCCGATCCACGAATTGGAATTGGCAACAATAGTCGTTTCTTTGTAAATTTATAGGAATTATATACTTAAAGAAAGGTTTAAGTTGTATATAGACAGTAACTCGTTGAAGTATCTCTTCTCCCAAAAGGATCTTAACCTTCATCGGTAGCGATTATTAAATTTCCTTGCAATCTATGATTTTGACATTTCCTATTTGCCCGGTAAGGTAAACATCAGTCGCCGATGCATTGAGTAGAAGACATGCTAGTTTGAAAGCGACGTTCCTAAAGCGAAAGAATATGGAATATTTGGCTGGCTATAATTTGATCCAACGGATAAGTACTTGTTAGGGGTAAGATGCTAGACCTGGAGATATCATCACAAAAATAAAGGAAAATATAGAGTTTGAGGAGACAAAATAGTGACTTGACTGAGATGGTTGGCTCCATAAGGATGGGACGCTATTTGTTCCATATATTGATGGATTATGAGTTGAGGTGCTACAAGAGTGCTATCATTCGAGATTAACTATACATCTCGATGGTAATAAGATCTACTATGGTATGAAACATACATATTATTGGGAGGTAATGAAAAAGAGTGTTCAAAGGTTTATATCAAAACATATGAACTTCCAGTTGGTAAAGGTAGAGTAGAAGAAGTCAAGTGGGTCGATGCAACCACTTGAGGCTCCTAAGAGGAAGTGGGAACATGTTTATATAGATTTCATCGACGTTTTGCCAAGGACCAAAGGAGTTGTAACATCCCGTATCTGGAGGACAAAAGCTAAGTGTTGTGGACGCTACAGTCATCCATAGTATTAACTTCTGGTGACGAAATACGGCAATGTTAGTGGTATCCATAATATCAGAAGCACTTGAATAGGAGCAAAACATAGATTTTCAAAAACAACAATTTTCAGTGATTACATTTCAAAAAAATCATATCCAAGTTACAACAATCCCAAACGTATTCCCAGGCGTTGATCAAATATAATTTGAAACAATATGGAAAGAGTGACATATGAAGATGCCCCCTGGATGATCAAAGCAATATAGACATAATTGTCTTAATACACAGTGGAAACAATTTTAAAATAGAATCACTAAATTAGCTATCCGTCAGCCACCTACTTGTCTTTGGATGCTTTATTCACCAAAATCTGCTAAAACCTGAATACCTAAACCCTTAGTGTACTCAAATCAAATTTTGAGGACTTGAGAGTTCAAGAGAAAACAAAAACTTCGAGTCAGACTTAAAGCCTGGTATAAATAATTTCAGTTACATCTTAGTTTACTGATAACTAGTGAGACCGTACCGCTTAGCGGAACGTGTTTCCTCTCACTAATATCTCTTTTCACAACATATATTTTGCAAATCCTTTCCTGTAACCAAACTGGTTCATCAACTTATTATAATAATAATATAGCAATATCCATTATGCTAAATAGGAATTAAAATAGACCATCTATCTAAGATATGAACTGTCTACATTAAATTTGGAGCTGTCTGCTCTTTTCTGGACTATCCGTCCTAAAACTGGTTATACCAAAATAGCAATTTCTTTTGTGCTAGGTAATGAGCTATCTACCCAAAATAGGTAAAAGGGGTGGACTAACTATCCTTAAAAATTTAGCAAGGTTCGTTATGCTAATAAATAAACTATCTATTCATATTAGCTGACTGCTCTTTCTGGACTAACTGTCCTAGACTAACTATCCATTGGGATGACTGCCCTCAAAATGGACTGACTGTCCGAATTTAAAATGAGCCGACTGCCTGAATTTTTCGTTTGGGTTAACTACCCTTCAAAATATTTGAGCTAACTGCTTCACACAATATCTGACCTAACTGCTCTTTAAAATTTTCCTTATAAACCTTTTTCATAATGATTTAGTCCGTCAAATCAATATGTACAAGGAATATCTTTAGCTTTACTCTAACCTATTTTTGCCATGTTATATATACTTTACTCAAAATAATTTTGACGATGTCGAATAAGGATTATATATCCTTTAAAATAAGTTCCTTTATAATTTAAACACTTAGGCTATCTGCCTAATTCTTTCATTTGAAACCTTTGTTTAAAACTTTTAAACAACATTTTGAAAACATAGAGGTAAGTCCTTCAAAACCATTTATAAAACCCTTCAAAAGTATTGAAGGTAACTCTTTCATATCCTTTAATAAACCTTTTGAAATCATTGAAGGTATCTCCTTCAAAACTACTTACAAAGCCTTCCTTTTACAAGCTTCTATTTTTTTAGACATCTGACATCTGCCCTTTGAAACCTTTAAACCTTAGCCTTTCGAGAACAGTAAAACCCTACCCTTCGATCCTACCGAAATGTTCAACCTTTTGACCTTGTCAGACGGTTTCCATTCGGCCTAGTTGAAAGGTTTCACCTTTCGACTTTGTCCAAAGCCTAGGGTACCTCCCCTTTTAAATCATTTTTAAACATTTCGAAATTATGAAATTCAAAATCTTTCGAAGACATTGGGTTCAATTTAAAACAAGTACAAAACCTTTCGAAACCAACCAAAGTTAACTAGTTTCAAACCTTTAAAAGCGTTTCGGCTTAAAATATTTGGATTATGCAAAAGAATCAAAAAACATTGGTGTTGGAAGCAACCGCTCCAAAAATTAAAACCTTTTGAAATCATTGGAGAGATGCGGTAGGTTTTAGAAAAGCAAAATATAACCTTTGACTCCATTTGTGTCGATCGGCTAGGAAATGACTGCTTCTGACTTGGCCGAAAGCTATACCTTTCGAATTTGCCAAAAGCTTTCAATTAAAACAAGAAAGCAAACCAATCGTAACCTTTTCCTTTTAAACCTTTTGACAATTTCGAAATCTCTCTGTCGAAATCCAGTAGGTGTATTTTTCTTTAAAACCAAAACAAAACTTCATCTCTTTTGAAAGCTATAACCCTTCGCCCCCAACCTTTCGACTTCCTCCAATTTACTACGTGCCAGTTTCCCGATACCATGTGCATTGGTATTTAATCTAATCGGAAGGTTTGATGCCCTTCGACCTTATCGGAAGGTCTGGAAGGAGACAGAAGCTCTTGCCGAATGAGTTGAAATAGGGAAAATACTGTTTAAAATAGTTCTTTTGTACCCCACCTGCCTTGTTTGCTAAATCTAATTGGTTGTCAGAATTTTATATTCGAAAATTGATGCCAATCCTCCATATTTGGAAATTCGAATAACTTTAGAAAATCCCCTTTCTCCTTTATAATTATATAAAATATTTAAGTCCAATACCTTAAATAATTTTATATAATCATCAAAACACCTTGAAAAATTCTAGAAAAATTCTAGAAAGTAAATTAATAGGTTCTATTCAATATATAAAAATTTCAGATCCAAATAATAATTATTTTACCCTTAAATAATTCTTATAATCCAAATTAAACTTTTTCCGTTAGAAAATTATAACAAATCCACAAAAATTTAGAAAATGAAACCCATCTCTAAAATAACTTTTTAGATCATCATAAAAATTTACAAGACTAACAGATGTCATTTAATAGGGTTTTCATCTTAAAACATGTCATAAAAACTATATGAACGTACATAAATCATCAAGATGTATGTATAATCTTTTATCATTCGAAAACATGGCAAAATTTTGGCAAAAATCATTCGAAATTAACCACGAACCCGAAACCATAAAATTTAGAGATGTAAACATTATTCACCCTTGCTTTAATGATTAAGGAGCTTGAGATTTGAATGAGATTGATTTGAATTTTCTTTCCTTAAGCTTTTCTTTTGTTTCCTCTCCTTTGTGAATGGTGGCCAGCCAAGCTTTTTAAGTTTTGAAATGAGAAATGAACGTGTGTTTGGAATACACGACCTAAGAAACACAATATAGGAATGGCCTTTTTCCCATAATAGCCCTCCTCTAATTCATTTTAACCCTTTTATTATGTTTATTAGTTTATTAAGGCATGGATACTTTAATTATATCGAATTTCAATCCCCTTATCAACACATTATTTTATTTAGTTTATCTAACTAAATCTTCTAAATAATGTTATAAAAAATACGGGGTGTTACAGACTCCTCTCCATAAAGAATTTCGTCCTCGAAATTACAATAAGGTTCAAAATAAACAAGAAGGTAAAACATACCATCAAAACAAGTCAAGATAAGTGTCTCTAATCTTTCTCTCAACCCCTTAAGTATAGTCCCTGCCATCATCACTCCACTGGACTTTGACTAATCTGACCGTCTTGGTTCTAGGCCTCTTTTCATCTCTCGCAATAATGCAAACTGGCTTCCTCATTATGGTCAAGTCTGATTCTACCACTACATAATCTAGCACTATTAGTGCAATAGCAGTCTTCGGGTCTCTAACACACTTTCTGTGATGAGAAATATGAAAAACATCATGGATACCTACCAAACCACTCGGTAAGTCGAGTCTATAAGCAAGCTTCCCGGTCCTCTCAAGAATAGGAAAAGGTCCTATGAACCTAGGAGAAAACTTTCCCCTTCCCAAATCTATGCACACCCTTCATCGGTGATACTTTGACGAAAACCTGGTCCCCAACTGAGAACTCTAAATCCTTCCATTTCTTATCTGCATAACTTTTTTTCCTAGACTGAGTCTCCTTTATCCTATCTCGAATGACCTCAATCTTTTCTGTAGCTTCTCCAACCAAGTCTGGACCAAGTACCAACCTATCCCCGGTCTCCAACCAACAAATAGGAGATTCGCATGGCCTTCCATACAAAGCTTCAAACGGTGTCATCCCAATACTAGTTTGATAACTATTGTTATACGAAAACTCAACTAGATGCAGATGGTCCTCCCTTGATCCCCTAAAGTTCAAAACACAAGCTCTCAACAGATCTTCCATGATCTTGTTAACTCTTTACATTTGCCCATCTGTCTATGGATGGTCTGTCTATGGATGGTAAGCGGTACTCATCATAAGCTTGGTTCCTAAAACTTTATGCAGACTCTCTCGAAACTCATTAGTGAACAAGGAATCTCTATCATTAACGACGTTGCTAGGAACTCCATGCAGTCTAATCACAATCTTCATGAAAAATCTTGCTAAAACAGGTGTCGTCCTGATTGATTTAACTGGAATGAAATGGGTTCTCTTGGTCAATCTGTCCACTCTAACTCACGTACTTTCATTTCCCCTATTTGACCTTGAGAACCCGTCTATGAAGTCGATAGAAATAGAGTCCCACTTCCACACTGAAATATTTAACGGTTGAAGTAAACCACTCAGTTTCTGGGGTTCGGCCTTTGCTGCTGGCAATTCAAGCACCGCCTTACACACAACCCAATATCTCACTTCATTCCTTCCCAGAAGAAGCTCCTCTTCATATCTTGGCACATCTTGGTACCTCCGGAATGTATAGTGTACTTCGAACGATTGCATTCATCTAAAACTTCCTTTCTTATGTTTCCTACACTCGGAATATTTAATCTTCCATTCTTTCTTAACCACCCATTCTAGTCAAGACTGCTCTTGGTTCTTTCCTTTAGCTTACCGATCCTTCCAGCTAACACTGGATCCTCTATCTGCTTAGAAGTAATCCGTTCAATCAAAACTAATCAAACTTCCAAACAAGACAATACAGCTGTATCACCACTAGACCCTGCCTCGGATCTCCACTGCAATCTGCTCATGCTTGAAAATCTTTCCACTCATTATCATTGCCAACACTGCATTTTGAAATTTCCTATAAGTGCATCTGTAACCCGATTGCCTTTTCATGGTGTTTACTCAGTCCCAAAATCATAAGCGAGTATGAACTCTAACTACCTCTGCTGTCTCATGTTCAGCTCCTTCTAAGAGAACAAATACTTCAACGACTTATGATCTGTGAACAGCTCAAACCCCTTTCTCTCAAGCTGTAATGTCTCCACGCCTTCAAAGCAAAAATCACAGTAGCCAACTCAAAATCATACGTTGGATATCTGACCTCATGCGGTCTAAGCTGTCTAGAAGCATAGGCAATCACTTTACCTCTCTGCATCAACACGGCTCCTAATCCAGTTACACATGCATCGGTATAGACTACCAAATCCCGATTCACCTCTGGAACTACCAATATAGGTGTATGGGTCAATAAGTGTTTCAAACTCTGGAATGCTTCCTTACACTTATCGGTCCAAACAAACTTCACATTCTTCCTTATCAGCCTGGTCATCGATGCTGCTATCCACGAAAAATCCTTAACGAATCACCGATAATAACCAGCCAACCCAAGGAAACTCTTAATCTCGGTTACTATCTCGATCTTACCTAACTATTCACTACCTCAATCTCAGTCGGATCTACTGATAACCCTTCCTCTAAAACGACGTGGCCAAGAACCTTCACCTCCTTCTTCCAGAAGTGACAGTTCGAAAACTTCGCATTCAACTAACGTTGCCTCAGCGTCTCAAGCACTATTCTAAGATGAAATTCATGCTATCTTTCATCCATATAGTAAATCAAGATATCATCTATGAAAAACTACGTGAACCTATCTAAGTGCTCTCGGAAAATCCGGTTCATCAAATCCACAAAGAAAGCTTGAGCATTCTTCAGTTCGAACGACATAACTAACCATTCGTATAATCCATATCTAGTCTTGAATGCTATCAAAGGTATACTATCCTCTGCTACCCCAAGATGATGGAAACTCGTTGCCAAATCCAACTGAGAAAATACCTTTGCTCCACTTAGCTGGTCGAACAAATCGTCAATGTTGGGCAAGTGGATATCGATTTTTAACCGTCATCTCATTCAACTTACGATAATCGATACATAACCTCAAGGATCCGTCCAGCTTCTTAGCAAACACTGTCGTTGCACCCCATGGCGAACTGTGACCTGACAAAACTCTTGCCCTCCAATCCACCAATTGCACGTTCAACTCCCTCATCTCTGAAGGGGTCATCCTACTTGGTAGTCTACTCACCGGTCCTAATTCTGGAACCAAATACATCTGAAACTCAATAGCTCGTTGCGGTGGCAATCCAACTACAGGCTCAAATACATCTGTGAATTCTATAACTATGAATACTCGGCTCAACACGTCATCTGAATCCAAAGCATCCAACAAAGCAAACACTGCACTGCTTGAACCTCCTACGGTGAAAATAATCTGATCGCTACAATTTGGGTGACTAAGTGATATCTTCGTACCCTGGAAAAATATCTTAGCATCGTACTCACTTAACCAGTCCACACCTAGGATGATCCCAAACCCTACAAAATCAAACATATGCAAACTGCACTCAAAAGTATGACCTAACAATTCAAACTCAAACTGGTCACACCTCAACCCCAGAGTTGCATATCCTCCTATTGGATTCACAACCCATAAGGAAGAAACTAAATAAGTGGGTTCAAGATTAAGCTTATCTATCAAACATCTAGATATAAAAGAATGCGATGCACCAGTATCAAATAAAATGCTAACAGACATACCATGTATCCGGAGCATTCCCCCAAGAACTGCCTTCCCCTTCTCCTGGGCTGTTGGGCAGCAGGCTCCAATGCATACACCTTCCCCTTACCATCCCTAATGGGCTCCTTGCACTGGTTCTTATAATGGCCTTTTTTATTACAGTTAAAACACCTGACATTCTTCCCCTTATCCACATCCTTCGCTTTCCCTGAGCGACACTCATTAGAAAAGCCTCCTTTCTTGTCGCATTTGTAGCAGACAACTTCAGACTTCACTTTCTTGGCTGCTCCACCCTTCTGAGCACCTTTCTTGGGAAATAAATTACTCTTCTGGTTCTGCCCAACCTGGACCACTTTTTCCTTGCTCTTCTCCGGAGACTCAAGGACTTCTTCCTGCCTCATAGCCATCTCTATAACAATATTAGAAGGATCTCTAAGATGAAACAAAGTAGGACTTGCAAATTCTGGCTTCAATGCTTTGATAAACTTCTCATTTCGTTTCAACATGGTATCTACAAAAGCATACCCATACCAGGCCAACTCTTCGATCTTCCTAGCATACTCAGCAACAGACATCTCTTCCTGCACCAGCTCAGCAAACTACCGTATTAAAGCTGACTATGCCATTATGTATATAAACCTCTCCTGAAATCTCCTCTTGAAATCCTCCAAGGTTATTGTCTCCTTATCAACTATCGTTGGTACACTATTCCACCAGAGCAATGCGGTCCCCTAAAGCTGCCTGGGAACCAACCTCCTCTTCGGCTCATCGTTGAGCCCTAAATATGCAAAAATCCTTTCGTAGTGCAAAAACCAATTCTCCACTTCGATGGCATCCTCTGTTCTCGTAGACGTCTTCCCTCCTAGCTTCACATAATCACCGCTCATCTTAGTGAAATGATTAACTACCGAAACTTCTGGAATCCCAGCTCCTATAGCATTTCCTCCTACCACTCCAGCTGCAACTCCTGCCTGCATCATATTCCTAGAAAATTGATACATGACTTCCATTCCGACCTGCATGACTTCGGCACCAACATTCACTGCCCGACCTTGACCTATCCCTATATTGGGTCTGGGATTCCTTTCGGTGCTTTCCCCTCCTTGGTTAACTCTGCTTCTTTTACAATTCATATCTTTATTCAAACGTCATGAGATATAGAAAGATAACGTAATCAAAGATAGATGAATGGAGATAAAGCACATACTTATATGTAACAAATACAAGTATGTTACTATAGTGTTAGCCGAAACCCAAATCTTACTCTAATTTCTTTGTATTTTTTTAAAACAAATTTTTTTGTTAAATTCTTCGTAAAGGTATGCTCAGATATTAAGTTGTAACATCTTGTATCTAGAGACCAAAAGCTAAGCGCTATGGATGCAGAAGTCATCCACATTATTAACTTCTGGCGACAAAATACAGCAATGTTGGTGGTATCAACAATATAAGAAGCACTTGAATAGGACCAAATCATAGATTTTCAAAAACAATAATTTTCAGTGATTACATTTCAGCAAGTCATATCCAAGTTATAAAAATCCCAAATGTATTCCCAGGTATTGATCAAATTTAATTTCCAACAATACGCCAAGAGCAACATATGAAGATGCCTCCTTGAATGATCAAACATAATTGTCTTAATATACAGCGGAAACAATTTCAAAACAGAATCCTTAAATTAGCTATCTGTCGGCCACCTTCTCGTCTTTGGATGCTTTATTCGCTAAAATCTGCTAAAACCTAAAAAACTAAACCCTCGGCCTACTCAATTCAAATTTTGAGCAACCGAGAGTTTAAGGGGAAATAAAAACTTCGAGTCAAACTTAAACTTGGTATGAATAATTTATGTTACAACTCAGTTTACTGATAATTAGTGAGACCATGCCACTTAGCGAAACGGGTTTCCTATCACTAATATCCCTTTTCACAACAGATATTCTGCAAATTCTTACCTGCAACCAAAATGGTTCATCAACTGATTATAATAATAATATAGCAATAAACATTATGCTAAACAGGAATAAAATGGACTATCTGTCTAAAATCTGAATTGTATGTTCTAAATTTGGAGCTATCTTCTCTTTTCAGAACTATCTGTCCTAAAACTGGTTATACCAAAATAGCAATTTTTTTGTTCTGGGTAATTAGCTATCTGCCTAAAACAGGTAAAAAGGGGTGGACTAACTGTCCTTAAAAATTTAGTAAGGTCCGTTATGCTAATAAATGAACTACCTATTCATACGGAGCTTATTGTTCTTCTTGGACTAACTATCCAGGAGTAATTGTCCTCTAAGCTGACTGCCCCCAAAATTGAATGACTGTCCAAATTTAAAATAAGCTGACTGTTCGAATTTTTATTTTGGTTTAACTGCCCTTCAAAATATACAAGCTAACAACTCTACACAATATCTGAGCTAATTGCTCTTCAAAATTTCCCTTGAAAACCTTTTTCAAAATCATTTTGTCCATCAAATCATATATATACAAGGAAAATATCTTTAGCTTTACTCTAAGCTATTTTTGCCATGTTATATATACTTTACTCAAAATGACGTTGATAATGTTCAATAAGGATTATCTATCCTTTAAAATAAGTTAAAGTCCTTTATAACTAAAAAACTTAGGTCATCTGCCTAATTCTTTCATTCAAAACCTTTGTTTCAAACCTTTAAACATCCTTTCGAAAACAATAGAAGGTAACTCCTTCAAAATCATTTATAAAACCCTTCGAAAGTATTGAAGGCAACTCCTTAACATCCTTTATTAAACCTTATGAAATCATTGAAGGTATCTCCTTCAAAACCATTTGTAAAGCCTTCCTTTTATAAGCTTCTTATTTAAAACATCTAACAACTACCTTTTAAAACCATTAAACCATAGCCTTTCAAGAACAGTAAAACCATACCCTTCGATCTTGATGAAAGGTTCGACCTTTCGATCTTGTTTGAGGGTTTCCTTTCGGCTTAGCCGAAAGATTACACCTTTCGACTTTGTCTAAAACCTGGGGTACCTCTTAGAATTTGAGTGCAATAGTGATTTCGACAGAGTCTAAACGTAGAAGAGCGGACAGTCCTTTTTCAGTAGGTCCTACATTGCTATTTATAGGCGTAGGCTGCAAATATCCTGCTCGGATCTTGGAAGACTTCTTCTCTCACATGGATGGGCCCATGCGACCAATCCCTGACCGTTTAGAGTCAATCCATGATCGATACGAACGTGATTCGTATCGATCAAGATTTAGTCCAATCGAGTCAAGATCGATTATGAAAATTACTGAAGATGTACGCAAGCTACTGTAAAAATTTGATGGCATTTGGACTTGTAGATTTTGAGTTATGATCGATGCAAGTTTGGATTTTTCGAAGGCTGTTGAATTCACATCGCTTCCTGTTCGCATTGATCTATTCGCATCGCTTCTGGACACTTGATGTCTGATGACGTGGTGCTAACTTTTTGGATCGATCCACTTTTTATGCCGAGTGACCGAGTCTTCCACTTGAATGTGTTTTCTTCATATCGATCCTATGCATTCCACTTCATATCGCTTTTGTTGCACTCCACTTCGTATTGATGTCCTGTACTCCACTTCGTATCGATGCCTTGTGCTCCACTTCGTATCGATCGTTGAGTACTTGGTTTCATACCAATGGGAGGTATTGATTTCGTATCAATCTGTGGCCGATCGATACGAAGCATGCTTGAAACTGGATCGATATGAAATGGACTTCCGTGTTACTACCGATGGATATGAAATGGGTAGTTGTGAATGGATATGAAGTGGGTCAATTTCGATGGATATAAAGGAAGCCGTTGTTTATGGTTTCGAACGAAACCGATGTGAAAAAGATTGACCGATGGATACGAACGATTTTGTTTTTTTGGCTTGCATTGATCATACCTGAGCATATGAACTTGGATTGACATGAAATTTGAAAGGCTGGCTTTCATAACTTTGATTGTCGTGTCATGTTGATTGTAGTTCGATCCGGATTTGGGAAAAATTTATCAACATCCATAGCGAACATGTATATAACCGCTCTTTGGGATGATTTATCTTTAATTTCAATTCACTTCTTGGTGTCACGGTCTTGCCAAAAGGCAGGATAACATTTCCCCCCAAAGTACGTCTTGTGAGGACATGACATGCTTTAAAAAGCTGCACTCTTCATTCTGAAAATTCCTATCTGACTTGTTGAATGGTTGTTGTCTTTCCGTCGAAGGATATAACATTTGACTAACCTTCAGTAACATAAATAATGAATTGTTGACTGCCAATTGTTGTACTATGCACTGTTGTAACTGAGTGTTGAATGATATCAAACTGTTGGTTATAGTTGAAATTGTCATCAGTTAAGTATTCAATCCCTGTGAATTTTTTAAAAATTTGGATGTTAGTCTATCATACATGTACGTATGTTAACCTGACTCTCGTTAACGTTCGCACGCTCATGAGTCGTTGTCAGTTTTCTCTTATCGAATTCCATATCGATCCTCTTCTGAATCGATGTGATATTTAAGTTTTAACAACACTTGGTGGTTGCTTTGGTGTATTCCTTAGTATCGATCCTCTCCGGGATCGATTTCAAAAGTTGATAAAATTGTCTTCGTATCGATAGGGATCGATTCGAGTTGGTTGATTTGACTTTATTTTTTTTACAAGTTTCGTATCGATGAATATGAGTATTAGTGGATCTCTGAGCAATGGATACGAATTTATCATTTCGCATCGATGGATTGCAGATGGATTCGAATAGTTTGCATGAGATTTGTCTTTGCTACTTCGTTCGTATCGATGAGAGCCGATGGATACGAATAATTATGGCCTGAATCAATGATAAATGGATACAAATAGGTTGCTTCGTATAGGTTATGGTGTAGACCTCTTTAACCGGTCAGTTTGCACTGGGATACGAAACGTCATTCGCCTTTACCTTGTGTCCATACAGATATCATTAGGACTTAGGAAATTTTCACTTGCTTTTCTTTTATTCTCTGCCTTCGCATCGATACAGCAATCGATAACAAGCACCATCTTCATCCTCAACTTGTATAACACATTAATTTCTTGAAACAATCCTTTAATCTAGGTAATGAATCAATAAAAATCTCTCTAGAACGATGAGACTCGAGTTCAATGCCAATTCGTCCAAAGTCATGGCCGATTCCGGTAATGTCGATGTCAGGGTTGGGTCGGAGCTTGGTTGAGGAAGGAGGAGATGGTGTTTAAGTTGCCTAGGGAAGAAGGACGAATGTTGGACATGAAGGAAACATTTGTATCAACTGTGGATGGAGGAAGAAGTTCATACTGATCAGATGACAATGGAAGTTCTTATCGATAGAGGAAATAGCTTCGTATCAATATGGAAGGATGGGAGCTCGCATCGATCTGAAGTGATCAGTACGAAGACTTAATCATGCAATCGATACAAAATCTTTGACCTGGCGATCGATACAAACAAGGAGAGTTTGGGATCGATATGGAACTCATCTTGGAGTGATCGATACGAAACGTTATTTTCCACGATTGATACGAATGGGCTTCTGACGATCGATCTGAATTCAAACTTTGATGTATACGAAACCTTTGCATAATCGAACATTTAACCCCGACGAACTTCCGCCTTACATAACTGGACTTAACCTTTTCATTGCATACTTGACCGCCTTTTGATGTTCGTCAATGTAAATGTAACTTGACTAAAAAAAATTAACTCTGATCGATCTCTAAAGTCTAGACGGCACGGTTGTGACGGTCAGCAATGACGGTCACTCCAGTTGAATTTCAAAGTCTTGTTGTTTAGACATTTTTCCAAATTCCATAGAATTTCTTAAGTATTATGTAGTACTGCACTGCACAACCTATTCATTCACTTCACACTAGTGAACACACGGGATTATTATCATCCAATGATGGTTTGCGATGAGTTGATTAGTTGTGGAATCCACAAGTTCTCAACAGTAGGAACCTCAAAGTTCACTTTCTCCAACAATAGAGATACCAGCCATTGCTGCCGAAGTTATAGGTCTAGCTCCAGACGAGATGCTAGGAGCAAGCTTCATCGGGAATCCATAAGACTTTGTGCCATCCAATGTCTCTGAAGATATGTCGGGGTGAATATGCTTAAGACATGGTTTGCCATTGGATGACATCTTATTACCGGGACTGAACGATAGACCACATGCTCCCACGGAAGGGTTCACCGCCTTTAACAGACATTCATGCGCAACTGGAACACTCCCTCCATTCAACCAATACATCCGGGAGGTGTTATCTTTCTTTAGAATCGCTCCGTCATAGTTACACCAAATGGATATTCACTATTGAATAGTCTATTCATTGTTTTTATGGAGCACCTCTTTCGGCCCCCGACCCTGGAGGAAGTTAGATTCTTGTTCAACGTTAAGAGTCGGGGAGGTAATCCTTCATTCACATTTTTAGAGGCAGTTAAGAATTGTCAAGTGGTGATGGGGTCTTGGACCTGGCTCAGCTACTTCAAGACGAAGTGGTTTTACGTTCGATGCCGGTGAGGGTTTGCCAGGCGATGGTTAGTTAGACGTAAGTGACACAATTTCCCTAGTAGCTTATGGGATTGTTGTAACCGATGCTTATTCTAATACTTTTTCCATTATAGCCGCAATTCCATGACCCGAAGGTGCCCACTTTAAAGAAATAATACAGATTCTTCAGGAGGTGCCGGTTGAAATGAGAGAAATTGATTCGGTGCTGAAAGACGAAAATTTAAGAGCCATTGGGCTAATTGACCAAGATCAGAGCATTAGACTCGAAGGTTCGATCAGGACAGTTCCAGAAAAAAAGGCTTAATGCAGAGCATCCGAGATTGTAAAGTTGACGAGGCTGAAGAAAAAGATACGCCCCCTGAAGATAAACCCATAGCCGGGCCTCCGGATAGTTCTTAGGACTTAGAGGAAAGGAGGAAAGGCAAAGCAGTTGCCCATAAACGTCATAAGTCTTCTCGATGGATATCCATAGTCGTGTCTCTACAGGCTATCGGTGTTGTTATTTCGGAAGCTCCCCTCGCTCAAATGGAGAATCTTTTTGAAGGACTCGTCGACATTCCAATTTCGGACTTCATATTGCTCCAACAAGATACCGGATTGGAAGGGCTCTACAGCGCTTTAAATTTAAGCGAGTCACTTCCTACAAGCACGGCCAATACAACCAGTTGGTTGGGGGTTACATATGCATACACATACTTCACAGCACTACATGATTTTCAATCACAAGTTATTCACTTCTGGAGATTATTAACTCTATTTTCGAATCCTACAGAAGGGAAGCTGATAGAGACCGCGATCACGGTTATTCTAGCCAGGAGTGCTATGAAAGGGAGAGGGATAGAGATATATAACATAGATATAGCCCCCGATCACGCTTTCCACCTCCTTGGGCCCTAACACAACCCTTCGGTCATGACAAACAGCCCTTGGAACCTTCACCTTAAAGACTACCTGCTCAAGTTCCAAGGTCTGATCCACAGCATCGAAGGACCGAACCCAAAACACCTATTGCCACTGAGCAGGCTATCACCAAGCCCACCGGGGAAGGAGCGATCAAGATCGCCCAGTTGAAAAAAGATTTCTCGAACATTTGTTTTAGCGGCTTTATCCTCCCTCGACAATTAAAGAAAATTCCAGCTGAGGTAGAACATACTATGCGTGATTACATCCATGATTTTTATAGCCAATACAGGGAGTGGTTGAAAACCGCGGATGATGCATCGATGGTTGCTTTTGAGCAAGCAAAAACAATTGAGAAATTAGAGATCGACCTCGCTCAAAAGGACCGTATAACTCAAGTGCTAAACGATGAAGCCGAATCATCCTAAAAGTCTAAAATAGAGGCCACTAAGAAAGCCGACGAGGCAAATCAATCCATGGAAAGGATGCGACAGACGCATTACGCTTT
Source organism: Allium cepa (assembly GCA_030765085.1). Classification (NCBI taxonomy): domain Eukaryota; kingdom Viridiplantae; phylum Streptophyta; class Magnoliopsida; order Asparagales; family Amaryllidaceae; genus Allium; species Allium cepa. The sequence goes on from CM060931.1 coordinate 311,604,024, forward strand.
GGTTGAGGAGATGAGACATCGAAACACCACTGTCATAGCCGAAAGGGAAGATGCACTGGAGTAACTTAATATGCTTAAAGCCAAACTTTCTGAAATCATCAAGGAAAAGGATGAGCAAATAAAGCAGCCCAAAAGGTGTGCGAACAAGCTGTAGTGCTTTGGGGTGAAAGGGATACGACATCACTCAAAATTCAGGAGGCTGAGGCCAGGGTTGAGGATGAAGTTAAGATGGCAGAGACCAGATTAGAAGCTGATATTGAAGACCTTATGATCACATATAATGCTAATGTCTTGAAGCACATAAACCTGACCTAGCTCGATAATTATCCGACATACTTGTACAGCGCTTGAGGCCAACTGGCAGAGGATGAAAAGGATGCACACCAAGCTGAATTGATCGATGAATTTGAACTTGAGAACCAGGTGCTAAGTGAAGATGAATGAAAAGTTCTCCATGACATCTCAATCACATACGAAAAGGAGAAACTTGTTCTCAGCATCTAGAAGTTGGAGAAGGTTCTGGTGTCGTGCACCGTGAGGTGAGTCCCAAAACTCTTATGATAACCCGGTCCGGATCCACACCTGCGGTTGATCCTCAGTTTGTTCCTGCATATAATCCATATTAACCTCAGCTATCTTCAGCCCAAGAGCACGTTGCTAAAGTTGCTTCGGCTTCGCCTGCACATGGAAGGTATTATGAACATTTCCTACACTCGCTCAAAATCGGAAGCGATGCTTAAAGTAATCACTAACAATATTCTTTGTCCCTATCCACTAATTGGAGCCACATCGGTCATGCCCCCTAAAACTCAAGAATCACATCAAATGTAGGGGGCTATCATAATAGAAGCGACCATCACAACAACCACTACACCAATTGATGGAGCACAGAGGAGCATGCTTACTTTTGATGAACAAATGATGGAGGAACTTTTCGGTTATCACAGTGACCCCTTTTCTAATTTGCCATTTGTTATGGGTGGAGGCGCACCAGTGACTGGCTCTTCAGGCCCGACTGCTAACATTTTCGGTGATGCCCAAACAATTCACGAAGAGGAAATAATAGCCAAAATTAATGCCGAGATGGAGGCAGCTGCTCGGGCTAGTAGCTTTGGAGGTTGGATGGTGGGCCCTGGTCCAGCCTCTTTACAAATGATTTCTCCTGGTGGCATAGTTTTTGACATCAGCGTGCCTCTTCCGCCTCTTAATATTGATCCTGTCCCTCTGACTCCACCTTCGGGAAGTATTCCAATCAACATGAGTTCGGAGGAGGATGTTGACGTAATGCCCCAACTAGAGATTGACCGTAAAAAAGCAAGGGCACAAAGAGACACCCAAGCGGCAGCTCCAGTAGGTCAATGCCAAGAAAGAAGAAGAAGATTAAACTTAGAAAGTAGACACGTCCTTCTAGCTCATTGTTGGATAAATAGATAGGAATTTCCTTTTGTTTTTTGTAGGCCGTGTGTAGATGTGGGCTCGGCCCCTGCTAATAGGATTTTTGGAACAATCTTGTACTTATTCTTCTTTTTCAAAGAAGCCCCTGCTAATAGGATTTTTGGAACAATCTTGTACTTATTCTTCTTTTTCAAAGAATAATAATAACATTCCATTTTGTCTTCTACACAGTTTGTGTTCATTTGTTTGAGTATTTTAGTGCTTGAACTTCTATCCAATGTACTTATGAAGTTCTAGTCTTTGATTCGGACCTGAGTTTAGTTGTTAAGTTCTGAAGTTAAGACTTCGGGTCACAACCGAAAGTTAAGTCAGGTCTTAATACTGCACTGTCTCAATCAGTAGCTGGTACTTATGTTCTGCCTCCAGATTTGGGGATACATCGAAAAGATCGGTAGGCGATCATTATTTGCCTTCAACACATCAGTCTAAACTTTATGGAACGAAGCGGAAACATGACGAGTTTGGATAGTCGAACCACGCTCGCTCATTAGTTGGTGAACACATCCACACTCTAGGGATTGCACTTACTTGTCGACGGTCGGTTATGCCCTCTTAAGATTAAGAGATATGTCCATGCTCCGGGGACTTAATTTATTTTTATAGGCGGTTGGTCACACCCGTTTGGTATTTAGAACTTCGTCCGCACTTCGGGGACTTAGATTAATTCGCGGATGGTCAGTTGCATCCATTTTATGTTCATACTCCGGCCCACACTCCAGGGGTCTGGAACTGTCCTACGGGTGGTCAATTCATACCCGGTTTATGTCTAAACTCCAATCCACACACTGGGGATTTAGAGTTAGTTGATGCTTATACTCTAGCCTATGCTCTAGGGACTTGAGTTAGTTGATGTTTATACTCCAGTTCGCACTATGGGATTCTGGAGTTAGCCAACAAATGGTCAGTCTCATCTGTTTAGGCTTTATGATTTCGTTTGCACTCCGGGAATGATGGATCTATCAGGATCGTGGACAGTCGATTCACATCCACCCTGAGTTAACAAGTGCGGTTGTTAGATGGATGGATCCATCCTCCTCGAACTTGGTTTAGATACGGGTGAGGTCGTTAGGTGGACGGATCTGCCCTCCTTGAAACCATGTTTATAAGTTCATACTCCACTTTGCACTCTAGGAATCTAGAGTTAGTTAGAGGATTGTCGTGTATTAATCCTTTCTTGTCTTTAGTGTGACGGCTTGCCCCCGAGCTCGGGTTTCACTTAGAGAGCGACCGATCGCATCACAGTCACTCCCTATTTGAATAACTTCCGCCGTAGGATGGAGCTCAACTCTTCGTGCATCATTATAGTTGTATGACATATTCAAAATATCATAGCTCTGGGTCGAAGAGATCGCATTTTATTGCTAAAATAAGAAAAAATAGCAAAGACAGTTGCCTTATTACAAATTCAAATTTCAAAATATAGAAACAAATTGCAGGTGAAAAGTAAATTGAATGAACAAATAAAGCCTGTTCTGTGTAGTAGCGACGAAGACTCTCCATGTTCCAGGCTCTTGGCAGAATGAGACCGTTAACGGTCGACAGTTTAAATATGTCATCTCCAAGTTTTCATTCGATGACATATGGTCTTCCCATATTGGCTTCATATGCAAAAGAACCAGAAAAATTCTCTTGAGGATGAGATCATCGAGTTCAAAGGTTCAGGGTCGGACCTTGGCATTGTACAATCGGGTGACTCGACTTCAGTATGTGGCTGCCCTCAAATCAGCCTCTTCTCGCATCTCATCCAATAAGTCTAGAGATGCAGCAAGTAATATAGCATTTGTCTTCGGATCATAATATGTCACACGATGTGAAGGTACCTCCAATTCGACCGGAATAACGGCTTCTGAACCATAAGAAACTAAAAATGGAGTGTGGCCGGTTATAGATTTCTGGGTTTTTCGATAAGCACATAGGTCCATAGGATGTTCATCACCCATTTTCCCTAGGCCTTTTCTAGTCATTTCTTTAGAATGGACTTCATAACTTTATTCACAGCTTCAACCTGCCCATTCGCTTGAGGGTGCGAAACTGTAGAGAATTTCTTCTAGATGTGAAATCGCTGACAGAAATTCTTAAATTCAACACACTCAAATTGGGTTATGTTGTTGGTGATAATGGTATATGGGAGACCAAATCGACAGATAATGTTGCGTACTACAAAGTTGACCACTTTCTTTGTTATGATAGTAGCAAGGGGTTCAGCTTCTGCCCACTTGGTAAAGTAATCAATTTGGACGATGGTGTACTTCGCACCACCTTTGGCCAGAAGTAGAGAACCAATAATATCGATGCCCCATACTGCGAATGGCCATGGTTTGACCATTTGAGTTATTTCGGTAGGTGGGCCTCTTGGAATTTTAGCATGCTTCTGACACTTGTCACATTTTCTAGCATAATACGATGCATTGTGATTTACAATCGGCCAAAAATATCTATATCGGAGCACCTTCTTGGCAAGGGCTTGTGTCCCCCCCCCCCCCCCCGTGTGATCGCCACATTCTCCTTCGTGTGCATCATGCAATACTCTTTTGATTTTATCATGAGCGATACACCGGAGTAAAGGAACATAGTAACCTCTTCTATACATGACTCCATTTTGAATAGTGAAACGCGAAGCCTTACGAAGAACTTGTCGTTTTTCACTCCTGCTCTCCGGCAGTGTCCCATGCTCGAGGTAGTTTCAAAATGGAGTCATCCATTACTCCTTATCCGAAGTGGCTTCAAGTACCCAATCTGCTTCCATTTAATCGATGCTCGAAGAAGGTAATGTTTCCATGGGAACAAGTCCCATTTGTTGTGCCTCACAAGTACTGGCTAACTTTGCTAAGGAATCGGCTTTCTGATTGTGCTCTCTGGGTATGCAGTAGATGGCATAATAATCGAACCGATTTAATATTTCCTGAACTCGAGCAAGGTAAGCAGCCAATCTTCGGTCTTTGTCCTGCTATTCCCCCCGAACTTGACACACAACCAACTGCAAATCATAATAATTCTCCACAGCAATGATTCGTATATCTCATGCAAGCCTTAATCTAGCGAGTAGAGCTTCAAGAGTTTCAATTACAACTCCAGTGCTTGAGCAACAGTTATTTGATGCACCATCAGTATATAGCTTCCAGATATACTTAGAAGATTTATTGGTTTCGGGCAAGTCCTCCAGGATAGTGAATTCGGTAATGAAGTCTACTGGAACTGGTCCTTGGATAGCTTGCCTTGGAGTGTAAGTGAGGTCGAACTGACTTAACTCGATATTCCACTGCAGTAACCTACCAGACATCTCAGGTCGTGTAAGGACCTGTCGTAACGGCTAGTCGGTGTATACAATGATAGCATGAGCCTGGAAATATGGATGGAGCTTCCTCGAGGCAATAACATGACAATAAGCCAACTATTCCAGCTTTGGATAGTTTCTCTCTGCTCTGATCAGTCGTTTGCTAACGTAATATATCGACCATTGTATCTGATCTACCACCCGAATCAAGGCAGCACTGATTGCATTTTCTGACACCGCCAAGTAGAAGCACAATCTTTCGTGATCAATAGGTTTTGACAGAATGAGTGGTGTAGAGAGGTGTTGAACCAGTGCTCAGAATGAGCCCTCACATTCCACATTCCATTCAATGTTTTGATTCCCTTTTCTAATCAGATAAAAGAAGGGAATGCATTTGTCAGTGGATTTTAAAATGAACCTACTCAGTGTTCCTACTTTCCCGTTGAGGCTCTGAACCTGCTTTATAGTCCGTGGAGTTTTAGGAGTTCTGATTGCCCAGATCTTCTCGGGATTGGATTCAATTCCTCGAGCATTGACGGTAAATCCAAGGAATTTTCCAAAAGCGACCCCAAAGTGACACATCAACATGTTGAGTTTCATTCTGCATTCTCAGAGGATTTTGAACATTGTTTCCATGTCTTTGATATGATCGATAGAGAATCACGATTTCAAAAGCATGTCATCCACATATTCCTCCATGATTTTTCCAATTTGGTTAGTAAACGTTCGATTAACCAGTCGTTGGTAAGTTGCTCCAGCATTCTTAAGTCCAAAGGGCATGACTTTGTAACAGTGAAGTCCCAGATCGGTGCCGGAGTTGGTATGCTCCTGATCGGGCAAGTGCATGGTTATCTGATTTAGCCAGAATAATCGTCCATGAAGGATAAGATTTCATGTCCAACTGTTGAATCTACGAGCTGGTCGATTTAGGGAAGTGGAAAACTGTCTTTAGGGCAAGCTTTATTCAAGTCTGAGTGATCAATACACGTTCTCCATTTCCCGTTAGGCTTTCTGACAAGTACCAGGTTGGACACCCATTCTAGATATAATGCATCTTGGATAAACCTGTTCGGCTTGAGTTTATCTACCTCTTTCTTAAGGGCGGCTGATCTCTTTGGATCCATACCACGCCTTTTCTGTTTGAACGGGACGTGTCGCGGGTCAATATTCAATGTGTAGCTCGCAATGTCCGAGGAGTTCTCACAAATGTCGGAATGTGTCCAAGCAAACATCTCGAGGTTTGCCCAGAGAAATTCAACCAATTCCTCCTGCATCTGTTGGCTTAACTGAGATCCGATCTTTATCATTTTAGAGTCATCATCATCATCGATTGGAACATCAACCGTCAGCTCGGCCGAGGAAGCTTGACTGTCTTTACTTTCGGTATCTCTGGGTCAATATCCCTTAGGAATTGGTTGGGGTACCCGGGCCTTGGCCCAGGCACTAGATGTCAATTTTCCACAAAGCGAACGCAGAGAGATTCCTCTACACCCTTTCCTTTTTCTTTTCACTATGCCTCCCGCGGCTCAGTAATATAACAGGCTCATCCAGTACATGGTCTCCTTGAATGACTCCAACTCCATTATTGGTAGGGAAATTTAAAGTCAGACACCACGGGGCAATGGCAGCCCTGAATTCAACTAGGGCCGGTCGACCCAAGAAAGTAACGTATGACGAATCTATGTCCAATACAACAAATTGTAATATCTAGACTCTCCAGCGTTCTCCGATTCCCAATTCCACTTGCAGTTCCACCACTTCAATGGGTATAGGTGCACTCCCATCGAACCCCATGAATGCGAGACTGGCAAGGCTTCAAATCCTTTGCTTCCATTTTCAACCAATCATAAGCTAGCTTAAACAATATTTTCACCGAGCTTCCACTGTCCATCAAGATCCTCTTCATCCAAGCAAGACCAACCTGAGCTGATATAACAAGTGGATCAATAGTTAGGGCTTCGACCCGGTCTGCATCTTTGTCTTGAAATACGATGTCGTTCATCGTTTTCTGTTGCTTGGCCGGAGCCCCATCTTCTAGATTACTACAACACTCGAGCCCACATGCCTAATAGAGCTGGCATACGACACCATTTCCTTTCAGCTTTGGTCAGTTAGATGAGGACCACCACTAACAGTATTAATAATTAACTTCCCGCCGGTACGAGTGGGTTCCTCCGGTCTTGCCTGATTTGGTATTTGGTTCTGATTCGATGGGCTCACATCTCCAGAAGGCGGCACCCGCACAAACTGTTCTAATTTTCTCTCACGTATCAACTTTCAGTGACATCCTGTAAATGATGATATTCGTTTATGTTATGGCCATAGCTATCATGAAATCTATAAAACTTCCCCGTCTAAATTTGTTTTTCTGATGATTGCTTTGGAGTAGGTATCTTGTATTGAATATTATTGCATGTCTGCTAGTATACATTCTCCAGCGACATATTTAAAGGAGTGTAATCTTCAAACATAGGAGCCCTACATCATGGTCCACGGTTCTAATCCCGTTTCCTGTTTTGGTTTTCATTGCCTTTCTACTGATTTTGTTTATTCTGTATGTTCAATCGCATCTTTCCGAAACACTCTCTAGTTTGTTTAACTGCAACATTTCTTTGGATTCCTCCCACACATAGCCCTGCGTCATCCTTTTTCCTAGACTGTTTCGCATCCTCCCTTCTCAAGAACAGGGTTGCCTTGGAATAGAAACGGTCCAATGGCGTAGGGGTTTTTTCGGCCGACCAGTTACCGAATTTGAAACCAGGTTCGATCCCCTTAGTTAGTGCCATTAATGTTAAGTTATCATTGGGATTACTAATCTCAGCGCATGCAGCATGAAACCTCTCTAGATAACGTCTAACTGTCACTCTAGGAGCTTGAGTGGCACTAGATACGGTATTAACATCTTTCGGCCTTGTGACATGCATGCAGAATTGTTCAACAGACTTCTTCGCCAGCTGGTCAAAACATGAGATAGATCGAGGTGGTAAACGAGTAAACCACATAGTTGTTATGCCCCTTAGAGAGATTGGGAAACTTCGGCCCTTGACTGTATCATCGGCTCGTGCCGCATTCATTAACCATTCATACTTTAAAATATGCTAGTTGTGATCAGAGCTCCCTTCATAAACGGGTAGAGTTAGCATTTTGAAATACCGAGGTGGCATTCTGAAATGCCAAGGTGGTTCAGCATAGAGTATGTCATCAATAAAAGGATTATGACTCCGGAAGATTCCCCAGTCACCATTGATGAGGCCTTAAATTTCACGGATCAACTAACAGATCATCGTCAGGATGTTCGGCATCTGGATATTCTGAGCATGCTAAGGTTCTAGGTTCTCGGGACATAAGGTTTTTGGAGTGTGTTTATGTTGACGGCAGTTCGGACCTGTCCAGTTCTAGGCATCAACTGCCAATTCAGTAGCACTGGTAGCAGTGCGGTTGTCTGTAACAGGATAATGAACAGTACCCCTTGGAAGGAGGGTCCAGTTTGATGGTTGGTCGATGGGCCAACTCTCGATTGTCCACGATTCAGTGTATGCTGATGTCCAGTAGCTTGGGCATAACATCCATCTAGCCGTGGGCGCATGGATCTATGATGGTAGTAAGAGGAGGCTAAACTCTCGATGGAGGAATAAGAAGCCTGATCCCTCTTGGATCTCCTTCGTCTTTGACGAGACAGTTAATCAATCAATTCTACGTTAGCGCATAGTTGCTGAGTAAGTTGTTGGCAACTTTGAGTCAGCTCTTGCATTAACAATTGAAACTCTTCTCTGGTGATAGGGCCTTGCGGATCTGATGATCCGATAGCATTTTGATTGGTACGAGGTAGTAGCACGGGGTTCTGTCTGTCCAGTCCTTCTAGATCTGCAGTTGTTGAAGTAGCCCTCGTGTTAACCATGATGGGCACTGAAGCTCTTTCCTAGACTTAATGCAAATCTGAATAGGATGGAAGAACTTTGGACTTGAAATCTGGATCTTCTCCATGGATTCTTGCAATCCAATATCGGCAGTAGATTCAATGAGCAGGAACAAAACTCGGTTTTCTCAGTGAAAGCAGCAAAGTGTTTGTACCAAAATTGGCATAACACTCTTAGGATGTATGAAGAATGTAAATGAAAAATGAGGAATATTTAACAAACACGCCAATTGAAAACAAGGAAAACACGCTGAAACACACAGATTTAGAGTGGTTCGTCGTATGGCCTGTGTCCACTATGAAATTGATGATTTTATTGATTTTTACATGTCGACTACAACGAGTTACAACAGTTGAATTCGAATACAATAATGATTTCGGCAGAGTCTGGACGTAGAAGAGCCAAAAGTCCTTTTTCAGTAGGTCCTAGGCTGCTATTTATAGGCGTAGGCTACAAATATCCCGCTTAGATCCTAGAAGACCTCTTCTCTCACAGGGTGAGCCCACACAATCAATCCCTGACTGTTTGGAGTTAATCCGTGATCGGTACGAACATAATTCATATCGATCAAGATTTAGTCCAATCGAGTGGGGATCGATCATGAACATTGAAGATGTAAGCAAACTACTGTGAAAATTTGGCGGCATTTGGACCTGTAGATTTTAAGTTATGATCGATGCAAGTTTGGGTTTTCGAAGGCTGTTGAATTCACATCGCTTCCTGTTCACATTGATCTATTCACATCGCTTCTTCATACTTGATGTTTGATGACGTGGTGCTAAATTTTTGGATCGATCCACTTTTTATGCCGAGTGACTGAGTCTTCCACTTGAATGTGTTTTCTTCGTATCTATCCTATGCATTCCACTACGTATCGCTTCCATTGCACTGCACTTCGTATCGATGTCCTGTACTCCACTTTGTATCGATTTCCTATGCTCCACTTCATATCGATTATCAAGTATTTGGTTTTGTATCGATGGGAGGTGTTGATTTCGTATCGATCTATGGCCGATCGATACGAAGCATGCTTGAAACTGGATCAATACGAATTGGACTCCCGTGTTACTGCCGATGGATATGAAATGGGCGGTTGTGAATGAATACGAAGTGGGTCAATTTCGATGGATAAGAAGGAAGCCGTTGTTAATGGATTCGAACGAAACCGATGTGAAGAAGACCGATAGATATGAAGGAATTTGTTTTCTTAGCTTGCATCGACAATATCTTCAGCATACGAACTGAGATTGACTTGAAATTTGGAAAGTTGGCTTTCATAGCATTGATTGTCGTGTCATGTTAATTGTAGATCGATCCGGACTCAGGCAAAATTTACCAGCATCCATAGCGAACCTGTATATAACTGTTCTTCAGGATGATCTGTCTTTAATTTCCATTCAGTTTTAGGTGTCAAGGCCTTCCCAAAAGGTGGGATAACAAGATGTAAATATTATTCACCTTTGCTTTAATGATTAAGGAGCTTGAGATTTGAATGAGATTGATTTGAATTTGCTTTCCTTAAGCTTTTCTTTTCTTTCCTCTTCTTCTTCCATTGTTAATAGCGGTCGACCAAGCTTTTTGAATTTTGAAATGAGAAATAACGTGTGTTTGGAATACACAGCCGAAGGAAGACAATATAGGAATGGACTTTTTCCCATAATACCCCTCCTCTAATTCATTTTAACCCTTTTATTATGTTTATTAGTTTAGAAAGTCATGGCAACCTTAATTAAATCAAATCTCAATCCCTTATCAACACATTATTTTATTTAGTTTATCCAATTAAATCTTTTAAATAATGTTATCAAAAATTTGGGTTGTTATAGAAGTGTATGCTGTAAATGGATCCTAGTCTATAGACTGATGAAGATTATCCAATTCATACCCGTCAATTCTTGTATAACGGCATCCAAGTTAGTCAAGTTGTACGTGAAATGGGTGAAGCGATTCTATGGTGTGCTGAAGAGCATTGTGAGTGACTAGTGGGTTTTGGAAGAGTTTACAAGTGGAATTAGGGACAAAGTTACATTTTAGCGTAACTTATCACATGCAGAATTATGGGTAAACGGAGAGGATGAATTGTTTATTGGAGGATCTCTCACGAGCTTTGATTTTGGGGCTCGTTGGACGATCAATGGCATTTTATGGAGTTTACATACAATAATAGCCATCAGTCTAGTATCGGTATGGCACCATATAAAGCATTGTATAGCGGAACATATAATGCTTCTTCATGTTGGTGGAAGTAGGGAGAGAAACTAATACTTGTGCTAGATATGACTAGAGAGACTTTAAAGAAGACTGAAGTCATTCAACAAAGAATGAATACAGCCTAATATAGGTAGAAGAGCTACGCCGATAAGAGACGTAGAGATTTGGCATTCTCCATTGTAATATGGTGTTTATGAGGATTTATCATTAAAAACATCATTTGACTTTTAGGTAACGGGAAGACGACATTGAGATTCTTGGGTCCAATTCCGACAGTAGGTAGGATTGGGAGTCTAGCATATAAATTCAACTTACCTCAGAAGATGGCAGATGTGCATAATATTTTCCATGCCTCTCACCTACATAAGTTTGTGCATGACTCAAGCATAACAATTGCACCGGATCTGTTTGATGATATAAAGATTGAAACAGAAACTTTAAGACCTCGTAGGCCAATTCTTATTGTCGGGAGTGATACTAAGCAGCTTAGGAGGAAGCCGGTGGAGTTAGTAGAGGTTCAATGGGTTAAAAGGTAAGGCGATCACACATGAAAAACCGAATGGAGCATGAGTATAGCATATCCACAGCTCGATTCAAGGTAAAGGACTACTATTTATCGTATTTACTTTCACTTTTGATAGTTTTAATACCCCCTATCTCGAGGTCCAATGTTAAATGCTATAGATGCTGCAGTCATCTACAGTATTTAACTTTCAGCAACGAAATTTGGTGATGTTAGTAGTACCATAATATCAGAAGCACATGAATATCAAATAAATACAAATTTCAAAACAAATTTTCTGATTACATTTGAAATCAAGTTTGAAATCATATTAGAAAAAGGAACAGCGATCAACCAGGAAATTAGATAAATTTATTCCGGGCAGCTTGGATTTTTCCACTTCAAAGCACGTCTTGTTACTCACAAGACGTACTTTAGAGGGCAAGTGTTACCCGGTGCCCTGACCCGGCTACAGAGGGCTGATTACGAAGGCCAGACTTAACCATTGATGAAAAAGATGATCGCAAGAAGACAGCCACATGGCCAAAAAATAATGACCAGGCAATTATATCCAGCTCAAGGTAAACAGGATTAATAGATGCATGATGTCAGGATTATAGTGCATAGTTTTGTTGGCACAAATGTTGATCAAATTGGATAAAATATGGATGGATTGGTATATATTTAATATGGTTATGGATCGGCATAATATGTGTGGAGGATATGGCTCGGCATAGCAGGAGGAAGAGATATGGATCAACATAGTTGTTTGGCAAGACATTTAAATTGGGTGAGAATGTAAAGGGATCGACATGATTTGTGGAGATAAAGGGTTCGATGAGATGCGCTTGTGAGAATGGATCGTCATGATGACCTGTTAAGACATGGGTCAGCATATTACGTTCCAAAGATATGGATTGGCATATTACACTCTAGAGGTATGGATCGGCATGGTATCCTCAAAGGGTAAGGATCGACATATAGAAGGGGCGTCAGGAGGGATCGACATCACTTAGGACAAGTCAAGATTCTAGTTTGAATATTGCAAGAACTAGAGCTCCATGCATCCAACCGCCTTGATATTTGAAACACCGTTTATATAAACCAAAAGGGAGCTACTCTAGGGATAGCTAGTCCTAACTCGACCCATGGAGGGATCTGTACTGATTCCTATCCATTGAGAGTTGGGTTTATCCCTCCCTATGATAGGCCCATGTGGTTAAGGAGATCTTGTTGTCGAAGTTTCAGTCAGATTGGAGGCTGCCTTCATATATAAATACAGGCACAAGGGTCCATTTTGAGGGACTTTTTAGGTTGCAAGTGAAACTCTGCCACTATTGTAACCAACTTCCATTATTCTTTCCTGATCTCTTGCTATTTCTTACCGATTGTAACTTTAGTCAAGTTAATTGTGAAGCAATAAAGAGAATATTTAAAGTGGACGTAAGCAATCAATACTGAACCACTATAATTTTTTTGTTTTTGCTTTCAACTGCATTTTTCTTAATATCCAGTGTTATTGCTCTATTTTCATTTAATCTCTTCATTTATTTCACTACTTAAACCTGTTCTCCGGTGTTTGTGACCAATTTGGTTGCAAACATTTTGGTGATTTCGGTGAGAGCGTTGATTTCAGGCTACTAGGATCATCTTTTCTACTACTTGATTGAGGAAATCCCCCAAAGAGATCCAGGTTCATCATAAGAAGCTTACAAATACTATTCAGATTAATCAAGATCTAAGCAAAGAAATTCAAAATGGTAAGGTGCACCAGATTTACTATTATCCAGGTTTTTAACCCAGTGGAATCCAACAGAAAATAGGACAACCTTGTTTAGACAGGATAGTCCAAAACTTTACCAAAAAAGCTAAGACAAGGGCCAAGCTATACGAATAAGACAACGATTAGGATCAACGAAGCTGAGGGGTCTGCATTATTTTAATCCAATCAGTAGCCAAACATAAACAGCTAATGAATTACCATCAAAATATAAGAGCAGCGATGAAAGACTACGGAAATGTCCCCGATTCTAGACTCCATAATAATCCTAAGTGTCTAGATCGTCAGAGACCCATGCTTCTCCTTGAACCTTCGAACAAACCATCTGTGGAACACTACAAAAGAAGCGAGCCATTGATCGACAAAATGAACCTAGTCTATGGGTCGCCAGCGACCCATGGTTTCCCTCATTTTGCAAGCCAAAGTCCCTCTAGGTCGCCTATAGCCTACCTGGGAGCTGATGAAGACAGGCCTGGCCTAGAAGCACCCCAACCTCTATAAATATCATACCACCTGCAACATAAAGAAGATCTTCTCTATACAGGTTGCTAGAGCTCTGTTGGGATTATTCTTGATTATCTACCTCCCTCACAATAATCTCCAAAGGAATGCACTGTGATTCTCTTGTGGATTCCTACTCTGGAGGTTCAATCTAGATAGGAAACAAAGTCTTGTAATCAAACAACTCTTGTAAAACAATCAGTCTATAGTAAAGCTATAACGTGGATGTAGGCTTCATTAATAGCCTAACTACTATAAAAAATTTCTATCTTCTTTCTTTTATTGTACTTTTTCTGTATCAGTTATCTGTGATATTGCTCTATCAGAAAAGGGCTGGTGCTTTTAAACTCAAACTAGGGCATATGTCCATTTTTTGGGTTAACATTTTGGTGCTTTCATTGAGAACTCTAACTCAGGATCCAGATCTAGCTATCTACTTTGGATTTCATAGGTCTAGAAGTTAGATCCCCGGTCTATGCTTAAAGAACTTGCTGTTTTAAAGTCAATGGCTCCTAGAAGAAGAACTGCTTTTGGAAGGTCCATAGGGGCAGAGTAGCTGCAAAAGGTGTTAGTCTGCAGCTAGCTGAAGTAAATGGTGCTAACTTGCGAAATCAAGCACCAAAATCCTCTAGTCAGCATGAAGTTGTCATCAGGGATGAGTTGAATATATGGTTGAAGAGGTCAATCAGAGAATGGTAAATAGTCCAAAGGCTCCAATGGATAAGCTCAATGCTCTGATAACTCTCCAATCAAATCCCACTCCAAGGTTTATGCCTAAACCAGCAACTACTATAGAACAAGAAAATTCCTCCGTTTCCGGCCTGCATAGAAGAAACGGAGTTCAAAAAATAGATTAAGATGAAGCAACGTACTACTAGGAACGACTTCAATCGCAAGGCAAGCCAGTATTTGAGATAGGATTAAGCGCAGGAGTTGGAAAAAAAGGCTGCTAGTGTACAACAAATGAACAACAGACAAAATAAGGTAGCGACAGGCCAAAACACACGTAGCGGGAACCAGAAAAGAAGAAACTAGAACTCTGATAAGAGAAATAACACTGGCAACAACAAAAGATTTAGGGAGTCTAGAGATGAAGATTACACCCCACTAAATGACACTCCATAGAATATTTATCTTGCAATGTAGGATACTAAAGAATATAAGAACCCACAGGAAAGAAGCAACCGAGGAGCAAAAGTGTTGAGGAAAATTCTGTCGCTTCCACGAGACACATAGTCATAATACCAATGAATGTCGTCACTTGAAGAATCTCATTGAGGAGTTGATCCAAGACAACAAGCTTCAATAAAATGTGAAAAAGCCGTAAAAACCCAACCAGGCTATAGTACCTCGACCTCCTAAAGAGCAAAGGAATCAAGCTGGAACTAGCAGAGAAGGATCAAAGCAAACTGACAGAGGCTTATTATTAGAACAATATATAAGGAACCACATTCCATTCAAAGAAGTTGGGGAGAGATGGAGCGATATGAGAATTCATTAAAGCATGCCCCTAAGGAATCGTGTTTGATAATAAATGATGAAACTTCGGTCAAGCAGCAAAAGGTTCTGAGTGATGACATATTGTTCCACAATCGAGACACCGAAGGGATTCAAGCTCTGACTCTAGACCCAATGGTGGTGATAGTAGGAATCAGGCCTACTGTAGTCCGACGAGTGTTGTTTGACAATGGTTGTTCAGTTAATATACTTTCCAAATGTACTTTTGATCAAATGAAAATTGGCATGAAGGGCGTGTCCACGTGCCAAACAAAAATTTAGGGGTTTAATGGAGAACCAAAACAACCGGTAGGAACAATAGACCTACCGGTAGAGTTTGGAGAGGGAGGTGAAGGGTCACCCTCATTTAGACCTTTGTAATCGCTGATGAAATGTCAGCATACAATGCATTCTTGGGAATACCCACACTAACCGACTTCAGAATAGCATTGGCCTAATGGTGCCTACAATAAAGTTTGCTATCAAGCATGGAGTTGGAATTGTGAAAGGGGACCAAAGCGTCGCTCGGGAATGTTATATCGTGAAATTGCATGAGTCAAGAAGAAAGGAAAAAGGAAAGGATATAGGGAAACATTCCACAT
This sequence comes from Allium cepa, assembly GCA_030765085.1. Taxonomy (NCBI): domain Eukaryota; kingdom Viridiplantae; phylum Streptophyta; class Magnoliopsida; order Asparagales; family Amaryllidaceae; genus Allium; species Allium cepa. The sequence goes on from CM060931.1 coordinate 311,619,763, forward strand.
CCATGAACCCTCCGAATAGCAACTATGGAGCTGCCTCTGGCATGGGGAGCATAGCAGATTCGACAAGGCTTTGGAACCTATAAAGAAGAGCTCATGGGAGGAGCGAGCAGCACCATCAGAATTGACAGTTTCTGTTCCAGTCTGTATGGATGACCCAACACGAGTCTTGAAAATCGGATCGCATCTTGGAAACAAAATGCGATCGGAACTAATAAAATTCATCCACTTCAACTTGGACGTATTCGCCTAGACACACTCCGATATGTGCGGAGTGTCACCTGAAATTGCTTGGCACATGCTTAATATCGACCCTAAATTTATTCCAGTGAAGCAAAAAAAGGCGCAGCTTGGGACTTGAACGATCCAAGGCATTAAGAGAGCAGGTAGATATACTGATGGCTAACAGCTTCATTCGAGATGCAACCTACCCTGAATGGATATCAAACCCAGTCCTAGTCAAGAAATCCAATGGAAAATGGATAATCTATATTGATTTCTCAGATCTCAACAAAGCCTGTTCGAGAAAGCTTCCCACTCTCTAGAATTGACCAGTTGGTGGACGGAACAGTACGACATGAAATGTTGTCTTTTATAGATGCATACTCGGACTGTAACCAGATCTTCATGCATGAACCAGACCAAGAGAACACCAGCTTCATCAATGATTTGGGATTATACTGTTACCAAGTGATGCATTCGGTTTGATAAACGCAGGGGCAATGTACCAAAGGCTTGTGAATACCATGTTCAAACGCCAGATTGGGAAAACTGGAATTTTATGTGAATGATATGTTAGTCAAATCTCGAGTAGCTACTAACCATCTTGACAACCTCGCTGAAATGATCGAAATACTCCGAAAATATGGAATGAAACATAACCGACTCAAGTGCCACTACAAATAGCCTCGAGAAAATTCTTAGGATTCATCGTAAGTGCTTGGGGCATCGAAGCGAATCAAGAAAAAATAACGGCGCTACAGGAAGTCCAAGCCCATAGAAATAAGAGAGAACTTCAAAGCTAGAACGGAAAGGTCGCAGCACTGAGTCGATTCATCTCTAAATCCATAAACAAGTGTGTGCCATTTTTTGATGCGTTAAAGAAGGGGAAGAAAAACTTTGAATAGAGTAAAGCCTATCAAATAGCTTTTGAGGAACTGCTATGACACATGGAAACTCCCTCGATCCTATCAAAATCGATCGATGGAGAAGACTTGTTCATTTATTTAGCTGTTTCCCCGCACGCCCTAAGTGCCACTCTCGTGCGAGAAGAGGCAAGAATCCAACGACCATGTATTACATTAGCAAACAATTCACCGGAGCTGAGAAGAATTACCCAAAACTTGAGAAGCTAGAAAATTGCCTTTGATCGCATCTTGGAAATTACAGCCATACTTCCAAGCTCGTCTGATTAGAGTTTTGACCGACTAGCCCTTGAAGCAAGCATTATACCGATCAAAAACATCCTAACGACTACTCATGTGGAATATAATAGTGAGCCAATATGATATGACGTACCATCCAAGGAAAGCAATCAATAGGAAAGCATTGGCCGACTTCATTGCCGAATTTACCATAAGAAATGACGAGAAAGAAGTTTAGTCAGAAACGGACGTACAATGGAAGCTATTCCTCGATGGCACATCAAACAATTTTTGTTCGGGCGTAGGGGTAGTTCTCGAAATCCCTAGAGGGGCGAGCCATTAGCTATGCTTTACACATGGAGTTCCAAGCTATAAATAACGAAGCGGAATATGAAGCACTGATCGTAGGACTGAAGGTTGTAAAGGAACTCAGAATAAAGTCTATCCACATATATAGCGACTCCCAGTTGGTAGTATGTCAAGTGAAAGGAGAGTACCAAGCGTGTGGAGAGAATCATGCCCTATACCCGTCCAAAGTACATGAACTGCTTAGCGATATCGAGCACTACACCATAACTCACATCCCATAGGAGAAAAACACCTAGGCAGATTATATGGCTAAGCTGGCAAGCTCCGTAGAAGCCCAATCATTTTGATTGGTTCTAATGGAAACGCTAACCAACCCAAGCATCGATGAAATGGGCATAGAATGGATTTTTGAGACCACGGTCGAGCCGGACACATGGATGACACCGATAAAAGGCTATCTACTTACGAGAGCCCTTCCAACTGACCGAAATCAACAAAAGAAGCTCCTCCAAAAGGCATCGCAGTTCATGATACAGGACGGAATACTTTATCGAAGGGGATTCTCAACCCCTCTCCTTAGGTGTATGACCGATGATTAAGAACGACAAATACTGAAGGAAGTACATGAAGATGAATGCGGAGACCACACTGGAGGGGCACACATTGACAAAGAAAGTCCTTCGTGATATGTACTTCTGGCCAATAATAAATCGCAATGCCGCAAATCATTCTAGGAGATGCGATCACTTTCAGAGATTCAGCAAAATAAAAAGAATTCATTTAATGGAACTGACGTAGATGGTCAGCCCATGGCTATTTTCAATATGGGGGGATCGATTTGATTGGTGTCCTTCCAATAGAAAAAGGAGGAGCCAAATAAGCTATAGTTGCCGTAGATTATTTCACATTTGTAGATTTGGCGTGCCATAAAAAATCATAACTGACAACTGAATATAATTCGAAAGCGTCGAGTTCAAAGACTTCCACAAGCACTTCCGAATTGAAAAAAGCTTTTTTGCGGTGGCTCATCTGTAGGAAAGCGGGCAAGTGAAAGCAATAAACAAGATTCTTGTTGAATTAAAAGTCCCATCCCACCGAAGGCAGAATTTTAATCAAGCACTAAACGAGCAACTCCTATTTGAGTCGCTAGACATGGTCAATGAAAAAAGAGAAGAAGCAAAGTTGAGAACGAATGCCCGCCAAAAAAGGATTGCATGTACTTCAACTCCAAATTTCAAAGTCAGACCTTCGAAGTTGGAGATCTTGTGCTCAAGTGAGTTTACCCTGTTCCGAGGGCCTTCGGACCTAAATGGGAAGGACCATATGTCTTTAATCAAAAGCTCAGGGATTTGGCATTCATACTGACAACCGTCGAGGGGGTCGTAATTACCAGAGCTTAAAATAGCGAATCGCTCCACCATTATTTCATTTAAAAAAACTACTTTATATATTTTCTATTTTTTCAAGAAAATAAGCCATCCCGAAAATGCCGGAGGCATTGTAAATAGGCAAAAAATATTCCATGCTTCCTTAATAAAGTTTTCTTTTGAAAAAACTATTAAAATTTCTAAAGTTTGCTATCCACAAGTGCTACTTTCTATAAGCTCCTCGTGTTTCCTGAAGATAGGCAACACCGAGGAGGACCAAAATCAAAACTCCTTGTGTTACCCGAAGATAGGCAACACCAAGAAAAACCAAAAATCCTCATGTTGTCGAAGATAGGAAACATTAAGGAAAACCAAAACTCCTTGTGTTGCTCGAAGATAGACAACACCAAGGAGCACCAAAACACCTTGTGTTACCCGAAGACAGGCAACACCAAGGAAAACCAAAACTCCTCGTGTTTCTCGAAGATAGGCAACACCGAGAAGCACCAAAACTCCTCGTGTTGCCCGAAGATAGGTAACACCGAGGAGCACCAAAACTCCTTTTATTACTCGAAGATAGACAATACGAAGGAAAACTAAAACTCCTAATGTTGCCCAAAGATAGGCAATACCAAGGAGCACCAAAGCTGCTTGTGTTACCCGAAGATAGGCAACATTAAGGAAAACCAAGCTCCTCATGTTTCTCGAAGATTGACAACACCGCGGAGCCCCAAATAATAACTCTCGTGTTGCCCAAAGGTAGGCAAAGCCGAGCAAGAGAAAAAGTCGCGTACCTCATCAGCTGCACACAAAAATTCCAAATCCTAGTGTTCCTCGAAGATAGGTAGCACAGGGGAGTGCCAGAAATCGCACATTTCACTGAATGAAATTCCAACAAAATTGGGATGCTACAATCCAAATGAAAAGCCTCAAGTACGGACACTTAAGGGTTAGAATTTATAAAAAGCTCAAGTTATGCGCTAAAGTTTCAAAACTCCTAGAAATAAGAAATAAAAAGGGAGGATCAAATTGTAACTTAGCCAAATTTTCCATGATGATTTTTAAACCCCAATTTATCAGCTACTTGAAAGTTGTCTGGAGTGAACAGCCCTATGAATTGAGGGGCATACACCCTGTACTAAAACAGAACCAAACAAATACAGTAAGCTCATAGGTTCTGTCACTCCAAACAATAACAAGTTCATAAGTTCTATCCCAAAGTTTATCAACTTCCACACAAAAATTTCTAAAATTAACTTAGAAACTTCAAAACTAAAATTAGAATTTTCAGAACTTAGAAATTTCTAAACAAAAATTAAATCCAAACAACAATTTCTAAAATTAACATGGAAATTTGTAGATTAAAAATAAAATCTTCAAAACTTAGAAATTTCTAAACTTAAATTAATTTCAAACCAAAATTTCTAAAATAAAACTTAGAAATTTCTAAACTAAAATTAACTCCAAAATAAAATTTCTAAAACTTAGAAATTTTTCAATTATTTTGTGAATTTCTAACAAAAATCCTCTAAAGTGCTATCAATCTCTAAGTTCCATTAAAGTTCTATTAATGAAGGACTTTAGCTATAATAACAGAACTAGCAAAGTACGAAATGAAACAAGTACACAAAGCGTATATGAATAGACAGTTAAAAATAAAGTCAAAATATCATTGTATTGCTTGTGATTTTATGTACACAGAATCAAAATGTAGGGCCATACCCATACAACAACGGCTAAGAAGAAAAAACAAAAAAAACTCTACAATCAGGACACGGACAGAAAGTGCAGACTCCGCACTTGAACAAAATGACCCGAAAAGAAATAAAAAACAATACAAACCAGATTTCCTATAAGTTGTAAGCCAAAATCCAATCCATCCTCATACTGGCCGCTCATCGTTTCTTGCCACTAGTACCCTTTCCACCCTTGGTTGGTAGTTTCTTCTTCTTCTCAGAAGAAGTGTCGCTGCCGGTAACATCAATGAACACTTCAGTGGCGATTGCCTCATCTCGATCAGAAATCTTCTCAGATGAGCCTCCTTTGCCCTAGCATTTTTTCGATTTCCGAAAGCTCTTCGAAGCCTTAATCGCCTCCACTCTTTCCTTCTTAATGGCAACCAAATCTTATGGAGTCTTCTATGGTTTCTCTATCTGCCTCTCCCACTCCTTAGCCTCAGCTGTAGTTGTATCACCTTCTAGAGATGCCAAAGGGTTGTCTAAGCCTTGGAGCGCTGTAATCTTCTCAGCCTCTGGCCCAGTTGTGAACTAGACATTGATGTGGGAACTGGAGCAGGGACGGGTACAATCTCAGAGGATGTGAAAATGGAAGCATGCATAGGCGTCGAGGTAGTTGGTGCATCAACACGAAGAGTGAATGGAACTATAAGATCGAAAAGGAAAGCATTAAACTGCTCTTGCTCATGTGGTGTAAGATGAAGGCTTTCGAATTCGGGAGAAGCATGGACGTTACCTGCACCAGAGGAAGGATCATGAACGATGACCTCGAACTCGTCTCCTTCGCCTTCTTTGGAGAGCTTTACCGCATGAGGAACAAGGTCAAGTCCCAAACTCATTGGTCGGTCGTGGAGTTGCTTTGATGGTTCACCCCCATTGGAGGAAGAAGGCCTGGTAAGCACGTCAATAGAAAATGTCAAGGTAGCTTCAGTGGCCTCCCTCTCCCATTCAACCCAAAGGATCTCCTAGCCCTCAAGTAGCCTTCTTGGACTCCTCATTGAGATAAGCATCCCGCACCTCTTGATCTATGTAAACGTCGCCGCTCTTAGCAAAGCGGGATAAGATTTCCTTCCAAATAAAGGTAAGAGTACGTGGATACTTCGGGCCGTGGTAGCCGAGGTTCCCCTGATGTAATAAGGAGTTAACATAAAAGTTCAAGATTGTTGCATCCAGCTTCTTCATTTTCCAATCAAAAGCATGCTAGAGGTCCAAGTAATTTGCTGTCACCGCAGCTTTCTCAATCTCAATGGTAGTCTTGTCGGCATTTGAGTTGTGCGACCGAAGCATATAGTTTTGCGGTGGTCTCGACTTGGTCGAAGATCATTTTATTGTGCCCTTAGACAATTAGATCGTGATCGGTAATTGTTTTCCTTTAGCCTTCAATGATAGCATTGCAAGTGATCACTTCTTCCTTCAACTTAGCTTCACCTGCATGAGTCTTTTTAATTTCTTCCCTCCAGACAATCTCGACATCTCGTATGCGTCCTTTAGCTCCTTCGTAAGGCTGGCGGTTCTCTTACTTTCTCGAAGATCTATCTCCTTCTCCTCCTCCAACTGTATAATTTTAGCATCCCGATCAGCCAACGCCCTTTCAATATCATTTCTCTCAGCTTCAAAGGAGAGAATCTCTTGGTAATTATTCATATTGGTGTCCGGTAGCTACTTGCTAAGCTTCTCCCATTTTTCCGCCCACTCTAGGTATTTTTGATAGCTTGGAGATGCTGCATAAAGGAATCCCTGTGAACGGATGAAGATCTAGGTCAAACTTAACCCCTTCTAGAAACCAACTCGGAAGCATCACCTCAAGCTTAGAAGGGCCTGCAGGAAGAGTATAGGCCGGCCTCCGGTCCGGATGAGATGCGCCAGAGGCAGTAGTAACGATAGAGGAAGATGAAATATGTGTTGGGGGTAGAATCGGGTCAGAGGGGATAAGAATCTCTTGGCTCACGAAAGTGTGTTTTGAAGCTAGATCTGAAGGATGGGAGCGATGGTCAAACTTTGATTTCTTTGGCGGCTCATATATTTTATCATGAGACTGTCTTTTCTCATACTCGCCTTTGTGTGAACGAGCATTATCTCTCTCCTCTTAACGGAGGGTTTCAGCCTCAAGTTTTTTCCTTCGTCTATACCCGTCTTCCGTTTCCCGGACTAGATGGCGGCTAAAGGAGCACTTTTGGGTACCGCTGTGAATCGGTATAGTCCTCGAAGTCATCATAGAAGCCTCGCCCTCTCGTCATACCTGGAATAAGGTGTACATGAAAGGTTTCAGAAGCATAACATGAATTAAGAAAATGTATAAAGGAAAGAAAGAATAGAAATAAGTGTAATCCTAGTGTGATGTGGTGTGCATTTCTAATATGGGCCTAAGGCATCGTTACAAACCGGAGCGAAAGGCTGCCGAAGGGGGAGTCGGAATGGCTTCGGTTGTTATAGGTAGAACTGGGCTAATTGGTGGAGCAATATCGCCTGAGCAAGTTAGCATCGTGTCGAACTTGATGTCTCCATTCATGAGCACATCAAAGTCGACGAATACATCGCTAAAATCACCTAAGTTCTCCCCGACATTCTTACTTGGAGAATCTTGGTGTCTACTAGTTTTTGGGGCTTTGCCTATGCCACTTGTGTTAGAAAGGTGCAAATTCGATAGAACGAGACTCATTCTTGCAGTTTCATTGCAAGATACCGAGTCTTCACCTTCAGATTCCGATGAAAAGTTATCATTGGCTGTGGTTTCACCACTAATACTTTCAAACTCCCCTCCTCTTTCTCCGAGTCCATCGTGGATTTTCCTTCTTTATGCGTGGGATCTTCTTCTGTTTGCTCCAGGATTCGAGGCATTCTAGCTGAACAACGTATCTAGCCGTAATGGCATCTTTCTTTTCATGGGCCTCCTTGAGTGATCTTTTGAACGGGCTTCCTATCTTTTGATCTTCATCCGAATCATGTGAAGAAGTAGAGGGTCTTGCATGAACTCTGGCTCGATGGGGAGAGGGAGCTTCAATCTGAGCGATGGATCGGGCCGGAGCCAACAGTTTGTATCAACGTAAGTTCTCACCATTCAGCAAAACTTTAACGCACCTCTGCTTAGCATCAATAGCCTTTAAAGTTTGGAAAACTTCATCAAGAACTACATCCCTGTTCGGCCTTGGGATAACTGCAAAGGACACGCAATCGGTTAGAAACCCCATTACAACTCTTCAAAATTCGACAAACGGAAAAGAGAAGCTTACCCACTATCATCCATCGACAGGTTGAACCCCTCAGGGAACTTAATAAAGAAGTACTACATCTTAAACTGTGATAGAATGCTTTGCAACCGCAAGACGGTCTTCCGGTTCCTTTGGGCTTCAATTATGATCAAAGAGGGATAGTCATCTCTCCTCTTGAACATCAGAAAATACCGCGACTCATCAAAACTCGGAACATGGTGGAACGTCCACATGAAAAGGACATGCAAGTAAGTGAGGATGTCGTAGCCATTCAGATGAAGTTGGAATGGGGCGATACCTAAATTTGAGAGAGTCTTGTGTAGAAAATCGTTGAAAAGAGGTACGACCCAGTTCAAGCATATATATCGATGGCAAGTGGTGAACCCCGAAGGAGGCATAAAAGCGAATTCGTCTTCCACCGGCAGATGCACATCTTCCTTGGGAATTCCATGCCGCATGCATATATCATGAAGAACCTTGGCAGAGACCACTGACGAGGCTCTTTTAATTAGATTAAGCATAATTTGAAAGTTGGGAGGTGTGCAGTCCATGATGGGCCCAATCGAAACTAGTTGACCGTACTGGGTTTGCAATGTGGGTGATGAGCTTTAGAGAGCATCGGGCTTTGTCCTCATGACTTACGGCATGCAGATGGCTGCTTCATTATATATAATAGAACTTATGCCAAAACATTCAGGTAAATCTATCTTATTTTCATAAGTTTCCGCTATCATGCTTGAATTCCGAAGCAACATTAACTTGTGATTCGCAAGTCAGATTTCAAGTATGAACTAGGGCAAGTGCACTGTGCTGTCTATATGGGATAACCTTGGTGTCCAAAGCACTACAAATTCCCTATCCCGTGTAGATAGTTCGCTCATAGTGGAAGGAGAAAAGAACTTCCTGTGTCACTTCGCTTTCTTCTTTTATTCATATCCTTGCTCACTTACCCATTAGGTCGATGACCGATATTGGATCTGTGATCCGAAGCAACATAGAAAAATCTTCTCATTATAGGGACACCAAGCATATGATAAGTAAGTAGGGTAAGTCCAAGTTCCCTAAAAAATCAAGGCCGACTGGTAATACGTCATGCAAATAATGTCTACGAAACTGGAGACAAGACAATTCTGATCTAATGGACGAAGATAGAAGAATGCGCAAGCCTTGGGCCAAAGTTCGAATATCATTCCAAGAGATAACTCGAGATTCGATTTACTATATTCCTCTATTAAACCGCAATCAGCTCGAACTTCTTGTAATCAATGTCACAAGCAAAAGCAAGACATCAAATCATTATTCCAACATAGCAGTTAATGAATCAATTAAGAAACCTCAAATTGATATAAAGGCATAAGAAGAATCACAAATCAAACTCGACAAGCAATGGATTGGATCATGGGCTAACTAATGTTGGGTCGGCTACAGACCAATAGTGGGCTAGGGTTAAAATTGGAACAAGATGATGGATCTGCTAGGGTTTCACGAGATAGACAAATCGAGTTGATTCCAGGGTAAATCGGCGGTGAATGGATCAAACGAAGTAGGAAAGCAGATCGAATTGATGATAGGTTTGCTTGGGCTGAATCGTTAGAACAGCTGGTCGCATGGAGGAATGAAGTGTCTCGGGTAGAATGAAGGAAATGAGGTCGGCTTGGGTATAAGTAGGAAAAAAGGAAAGGAAATTTTTTTTGCTAAGTAATCGAGTCGCTAGCGACCCGATCCACTGTGGTTCGCCAGCAACCTGACCTAGCCTTATAAAAAAAATTCCCATACAGATAGGTCGCTAAGGAACCATCTCGTATGGATCACTAGCGATCTATTAAAAAAAGGAAAGAGATGATGATAAAAGATGCGTAAATACATTCAAAGGAAAATAAAAAAAGAAAGCTTTCTTTATTCAACTCAAACTCAATCGATTACAACTATTCGTCACTCCAAGGCATGTAGGGAAGCTACAAGCAGAAGTGTGATATACATTATGGCAAGTGGTAGCAGTTTGAACCAAAGAAAGACAACTAATAACATTAGGGTACAATGTTGGTAAAGCTCAAGTGCAATCGTTCGGAAATCATTGGATGGATATTGAAAGCGATAATTTCCTGAGCACACTTATTTACAAAGAAGACATACACTGAAGGGCAAATGTTATCTAGGTTTTTAACCCAACGGAATCCAATAGAAAATAGGACAACCTTGTGTAGACAAGATGGTTCAGAATTCAATCGAAAAAGATGAGGCAAGGGCCAAGCTATACCAATAAGATAATGATTGGGATCAATGAAGCCAATGGGTCTACATTCTTTTAATCCAGTTAGTAGCCCAACATAAACAACTAATGAATTGCCATCAAAATGTAAGAGCAACGATGAAAGACTGTGGAAATGTCTCCAATTCCAGACTTCGGAAAAATCCTAAGTGTTTAAATCGTCAGAGACCCATGCTTCTCCTCGAACCTTCAAACAAACCAACTATGGAATGCTACAAAAGAAGCGAGATTTTGGCCAGAAAAATGAACCAAGTCTATGGGTCGCCAGTTACCATAGGCCATGAGCCGCCAATGACCCTTGGTTTTGGCTCATTTTGCAAGCCAAAGTCCATCTAGGTCTCCTGTAGCCTACTTCCGAGTTGATGAAGACGGTCCTGGCCCAGAAGCTCCCCGACCTCTATAAATACCATACCACCTACAACATAAAGAGGATCTTCTCCGGACTGTTGCTAGAGCTTTGCTTGAATTATTCTTCACTCTCCAACTCACACACAACAATCATTAAAGGAATACACTATGATTCTCTAGTGGATTCCTAATTTGGAGGTTCAGTCTAGCTAATAAAAAATCAAAGCCTTGTATTCAAACAGCTCTTGTAACAGCAATCAGTCTATAATAAAGCTATAAAGTGGACGTAGGCTTCATTAGCAGCCGGACCACTATAAAAATTCTCTGTCTTTTTTCTTTTACCATTCTTTTTCTATATCATTTATCTATAATATTGCTCTGTCAGACTAGAGCTGGTGCTTTCAAGCTCAAACCAGGGTGTTGGTCCATTTTTTGGGTCAACATCTACTTTCCAAAATGTTGATGCCTATGAGACCGCCAGTGTCCAACAATGGGGTCCAAGCAACCTACTTGCTAATGCGATTGTGGAGCCTACTGCAGTACAGAACCCCATTAATTCCATGGCTATAGCTGAATTCAACGAGTTGATGAGAGAGCTGATGGAAAGCCGTGAGTAGCTAAATGAGCAAATCCAGGCTAATGCCAATTTGATGAAATAGATTGCTCAACAACAGCGCCAAAGCGCTAGAAGGGATCTCGTTTCTTACTCTTCGTTGGAATTACAACTTCATTAGACGAACATCGTAGGCAAAGACATCGTAGGGTTGAAGCAACGTGAACTTAAGCAATGGAACAATGATCGGTAGACCAACGTGTCTGCCAAGACCGTTCGATGCCCATCCCTCCATAGGGATCGGTATCCACCCCACAACCAGAGGGACAACTCATGAATTGTAAGTGGAGAACCGTATTCAAGCTGGATCCAGGAACTTAGATGCTGGCATTTGGATGCTGATCAACCACCTTCCCTAGATGATAGTGAATTGAATGCTTGGGATACACATCAAGAGGATAATAGGCTAAGGAGGTGTGAAATGCCCTAGAGACACTGACCAGAGCATTCACTGAGGTAGAGTACGACCACCATTTAGTGCCACCTATCCGAACACCAGATTTGTCAATGTTCAAATGGCTAATGAGGGAGAACTAGGGCTTGACAAACGATGACTTGGGGGTCTCTAGCAGCCACATCCCATTTACCGACAATATTTTACAGGCGGAGTATCCTAGAAGGTTCAACATGCCTACGATGCCTGCTTATGAAGGGAAAACTGACCCCAGGCAGCACATTATGAGGTACGAATGGTTGATGGACTCAACAAGAGCGAATGATGCTACCAAATGTATATGCTTCCCTATAAGTCATTTTAGGATTGCTATGATATGTTTCACAAGGTTACCCCCATGATCAATCTCGAGATTTGATGTGCTGGCAATAAGATTTGAAGCAGTTTCAAATTCACACTACTTGCCCCAAAGATGTGATGTTGTTGTCTACTGTAATCCAGGCTTCGGGGGATTCATTGAAGTAATACCTACAGAGATTCCATATTTCTACCACTGTATTTAGTAACTGTAATAACCATGCAATACTTCCGGCTATGACAAAGGGAGCTGACCCCGAATTCGAGTTTCGTGATTGGCTAGCTAGAAAACCACCGGCCACGTTGGATCATTTCTTATCAAAGAAGACTCGGCTCATATGAAAGGAAGAGGCCAGATTGTCTAGAAAAAACGATGCTACGGGGCCAAGCGATGAAGTGGTACAAAGAAACGTAGCAATAAAGCAGTCTGGCATGATTTTTAGAAAGGTTCAAGTAAATATTCAAAACAAGCCGGATGAACAGAAAAGAAATGAAGAAGGGAATCGTGACTGGAAGAGTGATCTCAAAAAGTGGAGGTCCAAATTTCCTACGTATGACAGCTATATACCTTCGAATGCATCCTTGAAGAATATTTATCTGTCCACCTGTGATACTTTCCAATATAAAAAGCCTCGTTCGAAAGAATCGACTGAGGCACAAAAGCAAACCAAGAAGTACTGTCGATTTCATGAATGTTATGAGCATAATATGGACACATGTAGGCATCTCCACAATGCCGTTGAGAAATTGATTCGGGAGAAAAAGTTGTAGCAATTTGTGAAAAGTCCACAGGATGGTGGACAGGGCATGTTTGACCCCAATCGAGGGCAGGCCCCGCACAAGGCAAAGGAGCCTACACAGATCAGTGGAAGGTTATAGTTTGTGGACCATATCCTGCGGACAGAAGTTGGCAGGAAATGGAGCGCTCTACTAGTTTAGTGAAACATGTGGATTTCAAATGTTGCTCGAATATAGAGGATGGAACTCCGGCCAATCAATAGTGTACAATGACGGATGATATAGTATTCAACACAGTGATGCCAATAGAGTAGAGGCCCCTATTATTGATCTGATGGTTATCTCCGCCATGATTGGCCCCGCTCTGGTGAGAAGAATTTTGATTGATTGCGGAAGCTCTATGAACATTATCTTTGAGAAGGCATATGATCAAATGAGGATGGAGATTATGGATTTGAAATCATCTAAAGTTCGTATACAGGGGTTCAATGGTGTGGCTACCGAGGCAGTTGGTTATGTAGAATTGCTGGTCAAATTGGGGGAAGGTGAACGTAAGGGGGTGTAGATCCTACCGTTCATTATTTTGGATGTTGATTCACCATACAATTTTTTTCTGGATCGTCCGACCATATCTCAATTCAGAGTAGCTCTTGCCCTATGGTGATTGATGTTGAAATTTCTAACTGATAATGGAGTAGATGTTGTGCATGGTGGTCGAGCGATTGGACATGCCTATTTTGTGGCTGAGTTGAGAGAGGCCAAATGAAAAGAGAAGGGAAAGGGTGTGGACAAGTCTGTCCACATCCAAGTCACTAAAGATTGAAAATAGTGCCTAAGCCTTGGCTTGGGCACCATAATCGGTTCTATAGAGATATAGATCTACGGAATGATGAGGAGGAACCGAAGGAGACCAAGGTGGCATCGGGTGAGCTGATGATTGATGTAATAGTTAGTCATGTCGACCCATCGCGGGTGTTGAAGATTGGAGTGCAACTTAGCTCCACGATAATGAGAGAACTTATTAACTTTCTCCGAGCAAATCTGGACATATTCGCTTGGACCCATTCTGGCATGTGTGGGGTCTCGCCTGCCATAGCGAGCCATGCATTGAACATTGATTTGTAATATGTCCCTATGAAATAGAAGCGACGGGGCATGGATCCAGAGAAATCTATTGCTCTCGGAGAGGAGGTGGATAAACTTAAAGTCAATGGGTTTATTCATTATGCCATCTATCCCAAATGAATATCTAGTCCCATACTAGTGAAGAAGGTGAATGGGAAATGGAAAACGTGTATTGACTATTTGGACTTGAATAAGGCTTGCCCTAAGGATAGTTTCCCCCGCCAAGAATTGATCAGCTAGTTGATTCAACTGCGGGGCATGAATTTTTTTCATTTATGGATGCATACTCGGGGTATAATAAAATCCCGATGCATGTCCAGACCTGCAACATACCAAGTTTGTAACAGATGTTGGGTTATATTACTATGTGGTGATGCCGTTTGGATTAAATAACGCTGGAGCAACCTATCAAAGTCTGGTTAACCGAATGTTTAAGGATCGGATCGGGAGGATGATGGAAGTTATGTAGATGATATGCTCGTGAAGCCACGATGATCAAGCGACCACATTCGAGGCTTGGCGGAGATATTCGATATCCTTCGATTCTATAACATGAAAATCAACCCTCTGATGTGTTCATTCAGTGTTGCGTCAGGGAAGTTCTTGGGCTTTATTATCAGTAGACGAGGAACTGAAGTAAATCCAGAAAATATTCAAGCCATTCGGTATATGCAAGCACCCATAACTATTAAACAAGTGTAGAGTCCAAACGAGAAGGTCGCTGCTTTGAGTCGGTTCATCTCTAGGGCGACTGATGAATGCATTCCCTTCTTTGATTTGATAAGGAATGGGAAGAGGAATTTTAGGTGGATGCAAGATTATGAAGGCACATTCAGAGCTTTGGAAAATCATTTGGAGAGGCCCTTGGTTTTGTCAAAACCGCTAGATCATAAGGAGTTGTATATTTTCTTAACTATATCGCTATATGCCATAAGTGCAGCCTTCATTCGTAAGGAGAACCGAATTCAAAGATCGATGTACTATGTCAGTAAACGGTTAACGGGGGCAGAAATAAACTACCCGAAGATAGGGAAATTGGTGTATTGCTTGGTGATTGCGTCTTGCAAGCTACACCCGTATTTCTAGGCCCATCCAATCAATGTGTATACCGATCAGCCGTTGTGACAGGTCTTGCAACGACCTGAGATGTTTGAAAGATTACCTAATTGGAATATCGAACTTAGCCAATTCGACATTACATATTTGCTACAAAGAGCTATTCAGGGACAAGCATTGGCAGACATCATAGTGGAGTTTACCTTGTAGGACGAGCCTCTAGAGAATGAAGTAACGTTGGAAGTGCGATGGAAGATGTACACCGATGGAGCATCTAATCACCGTTATTCCGGAGCTGGAATTATTCTCCTAACCCCTGAGAACTTGTCAATCTGTTACGCTCTAAAGCTTGATTTTCTTGCTACAAATAAAGAAGCCGAATATGAAATGTTAATCGTCGGACTAAAACTCATGAGGGATCTCAGAGTAAAGTCCCTTGGAATCTTTTGTGACTCACAATGGTGGTATATCAGGTAGGGGGAGGTTATCAGGCTCAGGGACAATGACTTGTCCCATATCTCACCCGGGTTCAGGAGTTCTTGGCGAATATCGAATACTATGAAATTTCGCATACTCCATGTGAGCGGAATGTACAAGCCGACTCATTGGCAAAGCTTGCGAGCATTGGTGATGCGTAGTAAATGGGCTTGGTTCTAGTCTTGACATTGCACACCCTAAGTATAGATATGATGGAAGTTGACCAAATACAGGAGGTGGAGCACGAGGGGAAATCATGGATTACTCCATTTAAAGAATACTTGTTGCATGGAAGATTGCCGAAGAAGAGAAATGAGAAGCAGCATGTCCTTCGCAAAGCTTCATGATATATTATGCAGGAAGGAACTGTGTAATAAAGGGGTTTTATATTCCCTCACTACGGTGTACCCCCACAATAAGATAAAGCGTGTCTTAAGTGAAGTCTACAAGGGGGAGTGTGGTGATCACACTGGGGGCAAACTTTAGCAAAAATGATACTCCATTATGGGCATATGCTTTTAGTCGACTGTGAACCGGGATGCAACTGACTATGTCAGACGATGCGACAAATGATAGATATATGCAAAAGTGCCAAGAGCCCCGCCGATAGAGATCACACAAATGGATAGTCTATGTCCATTCGCTATGTGAGGTATTAACATCATCGGCTCTCTGCAAATCTCCAAAGGTGGCGCAAAATAAGTGATTGTCATGGTTGACCACTTCACCAAACAGGCCAAGGTGGATTCGTTAGTGACGATTAAAACCAAGAAAGATATTAACTTCGTTATTCAGAACATCATATGTCATTTCGGTTTCTCATGGACTATCGTGACTGACAATGGTACTCAATTCGATAATGCTGAATTTAAAGAGTTTTGTCTAAGGTATCCTATTGAGAAGAGATTTGCGGCGGTCGCTCACCCTTAGGTGAATGGACATATCGAAGCTGTAAACAAGATTGTAAACTATATTTGAAAAAGAGTTTGAACAAGGCTAGAGGCAAGTGGGTGGATGAGCTTCACTGCACTTTGGGCCTACAGGACCACTCACAAGTCTACGACCGCCCATCCTCCATTTTCTCTTGCTTACAGAACCGAGCAGTAAATCCTATAGAACTCAAAGTCCCTTCCTATTGAGTGACTTACTATGATCCCAGAACAAACCAAAATTTCTTATTGGAGTCATTGGACTTTATCGATGAGAAGTGCGAGGAGGCTGATTTGAGAGTAGATGCACATCGACATTGAATCGCCGGGTACTATAATACAAAAGTCCGATCAAGAACCTTTGAAGTTGGTAACCTTGTCCTGAAGCAGGTTTTCTCGGTCCCATCGCACATGAACCCGACATGGGAAGGGTCATATGTCATTGAATAGAGGCTTGGAAAAGGAACTTTCAAGCTAGCGACTGTGGATGTTGTGATGCTTCCAAGAGTAAGGAATAGCGAGCATGTATGATGCTATTTCACCTAGACTATTTCTTTTATATTTCAGTACTAGTTGCTTTTGATATTTTCTTTGATGTTTGACTTTTTTGATATATAATAAGGCAAGTTATTTTGTTCCACTTATTAAGGTGGATAAAATATTAAAACTTCCTTCGCATAGCTACTGTTATTACATATGATTCTAAGTATGTGTTAGAACTAATTGATATCGACATCTGTGGTGTGTGAACCGATTCATCGAGTTTGAAGTCAATTAATCATACTAATCCCTAATGAAATCAAAAGAGGTGATCTTTATAAGATTGCTCAGTTAGTGATTCCCATAGACGAATCAAAAAGCGAAGCACAAAATAAGAAACAAAGGTTGTCGATGATGAAAGAACGATGAAATTCCAAATTCCTTAACTATGGACTAGAAAATCTTAAGTCCCTGACTGAGGACTAAAAAATTCTAAGTCCCTGACTGTGGACTAGATAACACTAAATCGCAGACTGCGGACCAGAGAATAAACCATTTGAGTAGAAACATGACTGCCCACGATGAAATTTCTATGTCCTTGACTGCAGACTAGAAAATCTAAAGTCCCTGACTACTGACTAAAAAATTCTTAAGTCCTTGAATGCGAAACAGAAAACTCTAAGTCCCTGACCACAGACCGGAGTATAAACCACTCGGCTGGAAACACGACAGCCTACGATGACATTTCTAGGTCTCTGACTACGATCTAGAAAATCTTAAGTCCCTGACTACGGGACAAAAAAATTCTATGACCCTGACTGCGGACTTGAAAACTCTAAGTCCCTGACTATGGACCAGAGTATACACCGTTCGAGCAGAAACACGGCTGCCCATGACCAAATTTCTAAGTCCCTAACTGTGGACTAGAAAATCTTAAGTTCTTGACTACGGGTTAGTCCTGAATTACGAACTAGAAAATTCTAAGTCACTAACTACGGACCTGAGTATAAACCATTCGGGCGGAAACACGACTACCGACGATCAAAATTCTAAGTCCCTAACTACGGACTATAAAACTCTAAGTCCCTGATTGCGGACCAGAGTATAAACCACACGGGCGAAAACAAAACTGCCAACGCTGAAGACTCTATGTCTCCAAAGCACAAATCGGAGAATGGGCGATCAGAATATAGTTGACCACTTGCAAATGGTTCTAAGTCCCTAGACAACTGGCTAGCTCAAAAACCCAATAGGTGGACGGACGAATTTCAACTGTTCTCCATCCCACGAATTCCAAGTTCAAATCAACGGAAGAGACTCAACTGTTAGCGGTAAGATACAACTATTCGTTACAGTTTCGAATCGATATTGCTTACGATTTAAGATGGCATCTACGAAGAGTCTTCAAGATCGAGATAGCGAATTATTAATGAGACTTGTGAAAATTATTACAAGTGCATAAAATGGGAAGTAATTACTCTACTGTTGAAGTAAAAGTTCACACGATGATTAATCAAAAAACAAAATTTTTTATTCACAATCCCAAAAATTCCTTACAAATTATTCAAAAGTTCGGGATCCACGCCCTTACACCTACTATAAGAAAAGAAACACACGTCTAACTTATCCAGACTATGTACAATTACACAAAACGCTAGTTATTTCTTTGATTTCTTCTCCTTTTTTAGTTTTTCAAGAGTTGAATACGTCGAACATCTCTTTCGAAACCCTTTACTGCTCTTAGTGGAGATACTTGAGGAAGGAGGAAGAATCTCAATAGGAGTTGTCCCGCCAGGTGTGTAGAAGCAAAAGACTAGGATCTTCAACCACCAGCTCAATGGGCTTACCCTTAACTCTGCATTTCAATTTTTCCTCTGCTTTAATTTGTTCTTTCGTGCAGAATTTAGCGGTATGCTCCGAAGCACACGTGACCACAACATCATCAAGCTCCTCGAGAAAAGATGGGTCATCAGGCTTGTCCTTATCGAGTGCCCCGATATCTTGGGTGTCGGGCCCCTAAGTATCTGTAGCAACCAAAGCATAGACCACTTTCCTTGTTGCTCTGTGGCGACATAGCTCCTAGGAGTTAGTTTAGAACCGGGATGACTTGCAAAAATTCATCAAAATGCAAGTATTAGTCTATAGTTATTATGTACCAAAAAAATCAACTTTTTTAATTCGAAAGAGTTCAAAATGGTACCAGCATCCAGTTGGCTCTCAGTGGTCATCGAGATGCTCCCTTCAATGATGGGAGACAACATGTGTGGGCCAAGTCTGGGCATATCCCGATCATAACCGACGTGTTGCTCCATGATGTAACACCCTAGATTTTTGGTAACATTATTTAGGATATACAATTAGTTAAATTAAATAAAATAATATGTTGATTAGAGAATTGAGATTTGATTTTAATTAAGCGTAGTCGTGTCATTTAACTAAAGAATTAAAAGAAGATTTAAAATGCATAAGAGGAAAGGTGAAATAGGAAAGAGGTCATTCCTATATCTTCCAAACCATGGTCGTATATTCGTTACACGTTTATTTTCATTTCAAAATTTTAGAACAAGAGGTCGGCCACCATTAATAAGGAAAAGAGGAAAAGAAGATTAAGAAAAGCTAAAGGAAAGGCTAATTCAAATCAAATCCATACAAATCTCATGCTCCTTAATCTTTAAAGCTAAGGTGAATAATGTTTACTTCTCTATTTTGAGTTTTTTTGGGTTTTAAGATGATTTCAAAATATTTTACAATATTTTTCCATGTTTTTGAATGATGGAATGTTTATATATACTTGCTGATGATTTATGAATGTTCATATTGATTTTATGATATGTTTTACGGTAAAAACCATATTATATGACATCATTATGCCATGTGAATTTTTATAAGGAACAAAAATACTAATTTGGAAACAGGTTTCAATTTTCAAAATTTTTGGAATTTATGTGGATTTATTAAGAATTTTCTAGTAAAGAAAATGATATTTTGTGTTATTAATTATATTCGAGTAAATAGTAACTGGGTTGGGTCTGAAATTATTATATTTTAGAAAACATATTAAAAGAGATTTTCTATAATTTTTCTAGATTTTTCCTAAGTGATTTGGTAGGTGTATAAAATTATTTAAGGTATAAGACTTAAATGTTTTATATATTTTTAAAGGATAAATGGGCTTTTTGCAAATTATTTGAATTTGTTAATTTTGTAAAATGGCAGCACTTTTGCAAAAGAAATATGGAAACCAATCAGATTTAGACAAATATGGCAGGTTAGGTACAAAAGAAATAGTTTAAAAGTAAAAATAAAGTTTTTCACTATTTCGGCTCCTTCGGCACCAGGTTCCTCCTCCATATTATCGCCTCTGACACACTCGAAACCAATGTATATGGCATCAGATAATTGGTACGTGATAATTTGGATGTGGGCAAAAGGTATAGGGTCGAAACCATGAGGTTCTTAAAGGGTTGAATCTTTGTTTTATTTTAAAGGAAAATGCACCTGCTTGCTTTTGACTAAGATGCTTTCGACTAGATTGAGTTTCGACCAGGTCAAATGGCTTAAAAGGAACTAGTTTTGATTGGGTTGCATATTTGTTTTTAAATGAATGCTTTCAACTAATTCGAAACACATAGCTGCTTTTTTAACCATTCGACCTAGTGGGTTCCGAAGGGGTTATTTTGTTTAGAAATATGCCCATTTCTCCCATGCTTTCAAAGGGATGGTTTCGACACCATCACTTCTTTACATAGGAAATGCTTTCAAAAGAATGGCTTTCGACTTAAATGGTTTAATGACCCTTTTATTCAATTGAAATATAACCAAAATGGTTTTGAAAGACTCGACTTTAAATGGTTTCGAAAGATGTTTTCCACATATATTAAATTGAACCCTAGTGCTTTTGAAAGCTTTAGGTTTAATGCTTTTGAAAGGTTTTAAGAGAGGTTTCGAAGGGGTGGTTTCCCAATGGTTTCGAAGGAGTCGAAAGGTATAGTTTTCTGACGGTTTCAAATGGTTTCGAAAGGAAAGGTTTTCCAAGAGTTTTGAAAGGCAAGGCTTAAAGGTTTTTAAAAGAAAGATTTCTAAATTTTTAAAGCTTTCAAAAGGAAAGATTTCTGAAGGTTTCGAAAGGGTTTGAGAATGGTTTCAAAAGGACGGTTTTGGCCTTTCGGACTAGATAAAAGAAAGGGTTTACTTAGTTTCAAAAGGGGTACTTTCAATGGTTTTGAAAAGGGTACTTTCAATGATTTTGAAGGGGTTGCCTTCAAGGGTTTCGAAGGGGTTGTTTAAAGGTTTTAAACAAAGATTTCGAACGTATTAATAGGCAGAATAGCCTAACTGTTTCAAGTTAAAAAGGACTTTAACTTATTTTAAAAGGACAGGTAATCCTTATTGAATATCATCAACATTATTTTGAGTAAAGTGTATATAACATGGAAAAATAGCTTAGTGTAAAGCTAAAGATATATTTTTCTTGTATATGTATGATTTAAAGGACCAAATCAGTTGGAAAAAAATTTCAAGGAAAATTTTAAAAGGTAGTTAACCCTAAGAGAATGACTCAGATCATAAGACCATATGGGACTCGTGTAGGGTCATGCCCTATGCTCATTAACTATTAGCCCCTAGCTAATTTTGTCCATAATTCTAGTGTATAGGGCTTATTCACAGGTAAGACTAAAATGTTGGTTACACACAGAATGAAATATTTATGTACAGAGGTAGGTTATTGGTAAGCCACAAAACCATTAGGATTAGTTGACCCTTGGAGATGTAAGTTAAGGATAGACCGTCCAAATGTTTTGTCTAATAATTGCTTAAACCATTTGATATTTATCTGGTAGGCCTCAGTCTGCCAAATGGGTAGTTATCCCAGTTTTCGAAAAATTTGTCCAGATTGCGTACAGTTAGTCCAGTTGAGGGCAGTCAGCCAAGATTTCGGACAGATGGTCCATTTATTTCCTTTTTATATCATAATAGATATTATTATTATTTTTCAGTATAATCAGTTTGATTAACCAGTTTAGTTGTAGGAAAGGATTTGCAAAATATATGTTTTGAAAAGGATATTTGTAAGGGGAAACCCTTTTTGCTAAGCGGCATAGTCCCACTCACTATTAGTAAAGCAAGATGTAGCAGAATTATTCACACCAGGTTATGTCTAACTTGAAGTTTTTGTTTCCCATTAAACTCTTGAGTGCTTAAAATTGATTTGAGTAAGCTGAGGGTTAAGGTTTCAAGTTTTCGTAGTTTTGGCGAATTAAGTTTTCGGAGACGAGAAGGTGGACGATGGATATGTAATTTAGGAACTATAGTTTATCTTTTATTCCACTGTGTATTAAGTAAGATATGATTATATTGCTTAGATCATCCAATGGGGTATCATTATATGTTGCTCTTGACGTATTATTGTAAATTATATTTGATCATTGCCTAGGAAATGTTTTAGAGATTTTTATAACTTGGATATAATTATTTTGAAATGCAATCAGCAAAGTGTTGCATTTTGAAATCTGTGATTTTATTCATATTCAAGTCTTTTTGATATTATGGATGCCATTAGCATTGCTGTAATTCGTGATCAGAAGTTAATATTATGGACGACTGCAACATCTATAATGCTTAGCTTTTGGCCTCTAAATACGAGATGTTACAACTTGGTATCAGGGCATAGGTTTATGAATACTTTAAACTAAAAATAGTTTTTAAAACAAAATCTTAAGGAATTAAAGAACGGTTGGGGTTTGAGATAACACTATAGCAACGTACTTGTATTTATCTATATATAAGTATGTGCTTTATTTCTAGTCTTCTATCTTTGTTAGGTTATCTTTCTGTATCTCATGAGGTTTGAATACAGATATGGATGGTAGAAGTGGAAGAGTTAACCTAGGAGAGAAGGCACCAAAGGGAATGCCAGGCCTAATGCAAGGAGAGGTCAAGGTCAGGCACAAGTAGAGAATGTGGGTGATGGAGTCCCGTAGGTTGGAATGGAAGCTATGTATCAGTTCTTCATGAATATGGTGCAAGCGGGTGTTGCCGTGATTGTGGGAGGAGGAGTTCCTAAAGTTCTAGTTGTTTATGACTATGCGAAGTTGACTGGAGACTACGCTAAGCTTGGAGGGAAGCCATTTATTGGTAATGAGGATGCTATAGTGGCAGAAAATTGGTCGTTGCACTACGAATTGCAGACTTGAGGCTCAATGATGAGCAGAAGAGGAGGTTGGAATCTAGACAACTTTAGGGAGCCGCTTTGTTTTGGTGGAATAGTGTGACTATGGCGGTGGATGAGGAGACTATGACCTAGGAAGATTTCAAGAAGAGGTTCCAGGAGAGGTTCATGTCTATTATGGCACAGTTAGCTCTGATCATAAAGTTTGCTGAGTTAGAGAACGGGGAGGTGTCTGTTTTGGAGTATGCTAAAAGGTTTAAGGAATTGGCCAGACATGGTTATGCCACTGTTGGCACAGTGATGAAGAGGAATAAGAAGTTCAACCGGGCTCTGAAGCCAGAGTTAGTCAGTGCTACATTACTTCATATTAGAGATCCTTTTGATGTTGTTGTGGAGATGGCCTTGAGGCATGATGAATTCTTTATTCTCTAGAGAAGAGCAAGGCTAAGGAGGTCCAGGTTGGGCAGGGCAAAAAGAGAGAGTTTTTTTCACAAGATAGGTGCTCAGAAGGGTGGAGCAGCTAAGAAAGGAAAGTCTGAAAATGTCTGTTTCAAGTGCGACAAAAATGGGCACTTTGCTAATGAGTTTCCTGCTGGAAAGGCTAAGAATGTGGCAGGGAGGAAAAATGTCAGATGCTTCAACTGCGACCAGATAGTCCACTATAAGAACCAGTGCAAGGAGCCAGCTAAGGATGGGTACGACAAGGTGTATGCATTGGAGCCTACTGCTTCTAAGCCATCAGCTCAAGAGAAGGGAAAGGCAGTTTTGGGAGGTATTCTTCAAATTCGTGGTATGTCTATTAGCTTTCTATTTGATATCGGCGCATTGTATTATTTTATATTTAGATGTTTGATAGATAAGCTAAACCTTGAACCCACATATTTAGTTACTTCCTTACGGGTTGCGAATCCAGTAGGAGGTTATGCAACTATAGAGTTGAGGTGTGATCAGTTAGAGTTTGACATGATAGGTCATACTTTTGTTTGAATTTGCATGTGTTTGATTTTAAGAGGTTCAAAATTGATGTACACATATGTGCATATTTTTACCACCATATTTATTCTAATGAATTTAAATAAATAATCATATTGGGTATTTTAACTTGTTTTAACTAATATCCATTTAATTCTAAATTGTCACATATTCATCTTCATCCAAGGGCAAAATAGTCATTTTTGTGCATAAATTAACTTGAGAAAATTTAATTAGAAATTTCCATACTATTTTGTAGGAATTTGATTTCAATTACAAGTGGTTTCATGAAGAAGAAATGCATGCACAAAAAGAACACAAAGGAATGAAGATGGAAATAATTCAAAGTGAAGATCATGGAGGACCCTACCTACCCAACTACTTTAATATACAAATTAGAGGTTAATGCACATGCTTATGGAATTAATGGCTTCATGAACACTTAAATGATGATTAGTAGAAGCTAATGATTACTTGGCTTTCACACTTCCTCAGGGGTATTTTGGGCATTCCCTAAAAATATGAATTAAGGTTTAACACATGTATAAATACCCTTTATATTTCATGCAACCCTCATCTTCTTTAGTCTCTCTTAGTTTTGTTTTAGGCTCATAATAAAAGAAAGCTTCTCTTCTCTTCTCTTTTCATGGCTACTTAGCCATTTCTTATTTCATGTAATTTATTTTTTATGCAATTTTAATACATTGCTATTTCTTCTCTTGATTATTTTCCTTTCATGTTAGTGTAGATTTACTTTCATGCAAATTAGATTAGTGTTAATTCTTGTTAAATAGTTCTCTTCTTTCATTTAACTTTCATTTTGTTTTCTTCTTATTTCATGTTGCAAGCTACATTTGTTGATCAAATGACAAATATGAGAAGCTAAACTCCTTCAATTTAGAGGTAATGAAACTCTCTAATTATGTAGCTTCAACTATTTGTTAATTCATGCTCTCTTTTTGTGCTTAATGATGGTCAATGAAGTGTTTTATTTGTTGTTCTTGCTTTGAATCTGATAGCCTATATTGTTGACACCAAATATGCTATACTTAAACAATAACTAACACAAATACATCTTCATTAAAATATGATTATGGCAAAAGAAAGTGATTTGAAATTAAAACTTGATGGTCTATATTTCTAATCAATAGTTAATAGGCCATATTTAAAATAGATTTCATTTTCATTTTCATTGTCAAGTTTCATGAAAGTTGGTAAGTGGTTTAAGGGGTGCGTTAAAGTTTGATGGATTATGTTGGGATAATTGATAGCACAAATATATCATACTTATGATAAGCACATCAATTAAAGCACTAATGACCATAAAATGAGATCATGATTTCATGTGTTGAACTATGTGATCTAGAGAGTGGATTTATTCTCTACATTTTCATTTAGCTCTTATATTTACATCTCTCTTCTTTTAGTTAGTTAGCTAATTTTCTAATTCTCTAGCTTACCTTTCATTCCAAAGTGGTATAATTTGATTGAATAGCATTTTTAAAATCATCAATTCCCTACAGATCGATCCGTATTCGCCAAGTACTACAAGTGTACGCCGTACACTTGTGGTTATTTTTATTATAAATTTTTCGACGGTTTTCTAATTCGATAGAATTTCCATCGTTAAACAAGTTTTTGGCATCGTTGCCGGAGAGTTGTTTGGATTTTGATTTTCTATTTTTCGAATTAGTTTGTTTGATTTTTATTGTATGTTTGTTTTGTGTGTTAATTTGCATTTAAAAAAAAATGTATGTGTCTGCAGTTTGATTTTTGTTT
Organism: Allium cepa; assembly: GCA_030765085.1. Classification (NCBI taxonomy): domain Eukaryota; kingdom Viridiplantae; phylum Streptophyta; class Magnoliopsida; order Asparagales; family Amaryllidaceae; genus Allium; species Allium cepa. The sequence goes on from CM060931.1 coordinate 311,645,451, forward strand.
TCAAATTGTCGAGTGCTTGTTTATTGTTCTTGCATTTCTAGTTTATAAGAAAAAAAAGAGGCATGTACAATTTCAAAACTAAAAATCTTATTACACTTTTCATTTACATTTCACATTTTTGATTTACATTGTTTTCTAAAAAAAAAAGAGTTACACGATTTCATTTCCTTCATTCCCTGTTCACTGTTACATATCCTTCCCTGTCCACTGTCTCCACTTCACTGCATATTTTTTACCAGAGGACCACCAGTCAATTTCTGCTTCCATCAAAACAACATCACTTGCCATCCCTTGCATACCATTCTACTTCCCCCTTCCCTACTAGCCATCCACTCATTAACGTGAAACAAACTCAACAAACTTCAGCATTGTCACTACTATCACATACCTCCCACCTAACTTCATTCTTCCACTGCATGCTTCACATAACAAATTGCAGTTCAACAATGCTCTCCACACTTCAACCTGTTCATAGTCCATCAGTGCCATTTCACTACATTACATCATCATCTCTCCAACCACCAATACGGTACCATCTCCTTTTCGATTCACTGCCAATCACCATCCTCCCTGACAAGCAAACAAACTGCCTTAACTATTATCTACATACACCACCTCTGCTTGCTACCAACAAACTGACAGCAATCATTCACATACAAACATCCAAACTGCCTTCAGTTTCTCCACCCCTAAACTGTTCCCTCCACTGCTGACAACCACCAGAAATTGTCATCACAACCCTGCCTTAAAAGTTCTGCTACTCAAACATCCCTCAACCATTCATCAAACACACTGTTATTGCATTACACAAAACATCACATTTTCATCTAGAAGCCTCAACATTTTTCCTGACCAAAACTTCCACCATTCTCTGCTTCATTTAACTGCTCCAACAACATACTTCTCCCTGTACAACCCATAACCTTCCTCTTCAAAAAGTCTACAACCATTCCACTCATACCATCACTCATTACACTTCACCATACCTCTACTTCACAGTTTCAAACCATACAACATCACTGCACACAACTCTACTGACCAGTACGGCAACACACACCTCCTCTTACATTCCAAAGCCATTACTGTCATATACCATTGCCATCACCACAATTACTCTGCCTCATCATCAACTACTTCTTATGATTAACCATCCAAACCACCTTTATTCCTCGACATCAAACTACATACTACTGCACTCTATCACCTTCAACCAAAATAGTACTTCCTCATCCACCTTCAACCAAAACAGTGTTCCTCATCCACCTGACCACCTTCAACTCTCACTTCACAGCTCTTCCTTGCCACCAAGTACAGTAAAAAAAGAATTGCAACCCAAATAGCACCTGTACTCCATCGCCGCATCACATCACCTTTCGCTCCTCCACCACACCACGATTTCGATCACCAAACCACAGAATTCCATGCATCACCAAGCCCAATCGAACATTGATAATCATCACAGTCGCCACCAATCAGATGAATCGATCGAAGAAACCACACGCAAGTCAAACCAGAAACCAAATCACTAACCTCGCCTTTGACGTACTCCAGCCGCTTCCTTCCCCTGCCACTAGAAAATTCCCAAATCATCGACTTCACCCCTCAATTCCGCGACATCGAATAACCTATTCCAATTCGCGACCTCACAGCACATCGCAATCTGATTTTTGGACTTTCGAAGCTTGAATTAGGAATTTTTATCCTGTTTTAAAAATTTGAAGAGAATGGCGTGAATGATTTTTGGTGGTTGTACGTGACTGCGTCAAAAGGACAGTGAGCCAGTTTATTTGGGCTTTAGTGTTTTTATTTGGGTTAATTTGAGTTAAACTCCTTTTATTAGTGATGTGCATATTAAAAAAGAAAAAAAAAGAAATAAGGTTGCTTTCTTTAGTTTTATTTTATCAGAAAATTATTGTCAATGACAAAATTTCACAGCTTTTTAGCCTTAAGGACAAGCCTTCAATATTTTATCCTGAAGAACAACTTTCTGTAGGTATCAGTTTTTAGTTATTGATAGCAGTTTTTAGGTATCAGTTTGTAGTTATCGGTATCAATTTTTAGATATCAGTTTTTAGCTCGGTAGCAGTTTTGTTGTCCTTATGAATAATTTTGGAAAATGTTTGTCCTTATGAATAATTTTTAGAAGAATGTTTGTCCTTGTGGTAACAATATTGAGGTCGTGTGCTTGAGGCAAAAAATATACAAATCTTTGTCCTTTAAATTAATTCCCCAGAAATTTTATTTTATATAAAAAAACACTTCATCTTGTTTTGTTCTTATTCAATTCATTTTTGTGTGTGGTGTTTTCGTTACTTTTGTTTTATTTTATGTTTCTTTCTTACTTCATATATATATATATATATATATATATATATATATATATATATATATATATTAAAAAAACTTAAAAAAACAAACAAAATTGTATATATCATGTTTTTCTTTTCAGGTTGTCAAAGAAGATTGGAAGAGTTGTTTGTTTCACTCTGCTTGCCAAATAAATTGCTTGCTTAAAAGAAAAATCGCATTCTTATCTCTTGTATTTATTTGTTTTGCATTGTTGGTTGCTTGCATTTGCATTTACACACACACACACACACACACACACACACACACACACACACATACACATAAAGTTCAAAATAAAAAAAAAAAAATCCGTTCGTAGTTGCATTGTTAGTACACATTTAATTTCTGCTTTGCATTTCATTCTAGAATTTTGATTAATAATAACGGTTAGAAAACAATAACTCTTAATTGTATATTGACAAGTTGTCTTATTTGAACAATTTAATTTCTGGTGTCTAGGCTACGGCGGAGTAATAACCACTTATAAATATTACGATGACTCGTAAATATTATAGTGGTTGTTCATCTGATGATACTTAAACCTTCGGCTGCATTGCTACGGTGATTCGTGGTGCACCAATAACCCCGGCCCGTTAGCTGGTTGAGAACTATCTTGTTTATCTAAGATAATGTGTGAATATACAATTTTGTGTTAATTTAGGATAAATAATTCATAATTAGGCCATTGCATTCATTTAGTTTCACTAGTTCATGATATTAAAAAAAACGAAAAAAAAAATTCAAAATCCAAAACCCAAAACAAAAATTGTAAATATTCCTTGATTTTGATTTCAAATCCTTCCTTTTGAATTGTTTTCAATCAAAAACACAAAAAAAAATTATAAAACCTTTTAAAAAAACAAAGAAAAAAAATCTGAAAAACCAAAAAAAAAAATCTATTTCCTTTTTGAAAAATTAATTTTATTTGTAAATATTTTTCCTTTATAAAAAAACCAAAAACATTCTTGAAAATGTCCGAGTTTCCATTTCCATACTCACTTGAATTTTACGATGGTCGTGAAAATCAATATAATTTCACTCCAAATTCGTATGAATATTTTAACGACAACTATTATATAAACAATTCAAATTTTGAACAACAAAGGTTTCAAAACGATGACCAACTCTCGGATCTCGATAATAGCATTTCATCTTTACTTGAAATTTCTACACAACAAAAACAAATGATAAACGAATTGTGTAATTCATATTTATGTGATAACGCAAGCCAAAATTTTCAAAATAATCAAAATTTGAATTCACTTCAAAATTCAAATGACTTCGAGTATACCCATGCCAATTCAATTTTTAACTCCAAAATGAATTTCAAAATCAAAATGAAAATGTGATCCACTTTTCAAATAATTTTAGCAATGGTAATAATCTCAACTTTGATGCGAGTGAAAAAAAAATTCTCAACAAGTCCAAATCGAAAATTATCATGTTAATAACTATAAATTGGATTTTGTTGAGAAAATGGATGAAATTTACAATGTTCATATGGATTTGTTGTTCGAAACATATATGAAACAACGTGAGAAACAAAACCAAATCTCAACATGTGACGAGTCAAATGATGATCCACCTTTTACCTAAATCGACGATTTTTAAATAACAACTTTTGAAATTAAAGACGAAAATCTTAACGAAGTTGTTGAAATTTTGGTAATTAACTTGGATTTCAATTCTTTTGAGGATGAAAAACGTGATTTAAAGTTCAATCTTCCTTTTCTCAATTTCAAAATTTTGAATATAACAACTTTGGATTTTGAACTTGAGATACGCAATGAAGTTGTTGATAATCCAACAAAGGAAGACAAACTTAACGAACATGATTTCTTTTGACTTTTTGAGTTGTCGAATTCTGAAGGGGAAGATTTAAATCACCATTTTGATTTTGAAATCAATAATTCTGAAGAATTTTTCAATGAAGAGCATGAATTTCAATTTGGTGAAAATAAACTTGAATTTCAATCAATTGTTTTACCAACCCCAAAAATCATTGAAAATAAAACAACTCGTAAGATTTAAAAAAAACAACATTTGTTTTTTCAAATCCACATTCAACTTCGAAATCTTTTACGATTTGGTTTTTCGAGCTTAAGTTGTGTCTCGCATACTTGAAGAGACAAATGAATCGGTTTTTAAAAGATCGTTTCATTTACTTTTTAACGATATACTTTCTAATGCTGCGTAAATACATTTAATTTTCATGTAAATAATAACAAACGTTCCTTTCACTTGGATTGACTGTGGGGACACAGTCAAAATCAAGTATGGGGGAAGTCACATCTTCTTTTTGGTTTTTCATGATTAATTTGTCATTTTTCTTCCGAAACTCAAAAAATATATAAAAAAAAATTCAACAAAAAAGATTTTTTTTAGCATTTTGATTTATTTTTAAGGAAACACTATAGGATAAATATATGATTCTGTTTATTAAATTGAAATTTTTGAAAATTTATTCTTCTTAGCGAAAATAAATATGAAGTTTGATTACAAATAACAATGGTTTAACTAGTATATAGGAAGATTTATACGTGTTAATTATGGAGTAAATCCTAATTGAAAATCTTTGTTTTAAAAAGTGGTGAATTTAAAGTAAAGATATTACATTTTTTGTCTTTTAAGTTAAATGGTGCTAAGATGATTTTGCAAAACTCTCTCTTCAAAAAAAAAGAACAAAAAAATTCTTGTATATATGTATATATTTTTCTTAATAAACAGCTAGAGTCATGTGTTCACACTCGTGCGTTCACTCACCATGCTCTGTACCCTTCTCCCGTAAGCCTGAAAGACAGTGCATGATCGGTATATCTAGCCTCAGTTTATCTGAGTTAGGTGTATTGTAACAACCCTAGATTTTTGTATATTATTTAAATTGGACTTTCTTTTATTTTTAAATTAATTTTATTTCAAACATTTCATTTTTAAATATAAATGTTGATTATTAAGTGATTTATAGTTCAAACTAGTATAATTTGAATATTTTACTGTAAAGTGAATTTCTGGTCAAACTGTTCAAACTTTGACTTTTAAACTTCAAATTTAAATTATTTTAAATCTTAAATTTTATCTTTTATTATGAACATAGATTTAATAACATGAATACTACTTTTCGTTTCGTTGGAAACGGAGTTAAATTGTGAAAGTTATGAACATTTCAATTTTTAGTATAATTGGTTTTTTGTGCAATTTTGCCTATTTTAAATTTTATAAATCATATTTTCTTTCTTATATTTTATTTTAATATGTGTAAATATGTTAATTTATGTATATTTTCATCTCTAAATATTTTAAAAATAATAATAGAATTTTTCTAAAATTTACTATGATGATTTCCTATTTTTGAAGGCCGTTTTCCTATTTTCTGCTATTTTCTTCATAAAAAATTATATGTAAATTAAATTTTAAATATTTATTTTGTGAATATATTTTTATTTTATGTTATTATTTATGTTTAAAAATATATTACAAGCTCATATGAATTTTATAAAATTTATTCTATTAAATTTCAAATTTTCCAGACTAGTTTACTATTTTTAGCTATTTTCTTAATTTAACTTTATATTATTGATAAATGTTTATATAAATTATTACATTTTGATAAATTTCGAAATTTTATCTTGCATTAGTATTATTACCAGAAATATAAAGTTATAAAAAAAATTAAATAAAGAAATATGAAAAGTTTCTGAAACCCTTTACATTCCTTAGTCTTTTAATCTTCTGCCTTTTCATTTCTTAACCTACATCTTTATTGTTTTTTCTTTGGCCGTACAATTCCTTCTCATTTCAGCTGCCTCCTTCATTCTTTCTCACGTGAACTCAAAAATATTTCTCACACAAAAAAAGGTGCGGCCATAGTTGATCAAAAAGATTGGGTAGAAACTTCTTCCTTTCTCTTGTTTTTCTATTGATTTCTATTGATTGTTTGCATTTGTTCTCACTTGATTTGATAGGATGCACCAACTCCAGCCCTTAGCTGACCTCCACCACCTCATTCTCTGATCATCACCCCCTCCAGTCCACCACCCCATCAGGCCGAGCAACCCCAAGGCAAGCCTCACCACCAAAATGCACAAATCCATCACCTAGCATTCAAGCCTAGCCTAGTTTGCATCTAACACCTTCATCTCCCTTTAGCCGCCACCTAGACCGACCAACCACCATCACCACTGACCTGATCTTGACCTAACACGCCTCTACACACCCTCACCTGACCATACCTAAAGTGTCCATGCCCTCCTTGGCCTTGGCCGAGCCTTGTAGTTGCATAGAATCCTTGCTATTGCCTTCTAATGTTAGATTTTGCATCACCAAATGTTGCACCACTTTCTCTAGGCTAGGCCGACCCATTCCAATCCATGACCTGATCCAAATACATTCTTTGGCCGTGCAAACCTGATCCATAGTTGAAGCATAGATGGTAGGAAGCAAGTGCAAACACTTTGGCTTTGTTTGTGCATCCATTTCTAGCTTTGTTTAATGGTATTTTGTGTTGAAACTTATGTGTTGTTATACTTGTTTGTTGAATGTATCTAAGGGAATTGATACTTTGGCTCTCCCACTCATCTTTGTACCGTGTTATCGTTCTTATTGGGATCTCATTCGTGCATTCGTTGTTGTGTCTCCAGCTCAAACAAGTGAGTTATCCTCACCAGACAATATGTACATATATAACTAGTAAATTGACCCCTTTTGAATCTGTAAAATGCATTATCATGTTACATATGCTATATTATGATTATATGATGTTCACCCATGCTTAAACACCTATTATAACATCTGTTACTGTTATATTATGTTGTTCTGTTATTTTTATCAGTTTATCACACTGCAAGTTCCCTGTAGATTAGAATCACTATGGGTTGAAATGATACATACCCGAACGGACTTTATAATAAGGGAAAATCGTTATGGGCTGAAATGATAGGCCTGAGCGATTTTCATTTTATTTCATTTACTTGGGACTGCGGGTTTGAAATGATAAAACACGGATTTTCTTTGTAAATTACGGGTTGAAATGATACATTACCCGTATCACTTTACCTAGGCTAGAAAATTATATACAGACCCGTAGTTAAAATATATTTTTCTAAAATTTTTAAAATATGTTTGAAATGTAAATATTATAATATTTTGATTTAAAACATAATTAAAAATGATTTTTGTAAAGTATTATTGATTTTTTTGGAAATTTATAGGTTAAATAAATTATGGAAAAGTTAGAAAATTTAAATGTAAGTTATTTTGGAAATTTTGATTTAATTATAATTGGAAATTAAATTAAATATGAAATTATGATAAATTTATGATAACTTGAATTTAAAATGAATTTAAAATGATTTTATAATATATTAATGATTTTTGAGTAAAGTTAAAAAAAATGAAAGGGACGATTATTTAAGTTGAAATTTTGAAATATAACCAAATGGGAATTTGTGAATTTGGCTTAAAAGTGAATTTTAAGTTAAATGAATAAAATTGAAATTAAGTTATATTTTGAAATTTAAACTTAAGTGTTAAGTTGAAATTTAATTTAATGAATTTAAATTTGAATGTTGAAATTTAATAAGTGAATTATTATTAAATCTTGATTTTTGAATGGAAATTTAACTTTATAAAATCATGAACTTAAGGAAAATTAAATGTTGTTTATAAATGTGAAAATGTATGATTTTATAAGTTAAAAATATTTTAAATAAAAATATAATTGGTTGTGAAATTATATTGAATATTTGAAGTTAATTAACTGCATTTTTGAAATGCTATTAATTGCAATTTAAATGATATTACAGCATTTGTAAATGATGTAGTTGATGATAATGAACTAAAAAGCTAAATTGAATTAAAGGCTATTATAGCAATCTTTTTAAGTGCTATAATTTTTGAATTTAACTAAGTTTATTTGAAATATTAAGTAAACCCTATTACAACATTTTTTAAAAATGCTGTCTTTTGTTAAATTGAACTGTTTTGAATGTTACTTTCCATAGCGTTTTCTAAATGCTGCGAAAAGTGAATTTTCACGGTTTTGATAAACTTAAGTGAATAAATGAACTTTGGAAGTTGAAATCTTTGGAAATTTAATAATTTAATTATTAAATATAATAACTTCATTTTAATGATTTAAAATGATTTTTGAAATATAAACTGTTTGGAAATGTAAATTGAAATGGTATTTTAAATTGAATAAAATGAATAATGATTTGAAATGAATGTGGTTTTGAAAAGATATGATATTTTGGTTTATTAAAATTATTTGAAATGAAGTTTTGGAAAGATATGATATTTTTGATATATTAAAATGATTGAAATGACTTGAAATGGATATGATATTTTTGATATATTAAAATGATTGAAATGAGGTTTTGAAATGATATGATATTTTGATATATTAAAATGATTTGAAATGTGGTTTTGAAATGATATGATATTTTGATATATTAAAATGATTTGAAATGTGGTTTTGAAAAGATATGATATTTTGATATATTAAAATGATTTGACAAGAATTTCTGGAAAGATATGATGTTTTAAAATGGTTCGGAATTAATTTAATCATTATTTTGATAAAGATTTGGATTTGAAATGATATCCTATTTTGAAGTATAAACATTATTTTAAAAGTTATAACTACGAGTTATAATAACGATTGGTTGGCAAAGAGACCGGGATCGGATATCTGGCATACTCTCTGTCGATACCGAAAACCACTTTGACAACCGTGTACGCGGTGGAAATTCCAGAATGAAGTAGGATGGTGGCAACGTTCTTGAGGTATATTACGTGGACCCAACTCCCGTGAGTTGGCATAAGGTGGCTAAAACAGGAGCGATCTCGGGCCAAGTGAGGTCATTCCTCCTATCGGACACATTCCTTCGATACTATACTCTTACTGGTGATTGATTAGATGGCCATCCTCCGATTTTGATATGGGAGTGTGTTCCGAGGTGGGCGTATGTGGCTGCTGCGTTACCACCAGCCCGTGTGCGTAATTGGTATATCTACCCTGGCATTGCCTTGTGTGCCGTGTCACCTACCATACCGAGCCTTTACTACGAGTTTGTTTTTATCCCGTAGCCCGTGTGGTATCCTCTGACAGTCACCCGGAGTGGAGATGGCATGATATTGGATGGACTACTGGGACTATTATGTGTGAAGGGTGATATGTGTAGCCCGGAACGCTATTTAAAAGTAAGTTTATTTTACTGTAGACATTATTATAATAGCGAAATATTACTACATAGTAAATAGTTTAACGGATCCTTAAAGGATGGGCGGTCTCAGGCATCCTTTAAGTTACTTGTACCTTATTACAGTTCATTTGAGTTGGTTTACATTATATAAGTATATATTGTCCTGACTCGAGTGTTTGTATTTTTATTTACGCTCGGGTCAGCCTGAGTTATTCATAGATTTGGATTCCACTTTCTGGAGATTGGAATCGCTGGAGATTATCTGCTTATCTAGTTTTATCTATTCCAGTTCTGTTGTTCTATTCAGCTTGTACTTGGTTATCATCTTAAGAGTTCTGTTGCACTTTATTTAGTCTGTTGTATTTTATTTAACTCTGATATATTTACATAGTAGCTTCATGAACTGCTATCTCTTTACTTCCGCTGCATTTCTTACTCTGTGTCTGTGTTCTGTGATTTTTTATTTACTGTATATTCTGAGATTTGCCAATTTTATTTACAATGCGGTATTTTGAGCAATTCAAGTCCGACATGTGCGGATGCGAACGGTTGAAAATATCGGGTTGTTACAGTTGGTATCAGAGCTTTGGTAGCTCTAGGCAAAACTCAGTATATAGGGTAAATGTATTTACAGAATCACTTTCATTCGAGTTTAAACCTCTTCCTTTTTGACTCGATTCCTTTGAATTTTGGAACATTCCCCGTGGTTCCAAAATCCATTCATGTCCCTCACTATTTATATTCTTTTGTTTCTGGAGTATCCCATAACTCCACTTCAAAAGATCTTCATAATGAGTCGGCGGTCTCGCCAACCTCAAATTTATTTGTAAAAGGGGAAAACCCCTTTACAACAACATCGATTCACCAGAGATTCTATATCCTCGGTTTAGATGCTAGTATCTCTTATAATTTCGAACTCTACATCTTGAGATTGAATGTAGATTTACCCCAGAAAATCCACATCGATCTTATTCTATAAGTCACGGTTGACCCGGTTAAGATTACCCACGGTTTATTTAAGCTTATCCATCTCCCTACTCTGTTTAACCATCTTGTCTTTTGTTTCTAAACCATCTCCAAACATTTTGAACTATACTTGTAAATATATGTTTTATATATTGTGTTGTTTGAGTTGATGATGTTGATTTGGGTTTCCAATCGATTCGTCTGATCAACGCTATCGATAGGATTTCTAAAACACTTTGACAGAACAAACTGACACAATATTATTTTAAAATTTGGTTAATAAATTTTGATATAAGTAAATTTATGGAACTTAATAAATTGATTTAAATTAATCATTTGAAATGATAATACTTGATTTATCATTTATTGTTCTATAATTGAATTTATAAATAGTTGTTTATAAATTGATTTGGGAACTGAAATGAATTTAAAACAAGAATTTGAGAATTTAATTGCCGATGGTTTCAAACCTTGTGTTTTCAAGTTTTAAAAGGATATCTTATTTAAAGCATTTTGAATAGAAATTTGTTTCCAAAGAATTTGAAAAGTTAAAGAAATTTGTGCTCTTCTCTTTGTCGCTGGAAAATAATTTCGGTGATGAACCGCGGCATCATCGACTTTCATTTTCGAGTTTCGAAGTGAAGAGACCGTTATGTAGTCTTGCTACAGCTTTGTTTTGGGAAATTTAGTTGATTTGAATTTCTAAAATAAGACTGGATTTATAATATATATATATATATATATATATATATGATTTAAATATGATTTGACTTATTATGTTTATTTATCCCTAAATGGTTTGAAGGGAATCAGAAATTTAATTCTTAAATTTTATTTTAAAGAATCATTTCAATTATAAAAAGAAAATCAAAATTTTAGATAGATGATTCAAACTTGAGATGAGGGAATTAGAAAGTTTTATTTGTATAGTACAATTGCATTCAAATTTAACTTGCCTTAATTTCAAAAGTTAACAATGTAATTGGATAATATACAATATAAAAAGCTTTATAAATAAAATTTGAGTGATTATAATAAATTTTATACACTTAAATTTTAGTTATAAAAGATTGACAGAGGTAAATATAGAAAAAGGGGTTAATTGTATAATTTACAATATAAATGATGTTAAAGGAATCAAAAATAAATTAAAACAGTTATAATAAATGTAAGTATCTTAACATAGGTGATAAAACATATTGAGAGGAATAAATTTAATTTTTATTTAGGAATAAAGAAGAATTAAAATTATTAAGTACATTTTTGAATATAATAAATGATGATTTTTCAAATCCATGATTTTTGAAAATTGTTAGTTTAAGAGAATTGGATGATAAGATAATGAAATTAGAAATAGTTAAGATTTATGTAACTTGTATAAATATAAATAAAATAAAAAGTAAAAAAAAAAATTAATTATCAACTTAAGTTGAAACCATGGAAATTCCAAACCTATTATCTTATTTTGTTTTTCAAACTTATCATCTTATTTTGTTTTCAAATTGTCTTTGGTTGTCCTTATTTTCCTCATCTTGTTATAGACTGCTATAGGCATCTATCTATAATCTTTCTGTTTAGAAATCTTTCTATAATCTTTAATAATCTTTGGTACTCATTTTAAATCTGAGCACTGCTTTTCATCCACAGACCGTCGGTCAAGCGGAAAGAGTTAATCAGATTTTAGAGGATCTTTTCGTGCTTGTGTTCCTGATTTTGGAGAATCTGGGGAAGATCATCTCCACCTTGTGAAACATACCTATAACAATAGTTATCAGGTGTAATTTAAATCTCCTTGTCATCTTACCTTAATCTTATTTCACTCTATCTAATTCTATGTTTTCCCGTACCTCATTCCTTTTCGGGGACGAAAAGTTTTGAGTGGGGGAGAGTGTAACAACCCTAGATTTTTGTATATTATTTAAATTGGACTTTCTTTTATTTTTAAATTAATTTTATTTCAAACATTTCATTTTTAAATATAAATGTTGATTATTAAGTGATTTATAGTTCAAACTAGTATAATTTGAATATTTTACTGTAAAGTGAATTTCTGGTCAAACTGTTCAAACTTTGACTTTTAAACTTCAAATTTAAATTATTTTAAATCTTAAATTTTATCTTTTATTATGAACATAGATTTAATAACATGAATACTACTTTTCGTTGCGTTGGAAACGGAGTTAAATTGTGAAAGTTATGAACATTTCAATTTTTAGTATAATTGGTTTTTTGTGCAATTTTGCCTATTTTAAATTTTATAAATCATATTTTCTTTCTTATATTTTATTTTAATATGTGTAAATATGTTAATTTATGTATATTTTCATCTCTAAATATTTTAAAAATAATAATAGAATTTTTCTAAAATTTACTATGATGATTTCCTATTTTTGAAGGCTGTTTTCCTATTTTCTGCTATTTTCTTCATAAAAAATTATATGTAAATTAAATTTTAAATATTTATTTTGTGAATATATTTTTATTTTATGTTATTATTTATGTTTAAAAATATATTACAAGCTCATATGAATTTTATAAAATTTATTCTATTAAATTTCAAATTTTCCAGACTAGTTTACTATTTTTAGCTATTTTCTTAATTTAACTTTATATTATTGATAAATGTTTATATAAATTATTACATTTTGATAAATTTCGAAATTTTATCTGGCATTAGTATTATTACCAGAAATATAAAGTTATAAAAAAATTAAATAAAGAAATATGAAAGGTTTCTGAAACCCTTTACATTCCTAAGTCTTTTAATCTTCTGCCTTTTCATTTCTTAACCTACATCTTTATTGTTTTTTCTTTGGCCGTACAATTCCTTCTCATTTCAGCTGCCTCCTTCATTCTTTTTCACGTGAACTCAAAAATATTTCTCACACAAAAAAAGGTGCGGCCATAGTTGATCAAAAAGATTGGGTAGAAACTTCTTCCTTTCTCTTGTTTTTCTATTGATTTCTATTGATTGTTTGCATTTGTTCTCACTTGATTTGATAGGATGCACCAACTCCAGCCCTTAGCCGACCTCCACCACCTCATTCTCTGATCATCACCCCCTCCAGTCCACCACCCCATCAGGCCGAGCAACCCCAAGGCAAGCCTCACCACCAAAATGCACAAATCCATCACCTAGCATTCAAGCCTAGCCTAGTTTGCATCTAACACCTTCATCTCCCTTTAGCCGCCACCTAGACCGACCAACCACCATCACCACTGACCTGATCTTGACCTAACACGCCTCTACACACCCTCACCTGACCATTCCTAAAGTGTCCATGCCCTCCTTGGCCTTGGCCGAGCCTTGTAGTTGCATAGAATCCTTTCTATTGCCTTCTAATGTTAGATTTTGCATCACCAAATGTTGCACCACTTTCTCTAGGCTAGGCCGACCCATTCCAATCCATGACCTGATCCAAATACATTCTTTGGCCGTGCAAACCTGATCCATAGTTGAAGCATAAATGGTAGGAAACAAGTGCAAACACTTTGGCTTTGTTTATGCATTCATTTCTAGCTTTGTTTAATGGTATTTTGTGTTGAAACTTATGTGTTGTTATACTTGTTTAGTTGAATGTATCTAAGGGAATTGATACTTTGGCTCTCCCACTCATCTTTGTGCCGTGTTATCGTTCTTGTTGGGATCTCATTCGTGCATTCGTTGTTGTGTCTCCAGCTCAAACAAGTGAGTTATCCTCACCAGACAATATGTACATATATAACTAGTAAATTGACCCTTTTTGAATCTGTAAAATGCATTATCATGTTACATATGCTATATTATGATTATATGATGTTCACCCATGCTTAAACACCTATTATAACATCTGTTACTGTTATATTATGTTGTTCTGTTATTTTTATCAGTTTATCACACTGCAAGTTCCCTGTAGATTAGAATCACTATGGGTTGAAATGATACATACCCGAACGGACTTTAGAATAAGGGAAAATCGTTATGGGCTGAAATGATAGGCCTGAGCGATTTTCATTTTATTTCATTTACTTGGGACTGCGGGTTTGAAATGATAAAACCCGGATTTTCTTTGTAAATTACGGGTTGAAATGATACATTACCCGTATCACTTTACCTAGGCTAGAAAATTATATACAGACCCGTAGTTAAAATATATTTTTCTAAAATTTTTAAAAATATGTTTGAAATGTAAATATTATAATATTTTGATTTAAAACATAATTAAAAATGATTTTTGTAAAGTATTATTGATTTTTTTTGGAAATTTATAGGTTAAATAAATTATGGAAAAGTTAGAAAATTTAAATGTAAGTTATTTTGGAAATTTTGATTTAATTATAATTGGAAATTAAATTAAATATGAAATTATGATAAATTTATGATAACTTGAATTTAAAATGAATTTAAAATGATTTTATAATATATTAATGATTTTTGAGTAAAGTTAAAAAAATGAAAGGGATGATTATTTAAGTTGAAATTTTGAAATATAACCAAATGGGAATTTGTGAATTTGGCTTAAAAGTGAATTTTAAGTTAAATGAATAAAATTGAAATTAAGTTATATTTTGAAATTTAAACTTAAGTTTTAAGTTGAAATTTAATTTAATGAATTTAAATTTGAATGTTGAAATTTAATAAGTGAATTATTATTAAATCTTGATTTTTGAATGGAAATTTAACTTTATAAAATCATGAACTTAAGGAAAATTAAATGTTGTTTATAAATGTGAAAATGTATGATTTTATAAGTTAAAAATATTTTAAATAAAAATATAATTGGTTGTGAAATTATATTGAATATTTGAAGTTAATTAACTGCATTTTTGAAATGCTATTAATTGCAATTTAAATGATATTACAGCATTTGTAAATGATGTAGTTGATGATAATGAACTAAAAAGCTAAATTGAATTAAAGGCTATTATAGCAATCTTTTTAAGTGCTATAATTTTTGAATTTAACTAAGTTTATTTGAAATATTAAGTAAACCCTATTGCAACATTTTTTAAAAATACTGTCTTTTGTTAAATTGAACTGTTTTGAATGTAACTTTCCATAGCGTTTTCTAAATGCTGTGAAAAGTGAATTTTCACTGTTTTGATAAACTTAAGTGAATAAATGAACTTTGGAAGTTGAAATTTTTGAAAATTTAATAATTTAATTATTAAATATAATAACTTCATTTTAATGATTTAAAATGATTTTTGAAATATAAACTGTTTGGAAATGTAAATTGAAATGGTATTTTAAATTGAATAAAATGAATAATAATTTGAAATGAATGTGGTTTTGAAAAGATAAGATATTTTGGTTTATTAAAATTATTTGAAATGAATTTTTGGAAAGATATGATATTTTTGATATATTAAAATGATTGAAATGACTTGAAATGGATATGATATTTTTGATATATTAAAATGATTGAAATGAAATGATATGATATTTTGATATATTAAAATGATTTGAAATGTGGTTTTGAAATGATATTATATTTTGATATATTAAAATGATTTGAAATGTGGTTTTGAAATGATATGATATTTTGATATATTAAAATGATTTGAAATGTGGTTTTGAAAAGATATGATATTTTGATATATTAAAATGATTTGACAAGAATTTCTGGAAAGATATGATGTTTTAAAATGGTTTGGAATTAATTTAATCATTATTTTGATAAAGATTTGGATTTGAAATGATATCCTATTTTGAAGTATAAACATTATTTTAAAAGTTATAACTACGGGTTATAATAACGATTGGTTGGCAAAGAGACCGGGATCGGATATCTGGCATACTCTCTGTCGATACCGAAAACCACTTTGACAACCGTGTACACGGTGGAGATTCCAGAATGAAGTAGGATGGTGGCAACGTTCTTGAGGTATATTACGTGGACCCAACTCCCGTGAGTTGGCATAAGATGGCTAAAACAGGAGCAATCTCGGGCCAAGTGAGGTCATTCCTCCTATCGGACACATTCCTTCGATACTATACTCTTACTGGTGATTGATTAGATGGCCATCCTCCGATTTTGATATGGGAGTGTGTTCCGAGGTGGGCGTATGTGGCTGCTGCGTTACCACCAGCCCGTGTGCGTAATTGGTATATCTACCCTGGCATTGCCTTGTGTGCCGTGTCACCTACCATACCGAGCCTTTACTACGAGTTTGTTTTTCTCCCGTAGCCCGTGTGGTATCCTCTGACAGTCCCCCGAAGTGGAGATGGCATGATATTGGATGGACTACTGGGACTATTATGTGTGAAGGGTGATATGGGTAGCCCGGAACGCTATTTAAAAGTAAGTTTATTTTACTGTAGACATTATTATAATAGCGAAATATTACTACATAGTAAATAGTTTAACGGATCCTTAAAGGATGGGCGGTCTCAGGCATCCTTTAAGTTACTTGTACCTTATTACAGTTCATTTGAGTTGGTTTACATTATATAAGTATATATTGTCCTGACTCGAGTGTTTGTATTTTTATTTACGCTCGGGTCAGCCTGAGTTATTCACAGATTTGGATTCCACTTTCTGGAGATTGGAATCGCTGGAGATTATCTGCTTATCTAGTTTTATCTATTCCAGTTCTGTTGTTCTATTCAGCTTGTACTTGGTTATCATCTTAGGAGTTCTGTTGTACTTTATTTAGTCTGTTGTATTTTATTTAACTCTGATATATTTACATAGTAGCTTCATGAACTGCTATCTCTTTACTTCCGCTGCATTTCTTACTCTATGTCTGTGTTCTGTGATTTTTTATTTACTGTATATTCTGAGATTTGCCAAATTTTATTTACAATGCGGTATTTTGAGCAATTCAAGTCCGACATGTGCGGATGCGAACGGTTGAAAATATCGGGTTGTTACATGTATGTATATCAAATTCTTTTTAATAACGTCTATAGTTGATAGGTGTTCACATTCGTGTGATCACTCGCCATGCTCTGTATTCCCCTCACATAAGTTCGAAAGGCAGTGCATGTGTAATATATCTGGCCTCGGTTTTCTGAGTTAGACATATATAAATAGTTAGATCCGATTAAGATTGAGGCAGTTAATAGTTGGAAGAGACCCGAGACAAAATCGAGTTAAAGAGTTTCCTAGGGTTGGCTGGTTATTATTGAAGGTTTATTAAGGATTTCTCGTGGTTAGCGGCACCGATGACCAAGCTTACCAGGAAGGATGTGAATTTTGTGTGGACCTATAAGTGCAAGGAAGCATTTTGGAGTTTGAAACACTTATTGGCCCATGCACCTATGTTGGTTGTTCTAGAAGGGAATCGGTTTTTGATGGTTTATACCGATGCTTGTGGAACATGATTAGGAACTGTGCTGATGTAGAGAGGTAAATTGACTGTCATGCCTTTAGACAGCTTAGACCACATGAGGTTTGGTATTCGATGTGTGATTTGGAGTTGCCTGTGGTGTTTTTGCACTAAAGGTGTAGAGACATTACCTTCTAGGAGAGAGTTTTGATTTATATAGAGATCATAAATCACCGAAGTATTTGTTATCTCAGAAGGAACTGAACATGAGACATCAGAGATGGTTAGAGTTTATAATTGCTTATGATTTTAGGATTGAGAACAGACCAGGGAAAGGCAACAAGGTTGCTAATTCACTTAGCAGGAAACATCAGAATGCAGTGTTAGAGATGATTGCTGAGTGGAAAGATTTGTAAACATTAGCAGATTGCAGGGTGCAGTGGAGATCCGAGGCTGGGTCTAGTAGGGATGGAGTTGTATTATCTTGTTTGAAAGTTCGACTAGTGTTGATTAAAAGGATTGCTTCTAAATATATGGAGGATCCGGTGTTAGCTGAACAGATCATGAAGCTAAGAGAAGAAACCGAGAGTGATGACTTAAAAGATTTCAGTCTTGACCAGAATGGGTGGTTGAGAAAGAAAGGAATATTACGTGTTTCGAGTGTGATAAACATAAGAATGGAAGTCTTGGAGAATTTCTATTGTTAGAAGTTCTCTATTCATTCGGGAGGTACTAAGATATTTCAGGATATGAAGTGGAGTTTCTTCTAGGAAGGTAAGAAGCGGGATATTGGCTAATGTGTAAAGAAGTGCTTGAATTGCCAACAGGCAAAGGCCGAAGACCAAAAAGCAAGTGGGTTGCTTCAACCATTAGATATTCTAGTATGGAAGTGCGATTTTATTTCTACGGACTTCATTGACGGGTTGCCAAGGTTGAGCAGAGGAAATGAAAATAAATGGGTCATAGTGAATAGGTTGACTAAGAGTTCCCATTTCATTCTAGTTAAGTCCACCAGGATGGCACGTGTTTTAGCGAAGTTGTTCCAGAAGAATGTGGTTAGACCGCATGAAATTTCTAGTAGTATAGTTAGAGATAGAGATTCCTTGTTCACTAGCGAGTTCTGAAAGAGTCTGCAGGAAGTTTTGGGAACCAAGCTCAAGATGAGTACCGCTTACCATCTACAGACAGATGGGCAGTCGGAAAGTGTTAACAAAATCTTGGGAGATTTATTAAGGGCCTGTATTCTAGATTTCAAGAGATCATGGGAAGTCCATCTACTTCTAGTCGAGTTTTCGTATAACAATAGTTATCACACTAGTATTGGGATGATACGATATGTAGCTTTGTATGGAAGGCCATGCAAATCTCCAGTTTGTTGGTTGAAGACCGGGGATAGATTGGTTCTTGGTCCAGATTTATTGTGGGAAGCTGTAGAAAAGAATGAGGTCATTTAGGATAAAATGAAGGAGGCCTAGTCTAGGAAGAAGAGTTATACAGATAAGAGATAGAAATACTTAGAGTTCTCAGTAGGAGATCAAGTTTATATTAAGGTGTCACCGGTGAATGGTGTGATTAGATTTGAAAGATCATGAAAGTTGGCACTTAGGTTCATTGGACCTTTTCCTATTATTGAGAGGATTAAGAAACTCACATATGGAGTTGAGTTACCGAACAGTTTGGTCGGTGTCCATGATGTTTTTTATATTTCTCATCTCAAAAAGTGTGTTAGAGACCGGCAAACTACTATTGCACTAACCGTGTTAGATGATCTAGTGGTAGAATCAGATTTGACTCTAGTGAGAAAGCCAATTCGCATAGTTGCGAGAGATGAGGAGACATTTAGAACCAAGATGTTCAGATTAATCAAAGTCCAGTGGAGTGACGATGATAGGGACTACACTTAGGAGGTTGAGAGCAGGATTAGAGATACTTATCATGACTTATTTAATGGTATGGTTTACCTCTTTGTTTGATTTTTTGTGTGCCTTATTGTTATTTCTGGGATGAAGTTGTTTAAGGAGGAGAGTATTTAACAACCCAGACTTTTGGTAAAATTATTTAAGATATTTAATTAGGTAAATAAAATAAAATAATATGTTGATTAGGGGATTGAGATTTGATTTTAATGAAGGGTATTTGTGCCATTTAACTAAAGAATTAAAAGAAGAATTAAAATGAATAAGAGAAAGGGTAAAATAGGAAAGAAGCCATTCCTATATCTTTCAAACCTTGGCCGTGTATTATGTTATATGTTCATTTTCATTTCAAAATTTTAAAACAAGAGGCCGACCACCATTAACAAAGAAATGAGGAAGAAGATTAAGAAAAGTTAAAGGAAAGGCTAATTCAAATCAAATCCATACAAATCTCAAGCTCTGTAATCTCTAAAGCTAAGGTGAATAAAGTTTACATCTCTATCTTGAGTTGTTTTCAGTTTTAAGATGATTCCAAAATATTTTGCATTGTTTTGCCATGTTTTTGAATGATGGAATGTTTATATATACCTGTTGATGATTTATACATGTTCATATTGATTTTTATGATATGTTTTAAGATAAAAACCCTATTAAATGACATCTTTATGCCTTGCGAATTTTATATGGATCGGAAATAATAATTTGGAAATGAGTTCCAATTTTCACAACTTTTGGAATTTATGTTGATTTTTATGAATTTTCTAGTAAAGAAAATGATATTTTGGTTTATTAATTATTTTCGGGTGAATAATAATTGATTTGGGTCTGAAATTTTTATATGATAGGAAACATATTAAAGAGATTTTCTAGAATTTTTCTAGATATTTCCTAACTGTTGTGATAGGTATATAAATTTATTTAAGGCATGAGACTTAAATATTTTATATATTTTAAAATGAGAAGGGGGCAATTTGTAAATTATTTGAATTTGTTAATTCTGGAAAATGGCAGTACTATTGAAAAAGTAAAATAGAAACCAATCAAATTTAGACAAACAAGGCAGGTTAGGTACAAAAGAAATAGTTTAAAAGTACAAATAAATAGTTTTCACTGTTTCATCTCCTTCGGCACCAGTTTTGGCCTCCATACAATCGCCTCCGTCAAGGTCGAAACCAATGCATATGATATCAGGCAACTAGTACGTAATGAATTAGACGTGGGGAAAGGTATAGGGTCGAAACCACAGGGTTCCGAAAGGGTTGAAGCTTTGTTTTATTTTAAAGGAAACTGCATCTGCTTGCTTTCCACTAAGATGCTTTCGACCAGGTTGGGTTTCGACCAGGTCAAATGGTTTAAAAGGAATTGGTTTCAATTGGGTTTCATATTTGTTTTTAAATGAATACTTTCGACTAATTTGAAACACGTAGCTTCCCCTTTTAACCTTTCGACCCAGTGGATTTCGAAGGGGTGGTTTTCTTTTAGAAATATGCCCATTTCTCCAATACTTTTGAGGGGATTGTTTCGACGTCATCACTTCTTTACTTAGGAAATGCTTTCTAATGAATGGCTATTGACTTAAATGGTTTATGAACCTTTTGTTCAATTGAATTATAACACAAAATGGTTTCGAAAGAGTCAGCTTTGAATGGTTTCGAAAGGTGTTTTCCACATGTTTTAAATTGAACCCAAGTGCTTTTGAAAGGTTTAGGTTAATGCTTTTGAAAGGTTTTAAAAGAGATTTCGAAGGGGTGATTCCCCAATGGTTTCAAAGGATTCGAACGGTATAGTTTTTTGATGGTTTCGAGTGGTTTCGAAAGGAAGGGTTTTCCAAGGGTTTGAAAGGCAAGGATTAAAGGTTTTTCAAAGAAATATGTTCAAAGTTTTAAAGCTTTCGAAAGGAAGGATTTCCAAAGGTTTCGAAAGGGTTTGAATTTCGAAAGGAAGGTTTTGGCCTTTCAGCCTTAATAAAACAAAGCGTTTACTTGGTTTTGAAAGGGGTACTTTCAGTGGTTTTGAAACATGTACTTTTAATAGTTTCGAAAGGTGCACTTCCAATGATTTCGAATAGGTTGCCTTCAAGGGTTTTGAAGGGTTTTTTAAAAGGTTTTAAACAAAGGTTTCAAATATATTAATAGGCAAAATAGCCTAAGCGTTTTTAAGTTAAAAAGGACTTTAACTTATTTTAAAAGGATAGGTGATCCTTATTGAATATCATCAACGTTATTCGAGTAAAGTATGTTTAACATGGCGAAATAGTATAGGGTAAAGCTAAAGATATATTTTTCTTGTATATGTATGATTTAAAGGACCGAATCATTTGAAAAGATTTTTCATGGAAAATGTTAAAGGGTAGTTGACCCGAAAGAGAATGACTTAGATCAGAAGACCAGATAGGACTAGTGTAGGGTTGTGCCCTACGCTCATTAGCTATTATCCCCTAGCTAATTTAGTCCATAATTCCAATGTAGGGCTTAGTCATAGGTAAGACTAAAATGTTGGTTATACACAGAATGAAATATTTATATACAGAGGTTGGTTATTGGTAAGCCACAAAACCTTTAGGATCAATTGACCCATACAGATGTAAGTTAAGGATAGACCATCTAGAAGTTTTGTCTAACAGTTGCTTAGGTCATTTGATATTTATCCAATAGGTTGAGTCAGCCAAATGGGCAGTTAGCCCAGTTTTCGGATAGATAGTCTAGATTGCAGTTAGTTAGTCCAGTTGAGTGCAGTCAGCCCAGATTTTGGAAAAATAGTCCATTTATTACCTGTTTATAGTATAACGGATCTTGGTAATATTATTTTGTCAGTATAATCAGTTTGATTAACCAGTTTGGTTATAGGAAATGATTTGCAAAGTATATGTTTTAAAAAGGATATTTGTGAGGGAAACCTGTTCCACTAAACGGCATGGTCTCCCTCAATATTAGTAAACTGAAATGTAACATAATTATTCACGCCAGGCTTTATGTCTGACTCAAAATTTTCTTTTTCCCTTAAACTCTCGGATGCTCAAAATTGATTTGAGTAGGCTGAGGGTTGAGGTTTTCAGGTTTTCGTAGTTTGACGAATAAAGCTTCCGGAGACGAGCACGTGGCGGACAGATATCTAATTTAGGAACTGCGGTTTATCTTGTTTTGATTTCGCTGTGTATTAAGTCAGATATGACTATATTGCTTTGATCATCCAAGGGGGCATCGTCATATATCGCTCTTGGCATATTATTGTAAATTATATTTGATCATTGCTTGGGAAATGTTTTGGGGAATTTTGTAACTTGGATATGATATTTTTTTGAAATGTAACTAGCAAAGTGTTGGTTTTTGATATCAGTGATTTTATTTATATTCAAGTTCTTCTGATATTATGGATACCATTAGCATTGCCGTATTTTGTCAATAGAAATTAATACTGTGGATGACTACAACATCTGTAGCGCTTAGCTTTTGGCATCTAGATACGGGATGTTACTCGTGGGCTGAGAAGATGACATTCCAACCAATTGTGTAGGAGAAGGCCCTTGGGTTCAGTTCCAGAAGACCCTGCGATATCTTCTACTTCTTTAGCTGGTGTAGGAGCTTTACAGAATTAAAGTTTCTTGGTGGCCAAATCAGACGACTCATTTCCTTGGAGCACTTCATCATAAGTTCCACTCCGTTAAGCCCTTCTTCTTTATTTTGGTGACAATCTCCCTGGCTTCGGCAAGTGATTCAAGATAGCGTCTAGAAAGGTTAAGCCATGGTGAAGGAAAACTTTTTCATTATATTCGGCTGAGCGGATCGAGCAAGTCCTTAATCTCTTCCCTACCGGACTCAGTGGCATCCTCTACCTAGGAGTTGGCTTCTACGAGCACCTCTTTCCTTCCCACTTCATGGGTTTGATTTTTCAAGACTTCAATGTGGGCGAGTTGCTCATTAATTTTCGTTTTTATGTTCCTTGTTTCAACAATCTCCTCGTAGTAATTCTACGACTCTTCTTGTGCCTTTATTTTTTCCTCCCTCTCTTTGAACGATAATTTTTCTAGCTCCTCAATGTGGCAAGTTAAGACATCTTTCTCTTTTGTAAGGTGTCCTTCTCTAAGTCTTGAGTGCCACTACGGTGGAGTACTACATTCAGTTCATTTTTGTGTGAAGTCTTCAAACGACTTACAACCTCTGCCGTTTCTTTCGCATTGTTCTCTTCCATGGTAAGTTGGGCTTTATATTCAAGAAGCTTAGCATCTTAATGTTTGATGATATATTTGTTGTAAACAGCCTCCAACTTGAGGCAATCGATTTAATGCTGGCGAACGATGGAAACTTCGAAGACTTTCTCAGTTAAGTGAACGAATGTTTCATGCTGGACATACACGTCATTCATGCATGCTAATAAGCTCTCTTGGGCACTTGTAGGACTGACGTGTATGAAGGGGAGGAACTTGAGTCCATTAAATAAGATTCTTGGAAAAGTAGCTTTAATTTCAACCAACCGTATCGCTGTGGTAGGACCATGAGAAGGACGACAAAAGCGGATCGGAGGCAGCAAGCAGATGCTTACCGAAACGGTGCTCATGTGATTGGCTTGAATTGGATGACTAGGAAAGTTGGTCATGAGGCGCAATAGCTTGAGAACCACGGTGTGAGGAATTGTCTCCACTATGAGTGGGAAGGTGTAATTGGTTGTCTTGGCGAGGAGTATGTGGTTGAGATTTCCGTCTAGATGAGGAAGAAGATTCCTGAGAATAGTAGTATTTATCTCACCCATCATCTTTGTCTCACGTCTTCAAGAATCGAAATCTTGACCCAAACGATAATAAGTGGAGGAGCCCTATAGACGGTCAAAAGTGTGAGAGTGTAACATTGCACCTATAAAGAACTAAATAGGAGCATATTAGAAGTTGAAACACAAGGAATTAATCACAAGTGGATGGTGATGTGCAAATGCTTGTGTCCGTTCTAGTGCTTCCCCCTGATGGACTAGTAACAATAGCTTTACTCATTGGAATTTCCATCCCTCTGTTGGAAGGTTGCATGCCTTTGCCACTTCTCATGGGAGAGTTAAGCCCCACGACATCAATATTCATGAAGCATTAATTTGATAAATCATTCGGGATCGGAATGTCGAAGAGTCCTTTCAGCGAGCTTTCCATTTGTTGAGAAGACGACTCATTTCGCAATCGGAGTTATGACAAATTTCGTGTTTGCCCCAGCCTTTCTTTTTTGTAACTTTTACGCTAACATTTTACCCCTCTTTGGAGGAGTTTGCAATTGGCTGGCCTCTGGCGTTCGACTACTAGCGCTTTTCTAGGGCCTATCTATGTCTTTGCCTCTCGGCCTCGCATCTTTTGATTCCCTTATCTCTCCCTCTTTGATGTCTTCCCAAGTTCCTTCGATATGGGGCCCCGTAGGGTTATTTACTTCTTCCCTTCTCTCAACTACAATTCTTAAAACTACTTTACCACCGAAAAGTCCAATTTTTCGACCATCTTCCAATACCCCAAATAGCAAGAGCTGCTCATCAGGGATAAGGAGTTTGATGTCCCAATCCTCTACAGGGACATTACGAATGGTCGAGATAGCCTTAGAATACTCAACGCCTTTGGGTCGAGGGTGGACACCTGAAAGAATTAGAGATATTAGTATGATTAAAAAAGAAGTTGTGACTTGAATCTTTGAACTAAAAAAGAAGACAAGAATAGCACTTGCGTCCTTCCAACCATCTCCTTGCGAAGCCGGGAGGGCACTATACATAGGACCACTCATGTTTGAATAGAGAGATCTTGTTCTATGTGCTAGTTAGGACTTAACATTTGGGTGAGGATTCAATAAAGACGTATGAAGGGCTCCTGGACCATCTTTTAAAATTATAGATGTATCTGATGTCTTCAGGAGTTGGCGGATGGAATAGGACGTTCATGAAGAGAAAGGATGAAGGCATAACTATTAGGATGCAGTTGGTAGGAGCAATTCGAAGGTACCTTAGCATCTCCTAGATAAAGGAGTTGAAGGGAGGCATGCATCCGGCCTAGCACATGAACTTGTTACAAGCAGTATACTCGGCTATGGGCAAGTTATGTATATCTTGTATCAATGGAACTAGAACGTCTTCGAAGGAATTCCATGGATGGAACATAATCTATGAAGAGAGGCTTCACTGATTCTAGACGCTTGCGAGTCAACCATATTGTTTAAGATGATGGAACCCTCAACAGCATCAGAAGCCAGGTCCATAGCTTCTATAGGAAAAACTGGGATTTCGAAAAGGAGATTTGTTTGTGGGTCATATTCCCCTACTTGTTCTATTGCATGACTCGGAGCGGGTTTATCAGATAAGGTGGTAGAGCTTGAACTCGCAATTGATTCAGAAGACACTATGATTGAGCTCTTTTTGTAACATGAAACCTATGTCGGCTATATTTGATAAACAATCAATATTAGAAATAATAACCCGTCTCCTATGTTGTGTGTGAACTAGTGCAGTGAAATATGAAATAAACATAAACAGTTTGAAATTAGAAAAGTGGGAATAAAATGTCGAAGGTTGGAGGTTTCGTCCAGTGAGACCGTCACCGCTGACCATCTCAATCGATGTGAAAGTTGACCGACGACCAAAGCTTTAGGATCAGATGTTGACGCTCTGAGTTATGAAGTCCATTATTCAAGTATGTGTGGCTAATTTTTTTACATAGTTCATGTTAAGTAGACTGGAAATGTGTTCTTTCAAACTTGAGTCCATTTGTTCAAGTATACAAGTCGCATTGCTCTTAGTCATTTTATGTTCGAGCAAAGGAGTGTGTAGTTAAATGTTTGAACAACATGAGTTAAGCTGGTTTTTACAGTCAACACCGATCCCTACTTTATATGTTGATCCCTATGCCCTAGCCTCATAACTGATCCCTACACTTCAACTCATATGATAATACCGATCCCTTCCCTTTAGCTCGTAACTGAACCCTATATTTTTCTCTCACTACCGATCCCTTCCTTCTAACCTATATGTCGACCCCTGCGAATTGGCTAAACTGACCCATAAGACCAATGACTCCTACTATTACTTCCTAGAACCATTTCCTACGCTTCAACAATCTACCGATCCCTTTTCTTTTAATATCCTACCAACCCCATCGAATGGATTTAGACCGATCCTTCCGCTAACTCCTCCACAACCCAACGCTAGAACACTTCGTGACCAAGCGTTCTCCAACTCAATTCCCTTTTTCTTTTTTCAATCCTTTCAACTTATCCTCCTCTTCCTCACATCTCAAACTGTCTCTCATCCTATCATATCCTAAGAAATAGAACAAATTCACAAAAATTCGAAGTCATTAATGCAAGTAAAAGAGGTTTCATATCTATATTCTCAAGGTAAATTAAGAGGTCGAGTATCCGAGCTTTGGAATCGGAGTTTGAGGAGAAGCGACTGTGAGGGGATGGATTGGGTTCATGATCGATGTCGAGGTCTGCGACTGAAAGAATAACACGTGTAAAGGGATGTTGTGGTGGTATGGGTTCAGTAAGGAGAAGGAGAGGAAGATATGTGAATGGTAAGTAGAAAGGGTTAAGTAAAATTGCAAAGTAAAAAAGTGAAGGGAAGAAGAAGTGGAGGCTATAATTATATACGAGCGTGTTTGGGGGGAAAATGAACCATTCATCCCAAGTGACTTGGTCATGAGATTAAAAAAGGGATCGGCCCCATGGCTAGCCGACCCCTACCCATGCAAACTCACCAAGGGATCAGCATACTAATACTGACCCCTCCTACTATAAAAAAATGATGAAAAATTAACAATAAATAATAATAATAATATATGATAAAGGAAGAACAAGAAAGAGATGTGTGAATGATGGTTATGAGTGAAGCAAAAAAGGAAGAAATGGAGATTGGTAGATAGCCGAAAATCAAGTGACAACCGATATCATAAAGAATAGACTCCGAGCGTAAGAATACACAATAAAATAATTTGGCGAAGATCGACGGACGTCCAAACTCATTGGAAGCTAATAATAGAAGCAAGTATATTAACGTGCATAAAAGGGATTTTAGGATTCACCCCTTCGGAATTAGTTGAACTAGGGTCTAGCTTGAAACGATCAAGTTTGAAATTAGATTAGAAAAAGGAACAATAATCAACCATGAAGCTAGATAAATTTGTTCCAGGGAGTCTGGATTTTTCCAGTTCAAAGCACGTCATGTTACTTACAAGACATACTTTAGGGGGCAAGTGTTACCTGGTGCCCTGACCCAGCTACTTAGGGATGATTACGAAGGCCAGACTCGACCGTTGATGAAAAAGATAATCACGATATGACAGCCACATTGCCAAAATATAATAACCAGGTAATTGTATCCATCTCAGGGCGAATATGGTTAATAGATAGATGACGCAGGATATCGGGATTATCGAGTTTAGTTTGGTTGGAATTAGGGTCGGCATGAATGTTGGTCAAATTAGATGAAATATGGATGGATCGGTATATATTTAATATGGTAACAAGTCAGCATAATATAAGTGGATGATATAGTTCGACATAGCTGGAGGAAGAGATTTGGATTGCCATAGTTGTTTGGCAAGACAGTTGGTTTGGGTGAGAATGTAGAGTGATTGGCATGACTTATGGAGTTAAAGGGTTCGGTGAGATGCGCTTGTGAGAATAGATCGGCATGATGACCTGGTGCCAAAGACATCGGTTGGCATATTACACTCCAGAGGTATGGATCGACATGGTGTCCTCAAAGGGTAAGGATTGGCATATTTAAGGGGTGTTAGGAGGGATCGGTATCGCCAAGGCCAAGCCAAGCTTCAAGTTAGAATATTGCAAGAATTAGGGCTTCATGCATTCAACCGCCTTGATATTTGAAACACCATCTATATAGACCAAGAGGGAGCAACCATAAGGCTCGCTAGTCCCAACCTGACCCATGGAGGGATCAGTACCGATCCCTATCCATCGAGGGTAGGGCCTAGCCTTCCCTATGGTGGTCGCTTGTGGTTGAGGAGATCTTGTTGCCGAAGTTTCAGTCAGATTGGAAGCCGTCTTCATCTATAAATATAGGCACATGGGTCCATTTTGAGGGACTTTTTGGGTTGCAAGAGAAACTATACCATTATTGTAACCAACTTCCTTTATTCTTTTCTAATCTCTTGCTATTTCATACTACTTGTAAGTGTAATCAAGTGAATTGTGAAGCAATAAAGAGAATATTCAAAGTGGACATAAGCAAATAAAGCTAAACCGCTATAAATCTTTTTGTTTTTGCTTTCTGCTGCATTTTTCTTGATATTCAGTGTTATTCCTTTGTTTTCATTGAATTTCTTCATTTATTTCACTACTTAAACCTATTCTTGGGTGTTGGCATTTGGTTGAAAATAAGTGTTAATTACATCACAGCAGAAATCAAGCTAAATGACTCCTACATTGCTAGCCTTGCCTCCTGCAATTCTTCGGAAGCTTATTCATCCAACCTACTAAACTTGAAAAATCTTTAACTCCCAATCCACTAAAATTAAATTTTAAGCAACCAAGAGTTTAAGGAGAAAAACATAAAATTCAAGTCAGATATAAAGCCTAGTATGAATAATTCTATTATATCATGGTTTATAGATATTAATGAGACCCACGATTCTTAGTGGAACGGGTTTTTGTTTAAGGACAAAATTTCTATTGATTAGAGAGATGCTGAAAATTTTGAAATAAAATAACCGCAAGCATACGGCATACTATCGTAGTACATGGCAAGTACGGGTCGATCCGTAGGGAATTTTTAAGATTTTAAAATCTTCAAATTCAATCAAATTAGACCAAAGTGAAAGGAAATTATTAACTACAAAAAAAAAGAAGCTAAAGCTATAATTAAAATATGATTTAAAAACTATAGGACTAGAGAACAATTTAGGGATAAATCCACTCTTATATTTTTGTAAATAAACAATCAATGATTTATGATCTCCAATTATGATATAAGGTGAAATAATCATTGCATTTATCATAAGTATGTCTTTTTTATGTTATTGGTTAACATAACTCAAGCCATCAAACTATAATAAAACAATTATACCACTTATAATTCTCATGAAAATGAAGCTAAAGCAAAAGCTATTTTAAGTATAATCTATTTACTATTGTAATTAGTAAGATTGACCATCAAATTTTATTTTCACTTTCTTTTCAAAATCAAAAACCGATTAGCAGATGATGATGCAAATTGTGTTTATGTTGAATAAGAATAGCTCATTTGCAAAAGCAACATAAGCTATCAAACCCACTTGTATGAACTTGCATCAAAATTCATCTCATGAAGCACAAACTAAAAGAGATCATAAATTATAAAAAATGTTGAAATTACATAACGTTAGAGAGCTTCATCACCCCTAAATTGAAGGGGTTTAGCTACTCATTTGTGTTATCAAATCAACAATTGTAAATTTTAACATTTAAAAAGCAAAAGAAATAAAACTAAGCAAAGAAAGCAAAGAGATTAGCTACTAACTACTTGCATAAAAATTAAAGCTATACTACTTGCATTAATTAAGCTATGAATATAAAAAGAAAGAGAGCATAGAAATAAACATTAACAATAACACAAAGAAAAGCATGTAGAAAAGAGAGAAGAAAGAGGCTTGGAAGCCATTTTTATTTCACTCTGATTTTTTTTGTTTACAACTTGCTAATTTCCTAAGTAAACATATAAGAGATTAGACGATTTGTGCATGTACATAAGAGGGTTATTTATACATGCATAAAACTCTAATTCCATATTTTAGGGAATTCCCGAAATACCCTTGAGGTGGTGTGGCCACCAAGTAATCATTAACATCCACTAATCCCCCACTTAAATGTACACGAAGCTTTAATGACCTTTTAGCATGTGCTTAGCTCCTAATTGAAAATCAAGGTAAATGGGTAGGGTCCTCCATGATCTTGAACTTGAATTATTTCCTCTTCATTCCTTTGTATTTCCTTGTGCATTCATATATCATCATGAATCCCTCTTCCATATGCATCAAAATATCCTTTAAACATCGTAAAAATTGTCCAAGTAAAAATTCTTAAATTGACACATGCACAAAAATGACCGTTTTGCCGCAGAATGAAGATGAAATATGATGGTTTGAAAATAATAAAATTTTGGTTTTAAACATGTTAAAATGTCCAAATATGATTTTTATTTAAATAAAAAGAGATAAAATATGGATGTAAATATATGCACATTTACATGCACATCAAATACCCCCATACTTATCTTTTTATTTGTCCTCGAATAAAGGAAAACTAAGATAAATCCGTTTTCATAGGAAACATGATTGCATTGAGCATATGCAACAAGCGGTTAAACCCCTTGGTGTCCCTAGTAGGACAACTATTTTCTCGTGAGGGTTTTCAGCGGATACTACCCACGAAATCCAAATGCAAAGTGAAAATATTTACAAAGTGCAAAATTTATTTACAATGGGATGAATGCATGTTTTAAAAGTATATACAATGAAGGATTCACGTTCAAATTGACACTCATAAGTTAAATATAGGTTTGGTCATTATGTTGAAAACTTAAGTTATTCACTCGTCAAAATTTCCAATAAAAACAAAGTTATCAAAACAAAAGGACTGTAGTTCAACTCGTTGTTTCGGTCGATGATACTGTGTAACTATAAAATAGTTCCTTAGTTGATTATTAAAATTTATCAAAGTGGTATTCTCATTTCTCTTCAATAACAAGTTAAATCAAACAAGTAAAAATAATGCTTAGATTTCAATTGCTTACTCTCTCTTATTTAAATTTTTTATTGATATTAACAATATGTACATATGCCTAACTTAGGTAAACTAAGGCCAAATATATTACCCGTGCACTGCCTTACGGACTGATGTGAGGGAAATACATAGCGTGGCAAGTGAATACACAAGTGTGAACACTTATCGACTGTAGGCGTTATTAAAAAGAATTTTTATATACATACACCTAACTCGGATAAACTGAGGCTAGATATACCGATCGTGCACTGCCTTTTGGATTACGTGAGAAGGGTACAGAGCATGGCGAGTGAATACACAAGTGTGAGCACATGACTCTAGGTGTTAAAAATATATATACATATATACAATTTTTTTTTATTTTACTTATATATTTTTTTGTGTTTTTTTCTATTTTTTTAGAAAGAGAGAGTTTTGCAAAATCAACTTAGCACCATTTAACTTAAAAGATAAAAATGTTATATCTATTACTTTAAATCTACCACTTTTTTTTAAATAAAGTTTTTCAATTAGAACATACTTCATAATTAACACATACGAACCTTCCTATATACTAGTTAAACCATTGTTATTTGTAATCAAACTTCATTTTTATTTTTGTTAAGACAAATAAATTTTCAAAAATTTCAATTTATCAACCAAAACTTATACTTACACTTATCCCATAGTGTTTCTTCAAAAATAAATCAAAATGCTAAAAAGAAAATGTTGTTGAGATTTAGAAATTTTGAGATTTTTTTTGGTTAAAAGAAAATGAAAATTCAAAAATTCCATGAAAAATTTAAAAAAAATGAAAATGAAACTCCTTCCCGCACTTAATTTTTGACCGTGTCCCCATAGTCAATGCACGATATAATGAGTGTAATGGGGAAAAATATGTACGTATTTACAAAAGAGGGTTCACATTCTTAGTAGACGTAGCTTGGCTTATGAAGGATCATGAGTTCCTCCTCTTGGTTACTGGGCAATTCCAAGAAAAATTTCATACGATGACTGTTGACTTTGAAAATCGATCCATCCTTGGAATTTTCTATTTCTACGGCACCGTAAGGAGAAACAGTTCGTACCATAAATGGACCGGTCCATCTTGATTCAAGTTTCCAAGGGAATAAATGAAGTCTCGAGTCATATAAAAGAACTTTCTAGTTGGTGAAAACGTTTTCCTTAGGATTGACTTGTCATGAAAAACTTTTGTTCTTTCTTTGTAAATATTCTCATTTTCATGCGCGTCGTTCCTAAGTTCTTCTAGTTCGTTGAGTTGTAGTTTTCGGTTTTCGCCAGCTTTTTCAAGATCATAGTTTAAGTTCTTTATTTCCCACAACGCTTTGTGTTCGATTTCAAAGGGTAAATGGCAAGCTTTACCGTAAACTAAATGAAATGGAGACAACCCAAGGTTAGTTTTAAAAGCAATACGGTAAGCCCAAAGCACATCGGTCAACTTCTGAGGCAATCTTTTCGATTTTTGTTAACAGTTTTTTACAAGATTTGTTTTATTTGATGATTCGAAACTTCAACTTGCCCACAAGTTTGAGGATGATATGGAGTGTATAACTTGTGGGTTATCGAGTATTTCTTCATTAAAGTTTCAAAAGAACAGTTACAAAAATGGGTTCCGTTATCACTGATTATTGTGCAGGTGTGCCAAACCTCGAAAAAATATTTTCTTTTAAAAATTTCACAACAATTCTATGGTCGTTGGTTTTGCACGGAACGGCTTCGATCCATTTTGAGACGCAATCGACAGCGAGAAGGATATACAAGTTTCCAAAAGAATTGAGAAAATGTCCCATAAATTCGATACCCCAAATATGAAAGATTTTGATTGTAAGAATGGGGTATAGATGAATCATATCTCATCGTGAAATTCATCCAAGCATTTGACATCGATCGTAAGTTTTACAGAATTCAAATGAGTCTTTAAAAAGAGAAGGCCAATAGAAACCACACTGAAGTACTTTGAGGACCGAAATGTCAACCGCACGCTTGATCTGGCAAAATGAAAGAACACTCCTGATCTCATTATCCGAAATGCAACGTTGGATGATTTTGTCGGGATAATATTTGAACTAGTATGGATCGTCCCAATAGAAATATTTCAGTTGGGACATGAATTTGTATTTTTCCTATTTGGACCAAAATGAGGGAGTTTCCTAAGTGACTAAGTAGTTCACTATATCAGCGTACCATTGATCGATAGAAATTGAAAGGAGTTGTTCATCGGGGAAGTTTTCACTGATATGCAAAGAAGATGATGTGTTTGGAAGATGAGATAAGTTATCGGCTATGACATTATCAGATCCTTTTTTGTCTTCGATTGTAAGGTAAAATTCTTGAAGTAAAAGGATCCAACGAATCAAACGGGATTTAGCGTCCTTTTTAGCGAAGAGCTATCGCAGTGTGGAGTGGTCCGTGTATACAATAATGTGTGAACCTATCAAGTAAGGTCGAAACTTTTTGAGTGCAAAAACGACGGCCAAAAGCTTTTTTCCTATTGTTATGTAGTTTAGTTGAGCGTCGTTCAAAGTCATACTCGCGTATTAAATAACATGAAGGATTTTGTTGATGTGTTGTCCTAAGACAGTACCAACCGCAAAGTTAGAAGCGTCACACATGATTTCGTAAGGAAGATCCCAATTGGGCATGCAGATGATTGAAGCAGAAGTGATTCGTTTTTGAGACGTTTAAAAGAAGAGATACACTCGGAGTTAAAATCGAAAGGAACGTCTATTTCGAGAAGAGTCATCGAAGGACGAGCTATCCTTCTAAAGTCTTTCACGAAGCATCGATAAAAGCCAGCGTGTCCTACAAATGATCGAATGTCCTTAACAGATTTGGGAAAGGGTAGATTTGCAATGACATCAATTTTCGCTTTGTCTACCTCAATGCCTTTATTTGAGGTGATATGTCCAAGGACTATGCCTTGTTTGACCATAAAGTAGCATTGTTCCCAATTCAAAGTCAAATGTTTTTCTTCACATCGATTCAGGACTAACTCGAAGTGATGTAACATTAGGAAAAGAAATTGTCAAAGATAGAGAAATCGTCCATAGAAACTTCTAAAAAGCGCTCAATCATGTCAGAAAAATTGCCAACCATGCACCGTTGGAAAGTCGTAGGAGCATTACAAAGTCCGAATGGCATACTCGATAAGAGAAGGTACCGAATGGATACGTGAAAGTCGTTTTCTCGTGATCTTCAGAAGCAATTGGAATTTGGTTATAGCTGGAATAACCATCAAGGAAGTAGATAATTCGTGGCCGGCTAAATGTTCAAGCATTTGGTCGATAAATGGAAGGAGGAAGTGATCCTTACGTATTGCGGCATTTAGTTTTTGATAGTCAATGCAAACAGGCCAACCCGTTTGAGTACGAGTTGGAATAAGTTCGTTTGAATCGTTCTTGACAACGGTTAGCCCAGACTTTTTCAGTACAACATGAATTGGGCTAACCCATGAACTATTAGAGATTGAGTAAATGATTCTATTGTCGAGAAGTTTAAGAATTTTATCATGCACCGCATCTTTCATTTTTGGATAAAGACTTCGTTGTG
Source organism: Allium cepa (assembly GCA_030765085.1). NCBI lineage: Eukaryota > Viridiplantae > Streptophyta > Magnoliopsida > Asparagales > Amaryllidaceae > Allium > Allium cepa. Next base: position 311,680,419 of record CM060931.1, read on the forward strand.
CGTCATCAACAGGCTTGACTTCGTCGATTAAATGGATGCGACGTTGAACAATAGCGGAACTAATTCCCTTTATATCGGAGATCAACCATCCAATTGCTTCCTTGTTTTTCGAAAGAATAGATCGAAGAGAAGTTTCTTGGTCAAGAGAAATATTGTTATAAATTATGATAGAACAAGTTCATTTTCATTAAAGTATGCGTACTTAAGGTGATTGGGAAGTGATTTGAGGTCCAACTTCGGGAGTTTTCCAATCAAAGAATTGGGTTGAGGTTCAGACTCAAATGGAAGCGATTCAAAAGGAAGAGTGTATTCAATTTCGTTGGGAATTTTGTGAAACAATTTTTCATACTCGACCTTATGTTCGTCATTAAGATCAAGTGTCTCGTTTTCATAGTTCTCATGAATGGCACTAACTTCCAACATTTGGTCACGAGGTTCGTTCGGTTGGATTTCAAGATTGAAAATGTTGAGATCCAAAGTCATATTTCCAAAAGAGATTTTCATCGATCCGTTACGACAATTGATTAAGGCATTTGAAGTGGCTAAGAATGGTCGGCCTAAAATCAATGGAATTTGACTCGCGGGATTGTCACGGGATGTATTTCGAGAAAGATAAAATCAACTGGGAATATGAATTGCCCTACTTGAATGAGCACGTCTTCGATTTCTCCCACGGGCTTCTTAACGAAACGATCGGCAAGTTAAAGCGTAACGTTTATGGGTTTGAGCTCACCTAAGCCTAATTCTACGTAAACTGAGTATGGAATCAAGTGACACTCACGCCCAAGTCAATCAAACATTTGTTAATCATCTTATCTCTAATTGTGCATAAAATTATACCGCAGCCATGATCTCTGTATTTAACGGGAATGGATTGGGACAAGACTTCACTCAAATTGGAAGCTAAGAATACTTTTTTGGGCACTTAAGTGCGTCGCTTTTGGGTACACAAGTTCTTAATAATTTTCGCGTATGTTGGAACTTGCTAAACGATGTCAAGAAGCGGAATGTTAACTTTGACTTGTTAAAAATTTCCAACATCTTTTCCATTTGGTCTGAGTGTTTGTTTGGTCGAAGACGATGTGGAAATGGTACAGGGTACTCGGCAGGCGGGTCTACTTGAGTAGTAGAAGAAGAATATTGGTAGGCATTCGATTCAACATTTGGCTCCACGTTCTGTTCAGATTCATTCAGTGTGTCGAGAGAGGTTTCCGGTAAATCATTTGGGTTAACGACTTGATTATCGATTTGTTTACCGGAATGTAAAGTTGTAATAGCATACAATTAGGTGACATTGCTATCTTAAACAACATGGGCTTGATTTGAATTTACATATTGATTTCTGGGATTTGGAAAGGGCTGACTTGAGAATGTTCCTAGTTCGCGTTCAATTACAGACGTGGCTAGTTGACTCATTTGTATTTGGAGTTTCATAATTGATTAATTTTGCATATATGAGGTCAATAAATTTTGCAAATTGCTGTTTGATTGAAGCTTTGAGTAATTGCTTTAACCAATGTTTCAAAAGTTTTCTCAAGCGAAGTTAAACGTTTCTCGTTTTGGGGAGGATGATCAGAATTTGGTTGAAAATTTGATTGTTGCGGTTGATTATGAGACGGACCCGCAAAGTATGGATGAAAATTGCTGGGCTGAAAAAGAGGATTCGAAGCATTATTCGGTTGCTTGAGAATGGTATGAATCGTATTCGTGTTGAGATTGTTTTGGTTCCACGCAAAATTCAGATGATTTCTCCAACCAGGTTGTACGTTGGAGAAAACGGGTCGTTTTTGGCTTTATTGAAAGTATTGATTTGTTCGACGGAATTGGAACACTGGTCGGCTATATGATTAGGACCATTGTATTTATAACACATCAGTTGGGAAGCTGGGTTCATTTCATTCGATGAGAAAACGTTATCGAATTTTTTAATCATTGCGTCAATCTTAGCTTCCAAAGCAAAAGATGATCCTATCGAGTGCGCATTCGATCGTGAGTAAATTGATTTTTCGTTTGAACTTCCCATTGGGACGACTTTTTAGCGAGGTTATCAAGAAATTTCCAAGCAATGTCATGATGTTGGGCAAGAAAGTTGCCTTTGCACATTGATTCGAGCGTAGACCGTGAGTTGTTTTCGAGTCTATCGTATAAGATTTGGCAGATCATCCATTTTTCAAAGTTATGATGTAGACATTTTATCAAAAGCTCTTTAAATCTTTTAAAATATTTTCCAAATGGTTCTCCCTTGAATTGATGAAAATTTACAATTTCGTTTCGAATTTTACTTGTTTTTTCCAAGGGGTAGAACTTTTTCAAGAAAGCTTTTACGAATTCTTTCCAAGTTTTAGTTGATTTTGACGGTAAGCTGTATAACCATTTTTCAACGTAATCCATAAGAGCAAAGTGGATTAATGGAAGTTTGATTTCGTCATCAGAAAGTTGTTGAAGTTTAATGGTTGCACAACTTGTTCGAATTTAGTCAAAAAGATGTAGGGGTCATCGTGCTCGAAATTGCCAAATATCGAAAGTGTGGCAATATGGTTCGAGTGAATTTCAAAATGGTTACCCGTAGGGGCGGGTAACGTGATGCAAGATGGAATAAAAACTCTATCAGGAAAGATTCTATCCATAAGAGTTCGAGGGGCGTTCTCGTTCGCCATTTCGGGAGGATCGTCGGTTCGAGTTAAACGATTAGTTATTGAGTCAGGTGTCCAATGATTCGTTGTTGTATCACGAGTCCAAGTACTCATGCAAAAGTGAAATTCGAGAAGAGAAAGAAGTTAGAATCGAGTTTAGGGAATGAAACAAGATTTGGAAAATGAAGTGAAAAATTGTTTTTGTTTTTGTTGTTTTTTTAAGGAAGAAAAATACTTACCAAGAGAAGTTTGATTTTTGTTTTGTTTTTTACTTTTCAAATTTGTTTATATTTTTGTTTCGTATTTTTTTTTTTTGAATTTTCAAATTTTTACCAAAAGGATTTTTATACTTTTTTTATTTTTAGAAAATGGAAATTTGATTTTTGTTTTTGTTTTTAAATTTTAAAACTTTTTTTTTGAATTTTTAAATTTTTTTCCATTTCGAAAAGATTTTATATTTTTTTGGATTGAAAATTTTCAAAGGAAAGGAAATTTTTTTTTTTTGAATTAAAAACCAAGTTAAGTAAAATTTACAATTTTTTTGGATTCGAGATTTTTTGATTTTTTTCTAAAATATGCATGAACTAATACAACTAAATGAATGCAAAGGACTTAATTACAGTTTTCTGTCCTTAGTAACTCCTAACCCAAAATTGTATAATCACACTTTGTCTTAAATCAACAAAAATATTTCTCAGCCAGGTAACGGGCATGGGTTATCGGTGCACGACGCACCGTAGCAATGCAACCGAAGGTTTAAGTACCATCAGAGGAACAACCACTATAATATATACGAATCACTGTAATATTTATAAATGATTAGTATCTGTTGTAGCCTAGACACCAAGAAATAAAATTGTTCAAATAAAACAATTGTGAAGATACAATTAAGCCCTAGGTGAGCTCGCGACACCCTTAAGTCGAATGTCTAGCCTTTATTATTAGTCAAATTCTACAATGAAATGCGTTCGTGGGCTAAGAAAAGGGTGATGAAACCCCTCACCTTATATGAATTGGGGTATTGCCCTTAGAAAAGAAAACAATATGAATCGAATGCAGAACAAGAAATTAAACGTGAATTTACAATGCAACTAAAATGATATTTGTTTTTTTTTTAGGTTTTGAAATTTTTTTAATATATAAATGCAAACGCAAGCAACCAACACTGCAATTCAAATAAAAATAAGGAAAAATGGCACGATAACAGAGCGTGTAGAATTATTGGCAATTTATTTTTAAACGACATTTTTTTTAGAGCAAGCAGGCAAACAATTATTTATTTTTGGCAAGAGCTTCTTCTGTTTGATATTCTTCTTTGGCAACCTGAAAATTAAAACAAGATATATATACAGTTATATATATATGTGTGTGTGTGTGTGTTTACCAAAGGATAGATTAAATAAGGAAAAAATATATATTGAAATCAAAAGAAACAAAATAAAACAAAACAAAAGATTTCCAAACAAAACAAAACAAAACTTATTTCTTTTTTCTTTTTCGTTGAAGAAGAGACTTAAAAAGATACCAAATGAAAACGAAAAATGTATTCTCTCCCAAATTTTTTGTTTACTAAAAACAATTTAATAAAACAAAATTGAAACAAATTTTTTAAAAAAAAATTGTTACTTAGGCCCACCAAGTTCGTCTTCTAACTGGCCCACTAAAAAAAATATAGACAAAACAAGCTTGCTTCACCTTCGTTTACTTCCCTGTTAAACTAAAACATCGAATTTTCCTCTTCAAAAAAAAAAACGATTATCTCTTAATTTCGATTCAGCTAAGAGGAGGAGGTCTTGATTGCAGATTTGGGGATGGTGACTGAGTTGAGGAGGTGGTCGCGAGTTCACTGTAGTTTGGCCGTAGATTGGAATGTTGTGGGTATTGATGAGGTGAGTTTCAGCTTGCTGACTGAAGAGGTGAGGTTATCGCGAGTTTAAGGCAATAGTGTGGGCAGTTCCGATTGAGGCTATTTCGGTTTAAGCAAAGTAGGGCATGTGGGTTGAAGAAGGGATGGAATCGCGAGTGGATTTGAGGTGATGTTTGGATGAAGTCGCAAGGTTGAGGAGCTGATGGTTGCGATGTTCGATTGATGGGTTTCTGGTAGTTCGACTTCGATGGATTGCGGTGGATTGCAGGGGTAGTCGCAGTTAGGAGCACTGTCAGTTTTGGTTTGGGATGATGTTGGGCAACGGTGTATTGCTTGCTTTGTAAAGGAGCGCAGTTTGAATGATCTGGAGTACTTGCTACTTGCTTGATGTAGCAGTTGTGTTTGGAGCAGATTGTAGTGGTTTGCTTGATGTAGCAGATTGTATCAGTTGTATTTGGAGCACAACGTGTATATGTTTGAATGATAGTGGATTATGATGGGTAAAGGAGATTTAGGTTGGCTTTGTTGATGTAGGAAAGGGGAAGTTGGATGAAGGTCAGGTGTTGAAGGGATGGTGTCAGTGGAATTGTGGGAAGGAGATGGTGGTGAGATTGTCACAGTGAATGAAAGGCAGTTGAGTGACTTGACTGTAGTGAAGTGGTGGAGGAGGTTGATGTACATGAAGTTGTTGAATGGTTTGTTGTGAAGTAGCTTGTGATGTTTTGTGACAGAGGTGATTTTTAGGGAAATGCAAGTGGTTGATGTCAGAAATGAAGAAGAGCAGGTGGAACTGTGGTATGGGGAATGAACTTGCTTGTTGTTTGAAGATGTTTTTGGTATATGGATGAAGTCTTGTATATGGCATTTGACAGCAGATAGATGGTGGTGATTGGAAGTGATATGTTTGATGATGACTGTTAGGCTGGTGATGACTGTGGAGTTGACCAGGAAGTTATTGGTGTTTAAAGTGCTGTTTATTTTTGCAGTGGTTAAATGTGTAGGGTGGTATGCAGAAGTATTGGTTGTGTGTATGCAGGGGATTGATTGTCAAGTTTGTAGAGGAGCATGTGGAGAGGTTTGATGATGTACTGGAAGGGTTCAATGGCACAGTTTGTAAGTTATAGGAATGTATTTGTTTGTGCAGTTTTTTTGTCGGTGGTTAGAGGAATGTGCTCTGTTGATGTGCAGGTGCATATTGAGGGAGTGGCTGATGGTAATGAGATGTAGCAGTCGAGGGTGGTGTTGAAGGTTTAGGCAAGTAGAAAATGAGAATTCTGTTTGATGAAGTGAAGTATGGACAGAGGAAGATTGTTTGTAGGGGAGCAGGTAGGCAGACAGTTATGCAAGGTTGAGGAGTGAATGCAGAAGTGTCACAGGATATGCACAGTGAATGTGTGCACAGTTTAACAGTAATTGTAAAAAAAAATGAAATGTTTGGTTGAGAATGAACAGTAATTGTAAAATCAGATCAGAATTGTAAATGAAAATGAAAATGGAATAATTTTTTTTAATTGTTTGTTTTTTTTAAAATAGCAATGCAAATGCAAAATGAAAAGAAAACAAATGCAAATAAACACACAAACAAATGCAAGCAACAATCACACACACTTCTTTTTTAAATGCAAACACACACAAAACAAAAACATATAAAAATCAAACAAAGAAAAATAATAATCCAAAGAATAAAAATTTGAAATCAAAACAACTCTCCAGCAACGGCGTCAAAAACTTGTTTAATGGCAAAATTTCTATTGATTAGAGAAATGCCGATAAATTTTGAAATAAAATAATCGCAAGCGCATGACGTACTATCGTAGTACGTGGCGAGTACGGTTCGATCCACAAAGAATTTTTAAGATTTTAAAATTTTCAAATTCAATCAAATTAGACCAAAGTGAGAGGAAATTGTAAACTACAAAAAAAGAAGCTAAAGCTAGAATTAAATGCGATTTAAAAACTATTGGACTAGAGAACAATTTACGGATAAATCCACTCTCATATTTTTGTAAATCAACCATTAATAATTTGTGATCTGCAATTATGATATTAAGTGAAATAATCATTGCATTTATCATAAGTATGGTTTTTTTATGTTATTGGTTAACATAACTCAAGCCATCAAAGTATAATGCAACAATTATACCACTTATATTTCTCATGAAAATAAGGCCAAAGCCAAAGCTATTTTAAATATGATCTATTTACTATTGTAATTAGTAAGATAGACCATCAAAATTTGTTTTCACTTTCTTTCAAAATCAAAAACCGATTAGCATACGATGATGCAAATTGTGTTTATGTTGAATAAGAATAGCTCATTTGGAAAAGTAACGTAAGCTATCAAACCCACTTGTATAAACTTGCATCAAAATTCACTCTTGTAACGACCCGTCTTTCATTCCACAGAAAGACACATCATTATTAAGAAAGAAAGGGATAGAAAAAAGAAAAGATAGAAAGAAAGGAACTAAACAATATCAGAATCTCACAGCGGAACGAATAAATTATATTACATCACATAACATATTACATAGTATCATATACATCATAGTTACATAGATTTTTTTATCCCAAATTAGACAATTATAAAAGTCTATCTAATATACGATTCAAAACATCACAGAGATACAGACACAGCGGAACCATTATATCTACACGCTGAAGCCTCCTACTCCCAATCTCCTCTAGAATTCGTCAAAGCTAACCTGAATCCCATGGCTGCTCGTAAAAATTTGAGTACCCAAGAGTTTAATAAAACAGAAAATAAACTCCGGGTCAGACATAGGTCTGGTGTGAGTAAACGGGTTAAAGCTGTTTAACTTTGAAAATCATTTGAAAGAAAAGGTATCATGTAAGACTTCCCACACATAAACATGAAAAAGTTTTTACCGTACAATAATCAAAACATTTAATAGGAAATTCAGTTATATTACAATAGTGTCTAGGGTTTTCAAGTAAAATACAGAAATAGTGGAATGCTTACATCTCACATTCCAACATAGTTGGACACAATCAAATCGTACGACACTTATTGGATATTGGGTTCCATATAATGGCAGGGCTACTGGGGTATTGTCTGTCACAGTACGGAGCCTACATCACCATACCGAGGATCCCTCCTGATCCCCTACAACACAAAGCCGGAACCATCCCTTACTGGATAATCCCGAACAAGACAACCTCGCAGTTGGCGCGACCAACCACACACTAAGCCGAATAAAAAGGGACCTCTAGATAGAGGAAAATCTCATCATACTTTGGTGCTACCCACTTAGCCTTGCTGCACCTCCCATGTTTTAGCCATTCCCGATTGATGGGGCTTGAGACTACAAATACCTTTATAGAACACATCTATCTTAGAATGCTCATGTCCTCCATTGACGATATTCTGAAAGCATTCAATCCATACAAGTTCGTTCCGGATTCGAACGAAACCAAAGGCACTATCTCGTTACACACATTTTGGAATCACCCTCAGAGTTAACGACAATAGACATTGCACTCTGAATCATCATCTTGAATCTGAAAGTACCATCTCCGTTAAACTCGTATTGGAATCACCCTTAAAATTTTAATGACAATAGTCCTTACACTTCGAGTCTTCATCTTCACTTGAGTTCACGACCTATCGTTTAATTTGGATCGATATGGTTTTCGGATATCCAAATTTGAAAATTCGATCCTGGTCTCACCGAAATCCAAAACGCCGTCTTAATGTCCAAGTGGTTTAAGTTTAAACAATTCAATTTATTATCTATATTCACACAGATAGATAATTCACGTTATCAAATAGATAATCCATATTATCACAATTCAACCAAAGCATCTCATATCACAAAGCAACACATATCACATATCAGAGATATCAAACAACCCAAGGCATTCCATATCATTCAATCATTCATAAGCAAAGATTAATTAGCCACACTATCCCTAATTAATTTAATTAACCACTAATGAGTTAAATTAATTACTTAATTACTTTTAAATCCTGCTTATTTAACATTAATTAATTACAAATAAATTAATTAATCATCCTTTAATTATCATCTTAATTAATCATCCTTGATTAATTATTCTTTAATTACATTAAGTAATTAGCTTTTAATTAATTTCATAAATTAATTATCCCTTAATAATTAATTAACCCTTAATTATTCTCATTAATTAATTATTAACTAATTACATTAATTAAAGATCCTTAATTAATTACTCCATTAATTAATTAACTATAATTAATTACATTGATCCTTAATTAATTACATTAATTAATTATATTTTAATAAATCACTTCCATTAATCAACCTTAACTAATCATAAACAGTAATTAACCATCCTGTAATTACTTACCTTAATTAATTAACTCCTTAATTAATTATATTAATCCTTTGATTTATTACACTAAGTAATTAATCCTTAATTACTTCCATTAAGTAATTTTCTTTAATTACTTTCCATTTATTTAATTTCCTTTTAATTAGTTATATCCAGAAATTACCCATTAATTAGTTACACTAAGTAATTACACTTTATTAATTACATTAAGTAATTATTAATCAATCGCAAGTGATTATCTTTAATCAATTAAACTAGTTAATTAACTTAAATTAATTACATTGAGTAATTACATCTATTAATTAATTACTCTTTAATTAATTACCTTTAATTACTTAAATTAATTAAGTAATTAACAGACCAATTATCTTAATTTAATTATATTAGTCATCTCATAATTACCAGTTAATGATCTTTAAATTATATTTATTAGTTATCCACTAATTACATACTAAGTAATTATCCTTTGATTATCAATTTAACCTTCATTAAGTGATTATCTTTAAATTAGTTAAACTAATTCTTGAATTAATTACATTAACTAACTAATTAATTAATTATCACTTAATCACTAGTAAATGATTTACCTTACATTCATTAACTATCCACTAATTACTTCATTAAGTAATTATCCTTAATTATAATAAGTAATTAAATTTATTTATTTTATTAATTAATTACTCTTAATTAATCTCAACCTTTACTAATTAAGGATAAATTCTTTATTTATATTAAATATTTATTTACATCATTAAACACTTATTTACATCATTAAACTTCATTAGAAACCATTTAGAAATCAATTACCATTTAGAAATCATTTCAGATTTCTAAAATGGCGTCTGTTCTAGTGAAATTCTTGCCTCTGCGTAATCCTTCTTCCTTCTTGCTCTAGGTTTCCATTCTATCTTATGTCTTCACCGAAGCAAGCCTTGGAGAAGCCTCGTTCGGTTACCAGATCTGGCAAACTTTTTGCGTCTGTTATTGCGTCTTCCTCTTCTGATTCCAATCGTGCTTCTGCTTTTGGAGTGTCCGCCGCTGTGTCGGCCAGAGCCTTTGTGGTTCCTGTTGTGCCAAGTCTATCTGATGATTCCGCCTCGCCTCTGTTCTTGGCTGATGCTTCTTTGTCGAGTAAGTCAATACTTGGTATTTCCCCTCCTTCTGTTGTGGAAGTGTTAGATGGTAATGTGGAAGAGTTGGTAGTTGCTCGTTCTGATGATATTGCTGTTCCAAAAGTTGCGTGTTTGTCCTTCTGTGATGCTCCAGGTGGTAATCCCCTTGTGGAAATTTCTGGCACGCAAGGTGTTTGCTTTAATGCCTCTGTTGTACCAGCCCCAAATATTCAACAAGTGCCAGTTTCTACTTTTGTTCCTCCAGTGTTTCCTAGTCCTGCTGTTCCTCCCACATGGAAGTCTTTGTTCAACAAGTTGCCGAATAACGCTGGTACTTATTCTCCATGTTTTTTTGAGCATGCAGAATGTGATGGACCTTTGGTTCCTCCGCAAGTAGTGATTCAAGCCGGCATTGACTATTGGTCTGATTATCTTGTTGGATTTTTCTTAGATGCTAATCCAGCTTACCATCTTGTTAAAGCGCGATGCAATCAGGTCTGGAAACCAAGAGGCAGTCCCAGTGTTCATTTTGATAATGAGATGTTCTTCTTCAAATTCTCGTGGAGTGACGAAAGGCGTCGTATTCTTGAAGCTGACCCTATTATGATTGCTGGAAAGCCTTTCATCATCACCACTTGGAGCCCGTCTGTTGATAGGGCTAAGGATCAGGTTCTTTCTATCCCAGTTTGGGCCCATTTTTCTTCCATCCCGTCTGTCCTTCAGCCGATGCTTGGGCTTGACTGGCTTGGTAGCCAAGTTGGTAGAGTTATCTGTTATGACTCCAACACAGAAGCAAGGAAGAGATTAGTCTACGCTAAAGCACTCATCAAAATAACCCCATCCAAGCCATTGCCTTCTTCTCTCAAGGTCCGTTTAGATGAGGGTCATGAAGCAGAGATATTTGTGCGATACAGTTGGAAACCGGACATATGTTCTCTTTGTCATTCCTTTGGTCACCTTATGGAGACATGTTCTCGTGAGATTGGTCAAGGCCCCCTGCCTCTCCCGGATCGTGTTCCTCTTCCACGCCCCCTATCAGGAGATGGGTTCCTAAGCCTGTTGCCACTCCCGTTGTTTTGGATCCGATCGACTCATCGGTTGTACCTTCTCTAGTTGATGATGTTCTCAGTGCTATTAAGGATCCCCCGGCTGCTTCCTGCCCAGTGCCTCCTACCTCTTCGGTAGTGGAAGTTTCTTCCGTCTCTATCCTATGGGACTCTGATGAGAAAGCGTGGGTTCACTCTCCCTCCGGCATGCGTTACTCTCCTTCAGGCGGATTATATTATTCCTATGTAAGTGACACTGATGGCGAGAGCAGGTATCTCCTTTATCACGTTGTTGGCGAGGGACCGATCTTGGCTAGGGATGGGGTTGACGGTGACACGAATAAATGTATCTTCTCTGACAACTCTTGGGATAGGAAATTTGTTTACTGCCCGAAGTCTGATGTTTATGTCTCGTTTCTTGCAAGTCTTTTCTCTGGGTATGCCGATGTCATTGGTCCTGTCTCCTTGGATGATGATGTCTCGTCTTCCTCCACTGGGGAATAGTCTCGTATCATGGTTGTATAGGCTTCTTGCCTACCTTCTGTGCTTTTATTTTTCTATGTGGTCATCCTCTATTGATATTTTGTTTCGTGTATGTTCTGCGTAGTTTGCTATTAGTTGTTAGTCGTTGTGACTGGCACCTGTTCTCTAATGTTTTATTATTTGTTATAATAAAGGTGGCACGGTCCACTATAAAAAACCGGTTGGCCTTGCCAAAATATATATATATAATTTACTTTAAAACCAAACAATTTAAACAGTAAATTTTAACATTTACAATCCTTGAAAACTTTTCAACTTATTTCATAAATTTAAATAAATTCTTATTCTAAAAAAAACTTAATTGTCATATCTTTTAAAACTTATTTATTTAAATATATATTTTAAAACTTTGTTAAACATTTATCTTTGAAAACAAATCATTTCCAAAACTTTTAAACTTGTTTTTTACTTTGTTTTTAAAGTTTAAACTTGATTTCTTTTAAACTTGAAAAGTTAATTTTTTCTTAAGATTTAAACCTGGCAATGTTTTATTCAAAACTTAAAACCTGGATATGATTTCAAAATTTTAAAACCTGGATTTTAAACTTGTTTACATAATCAAAAGCAAACCCGAGATTAACCAACAAATTCCCGAGCAAAACACGAGAAACACACCAACTACATCTACTTTGAGTCGCACGCACAACATCTCGAGATAGACCATGAGCTGATCCTTCTTCCCAAAAATCAAATCAACCCAGACACATCAACGTGCATGCATGCGCGGTGAACTACACGACGCCGACCATCCCTCCGACCTTCACCAAGCTGCCGACGACCACGACAAACCACACTATCACCCAGAACCATGAAAACGTCACCCAGTCAAAATCGAATTATCTGATCAGAAACTGGAACCCAATCCTCAATCGAAAACCACCCATTGCCGTCGCTTCTGACCTCAGAATCACCCGCCGATCCACCCAAAGCCATGCCAAAGTCCGACGAACCTTTCCCCCACAAGCGGTTGCCTCCGGCTAACTATCGGCGTCGCAAAAGCCTTAGTAACCCCATCGTCCTAAAACTTCATGAAAACCCTAGTTCACCTTCGATGGAATGTCACAGCCATTAGAAAAATCCCAATCTATTTTTCCTGTGTTCCCCCACTTCCCATCCATCTCCACCCTAAATCTTGACCTTCCCCTTGCCGTCGATCAATAGAAATCGACAAAAATGTCGATTCTGATCATCCCAAGATATCTCAATAATTACTACACTAAAAATCATGATTTTGGTGTCTAAATTCATCATTTTCCTATACTCATTAGATCCAAAAATCAAAAGTTGAAAATATCATGTTTGATTTTTAAGCCCTATTTGATTTTTCCAGTAATTTATAAATTTTCGAGATAAAATCTTAAAATATATATCTATAATCATTTTTAAAATTTACAATAACATGTTACAGTTCTTTCCTTTAAAACATCATGGTCAAAAATCAATCCATTTGGAAGATAGGAATTTTTGTTGTTGAGATAGCCTCTGTAAATACAACAGAGAAGTAAACATCAGTCATATACACATACATTTCAAATATATATACACACACATACATTCCAATCCAAGCATTCATGCCAACAACAAGATTTTCACACATGCATCAAAATGTAATCCCAGATTTAAAACTGTTTTTAAATTTTATGTTTACTCACCAAATTTTCAAGTAGAGGACAGAGGACAGAGGACAGACTTCAAATTTTAAATCTGGAATTGCTGTATTTGCTTTGTTGATCTGGAGCTTGATGTTTTAAATTTTCTTAGCTTGTTGTTGAGTTGAAATCCTTGAATGCTTGCTGTTAATCTTCATTATGTTTTATATTTGAGTTGATTCTTTGCATTGCACAGGTTAGAGGTTGAAGATTTGAACTGATGTTGTATTTAGCTTTTGATCTTTCTCTGATTTTGGGTTTTCAGTTTTATTTTTCTTTCATTGATTTAGTATCAGTTTTTAGTTGAATATGAGAAGAAGGATTTAGAACTGAAAAATGAAAACAGCTTTCTCTTTATTATTTTATAATTATAGGTTATTAAGAAAAATTAATGCCATTTGTCATTATAGTTGTTACTTAGCTAACACATGTTTACTTATTTCACAAATGTCCAAAAACCACCTTAATATGTTTACAAATGTTTAAGATTTCTTTTATTTAATTATCTAACTATTTAAGTTTATATATTTATGCACTATGTTTTAAATGTATATTATATTTATCTTTATATTAATAAGCTTTTAAATCTTATATATAATACAAATGTGAATTTATGTAAACATCTATTTATTTATAAATTACTTATGTTTTGAATCAATTAATGTATTATATATTTATATGTTTGTGAATTTTATTTTAACTTTTATGTATTTACAAACCAAATTGTCTCATGTTGAATTTTTAAAAGAAAGAATATTTGAAACAAAAGAAATGAACTTTTAATTAAATCTTATTCAAACTAAAGTATTATACTTTTTAGATAAATAAATATTTACTTTAAGTGTTTTGAAAATAATAACAAACTTTAAATAGCTTTTCGAAAAGTGTTATATTGAATTTAACATAATTCCAAAATCACAAAATATATATTAAAATTTGAAAACATGTTTTTTTATTAATTAAATTCAAATCAAAGCCTTTCTATTTACAATATATATACAAAAATATATATTATAATTAGAATACATTTTAATATTAACTTTGAAAATTATTATATTGAATAACTTCAAATCATAATATATACATTCATATATATTATAACTTGGAATCATATCTTTTATTAAAAACAAAGACTTTCTATTTATAACATATATACATAAATACATAAATTATAAATAGAATATATTTTAATTTTCTTTGAAAGATAAAATTCTACCAATTAAATATTTATAAAAGAAGATTATTAAACTAATTTATTAACTTTTAAAAGAATGAACATGCCAATTTAATTGACTATAAAAGAAAATTATCAAGCCAATTTAATTATTAATAAAGATTATTAAATTGCTATTACCCAAAATCCCGGGTTATCACATTCCTCCCCCGTTAAAAGAATTTCATCTCCAAAATTTAAAAGCAAAGATAATTTAATAATCCAACAAAGATTTAATTTTCAAACAGCAAAACAAAGCATACATCAACCATAAACTAACTACCATAGCAACCAATTTATTCTAACAAACAAATCTAACTAACCTGACGCAAATCAGGATAGACCTTCTTAATACTATCCAGAGTTCCTAGGTACAAACATTGGGATACTCACTCTACAGAACCTTAACTAGCTACACTACTAAGATTCTTCTCAACACGATCTACAAATCTGAACAAGATATCTGACCACAGACAAGTCGACTCAACTTCCAAATCCTCCTAAACTGCTGGTTCTGCAACTAGTGATGAATCATACACGTACTCCCTCAGAGATACATGAAATACACTGTGAATCTCAGTCATCCAAACTGGCAACTCAATCCTGTAGGCCAGAGAATTTATCCTCTCAAGGACACAGAAAGATCCAATATACTTCGGAGCTAGCTTTCCAGTCTTAACAAATCTTATAGCTCCCTTGATTGGAGAAACCTCAACAAAACCATATTTCCAACTCTGAATTCCAAATTCCTTCATCTCTTATCCAAAAAACTCATTTGACGATCCTAGACTGCCTATATCCTTATCTGATCAACTCAACCTTCACAGATGCCTCATGAAACAAAACTGGACCAAGAATCAATTTCTGGATCCTACTCAATAAGATGGTCTTCCTAATATCCGCCGACATCTGGAACACAAATTCTACTCAACAATATGGTCTTCTCAAGAGTCCCGAAATCAGAACACAAACGCTACTTTACAAGCGTCAGTAGACTTCGGACCTACTTCTCTTATCTGGAATAGCCAGAATAGGTGCACCTGACAACTTCGCCTTCGGATCCTGAAAAACTTCTTCGCATTCAGAGGTCCACTTGAACTTCTTGTAGAAACCCTCTAATCCAAAAAAAATGCGAACTTCCGTAGGAACCTGCGGTTGCTTCCACTCTAGAACAGCTGCTACCTCGCTTCCGCTGCACAACTCTGATAAGAAGTAGATGAGAATGCCGTCGATGAACACGAACTCAAA
This sequence comes from Allium cepa, assembly GCA_030765085.1. Lineage (NCBI taxonomy): Eukaryota > Viridiplantae > Streptophyta > Magnoliopsida > Asparagales > Amaryllidaceae > Allium > Allium cepa. The sequence goes on from CM060931.1 coordinate 311,696,065, forward strand.
CTTGTCCAACACTTCCCGGAAGACACGGTTCATCTGATTCACAAGGAGAAAACACATAAGTTCCACGAAACCCTGAGCTGTTTCACCAAATCCTCTAGAGATGCCTCAGTCCCAAACAAAAAGATACTCAGATTATCTCTTTGAACTAATTGCGAGTCACTTCTGCGATCTTACCCAGTTCAGTTCCAAAGAAACTGTTCTCTCTTCACACATTAGAACAGCTTATGCGTAACCAATCAATTCATAATAGGGTCAAATCCCTCAAGAACTACTTGCTAATCAGAAGAAGCTGACGGTCCACTCTACTACTTTTGAACTCCACCTCTAGGAAACTGCTTAGCCTAAGACCTTCCTACTGGCATGAAAAACACTTCCAAGCTTCACTGCTGCCATAGACACCAAAGATTTCTTATCCATAAGCTCTTCGATCCTTAAAACCATATCAACCAATTTCGATCACAAAGAGCCTTTGAGATGGTAAACATCTTCTCAAGAAACTCGGGCCGCAAACCAAACACAAACACCATGCTGAATTTAGACTCATCACCGATGCAGACAAACTCCCTTGCCTGAGATCCAAAAAATGCTTATGCGGTCGAGTCTTCTCTGTGGCAGGTATAGACTGCTCCTCAACCACTTCTAAAACTGCTCCAAGAGAAAACATCTTTGGAAATATCCATGGATACTGCGTCTCACCACGCAGCTACCTCTTTCTGAAGATACCAAAATACCATCACACGCTTATGCTCATCCAACAAATCCAAACTCTTGAAAATCTGCTCACACGAGCGCAACCAAGCTCATACTTCAATGATGGACTCCGAATCTTTAAAAAGATTCCTTCGGAGATAGGTGAAATCCTTACACCATGCTGCAAAGCTTACTTGAGGCGATATTGGGTCTACAGCCTTGGTAGATACTCTTCCAACCTCACACTAGGGCCTCTTCCATTAGTGGCACTCGTGTTGCACACACCACCAACCTATCTACCTCTAGAACTTATGTTGGAAAACCCAGACAGGTAACCCAACAGATTAGGTAGATATATAAAAATTACAAGTACGCTCTCTCAAGAAAGAAATCACTCCAAAGCCTAGGTATTCACTTAACCTAGCGCTCTAATACCAACTGTAATGACCCGTCTTTCATTCCACAGAAAAATGCATCATTATTAAGAAAGTAAGAGATAGAAAAGAGAAAAGATAGAAAGAAAGGAACTAAACAATATCAGAATCTCACAGCGGAATGAATAAATTATATTACATCACCTAAGATATTACATAGTATCATATACATCAGAGTTACATAGATTTTACATCCCAAATTAGGCAGTTATAAAAGTCTGTCCAATATACGATTCAAAACGTCATAGAGGTACAGACACAGCAGAACCATTAAATCTGCACGTTGAAGCCTCCTGCTCTAAATCTCCACTAGAATTCGTCAAAGCTAACCTGAATCCTTTGGCTACTTGTAAAAATTTGAGTACCCAAGAGTTTAATAAAACAGAAAATAAACTCCAGATCAGACATGGGTCTGGCGTGAGTAAACGGGTTAAAGCTTTTTAACTTTGAAAATCATTTGAAAGAAAAGGTACCTCATAAGACTTCCCACACATAAACATGAAAAAGTTTTTACCTTACGATAACCAAAACATTTGATAGGAAATCCAGTTATATTTAATAGTGTCTAGGGTTTTCAAGTAAAATACAGAAATAGATGGAATGCTTATATCTCAAGTTCCAACATAGTTGGGCATAATCAAATTGTACGACACTTCCAATTCTTGAACAAGGAGTTGGACCGGTTCTTTCGTAGCTACCTCTTTCTTTGATCGCACCAAGTCGTAAGACCATTGAAGCCTACATACATGCGAAGGAATTACCTTTTGCTTGTTGTCCACCTCATTATGATTGATTAGAAAACCCTATCACGAAGAAAGGCAGCTAATAGCGTAATCGATAATAATCCTCTCCCGTCAATCAATTAATGTTCGGCTCGTCCCATAAACAGATAGCACGATGTCCCATAACAACTATAGGCTATATATCTTAGATCGGTCACCTAAAACCTATTAATTGGGGCATGTAAACCGAGAGGAAGGAGCCGACTCTTAGCCCGAAGGAAGGAGCGGTGGCCTAAGAGAGGAAGCCAAACCAACCAGGGCCTATTGAGCGCTGCTAAGCTAATATGTATGCAGAAAGCTTACGGAGGTAAGCTCTATTCGGTCGGGAGCATTGTTTCCCCATAACGAATAGGCTAGCTCTATCTCTCAATTTCCTATCCTGTGCTCGATAAGGTCCCCCACCTGGGCTGCACCTCGAGGTGCATTTAGTTGTCTAAATACTTAGGCCACTCCATGGCACCTTTCGCTCATCCATTCAGCCCGCCCGTCCAGACGCGGCGCCCTTTCTCGTTATCATCTACCGCCCTTTCTTTCCTCCCATCCCTTCACGCATGAAGATCGTCGTATGGATGTTCGACTTCGGTTGCCGGTGCAATAGAATAGGTAGGAGTAAATTATACTTCACTCTTAATGTCATTGATTGATCGTTTTCACTTTCGAAGATAGCTGGGCTATAGAAGAGTTTCGTTCCATCCACCTTAGTCACTGTGGTCAGGGCGACGGAGCTTGTATTAGATTAGTCCCTCCCTTGTTAGGGCTGGACTTGGTATCTACGCCCCTCTCCTTTCTATACGCATAGATGAGATCAAGTTCAATAAGACCCTATACAAGTGAAATTAATAAGAAAGATGAGATCCTTCCTTACGGACGCATGTTGCCTTTTAATCCACTAATGAACGTTTTGCGAAGCTCACTAAGTAGGGTCTAACCTAGCTTGTATAAATAACAGTACCTAACCCTAAGCCAGTATATTAATTGGGGCCTAGTATATTTTCAATTGATCGGGGTCGCCTTAGACGCACAAAGCAAACTGTGCCAGGTTTTCGAACATAGAATAGAGAGAGGATGCTTGAAGCTCAAACATAGAGAGAGGTAAATTGGTACGGAGTTTGGAGGATTGAACCTAACATTCTTTTGACTGGAAGGAATAAGTAGAGTGGCCTGATCCCGGAAGAGAGCTTACTGACTACGTGCCTGCCAGGGAGAAAAGACATGTAACTAGTTCGGGTTGAACCGCTAGCTATGCACCTTTCTTCTTGCAGTCTTATGGGACAAAGCTTGCTTCTTTTACTATTTTGCTGTGGATAGGCCGGGAGTATGGGTTCTTGGTCCATAGACCAATTGTTCTCATTTCTTAGGGCACTGTTCACAAAAGATAGAACTCGTTTATCAACCCTGGCAGCCTTACCGAAGTTCTAAGAGAGCGAAAGACCAGATCCGTCCATTTTTGAGGGTACCAGATAAGGCTTCTTTGGCAGTTCAGTCCCAATAGTCAGTTGCCTGGTCCCTTGTTGGTTGTCATCTTCCTCCATGTTGGTCGCGTTAGTCGTCCAAGTATAAACATAGGTGCCTGGTTCAACCTGTTCAACTAATAACTGTTATGGGCTAGATATGAGTCGGGAGCAGCTGCCCATGGAAGAAATAAAGAGTAACCGGAGCATAGGTTGACTCAACAGATATGTCTCTTATGGGAACCAATACCCGAATCCTATAATATAATACCAGTCTTTGTCAAGCTCTTTGATTCGGGCAAGTTCTGACGTAAGACTAGTGATTCTCTTCTCATATTCAAGATCAATATTCTTTCCGCAGACTAGTGAGACAATGCTCATATTCTTGACTTGATCTTTCTTGCCCTCCCATTGGTCGCCTTCATCATCAACAATTCTGTTAATTGCTTGCTTCCAAGTCCGCCTGCCACTACAATAGATAGGTCTTCCAGAACCTCGTTTTCGGAGTCATATTAGTAAGAATCCGAACTTGCACACCAACTTACTCACATAGGGCATGAGTCTATCCTGCCCAGCCAACAAGTTGATAACCTTCCCAAAGACACTCCACTAAGCACCAGTATATTAATTCGGGCCACTTGTAGCTTCTTTATAGTAGTTCATTTAGTGTTTAGCCCGAAGGCTAGTCAGCAGTCCGAAAGATGGTCCGACTACAGCGGCTTATTGACATGCCACCCCTATCTCTTAAAGGCTTCCCCTCATCTATAAAAGAATTCCCAGTATATTCATTGGGCGGGCCAAGTGAATATTCTTCCTGAGTCTGAATTTGTTAAGCCTTTTGACTTTGAACGGGCAGACAGGCTTGACTCACTGATTGGACAGTTGGCACTGGAATGATAGCAAGCATCCCCCATTAAAGTACATCCAGTTAATAAAAAGAAGGATCTAGGATCAATCTCCTTAGTACAAGCACTAAGTTGGATAACCACTGTTTAAACTGACAAGCAAAGCATGACATGCTCTGATCCGATTGCTTTTCCGTCTGTGCTATAGACAAAATAGAATAGTTCTCCTTACGTTTTTGCATGGGATAATTGTCTACACCATGATGGTCACCTTAGCCCCTAATATATTGGGTCCCTGACATTAGACCCTTTTTCCCAATATTGATAGGTGAAAGACTCTTTCCAATGTGTAAACTGAAAAGGCATCTCCCTATAAGGTCCAGCATCGCAGCGAATCCTGCATATAAAGAGAGCTTGCCAGCGGACCACTGCCGTCCCATTCTTGAGTGAGCTGGAGCGCAGCCATCTTATCCACTGAAAAGGCGTCAAGCTATCGCTTTGGGTCGAAGCACTAAAAGAAAAAGGACCGGGAAACGCGGCGACATAGGAACCACGGGAACCTAGGAGGTGCTTGCGACGATGTACGGGATACGGGATCCCTAGGGCTCTATCAAAAGTTGCAAAAAGGAAATACAAGCTTGACGTACACATAGAGCTAAAAGCCACGACTTATAACAACCTTGGTATGCCCAAGAACCCTAATCTAATAACTAGTTATTCTGGGGAGGAGCAACTAAAAGGAACGCGCGAGGAGCATAGCCGGTATACTTAAAGGGAGGTGTCTGTATATAATTTTCTATCCTATGGTAAAGTGATGTAGATATATAATATTAATTAGATAAAGGCCAAAAAAATTCGGAAACTTTGTGAGTTAGAAATTTTTTTGAAACATTTCGCTAATGACAAATTGATTTCAAATTAAAATTTAAAATAAAAAGGATTTTGGAATAGAAATTGAAACTTATAGTTTTGATTTGGAACTAAAGGGTTTAGGCAGAGTGAATATGAGATTTTCACTAAGTAGGTTTTGCTATTGAGTTTGGAGCATTCTTTCAACCTTAGCAAATTTCGGGGACGAAATTTTTATAAGGGGGGAGGAATACAACAACCCAGAATTTTTGGTCGTTAGATTTTGAACAGTTAATTCATTTTAAATGTTGAATGTGAATTTTAATTCGATTTGGAATAAGAAGATTTTGGTTAAATTAATAAAATTGGTTAAAATTTCAAATATGGTAATTCAATTGAAATTTGAACAATAATAGTTTAAATATTTGCAATTGGGATAATTGGTGATTCTGGGTGTAAATAGATATAAAAATAGATTCTAAAATTTATTTTTAAGTCTATTTGGATTTGAATTATAATATTGGACAGTTGGATGAAATTAAAAGTCGATAGGTTGAATCTGGAATTTTATATTAATTTAATAATGGAATTTAATAATATAATAATGCAAATAATTAGATTTTGGTTCGAAATGAATGAGAATGATTTCCGATGTGAATATAAATTTTGTATGATTTATAATAAAGTTTATAAAGTTTTAAAAGTGAAATTTTAGGTGATTTCGACGATTTTGGAAATCACTCGAATTTATCAACGAGTTAAAATAGCCTTCCAGGGCACAGTCTCGGAATTCGGCGAAACTAGTTCCATTGGATCCGTAATAATTAGTTAATCGAATTTAAAATTTCGTACCGTTTGGAGTTGCCGTTTGCTCGTACGTGTGAGAAACGCGTTGAGATTTAAATCGATAATTTAACATTTTAAATCGATTTAAAAAAGCTGTCTTCCATATATGATTGAAATGGGCTCCGAAACACATTCCATTGTGATCGGAATATGGAAAAAATCTTATAAACGCCCGGTAGCATGTTTAATTTGGAGTTTGTTTGGAAATTTGTTAATAATTTGAGAATATTATTAAAATAATATTTATTAACATGTATATACACTCAATCGGAGAAAATCCTAACCTATTATTCTCGGCCGCTACTTCTCTTATATCAATGGCCGACAAACATCGCTTTTCAACCCAATTTTTCGAAGATCCATCGAGTTTTTGTTAATTCGTTCAACTGGAAAGATGGAGAGCTCGCTGAGCACTTCGATTCGTATGGTGGTGATCAAAAATCATTGAGCGGTTTGTCAGAAATTGCACCACGAAGGCCGCAAGTTCATGCACGCAATGCCAGATATCCAGGGCGTCGAGCTTCATGGGGTTGTGGTGGAGGAAGAGGCGGCGAAGGGTTACGGGATGGTGGTGCTCGATCGACCTATAGGCGAGCGACGAAGGTGCGGTTCCTAACCCTATATCACGACTTTAGGTTTGGCTATCTGGAGCGAACGCGTGATGATGAAGAAGAGTATTTTTTGCGGCCTTGATTTCAATTTTGGCATCAAATGGCTGGTGGTATAATAAATTTAAATTAAAAAGGAAATTTATTTTAAAATTTGTTTCGAACTTTAAAATTCTATATCTTTTGCGTACGTTATCAGATTTCGACGAAACTGGTGACGCTGGAATCGCAGCGACGGGCAGCACGCTGTGATGAGGATCTGGAGTCATTTTAAGCAAGTGGGAATTTTAGATTAAATCGAACGAGCTCGATTTAATTTAAAATTTGAAACACCGATGCAAGGTGAGTTAATCTCACTCACATGGAATGCTAGCTAGTTTTAAATTACTAATATTTAAATGGTTGATTGGTTGGTTTGTTGTATGTGATAATTATTATTAGATTTGATCGATATTTATTGGTTATGGTTATATCTGTGGATGCAGGGAAACAGGTTGGAGGGATCCAACTGGATCCCTCATAATATAGAAATTATCTTTATAATCTGTGTTGTATTTTATTGATATTCCATGATGATTTAGTTTGGAAATTTAGCTATGCTATGTTATGGTTGGATAGATATAATTTGGTATTTTAAAAATATCAACAAATAAATAGGGACTAATGGAAAATGAAAGGATTTTTTTAAGTAACGAATTTAAGGGGATTAAATTCGAGAAAGTGGGTCGAAATTTGTAAATGGTTTTGAGACTGAGATTGGAATGGAAATGAGAAACGTAAATTTATAAATTAGGTTTACAAATAAATTGGTATATTTATCAGTGGAAAAATTTGGAAATATTGATTTCCGGTGGGAAATTCTATAAGAAAGGTATAATTGTTTTAAAAGTAAAGATGAGATTATCTTTAAAGGATGGAATGCGCTTTTTTCCTGGAAATTTGGTATGTTTCAAAGAAAAGCTTTCAAATTTATAAGCTAGCAGTTTAAATTGTGTTTTACAATATTTTTGAAAGAAAATATTATTTCAACTGTTTAAAATATAAGTAAACATTTATTTAAGTAATTATGGTGTTTAATTACTTAAAGGTAAAGTAGTATTAAGTTTTCAAAAGAAAATTTCGATATAAATATCTGATATAATAACTTTATAAAAAAAAGGAAATTTTTGGTTTAAGTTACTCAAGAAATTTTTATAGATTTCAAAAATATAATTTGGATAAAGAATTTAGTAATCATATTTTAAATATTTTAAGTATATATTTTGGAAGTGATTTCTAGGAAATGGGAAATGTGTTTAAAAATAAAAAGGTGTTTATTTTTAAAGTGTTGGAAGAAATTTACGGGAATGAGACGTAAACTTGAATTGAGATAAATCGAGTAGGATTTATAAAATGGTTCTTTGATTTATTCTGAAATGGAATTGTATTTTCCTGAAAAGCCAAGTACATTTCAAAGTAGATTTTTAAGTGAAGGAAAGTTTTTTTTAAGAAATTATTTAAGTTGTTAAGTTTAAAGGTAAATAGTATTAAAATAGTTATAGTAGTAATTATTTTAAAGGGTTCATGGTTATTATTTTTAAAGATAATTTTTAATATTTATATTTTATGGAATAGTTTTATTTTAAGAATAGGTTTTGGTTAAAGTATTATTTGGACTTGAATAGAATTCATAACTCCTATTTTCAAAAATTTAGTTAGCTTAACTTTCACTTTAAAGAAAATACTTTATATTTTATAAAGCTGTTTTATTCGAAATATTTTTAAAAGGTATATATAAATTTTAAATTAAGTAAGTAAGTAGTTTAATATAAATATTTTGATGTATTTTCAAGAATAAAGAATTTAAATTATTTTAAATCTTAAGTATTGGTACTTGGATGTTTTCATAGGAAGTAAAGATTTGGGAATTTATTTCATGAGAAGAGTTGGGTTTGAAAAGTGTTTTCAACGGGATTTGAAAATGGAAATATATCTTGCAAAGATATTTTTGAGGAAAATAAATAATGTGGAAAATTATTTATTGTGTGATGGATGCTTATGGATGTTAATTGATAGTTAAATCAACGACTATCAATATTGGACAATGCATTAATCGTTTTGAAGAGACCGGGATCAGGATTAATTTCTCGAAAACCACTTCGATCCGATTTGTACGTTTTCGTGGGAAAAACAAGTTCGGAGATGAAGATGTAGAATTGAAGTGCAAGGGCTAGTCGCTACTAATCTTGAGGATATTTCAAAAATGGATGTAGTAGGAGTAGTGCCTTCGGTTCCATTCGAACCCGGGACGGACTTGTATAGATGAATGCTTTCGGAACATCGTCAGGTGGGCGATTGGCATTCTAAGTTAAACGTTCTAAAATGGTAACGCTTAGCCTCAAGCCTCATCAACCGGGAATGACTGAAAATCAGGGGTTATGCAGCAAGGCTAGGTGGGTAGCACCCATTTCAGGGTGAGGTCATCCCTGTCTAGATGTCCCTTTTATTTCGGCTTAGTGATGTGGTTGCTGATCCCAACCGTGGGGTGACCTTACTCGGGATTATCCAGTAAGGGGTAGCCCCGACCTTGTGTTGCAGGGGATCGGGAATGGTCCTCGGTACGGTGATCTACGCCACGTACTGTGACAGGTGGTACCCAGTGCCTAGTCATTAGTTGGAAATCCAATCTCCCTACGCGCCTATTACGAGTTTTGTTTGTATTACCCACTTTGTGGCTAGTAGCTGGAATTTAATCGTGTAACAATTTTGGCTATTTTAATAAGTATTTGTATAAAGACCCTATTATATTATCAAAGGATTTCGATAAAAATGTTTTAGCTATCGTAAGGTAAAAACCGGACATGTTTATTTGTGGCGTAGTCTTACGAGATGCTTTTGTTTTCAAAAGGATTTTTGGAAACTTTAATAACCAATTTGGGTTTATTTTTATCAGCTGGTATTCCAGACTGACTTGGATGCTATTTCATTATAATGCTCGGGTCAGATGAATATTATATGTTCGGGATAGGATGTTAGGGTGCTCAAGAGAGGAGTTGGAGTCCGAGACGTATTATCCGTACTTGTTTATATCCGCTGCTATGATTATTGATGTTGTCAGGCTGGTAATTGTTGTTTGTTTGTGATACTCTGATGATATATTATATAAACATATATAGTTTTCATTTTGTGTAAAGATCTGATATTACATATTATATTTGGTTCCGCTGTGATTGTGAGATTCTGTTATTGTTTAGTTCCTTCTTTCTTCTACCTTCTTTCTTTTTCCTCAACCATCTGTCTTTTTCTGCACTTGATCGTCGGCATATTATACCGTGGGGTATTTTGTGTCTATTTTCGAGGGTCGAGAAGGGCGGGTCGTCACACATACGAAGTGCTCCTGATCATTTGTTGATCGAAGCATGACTTTGTGAAAAAGTGTAGCTTTCTGGATGAGACTTCGTCGGACCTCACACCCCGAAAATGTTTGACACGGGAAGAATGCGGCAAGGTTATGAGGGTCGCGCCCTTTAGGGTATGTCATTTCCTTATGGAAGAGGGTGGTGTCATGGTATGGATCCCAGATACTTAACCTACGTTGTTGCTGCAAATTTATTTTACTTTGTGGTTGTTGCTTTGTGGTTGAGGATCCTCGGATAAAGGTCGCAAAAGACCAGGTGATGACATACTCGTGTAGTAGTTACTTAGTTATAGAGGTAACCCGGCCTTGTGTTGGCAGAGAGCTGGTTAAGTTCTCGGGGCGTCCCTCAAGTGGCGTACCCATGTGGCAGTAGGAAATTCCTTAGCCTGACCATTTGTTGGAAATCCAATCATCAATACGCGCCTTGTACGGTTTTAGTTGTAGAACCTGCCATCTAATATGGTAGCCATAGTAGACATACTATAATGGTACGTATGCTGGCTAAGATTAATATTATACCTTCGAAAGGTTTTCTGCACTATGCACTAATAATAATATTATCAAAAAGGATTTTGCGTATCAAGCATGTTTGACTATCATAAGGAGAAATCTCCTCCAATTGCGCTCTTGCATTGTGTGTGTGTGGGGAGGCCTTATGGTAGTTTCATTTCAAAAAGCATAGGAGATTTCTTTTCTTTTCTTTGTGAAAATAACTGTTTTTAAGATTTCACACCAGTCCCATGAATGACCTTGCTTAATACCACGTGATAGGGGTTCTCGCTTCGCGTTTGGTGGCAAACAGAAGACTCTTACCCCTAAATGTCCCCGGGGAGGGGTTGGCTAACCAGTTAGGTTGAGTGTCAAAAGGCTGGCTATAAAAGCACGGACAAGGTGCCATTGTCTGCCACGGAGGGGCTGGGATGGTTGAAAACCCTACCAGTCGAGAGTGGCCACTGTTGATGGTCGAAAAGCCTAGACCTTTACAATGTGGTATCAAAGCATTTGGTTAAGCGACAACCTAGGCTCTGTTGGGTATTACGCTTTAGAGATAGAGTCAGTAGTACTCTAGAATGAGTTGAGTGTAATAATAAATATGAGCGCGTATTTGTTAGTGAATATAAAAATTGTTTTGTATTGTGTTGACTTATCGGTTGATTGTATATAGAATCTGGTCGGCGTAGTTTGGCCAACTATATCGATAGGGGTTTCTAAACTACTAAACGAGATAAACCGACACAGTATTGTTTTAAAATAGGGTAAATAAAATAATTTTATCCAAATTATTTTCGTATACGAAAGGAAATAATTTTTGTAAATTATTATAGTATATGGTTGCTTGGATGTTAGGAATTGATAATATTAAATTATTATCATTATTAGTTAATAAGAAATTGAAATGATAAACAAAGAGCTAAGAAAATAAAATCCATATACAAATGGGAATTGTAAATTTAAATTGTAAATGTGATTTATAATTCGAAATAAAATTCCAGAGAATATTTGAGAATGTTTTTGAAGGAGTTGAAAATAGAAATTTTGGTGAAAAGTTTAAAACCCTTTGATTTGAAAATGGTTTTCAAAGGTTTTGGAAAAATGTTTTTTAAGGGATAAAAGCACTAAATTCTTTTCGGTCGCTGGAAAATAACTTCGGTGATGACTGCAACATCATCGATGTTTATTTTCGAGTTTCCAGGAAAGGAATTGCTACCGAATTATTTTTAATTGAAGTTGTTTAGAAAACTGGGGTTGGTTTTGGAAATCCAAAGATAATTTGAATTGATTTCAAAAATGATTTTTGAATGTTGAAAAGACTCTGGAATTTGGTAAAAATAGTTATGGAATAATAAATAAGTTTGGAGACTTAGAAAAAAAAATTCAGATTGAAACTGAATTTAACTTGGATTAATTTGGATATAGAAAGATTCAAGTCAAATAAAAGGATGATATGATTTTGAATGAAATCGAAACTGAATGTTGAAATTCATTTTGAATTTGTAAGTAAATAGTAGAACTGGAATTGGAATTGAATTTGATTTGTTATAAACAAAGCGAAGTACTGAAATAAAATTAGTAAGTGAAACTAATTAAAGGAATGACAAATTTAGAGATGGTTTGAAATGAATTGAATTCAATAATTATAAATGAAAGGTAAATTGAATTCATATGAATTTGAAATCTAGTTTAAGTATAAGGTGTATATTGAATATTTACATTGGACTTAACAAATAAATGGAAAAATTCTTAAGTAAATTTGGAATTAAGAAAACAATTCTAAATCGATAAGTGAATAAAGGTTAAATTGGAAAATCTTGAAATGGCGATTGTGAATAAGTGTATTGAAATGAAAATCAAATGTGAATAAAAGAAAGGAAATTGATAAAAGCCAATAATCAATTTGTAATGAATACGTAGGATATACATATATTATTTTATTCGCATAGCGATTTGATCCAGAATTCGAGCACAAAATTTCGAGATAATTATATCAATCTAAATTGGGATTTTTCACTCAATTTTCGATGACGAACCTGCATTTGGATTTTTGGTTGATTCTGGAAATTCTCTATAATAGTTTACGGCTATGCAAGGAGAATGACGGTTTCTGATCAAGAAACCAAATTTGAGCCCGTAGTAGGAAGTCGATTGGACGATACTAGTTCGGAAGTGAAATTGTGTGATCAAGTAAGCGATCGAATTTTGTATTGCGCAGAATGATATAAGTATATCGTACAGACATGAATGAAATAAATATTCAAACTTTTGTAAAGAAAATTGCAAAATGGTTTTGAATGATGTAATAAGACATTATTGTTAAGAAAGATATACAGGTGATATAAAGGAAAATGGAATTGGGATTTTGATTTTGAAGATAAAAGTTTGAATTTCTAGAAAAGGTATGTTTTTGAATTTCTTAATGAAATTTGATGATTTTTTTGTCTAGCCACTTGGCCTTTTGTTTTCTTTTGAATTTGGGAGCCCGTGGTGCCATTTTGTAGTCGTAACGAGCTAGCCGTGCAAAGGAGATGCTGGCAAAAATTTTCAAAAATTTAGGGAGTTAGAAAAATTTTGAGAAAATTTGAAAGTTTAAAATTTGAATTTAAATTTAAATTTGAATAGTTAAGAAAACAATGTTGTTTGGAAACAATAGTAAAGGTTGGAAAGTTAGTTGAAGCAATAATGGGTTGTTAATAAAAAGATTTGTTTTGACAAATTGTTGAAAACTGTTTGTTTTGGGAAAATTATAAACGGGTTAAGGATCATTCTACTTAACTAGTAATTTTGGGACGAAATTCTTTTAAGGGAGGAAGAATGTGATGACCCAGGATTTATAAAATTCCAAATTGGAAATATTTAATTGATTTTGGATGTTTGGGATTTAATTTAAACTTGAATTTCAAATATTGCTATGAATCTGGCAATTAAATTTTTGAATTTAATAATGTGAAGTTGGGTAAAAATTTGTACCTTCAATTTTAAGCTGATTAAAAATATTTTAAAGGATTAGAAAATTTATATTGATGATACCGGAGACAGTAGAATTTTGAAAATTGAATTTGAAAGCTATTTGTTCAGTTTTGAAATTATATTGTTTAAATCGATATTCAAAAATAGCCTTCCGGGGCACAGTCTCGGAATTCGACGAAACCAGTTCCGTTGGATCCATAATAGTGTTTTATTATCGGATTTCAATTTACGTAACATCTGGAGTTGTCGCGTGATCGCATGGATTGCAAACACGCTATAGTTTATATTGAAATTTAATTCAATAATTGGGTTCAAAAAGTCATCTTCTCCATACGATTGAATTTGGACTCGAAACATTTTCCATTGCGTTCGAAAGGGGCGTATAACATTGTAAACTCCTAGCAGCACGCCTCGATTGGAGATCGAGATTGTGAATTGCGAAAATCGAGGTGGTTTAAATTTGAATTTTAAATTTGAAAATAATATATATAGTGTTTAATACAATATTGTTTTCGTAAGACAAGTGACACATTTCGTCCTTTATAATACGCGTTCCATTTCCTCTTTAAACTTCGTACAAGTGTATCCTCTTCTTACTTTTAAAAAAAACAATATAATCATTCGTCCAGAAAAACAGCGAAGAGTATTTCTCTTTCGTTCGTTCGAAAAAAAAATCAATGAAATTTAAATATGGTCGCCTTCCAGTTTCGCAAATCAAATAACCAATGGTCGCCACTCTGATGTTGTCGATCGTACCGAAAAAAAGTCGTTCGAGAGTAAGGGCGATCTAGGACTCAGCCTCGATGGCGCATCAATCGAAGGCATGTCGCGATTGACCAAGGAGGATGGGTGGCCATTAGCGGAGCATCTCGAGTTTTAGGTTAGAGGGGTTCACGATAAATCGCGATCGAGGTGGTTCAAAGTCAGTATCGCGCGAGTGGGATGTAGGGTTGCTCACGCTTCGATTTCGTGTTGTGTGCGTGTGCCCGTTGGTGGAGGCGCTCGAGGTGATGGCATCGATTTGTGTGGTCGAGGCGCTTGAGCAAGGAGTCGGCGATACAGCGGTGGGATTTCATCGTGATAGCAGAGAGGTATTCAAATTTTTTTTTTGGTTAATTTTGATTTAATTTAAATTAATGTTTATATGTATAAAAATTAATTGCAGACGATTATAAAAAATATGCAGAAAAACAGAAAAAAAAATATGTTTACTGTGAAGATATGTAGATTTTTTACATATATATCTATTTTCAAATTTTTTTTATATAGATAAGGTTTAAAGAAAAATATATAGAAAATTTTATAGATACAATTCATAGATTTTGGAGTCTATATATATATATATATATATATATACACATATATACTATTTTCAAATGGATATCAATTTTCGAAATAAAATAGTAAAGATAAAATACGTATACATATTTTTACTTGTTTAAGATTGTTTTAAATAATAATTTATGGTTATTTTTTTATTTTATCAACTTGTTCAATTTATTCTAGTTACCAAGAAATTATTTAAAAGAAAATAGTTTGAAAATAAAATTTATAGCTAAATTAAGATTTTAGGTTGAATTAAAACTATTAAATGATAATTTGTTTTTCCATTGATTCAGATATTAACAAATTGTATAATTGATTTTACAGGGCCTTGAAATCGTGAAATCAAGTCGGAATTGGATTGGATTGCAAATAAAAAGGTGAGATCTTCTCACTCAATCAGATTTTTCTGATTTAATTTTAAATAGTTAAATTTAAAATTGTTGATTGTGTGTTTGGATGATAAATAATTATCAGTTGTATTGAATTAGACAATGTATGCCGCATAATAGCGGATGATATTATATTAAACCCATATACCGCGATATTCCACCTTGAAGTGGAATTGGTATTATATATGTATTTGAAGTGATTGATTTCTCGCATTATATAGCGGATGAGACCCTATACGTCGTATAATAGCGGATGATATTTTATAAATCCCATATACCATGATGTTCCACCCTGAAGTGGAATTGGTATTATGTATGTATTTGGAGTGATTGATTTCCCGCATTATATAGCAGATGAGACATTATGCGCCGCATAATAGCGGATGATATTTTATAAATCCCATATACCGCGATATTCCACCTCGAAGTGGAATTGGCATTTAATTATTGTGCTAACATTTGTGAATGCAGGGAAACAGGTTGGAGGGATCTGACAGGATTCCTCAAAATATTTGAATTTGTTTCAATATTATGTGTTGATTTTTTATAATCTGTGTGTGTGATCATATTTGTGAATGAAATCGTTGAAGGCTATAGTTTAGCCAAATATATTTTTGGTATCATAGGATACCGGAAATAAATAAAATTGGATTTTTAAAATTCAAGTTGAAAGTTATAGCAAAATTTATTTTTGAAATTTGGATAAATTTAAAAGAAGGAATTTTAAAAGGATAAAGTTTTATTTTTGAATCCTATTGAATAAATTCCAAGATATGGGAAAAGGTTTAATAAATAGATTTCGAGTGATATTATTCAAAAGTTTGAAGAATTTATTTAAAATACGGATTTTTAATAGTTTAGAAGAGATAAGAAATTTATTTTAAAAGGAAATAAGTTTAGAAATCAAATTTGGAATTTAATTTAGTATTTGAAAAGATTTTGGGAAATCAATTTGGAATTTAATTCGGTATTTGAAAAGAATTTAGAAATCAATATGAAATTTGATTTGGTGTTTAAAATAAAAATTTGAAATCAATCTGGAATTTGATTTGGTGTTTGTAAATGATTTTTGAGATCGATTTAAAAATCATATATCAGTGGATATTTGGGAATTTGAATTCACAACGGGAATTTAAAAAGCAAATGGAAATTTGTTTTAGAAATAAAGATTGCTTTATTTTTAAAAAGCGTGGAAAGGAATATACGGATTTGGAACGTAGATTTAAAATAAATCCAAAACGATTTATAAATTGATTTGAATGAACCATTTTAGAATGGAAGGTGTACTTTCCCTGGAAAGCCGAATATATTTCTAAAATAGCTTTTGAAAAAAACTAAAAGTTCTAGATATTGTTTTAAAAGGATATTGAGAAAAAAAATTTGGGTATTGTTTTAAATCTTTAAAGTAAAGATTATTTAATTAAGTATAGAAGGGATTATTTTAAAGATTAAATTTATATTTGTTTTAGAATATAGTTATTCGAATATTTATACTCTATCTACTAATTTTATTTTTAAAATTAGTTTGGATTTGAAGTTTTATCTAAGATATCGATATATTATTTTCATAACTAATATTCTAAAATAAAGTGTTTTTAAAATAGTTTTTACAATAAATATTTCCAAGTGTATGTGTTTGGATAAGTAATTTAAATTATTTTAAAGTATTCAAACTCGATAGATTTCCAGTGGAAATGAAAAAATGTTTGGAAATGCATTCCACTTGAGGAAATTGATTTGAAATTTGTTTTCAAAGGGTTGAAGTGTGAAAAGTGATTTGAAATTTGTTTTCAAAAAGATTGAAAGGTGAAAAGTGATTTGAAATTTGTTTTCAAATGGTTGAAGTGTTGAAATTAGATCTTGCAAAGATTTTTTTGTAAAAATAATTAAGGGAAAATTATTTAAAATATGGTGATTATTATGAATATTTATTGATAGTTAAATAACCGACTATCAATATTGGTCTTTAAATGGCATTTGAATTTCGATGTGACCGGGGGTCGGATTCCAAATGGATAGTCGAAACCCAATCGAACCTTTGTGATTGTGATGGATCTTTTGTTTAAAAGATCAAAGTGGAAAATTGTTGTGATTTGTTTGAAATCTGAATGTAACACTTGTGTTTTAAAATAAGCACTTGTTATTCAGATTAGCCGTGAGGACTTTGTGTCATAAAACCCATTCCGAATAATGATACGACGAAACAGGAATGCAATTGAAGACCTGGTATTTTTGAAAACGAATGGATTACCTATCGAATGTCTCTACACTGGGTTGCTCCGGTATAGAGATTTTATCACCCTTTGTGATGGAGATTCCTGACGTGATTAGTGAATATCTGGATTGGCAAAGGCTTCTTTTGAAGTGCCTTCGATTCCATTCGATCTTGAAACGTACATGTATGGATGTGTGTCTGACGTTACACTTTGAGACGTAAAGCTGGTTTCTATTAAATACTTTTCTGTTAGTGGCAAAGAATTTATTCTCTTAGCTTAACACCCTTCTCTGAGACATACGAGCTCAGAGGTTATGTAGTTGATGTTTACTAGTGATACATTCCCAATTTGGTAATGCGGCATATGAAGTGTTATTGATCATTTGTTGATCGAAACATGGATTTGTGAAAAAGTGTAGCTTTGTGGACGAATGCTGTAAGGTTATGAGGGTCGCGCCCTTTAGGGTATGTCATTTCCTTCTGGAAAAGGGTGGTGTCATGGTATGGAGCGCAGATACTTAACCTATGTTGTTGCTGCAAATTTATTTTACTTTTTGGTTGTTGCTTTGTGGTTGAGGATCCTCGAATAAAGGTCGCAAACGACCGGGGGATGACATACTCGTGTAGTAGTTACCTAGTTACAAAGGTAACCCGACCTTGTGTTGGTAGGGAGCTGGTTAAGTTCTCGGGGAATCGCTCCAGAGGCATACTCATGTGGTAGTGGGAAGTTCCTTAGCCTGACCATTTGTTGGAAATCCAATAATCAATATGCGCCTTGTACGGTTTTAGTTCTAGAACCCGCCATCTAATATGGTAACTATAGTAGGCATACTATAATGGTACGTATGCTGGCTAAGATTAATATTATACTTTCGAAAGGTTTTCTGCACTATGCATTAATAATAATATTATCAAAAAGGATTTTGCGTATCAAGCATGTTTGACTATCATAAGGATAAATCTCCTCCAATTGTGCGTTGGCATTGCATGTGTGCGGGGATGCCTTATGGTAGTTTCATTTTCCAAAAGCATAGCGGATTTCTTTTCTTTTCTTCGTGAAAATAACTGTTTTTAAGATCTCACACCAGTCCTATGACTGACATGGAGTTTATTGTTCCCTTTCTAAAATTTGGGTGCCATAATTTTTCACATAGACAGCCTAGAGTCAGGTTATCATCATTCTGGAGCAAAGTCAGAAAAGAAGTTGCTGTAGAGATATGAAGTTCAAGCTGGATGGCGAGACGTATCATTATACTATGTATTATCTACTGCGTTGGGATTGCTGCAAGCTCAGCTTTAATATAGATTAGTTGTACTAAATGCCTAGTGTTGAATGGTGTCGTTGTAAACTCTAATGTGATGTATGTAAAACTGATATAGTGCTTTTGTTTTAAAGATATTCATTTATCTATTATATGTTGTTACGCTGCGAAATGTAAGATTCTGTTATTGTTTCTGTTCCTTCTTCTACCTTCTTCTTTAACCCTAATGGTTCGGTTTTCCGGCATTCGATTATGTGGCATTTGATATAGTGGAAGTATTGATGTCGACTTTCGGGTGTCAAAAAATCGGTCATTACAATTTCTGTTGATTCACGAATAAAATCTGGACCTAAAACCAGCTTCTCACCGACCTCAAGCCAACAAGAAGGAGATCGGCATGGCCTTCTATAGTGTGCCTCAAAAGGTGCCATACCAATACTAGATTGGAAGCTATTATTATAGGAAAACTCAATAACAGAAATATGATCTTCCCAACTTCCACCAAAATCAAGAACACATGCACGAAGAGCTTCACGAGGTTGTTTCACACGCTCGGTTTGTCCATCAGACTAAGGATGATAAGCGGTGCAAAAATTAAGCTTCGTTCCCAAATATATTTGAAGACTCTTCCAAAATCCACTATTAAATAATGGATCACGATCACTAACAATATAAGTGGGAACTCCATGCAATTTAAATTTCTTTAACATAGAGTTTAGCCAAAAGAGGTACTGTCCGGTTAGACCGAACATGAATAAAATGAGCGGATTTTGTAAGTCTATCTACTATCACCCACAAACTGTCATGACCCGAATGAGAATGGGAAAGACCGACAACAAAGTCCATGGAGACTTGATCCCACTTCCAAACTGGAATGTCTAAAGGTTGCAATAACCCACCGGGCGTTTAATGCTCGGCCTTAACGAGTTGGCAAGTCATGCAACGCATAATGAAGTTAGCAATATTAGATTTCATTCCATCCCAATAATAAAGTCGCTTCATGTCCACGTACATTTTACTACTACCGGGATGAATGGTAAATTTAGAACAATGAGAATATTATATAATGTCGTTACCAAGATTACTAATATTTAGCACGATAATTCAACCTAATTTTCGAATGCTGCCACAACATCGATTTCAAAGTCTTTCACACCATCAATATTTCTATCCCTACAACTTTGGCTAAGATGAGCCAATTCGGGATCTTGCTTTTGTGCATCAAAAATATGGTCTAAAAGAGATGGATGGGCCTCAAGACTACATAAAACAAGAGATGAACATGAATCAGATTCACGATCTTGAATCTCACAAGTAGACAAAGTTTCAAGATCAATCCATCCGAATATCATCATAGAAACAACCGCTTATTGCTTACGACTAAGGGCATCAGCAACACGACTTACCTTTTCGGGAGTATAAAGAATATCAAGATCATAAGATGCAAGGTACTCGAGCCAATGTTTTTGATGCAAATTAAGTTCCTTTTGAGAAAATAATAACTTCAAAGATTTATGATCTGTGTAGAGAACAAATTTCTCTCCTAAAAGATAATGATGCCAAATTCTAAGGGCGAAAACAATAGACGTGAGCTCTAAATCTTGAGTGGCATATCTAGTCTCGGCAGACATTAATTATCTAGAAACATAAGCGATAACACGTTCCTTTTCATGAGAACGACTCCAAAACCAACACGACTACCGCCGGTATAAACAATGAAATCATTGATTCCCACGAGAATCACAAGAATAGGAGCATCAGAAAGGAGTTCTTTTAATTGATCCTCTTTCCCGAAAAGCTAAGACTTTCAAAAATTAATTAACTTCATGTAATCATCTTTTTAGAAAAAATTACTTATTACAAGTCAATTTACTATGTCTGACTGTCTCATCATAGCGTTTAAGAGATTTCTATCGATAATGTTGATCAAGCGCATCGACTAGAATTCTTAAAGCACTCAATGGGCAAAACAAAATCATCTTCTTTATGATAAACATGTCTCTTAAAAAATTTACGAACATTCTTTGCTCATTTTAAGAACAAAATTCAATTATACTTATAAATGTATCTTATTAAAAAGATTTGCAAATTTTAAATTGCTATTTTCATCCACAATCAATGAATGAAAAGCGGACTCGTCGAGATATTCATTGAATACTCGATTAATAAAATGGATGAAATAAGCTGGATAAACCGAATGACATCATGAGTCATTCACAAGAATCATAACGAGTGCGGAATGCGGTAAAGGGAAACGCTATCCTTCGCAACTCGTAGCTGGTGAAAACCGGTGGCAAGGTCGAGCTGAAAAGACCTTAGCACCACTCAATAGATCGCTTAGGTGGTAATCCTAAGACAAGCTCAAAAATACCGTAAGATTCACAAACTACTTAAATGAGAAGAATAACATTTTCCTCATCATGTGTGTTTAAAGAATAAATTGATGCCACCGAATTGGAATCGAAACCATTAAGAAAAATTAATAACATGCTTAACAGATTGAAAATGTTGAAGATGATTAGTCCTCTCGGGACATAAGATATGGGCTTCATAATTATTAATCCAATCATTTCCCGAAAATCAATTCTGAAGCCTAGGTAGCACATAACATGCAAATCGGATCGGAACGCATAATTACATAAAATAATCTCGACATCTTTACAAAGTAAACTAAGGGTTGCGGATCCACCAACCGGATTTGCAATTCTCAATGAAGTCATCAAACCCATGATATTTAAAGAAAAAATATCCACAAGTTCTTTTGATATGAAAGAATGAGATGCACCCGAATCAAAAAGAATTCGAATAGGAAAATCACAAAACAAAATAATGCCATCGAGGACAAAATGAGAAATACCTTGACCAAGAGAAGTGTTGTTTGGGGATTGCACAACATTCAACTTTCCCTCTCTCCTTCTTTGAAGTTAGGGACAATAAGACATAAGATCATCCGAACTTTTGCAATAGTGACAAGTAAGGGGTTTTGGACACTTATTTGCGTAACGGAGCTTTGAACTACAATTGTAGCATAACCCATGATTATGGGTAGGAGTCTTTGCTACATAAGTTACATGCTTTACTTTATTGTTGGGATTATGGCTTTTGAACATAATATATCTCTTCTTAGAAACCCTAATATCACCATCACTTCCCTTATCGGTGTCTTCAAGTCGAAGAGTGATATCTACAAGCTGGTCAAAAGGATCTTCTAATTTCAGAGGTAAAACCTTTTTAGGGTTCTTACTCAAAGCACAAATAAACCTTTGATTCTTTAAAAGATCCAAAAGTTGTTGGGCAGACATGAATACGCCATCCAGAGAAGGACTATTGGATTGACCAGTGCTCGGACTGCCAGATCTAAACATCTCTTTTTCTTTATAAAAGAAAGAAAGAAGAGGAAAAATGTTATTCTCAAAATGAATATCAAACAACCTTTATTGATAAAACAAGGAATCATAAAAGAAATTAGGATAGAACGGGTCCTAAGACTCGAATTAAATCATAAGGCACGTTCCTAAGAAAGACTTAGGACAATGATCCTTGTTACATTATTCTATATTGTTCCGAAGTTTGGCACTCATACCAAGCTTCATGCCCCAACTCTATACTTACACTAGCCAAGGACACTACGGAGTAATCCGTCGACTAGTGCGAAGAATAAGGCTGTTGAGGAGCGACCATCTGTGTATTGCTTTATGCGAGTACCGATATGCTAGATAACATATCGCTTTCATTTCAAGAGGAAATTCGACGTATCGATACAAACTCAAAGCTACTACACAGTGGCTATGTGGTCTTCAGAAACAAATATAAAATAAGCATAACCCAAAATCAGTCAAAGATATTCATATCACTAAGGCGGAAACATATATGAATACAACACATAAGAGTGTACATCAAAGCAATGGTCATGTAAGATCCACGAAATCACAAAAGAATATTACAAGTGCTAGACGAAAGAATATGCATACAACAAGGTGTCTTTATCCCGAATGTATAAATGAAAAACTACTAAGCTATGTAGTTAGCCAAAAGTCAGATGATAGACCCAAATAAGAAGTCAAGCAGAAGCACCTAAAATACCTCGGTCTAATCCGAGTATTATTTAAGAAGAAAATAATAAACGGATTAGTCTAGCTACAAATATCATATAAAATGAGATAGGATAAGAGATACGACAAAAAAGTATGATAACAATAATGCCATACTGTGATAAGTATACATTAGATAATATTTATTAAGTATACATTGATACTTGGGCTTAGCTATTTTTCTCATTCAGATTTTCTCTATCTGGGTTCGCTGCCTAAGGCTGGTCCCTAAAAGGAATATTTTTCCTAGGAGAATATCTTTTTAAATTAAAATATTTTATACCCTTCTAGTGGATCCAGAAAGGGCAAGGGAAGAGCTAAGGACCATATGTGAGTGTTAAGTAATTATTTTAGATTTTTAAGTAATTTAAAATAATAGGGTTTCCAATAGTTGTAGGTTTTCTACAATTTCGGGATAACCTTTATGCAAGTTTATTTATAGTTATTTTAAGTAAAGTTTTGATTTTTTTAAAGTCTATTTTCTTTTAGCTATTCAATTTCAGTTATTTGCAATTATTTATTGTTAGTTATAGCTTTGCCAATTACTTATAATTATTTGCAGTATTTACAGTTATTAGTTGTTATTTACGTTTTATTTACATCCATTCCTACGATTGGGATTTCTTCTGTAAATGTCAATTTCTTTTTAATTCCCTCTTTACGCGAATGGAATAAATAGAAGAAAACAATTCGTTAATACGAACTAAAATATAAGAAAACCGAATTCATAGAAAATGTGATGTAAAATATGAAAGACTGCAATAAATTGGACTTAGTCTGAAATAGGCAAATTTAAGACATTTGCAGCCATAGTTACAACATGTAATTATATCTAAAAAGAGAAAATAGAAGAAATTGTAGAAGTAGCTTATTTTTATGTACTTAGACCTTGGGTTAATTTAACAAGCGGAATTATAACACATGTTATAATTAGAGACTACAATTAAGTAGAAAGGACAGGAAAAGCTTATTTTAAGACTTAAATTAAGTTAATAAGCAAATAAAGAAGAAATAACAGAAGAGGCTTACTTTAATAAACTTAGACCTTGGATTAAGTTAATAAGCACGGTATAGAAGATCTCCATTGTAGGCCCAAAGGAGTAGTCCTTTACCGATGTAGAAGATCTGTATTGCAAGCCCAACATGGTAGTCCTTTACAGATATAGAAGGTCGGTCTTGTTGGCTAGTGGTAGTCCTTTATCGATATAGAGGCTTATTTAAAACATACATTAAGTTAATAAGCAAAATAGAAGTAAGACCCAGACTAACCGCATTCCATTTTTCAGTTTTGTCTCAGAATATGTTTGACGAGGCTAGGGCACGCTTATGCTAGAGTAGTGGTAAATAATAGGTCAATAAATAGAAGTTCAAATCAGGGAGATTTGGAGAAGGAGCGCAATTAGATGTTGTTTTTAGACAAGACCCATACCAACAGTGTTCCCTTTTAGTCAGACACATGTGGTCTCACAATAGCACAGATGATGCAAGGGCACGCTAATGCCAGAGCAGTGGTAAATAAGAGGTCAACAGGGGGAGCAACATATAGTGCGAGCCTAATGGTGGTCAAGCATGCGGCCTCGGTGCTGGCTGATAAGTCATTATTGAGTTCCAAAGCGCTAAGTAAGTACATATTGCATAGGGACAAATAGAGTCTAGTCCATAGTAATAGTTGTCTGTTACGTATGGACCAACAGGTTCTAGTCCGTATCTTTTGCATAGGGGCCAATTGTTCTAGTCCGCAGTAGACATAATAGAGATAGAAGGCCGATCAAAAGGTAGAATTAGGACTTCAGCCTAATTAAAGTAGAACTAGGGTTTCAGCCTAATCAAAGCAGTTATCTAAGAAAAGTGCAAACAATCTAATCGAACTATCTAAGCCAAGTGAACAATTAAACTGTATTTTATTCCAGCTTTATCTTTTCCTTTATTTTCTTTTATACAGAACTGTTGCAAAGTCTATTATCATTACCCTGCTTAAGAATACTAGTAACCGCTTTCATTCACCAGACTTTTAGTCTGATCGACTCCTGTATTTCCTCTGTTCCCTCATAGGCCAGTAAAGGTAGGGATATTGGATTTCGGACTCCTTTGGAGGTTCTGCTACGTAGATTTTCTTCGTGTATTGTACTTCTTATTTTTTAGTTTTTATTCCATTTGCTGTACTGGTACTTTTCCTTGGGAGGGACAGTTATTTTATGTACTCTGATGTTAAGATAATGTTTTTCACTAGACATGGATATTTGGTATTTTAGACATATTTGGTTTTATGAAGTATTTATGAAGTTTGGTTTTTAATTAGTTATTGTTTTAAATGTTTCCGCTATTTTATTTATTTTGTCTTGTGAATCTTAGTCTCTGTAAGTTTTTAGCTATACCTACAACACACCACATCTTTTAGTGTGCTTTTTTGGTATACTAAGGGGTTTAGGGTGTTACAAAACCAAACAGAACAATATATAATCTCGCATTGCAGTGGAAAAACATATAATATTATATCAATGATCTTTAGAATACATATTTAATATCATACATCAATCAAAGTACAACAATCAATCACTAATCGTCAGCCTAGACAGTTTTAATAACTTTTCCTTACAGATGCTGATAATTCAAACAAAAAAGCAGCGGAAAAATTAAAATATACATGGAATACGACAAGAAGACTTCTATCTCTCCTGTTGAGGCTCCAAAAGCACCAAATCAAAAGGTGTAAATATACTCGGTCTGTCCCGCGCATTGAAAGGGAAGAACGTCCGGATCTGTCTAGTAAACCAGCATGAGAAAAACACATCTCAACTGAATTTATTTTAAATTTATCAAAGCGTTCTTTATCAAAAGAAAGTTATCTCGTAAGACAAGCCCACATATAAACACGGATGGGTTTTTACCTTACGATAACCAAAACATTTCATATAAAATCCTGTTATATCATTACTAGTGTCTATTATACAAATAATAAGAATCATAGCTGAAATTTTTACATTGATTAAATTCCTTTATATAGCCCAAAGTGATAATATAAACAAAATGGCTGGCACATAGCGAAGTTTGGATTTTCATAAAAATGACCAGGTGAATGGACTACCTTCTGGTAGTGCATCTCTAAAAGAATGTATCAAGGATCCATTACAAAGATCCTCTACCAACACAAGACCATCCTACATAGTACCGAATTTATCTTCCCCCAATTGTTACCAACCTATCAGAGGTCCCTCATAGCATACATCCACAATAATTTACATAACGAACGTCATATGGGGAAGAAATACATCTAGAAGCCGATGATCATATCCTGATAGGAATGGCCCACTAAGCCCTGCTTCATCTAACCCTGTTTTTTTCATTTTCGGTTGATGAGGCTTGAGGTAATGATCACCTTTCACATATCACATCATCTTTGAATGCCACGTTGCCATTTCCGTTGACTACTAATTGCCTTCTACATAAATACAACCCTTGAGCTCATATGTCTCAAGGAAGGTGTTAAGCTAAGAGAAGTTGCCTTCTCCACCACCATAGATAAATGTTTGTAAAATCCAATGTACATAATCTCAAAAAATGCACTATTAGACATCCACCATAGAAGTTCTCCAGCAACAGGACAAACTGAAGCTACTTTCCTACCACATCCTGTTGGGAATCGCCCCTAGGATCAATAGCGAATAGTCCTTGCATTGGATATTTCAGAACAAAGAGACTATTGCTACTGTATGTACGCTAGGATTTTAACCCCAAATGATCAACAAGCGGTCCTTCATTACGAAAATCCTAAATATAAATATCACTAACAAACCTACACAATCATTGCATATTGTTCGGTCCGAAGTGGTTTTCGGACAAACCGATCTCGGTCTTTTCGCACCAACAACGCAAAAGCATTACTCAACCTCATACAGAAACCAAGTCTCGTAGACTTATCACGTTCTCAACTTTCAACTTGCTATCCATTGGCTAAGAAGGAAGCTCGGTAGATAGGAGCAATCACTCCACACTACTCTAATCAATATTCTCAACAAAAACAATAATCAAGCCCACACAATCGGTTACGTACTAAGTGTACGACCAAATAGTTTCCACATTAAGTGGAGAAACTAAAATGGCCAAAAATATAATTTAGCACTTAAATAGTCACAAGGCCTAATTTATTAATCTTCTATTTATTAAATCACTTTTCTAAATCATTTACTTCAAATTACCTTTAAACAGATATATTCTTAAAACCATTTCAACATTTCAATATTTGGAAAACATTTCATAAACTTATTATAGTAATATGTGAATTCACAACTTATTGTATTATCAAACTATTTAAACTCCATTTTAAAATATCACTTCCCAAAACATTCAGTTTAAGGATTTTTCATTTTAAAAATGCGAATACATTTCCTTTAATAAAAAACCATATTTAGCTCATCAAATTAAATTGATTTCACATTTATAAAACAGTGTTTATAATACACATTTCTATTTTATAAAAATTACTTTTATAAAATTCCTTTATTAACCAATTTCACGTTTATCTCATTTATATGACAAAATCCCAATATAAGTTTATCTAATTATAAATTTCATCTAAAACTTCATTTTAACACTTCTAAAACTCATTTAAAATTCCATTGCTTTTATTTATAAAATATCAATAAATCTCATACATAACGCATTTATAATAAGTTCAAAATTCTCAATTTAACTTATTTTACAAAATATTTAACTTCATATTTCAAAAATCATATTTAAGTGTATTCCACAAAGCCTTAATTTTTATAACATAAAAATTATAACTTTTTATTTATTTAAAATAAATCCATTTCTATAATCATTCGAAAATTAATAAAACATATATATTTTGAAAACCACTTTAAAATCCTTTTAATCTGAAATCAAAATTTTAGTATTTTAAAATTCCAAAATATGGCCCAATGTTGCAAAAGTACTAAATTAGGGGATTACACCAATAATAGCAATCATGTCCACATCAAATATCACATAATACAACATACATAATAATATGTGTTAATAGATATCAACCATAGTGAGGAATCCTGTTGGATCCCTCTAGGCTGTCACCTGCAACAAATATACATTTGAGAAAATATGTACCATGTCTACTTCGAGACAAATGCATGTACAAAGGTTCATCCGCTCACACACGGGAACGTATAGGGTCTCATCTGCTCTAATAGGCAGGATTATATTCAACTACCAATAATATAGTATAACATCTAAACAATAATCAAACAACATAAAGTAAATGTATTCCTACTTACATAAAAATATAAGCGTGCCAGAGAGAGTGAGTTTTACTCACTTCGCTTGCAGTCGTCGCGCAACGTTTTATTTAGATAAAATTAACTGTGCATTTAATTTTACCCAAAATTCCTAGCAGCTCCAAATCCGTCCATACCAGCTCTAGAATGTAGTTCTCGACAATAAAAATCTAACGCAATTCATTTCATACGAAACGGACCTCGTACGAGCAAGTTGAGTTAATTACCTTAACGAGATAATTACTTATAAATTAACTTAAAGAATTGAATTTAAAAACTTAACCCTGACTGTTAAATTTTCATTCTCCTCCCAGGCACCCTTCTTCATGCGTACACCTTTTGTTTTTTTATATCCTTCGTAATCGATCACCACCCAACGAATGAACCACTGCCAGCGTCGAACTACGCCTCACTTAACCTCACCCAGACCCACACTGCCACCGCCCCTCCTCCCTACGTGCTTGTGCCGAAGACGAAGCCCCAAAGTCACCCATGAAACGAAGGAACAAGCAGATGATCAGAGCTCGATTCCCATCGCCCGCCACGCCAAAGATGATCTTGACCGATAGACTGGTAGAGCTCAGCGAGCTATCCATTTTTCGTGTGGAAGCCGAAGCATGATATGACGTTGATCTAGAAAATCGAGGAGGAAGATGGTTAAGTTTTGGACGTTCGTTTCTTAGTGGCTGTTGTGGAATAGTGGATTAGTGTTTATATGTTTAAGGTCCTTATATAGATGACTACAAAACACCATTCATCGCCAAATATTTTGAACTCCACTTGAAGCATGCCACTACGCATTCCTAATGTTTTACACCTTTTTCGAGCATAATATAATATATAGGAATCTAATTCCATCACATTTGGAAGATAGGTTTTCGAATCGAGATATTTTATTTAAAATTCCTTTAATAAATTTCTATGCATTTCGAATTCGTACGATCAAATGCTAAGTCCAATCGACAAGAAATTTAAAAACCTATAATAACTCATTATTACGGATTCGATGAAACTGATTTCGTCGGAATCCGAGATAGTATCAAAAATGACTATTTTTACATGTTAATTAAATTATAAAATTTTCAATTTCTATTTATTCGCTTTTAATTCAATTTTAAAAGATCTCTATCTCCATTCTAATTCAAATAGAATGTAACGACCTATAAATTTTAGCGATTTTTATAATTTAATTAGATGAAATTTTTGATGAAAATAAATAATTAAAATTTAGCAATGAAAACTTGATATTTGGAATGTGTCTATTTAAACATAGCAAATGGCAGATTTTCACTAGTAAATATGAAGGTTAGTTTCGTTGTCTAATTTCCAGCTTTAATTTAAATCAGTAAATTTGATGAAATTAAAAAGTTTTCGAAATCTAAATATTTTTTATATAACAAAAATGTAAATCATTTTCTAAGTGAGACATCATAATTTGTTTCGCAAAATTTGGACTGTTCTATCTCCATTGTTCTTATTTTCGGTGAACTAGCAGTAGTTTGGCAACGAATATCGACTTTTGATAGGATGGCTGTATCGCTCATATCTGTGTATCATTATGTTTATCTCGTCATGATGATCTCTATAGTATGCTTATTTGTACATTCCGGTGTCTAGTACGCAGCGAAAACAGTAAAACGGTCAGCCGTATCGGTACCCGTTCGAGTCTATTTGTTTTTCCTTGACCATTCAATCACCTACCCTGTAATTTAATAGATATTTGCTATTATAGTTTCTGAAATTTAATACCCGACTTTCACTATTCCACTACTTCAATAATTTGGTTCGTTGATTTCATTTGCTGCCATCCTTTCAATTTGTTTTCTGGTTCATGAAAAATATAAATTATATATAGTTTTATATTTTACCGGCAGCACACTTTCCATTTGTCGTGAAATGCCGTCTTCTTGCTGCTTGTCCTCCTTCCCAACCTTCTGTCGCTGATCACTTCTACCATCCCCTCTCCACGAAAACCCTCCGGCCTCCAAATCCGACCCTCGACGACCTCCCCCTTTTCATGGTAGCCTCCTCTTGCCGTGCCAAGTTTGCATTGAACCATCTTTAAAAAAAGGGGCTTTACACCGAAGGTCCATATTTTCGATATTGTTGTAAGAAAAGTCCCTATGATAATAAGTATGTAAATTAAGTCCCTGCTTTTTGTAAATCAGAAACCGTAAACTATCTTACGTTTTTTTTATAAAAGTGCAAGTTAACTTGCGCTTTTCAAAATTTTAAATTTTTTTGAAAATTTCAAAATTTTAAAAAAAATTCAAAATAGAAAAGCACAAACTAGCTTGCGCTTTTCTGATAAAAGTTGCAAGTTAGCTTGCATTTTCTGTCAGAAAAGTGCAAACCACCTTGCATTTTCTATTTTTTTTAAAATAGGGACTAAATTTATATACTTATATATACAGGAACTTTTCCTATAACAACATCAAAAATAGGGACCAATAACTCGTTTCTTGTTAAAAAAATAGCCGAACCAGCACGTCAAACCCACGTCATCTCGCTCGCCTACATCAAAGCTATAGCCACGTCAGTGCCCAAAGGATCTGCCTCTTAACCAAGCCTTGCCCATGAAACCAGCTCCTCAACTCGCCTGCACCCGACCTGATTTGCCCACCAAACCCATCAACCCACCCTCTCCACTAACGCCTCCATTTAACCATCTTCACCCTAATGTTGAGCTAACCATTCCCCATACCAACCCACGTCAGCCAAGTCTCCACTGTTTCTAGGTCTTGCCTCTCCGCCGACAGTCCCACTTCCTCACCTCCATTGCCCCCAGATCTACCACATGCCACTTCACCCGATTATGCTCAGCCCCCTCCTTCCTATCACCACACGTCCGCCATCTCCCAGGTGGCAGCCTTCCCTCCATGACAACACAACTTGCCGAAACATCTCTAAGACCAACCCGCACCCTACGCCTTCATACCTGTAACGACTCGTAAATTTTAACCATTTTAATAACGTAAATAACTGAATTTTTATGAAATTTTAAACAACTGAATTTGGAAATTAAATTTTGATATTTGGAATACGTTTTTTAACATAGCAACTGATAAAATTTTATTGGAAAATACGAAAGTAAATTCTGTTGTGCAATTTTCGATTTAAATTCGGTTAATTTGATGAAAATTAAATGTTTACAAAATATGAATAATTTTATATAATAAAAATGTAAATAATTTTCTGAGTAAGACGTCATACTTCGTTTCGCCAAATTCGGACTGCTATAGCCCAGTTTATCTTATTTTAGGCGGACTAACTGAGTTTGGCAACGAAATATCGAGTTTTGATAAAATGATCAAATCATTTGTATCTATGTACCATTCTGTTCGTCTCGTTGTCCTGATTTCCGCAATATATTTATTTCAGTATTTCGACGTCCAATACGCGTCGAAATTCGCGAAATGATTTCCGCATCGTTTTCGTATTTAGGCCTTTTGGGTTTCTACGTATTTTCATATATCCATCGTACAATACCAACAGTTGTATGCATTTATATTGCCTAAATTCTCATGCTTGACTTTCACCATTCTTATGATATCAATTTATATTCTAGTTGTTCAATTCTTTTCAGGTTCTTAATTTCTCATTTCTATTCTGTTAACTTTGAAAAAGAAACATATGCATATATATGAAGTGATCCAAGTTCATATTTTTGCTTAGCTGTTCAATTTCTTCTTGTTGTGTTGAATCTACCTCTCACGCAAAACCACACAATAGCATCACGTGAACAAGCCTCCTAGCTCGATCATCCCTTCCTAGCACCACTGACCTCCTCCGCTTACCACCACATAACTTCACGGTTCCCTTTGTCGCCAACCATGCTTCCACATCCGCACTCACCACAGCACAAAGCATAGCCCACAACCCCAACGCATCGATCAAACGCCCATCGCCCACAACCTCTGCCTAACTACCCTTTGACACAATAATCCCCCTCCGATTTTCCACCAGCGCATCACCCTCCTACTGACCGAACCCACTCCACCATGCATTGCCCCTTTAATCCCAGACCATACCTGAACAACCGAGCGACCCTCCAACCTCCTCTCTCCACCACTCCCGCAAGCTCCGACCTAGATCCTCCACACAGTCACCGAACCCTACTGGATCTCCTCCACTCCACCTATCAAACCTGCTACCTACCCTGTTGCCCAACAGACCCGACCACCTATCATCTGCTTGCTTACACCTACCGAACTGGCTAGCCTCATTCTCCTGCGGAACACCACCACAACAAGCAGCTACCTGTATGTCTTTATATATTGTGAGTTTTATATATTATAAGTTATATATCGGTTTGCAAATATATTTACCTGATTTCGATAGCTCTTGTACATCACATGTATGTGTGTGTATATATATATATATAATAATTTGTACGTGGGATTATAAATATGACTGATTTATATATATTACATATACATATCATATGGTTGATAATGGGTACTCGTTTGAAGGATGTATGTATATAAATGTTAGTACATATATTTAAATTTATGTCAATATCTGGAAATATCTTTGTAATAGTTTTAATATATATATACACACACTTGATTTTGAATATATGCTTTTTAAAATATATATAATATAAGGAGTTCATTTTAATATGTGTTTAATATTAAATATTGATTTTAAAATATATATAAATATTTTGATTTTATTTGATGTGTTTTTAATTAAAAATGATTTTCGAAAAATATATATATAGATTTTATTCTAATATGTGTTTAAATTTAAAATATGATATATATGTGTGTGTGTGTGTGTGTGTGTTTTATATATAAATTCACTTATATAACTGATCTTCATCAAATCCAGTTCATTGTGCTTTACTTTTGTCTAACCGCTGCCTAAATTGTGCGCAGCAGCTTTTTGATTTGCTCGTGTCCATATCCGTGTGTATGTCCATGTCATCGTCTTCACCATCGTTGCTCTTTGGCCTCAAAAGGTGAGCAATCACTCACGATTAACATTCTTATATTTAGTAAATTCAATTCACATGAAATGACGATTGAAATAAGCTCTTAAATTTCAATTGTTAGTTATTTAATTGTTAAGTATGGTATGCCGTTATCTGTAACTGTTTACCTATGGTATATGACACTATATCCTTTTGTATATATATTACATTTAATTTGTTACTGATGATATATGCCTATTCTTAATTGTTATATTTTATCATATTTGTTCTCACTCTGCAAGTTCCAAGTTAGTTTAGAATTTCCTATGGTTGAAATGATACATACTCGAACGATCATGTTGAATAGGGGAAAATTGTTTTGGGTCGAAATGATAAACCCAAGCGATTTTCATTAATTTTGAATTTTGGGATTGCGGGTTGAAATGATATACACCCGTAAATGTTAAATTTCATTTGCGGATTGAAATGATAAAAATCCGTATTGCGTTACCATTGGATAAAAAATTATATGCGGACATCGTTGGTCTATATTTTGAAAATGATTTCCAAAGTTTTGAAAGGAAATATGTAGGTTTTAATAAATATTGATTTTTAAAATATAATATATAAATGTTATTTTACATATGTCTGAATTTCAGATTTTTAAAATTTTATGTTTTGGAAAATTTTAATTTATATGTTAGTTTTCAAAATAATTTGTAAGATTTTACTAATAATTTTTACTATTTTAAAATATATAAAAATAGATTTGATATAAAATAAGTTTAATAATAAGAATTAATTTAATAAAATTTAATTTAATTAGTATATAACATGTTTAGGTATTTATTAAAAATTATATTTTAAAAAAATAGATTTTTTATAACTATAATAAATTAAGGTTGGGAAGATAAATTGAAATTGATTTGAAATTGTATTTGTTTAAGAATTATACTTAAATAAAATTAAAGTGAAACTTATTGAATTTAAGATTTTAAGGATATGACTTTATAACTTGATTATTGACTTAAGGTGATTAAATGAATATATTCAAATTTGAATAAATTGAAATGGAAAATTTAGTTTTATTTAAATTTGTAGTTTGAGATTTTTTTAAATGATTATTGGATTGATTAAGTGAATATTTCAAAACTAAATAATAGTAAAGTTAAATGTTGAAATATAAATGAAACTTATATTGAAAATGTTTGAATTTTTAGACTTTGAGTCTTATTGGAATTAAAGAGATAGTTCAAACCTGGATTTGAAATTGATAAAGATCGAAATGTTTATTAAGAATTTGAATTAAATCTTTAACCTTTTAAATTGAAAGTGTTGAACTAGGATTGATTTAAATTGAATTTTGGAATTTAAAATTTACGTTTCTGAAATTTATATAAAACTAGGAGATATTAAAAGTGTTGAACTAGGAGATATTATATACTTATCACAGTATGGCAACTATTTTAAATTTTGGTGCAAAATTATATCTTTAACCTTTTTGAATCGATTTGTGAAATTAAAGGCAACTATCTTTATTATATAAAGTATTTTCAGTATATATAAACTATTTTAATATATAAATTATTTTAATATATAAACTATTTTAATTTATAAATATTTTAATATATATACTATTTTCAATATCTAAAGTGTTATAATTTCCAAAGTGTTATGATTTCAAAATTGTTATGATTTCGAAAGGGTTATAATTTGAAAGCTTACGATTTTGGGAATGAATATTATTTTAAAGTAAATAATGATATAAAATTGATATAGTTTTGAAAGGAATATTACATATTGATATGAAGTATGAACTATTTGAAATAAAATGACCACGGTGTGAAACAAGCATTTGGTTGTTAAAGAGACCGGGCTAAATGAGGTCGCACCTCCAATCGGGCACATTTCTTCTATACCATTCTATTGCTTTTGTTATTTGATTGAGTGCACCTTTGATATGAGAGTGTGTCACAAGGTGGGCGGCAGTAGCTGCTATTAGTTACCACCAGTCCGGGAGTGCAATTGGTATATCTACTCTGGCATTGCCTCGCGTGCCTTGTCACATGCCTTATCGCGCCTTATACGAGTTCGGTTTGCACCATGCCTATGGAGTGCCCTTTGATAGACTCTAGTTTACAAAGGAGTTACAGTACTGTATAGACTAAGGGAACATATAAAATGTATTAAGGCAGATATGGGTAACGTCTTAACGCTATTTTAATACTTTACTTTACTATAGACATATTATAATAGCATATATTACTACATAGTAGATAGTCCCATAGATCCTTAGAGGATGGCAATCCCAAGTATCCTTTATGTTAATTTGTATTTTAGTTGAAATTTCATTTGAGTTGAATTTACTGATATAAGAATGTTAATCCTGACTCTAGTGTTTCTGTTTTTCTTTATGCACGAGTCAGACTGAGTGTCACATCATTTGAGACTCACCTTTGGAGATTGGAGCTTTGTTTGAAGATTTATATATCCAGCTTCCAGTTATTTC
Source organism: Allium cepa (assembly GCA_030765085.1). Classification (NCBI taxonomy): domain Eukaryota; kingdom Viridiplantae; phylum Streptophyta; class Magnoliopsida; order Asparagales; family Amaryllidaceae; genus Allium; species Allium cepa. The sequence goes on from CM060931.1 coordinate 311,731,406, forward strand.
AGTTTATTTCTGTCATTATGTTCAGACTCATCGGTTGCTTATGTATTAGAGATTCATTCGTATTTGAGATTCTGTTTTATTTTGTTTTAGACTCTAATGTTTTATAGTAACTTCATGAACTATTACTCTTCTATTCCTCTGCTTATTGTTTTAATACTCTGCGCTTGTGTTTCTATGATTGATTTATGTACTGTATATGTTGAGTTTTGCCAAATGCAAATTAACAATCTGTTGTTTGAGCAATTCAAGTCTGACATGTGCGGATGCGAATGTTTCGAAATAGCGGGTTGTTACAATACCACACGCAGCTCGACAAGCCATGCCATTTTGTCATGTCTATAGCTCATGTGACAGCTTAAGAAGAAAAGCATGTAGCATATATATACATGCTCGTATATAATTACTTGTGTATATATACATGTGTGCATTTTTTTATACATATTGAGTTTATATATTGGTTTGAAGTAATGAATTCATGTAGTATTAGTATACATATAATAGTATATATTAGTGTACATATAATATATTGGTTTTAAGTAATGATTTCATGCAGTGTACATATAATATATAATTCATGTAGTATATATATTGATTTAAATATGAGATGTTTAAAGATTTTTATTTTTATTTTATGTATTTGATTTGTAAATATAACGTAGAGGTTTCATTTTCAGTTTTAATATGTGTTTTCAAATGAATATTGTTTTTGGAATGAAAGGAAAAATAATATAATATATATCTTGTTTCATTTTATATAAAGCTAGTTTGATTCGTTTTCATAAATTCCAAGCTATCAACTTTGCTCGTCGAATTCATGTTCATCGTGTCGTGCTTTGGAATTTGTGCTTGGATTCGTCGCATCTTGTTCTTATTATTTCTATAACCTCAACAGGTAAGCAATCACTCACGATAAACATTCTTATATTTAGTAAACTTAATCAACATAAAATGACAATTGAAATATGCTGTTAAATTTGAACTGTTGAGTTATTTAATTGTTGAATATGATATGCCATTATCTGCAATTGTTTACCTATGACATATGACACCATAACATGTTGTATATATTATATTTAAACCGTTAATGATGGTATATGCCTGATATTGATATGTATGTCATTTTATAATATTATTCTATTTCCTCACTTTGCAAGTACCCTGTTTGTTTAGGAATTCCTATGGGTTGAAATGATGCGCACCTGAAAGATCTTATAGAATAGGGAAAAATCGTTATTGGTTGAAATGATAAACCCAAGCAATTTTCATTGAATTTGAATTTTGGGATTGCGGGTTGAAATGATATTTACCCGTAAATTTAAATAATCGAGGATTGGAATGATAAATATCTACATCACTTTACCACAGGATAGAAAATTATATATAGACACCGTTGGTCTATTTTGAAAAATGATTTCCAATCTTTTGAAAGGAAATATGTAGGTTTTAATAAATATTGATTTTTAAAATATAATATATAAATTTATTTTATATATGTGCAAAATATAGATTATAAAATTATATATTTGAAAATTTTAAATTTATAAGTTAGTTTTAAAAATGCAAATTTTAAGATTTTGCAAAATAATATCTCCTAGTTCAACACTTTCAATATATATTTCAAAAATGCCAAAAAGAACGCCATGTTCTTTATTTTATTCACCAAGCCATAAATATTAATAAAACATATCAATGCCAATTGCAAAAATTGGTGAAACACAAATTTCAGAAATCATTATTTAGAAATCCAGAAATCACAAAGGCGGAGGCCTAACACAAATGGGAGCATGAAGACTCACTAACACGTGTATCATAAATGAGATTCTATCCCATGAATCTAATAGCGACGCTCCTAAAATGATACACCCCATGCACAGTTGCACATCGACGCACCAAAAAGATACGCCCTATGCCTAGTCGAACATCGACACACCTAAATAGATACGCCCCATGCCTAGTCGAACATCGACGCACCTAAAAACATACTCCCCATGCACCGAATTCTCGAGCCGATTGCTCCATGACGGTCCAAAGAACGTGGGTCGCTAGCCCATAAAAATGAGATGAAGCTCCATAAAATCGGGGTATAATCCCCTACATGGACAAAGAGATATCGCATATTGCTAGTCTAAACATAAAATGATCACCATCAATCAATAAGAAGTGTAAATTACACTAAGCTAGTAACAAATGAGTTTAGCTTCATGTCCGATAAACATAGGCTTAACTTAAATGTTTAAAAAAAATTGTTGATTACCACTTGAAAATTATCACGAGATTTCAATCGAACAAGTCCACAAATTAACCGACGAAGTGAACACAAGCTTTTCATACCACTTGTTTTGCTAAGTCATTTAATTAGGTTTTTCGTACGAATGAGGTAAAGGTTTGTATATGCTAATAGATTGGAAAACGGTTTCAAAAACGAGCTTTGTATGTAAAATAACGTTGAAATCATTTTTGTGAATGAGTTTGAATATTTACTACCAGTATAGATACCTTTGTATTTTAAAGTGAAAAATCATAGAAATGATTATAAGAACAATCAATCACCAAAAATTCACATAAGATGACATGAATCAAAACTATAGAAATCGATATCAAATCCATCAAATAGATATTTCCAAAAATCCAGAAAAAGAAGTCATCTGTAACGACCCGCAAATCCGTACCCCTTGAGTCAACACTATTCTTCAACAATCAACTCAAGTTGCACAGAAATACGAACCATTTGGGTTTAAGAAGAAGAGGTAGAAGAAGAGAAAAACAAAATCAACATAAGAATCTAACCATCGCAGCGGAATAAAATATAATAGATAATAAATAATCTTTACTCAAAATCAAATATAACTGTTTACATACATTACATCATCAGAGTACATCAGTCACAACTCACATCAATAACATACAATGAATACACCACAACTCAAACAGCGGAATATATATATATATATATATGTATGTATATATATATATAAAGTACGACTATACGTATCGTCAATCCAGCTCGTCTCCTGAGCTCCACAGCATCATATCCTGTATTCTATAATACTCGGTCTGACCCAAGCATTACAGTTAAATAATACCCGAGTCAGTCTGGATTACCAGCGTGAGAAAATCACACCCAATTGCTTATTAAAGTTTCAAAATCCTTTGAAAACAAAAGCATCTCGTAAGACCACGCCACAAATAAACATGTCGGGTTTTTACCTTACGATAGCTAAAACAATTTCTATAGAAATCCTCTGATATTATAATAGGGTCTATATACAAGTACTTATAAAATAGCCGAAATTGTTACATCTATTAAATTCCAGCTACTAGCCACAAAAGTGGGTAATACAAACAAAACTCGTACAAGGCTCGTAGGGAGAATGGATTTCCAACAATGACTAGGCACTGGGGTACCACCTGTCACAGTACGGGGCCTAGATCACCGTACCGAGGATTACTCCCTTCATCCCCTGCAACACAAGGCCGGAACCATTCCTTACTGAACAGTCCCGAACAAGATAAACCCCGTGGTTGGCGCGACCAACCACCCACTAAGCCGAAATATATATAAGGGACATCTAGACAGGGGAATTATCTTGTCCTGCTTGGGCATGACCCACCTAACCTTGCTGCATATCCCTTGATTTTCAGTCATTCCCGGTTGATGAGGCTTGAGGCTAAGCGTTACCTTTAGAACGTTTTCACTTAGAATGCCCATCGTCCACCTGACGATGTTTCGCAAGCATTCATCCATACAAGTCCGTCCCGGGTTCGAACGGAATCGAAGGCACTATTCCTACTACATCCATTTTGGAAATATCCTCAGGATTAGTAGCGACCAGCCCTTGCACTTCACTGCTCCATCTTCGACTCCGAACACGTTTTTCGCACGAAACGTACAAACCGGATCGAAGTGGTTTTCGAGAAATAAATCTCGATCCCGGCCTCTTCGAAACAATCAACGCATTTGTCCAATATTGATAGTCGGTTATTTAACTATCAATTAATATTCACAACATCCATCACACAATAAATAATTTCCCAAATTATTTATTTATCTCAAAATTTCTTCACAAGATATATTTCTATTTTCAATCCTTTGAAAACAGTTTCAAAACCACCTTTCTTTTCAGAATAAAACTTCCCAAATATTTTCTATCTTCTCTGAAACCACCAAATACAAAACTAGATTTAAAAATAATTTAAAACACTTTACCTAGAAATATATATACTTTTAAAACATTTAAATTAAACTACTTTAATAATTTGATTAAAATACATCTTATATGAATATTTGAAAATAAAGTTGCTTAACAAAATATAAAACTAGATTTTCACTTTTGAAAACAAAATGCTAGGTCACTTTTTAAATAATTACTACTATAATAGATTTGAGGAAATATTTACCTTGAAATTTAAATATTAGAAATAATAAATTCTTCAAAACATACCTTTTAAGAACAATTTTAAAACTATTAACTTATATTTAAAATTTATTTGAAAGCGTACTTAGTGATCCAGGAAGAATTCCAGCTTCAAACATTTAAAACAATTTTCCAGATTGATTTTCAATTTATTCCATTTGAAATAAGTTTCTTAAATTACTCAATTCATTTCAAATTTCATTTAATTATGCACTTAATTATTATTGTTATTCTTTTCCATTTGATTTTAAATCTTTTAACTAAAATATACAAATTTCAGCTTTTCCCAACTTCTTCTTTATTATCATATATTTTTTTTTCAAAAATTTAAATCTTACATTTTAAATAAATGTTTTGTTCTTTAATTAATATCGTTGAAGATTGTAATTCAATAACTTCCTGTTTATTCAAATTTCCTTTCTATACTTCACAATTTATTTATTAGAAATTTAAAGTCACATTATTTCTTCTCCAATTCGTTCTTAAATTTATTCCAACTCTCTATAATTATTTCGCTTTCAAATTTACTTCCATTTAATTTCTTTTCAATAATCCAATTCATATATTTTGGGAATTCATCATAACCGAATATCCAATCAAACCACAACATTCAATATTCCAAGATAACTCATCATAGGATATCAAATAATCACAACAGAGATTTAAATATATGTGAGGGGTCCAGTTGGATCCCTCCAACCTGTTTTCCCTGCATCCAAAGGTGTTAGCACAATAATATACCGATTTCAGAATATATCATACTACAGCATATTCATCAATTTCAACCATTCAAACAATTATTTAAATTTAATCATTTAAATTTAAATTTAAATTAACTTAGTAAGATTAACTCACCTTTGATTTTATTAGCATCCATTTCAATCCAGCTTGCCTCCTCGATTTTAACCTTGTATAAATATTTATATGACTTATTAATATTCGAACCAATTGAATAATTAAATTTCCATTTGGTAAATTTAATTAACTAGTGATTTTATTTTATTAGTTCTCATTTTAGCTAATGATTTATTAACATCTAAGATAATCTACCAACAATTTTATCAATAAATAAATTATATTTACTAATAATTAAATTTAAAATGATCATTGGGTTTAAACCAATAATTTAATTTTTAAATTAATTTCCCTTTTAAATAATCTTTAATATCTAGAATAGTTAAAGAAGTTTATCAACTATTTATCACCTAATCCATTTCTTTTTTTAAACAAACTAGTCCCTTTCAATTCTTATATATATAGTATCTCCTATTTTACTATTTATCAATTTTTAAATATAAACAGCACTCTATATCTTATTGTAAAAATAATGTTTTCATTTCCTGTATACATTAAAATTAAATTGAGGATAACCTAAAATTCAAAAATTACCTGACATTTAAGATTTTCTTTTACTGTAAATAAATTCTTGTATGTAAAATATTCAGATAAATTCAAGGAAACAATGATACCTCACAATGCACTCGAACAGGATCTCCCCCTCGTTTGTCGCCTATGAACCACGACTCGGCTTCGTGAAGATAATCGCGACTATCAATTTCCTTTTCCAACGTCGGCCCTCACTGCCATCACCACAAACTCACGGAGCCGCCCACCCCTACATCGAGTCGAACGCGACCACCTTAAGCAACCGCGAGATCCCCCAAACCTCGATGCTAGCTGCCTGATTTCCCACACGTTCGCGACCCAAACCCTAACCTATTTCCCAAAACGAGATTGCGATACCTAGAAACTCGAGAACGAGCTCGTTGATCTAGTAAACTAACAAGGAGGTCGCGAATTGAAAAGGTGAAGAAAGGAAAATTTGATTTGAAGACAGCGCGACCATATCCCCTTTGATTTGAATTGGTTTGAATCTCGTTCGATCTTAGCTGAGGAGAAAATAACGAAAGAAGGAAGCAACAGAAAAGTTGGGCCATGGATTTATTATCGACTATTGAGTTTTGAACTGATTCGTTCTCAGGAGGAGGCCATTTGGTTTCGAAAACCAGCAGTTGTATTTAGTGAGTTACCTTTTTGAGTAGTTTACGCAACAAGCTTATTATCATTATTTCTGATCAAATCGTAACTTGAGAAGACGGGAAGAAAAGGAAGATGGGTACGAAGGAGACACGGTGGAGGCAGATTGTACTTATTGTCGATAAATGAAAACTGTTATATTTTATTTAATTCCAATTTGCCTTAGAATAAATTTCTATGCGTTCATAAATCGTACGCTCCCACTACAACTCCGATCAATACGAAATTTGAAATCCGATAACAATTCAATATTACGGACTCGATGGAATTGGTTTCGTCGAATTTCGAGACTGCGTCTCGGAAGGCTATTTTTAAATTCCATTTAAACGATATGAATTTTAAAACTGAACAAAACACTGCCAAATTCAATTCTAACACCCTTACTATTTCACTATCACTAATATAAATTTTATAAGCCTTCAAATTATTTTAATCGGCTTAAAATTCAAGATTCAATAATTTTTTTCCTAACTTCGAATTATTTAATCCAATAATTGAATTATCAGATAAATTGTGATATTCGTAATTCAGTTAAAATTGCTACATTGAATAATTAAAATCAATCAAATATTTCGGTTTTAAATACTCGAAAATTCCGGGTCGTCACATTCCTCCCCCCTTAAAAGAATTTCGTCCCCGAAATTACTAACTAGGAAGAATGATCCAATACTCGTTTACTATTTCCCAAAACCTAACAGTTTCTAACAATTTATCATCTTACCAACCTTTTTTTTTAATAAAAGATCCATTATCATTCTTATTAACTTCCAAATCCTTCCATATTTCCCAAACAACTCTATTTACTCAACCATTCCAGTTTTAATCTTAAAACAAATTTTGAATTATCAAAATTTCTCAAAATTTTTCTATCTCCCTAAATTCCCGAAATTTTTTGCCAGCGTCTCCTTTGCGCGGCTAGCTCGGTACAACTACAAAATGGCTCTACGGCCTCCCAAATCCAAAAAGAAAACAAAAAGCCAAGTGGCTCAATCCAAATCCAAATCCCAATCAATTTTAATACCAAATTTAAATACATACCTTTTGTCGGGCAATTCAAATTTATCTCTTGAAATCAAATCCAATTTCCTTTTCCCCTTTTATCATACCTACATACCTGCTTAGCACCAATATCCAAACACAATATTCCAAAACATTTTATCGACTTTCTTACAAAATGTCAATATCTATTCATTTCAATATTATCTTAGATTTTATTTGTAATATAAATTTCCAATCTAGAATTTACCATTCCTTTCTTAAGTTAGTGTAAACATTTTATATGTCTCTTATCTTTATTTCTCTTTATCTCTTTTAGTTTATACTTATTTCTATCCAACTTGATTTCCACATTACATATGTATTTTATTTATTTTCAACTTTGAATTTTAAATTTTATCCTTCATTTATAACTAATTTAAGTCATTACATTAATTAGTTTCATTTACTAACTTATTTTAGTTTCCAATTCTAAATAGTTTTGTCGTTAACAAAAATTTTCAAAATTTTCAAAAATTTTCTAACTCCCAAAATTTCTGAAATTTTTTGGCAGAGTCCCCTTTGTACGGAGGAGCTTTTGCAATTTGACAAAAGAGATAAATATATATACATCGACCCACACGGTCGGAAAAACCAAAAACAGTTCATATTTTCTATTTTTATTGCGTAGGCGTACCTTATTTAGCATTTTTAAGAAAGCGGCTTATTATTTTTAGCAAATAGCACAACCCAAATCCAGCCATACGGCTTCCAGGTACCTGTACTTACTCAATTTAAACATGTAAGTGCCAAATATATGCAGTTTAACTACATTTCACTTATTTATAATAGTTAAAACATATGAATTTTAAAAGAAACTCATACCAAAAATTTTCATGTAAGCAATTTATATAGTTTCCATGCAAATTCAACTATTCCAATTTATTTTTAACCATTTTCACTCAATTCGGATGGTTTTCGATTCATTCGTATACAACTCCATCAATTTGAATGGTTTAGAACTCATTTTCTTACTTTTAATTTATTCTTAAGCAGATTGAACTCATATTTAATTCAATTGCTTTCAAAATCAATTTATTTTACTTCTATCAACTCATAGAATTTTAATTACTTCCATTTACATCCAATGACAATTTATTCTATGCAATTTGACAAGATTTATGTGAATAAATAAGTATTTATGTTTATAACCAATTTAAATTGACTCCAACTCAATTTATACTTACTTCTATTCCATTTCGGATTTATTCACAATCCATATATTCTCAGTTTTATTGCATTTCAATTTTATTAACCAAAATTAGTTCATTCAAAACCATTAACAATTTAGGTACATCCCCATTACCAATTAAATTTTTCTTCTTATTTTAATCCATTCACATCTATTCATTTACATTTAAAACCATTCCGTAATTGTTTGTTCCAAACTTTTTTTTATTTAGCTCGAAAACAATCCAGGTTATTTCATTCAATAACCATTTCAATTATATTCATGATCTATTCATTTGCATTTCATTTAAATCCATTCTATTTTTCTCATTGACTCCAAGTTAAACGGTTTACAATTTCTTATTTAAGAATTTCATTCCTTTGAAAATTATCGACAACTCACCGAATTTTATTACAATTAGAACTTATTTTTACTTGATTTAAAACCAATCTACTATAATTAAACTTAATTTTAAATTGAATGCAAATCAACTCATTTCCATTTTTGTTTTTAGCTTAAGTTTATTCACTCCAATTTATACTTAAGCCCCTTTTATTTTCAAGTAAATCCCTCTTTTATTTTCTATTCTTAAGCTCATTTCATTTTGCAAATAAATTTCTCCCTTCAATTTAATTTGATTCTATCTTAATCCAATCTCATTTCAAGCTACAATTTATTTGATTAGTTATTATAAAATTTAACTTTCCAGATTTAACCCTTTCAATTTATTCCCTGGCTATTTCCAAGTTATCTTCACTTATGGATTTTATTTGCAATTCACACCATTAGTATTTTAATCCATTTCATTTTTATTCTATACTTCCCCAATTATATTTACTTTGTTTTTACTTCAAGTCTAATTTTAATTAATAACTCAAGTTCTAATTCTATTATTCACTTTTGATTTACCATCCAATTTACTAACCCACAATTCAACCTCATTCTCAATTATTTTCACTTCATCAACAATTTAAATCAATTTTAATTTATAACTTGAGTTTATTTCCAACTTCATCATAAACTTATAATTCAATTCCATTAACTAATTTATTATCCAATTAGTTCCCCCCTTATTCATAATCCAACACTTGAATTGTTATTCCAAAGATTACTCCCTTTAATTTTCTAAAGTTCAATATTTATTTTATACTTCAAGTTTGGATCCTCATTTCATTTTTCAATTTATCAAAATATTGATTTTGGGCATTGTATTCCATTTTCAATTTAATAAGTCACAACTTATTTTTCATACAATTCCATTCATCATAAGCTGGAATATATTCATCTTTTATTTTTAACTCAAGCCTTCTATTTATTTATAGCCCAAGCATATTTTATGTCCATGGATCTTTTTAATTCTTTTATAAGTTATTCTGATTTATTTATTTCAATTCCAATCCTTATTCAATTTACTTTCCATTTATTCAGGTAAGAATCTAATTCCATTCAATAATTCAGCTGAATTTTTATTCCAATTCAATTTTATTTCAACTCTGATTTATTCAACTTAATTCGATTTCAACTTAATTTGAATATAACCGGATATTATTTCAGCTTATTCAATTTATTTTAATCCAGTTAAATTTTGTTCTCCCAATCCAAGTTAATTTCAATTTTACAACTTCTCACTTTATTTAATTCCAACATTCAGAGCCTATATTTCCTTCCTGGTTTGAAACTCATCTCAATTTTATAAACTTACAACCCATCCTATCAGGATTTTTAAACTCCCGGTTTTAGTTTCAAATTGATTTGAAATCTCCAACATCTCAAATCACATTTCTCAAATATTAAACCAATCTTGTTTTTTTTTTTCAACAAATTTCCTTCGAAATTTTCAAAAACATCTGCTTCTAGAACAAATCACTTTGGTAGCAATTCGTCACTTAGAAATTCGAAAATGAATACTGATGATGCGGCCGTCATCATCAGAATTATTTTCCAATAATCCAAGTAATTTCAATGCTATATCACTTTCAAAACCCATTTAAAACAAATTTCCTTTCAGAAATACCTCTAAAACAATGCTATCATTTTATCTTCAAAACACTTCCAAATTTTCGGAATTTAAATTTCCAAATCTTGCTTAAATAAGTTTTAACTATATTTCTTTTGTACAGTTTATGCTTATACAAATTCTCACTTGATTACACTTCAATTTATAAATTACAATTATAATTCATATTTATATGTTTCATTTTATAATGAATTTATTTTCTTCAAACTTTGGGTAATTTTTTTTTCCAATTTCTAGTTAAATTTTCATTTAACATTGATAATACTTTAATATTATCCTTTCTAACATCCAAGCAACCATATATTAGCTAAATAGCTTACAAAAATTTCCTTTATATCGAAAATATATTTTTGGGTAAAATTATTTCATTTACCCACATTTAAAACAATACCGTGTCAATTGCTCTATTCAAGTGTTTAGAAACCCCTTCGATACAGTTGCGCAGACTGTGTCGACGAAGGTTCATATGCCACTCAATAAACCAATCAACACAATATTAAAACAATTTATATTCACTAACAAATACGCGCTCATATCTATTAATACGCTCAAACTCATTATAGAGTACTATAGACTCTAATTTAAATGAGTAATTCCCACCAGAGCCAAGGTTATCACCAACCTAAGCTCTGATACCAACTGTAACGACCCGCAAATCCGTACCTCTTGAGTCAACACTATTCTTCAACAATCAACTCAAGTTGCACAGAAATACGAACCATTTGGGTTTAAGAAGAAGAGGTAGAAGAAGAGAAAAACAAAATCAACATCAGAATCTAACCATCGCAGCGGAATAAAATATAATAGATAATAAATAATCTTTACTCAAAATCAAATATAACTGTTTACATACATTACATCATCAGAGTACATCAGTCACAGCTCACATCAATAACATACAAGGAATACACCACAACTCAAACAGCGGGATATATATATATATATATATATATATATATATATATATATATATATATAAAGTACGACTATACGTATCGTCAATCCAGCTCGTCTCCTGAGCTCCACAACATCATATCCTGTATTCTATAATACTCGGTCTGACCCGAGCATTACAGTTAAATAATACCCGAGTCAGTCTGGATTACCAGCGTGAGAAAATCACACCCAATTGCTTATTAAAGTTTCAAAATCCTTTGAAAATAAAAGCATCTCGTAAGACCACGCCACAAATAAACATGTCGGGTTTTTACCTTACGATAGCTAAAACAATTTTTATAGAAATCCTCTGATATTATAATAGGGTCTATATACAAGTACTTATAAAATAGCCGAAATTGTTACATCTATTAAATTCCAGCTACTAGCCACAAAAGTGGGTAATACAAACAAAACTCGTACAAGGCTCGTAGGGAGAATGGATTTCCAACAATGACTAGGCACTGGGGTACCACCTGTCACAGTACGGGGCCTAGATCACCGTACCGAGGATTACTCCCTTCATCCCCTGCAACACAAGGCTGGAACCATTCCTTACTGAACAGTCCCGAACAAGATAAACCCCGTGGTTGGCGCGACCAACCACCCACTAAGCCGAAATATATATAAGGGACATCTAGACAGGGGAATTATCTTGTCCTGCTTGGGCATGACCCACCTAACCTTGCTGCATATCCCTTGATTTTCAGTCATTCCCGGTTGATGAGGCTTGAGGCTAAGCGTTACCTTTAGAACGTTTTCACTTAGAATGCCCATCGTCCACCTGACGATGTTTCGCAAGCATTCATCCATACAAGTCCGTCCCGGGTTCGAACGGAACCGAAGGCACTATTCCTACTACATCCATTTTGGAAATATCCTCAGGATTAGTAGCGACCAGCCCTTGCACTTCACTGCTCCATCTTCGACTCCGAACACGTTTTTCGCACGAAACGTACAAACCGGATCGAAGTGGTTTTCGAGAAATAAATCTCGATCCCGGCCTCTTCGAAACAATCAACGCATTTGTCCAATATTGATAGTCGGTTATTTAACTATCAATTAATATTCACAACATCCATCACACAATAAATAATTTCCCAAATTATTTATTTATCTCAAAATTTCTTCACAAGATATATTTCTATTTTCAATCCTTTGAAAACAGTTTCAAAACCACCTTTCTTTTCAGAATAAAACTTCCCAAATATTTTCTATCTTCTCTGAAACCACCAAGTACAAAACTAGATTTAAAAATAATTTAAAACACTTTACCTAGAAATATATATACTTTTAATACATTTAAATTAAACTACTTTAATAATTTGATTAAAATACATCTTATATGAATATTTGAAAATAAAATTACTTAACAAAATATAAAACTAGATTTTCACTTTTGAAAACAAAATGCTAGGTCACTTTTTAAATAATTACTACTATAATAGATTTGAGGAAATATTTACCTTGAAATTTAAATATTAGAAATAATAAATTCTTCAAAACATACCTTTTAAGAACAATTTTAAAACTATTAACTTATATTTAAAATTTATTTGAAAGCGTACTTAGTGATCCAGGAAGAATTCCAGCTTCAAACATTTAAAACAATTTTCCAGATTGATTTTCAATTTATTCCATTTGAAATAAGTTTCTTAAATTACTCAATTCATTTCAAATTTCATTTAATTATGCACTTAATTATTATTGTTATTCTTTTCCATTTGATTTTAAATCTTTTAACTGAAATATACAAATTTCAGCTTTTCCCAACTTCTTCTTTATTATCATATATATTTTTTTCAAAAATTTAAATCTTACATTTTAAATAAATGTTTTGTTCTTTAATTAATATCGTTGAAGATTGTAATTCAATAACTTCCTGTTTATTCAAATTTCCTTTCTATACTTCACAATTTATTTATTAGAAATTTAAAGTCACATTATTTCTTCTCCAATTCGTTCTTAAATTTATTCCAACTCTCTATAATTATTTCGCTTACAAATTTACTTCCATTTAATTTCTTTTCAATAATCCAATTCATATATTTTGGGAATTCATTATAACCGAATATCCAATCAAACCACAACATTCAATATTCCAAGATAACTCATCATAGGATATCAAATAATCACAACAGAGATTTAAATATATGTGAGGGGTCCAGTTGGATCCCTCCAACTTGTTTTCCCTGCATCCAAAGGTGTTAGCACAATAATATACCGATTTCAGAATATATCATACTACAGCATATTCATCAATTTCAACCATTCAAACAATTATTTAAATTTAAATTTAAATTAACTGAGTGAGATTAACTCACCTTTGATTTTATTAGCATCCATTTCAATCCAGCTTGCCTCCTCGATTTTAACCTTGTATAAATATTTATATGACTTATTAATATTCGAACCAATTGAATAATTAAATTTCCATTTGGTAAATTTAATTAACTAGTGATTTTATTTTATTAGTTCTCATTTTAGCAAATGATTTATTAACATCTAAGATAATCTACCAACAATTTTATCAATAAATAAATTATATTTACTAATAATTAAATTTAAAATGATCATTGGGTTTAAACCAATAATTTAATTTTTAAATTAATTTCCCTTTTAAATAATCTTTAATATCTAGAATAGTTAAAGAAGTTTATCAACTATTTATCACCTAATCCATTTCTTTTTTTAAACAAACTAGTCCCTTTCAATTCTTATATATATATAGTATCTCCTATTTTACTGTTTATCAATTTTTAAATATAAACAGCACTCTATATCTTATTGTAAAAATAATGTTTTCATTTCCTGTATACATTAAAATTAAATTGAGGATAACCTAAAATTCAAAAATTACCTGACATTTAAGATTTTCTTTTACTGTAAATAAATTCTTGTATGTAAAATATTCAGATAAATTCAAGGAAACAATGATACCTCGCAACGCACTCGAATAGGATCTCCCCCTCGATTGTCGCCGATGAACCACGACTCGGCTTCGTGAAGATAATCGCGACTATCAATTTCCTTTTCCAACGTCGGCCCTCACTGCCATCACCACAAACTCACGGAGCCGCCCACCCCTACATCGAGTCGAACGCGACCACCTTAAGCAACCGCGAGATCCCCCAAACCTCGACGCTAGCTGCCTGATTTCCCACACATTCGCGACCCAAACCATAACCTATTTCCCAAAACGAGATTGCGATACCTGGAAACTCGAGAACGAGCTCGTTGATCTGGTAAACTAACAAGGAGGTCGCGAATTGAAAAGGTGAAGAAAGGAAAATTTGATTTGAAGATAGCGCGACCATTTCCCCTTTGATTTGAATTGGTTTGAATCTCGTTCGATCTTAGCTGAGGAGAAAATAACGAAAGAAGGAAGCAACAGAAAAGTTGGGCCATGGATTTATTATCGACTATTGAGTTTTGAACTGATTCGTTCTCTGGAGGAGGCCATTTGGTTTCGAAAACCAGCAGTTGTATTTAGTGAGTTACCTTTTTGAGTAGTTTACGCAACAAGCTTATTATCATTATTTCTGATCAAATCGTAACTTGAGAAGACGGGAAGAAAAGGAAGATGGGTACAAAGGAGACACGGTGGAGGCAGATTGTACTTATTGTCGATAAATGAAAACTGTTATATTTTATTTAATTCCAATTTGCCTTAGAATAAATTTCTATGCGTTCATAAATCGTACGCTCCCACTACAACTCCGATCAACACGAAATTTGAAATCCGATAACAATTCAATATTACGGACTTGATGGAATTGGTTTCGTCGAATTTCGAGACTGCGTCTCGGAAGGCTATTTTTAAATTCCATTTAAACGATATGAATTTTAAAACTGAACAAAACACTGCCAAATTCAATTCTAACACCCTTACTATTTCACTATCATTAATATAAATTTTATAAGCCTTCAAATTATTTTAATCGGCTTAAAATTTAAGATTCAATAATTTTTTTCCTAACTTCAAATTATTTAATCAAATAATTGAATTATCAGATAAATTGTGATATTCGTAATTCAAGTTAAAATTGCTACATTGAATACTTAAAATCAATCAAATATTCCGGTTTTAAATACTCGAAAATTCCGGGTCGTCACGTCGTCAAAATCAATAATAAATTATAACAACTAATCGGATCAACAAAAATCGAATAAAATTGGAAATCCACTCAAAAACAGCCAAAATAGGCAAATTAAACAGTTCCAAATGTTCGAAATTACCAACCAGACATCTGAACATAGGTTTTGGAAAAACATATGCTTTTTCTCCTCTCTCTTTTTAATTCTAGAACTATTTCAAATGTCTGGACTGGTTCCATCTGTTTGGATTTTGTTTCAAGCTTCTTGATTTTAGCTCTGCCCTTTCCAGCTACCCTTTCCAGAAGTTTGGATTTTTTTTCCAGACGTCTAGATTTCGTTTTAGATGTTTGGATTTTGTTCCACACATTTGAATTTTTCTGCTAGGAAAAAATCAGCCTAGCCTAAAAAGAGCAAATCCAAACCGAAATGCGATCGAACGAGAGATGGTTGCTAGGGATTCATGCCAATCGACAACCCAACACTATAGGCTCTTCGATATACCACCAAAAACATGGCCAAACATCCAAGATAGGTCTTTAAAGATTTTGACTTCAAAACACCAAAATCGAAAAATTCACCAAATCAATTCAAATCAAAAGCAATTGAACATGAAATAGATGTTAGGAATTCATACCTAACAATAATGAAAGCTATAAACATAGATAATGAAATTTGTTTTGAGAAATAACAAATGAGGAGCTTTAAGACAAGGCAAGACCAATTCATCTTCAATGCACCTCTAGAATCTTTAATCTATTATCAAAGGTGAAGTTTTTCCTAAGCTAGGGTTTAGAAATATCTGAAAATTGAAGAGAGAAAGAGATGGAGAAGATGAAGAGGATGCTTACCTAAGCTTCTCTTTGATTTTAGAGCAAGAACTTGAATTTCCTAAGAGAACCAGGGCTTAGAAATTTCTATTTTCCTTTCTTTTCCCCCATTTTTCTCTTTAGCTTGAGTGTTAGGAAATGAGGAGTAGAATGAATGAAGAGTAGAGAAGTTAGGGTATTATGTTGGTTAATGGGCTGAAACCCAAACTCAAAGCCTAATAGAAAAATAGCAAATTCAACTCAACTCCAAACATATCGATGTTTATACTAAAAAAGGTCGCAAACGCCGTTTTGAACTCAATGGGAGTGGTTTCGAGTCCTAATTCGACTATTTGCAAAACGTAGCATTTTGGACTTTAATCGCACTAACGATGCCATAATTAAGTGAAATATTTAAATATACAATCATAAAATATGCGGGTTGTTACAGATATTGTGTATAATATGTCAATAATAAATTCAAGTTAAGAATTTTAAGTGGGAAGCATTCCAAATAAAAACCGTGGCTTATTCAATAAAAAAGGCTACGTACATCGCCTTGAATAGCACCATAATAAAATAAATGTATATAAATATAAATGCTAAAATTTATTTCAGAGCTAAAGAGATTCCAAATTTTGAGTATGTCGTTACATTGATATACGATAATAGTGTCATGGTATACTTCGTAGTAGAACTTAGAGCCTACTAGAATTCGGAAGAAAGACTTCAAATTGCTCCACATGATATAATAGTTTATCTCAGTCGAAGAGAACTGGTTGAAAGAGAGGAGATAATTGAAACACAATAGCATACCCGTTTTCCAAGGGACTGACCCAATTTGTTTTGAGAAAATCTATTTGATAATCGCCTTTAATCAATATCAAGTTATGAAATAATATCTTTAAAGTCTCAAATCCAATAAGTTTCAAATCAATTTTATTCAAAATAATTCTCAAACAAATACAATTTCGAATCAATTTCAATTTGTCTTTCCAACCTTAATTTATTAAAGTTATTACAAAATCTATTTTTATAAATAAAATTTTAAATAAATACTTAAACATATTATATATATATTAATTAAATTAAATTTATCAAATCAAATCTTTTTATTAAATTTCAAGACAACCCCGCAGTTGGCGCGACCAACCACACACTAAACCGAATAAAAAGGGACCTCTAGACATGGGAAAATATCTGTCTACTTGGATGCTACCCACTTAGCCTTGCTACACCTCCCCTGTTTTAGCCATTCCCGGTTGATGAGGCTTGAGGCTACGATTACCTTTATAGAATACATCTATCTTAGAATGCTTATCGTCCTCCATTGACGATGTTCTAAAAGCATTCAATCCATACAAGTTCGTTCCGGGTTCGAACGAAACCGAAGGCACTATCTTGTTACACTTATTTTGGAATCACCCTCAGAGTTAACGATAATAGCCCTTGCACTCTGAATCATCATCTTGAATCTGAATGTACTATCTCCATTAAACTCGTATTGGAATCACCCTCAGAGTTTTAACGACAATAGTCCTTACACTTCGAATCTTCATCTTCACTTGAGTTCACGACCTATCGTTTAATTTGGATCGATGTGGTTTTCGGATATCCAAATTTGGAAATCCGATCCCGGTCTCACCGAAATCCAAAACGCCGTCTTAATGTCCAAGTGGTTGAAGTTTAAAAATTCAATTTATTATCTATATTCACGCAGATAGAAAATTCACATTATCAAATAGATAATCCATATTATCACAATTCAACCAAAGCATCTCATATCACAAAGCAACACATATCACATATCAGAGATATCAAACAACCCAAGGCATTCCATATCATTCAATCATTCATAAGCAAAGATTAATTTAGCCATACCATCCCGAATTAATTTAATTAGCCACCAATGAATTAAATTAGTTACTTAATTACTTTTAAATCCTGCTTATTTAACATTAATTAATTACAAATACATTAATTAATCATCCCCTAAATTATTATCTTAATTAATCATCCTTGATTAATTATTCTTTAATTACATTAAGTATTTAGCCTTTATGAATTGCACAAATTAATTATCCTTAATAATTAATTAACCCTTAATTATCCTCATTAATTAATTGTTAATTAATTACATTAATTAATGATCCTTAATTAATTACTTCCATTAATTAATTAACTATAATTAATTACATTAATCCTTAATTAATTACATTAATTAATTATACTTTAATAAATCACTTCCATTAATAAACCTTAACTAATCATAAACAGTAATTAACCATCCTGTAATTACTTACCTTAATTAATTAACTCCTTAATTAATTAACTCCTTAATTAATTATATTAATCCTTTGATTTATTACACTAAGTAATTAATCCTTAATTACTTCCATTAAGTACTTTTCTTTAATTACTTTCCATTTATTTAATTTCCTTTTAATTAATTATATCCAGTAATTATCCATTAATTACTTACACCAAGTAATTACACCTTATAATTACATTAAGTAATTATACTTAATCAATCACAAGTGATTTTGTTTACTTAGTTAAACTATTTAATTAACTTAAATTAATCACATTAATTCAATTAATTACATTGAGTAATTAATCCCTTTAATTACTCCATTAATTAATTACTGTTTAATTAATTATCTTTAACTACTTAAATTAATTAAGTAATTAACAAACCAATTATCTTAATTTAATTATATTAATCATCTCATAATTACCAGTTAATGATCTTTAAATTACATTTATTAGTTATCCACTAATTACATGCTAAGTAATTATCCTTTGATTATCAATTTAACCTTCATTAAGTGATTATCTTTAAATTAATTAAACTAATTAATTAACTTGAATTAATTAAGTTAATTATTTAATTAATTAATTATCACTTAATCACTAGTAAATGATTTACCTTACATTCATTAACTGTCCACTAATTACTTCATTAAGTAATTATCCTTAATTATAATAAGTAATTAACTTTATTTAATTTACTAACTAATTACTCTTAATTAATCTCAACCTTTACTAATTAAGGATAAATTCTTTATTTATATTAAATACTTATTTACATCATTAAACTTTATTAGAAACCATTTAGAAATCAATTACCTGATTAAAAATTATATAATTTACTTTAGAACAAAACAATTTAAACATTAAATTTTAACATTTACAATCCTTGAAAACTTTTTCAACTTGTTTCATAAATTTAAATAAATTCTTATTCTAAAAAAAACTTAATTGTTATATCTTTTGAAACTTATTTATTTAAATATATATTTTAAAACTTTGTTGAACATTTATCTTTGAAAACTAATCATTTCCAAAAAATTTAAACTTGTTTTTACTTTTCTTTTAAAGTTTAAACTTGATTTCTTTTAAACTTGAAAAGTTAAATTTTTCTTGAGATTTAAACCAGACAATGTTGTCTTCACAACTTAAAACCTGGATATGGTTTCAAAATTTTGAAACCTTGATTTTAAACTTGTTTATTTAATCAAAAGCAAACCCGAAATTAACCAACAAATTCCCGAGCAAAACACGAAAACCACACCAACTACATCTACTTCGAGTCGCACGCACAACACCCAAGATAGACCCCGAGCCGATCCTTCTTCCCTAAAACCAAATCAACCCAGACACATCAACGTGCACGCGTGCATGATGCACGGCGAACTACGCGACACCGACCATCCCTCCGACCTTCACCATGCCGCCGACGACCACGACAAACCACAGTATCACCCAAAATCACGAAAACGTCACCCAGTCAAAATCGAATTATCTGATCAGAAACTGGAACCCAATCCTCGATCGGAAACCACCCATTGCCATCGCCTCCGACCTCAGAATCACCCATCGATCCACCCAAATCCATGCCAAACTTCGATGAACCTTTCCCCCACAAGCGATTGCCTCCGGCTGACTATCGGCATCGCAAAAGCCTTAGTAACCACATCGTCCAAAAACTTCTCGAAAACCCTAGTTCAACTTCGATGGAACGCCATGGCCATCAGAAAAATCCCAATCTATTTTTCCTACGTTCCCCCATTTCCCATTCATCTCCACCCTTAATCTTGACCTTCCCTTTGCCGTCGATCAACAACAATCGATTAAAATGTCGATTCCGATCAAGATATATCAATAGTTACTACATTGAAAATCATGATTTTGGTGTCTAAATTCATCATTTTCCTATACGCATTAGTTCCAAAAATCAAAAGTTGAAAATATCATGTTCGATTTTTAACCCTTATTTGGTTTTTCCTGTAATTTATAAATTTTTGAGGTAAAATCTTAAAATAAATTTCTATAATCATTTTTAAAGTTCACAGTAACATGTTGCGGTTCTTTTCCTTTAAAACATCATGGTCAACAATGTCACGACCCACCCTTCTCGACCCTCGAAAATCGACGCAAAATATGCTACAATATAATATGCCGACGATCAGGTGCCGGAAAAGACATATTGTTGAGGAAAAATAAAGAAGATAGAAGAAAGAAGGAACTAAACAATAACAGAATCTCACAATCGCAGCGGAACAAAAATATAATACATAATATCAGCTCTTTACAAAAAATGAAAACTATATCTGTTTTGTATATTACACCATCCGAGTATCATAAACAAACAACAATTACCAGCCTGACAATTTTCAAACAAATCACAGCAGCGGATATAAACAAGTACGGATAATACATCTCGGTCTCCAGCTCCTCTCCTAAACTCCACAACATTCTTTCCTGTAATCTATAATAATCGGTCTGACCTGAGCATTATAATGAAATAACACCCGAGTAAGTCTAGAATACCAGCGTGAGAGAAATACACCCAAATTGATTATTAAAGTTTCAAAGTCCTTTGAAAACAAAAGCATCTCGTAAGACCACGCCACAAATAAACATGTCGGGTTTTTACCTTACGATAGCTAAAACATTTCTTATCAAATCCTCTGATATTATAATAGTGTCTATATATAAATACTTATTCAAATAGCCGAAATTGTTACATTTATTAAATTCCAGCTACTAGCCACAATCGTGGGTAATATAAAAAAAACTTGTAAATGGCTCGTAGGGAAAATGGATTTCCAACTAATGACTAGGCATTGGGGTAACACCTGTCACAGTACGTGACCTAGATCATCGTACCGAGGATTACCCCCAATCCCCTGCAACACAAGACCGGGACTAACCCTTACTGGATAATCCCGAGTAAGATCACCCAACGGTTGGGATCAGCAACTGCACCACTAAGCCGAATAAAAAGGGACATCTAGACAGGGATGACCTTACCCTAATGGATGCTACCCACTTAGCCTTGCTGCATATCCCCTGATTTTCAATCATTCCCGGTTGATGAGGCTTGAGGCTAGGCGTTACCTTTTAGAACGTTTCACTTAGAATGCCCATCGTCCACGTGACGATGTTCCAAATGCATTCATCCATATTAGTCTGTCCCGGGTTCGAACGGAACCAAATGCACTACTCATACTACATCCATTTTGGAATCATCATCAGGATTAGTAGCGACTAGCCCTTGCACTTCACTGCTTCATCTTCGACTTCGAACTCGTTTTTCCCGTGAAAACGTACAAACCGGATGGAAGTGGTTTTCGAGAAATAAATCCTGATCCCGGTCTCTTCGAAACGATCAACGCATTTGGCCAGTATTGATAGTCGGTTATTTAACTATCAATTAACATTCACAAACAACCATCAAACAATAAATAATTTCCCCCAAATTATTTATTAACCTCAAAATATCTTCACAAGATATATTTCCATTTTCAACCCTTTGGAAACAGTTTCAAACTACACACTCCTTATGGAATAAATTTCCAAATATTGATTTCCACTGAAAACATCTAAGCCGAATACTTTAGATTTATAATAATTTAAATTAAAGCTATTTACATACTTTATTTGAAATATATACATACTTTTTAAATGTTTCAAATAAAACTGCTTTATAAAATATAAATCATTTTTCTTCAAAATAAAAGTTAAGTCATACTAAATTTTAAAACAAAGTTATGAAATCCTATACAAGTTTCATATAAAACTTTAACCAAATTATGTTTACAATAAAACTATTTTATAAAATATAAATATTAATGATATTCTTTTAAAGCCTATACCAATTAACCCCTTTAAAATAATTACTACTATAACTAATTTATTAAATATTTACTCTTAAAAATTCTACAACTTAAACAGTAATTTCATAAAACATTCTTTTAAAAACAAATTTAAAACTTTGATTTTTACTAAAAATATCTATTTGAAACGTACTTGGCTTTTCAAGGAACTACACTTCCATTTTCAAAATAAACCAAAGAACCTTTTATAAATCCTACACGATTTACCTCAATTCAAATTTACGTTTAAATCCCATAAATTCCTTTCCACACTTTAAAAATAAATACCTTTTTATTTTTAGACAGATTTCCCATTTCCTAGAATTCACTTCCAAAATATATACTTAACTTATTTAAAATAAGTTGCTAAATTCTTTATTCAAGATATACTTTTGAAAATCTATAAAAAGTTTCTTGGGTAACTTAAATCAAAAATTTCCTTTTAATATAAAGTTATTATCTCAAATACTTATAATAAAATTTCCTTTAGAAAACATAATACCAATTTACCTTTAAAATAATTAAATACCATAATTACTTTAATAAATATTTACTTTCCACTTGAAATGATTAAAAATAGTATTTCCTTCTAAAACATTCTAAAAACACATTTTAAACTTCTAGTTTATACTTCGAAAGCTTTTCTTTGAAAACATACTTAGTTTTCTAGGAAAATACACTTTCCATCTTTTAAAAGTAATCCCACTATTACCTTTAAAACAATTTACACCTTCTTATAGAAGTTCCCAACGGAAATCTATGCTTTCAAATTTATCCCTCGATAAATATTCCATTTCATTTATAAACCCAGTTTATAAATTTTCATTTCACATTTTTTTTTAAATCAAAATTTCAAAAACACTTTAATAGACTCCAAACCAATTTCCGAATTTAATTCCTTTAAATTCTTTACTTAAAAATTTCTTTTATTTCCTTTTAAACCCAATTTATTTTATTTATATTTTAAATTCCCAAATTATATGCATCCAATCATAGCACAGCACAATTAAATTTTCAAATTAATCAATCACAGTATATAAAAAAACACATCATCAATTATGAAAATAATTTCTATATTGTGAGGAATCTAGTTGGATTCCTCCAACCTGTTTTTCCTGCATCCACAGACGTTAGCATAACAGATAAAATATCATATCCAGACTGATAATAATATTCACATTCAACCAATCAATCATTCATTTAAATTTTAACTACTTAAATTAACTGGAAATTCTAGATGTGAGTGAGATTAACTCACCTTGAGTTTCGACGAGCGTTTTAAATTTTAAATTAAATCGAACCATTCGATTTAATCTAAAATTTCCACCTGCTCCAAACATCTCCGAACTTGCTGCATCATGTAGATCGCGTCGCTGCGATTCCGACACTTCTTGTTTCGTCGAAATTTGATAACATATGCACAAGATATGAATTTTATAGTTTGAATAAATGTTTAAAACAAATTTCCTCTTTTTTGTATTCAATAATATACCATCGGTCGTTCGATCGAAAAGCGAATCAGCGCTGCATGCTACATCTTCTCTCCCGCTCATTCACGAATGCGAACAGACCCGCCAAACCCACCACGTCGCCACTTCCTAGATGTGCCGCTCCTCCCACAACCATCGTGAGATCAATCAGGGACAACCAAATCGTGCACCCCTATCTCCTCGACCCCCATGTCAAGACCGACCAAGCGCCACCATCGTCGAGAATTTACTATTCGAACTGATGACAAACACGGCCCCGCTGCCCCCTCTCTGGTGAACGATAGAGATCACCGCCGTTGACTATGTAGAGCTCCTCGAGCTCTTCGATCTTTGTTTAGGAAGTTTTTGAAAAAAATGCATGGATCAAGAGAAATCGAGGGAAAAAGTTTAAGGGGTTTCGGCCATTGGTTATAGATGTGGCGGGCAAGAGGAAGAACAAGGGTTTCAGCCAAATAAACGTATATATAAACGTTTATAATATTATTTTATTATTTATTTCACCAATTTACAAGAATTTCAAACGAACTCCGAATCAAACATGCCGCCAGGCGTTTATAAGGTTTTACCCACGTTCAGAACACAATGTAACGTGTTTCAGAGGCTAATTTGATCATATGTGAAAGATAGCTCTTTGAATCGATTTAAAATATTAAATTATCGATTTAAACTTCAACGCGTTTCTCACCCATACGAACAAACGGCAAATCCAAACGCTACGAAATTTAAAATCCGATAATAATTAACTATTACGGATCCAATGGAACTGGTTTTGTCAAATTCCGAGATTGTGCCCCGAAAAGCTATTTTAATTCGTCGA
Organism: Allium cepa; assembly: GCA_030765085.1. Taxonomy (NCBI): domain Eukaryota; kingdom Viridiplantae; phylum Streptophyta; class Magnoliopsida; order Asparagales; family Amaryllidaceae; genus Allium; species Allium cepa. The sequence goes on from CM060931.1 coordinate 311,756,389, forward strand.
TTAATTCGAGCGATTTTTAAAATCGTCGAAATCATCTAAAATTTCACTTTAAAATTTTTACTGTCTTAATTATAAATTATACAGTATTTATATTCACATTAGAAATTATTCTGATTCATTTCGAATCAAAGTCTGATCATTTGCATTATTATATTAAATTCCATTTTTAAATTAATATAAAATTCCGAATTTTAAACTTATCGACTTTTGATTCCATCCAAAAGTCCAACATTATTGTTTAAATCCAAATAGACTTAAAATAAATTTTAGAAACCATTTTCATAACCATTTACATCCAGATCCACTAATTATCCCAATTTCGAATATTTAATTACTATTATTCAAATCCAATTGAATTGCTATATTTGAAATTATAACTAAATTCTATAGATTTAACCAAAATCCTTTTATTCAAAATTAAATTATAATTCACATTCAACATTTAAAATGAATTAAATGTTCAAAATCCAACGACCAAAATTCCGCGTTGTTACAAAAAATCTGTCCATTTGGAAGACAGGAATTTTTGTTGTTGAGATAGCCTCTGTAAATACAACAGAGAAGTAAACATCATTTATACACATATACATTTCAAATATATATATATATATATATATATATATATATATATATATATATATATATATATATATATATATAGACACACATACATTCCAATCCAAGCATTCATGCCAACAACAAGATTTACACACATGCATCAAAATGTAATCCTACATTTAAAATGTTTACTCACAAATTTTCAAGCAGAGGACAGAGGACGTACTTCAAAATTTAAATCTGGAACTCTTGTTTTTGCTTAGTTGATCTGGAGCTTGATGTTTTAAATTTGCTTAGCTTGTTGTTGAGTTGAAATCCTTGAATGCTTGCTGTTAATCTTCATTATGTTTTGTATTTGAGTTGATTCTTTGCATTGCACAGGTTAGAGGTTGAAGATTTGAACTGATGTTGTATTTAGCTTTTGATCTTTCTCTGATTTTGGGTTTTCAGTTTTATTTTTCTATCATTGATTTTGTATCAGTTTTTAGTTGAAGATGAGAAGAAGGATTTAGAACTGAAAAATGAAAACAGATTTTGCCTTATTGTTTTGTAATGATAAGTTATTAAGAAAAATTAATGCCATTTGTCATTATAGTTGTTACTTAGCTAACACATGTTTACTTATTTTACAAGTTTACACATGTTTAAGATTCCTTTTATTTAATTATCTAACTATTTAAGTTTATATATTTTGCATTATGTTTTAAATGTATATTATATTTATCATTATATTATTAAGATTTTAAATCTTATATATAATACAAATGTGAATTTATGTAAACATCTGTTTATTTATAAATTACTTATGTTTTGAATCAATTAATGTATTATATGTTTGTGAATTTCATTTTAACTTTTATGTATTTACAAACCAAATTGTCTCATGTTAAAGAATATCTGAAACAAAAGAAATGAACTTTTAATTAAGTCTTATTCAAACTAAAACTATTATACTTTTTAGATAAATAAATATTTACTTTAAGTGTTTTGAAAATAATAATAAACATTAAATAGCTTTTTGAAAAGTGGTATATTGAATTTAACATAATTCCGAAATCACAAAATATATATTAAAATTTGAAAACATGTTTTTTTATTAATTAATTTCAAATCAAAGCCTTTCTATTTACAATATATATACAAAAATATATAAATTATAATTAGAATACATTTTAATATTAACTTTGAAAATTATTATATTGAATAACTTCAAATCACAATATATGCATTCATATATATATATATATATATATATATATATTATAATTTGGAATCATATCTTTTATTAAAAATAAAGACTTCCTATTTATAACATATATATATACATTATAAATAGTATATATTTTAATTTGCTTTGAAAGATAAAATTTTACCAATTAAACATTTATAAAAGAAGATTATTAAACCAATTTATTAACATTTAAAAGAATGAACTTGCCAATTTAAATGATTATAAAATAAAATTATCAAGCCAGTTTAATTACTAATAAAGATTATTAAATTGCTATTGCCCATAATCCCGGGTTATCACAACTCTCATGAAGCACAAACCAAAAGAGATCATAAATCATAAAAAATGTTGAAATTACATAAAGTTAGGGAGCTTCATCACCCCAAATTGAAGGGTTTAGCTACTTATTTGTGTTATCAAATCAACATTTGTAAATTTCAACATTTAAAAAGCAAAAGAAATAAAACTAAGCAAAGAAAGCAAAGAGGTTAGCTACTAACTGCTTGCATAAAAAGTAAAGCTACACTACTTGCATTAATTAAGCCATGAATATAAAAAAAGAGAGCATAGAAATAAACATTAAATAACACAAAGAAAAGCATGTATAAAAGAGAGAAGAAAGAGGCTTGGAAGCCATTTTTATTTCACTTTGATTTTTTTGTTTACAACTTGCTAATTTCCTAAGTAAACACATAAGAGAGTAGGAGATATGTTCATGTACATAAGAGGGTCATTTATACATGCATAAAACCCTAGTTTCATATTTTGGGGAATTCCCAAAGTACCCTTGAGGTAGTGTGGCCAACAACTAATCATTAACATCGACTAATCTCCCATTTAAATGTACATGAAGCTTTAATGACCTTTTAACATGTGCTTTGCTCCTAATTGAAAATCAAGGTTAGTGGGCGGGGTCCTCCATGATCTTGAACTTGAATTATTTCCTCTTCATTCCTTTGTATTTCCTTATGCATGCATATATCATCATGAATCCCTCTTCCATATGCATCAAAATATCCTATAAAATCATAAAAATTGTCTAAGTAAAAATTCTTAAATCGACACATGCACAAAAATGACCGTTTTTCCCCAGAATGAAGATGAAAATATGGTGGTTTGGAAATAATAGAATTTTGGTTTTAAACATGTTAAAATGCCCAAATATAACGTTTATTTAAATAAAAAGAGATAAAATATGGATGTAAATTTATGCACATTTACGTGCACATTAGTTTTCCCTCACTAATATCCTTCTAAAAAATCTTCTGCAAATCAAAATCCTACAATCGACTGATTATAACCACAAGAGTAATAACATATATGCATATAGATCAAGTAATCGACTATTTTCTCATACTATAGTTTAACTATCTAACTATTAAACAGTGGTTGGCTCGGGCTTACCAGACAAAATAAACAACCTAACACCTGTTAGACACACGTCTGGACTATCTGTCCTTGACTTTCTTTCTCTAAGGTGACCTAATCTTAATGGTCTTGGGGGCTCACCAATAAACTATCATCTCTATGTACATTCCTTTTTGTGTTAACCTCAATTTAGTCTTGCCTGTGATAGGCCCCACACATTGGAATTTTGGACCTACTTTAAATAGGGTCTGATAGCTAAAGTATAGGGGCGACCTTACACCAGTCTCATCGGGTTTTCTAATATCTAAGTTATAAACTTAAGGTTAACTACCCCATCAATTTTCCTTGAAAATATTTCTTTCAAAATGATTTAAACCTTTTGAATCATACTTAAACAAGGAAAACCTGCTCTCTGCTTTACTCAAAATGCTTATCCCATGAGCTATGCTTTACATAAAACAATGTTAATGAAAATTAAGCAGTGGGATTATCTATCCCTTCAAAATAAGTTAAAACTACATTTTAACTTAGAAGACCTTAGGCTATAAAGCCAAAACAATACTTTCGAAAATTTTACTTAAACCTTAAACAATCATCTTTCGAATTCATTGAAAATAAACCTTTCAAATGTGTTTCTTAAAATCTTAGACATCCTTTTTCATAACCGTTTAATCTTGTTCTTCAATAGCCTTGGAAACTACCCTTTCAAAATACTTAAAACAAACTGTTCGAAACATTTAAAATATAACTTTTGAAAGTGTTAAGTTCAAGTAAAGGTTTGTGCAAACATTGCTTTGGAACCATATAAAGGCCTTTCGAAACCATTAGGTTTAACATATAGTATAACTATGGGTCATATAAACAGAGACGAAAGAATTACTTTCGAAAGCATTAATCCCAAGTAAAAGAAAGAGGAAAGTTTCAAAACTCTTCCTTTCGAAAGCATTGCCTCCAAAACCATTTGGAAGCAGATATATACCATTTCGATGACATAGAGAAGGCGACTTCAAAGTAAAAGCAAAAGCACCCTTTCGAATGCATGGATCTGAAAGGTATGAATGCAAATTCATGGGTTTTGAATAGGTTTAAAGTTGTTATCCTTTCGAAAGCTTTATTTTAAAACAAAAAGGCGATAAGTCTATCGATATCTCTTTTCTAAACAAAGGCAACCGGCTACTGGTTCGAAAGCTTCCTTCTTTTAAAAATAAAGATAAGTTAAAACACCCCTTTGAAAGCATTGGTTTTGACACGGTTCATTCCGTCCTTCTCCAATCCACTACGCACCAAAGGGTTGATACCATGTGTATTGGTTTCGAATGGATTATAAGCGAGAGTATGGTGTCAAAAGCTTTCATATAGAAGTGGCAAAGTAGTAAATCAAAGAAAAGCTGATTTTTAGCCTTTCAAACAATTTTTTTTCCACCTTGTCTTGCTTTTTTCGTCAAAATGTAATTAGTTTCTCTTTCTTTATCAAAATCCTTTTCTGAAAAGGCCGAATTCAGGTTTTTCAATTAAAAACATTTTAACAACTAAGCCTTTCTCCTTAATAAAACATATAAAACATTTAAGTCCCTTAACTCAAGTAATTTTATAATGGTAGTAAAATAGTTAGGAAAATTCCCCAAAAATCACCATAATTCACTTTTGACATGTTTTCTAACATATATAAATTTCAGAGCGAAATCATTATGTAATGGCTTTAAATAATTTAAACCCAATATTAACTATTTTATCTCTTAGAAAATTCATAATAAATCCACAATAGCTTAGAAAATTATGATACTTGAAACTCACTTCTAAAATAATGTTCTTGAACATATATCAAAAACGCAACTTAATTGGATGTCATTTAATAGGTTATCAAATCTATACATATCCTAAAATTTATGGGAAATCATATAAATCATCAATAAGCATATATTTCCATTTAAATCTATATAACATGGCATGCTAATTGCAAAATAATTCAAAGATAGTCATGAAACCACAATCATTATTAAAATGGGATGTAAGTCTAATTATTCACCATATCTTGATGTTAAGAAGGTTGAGGTTTACTATTTGAATATTTCTTCAAGCCTTCTACTTGATTCCTAGCTTATCTTCTTTTGATTCCTCTTAATGGTGGCTGACCAAACTTGCTAAAGGTTTTTTGTTTTTTTTTTGTTTATGAATGTTGAAAGGAATAGGAAATGAATGATAGAAGGGTTTCAGGTATAAGAATAAAGGCTATTCCTATTCTATCCTTACCATATTCCACATCCTTATTTTTAATACATTTTAGGCAATATATATTCATTAAGGCAAGACCCCTCGTTAGTTAACAAATCTCAATCCCTTAACCTTATACATTATTTCATTTAATTTATATAATTAAGTGTGCTAAATATTGTTAGTCAAAATTAGGGTCATTACAAACTTCCCTCCTTAAAGGGTTGAGTCCTTGAAATTACGATAAGGTACTCTTAGCAATCAAACATAAAAGTAAAACTTACCATGAAACAAGTCAGGATAAGTATCTCCAATCCTACTCTAAGTTTCCCAAGTATAGTCTCTCTCGTCATCACTCATCCATATTTTGACTAATCTGACTGTCATGTTCCTTAGTTTCCTCTCATCTCTCCCTACTACATGAACCAGTTTTGTAACTATGGTCATATCCAGTTCCACTACTAGATCCTCTAACACAGTCGGTGTAATAGTAGTCTTTGGATCACGAATATACCTCCTTAGATGAGAAATATGAAAAACATTATGGACTCCGGCCAAACTATTCGATAGCTCTACTCTATATGCAAGTTTCCAATCCTTTCTATTATTGGAATTGGTCCAATGAATTTTGGTGCCAATTTTCCTGACTTCCCAAATCTAATTACACTTTTCATCGATGACACCTTGACGAAAACACGATCCCCAACTGAGAATTCTAAGCCTTTCGTCTCTTATCAGCATAACTCTTTAGCCTAGATTGAGTTTTCTTTATCCTAGCTTGAATTAACTCAATATTTCTGTAGCTTCGTTACCAATTTCGGACCAAGAATTAGTCTATCTTCGGTCTTTAACCAACATACGGGAGATTTGAACGGCCTTCCAAGCATCAAACGGTGCCATTCTTTTGCTAGTTTGATAACTATTATTATATGAAAACTCGACTAAGGGTAGATGGTCTTCCCATGATCCCGCTAAATCTAGCACACAAGCTCTTAACAAATCTTCTAAGACTTTGTTAAATCTATCCATTTACCCATCTATTTGTGGTTGGTAAGCAGTACTCATCTTGATCTTGGTACGTAAAGTCTCCTGTTGACTCTTTCAGAACTCATTAGGGAAAATGAATCTCTGTCACTTACTATACTTCTAGGAATTCCATGCAGTCTAGCTATATTATTAATCAATAACATAGCTGAATCTGGTGCTGTCCAAGTCAATCTAATTGGAATGAAATGGGCACTCTTTGTCAACGTGTGCACTATAACCCAGGTATTCTCATTTCCTCTATTCGATCTTGGCAATCCATTTATGAAATCCATTGAGATAGAATCCTATTTCCAAACTGGAATCTCTAAAGGCTGAAGTAACCCGTTCGGTTTTTTATGTTTAACTTTACTTGTTGACAGTCTAAACACTGCTTTACCAGTAAGCCTACATCTCTCTTCATACCTTCCCAGAAGAAACTCCTTTTCATATCCAGATACATCTTAGTTCTTCCGAATGAATAGTGAACTTTGAACGACGACAATCTTTAAGAACTTCCTTTCTAATGCTTCCTACATTAGGAACACATAATCATCCTTTCTTCCTTGGCCACCCATTCCAGCCAAGATTGAAATTTTTTAAGTCATCGCTCTTTGTCCTAGCCTTTAGATTTCCGATCCATTCAGCTAGTGATGTATCCTCTCCCTACTTAGAAGCAATCCTTTCGATCATCGTCAATTGAACTTATAAACATGACAACATAACAGTTTCTTAACTAAACTACCCTTGATCTCTATTATATTCCGCATGTTGTCAATGCTTCCAAAACTTTCTACTCAGCCATCATTGCAAATACTGCATTTTGATGTTTTCTGCTAAGTGCATCTACAACCTTATTGCCTTTTCCTGGTGTGTACTCAATACCAAAGTCATAAGTGGCTAAAAACTCCTACCACCTCTGCTGTCACTTATTCAATTCCTTTTGAGAGAACAATTACCTTAGTGACTTGTGATACGTATCAACTTGAATCTTTCCCCCAAAAGGTAATGTCTCCACACCACTGTGCGAAAATTAACATAGCTAATTCCAAATCATTGGTCAGATATCTGACTTCATGCAGTCTAAGCTGTCGAGAAGCATATGCAATCACTTTACCTCTCTGCATTAACATTGCTCCTAATCATGTTCCACATGCACCTATGTACACCACTAAGTCCAAATTCCCCTCTGGAACGACTAATATAGGTGCATTAGTCAATAAGTGTTTCAGTTTCTGAAATGCCTCCTCACACTTATTGGTCCAACCAAACTTCATGCCTTTTCGAGTTAGTTTAGTCAATGGTGCTGCTATCTGTGAGAAATATTTAATGAATCTCCGATAATAACCTATTAACCCAAGAAAACTCTTTATCTTGTTCACTGTCTTAGGACTCTCTCAATTATTCACTGCTTCAATATTAGCCGGATCAACTGAAAAACCCTTTTCAAAGACTGCATGCCCCAGAAATTTACTTCTTTCTTCCAAAAGTGACATTTTGAAAATTTTGCTTCCGGTTGATGCTGCCTCAGCTCCTTAAGTACCACCCTAATATGAACTTCATGCACCCTTTCATGCTTAGAGTATATCAAAATGTCATCTATGAACACTGATATGAATCTATCCAAATGCTCCCGGAAGACTCTGTTCATAAAGCCCATGAAGAATGCTGGCACATTAGCTAGTCCGAACAGCATCACTAACCATTTGTATGATCCATATGTTGTCCTAAACACCATCAAAGAATACTATCCTTTGCTACTCTAAGATGATGGAACCCTATTGCCAAATCCAACTGAGAAAATACTTTGGCTCCACTAAACTGGTCAAAAACATTGTCAATTTTTGGTAAGGGATATCGGTTCTTTATCATCTTTTCATTCAACTCACGATAATGGATACACAACCTTAATAATCCATCCAGTTTCCTTACAAATACCATGGCTGCTTTCCAAGATGAACTGCTTGGTCTGATAAAATTCTTACCATTTAAATCCACCAGCTGCACCTTTAACTCTTTCATCTCGGTAAGAGTCATTCTACTTATGGTTTACTAACAAGCTAAGCTCATGGTACTAAATCTATTCGAAACTCAACAGGTCGTTTCGACGTAGTCCTACTATGGGCTCAAAGATATCTGCAAATTCTATAACAAAAAAACTCGATTCAACTCATCTTTTGCCTCCATAACATCGAATAGAGAATTAATCTCAAAACTATGATATTCTACATGGTATAAAATCCGATCACTACAACTAAGGTGCTTAAATGATATTTTCCTATCTAGGAAAAATATCCTAGCATCATACTCACTTTACCAATCCATACCCAAAATAATTCCAAACCTTACAAAATCAAATACATGCAAACTTCAAGCAAGTACACGACCTAGCAATTCAAATTCTATTTAGTCACATCTCATCCCGAGTGTTTCATACCCTCCTATTGGATTCACAACCTTTAAGGATGTAACTAAGTATGAAGGTTCAAGGTTAAGCTTATCTACCAAAAAATGAGATATAAAAGAATGCAATTCACCAGTATCAAATAGAACTTTAACTGACGCACTGTGAATCAAAAGCATACCTCCCAGCACAGCTTTTCCTTTCTCCTCTACTGTTGGTCTTGAGATGGCTAGTTACAATGCAAACATTTTACCCTTTCCATCTTTGACTGGTTCCTTGCACTGGTTCTTATAATGTTCAATCTGGTCACAATTGAAGTATCTCACTTCCTTCTTGTCAGCTGCCTTCTTTCCTAAGCCTGTCTAGCACTCATGGCATAGTGTCCCTTCTTCTCGCATTTATAACAAACCAGCTCAGTCTTTCCCTTTATGGCCACTCCTTCTTTCTGAGCGCCTTTCTTAAGGAAAAACTTTCTGTTCTGGTTTTGCCTAACTTGTATTTCCCTTGCCTTGTTACTATCATGGAAAGTGAGCATCTCCTTATGTCTCAAAGCCATCTCAACAACTACATCAAGGATCCTTAATATGTGGCAGAGTTGCTTTAGCAAGCTAGGATTTCAATCTGTGGATGAAATTCTCATTTCTCTTTATAACTATATCAATCGTAGCGTATCCATATCTCGATAGCTCCTCAAATCTCGTAGCATACTCCAACACAGTCATGTCTCCCTGCTCCGACTCAGTAGGTTTCCTGAGTAAAGTTGACTTAGTGATCTTTGATATGAACCTTTCCTCAAATCTCCTTCTGAATTCCTCCCAAGTCATGTCTGCCTTGTTTACCCCCATAGTAACAATGTTCCATCAGTACAGTGTTGCTCCTTGCAACTATCTGGAAGCAAGTCTCCGCTTCTGCTCATCGTTAGTCCCAAATTAGCAAAGATTCTCTCGCAATGAAGCAACTAATTCTCCACTTCAATTGCTTCCTCCGTTCCAATGAATGGTTTGCCTCCAAGCCTAACATAGTCTCTACTCAATATTGCATAGTTATTAACAACCAAAGCTCCCTAAATTCCTCCTTCAGCATTTCCTCCAACTAGTCCCGCAGTAGTTCATGCTTGCATCATACTAATGAAGAATTGATACATAGCTGCTGTATCAACTTGCAGCACTCCAGCACCCACATCAGCAGCTTGTACCCGACCTGGATTCTTTTTAGTGTTTGGTCTAGCATTTCCATTAGTCGTGGTGTTTTCTCCACCAAGTTTAACTCTTCCATTCCTAGAATCCATATCTCACCTGCTTAAAATCTACATTCAAGTCTTTGTAAGATACAGAAGGATAACCTAGGGGAGAGGGGAGAACAGAGATAAAGTGTATAGTTATATATATCGAATACAAGTATGTTACTCTAACATTTTTCCATACCATAATCTTTTCTTTAACTCTTTAGGATTATTTATTCAAATTATTTTAAGTTAAAAATTTCTTTTAACTTTTTATAAACCTATGATCTGATACCAAGTTGTAACAACCCCATCTTGAGGCCTAAAGAAAAGTGCTACAGATGCTCCAGTCATATATAGTATTTAACTTTCGGTGATGAAATACGGTAATGTTAATTGTATTCATAATGTCAAAAGCTCATGATTATGAAATAAAACCACAGATTCCAAAAAAAATTCTGATTACATTTCAAATCAATATTTCATATTCATTACATAATCCCAAAACAACTCCAAGGTTTTGAATCAAATATACTTACTACAATTTACACCAAGAGCGACATACGAAAATGCCCCTTGGATGATCAAAGTACTAAGTAGATAGGCATATAAGTATTAATTACATCGCAGTAGAAATAAAAATACACGACTCTTAAATAGCTATCTTTGCCTCTTGCATGTCTTCAGAAGCTTATACGTCCAACCTACTAAACCTTAAAAATCCTTAATTCTTAATCTACTCAAATTAAATTTTGAGCACCCGAGACTTTAAGGGGGACAATATAAACTTTGAGTCAGATATAAAGCCTAGTTTGAATAATTCTATTATGTCTCGGTTTACTAATATTAAGTAAGACCACACTGCTTAACTGAACGGGCTTTCCTCTCGTTAATATCCTTTTAAAAACATATCTTTTGCAAATCAAAATCCTACAATCGACAGATTATAACAGCAAGGGTAATAACATATATGCATATAAATCAGATAATCAACGGAATATCTGCCCATACTATAGTTTTATCTGACAAACTATTAACCATTGGCTAACTTGGGCCTACCAAAAAAATAAATAATCTAACATCTATTAGACACACATTTGGACTATCCGTTCTTGACTTTCTTTCTCTAGAATCATCTAATCCTAATGGTTTTGCGAGCTCACAAATAACCTATCGTCTCTCTGTATATTCCTTTTTGTGTGTAACTTCAATTTAGTCTTACCTGTGACAAGCCCTACATAATGGAATTTTGACTTATTTAGCTAGGGGCTAATAGCTAAAGTATAGGGTGCGACCCTACACCAGTCCCATCTGCTTTTCTAATTCGGAGTTATAAACTTTAGGTTAACCGCCCCATAAATTTCCTTTAAAACATTTCTTTCAAAATGATTTAAACCTTTTAAATCATACTTAAACAAGGAAAACATGCCATTCTCTTTACTCAAAATGCTTATGCCATGATATATTCGTTGCACAAAACAAGGTTAATGAAATCTAAGTAGTGGGATTATTTATCCCTTCAAAGTGAGTTAAACTTCTTTTTAACTTAGAAGACCCTAGGCTACAAAGCCAAAACAATATTTTCGAAACCTTTGTTTAAACTTTAAATAATCATCTTTCGAATTCATTGAAAATAAACCTTTTGAAAGCCTTTCCTAAAACCTTAGACTTTCTTTTTCATAACCATTTAAACTTATCCTTCAAAATCCTTGGAAATCATCCTTTCAAAACACTTAAAACAAACCTTTTAGAAGGTTTAATATACACCTTTATAAAGTATTTGGTTCAAGTAAGGTTTGTGGAAACATTGCTTCAAAACCATGTAAAGATATTCCTTTCGAAACCATTAGGTTTAACATATAGTATAAGTATGGGCCATAAGAACAGTGGTGAAAGCACTACTTTCAAAAGCATTAATTCCCAAGTAAAAGAAAGAGGATAGTTTTGAAATTCTTTCTTTCGAAACCATTTCCTCCAAAACCATTTGAAAGCAGATATATACTCTTTTGATGACATAAAGAAGGTGGGCTTCAAAGTAAAAGCAAAAGCACCCTTTCGAATGCATGGATTCGAAAGGTATGAATGTGTCAACATGGGTTTCAAATTAGTTTAAAGCGGCTATCATTTCAAAAGCTTCATTTTAAAGCAAAAAGGCGGCAACTCTATGGAAGCTTTATTCTAAACAAAGGCAAGTGGCTACTGGTTCGAAAGCTTCCTTCTTTTAAAAACAAGATAAGTTAAAACACTCCTTCGAAAGCATTGGTTTCAACACGGTTCCTTCCACCCTTCTCCAGTCCATGACATACCAAAGGGTTAATACCATGTGTTTTGGTTTTGAATGGGTCATACGTGGGAGTATAGTGTCAAAAGCTTGCATATGGAAGTGGCGCTGTTGTTAATCAAAGAAAAACAGATTTTTAGCCTTTCAAAAAAATTTCTTTTTGCCTAATCTTGCCTTATTTGTCAAAATGTAACTGTTTGCTATTTCTTTATCAAAATTCTTTTCTAAAAAGGCTGTCGATTTTAGGTTTTTCAATTAATACCATTTTAACAACTAAGCCCTTCTCCTTGATAAAACATATAAAACTTCTAAGTCTGATAACTTAAATAATTTTATAACCATAATAAAACACTTACGAAAATTCCCCAAACATCACTATAATTCACTTTTAATACGTTTCTAACATACATAAATTTCAGAACCGAAGTCATTATATAATGGGTTTAAATAATTTAAACTCAATACTAACTATTTTCTCTCTTAGAAAATTCATAATAAATCCATAATAGCTTAGAAAATTATGAAACATGAAACATACTTCTAAAATAATGTTTTTGAACATATATCAAAACCACGACTCATTTGGATGTCATTAAATAGGTTTTCAAATATAAACATATCCTCAAATTTATAGGAAATCATGTAAATTATTAACAAGCATATATATTCATTTCAACCTACATAACATAGCATACTATTTGCAAAATAATTCGGACATAGTCATGAAACCAAAATCATTATCAAAATGGGATGAAAATCTAATTATTCACCTTAGCTTGATATTAAGAAGGTTGAGATTTGCTCTTTGATCAATTTCTTCAAGCCTTCTACATGATTCATAGCTTATCTTCTTTTAGTTCCTCTTAATGGTGGTTGGCCAAACATGCTCAAGGTTTTTTTTTTCTGAATGTTGAAATGAATAGGAAATAAAGGATAGAAGGGTTTAAGGAATAAAAATAGTGTTATTCTTATTTTTCCCTTACCATATTCCACTTTCCTTCTTATTTTTAATAATCTTTAGCTTATATATATATTCATTAAGGCACGGCCCCTTCTTATTTAACAAATCTCAATCCCTTAATCTTGCAAATTATTTCATTTAATTTATCTAATTAAATGTGCTAAATAATGTTAGTCAAAATTAGGGTCAATACAATAGCTATAAAAAGTTTAGTATGTCGCATGCTCGGTAGGTATATCTATACTATTTGTTACATGGTTGATTGTTCGATGTGCTTGATGATTGCTCATGATTGTTAGGCATACGAGGCAGCTATGGTTAACTATTCATTGTTTTATTTATAGATTTCAGAGATGATATTCCTAAAGGGGTAAGAGTATAACAACCTGTATTTTAGATACCAAAGGATCATAAAATTGTGTTATTTTATTCATATTAGATCATATGACTCTAAAATGTTGGTTAAGGAGATTTTCCAACCTTACCGTTTTTATCAGCAGTTTAGATCAGGAGATTCTTCTAAAGTCTATAACTTTTGATAAGAGTTAAATTAGAGTTTGAAACCACTTCCATTTGATCAGCATATTGGTTTCTCTTTCTGTAGAGCATCATAATAGAAAAATAGATTTTTCATTTAGGAGATATGGTCATTTTAAGTTTGGACTGTTGTTGGCCAGATTAGTGGGTAATTAAGTAAAGCCCATGCTTAAGCCCACCAACCCATTTCAGGATGCCTAATTGGGGGTGATGAGACTTATCTAATTCATTTCCCACTTCATAAACAGTTCCATACATCCATTAACCTAGATTTCATCAAAATGCTCCTCTTTTTTGTACTACTCTTACCGTCAAAAGTAATTAGAAGGGCGGTTAGCAAAATGGATTGTAGGTGTATCATTTTGGGCACTTTGGAATTGTTTTCTTGCGTTCCATTTCATATCTAAGCATTTAAAATGGTAATTTGGGTATTAGGCGAGTGATTTATATTCTCTCATTATTCTATACTTATTTACATAGTTAAAAATGGCATTATAAGGATGATTTCCCTGCTAAACCATTTTTAACTCCAGTCTAACCTTAAATATATGTATATAAAAGTTGTATGGAAGTTAATGATTGATGTTTTCCTTTGAATGTATTGTTTTGATATGTTTGATAGTGTTTTATAGTGTAGTTATGATGTAGTTTTTGATTTAGGAAAAACAAGTCCAAATGAGCTCAAAATCGAACTAGACTTGGAGATGTTGTTGAGGAGAGTTAAGGGAGCTAGTAATTTAGGTGGTAATTCGGTTGGAGGCTATTTTGCTGCCCAAATTCAAATTGATAGAAGTTCAAGAAAAGATTGGAAAAGGAGGTTTTCTAGGGACTTTGGCTGTGAAACTTTGAGAAATACTTCGAGGAAGGAAAGGAAATGGATGTACGAATTTAACCTAAAAATTTGGAGAGAATCTACAAACTGGTGCCGACCTGATTCAGAATGATATCGACCTTTTTTTGGTGCTTTGAGAAGGCGTTGAAATCTTGAGGACTATGGCACTGAGGAAAGGAGCTCAAAGTGAGTAAATATTAAGAGGTTAGGGTGTGAAAGACTTGGTTAAATTTTTGGCTAAATAATTCAGATTGATACCCACCTGATTCAGTTTATTACCAACCTCTTTATGAGGCTCCGAGAAGATGCTGAATACCAAGGGAGTGTGGCATTAAGGAAGGGAGCTCGAATCAAGTAAATATGGAAGAGTTTGGGGGTGTGCAAGTCTTAGTCAACATTTTTGCTAAGTAATTCAGATTGGTACCAGCTTGATTCAAGTTGGTACCGACCTCTTTTTGGTGCTCTGGGATGTAGCTGAAGACTTAGGGAGAGAGCACATAGTAAAGGAGTTCAAGGGAAGTAAGGATGGAAGAGGCTGGGGTATAAATATCTTAGCCAAATTTTTTGGTAAGTAAGTCAAGTTGGTATCGATCTAATCAAATCAATACTGACCTGAATTTATGTCACCAATTCTAGCCAAACTTCTACGGGTTGCTAAGAAGGCCCTAGAGTTCATGCTGAAGGTGTTCATTCATTAGTTTGACATTCAAACGTAATATGGTAGCACGACGAAGGATGATGGCTTTGGGATACTAATTATTGTAACTCTATGGTGATAGAGTTGTGTTTTGATAATAACTACTCGATGGTGAATGGAGCCATGTGGATGATTATTGATGTGTACGTAAATGTGCATGTTTTTACCAACATATTTAATCTATTCAAATGAAATAAATGATCATATTGGGTGTTTTAACTTGTTTTTACCAAAATCCATATTATTTTCAAATTTTCACACATTCATCTTCAAATAAGGGCAAAACGATCATTTGTGTGCATATATTAATTTGAGAGAATTTAATTGAAAATTTATATAATATTTTGTAGGAATTTAGCTTCTCATATTAGTGGGTTCATGAAGAAAACATGCATGCAAAAAATGTATATAAAGGAATGAAGATGGAAATAATTCACAGTGAAGAACATGGAGGACCCCACCTACCCACCTACCTTAATGTACAAATTAGAGGCTAATGCACATTCTTAAGGAATTAATGGCTTCATGTACACTTAAATGATGATTAGTAGAAGCTAATGATTACTTGGTCTCCACACTTTCTTAAGGGTAGTTTGGGCATTCCCCAAATTATGGATTAGGGTTTCATGCTTGTATAAATAACCCATCATGTTCATGTAACCTCATCTACCCTCTTTAAGCCCTCTTATGGAGGCACTCTTTTCTCTTAGCTGTAGTTGAGAATAATTGTCTTTTCTTTCTTTTCACGGCTACTTAGCCATTTGTTTTTATTTTCGTGTAACTTTCTTTTTCTTATGCATTTTAATTACTTGTTCATTTTACTTTCCTTGTTCATTTACTTTAATGTTGGTAGTGTAGATTTACATTCATGCAAAGTAGATTAGTTTTAATTCTTGTTAATTAGCTTCTCTTTTCCATTAGCTTTCATTTTCCTTTCTTCTTGCTTTCATGTCCCTAGCTACATTTGTTAATCAAATGACAAATATGATAGGCTAATCCCTATCAATTTAGGGGTAATGAAGTTCTTTGATTATGTAGCTTCAACATTTTTTTAATTCATGCTCTCTTGTTGTGCTTAATGATGATGATGATAGAAGTGGTTTTATTTGTTGTTTTTGCTTTGAATTTGATAACCTATATTGTTGATACCAAATAGGCTATGCTTAAACAGTCACTAACATAATGCCTCTTCATCAAAATATGATTATGGCATAAGAAAGTGATTTGAAATTAAAATTTGATGGTCTATATTTCTAATCAATAGTTAATAGGCTATACTTAAAATAATTTTCATTTTCATTTTCATTGTCAAGTTTCATGAAAGCTAGTAAGTGGTTTAAGAGGTGTGTTAAAGTTTGATGGTTTATGTTGGCTAACTAATAGCACAAATATACCATACTTATGATAAGCACATAAAATAAAGCACTAATGACCATAAAAGAGAGATCATGATTTCATATGTGTTGAACTACATGATCTAGAGAGTGAATTTATTCTCTAAATTGTCACTTAACTCTTATATTTGCTTCTCTTTTCTTTTAGTTAATTAATTCTCTAATTCCCTAGCTTAACTTTCACTTGAAATTGGTATAATTTGAATGAATTGAATTTTGAAAATCATCAGTTCCCTGTGGATCGACCCGTACTCGCCACGTACTTCAATAGTACGTCGTGCGCTTGAGGTATAAATTTAATTCAAAATTTATTGGCGGTTTTCTAAACCGATAGAATTTCCGCTGTTAAACAAGTTTTTGGCAACGTTGCCGGGAAATTGATTTGATTTTGATTTTCTATTCTTCGAATAATTTTTCATTTGATTTTTATTGTGTTTTAATTTGTGTGTTTGCATTTTAAAAAAAATTGTATTGTGTGTTTGTTGTTTGATTTTTGTGTGCTTATTCCTTGTTTTCTTGTTTGATTTGCATTTCTATTAGTTAAAAAAACAAACTTCTCAGAACAAAAAAAAATTCATTTCATTTTTCTTTATTCTTTTTACAGCGCTTGCAAAAAAAATTCATTTTATTTTTCTTTCTTCTTTTTACAGCACTTGTACAAAATTTTCAAGTTACATTTACAGTTTCATTTACAAAAAAGAATTTAGTCTCTGCCCTGCAAAGACAAAAAAATTAACCATGCCTCTTTCAAACTATGCACAAACAGTTCCACCTCCTCCTCATTAACAACTCCATCATCAAGTACAACATTTGACACAACTCCCCATTCACCAAAAAAACATCAATACTTCTCAACCCCTCCACCGCTGTCACAAATATCCAGTCACCACCTGATCACAAGCCCTGGCAATACATACTTCAATCCATTCAATACTGCACACTGTCACTCCACTTCATTGAATTGACCATACTTCACTATCAACAACATCATCCTCTCAAATTACACTGATTAACTTCATAACACGCCACTTCTCGTCCAAACAGTTTCTCAACCTCTCACCACTTATACAGCCTATTCTCACTTCGACTACCAACCACTTACATACAACAGCCATCAACCAGTCAACTTCCTCACTAACCACAACCGACTTCCTTCTTTCACCAACCAAACAACCAATTCCATCACCATTTCGTCTACAACCAATACTCCATCTGCCTGCCTTACCACAATCACCATTTAACTTCATTTCACAACAATCAATGCACACAACCATTCCCACTACCAACTGCAATCAGCACCTCTGCCACTTCGATCATCCACACAATTCACTCAAACTCCTCCAAGCTACCACTGTCACCATTCACTTCCTTCCTCCATATACATCAAACTGATGTGCCTTGCATCATCAAGAAATTCCACAACCAAACAACGTCCGCAGTTTTCATTTCTCCACTAACCCATTAATTTAGCTGCCTTCACCACCTTCGAATCAATATCCACAACATACCGTTTATTGAACCACATCAGCTTCGAAAAAAATACTGCTGCTCCTCCTTAATCCCTCCACCGGACCGTGATACCACACATCCTTGCCACTCCTCTGTTATATAACTACAGCAATCATCACCTCAAACTTCTGCATCCACAGACATTTCTGCGTCCACAAACCCTTGACATCATCCAGTCACAATTTGTTGCATATAACAGCCGAGCATTGCCTCAACATGACAACTTCACCTCGCCTATATCGACTTCGCAACCACGACAACCTTGAACGCGACCTTCCAGTAAAACAACGAACAAGCTATCGCGACCCTCCAATCGCCTCCACCTAAACCACCATCGACGAACAAATCTTATACCAAAATCACCCAAAACCATTTCCACTGCAATTCATCATCACGACTTCGACAACCTCTCAATCACCCAAATCGCTCAACACAATGAACTCACCCCAAAATCGCCTCGCCACCTTGAATCTGCTACTCGCTGCCCCATGAACTCATTCAATTCGTGTTATGCCCCAGACCCATCACCATCTTTTATGAAGACCAGAAAGTTACGGCGGTCAGTTCCTTGCCAGAGATCACTAGAAAATGCTCAGAGATCAGTCGACAATAAGGCCATGGTGACTCAAGTAGAAGGAGGTGAAGGCAATGGATCAGCTGGCTTGAGAAAAGATGAGATAGGTTAAGCATGCTGTGTGCACGTGCACACATGCAGAGGTTTGATCAAATTTGATTTCCAATTGCAGTGTTGATTAAGTCAATCTAGCCGTTGTAATTCAGCTATATATATAGCTCAGATATCAATGTATAATGCATTATTAGTTTTTTCATAAATAAAACTATATTTTCTGACTATACTGTGCATGCTTCTTCCTTTTCTTTATCCTCTCACTTCTTGATAACTGTATTCTTCCTTTACTTCCCCTGCTCTTAAAACAAACCAGCAATAAGACCCTCTTCTTCTTCAATCTGCCTTCATCTCTCAGTAGTCAGCAATGACTACTACTCGAAAGCAAGCAAAGGATCATGGGCCTATCAAATTGGTATCAGAGCAAGATCCAAATTATTATTTCAATGAACATCCAGACTTGCCAAAAAATGACAATGAACAGGACCTATGGGTCAGGCAAGAGCATTTCAATGAGAAGACCAACAACACACTCGAGCCGCTTACCGAAGCACAACAAGAACTTCATCAAACCACCCAAGAAATGAATGGAAAAATAGATCTTTTGTCAGGAACATTGGATTCTTTATTGCAAGAAATAAAGAACAACCGAACCAACCTTCAAGAATCACAACAAACTCCTAGAAACAATCCCTATGTGCCTCCATTCCAAAGAAATAACAACAGGAGTACATCATCCTCTCCGCACTCAATGGAAACAAATACCAACCCTCATCCAAGACAGCAATCAAGTATTCTGCCCACTCCCTCCCTTTTGCAACACACCACTATTAAATTAGAATTTCCAGTCTACAAGGGAGATGATACTGTTATCGAATGGATAGACCAGGTTGAGCAGTTATTTAGGTATCACCACACACAAGAAGAGGAATGGGTGTCAACCTGTTCATTCCACCTCAAAGATGATGCGCAGAAATGGTTCAAATGGTTATCTAACAACATCAAGAACTATGAAATATGGAAGAATTTTAAGGAAGAGATCGTAGTAAGGTTTGCTCCACCTGAGTTAAGAAAGCCATTTGGGGCCTTTGCTAATTTAAAGCAGCTAACTACTGTTCAATTATATCTCACCATGTTTGAACAACTACAAGGCCTCTTTCCAAATCTACACCCAGATTATGTATTTGATAAATTTTTAGATGGTTTAAAGGAAGATATTAGGATAGATGTTGAGGCAGCCAGGCCTAACAACTTTAAGGAAGCTATTGCATTAGCAAAGATCTGTGAAAGTAGGTAGTCTAGGAAACCCTTTAAAACCTTTACCACCTCTCAACCTCTGACATCAAGAAACTTACCCCCCAAGAACAATAAGGTAGTAGGGTATGATTTCAACACCAACAAAAACAACACATTAGCAGACATTGTGAAAAACAAAGGGATGACCTCCGAGTAAATTATTGACAAAAGAAAAAAAGGGCTGTGCTATATCTGCAATGAAAGGTGGCATCCAGGCCACCAATGCAAGAGCAAACAAGTATACACATTAGAAGGGATCACAGAACCAAAAATTGTGCAGGAGACAGAGGATCAAGAATCCCAAGAAGTCGAGGAGACTGCAGAATTCAATGAAGCAGAAATTAATCCTACTATCACCTTCCATGCTATGTGTGGGATACCAGCCCTTCACACCATTAAAGTTTGTGGAGCAATACATGGGAAAAAAGTGCATGTTCTTATTGATTCTAGCTCTACACACAATTTCATTAACTGCCAACTGGCTAAAGGAATCCAATTGTAATTTGATGATACAAAAGTATTCGAAGTACAAGTAGCTAACGGTGGGAGGCTTCAAGGTAAAGGACTATGTGGTCGTGTACCTTTAAAATGTCAAGGTTGTTACATGTTTGTAGATTTACTCTTATTACCCCTAGATGGTTGTCAGGTTGTGTTAGGGGCCCAATGGATGAAAACATTAGGTGAAGGACATTGAACTTTTTAAAATTACAAGTCAAATTTAAATATAATGGGAAGATTCACATCGGGCAAGGAATGCACCCAGAAGGCTTAAGAATAATAGACAAGAAGACAATTAAAAAGGATTGTATACAAGCACAGGTGGCCATGATGCTGTGTTCTCAGCTTGTCACTGAAACAAGTACTGTCATACCCGAACCAATTAAAAGAATACTTGATAAATTTCCAAAATACTAGCCCCTTTAAACTCACTGCCTCCTAATAGGCCCTCACATGACCATAGAATACCACTGCTACAGGGGTCTAAGCCTATTTGTTTAAAACCCTACAGGCACTCACATCATATTAAAAATGAGCTAGAAAAAATCATCCAAGAGATGTTGAATACTGGAGTCATAAGGCCTAGTTGTAGTGCTTACTCTTTACCAGTTGTAATGGTTAGAAAAAAAGATGGAACATGGAGGCTGTGTATTGACTACCGAGAACTTAATAGTATTACTATCAAAGACAAATACCCTATACCTCTAGTTGATGATTTATTTGATGAACTACATGGTGCCAATTTTTTTTCTAAATTGGATTTAAGGTCAGGATATCATCAAATCAGAGTAAATGAGGAAGACATTCATAAGACTGCTTTTAAAACCCATGATGGGCATTAAGAGTTTATGGTTATGTCATTTGGTCTTGTAAATGCCCCCTCTACCTTTCAATCTCTGATGAATACTATATTCAGACCATATTTAAGGAAGTTTATTCTAGTTTTCTTTGATGATATACTAATTTTCAGCCAAGCTATGCTTGAGCATTTGGAGCATGTCAATCTTGCTTTGCAGGTACTACAAGAAAATCAATTAGTTGTCAAACTTTCTAAGTGCTCTTTTTCTAAATAAAATATAGAGTATCTTGGCCATGTGATTTCTGCTCAGGGGGTGGCTGTGGACAATAGTAAGGTGCAAGCTATTAAAGAATGGCCTATACCCGCTACGCTGAAGGCATTAAGGGGGTTCCTAGGCCTCACAGGATATTATCGAAAATTTATCAAACACTATGGGATTATTGCTAAACCACTCACTGACCTCTTAAGGAAGGATTCTTTTCAGTGGAGTGATAAAGCAACCCAAGCATTTGAAAGATTAAAATAGTGCCTCATGTCCCCACAAGTCCTTTCCATGCCAGATTTCAATAAGCCTTTTGTAGTTGAGTGTGATGCCAGTGGTATTGGCATAGGGGCAGTACTCTTGCAAGACAATAAGCCAATTGCATTTCTCAGCAAAGCACTACAAGGCAGGAACCTTAATCTTTCGACCTATGAAAAGGAGTTACTTGCATTACTACTAGCTACAAAGAAGTGGTCACAGTATCTCCTAGGGAGACAATTCATTATAAAGACTGACCATCAGAGTCTTAAGCACTTACTTACACAAAGACTGCACACTAGAATTCAAGAGTAGTTGCTTGCCAAATTGCATGGCTATGATTATGTGGTTGAATATAAAAGTGGCATAGAAAATGTAGTAGCAGATTCTTTGTCCAGAAGGGATGAAGAAAAAGGACAGTGCATGTCTCTCTCTCAAGTGCAGGCTACATGGTTGCAACAGCTAAAAAGTACCTTGGTTTACTCCCCTATGTATGCAGAAATCAAAGAAAAAATAGACAATGGAGGTTCCAGTAAATACAAACTTGTTGATGAGTTGCTCTTTTATAAGGGAAAGATTCTCATTGATCATCACAACTCGAATTTACTCAAAACTCTTATCAATGAATTCCATTCCACCCCATTTAGAGGACACTCTGGCATTAAAGGAACTGTGAAAAGAATCAGAGCTGTGTTCTACTGGAAAAGGATGAAAAGGTATGTGGAGCAATATGTTAAGGAATGTGATGTGTGCCAGAGAAATAAAGGGGAGAACATATATATACCAGGATTGCTTCAGCCTCTGCCAATTCTAGAGAGAATATGGACTGACATCACCATGGATTTCATAACTTGCCTTCCAAAAAGTCAGAAATACACCGTCATATATGTAGTGGTCCATAGACTATCAAAGTATGCTCATTTCTTCCCTTTATCGCATCCATACACAGCCAGAGATGTAGCACAAGTCTTTTTTGATGGTGTATTTAAACTCCATGGAATGCCAACATCCATCGTCAGTGACAGAGATTCACTCTTTACTAGCATCTTCTGGAGGGAACTCTTCAAATTGCAAGGTAGCACCATGAAGTTAAGCACATCCTACCATCCTCAAACTGATGGCCAATCATAAGTCACAAATCGAATATTGGAGGGCTACTTGCGGTGCTTTGTATGTCTTAAACCCTTTGAGTGGTCTAAGTGGTTAACACTCACAGAATTTTGGTATAACACCACCTGGAAAACTGCTACAAAGATGACACCATTTCAAGCAGTATATGGGGTTTCTCCCCCCACCTTGTTGACCTACATTCCAAATACAGCAAAGGTTCCTCAGGTAGAAGATTTATTGTTCTCCAGAGACATTATTTTGCAATTTTTAAAAGATAGCTTGACAATGGCCAGAGACAGGATGAAGAGATATGCAGATCTCAAAAGAACAGAGAGGAATTTTAAAGTGGGAGATTGGGTTTTCTTAAGGTTACAGCCATATAGACAGTTGTCTGCTAGGACTTTGAAGACACACAAACTCTCCCCCAAGTTCTATGGGCCTTATGAAGTTGAGAAGAAGATAGGCGAAGTAACCTACCAATTGAAGTTACCACCTGAAGTTAAGATCCATCCTGTGTTTCATGTGTCTTAGTTGAAAAGAAGGCTAGGAGTTGGAATTATAATTCAAGAGGATATGCCTAGTTATATAGAAGAATTTGTCAAGGAGCCTGAAAGAATCTTAGATAGAAGAATTGTCCCTATTCATAACCGTCCAGTAGTGCAAATCTTGGTAAAATGGAAAGAGTTGCCTGATGAAGAAGCTACTTGGGAAGAATACTGGGAAATAATTAAGAAATTTCCCATCTTGGACCTTGGGACAAGGTCCATTTTTCATAGGGACGGGAGTTGTTATGCCCCAGACCCATCACCATCTTCTATGAAGACTAGAAAGTTATGACAGTCAGTTCCTGGCCAGAGATCACCATAAGATACTCAGAGATCAGTCGGCAATAAGGCCATGGTGACTCAAGTAGGAGGGGGTGAAGGCAATGGATCAGCTGGCTTGAGAAAAGATAAGATAGGTTAAGCATGTTGTGTGCACGTGCACACATGCACAGGCTTGATCAAATTTGATTTCCAATTGCAGTGTTGATTAAGTCAATCTAGCCATTGTAATTCAGCTGTATAAATAGCTCAAATATCATTGTATAATGCATTATCATAAATAAAACTATATTTTCTGACTATAGTGTGCATGCTTCTTCCTTTTCTTTATCCTCTCATTTCTTGATAACTGTATTCTTTCTTTACTTCCCCTGCTCTTAAAACAAACCAGCAATAACACCCTCTTCTTCTTCAATCTACCTTCATCTCTTAGTAATCAGCAATGACTACTACTCGAAAGGAAGCAAAGGATCATGGGCTTATCAATTCGACAACCCCCAATCGCCAATCAATCCAATCGAACTCAAACCTCTCAACCATCACCCCACTTCCCTGAACAACTCGCCTTCCACAACCCAAATACCCAATAGCCGTCGAAACCAGTTGAATTGAAATCTGAATTTTGTTTGAATAACCGGTTTTTGATTTTGATTTTGGAAGAAAATTTGTTTTAAAGAGAAATGAGAATTTGGTTCGGGATATAATATTTTTGGGTAGCAGACTAGTTTGATATTGGGCTGGGTTATAAATGATTTTCTTTGATTTTGAATTGTTTTTTGTATTTTTAGTTGTTTTATTCTCTCTTCATTAAAAAAAGAGTTTTGCTTTCTTTTAGTTTTGTTTTCTTATATCCTTTCTAAAAAAATATTCTAAAAAATAATAATAATAACAAGTTTCAATTTTTTGTGTGCTTCGTTTTGATTTGTTTTGCTTTGTTTTTGGTTCTAACCTTTGAAAAAAATGTATATACTTGTCTTTATTTTTAGGTTGCCAAAGCAGAGATTCAAAAGAAAACCGCTTGCCAAAAATAACTTCTTCGCTTTCCTTGCCCAAAAAAATATATAATAAATAAATAAATTGCTTGCTCGCTATATCTATTGCTTTATTTCTCTTACATTGTTGTTTGCTTGCATTTTAGAAAAAAATTTCAAAAACAAAAAAAATTCATCATAGTTGAAAAAAAAAATCCATTCGTAGTTGCATTGTTAATACACATTTAATTTCTGTTTTGCACTTCATTTTAGAATTCTGATTAATAATAACGATAGCTCTTAACAATTTGTCTTCCTTGAACAAGTTAATTTCTTGGTGTCTAGGCTACGACAGAGCAATAACCATTTATAAATATTACGGTGATTCGTAAATATTATAATGGTTGTTCCTCTGAAGGCACTTAACATTCGGCTGCATTGCTACGGTGATTCATGGTGCATCGACAAATCCTACCCGTTACCTGGCTGAGAACTATCTTGTTGATTTAAGGCAAAGTGTGATTATACAATTTTGGTTAACTTAGGATAAATCATTTGTAATCAATCCTTGCATTCATTTAATTGCATTAGTTCATGCTATTAAAAAAAATTCAAAATCCAAACAAAACTAAAAATTGTAAATATTCCTTTTTTCTTTGAAATTTTTAAATCCTCTCTTTTGATATTTTTTTTCGAAAACAAAATTTTTATAAAAAATTACTTAGTTTGTTTTTTTAGAAAATCAAAAATCCAAAAAAAATATAAAATCTTCTTAAAAAACTCAAAAAAAATGAAAACTCAAAAAAAAAAAATGATTTTTCCTTATCAAAAATAAATTCCTTTTGTAAATATTTTTCCTTTATAAAAAACGAAAAACATTCTTGAAGATGTATCAATTTCCCTATTCACATGAATTTTACAATAGTTGTGAAAATCAATATAATCCATATAATTTCACTCCAGATTCATATGGATATTTCAACGACAACTTTTGTATAAACAACTCGAATTTCGAACAACAAAATTTTCAAAACGATGATCAACACTCGAATCTCAAAAATAGCATCTCATCTCTACTTGAAATCTCTACATAATAAAATCAAATGATAAATGATTTGTGTAATTCTTATTGTGAGATAAATCAAGTCAAAATTTTCAAAATAATCAAAATTGGAATTCAATTCAAAAATTCAAACAATTTCGATTATAACCAATTACAGGACAACTTCGAACTCCAAAAACAATTTCAAAATGGAAATGTGAACCACTTTAAAAATAAGTTTTGCAATGGTAATAATCTCGACTATGATGTGAGAGAAAATTTTTGTTCTCAACAAATACAAATTGAAAATTTTCAAAGTAATAACTATAAATTGGATTTTGTTGAGCAAATGAACAAAATCTACAATGATCATATGGATTTGTTGTTCAAAACATATATGAAACAACGTGATAAACAAAATCAAATCCCAATGCGGTCGAGTCAAGTGATAATCAACCTTTTACCCAAATCGACGATTTTCAAATAACAACTTTTGAAATTGAAAACAAAAATCTTAACGAAGTTATTGAAAATTTTGTAATTAAATTGGGTTTCAATTCTTTTAAGGATGAGAAACGTGGTTTAAAATTTGATCTTCCTTTTTTTGATTTTGAAAATTCGAATACAACAACTTTGGATTTTGAACTTGACATATGCAGTGAAGTTGTTAATAATTCAATAAAGGAAGACGAATTTAATGAACACGAATTTTTTGGACTTTTCAAAAACGAGTTTTCAAATTCTAATGGGGAAGCTTACATCACCATTTTGATTTTAAAATCAATAATTTTGAAGAAGTTTTCAACGAAGAGCTTGAATCTCAATTTAGTGAAAATAAACTTGAACTTCAACCAATTGTTTCATCGATCCCAAAAATCAACAACAATAAAACAACTCATACGATTTTTAAAACGACATTCGTTTTTCCAAATCAATGTTCAACTTCGAAATCTTATGTGGTTTGGTTTTCTGATCTTAAGCTATGTCTCGCATACTTGATGAGAAAAATAAATCGGTCTTTAGAAGACCGTTTCACTTACTTTTTGATGATATACTATCTGATCTTGTGTAAATACCGCTCAGTTTCATGTAGACATAGGACATCATTTTAATTTTGTTTTATTCTTCTCCTTCCACTTGGGTTGACTATGGGGACACAATTAAAATCAAGTGTGGGGGGGCTCATCATTATTTTCGATTTTTCATGGTTTATTTTTAATTTTTCTTCCCAATTTTTTTTTAAAAAATTTCAAAAACAAAAACAATTTTTTTTAACCATTTTGATTTATTTTTAAAGAAAGACTATAGGATAAATATATGGTTTTGGTTAATTAATTTGAAATTTTTGAAAATTTATTTGTCTTAACAAAAATAAAAATAAAGTATGATTACAAATAACAACGGTTTAACTATTATATAGGTAGATTCATGGAGATAATTATGAAATATATTCTAATTGAAAATCTTTGTTTTAAAAAGTGGTTGATTTAAAGTAAAGGATATTACATTTCTTTTGTCTTCTAAGCCAAATGGTGCTAAGATGATTTTGCAAAACTCTCTTTTTTATTTAAAAAAACAAAAACAAAATTCTTGTATATATGTTTATTTTTAATAAACACCTAGAGTCATGTGGTCACACTCGTGTGTTCACTCTGCATGCTATGTACCCTTCTCACATAAGCCCAAAAGGCAGTGCACGACTGGTATATGTAGCCTCAGTTTATCTGAGTTAGGTGTGTGTGTATAAAAATTATTTTACTAATAACACCTACAGTCAATAAGTGTTCACATTTGTGTATTCACTCACCATGCTCTGTATTCCCCTCACGTATGTCCGCAAGGCAGTGCATGGGTAATATATCTGGCCTCAGTTTACCTAAGTTAGACATATGTAAATATTTTAATATCAATAAAATATTCAAATAAGAAAGAGTAAGCAAATGAAATCCAAGCACTATTTTAACTTATTTAATTTGATTTGTTATTGAAAATAAATGTAAATACCACTTTAAAAAACTTTGATAATCAACTAAGGATCCATTTCATAATTACGTTGTGTTATCAACCGAAACAACGAGTTAAACTATATTCTATTTGCTTTGATAACTTGATTTTTATTGGAAATTTTGACAAGTAAAATGACTTAAATTTTCAAGATAATAACCAAAACCTATATTTAACTTATTTGTGTCAATTTAAAAGTGAATCCTTCGTTTGTAAACATTTTCAAAAATTCGCATTCATCTCTTTGTAAATAAATCTTCCATTTTGTAAATATTTTCATCCTGCATTTGGTTTAATGGCTTATTGCATACGCTCAGTGGAATCGTGCTTCCTATGAAAATGGATTCATCTTAATTTTTCTTTATTCGAGGAACGAATAAAAAGATAAGTGTGGGGGTATTTGATGTGCACGTAAATGTGCATGTTTTTACCACCATATTTAATCTATTCGAATTAAATAAATGATCATATTGGGTATTTTAACTTGTTTTAACCAAAATCAATATTATTTCCAAATTTTCACATATTCATCTTCAAATAAGAGCAAAATGGTCATTTTGTATGCATATATTAATTTGAGAGAATTTAATTGGAAATTTCTTTAATATTTTGTAGGAATTTAGCTTCTCATATTAGTAGGTTCACGAAGAAACATGCATACACATATTGGATATAAAAGAATGAAGATGGAAATAATTCAAAGTGAAGAACATGGAGGACCCCACCTACCATAACGTACAAATTAGAGGCTAATGCACATGCTTATGGAATTAATGGCTTCGTGTACACTTAAATGATGATTAGTAGAAGCTAATGATTACTTGGTCTCCACACTTTCTCAAGGGTAGTTTGGGCATTCCCTAAATTATGGATTGGGGTTTCATGCTTGTATAAATAACCCATTATGTTCATGTACCTCTCTACCCTCTTTAAGCCCTCTTATGGAGGCACTCTTTTCTCTTAGCTTTAGTTGAGAATAATTGTCTTTTCTTTCTTTTCATGGCTACTTAAACATTTATTTTTATTTTCATGTAACTTTCGTTTTCTTATGCAATTTAATTACTTGTTCATTTTACTTTCCTTGTTCATTTACTTTAATGCTGGTAGTGTAGATTTGCATTCATGTAAAGTAGATTAGTTTTAATTCTTGTTAATTAGCTTCTCTTTTCCATTAGCTTTCATTTTCCTTTCTTTTTGCTTTCATGTTGCTAGCTACATTTGTTAAACAAACGACAAAAATGAGAGGCTAATCCCCTTTAATTTAGGGGTAATGAAGCTCTCTAATTATGTAGCTTCAATATTTTGTTAATTCATGCTCTCTTTTTGTGCTAATGATGATGATATAAGTGGTTTTATTTGTTGTTTTTGCTTTTAATTTGATAGCCTATATTATTGGCACCCAATAGGTTATGCTTAAACAACCATTAACACAGATGCCATTTTATCAAAATATGATTATGGCATAAGAAAGTGATTTGAAATTAAAATTTGATGGTCTATATTTCTAATCAAATAGGCCATACTTAAAATATATTTCATTTTCATTGTCAAGTTTCACGAAAGTTAGTAAGTGGTTTAAAGGGTGTATCAAAGTTTATGGATTATGTTGGCTAACTAATAGCACAAATATGCCATACTTATGATAAGCACATCAATTAAAGCACTAATGACCATAAAAGAGAGATCATGATTTTATATGTGTTGAACTACATGATCTAGGGAGTGGATTTATTCCTTAAATTGTCACTTAAATCTTTTATTTGCTTCTCTTTTCTTTAAGTTAGTTAATTCTCTAATTCTCTAGCTTAAATTTCACTTGAAATTGGTATAATTTGATTGAATTGAATTTTTAAAATCATCAACACCCTACGGATCGACCCGTACTCACCACGTACCTCAATAGTACGCCTGCGCTTGCGGTATAAATTTAATTCAAAATTTATCGATAAACCGATGGTGAATGGAGTCATGTGGATGATTATCCTCAAGGGAGGGTTTTAAAAAGGCGGACTCATGGATAGAACGTTGAATGGTTCTATCATGGAAAGAAAGGAATGTGGAATGGTTCATTAAGAATGAATGGAAACCTGATGGAGCAAGTAAAGGACTCTGATACGCATTTTAAGGAATCATTGATGGTCGGAGCGTTTTCTAATGTACTCTTAAATATGGGTATTATAAGGACACTTATTAGATGCTTGGAATGGCTACTTCGGATTTGTGGAATGGATCCGTAACCTGGATCGGTGAAATGGATCTAGTGTCGACTATGGGCTAGTGGGCATGTACAATGAGACCAGGATTTCTCCACTAATCCCTGGCGGAGGAAGGGTCATACATGTTAACATATATCCATGGCACAGTGAGTGATAGTGGGGATTGTTTGATGGATGCTATGTTTTTTATGATTTGTTTTCTTGTCCTCTATCGCTCTAGCTGTAACGACCCGCTATTTTGGACCATTCAAATCGACACTAAAACCGTACATGTCCGACTTGAATAATTCAAAATACCGAATTGTTAATTTAATTTGGCAAAACTTAAGATATACAGTAAATAAATCAAACACAGATCACAGACACAGAGTAATATAATGCAGCGGAATAGAAAAATAGTAGTTCATGAAGCTACTATATACATCAGAGTTTAAAAGAAAATACATCAGAATCTCTTGAATACAGAAAAGTCTTCAGTACGAGCCGATGACTTCTCTGCACCAGTCAACTAGAAAACTGAAAGCTGAAACGATAGTTGGATCTCCAAATGAAACTCCAATCTCCAAAGGTGAGTCTCTAATGCTGTGTTTCTCGGTCTGACCCGAGCGTAAAGCAAAACACAAAACACTCGAGTCAGGATTAACATTCTTATATTAATAAATTTAACTCAAGTGAAATATCAACTGAAATACAGATAACTTAAAGGATGTTTGGGATGACCATCCTCTAAGGGTCCATAGAACTATCTACAAGGTAGAAATATACACTATTACACCGTTATCATTTACTTAATTTATACTTCAAACCCAAATGTAAATTTCACTTCAAATAATTTTATTTCCCAAAATAGTATATATGTATATTAAATGCTGTATACGGTAGAGCACTTTAAATTTCCTTAACTTAACAAATCGTTTCACATCAACCCGACCTTCCCATTTAAATTAAATCCAACCTCATTTTATCAATTTAAATTTTCCTAAAATAACCACTTCAATTTTTTTAAATCTCACATTTGGATTTGATATCCCAAATTCCCCTTTTATTTCACTATGTTTCCATACTTTAAGTATCTAATATTTCAACTAAATTTTCCCAATCTAGTTTTCTAATTACGAATTTCCAAATCTAGTTCAAATTAAATTTTCACTTAATTAAATTAGTTATCTACATAACAAATTCAACTATCTGGGTTCCAAATACATATCCAAATCTCTAAACCATTTAATTACAATATAGTTCATAGCTTAAATATAACAATCTAAATTTAACAGTTTCATATAGATTCTCGATTTTTACATCATTATTATTTAGTCATTTCAATCTGATTTAAATAATAAATCCTTACCTAAAAACCATTTTAAAATAACCCAAATTTATCTCCCAATCTCAATTGTTCAATATTATTGCAAAACTATTCGAGATAAAATTTACATAGATATTTATCATAATTTTTGTATTTAGTCAAATCTTGGTTAACTAGATATAATTAACTCTATATTTATCATTTACCCTTTATATATGTATTTAAGAATTTACATTTAATAAGACCATATCTTTCTTATCATATGGTCAAGTGTTACGGATATTATCATGTCAATCCGTACACTAAATGTATACGGGTGGATAGCATTTCAACCCGTAGTCCCAATTTAATTAAATGAAACCGCTTGGGTCTATCATTTCAACCCATTTTAATTCAAAATCAAACATAACAAAGGGAACTTGCAGTGTGATGACAGGGATGGTGTCAAAGTGAATAAACAAGCAATAACAACAAATCAATAACAATTCAATAGATTAATCAAATAACCCCGAAATAATCGTATTACTCGCATTGTTATTTGTGTAATTATTTCTAGAATCTGCACTATCATTTCCTGTAGATTAAAGGTTATCACATTACAGTTTTCACTTGTCGTTCCATTTTAAATTTCAGTTTTAAACTCCAACAATTAATCCAATTATGTTCAAAGATTTAAAGTATAATTTATCAATTTCTACGACAATTAATGGGTCAAATTTAACAAATCAAGTTTACATATGGAGGGGTCAGGTTTAATAAATCAAGGTCCGTCATATATGATCTGTTTTACTTTGTAAACTATACTACCCAATTTAACTAGCAAACTAGTTATCACTTAACAATAGTAATTAACATCCAATTTAAACGACAATCAATCAATCAGTCAATTATCAACCAATCTGTATTATTATCACATAAATAATTAACCGATAATGGTGTCAGGTGTCATAGGTGAACAGATACAGATAATAGCAGTCATAACAGAAAACAGCTAACAACAGCATATTTCAATTGACGTTTCAATTGAAATCAAATTTAATAAATAAAAGAACGTTAATCGTGAGTGATTTCTCACCTTTCGAGGCTAGAGACGAACGAGAATAAGATGAGTTACGAATTATGAACACGAATTCCAAAGTAGAGTGAAATGGGCACGAATTGACGAACAAATCTGATCAATAGAAATAGGCGAAACCAAATCAGGCTGGATTGACGAAGATAATTGATATAGGTAAACTTATATTTAAAAACCATACTCTAAATTTAAATGTAATTTAAATTAAAACATACATATTTAATTTCCAGACAAAATTTATCTTTAATATAAAATAACGTCTATGTATATAAAACCAATTTCCTATGCTATAAATATTTTAATTTAACACAACTAAAATATCTAAACTTTATAACCGTATAATATACCTCTGTAGTATGAATACATTTTTTTATAAACAAATTGTATACTTCAAACTCTGAATCATTATTTGCAAAACCTATATATACATCTTAAACGTAAATATATATACCAACACTGAGATAATATATGTACATAGCCAAATCTTTTTAAATTCTATACTAACATATAAGTGACCCAAACTGCCAGTACACTATATATATACACTATACGCCTATCCCCATTGCAATTATTTCACATACCCACGCAACCCAACTATATGTATTTTGGCTTAAAATATACCGATGTATATAAATCAGATAAATTAACAGAAAACCCAAAAATTTTCAATATCAAAATAAATGACGTAAGTCACTTATGCAGTGTCAAATCCCTATTCCTTATTTATATCGGTAAACATAGTTAAATCCTTATTTATAATAAAACTACTATAACTTATTCATATAACAACAGATAGCTTACAAGCCCTTTCTTTTTTTTATAAAACCTTTACATACAGATCGTATATATATAAGTAGGTACACACTCTTCAACTAATAACTACTATTATACCGGTATATAACAAAAGCCAAAGTCATAAAGGCAGCAAAGAAAAGTAAAATAAATTTGAAGATAAAAATTCTTTTACAAAACTATATATATAAGTTATATAAAATAAACAGGTGGTAAACCAAAATAACTCATACGTATAAATCCATATACTCTAGCATATAACTTTCAAAGCTATACACATATTTTAAACTAACATGCTAAGTATGACCGTCATTTTAAAACTAATGCACCTGCAGCAAGCTTTATTACTAAGCATACATATATTCGATCATAAAGTATTTCTACAAACATTTTCATCATAAAATATATTACCATATATACGATGGAGGCTATGCTAATGGGCTTGGCCGACGTGGATCGGAGGCGAATCACAAGCAGATGGCGGATCAATGGACGCTTGCGTGGGTGGGCCAGACGCGGGTGGAGGCCAAGGGTTTGTGGTGAAAGATGAGTGCTGGGAGGAGATGCTCGTGGTCGGGGAAGGACGAAGGAGAGGCTTCGGTTAGGGGAGCTGGAGGAAAGGCATGGGTAGAGGTGGATGGATGCACGTGAGGCTGAACTGGTGGTGCTTGTTGGTCTCAGGCGAAAGGATGGCCGGTTCCTGGGTTTTCAGGGAGGAGGCAGTGAGTGGTTGTTGTTAAAGGTGGTGGAAGGGTTGGGTGCAAGGCCATGGGGAAGAGAAGTTGATAGGTTTTATTTATGGAGGAGGCTTGGGAAAAAAATGGAGAAATAGAAGGATGAGGAAAGAACAGTTGCGTGCTCTTCTGTAACATTATATATATATATGTCTTTGGAATAGTGTATAGTGTGAAAAGAGATATGAACAAAGAGGCAAAGAAAACGTACCATAATTAAATTGATATTGATGTAGATGTAACTGGTGACCGTTCACCAAGCAAAAGTTATTAAAGCAAATAATTGTTTACGTGCACAGCACGTTTCACATTTGAAACCGAAGGAAAAATTTACGGAAAGATTAACGGTCACAATTTAAAGGTATCGTTACAACGAACAATTTATTGTTTCCGTTGTGCACCGGATCCCAAAATACAGAAATAAATATACCATTGGGATCAGCACGACGAGGCGATCAAAATGGTACACAGATATCGGTGGTACGATCATCCGATCAAAAGTCGATAATCGGTACCGAAAATGCTACTATTTTGCAGAAAATAAGGACGACGGAGCTAAAGAAGTCCGAATTTGGAAAAACGACGAACTGACATCTTGCTCAGAAGATGGTTTAGAATTTTTCTATGTAAAAAAAGATTTTGGTTTCGAAACGTTTTATTTTCGTCACTTTTTAACCGATTTAATTGAAGTAAATTTACGTGTGAAATAGACTTTCGTATTCTTGGACGAAATTTTACAGTTTGCTATGTTTATTCAGACGCATTCCAAATATTAACTTTTTTTATTTCAAAATATTACTAAGTAAATTTCTAAATATTTAGTTAAATTTATGATGAAAAATCAAATAAAATATATAAAATTTTACAGGTCGTTACACTCTCCCCCACTCAAAACTTTTCGTCCCCGAAAAGGAAGAGGTAGGAGAATAGAACACCCAGGAATAAAGTAAATTGAAAGTCAAGTGCGGATAATTTATTTAAAACTATATGAATTTTACTTGAAATATTTATTTGAATATAAAATTTTTTTCTTTAATATTTAATATTTTTCAAACTCCTTTTTGGGACAATTATTTACATTATTATTTATATTTACAAAGACTATTGAAAATATTAAATCCAGATTTGTGAAAATTTTTAAATTTATCTCAAGATATCTTTCAAACGTTATCAAATAAGTTAATAATCCTTTCTTTAAAGATGTTTTATTTAATTAATAACTTCAAAAATATTTATAACACTAGAATTTTATATTAACAAAGTAGTATATAATTAGCCAATATTTTAAAGGATAAATCCAACAAGGAAGGAAGGTAGATTGGGAAAAACAGAATCAAGGTGAATAACTAAACTGTGTAGAAAGGTATATTCAAGGAATAGTATCGGGCACGAATAATTTATTTCAAACTATAAGAATTTTAATTTTTCTATTAATACAAATTATTTTGTTGGAAATCTTTTATAATAAAATACTATTATATCGAAATAAATTTCCTTTCGAAAATACTTTTATAACTCGATGTTCCAACAAGTTTATCATCGTTCTTGCAGACTCTGGCCATGCGTTGATCAGGCGCAAAGCTAGAATTCTTCAAGTACTAAGTAGACTTGTTTCAACACCCAGTGAAAATACTTGGAAAACCTTTTAAAACAATAGATATGGAAAGTACGATCCAAACAAAACAACCAAACCAAAACTTTTGTCCGATCATGGTTCGCAGATACACAATGGTTACGCCTGGTTCCCCCAGGAAACAATCCATATCCGTAAGCTTTCACAGCCCTGCGAGTTACGCCATGATGACTAGTAGGGTGCAGGATACACAATGGTTACGCCTGGTTCCCCCAGGAAACAATCCGTACCCCTAGGCAAGACTCAGCCAGGCACTTGCGCTACTATTCGCGACCTACACAGATTGCAGGATACACAATGGTTACGCCTGGTTCCCCCAGGAAACAATCCGTACCCCTAGGCAAGACACAGCCAGGCAATTTCGCTGTGCATTCACGAGAGAAAAAGGAAAAACCATGGGTTACGCCACGGTGGGAACACTCGAGTATTACATCCGGAAAACCAAAAATCAGAGAGAATAATATCGATAGAATGAATCCACGATGTGGCCACAAAGCGGATATCAAGCAGAAGGCACTTTCCATATCTTTACTTGGAAATTATATATCATATAGTACCTTTTTAAATCCCTTTTAAATATCATACTTATATAAAGTCCATATATATAGGATTCTATTTTTTTCCAAATCGAATACTTTCCAAATCAATAGTAGATCAAATCATTCCTTCACGGACTTAGATTATATAAAATCTCTTTCCAAATTGAGTACCTTTCAAATCAATGGATTTCAAATCACTTTCATACTTATACAAATCCATTTTATATAAGTCCAACCACTCCCAATTCAAGTGCTTAATAATATAAGGTTCTCAATTTCAAATCATTTCAATATCATATGTGATTTTACCTAATTTTTTTCCAAATCAAATATCTAAATTTCAAAGCTCCCAAATGATAGGTTTAGAAAATTATCCCCGTTTCCAAATTAATATAACTCAAGTCAAACAAACTCATTTTCCAAATCACCATATAAATACTGGTTTTTAATTTCAATTTAATTTCAAAACCAAATATTTTCTCAAAAATCAATTATACTCAAAATGGTTTCCAAGTTTATAATCATCCCTTTAAAACTTTTAAACTATCCATTTCTATTAGAATTATCCAATTTACCTTTCTGAAAACCATCATTAAAAATTTTTCCGAAACATTTCAAAACTAAATTTATATTCTTTATCAAACATTTTATACTCTTCGAAATTTCTTAGCTTTGAAAATTTAATCTCGATTTGGAAGTGTTCGAACATTCAAAATAGTTAGGGAAATCAAATTTTTAATTCAAGAGTTGAAAATCAGTAATAAATCAATTTCAATATATAGGGTTATACCAAAACAAATTCGAAACTCGAGGACTGAACACCGGTCTCACTTTAAATTGTTTCAAATATATACATATATCTTTCGAAAATATCAAATTATACTTCGGAATTTGAAATCATAACGGTTTTACAAAATCACTCGCATAGCAAAGCTACTAGAGTGGCCTCCCCCACTCTGAAACTCAAAAATCAATGTCGATGATGCGTGCACTCATCACCGAAATTATTTTCCAGCGACATAAGTGAGTTCTGGACTTCTGTTTTCTTGAAACTTCTTTGAAACTTCTTCAAAATTATTGGAATTCATTTGAACTCATTTGAAACATTTCTTATTCGGAAAAATACTTTTAAATTGTATTATTTTTATACCTTTTCCAAAATCTTAAAACCAATTTCAAAATACCGGAATTCAATTCTCGAATTTCAAATTTAACTCTACAGTTATAAATCATTTTTATATAAATCAATTTCTTATAATTTTTCAAAATTTCAAATCCTTTCAAAACCTTTTTATATAGAATAACATTTCTTATTTGCTTTATATATATAGGTATATAATCCTTATCGAAAACATTTTCACTTTTATATATATATATATATAAAATCATAGTTATCAAAATAAAATTTCGGTATAAACAATTTCAAAAATACAAACAAAACCCGATTTTCAAAGGATGATTCAAGAATGGATTTCAAAACAAAGATAGAGATTTAATTTAGAGGAACGCCAATCAATAGAATCCTGATTCGAAGATGGACTCGATCGAAAATGAGATAATTAAATTACAAAATAGAAGATGGATATACTTCTATAAATCGCGGGCGACCTTTACCGGTCAACCATGATTCCAAAATTAGATCGGTGTAGAATTCTGAGGCAATTCGACATTCGATCGCCAGAGATATAGAATTCGGCATAACAAAATATAGCAGCATCGTAAACCGAGGATACAAAAATCTTCGGTGAGTCAATGCCAATTGAAAAGGAGTTTTCACCCCCTTTACAAATAATTCAGTGGAGTTATGGGATACTTCGGAATCAAACGAATATAAATGGGAAGAGACAAGCATAAATTTCAGAACCGAGGGGACATTCCAAAATTCAAAGGAAGACGAGTCAAAAAGGAAAAGATTCAACTCGAATGAAAGTGATTCTGTAAATAAATTTACCATATATGATAAGCTTTGCCTAGAGCCAAAGCTCTAATACCAGCTGTAACGACCCGCTATTTTGGACCATTCAAATCGACACTAAAACCGTACATGTCCGACTTGAATAATTCAAAATACCGAATTGTTAATTTAATTTGGCAAAACTTAAGATATACAGTAAATAAATCAAACACAGATCACAGACACAGAGTAATATAATGCAGCGGAATAGAAAAATAGTAGTTCATGAAGCTACTATATACATCAGAGTTTAAAAGAAAATACATCAGAATCTCTTGAATACAGAAAAGTCTTCAGTACGAGCCGATGACTTCTCTGCACCAGTCAACTAGAAAACTGAAAGCTGAAACGATAGTTGGATCTCCAAATGAAACTCCAATCTCCAAAGGTGAGTCTCTAATGCTGTGTTTCTCGGTCTGACCCGAGCGTAAAGCAAAACACAAAACACTCGAGTCAGGATTAACATTCTTATATCAATAAATTTAACTCAAGTGAAATATCAACTGAAATACAGATAACTTAAAGGATGTTTGGGATGACCATCCTCTAAGGGTCCATAGAACTATCTACAAGGTAGAAATATACACTATTACACCGTTATCATTTACTTAATTTATACTTCAAACCCAAATGTAAATTTCACTTCAAATAATTTTATTTCCCAAAATAGTATATATGTATATTAAATGCTGTATACGGTAGAGCACTTTAAATTTCCTTAACTTAACAAATCGTTTCACATCAACCCGACCTTCCCATTTAAATTAAATCCAACCTCATTTTATCAATTTAAATTTTCCTAAAATAACCACTTCAATTTTTTTAAATCTCACATTTGGATTTGATATCCCAAATTCCCCTTTTATTTCACTATGTTTCCATACTTTAAGTATCTAATATTTCAACTAAATTTTCCCAATCTAGTTTTCTAATTACGAATTTCCAAATCTAGTTCAAATTAAATTTTCACTTAATTAAATTAGTTATCTACATAACAAATTCAACTATCTGGGTTCCAAATACATATCCAAATCTCTAAACCATTTAATTACAATATAGTTCATAGCTTAAATATAACAATCTAAATTTAACAGTTTCATATAGATTCTCGATTTTTACATCATTATTATTTAGTCATTTCAATCTGATTTAAATAATAAATCCTTACCTAAAAACCATTTTAAAATAACCCAAATTTATCTCCCAATCTCAATTGTTCAATATTATTGCAAAACTATTCGAGATAAAATTTACATAGATATTTATCATAATTTTTGTATTTAGTCAAATCTTGGTTAACTAGATATAATTAACTCTATATTTATCATTTACCCTTTATATATGTATTTAAGAATTTACATTTAATAAGACCATATCTTTCTTATCATATGGTCAAGTGTTACGGATATTATCATGTCAATCCGTACACTAAATGTATACGGGTGGATAGCATTTCAACCCGTAGTCCCAATTTAATTAAATGAAACCGCTTGGGTCTATCATTTCAACCCATTTTAATTCAAAATCAAACATAACAAAGGGAACTTGCAGTGTGATGACAGGGATGGTGTCAAAGTGAATAAACAAGCAATAACAACAAATCAATAACAATTCAATAGATTAATCAAATAACCCCGAAATAATCGTATTACTCGCATTGTTATTTGTGTAATTATTTCTAGAATCTGCACTATCATTTCCTGTAGATTAAAGGTTATCACATTACAGTTTTCACTTGTCGTTCCATTTTAAATTTCAGTTTTAAACTCCAACAATTAATCCAATTATGTTCAAAGATTTAAAGTATAATTTATCAATTTCTACGACAATTAATGGGTCAAATTTAACAAATCAAGTTTACATATGGAGGGGTCAGGTTTAATAAATCAAGGTCCGTCATATATGATCTGTTTTACTTTGTAAACTATACTACCCAATTTAACTAGCAAACTAGTTATCACTTAACAATAGTAATTAACATCCAATTTAAACGACAATCAATCAATCAGTCAATTATCAACCAATCTGTATTATTATCACATAAATAATTAACCGATAATGGTGTCAGGTGTCATAGGTGAACAGATACAGATAATAGCAGTCATAACAGAAAACAGCTAACAACAGCATATTTCAATTGACGTTTCAATTGAAATCAAATTTAATAAATAAAAGAACGTTAATCGTGAGTGATTTCTCACCTTTCGAGGCTAGAGACGAACGAGAATAAGATGAGTTACGAATTATGAACACGAATTCCAAAGTAGAGTGAAATGGGCACGAATTGACGAACAAATCTGATCAATAGAAATAGGCGAAACCAAATCAGGCTGGATTGACGAAGATAATTGATATAGGTAAACTTATATTTAAAAACCATACTCTAAATTTAAATGTAATTTAAATTAAAACATACATATTTAATTTCCAGACAAAATTTATCTTTAATATAAAATAACGTCTATGTATATAAAACCAATTTCCTATGCTATAAATATTTTAATTTAACACAACTAAAATATCTAAACTTTATAACCGTATAATATACCTCTGTAGTATGAATACATTTTTTTATAAACAAATTGTATACTTCAAACTCTGAATCATTATTTGCAAAACCTATATATACATCTTAAACGTAAATATATATACCAACACTGAGATAATATATGTACATAGCCAAATCTTTTTAAATTCTATACTAACATATAAGTGACCCAAACTGCCAGTACACTATATATATACACTATACGCCTATCCCCATTGCAATTATTTCACATACCCACGCAACCCAACTATATGTATTTTGGCTTAAAATATACCGATGTATATAAATCAGATAAATTAACAGAAAACCCAAAAATTTTCAATATCAAAATAAATGACGTAAGTCACTTATGCAGTGTCAAATCCCTATTCCTTATTTATATCGGTAAACATAGTTAAATCCTTATTTATAATAAAACTACTATAACTTATTCATATAACAACAGATAGCTTACAAGCCCTTTCTTTTTTTTATAAAACCTTTACATACAGATCGTATATATATAAGTAGGTACACACTCTTCAACTAATAACTACTATTATACCGGTATATAACAAAAGCCAAAGTCATAAAGGCAGCAAAGAAAAGTAAAATAAATTTGAAGATAAAAATTCTTTTACAAAACTATATATATAAGTTATATAAAATAAACAGGTGGTAAACCAAAATAACTCATACGTATAAATCCATATACTCTAGCATATAACTTTCAAAGCTATACACATATTTTAAACTAACATGCTAAGTATGACCGTCATTTTAAAACTAATGCACCTGCAGCAAGCTTTATTACTAAGCATACATATATTCGATCATAAAGTATTTCTACAAACATTTTCATCATAAAATATATTACCATATATACGATGGAGGCTATGCTAATGGGCTTGGCCGACGTGGATCGGAGGCGAATCACAAGCAGATGGCGGATCAATGGACGCTTGCGTGGGTGGGCCAGACGCGGGTGGAGGCCAAGGGTTTGTGGTGAAAGATGAGTGCTGGGAGGAGATGCTCGTGGTCGGGGAAGGACGAAGGAGAGGCTTCGGTTAGGGGAGCTGGAGGAAAGGCATGGGTAGAGGTGGATGGATGCACGTGAGGCTGAACTGGTGGTGCTTGTTGGTCTCAGGCGAAAGGATGGCCGGTTCCTGGGTTTTCAGGGAGGAGGCAGTGAGTGGTTGTTGTTAAAGGTGGTGGAAGGGTTGGGTGCAAGGCCATGGGGAAGAGAAGTTGATAGGTTTTATTTATGGAGGAGGCTTGGGAAAAAAATGGAGAAATAGAAGGATGAGGAAAGAACAGTTGCGTGCTCTTCTGTAACATTCTATATATATATGTCTTTGGAATAGTGTATAGTGTGAAAAGAGATATGAACAAAGAGGCAAAGAAAACGTACCATAATTAAATTGATATTGATGTAGATGTAACTGGTGACCGTTTACCAAGCAAAAGTTATTAAAGCAAATAATTGTTTACGTGCACAGCACGTTTCACATTTGAAACCGAAGGAAAAATTTACGGAAAGATTAACGGTCACAATTTAAAGGTATCGTTACAACGAACAATTTATTGTTTCCGTTGTGCACCGGATCCCAAAATACAGAAATAAATATACCATTGGGATCAGCACGACGAGGCGATCAAAATGGTACACAGATATCGGTGGTACGATCATCCGATCAAAAGTCGATAATCGGTACCGAAAATGCTACTATTTTGCAGAAAATAAGGACGACGGAGCTAAAGAAGTCCGAATTTGGAAAAACGACGAACTGACATCTTGCTCAGAAGATGGTTTAGAATTTTTCTATGTAAAAAAAGATTTTGGTTTCGAAACGTTTTATTTTCGTCACTTTTTAACCGATTTAATTGAAGTAAATTTACGTGTGAAATAGACTTTCGTATTCTTGGACGAAATTTTACAGTTTGCTATGTTTATTCAGACGCATTCCAAATATTAACTTTTTTTATTTCAAAATATTACTAAGTAAATTTCTAAATATTTAGTTAAATTTATGATGAAAAATCAAATAAAATATATAAAATTTTACAGGTCGTTACACTAGTGATACCAAATGATGCAGTTACTCTGAATAGAGGTACCTGTACACCTGATATTGTACTTAGGATGAAGTACACTTAATGATGATAGTATATGAGACGACCCGACTTTTTTCCACCAAAAAGTCGTATCATCCTTAAGAAAGAAAGGGATAGAAAAGAGAAAGAAAGAAGAGAAAGAAGAAACAACACTAGAATCTCAACAGCGAAACGAATAAATTATATTAATAACATAAGTATTACATAGTATACAACAAATATCAGAGTTACACAGACATATACAACACATTCTAGACAGTTATAAACACCTGTCTAGTTATTACAACTGAATCACAATACAGAAACACTCAAAGATACCAACACAGCGGAAAACTATATAACTATACGCAGAAGCCTCCTGCTCCATATGCTCCTCCACA
Source organism: Allium cepa (assembly GCA_030765085.1). Taxonomy (NCBI): domain Eukaryota; kingdom Viridiplantae; phylum Streptophyta; class Magnoliopsida; order Asparagales; family Amaryllidaceae; genus Allium; species Allium cepa. The sequence continues at coordinate 311,799,580 of CM060931.1, forward strand.
ATTCGTCAAAGCTAACCTGAATTCCCTTGGCTACTCGTAAAAATTTGAGTACCCAAGAGTTAAAGAAAAATAGAAATAACTCCAGGACAGACATGGGTTTGGTGTGAGTAACATGTTAAAGTTGCTTAACTTTGAAAAACCTTTGAAAAGAAAAGGTATCACATAAGACTTCCCACACATAAACATGGAAAAGTTTTACCTTACGCTAACCAAAACATTTGATAGGAAATCCGATGATATTATAATAGTGTCTATGGTTTACAAGTAAAATACAGAAATAACTGAAATGCTTACATCTCACATTCCAACATAGTTGGGCACAACTAATACGTACGACACTTATTGGATTTTGGATTCCATCAATGGCTGGGCTACTAGGGTACCGCCCGTCACAGTACGTGGCCTAGATCACCGTACCGAGGAGTACGCCCGCTCCCCTGCAACACAAAGCCGGAACCATTCCTTACTGAACAGTTCCAAACAAGACAACCCCGCAGTTGTGATCAGCAACCGCACCACTAAGCCGAAAAATAAAGGGACCTCTAGACAGGGATAAATCTTGCTCTCAAGTAGGGGTTACCCACGAAGCTTTGCTGCACCTCCCCTGTTTTACCCATTCCCGGTTGATGAGGCTTGAGGCTACGATTACCTTTATAGGACATATCACTTAGAATGCTCATCGTCCACCTGACGATGTTCTGAAAGCATTCAATCCATACAAGTTCGTCCCGGGTTCGAACGAAACCGAAGGCATTACCTCGTTACACTCATTTTGGAATCACTCTCAGAGTTAACGACAATAACCCTTGCACTCTAAATCTTCATCTTCACTTCGGATTCACGACCTAACGTTAATTTGGATCGATGTGGTTTTCGGGTATCCAAATATGGAAACTCGATCCCAGTCTCATCGAAATCCAAAACGTGTCTTTTAAGGCCAAGTTGTTTTAAGTCTAAAACAATTCAATTCATTATCTAAATATACACAGATAGATAATTCACAACACAATAGATAATTATCATCATCAACAGATAATTCATATCATAATCAGATAATCCATATTATCATCCAAAAGCAACCAATGCATCCATATCACATACACTACGCATCTCATAACTGAGATTACAAACCATACCAGACAACCAATACCATTCATCAAACATAAGCAACTATCTAACGATCGCACCATTTATAATTAATTTAAAATGAATTAAATTAATTACCTAAACTCTAATTAATTTAAAATGAATTAAATTAATTACTTCATCATTAAAATTCTGCTTAACTTAACCATTAATTGATTACAAATTAATTTATAAATCATCATCTCAATATTTATTTCACTTAATCATTACTGATTAACCATCTCTAATTACAATAAGTAATTAGCATTTAATATTAATTACACAAGTTAATTATATTAAAACATTTGCAAATAATTAACTTGTAATTGCTTTATTAATTAATTAATTAAAATTATTTACATTAATCACTTATTCATTATTAATTATACCTTAATTAATCAATTCCAAATTATATCATTAATTAATTAATTTATGATTTCTGATTATATTTAATCAATCTCTATATATATATTAATTACATACGTAATTAATCTCCAATTTAAACCATATATATTAATCTCCCATGATTAATAACCATTCAGTAATTAACTGCTTTAATTACTCATCCCATAATTAATTACTCATAATTAATTATCTAAATTAATCCTTGATTTATTTCAAGTAATTTAAATCCAAATTACTTCTATAATAAATATCCTTAATTACATTCAGTAATTATTAATTAATTACTTCCTTAAGTAATTACAAATTCATAAATTACATAAAGTAATTATCAATTAATCCTCAAATGTTTAAATTAATTTAACTTAATTAATCTAAATTAATCACATTAATCAAATTAATTACACTAAGTAATTAATTCATCAATTACTTTCATTAAGTAATTAAACTTAAACGATTGATTATAATTAATTAATTAATTTAATTAATTATTAAAAATTAATCACATCAATTAATTGTTGAATAATCTTAAGTTAATTATCTTCATTAACATTTCTTAATTACTTAATTAAGAATTAACTTATATTAACCATTATTAATTATCAATTAATTAATATTTAATTATCATTTAATTAATCTCTAATTATTAATTAATTAAGTGTTAGTTAAAATCTTAATTAATCATTAATCACTTGATTAAATAAATCTTAATCATTAATTAAAATTTAATTAACAACCTTTAATTATAGATTAATTAACCTTAATTAATTAATCTCAAATCTTAATTAATTAACTTAAAAATTATTAATTCCTTAATTAAACATCCACATTATTCATTAATTAAATAATTAATATTCTATTTAAATTAATTTAATAATTTAAATGAAATCAATTCCTTAAGTTCTAAATTAAGAAACATTCTTCTTTATACAATGTAATTTAAACAATTTGTTTCAAACAAAATTCAATTTAAAATTTCAAACTGAAACACAATTCAAATTTTCATTTCAGATTAAATCTTAAAAATTTAAAACATTACTTACTCTTTCACCTTCATTTTTAAATTCAAATTATTTAACCTTTCCTAAAATAGTTAAAACAAAATTTAAATTTTAAAAACTTATTAAATTTTAAAAACTGACATTAAATAAAAGTTCAGGTTTTAAAACAGAATTTAAACCCATTTTAAATCCTTATTCATAAGTTAAAACCCATAGATTTAAATTCAAAACCAATGTTGCTTTATACTTTTAAAAAGTCTAAAATCTAAATTTGAATTCCCAGATTTAAATTCAAACTCAGATTCATTTGCTAAATTTCAGTTTTCAGATTTAAACTTTATTTTAAATTTTCAGTTACATTGTAAAAATTTACTTTTAAATTTAAATAGAAATACAGTTTCCTGTTTTAGTTTAGACATCTTACATTTTTGAATTCAAAAATGATTCAAAATCGCAGATTTAAATTATTGAATTCAAAATTAAGTTTCAGGTTAAAAATTTCAAATTGAACTTCATCCTTCAAATTTTTAAATTTTACTTTTAAATTTTTAAAACAGAAAGACAGTTTCTGTTTTGTCTAAAACCAAACTTGAGTTTAAAAAGCATTTCAAATTAATTTCAAAAATCTAAAATTTAAACTTAATTGAATTCAAATTCAATTCTAGATTCAAACTTATTTTCAGATTTTGTTTGCATCATACTTTTTATTTCAAATTTTATAAAAAACTGGAAACAGGTTTCCTGTTCTTTTTTTTATTTAAACCAAACTTGAATTTTCTGAATTCAAATTATTTCAAAACCAGAATTCAAACTATTTGGATTCATCTTTAGATTCAGGTTTAAATCCTAAGTTCAATTTCCAGTTTATATTCAAAATCTACTTAAATTTAAAAAAAATGTAAATAGGCTTCTATTTTCATTTAGAACCAAACTTAAATTTCAAAATTTAAATTATTATAAAAACCAAGATTCAAACTATTTGAATTCATTTTCAATTTCAGGTTTTAAATCTTAGTTAAAATTTTTTTCCTATAAAACTTTACTTTTAAAAGTATAAAAACAGAACAGGTTTCTGTTTTGTTAAAACCTGTAAAAAAAATTTGACTCGAGACAATCCTATAAAGACTTCGAGTCTAAAACAAATTAACTCTGGGCAAACTTCCTATTAACTCGAGAATTTCCCGAGACAAACACGAGATACAACAGTTGTTACAACCCCAACCTGGAACAACACAGCACCTCAACATCCCTACCTGTCAACACCTCATTCACGCGCCTCCGGCCACCGCTACCCCTAAAACTCCGACGAAGTCTTCGACTACCCACCATCTTCCAATGCTCAAAGAATAGTTGAACTCGATCAACTGTAAATGCAGTAATGATCGATTCTTCACAGCCCAGAAAAAACTAGGGTTCTACACTTTAAATCCAAATTACAACCTCAAAATTAAATTTCAATCCACTTTGGTAATTTTCCTACAATCTTTGATAGCTAAACTATCTCCGGAATCAAATTCACCCAAATCCAATGCAAGCTTCAACTGTGCTAATCAAATATATATGATACAGTAAATTTGAAAACTGTACTTTGATTTAATCACTAAAAATTGTAATATAACTTTTAAAAATCATAATTTAGAAGTTGTTTTGAATTGAATTTCTGAAACATTGATTTGCAATGTTTTATATCTTTACTTATAAAGATTTAATTGCTCTGCTACTTATTTTACAGTAAGTTTCATTTAATTTTTTTTTACTTTTAATAAAATCTCACAGTCTAAACTCTGAAACCAACATACAAATCTTATTTAAATTCTACAATTAACAAAGACTAATTTAAGAGATAAGAATTTAAGTAAGGCTTGTGTCAGTAAACAAAACAGGACAAAGGAGTTCAACAACATACACACCAATATATTTGTACATCAGACAAGTTAAATTATAACCATATGCAATATTTATATTTTAGTATACTAGCATGCAACAAATTTAACCTTTAAATTTTTAAAAGAAAAGTTACTCAACTGGAATAAAAATGCAGACAGAACTTTGATTTTGAACATGCAGAGCACATATCCAATTGCATGTTCCAGAAAAATGCAGGTTGCAAATTATTTGAGGAACAGGTTGCTATGCAGGTAAACTTGCTTCAAATTTGATGCTTTTAATCTTTGTTTTTAAATGATGCTTCCAGGTTTGAAAATTCATGAATGTAGACCTTGCTCCTTAATCCTCAACCTTACAGGTATGCTTCAATAAACAAGAACATGCAGGTTTGTTTGCTTTCATGGTTGCATGCAGGTAATATATTTGATGAACATGTTTGTATTTTTGAAAAAGAGGAGTTTGATTATAGGTTTTTGAAGAGATAGAAAATTTCTCAACTGAAAGAAACTTTGATTTAGAATGAAAAAAATGAGGAAGAGGAAAAGAAATGAGTATATGCAAGTTTAAATAACAATCTTTGATTTAAATTAAAATTAATGGAAAACTAAAACTAAAATTTGACACTTGTAAAAAGAAATGGACACTTGTAAATTTACTCATTTAAATATTTAACACATGTTAGATTAGGCTTTAATAAACTTACACATGTATCTTTAAGTAATTAGTATTTTAATTAAAGTGTTAATGAATGTTTTAAATTAAATTAATTAGTTCTTATACTTAGTTATGTATAAAATTAATTTCTAAAGAAATAAGCAAAGTGTTCTTATAAATAAAACAATATACAAATAAATCATTTGTCAAAGATACCTTTAAATAATTAAAATAAATTTATAAAAGAGGCTATAACTTACTTGAATACATGTTTCATATTTTAAATTGTATTTTAAATTTCATATTAAATTAACAAATCACATTTTATAAATCAATCTTTTAAAAAGAATAACACAGACATTTTTGTAACTTATTTTAATATTCAAACTTAAATTAAAATGAATTTTAAACCAATAAAACATTTATTTTATATATTTAAAATCATATATTATTTTATTAAATATTTTTGAAAATCTTAAATTAAAAATAAATCACAATTTCTATTTCAAAACATTAAAATTATGTTATACTAATTTAACAACTTATCTATTTAAAATATATATATATAAATACATATACATCATTAAATAGAAAACAAATTTATCAGTTTATTAAAAATAAATTCACAAATTAAATATTTAAATAAAGTAGATTATTAAATCAAATCAAATTTATTAACAAAAATTATCAATTCAATTTAAATTTAAACACAGATTATTAAATTTAAATTGTCCAAATTTCCGGGATATTACAGTATAATAGCATATTATGTTTGTTATGTGCTAACTCTTTAATTGTAAGGAAAGTTCAACTATAGTTCGTATACCCTTATTTTTTGCTATATATTTTATAGTATTTTGAGATTTCTTATTGCTCATACCAGACTATTATCAGACTCAAGGTTTTGTGATTTTCTTCTTATGATCTTATTTACTCTTAAACTAGTAGACTAGATATCAGGTCTACAGTGGATGTGCATGGTACGAACAAGATGGAAATTTCTCTTATATATAGACTTACTTTTGCTTACTCTGTTGTGCGACATTATGGAGCCTAGACAGTGTTCGTCATAATAACTTGAGACGGTCCGTGTTTATTATCAGTTGTATAAACTCTATTATTAGCTCGTATAGCTTGGTAAACATGTGTACTATGATATTATGGTTCATTTTAGCTATTACTATCTCGCTTATTTATATCTGTGATATTTATTGTAATATTTTATTTGATGAGCTGTGAGCTATATGATAGGTTCTATGATTTTCTCTCTCTATTTCACCCTTGGAAATCCATCCTATATTGGTTGAAACCATAACAACGCACTCCTCAAGTATATTAGGTGTCGAAGGTGTAGGGTGGTCATCATAATAACTCAAAACAATGAATAGCGGTATTGTGCTTCGAGAATGAGATACAAATGAGGTGCAAGCACTACAACTTGACCCTTTCATGATTATGGTCATGGTTGTGCTAGCTACTATGCTTCAAGTTCTCATCGATTATTAGAGCTTGGTATATATTCCTTTTAAGAAGACATTTTACCAAAAGAGGATGAATAAGAAGGATCTAAAATCATGTATATCCTAAATCTAAGGATTTACCATAGAAACTATAGAGCCCGTTGGTTATATCGATTTGTTGGTGGAACTTTGCGACCGTGAGATGGCACTGGTGTATATCTTCGTTGTGATTGATAAGTACTCTGCTTATAATGCATTCTTGGGCCAAGCTACCCTTCCTAGCTTTAGGGTGGCTTAGGCTCCTTGGTATTCAATGATGATATTTCCTATGGAAAATGGGGTAAGAGCTATCTTGGGGGACCAAAGTACTGGTTATGAGTGGTATATCGTGGAGCTCAAAGAGGAAAAGTGACACGCGAAAGGAATAGCTGTAGAGAAGACCTTCTTTACCAAGACAGTTGATGCATAACAACTACCACTTTAGCCCTAACTCAATCAACCTGGTAAATATCAAAAACCCATGGATCTGAGGAAAGAGACAAAGGATGTGATCGCTTACCCAATATAATGCTGACGATTAACATCTAGATCAATGAGCATGACCCTACTTTGTTCGAAAAGTCGAATCTTGGCTTGACATAAAGATGGAGAAGGAGATGAAAGTGTTTCTCCAAGAAAAATTGGATATGTTTGCCTAGAAACATTGCGATACATGTGCAATGCCACTAGAGATAGTTTTCCATGCACTGTGGACCCACAAGGCCCTCTAGTGAAGCGGAAGAGGTGAGTTGGATCTAGAGCGATCCACTATGTTGAAAGAAGTGGATAAGGTGAAGGCAAATGACTTTATACCCTAAATGGGTGCCAAGTCCAGTTGGTCAAAAGTCTAATATAAAATGGCGAACACGCATCAATTATTCAGATATGAATAAAGGGCGTAAAACCTACAGCTTCCCGTTGCTGAAGATTAACTAAATTGTGGACTCAACCACCATACATGAACTATTATCCTTTATGGAGGTGTATTCCAACTACAATTAAATAGCAATGCATGTTCCAGATCAAGAGCACACTAGTTTTATCACTGATTTTGGGCTATATTACTACCATGAAATGCCGATCGATCTGGAGTACGCGAGAGCTACATACCCATGATTGGCAAATTTGATGTTTAAAGATCAAGTGGACGGAAAATGGATGTTGATGTGGATGCTATGATAGTGAAGTCATAGCGATTGGTGAACCACATGCACGACTTCTCAAAAACGTTTGAAATGCTTCGAAAATATAGGATGAAGCTTGACCCACTAAAATGCTCTTTCAGAGTTGCATCCAAAAAATTCTTGTGTTTCATTCTAAACTTGAGGAGCATAGAGGCTGATCAATAAAAGATTATAGCGTTAAGAAACATCAATGCACTAAGAACGAGGAAAGTGACGTAGAGCTTGAACGGAAAGATTGTCACGCTGAGTCAATTGATCCAAAAGGTGATAGATAAATGTGTGTCATTATTTGATTCTCTCAAGAAATAGAAAGGTAAAATATTCTAGATGAAAATTTGTGAAAATGTTTCCAGGCCTTACTTAATCACATAGAAAGACCAATGGCCTTATCATATCTTTTGGAAAGTAAGGATTTATTTGTTGACCTTGCATTGTCTGCTCATGTATCAAGTGTAACTTTGGTACATGAGGAGTCTAAGATCCAAAGTACCTATATATTACATCAAAAAGCAATTCACTAGAGCGTAGAATTATCCAAAGTTAGAGAAGCTAGCTTAATGCTTGTTAATTACTTGGAGTAAGTTACGACCCTTCTTCCATGCTCATCCGATAAAAGTGTTGACTTATCAACTTTTGAAACAAGTAATGGATCGACCCGAGACCCCTGGAAGATTACCAAACTAGAATATAGAACAAAGCCAATATGATATAACCTACCAACCTAGGAGGGCATATGGGGAAAGACATTGGTAGATTTGATTGTTGAGTTTACCGTCCGGGATAAAGAAGTGGAGGAAGACGTGGTCTGGCTTTCTCAAGGGAAGTTATATATAAATGGAGTGTCTGGTGAACTAGCTATAGGGTAGGAGTGATCTTGGTAATCCCAGATGAATGAATGATTTATTATGCCTTGAAGCTTGAGTTTCCCACAATGAACAACTAAACTGAATATGAGGCAATAATCGTAGGCTCAAGATAGAAAACTAATTAAGGGTTAAAGCATTGCATGTTTTCAACGACTATCAATTGGTGGTCTGTCGGGTGATGAAGGAATTTTGGGCTAAGGTAGTGTTTCCCCTTAACCAGCTAAGGTTCTAGATCTACTGAATGATACTAAATATTATACGATAATGCACATTCTTGGAAAGGAAACACGAAAGCTAGTTCATTGGCTAAACTGGTCAGCTCTAGGGATGCACATATATGAGAATGATTCCAATAGAGGTTTTGTATTTGTCGAGCATTGACTAGATGGATGTCGATTGGATCTCGAAAACCACAATGGAGAAGGAGTTGTGTATGAGTCCGATTAAAGAGTATTTTCTAAAGGGAGCTCTCACAGTCGAGAGAAATGAACAAAGAACACTTCTGTGCAAAGTAAAACGATTTATTATCCAAAGAGTACTGTATATGAGAGAATTCTTTGCTCCCCAACAATGATGTTTCACCAAGGGGGAAGCCAAGAAGATACTCGTTGATATGGATGAAGGAAACTATGGCGATCACACTGAGGGAAAGACTTTGGCAAAGAAGATTTTTCGCTATTGATAATTTTGGCAAAAAATCAGCAGGGCCCCAGCTGATTGCATTAGAAACTACGATAGATGCTTGCGATGATTACAATAGGCTCATCCATAAAGCTTACCTAAATGTTTAGCCCATAGCCTTTTGTAGCATGGGGACTTGATATGATCGGTGTGCTACCGATGTCGAAATGAGGAGCGAAGTAAGCTACTATTGCAGTGGATTATTTCACAAAATAGGATGAAGAGCAACTGCTAGCCATGATCACTATGAAGAAAGCGATCAACTTTATGGTGAAAAATATCATATGTTAATTTGTAGTTCCTTAAAAGATTATCATTAACAATGGAACCAAATTCGAAAGTGTGAATTTAGAGGTTTCTACAAAAAGTATCGAATTGGGAAGAGATATTCAATTATAGCACGCCCATAGGCAAAGGGATAGGTGGGGGTAATGAAAAATATCATCAAATCCATCTTAAAGAAATGAGTGATGAAATCTAAGGGCAAATTGGTCAATGAATTACCCCTAGCACTATGGGCTTATCGAACGACTCATAAGTCTTCGACTAGTCATACTCCATTTGCTTTGGCCAACGGATCAGAGGCTTTGATTACAATTTGGAAGTTCTGCAACAATTCATATTTTATGCATCGAAGGATTGTAAAATATTTTTATTTTATTTGTGTGCGGTCATATGACTCCAAAATTTTAGGAAATGACTCTTAGGGTCATTTTCCAATTCATTGATTTTTACTGAAATTCTCTTTGATAGTTTTGACCCTTAAAATCTTGTTTAAACTAAAACTTTTGAAAGGAGCTGAATGAGTTTCAAACAACTTCCATTGCTTCAGGATGATGATTTCCATTTGTATATTGGTCACAATAGAAAACGGACATACAATTTGAAAGTAATAGCTATTTTATATTTTAGCTACTATTGGCCTACATTAAAGGGTAATTAACTAAGCCCAAACTTAAGACCACTGATCTATGTCATAAATTATGCTAAGAAGAGGCTGTAGGAATAGAACTAAGTCATTTCCATCTTTCCCATAATAGCTCTAAACCTCTATTAACTATAATTTCATAAAAAAGCCTTCATTTTTCTTATTCATCTAAGCCAAATCATCAGTAAAAAGGGTGACTAACATTAAGGAACTTGAGATTATCATTTTGGTTGATTTGAGTTCCTCTACATTATTGTCCACTTCAGATCTAAAGGGAGGAACTTGTATTTTAGGTACTTAATGAGTGGTTCTTGACATCTCACTCTACTATGCAAATTTATATAGTTAAACAGGATGATTTTAACATGATTTTGACCTTAAGTGTCTTCTAACCTTAATCACATTTTCCTAAATGTTTATGGCTAAAATCTAAAGGTTTTACAACGGTTTTCAACTCCTTTGGCTCAAACTGACATATTAGTGTAAATGCTGGATCTAGAGCAGGATTTGCTTGATTATCGTGTTTGTAGAACTGCATATGTATAAAGATGTATGTAGGTGAAATTTCATGTTTATGTGTTGTGCTTTGATGTGGTTTGCTAGGTAGCTAGGAAAGGAATGGTCAAATTGGCAAATCCAAGGAAAATATCATTAGAATTGGATGAAACTAGGAGGAGGGGCTCTTGAGCATAGAGGGAGATCATGTTTCAGATTTCATCAAAATATGGTCGATAGAAAGCTGCATCTCGAGAGGTTTTTAGCCTATGACGAGAGGTTTTGGTCATGTAGAAATCATTGGAAAAGGATGAACTTGGTAGAGGGGATTTAGAGCATAAGGGGAGCCTATGTTTCAAATTGCATCAAAACCATGTCCGTAGAAAGCTCATGTGAAGGTAGGTTTTTGGCCTACGATGATTTTTTTTTTGGTCAAGTAGAAATCATTGGAATTGGATGAAACTTGGAAGAGGGGCTTTGGAGCATAAGGGAAGCCTATGTTTTAAATGGCATCAAAACTAGGTCAGCAGACATCTCTGGCATTTGGCATTAGAGATGATACCATGGTCCAATAGAGATAGGGAAGGAGTTATCACCCTATATTGGATGGAGAGTGTACATGTTTGTATATATGTGAGTATATGAGAGAGTGCGTGCTTGTTATATATTTTGGCTTTTAAAACTACATATTAGGATATATTGTACACAAGTCGCATTACACATATGGTAATCATTGATGTTGTTTCCTCAATAAGGGACTAATCAATTATAGTTTGTAAGAATGGATAGGCATTCTAAAAATTCTACAATACTAGCTAAGGATCCAAGATAGCAAATGAACGTGAAGTGCAGGCAGGATTCATTCATACGATGGTGAGCATAATGTGGGTGTTAACGAATTTCTTCGCTAACACCCAAAAAGTGCAAGGAAAGAGGTATTTGGTTATATGAAGGCTTGGGTCATCCTTATGGACCTCAATCAGTGTTGGAGAAAGCGATATTATTGATAAATGGCTTAGTTAAATAGATTTAGTATGTCCAGGTCCATAATATTGTCATAATTTTCTATGTCGAAACTATGTTCAAATTCACATAGAGGCTATGTCACCAATATGGAGAAATCTTATGTCAATGACAATCAAGACTATGAGTGTTTAAGAGTTCTAAGAAAACTACGATAAAAATCACAATTGCTTTTGAACTTGAAACAAGCCATAAGTCATGATCTTTACTCATACTATTAAACAGTTGAGTGTACATAGCCTTTCGTGCACAAAGTTCGAATTCTACAATCAGAAAAATCCCTAAATCAATTAATGATTACAAAGTTTAAAATGTAAGAAGTTGAGAAAAGAATGATCCGCCCTTTCTTCGTGCCCTTGGTCCATGTTTATAGGAGTTGAAAGATGTCACATGGCCGCGACGTGTCCATGTGGCATGCTTGTCCTTTGGCATTAACCATATTGGTGGCACACGATACTGTGCTTTGGCTAGTGATGAACTTCGACATCCACTTGCACAATGGTGAACTTCGACATTATGTATCAACGTTTCCACCTTGATGGTCCTCATATATGACATTAAATATCAATATTGTGTTGAGGATCTACAACATCCCTTGAAGGTTGATGAAGTGCAAAATTACTAAGGCACGACATTAATAAGTAATGACATTAATAAGTTGCGACATTGACAATTCAGCAACATTGATAATTTGTGAAATTGATGGCGGATCAGCATTGATAAGAAGTGGCATCAACGGCTGTATGGTACTGATGATATAGGACATTACCTTGAAAGGTGACATTGGAGTAAGGTGGCATTGGAGAGAAGTGGTATTAATCTAGAGCGATATTGACTCTTCTGGCTTCATGGAGGAAGTGTTATACTGATGGAATGTGGCACCAATGTGATGCAATGTTAGTATTATATCATGCCGCTATAATATTTATGGCTTTTGACATAGAATCCTTTGGCATCATCACCGTCTTGATGAGTTACGACATTGGTTTTATTCAAGATTGTTCAATGATACAAAAGATTTGCATCATTCATTCAGTTTCTATAGGAGGTATGCAGCATTGACGACATTGGATATCCTTTGCTTTATTAGTGATCCACGACATTGTCTATTATTCTTTATTGACGAGAGGCGGCAATCTATGCTTTCAGCGTTGGCTTATCTTCGTACTTTCAAAATTGCTATTATTGTGAGATTATTGTTATGTTGACATGCCAAATACCTTCGGGATTGATAATGATAATAAAAATTTCGCCCCTAGTATAAAGTAAGCATTGACTTTTCAAGTCATTAATCTTGAGAATATCGCTAGCCATCGATTGGTATTCTTTGCAGATCTAACTCATTCAAAACCGGTCCAATGGCAATTGTACATCTTCCTTTCTACTTAAATACCCAAATCCTTTTCTTCCTTTTTAACCTGAGTTTGAAAGCCCAAGCAAACAAAATTAAATCTCAAAAACTTACTTGCAAATTTCAATCTTTCGACATCAAAGCTAAAACTAAGGTACATTTCTCATTTCATTTGACTAAATTGATGAATTAACTTAGATTTCTTTATTCGAATAACTATTAGGGTTGGATTCGAGTCAACGCTTAGGTTTTATTTCATGGTTCTGATGTTTAATTCATTTCTCTAATCTTCATATTTTTTCGTTAAATCGATAATTAGTTACGCTTATAGATTGAATTAGCAAGGGTTTCCATGTTGCTTAGATGATTTATTTAATTAATTGAAGTGGGTGACATTGATTTGGAAACCTAGATGTTTCTAATTTAAAACCGATACTTTTGATTCAATTTTGACATTAAAGCTTTACGACATCATTATAGTGTTCGACATTGATTAGTTTACTCTGTTTTACATTGAGATTAATGTTTTATGGTATCACTTTGATGTTCGACCACAATTAAGTTCCCTTTTTGTCTATTATTTTGATGATCAATTCTGAAGTTTAGAGAACCTATAGCGTAAAACCTTTATGTTGTTGATAACCAAAAATAGGTGTGACAACCTATTTGGAAACATAAGAGTTGATGTCATGAGAAAGTTTTTGTTGGTTACTAACTTTAGATGCAACATACATGACTTCAACATTAACTAAAATTATTTCCGTTTAGATCCGATATTGATTTAGGGCTATTATACGACATTGATAACCTTACTATATGTCATTATCATTCTTCAGTAATCATTTCCAACATTGTTAAGCAAATATTATACGACATTGTTATTTTTAAGATATACTTGTTATAGCAATTTTATGAGTCATCTATAAAAAATGTTATCGAACTATATCAATATTACTCATTAATGCCAATAACTTTATCGTTTCGACATTGATCATGGTCGTGGAATTATGTTGTAATTTTATAGCATACCTAGTGTGACATTCGACGTAAATTCACCCATTCAGCATGGATTTATTGATGTAACATAACACTTAGGATATGATAATTCGTACTTTAAGTTCCTTGTAAATACCTGTAGGCTCACCTTCTTCCCATAAGTCTGACATTTATTTATATACCTTTAATCATCCTAATAGTTTAAGTTTTCTATGAATTCGACATCGACTATTCAATGGTTATTGTCTTTTTGTAAATATTATATGGAAATTTAGTCTTTTCACATTTTGGTGTCATAATTTGGTCAATATGCATATCAATCAGCTAATACTTGTTCTAGCATATGATAACTATTTTTATATCATGGGAAATTTAATCGTTAGGAAATATCTAACACTTTTTTGACTTGGAATAATATCACCAGGCAACAGATGGAAGGCAAGGAAGTAGTCTCAAAAGCAATCAAGAAAACCACTAAGGATTCTAAAGCTTCTCCTTCTATTAAGAAAGGGGATAGTATTCTAAACTAGTCGTACATTACCCCCCAAGAAGATGTGGACTCCATTCAAAAGCAACTTGGTATTATGGGTATAGAAGCTATTCCTACCGATCTTTCTAGTTGAATTGACAACACTTTAGAAATCTTTTTCACTTTCACTTCAAGCCACATATGGTAATCGGGATATCTTCCTTTCCATGATTTTATCTTGAGGTTCTTAGAGCACCTAAACATCGCTCATTCCAATTAACTTTAAATCCATACACCTATTTGACTTGCTTGGAATTGCATTTCAGTGTGGCCAAGCTTTTCTCTCCTAGTGCTGAAATTATTCATAACATAACTAGCCCTACCAAAATAGGTGACCAGTAGGGTAATCCATCATATTGCATTTGCCTCCTTTCGAAAAGCTTGATCGTTGATGCCATAAACAAGACCAGGGCATAAAAAATTAAAAATTTTCATGTCAAATGTTATTTTAGGATTAGCGGAACTTTCTTAGTTATAAGTAAGTTTCTATTGTACGTCATTTATGTTATATTTGTCACTCTCTTACAAAGGATGTTTTCCTTTAGGTCTGGCTCCCAAGTAGTTAAGCTCCCCTTATAATGAGACTATCAAATCCATGACTTGGCATCCCAGAGCTTAGGCAATAGACTCACACTTTGATGGAGTAAATCTTCATCAGTACTCGCTGATTCAAGATAACCATATAATACTTGGAGAGCCTTCAATGATGAAAGGGGACTCTAAGGGAAACAGTCATTGGTTATACATAACCGAAATGATTTCTCTACTCTATCTTCAGTTAAACTTGAGTCCATTGGTAATTTTTCATTATAACTAGTATGGAACTCTCAGCATTATTATCTTATAAACTTCTTTCTTTCTTTTATGCTCGTCTTACCTCGTCATTGCTTCTAAAGATATAGGATTTAAAGGCATTGCTCCAAAAAATAGGAAATGGTAAAGATAAAGCTCCCGCCCTGTCTCAGTTGAAAAAGTCTATTTCCATCGAGGACTTCATTGCCAAAGCAATTAAGGCATTATAAAAGGAAACAAGGGTAATGCCCCTGATGATATTCCAGCTCCTCCCATAAGTAAAAATCCTAAGCTTGTTGGTGATTATAACCTTATTATTGTGGATAAGGAGGCACGTGTGAATATTGACTCAAGTCCTGATGTTCCTAATTTGAAATCTCTCGACATGTAGTTCTATAATCGACCAAGGTTGCTCACTCTTCGGATCACATCCTCAAGATTTCTCTTCTGACTTCTCTGACAGCTCTTGGCCGTTTATACACTGATCTTGGTCTATCTTCTTCTCCAAATGATCCTTTTCCTTCAAAGATCGGGTCCAGTCTCCTATGACAAGTTTTGATGATCTTGTTTGGTTGCTATCAAATATCCCTTTATTACTTCTTTTGGATCATCATGGCCTTCAACTTATTTCAAGACTAATTTTTTCTTCACTCTTAAATACCTTCTATCAATGTGTAATTTCTTTTGTTTGTTTAATTTTAGCTATGTAGATCACATTCTAACATAGACTTGCTGTAACACCCTTAATTTTTAATAACGTTATTCAGGAGATTTAATTAGAAAATTGAATAGAATAATGTAAATGTTAGAGTAATAAGGGAACCGAGATTTGAAAATTCAAAAAGGCCGAGCTTTGTTAATTAATTAATTAACGAATGAGTTATGGAAATGGTTTAGTAGAGAGTTAATAAGAAAATTAAACATAGGCCCTATGAGAAATAGCCACACTCACAATTCCATTTCCTTTTAAAATAACGTTTCCATTCCTCACATGCTCATTTTTTTAGCAAAACTCACAAAAGTAAATCAAAGAATGCAAAGCCAGTTGTTTGCCCAAAAATGGATAAACACCCTGGTTTGAGTGTGGAAGCACCAGCTCTATTCTCACAGAGTAATAGTAGAGATAATAAGAATAGAAAAGAACAGTAAAAGAAAGGAGACATGAAGATTTTTATGGCGATTCGGTTGTTAACGAAGCCTATATCCACTTCATTGTTTTATTATGACTGATTGCTATTACAAGTAGTGTCCGATTACAAGGCTTTTGATTATCCTTATCCAGATTGAATCTCCAAGGTCAGAATCTACTGGAGAATCACGATGAATCCCTTTAGAGATCATTGTGAGGGAGGTGGAGAGTGAAGAAAGTTTCTAGCTGAGCTTCGACACCTGTCCGTAGAAGATCCCATTTATGTTGCAAGTAGGATGGTATTTATAGAGATTGGAGAGCTTCCGGGCCAAACGCGGTTATCGGTCACTTGTGATGGAGATAGGACGATCCAGTAGAGTTTAGCTCGTGACCCAAGCCAAAAGCATAGGTCCATAGCGATCCATGGTCTATGGATCGTTGACGATCCATATGCTTAGCTCGCTTGCGAGCTAACTACTTAGCTCCTCTCTTCATTGTAATGTTATGTCAGGGCATGAGAATTCCATGGCTTTGTATGGATCGCTGGCGATCCATACACTTAGCATATTTTTGGCATTTTGTCTTCTAGGCTCCTTTTCTCCCATGTGCTTAGCTGTTCAGAGATCCGCTGATGAAATTTATGGATGGTTGGTGATCCATGATGTATGGATCGCCAGCGGTCCATGATGTTTGGATCGATAGCGATCCATAAACATAGTCTTTTTCTACACTTCAATATCTAGCATTCCCATTACCTTGTATTGACGTTCTTCACGTAGTCCCATTGTGCATTATTTTGTTTCAATGACGATTTACTTGTTATTCGCATCTGGCTGTTGATTGGACTGAACGGGTGCTGCTCCCTTGATTTCGTCAAACTCAATCTATGCTTTAGTAATATGACTCGGCTCCCTTTAACTTGTTGCTTTAGCATTTTTGGTTGATTTCTGAGCCGCTCTGATGGGTTAAAAACCTGGATAACAATAATCCTCCAGAGTACGTCTTCGTTGGGAACAAGGCTTGCTTTGGAAGTTAACTCTTCTAGTATCTGTCTGTCGAATTCTTAGTAATCGTATTAGAGTTCCATAGATACGTAGTAGGTTACACTGCTGATCGCTCAGTTTTGGTCTCTACTGCTACTGCTTGTCATAACGGATCAAACTTCTCTCCACAGTCTCTTGGTATTCCTTGAAGTGGTAGGAGGATGTCACGGTGCAAATTTGGATTCGACAATAGGCGATTCTATGGATCAATGGCGATCCATAGTCGATGGATCAGTGTTGACCCTAGCACCTAGAAATTTTTTCCCTTTTTGGTTTATAGCTGCCTATATATCCAGTCGACCCGAGCTACCTCTTCAACTTCACACGACCCGAACTCCTTCTTCATGCGATCTGAAGATTTCCAATGACTCTAGCCTCTAATCCTTCGACTTGCAGCAATTCGATCCATTAAATTTAGCGATTCAATCTAATGTTTTCTAGAGATTCGACTTTGTTCACCGCCGTGATATCTTACATGTTGCAACCGATTAAAAACCTAGCCTTGCTTGTGCCTTGAATCACCTCCAACTTACCATTAGATTACCGATTTCATGATTCTTAGCTCACTACTAGCATATCTTTGGTTTACCGATTTAAGTCTTCGACCAATTTTGTGTTTAGAGTTTAATCTAAGGTGGCTCTACTATCATAGTGTTCGTTTAATGATTCGAAGGCAAGGTCACATTTGTGATGTTAGTCATGAGAAGTTTGAGTTTATTGCGGCTTAATGGAGGAATATAGTAAATAGAGTCTTGAGTTTCTCTCAGAATGACATTTGGGCCTTATCCCAATGCTTGACACGTTATGCTATCTTATCCATTAAGCCAAAATTGACTTGTGCCAAGTTCCATAGTTGATATTGCACGACACATTGGAAATTGGTCCTGGTTTTTCTGATGAATTTTGATTTTCCTTACATTTTGCATGCTCAGTGTCTCTGCAATGAAAAGAATTTTCCACGTCGCTTCGAACAACGGCTCCATTATTGGTCGTTGATCGATAGTAAGTAAGTGTAGAGGAAGTAAACACAAACAAAAATAATACGGGAAGTCTTTTACCTTTTTCCACTGCGAGCGAATTATTTACACGAGATTGAGCATTTGTAGTGTTTCATGCGTTGAGCTTACCCCCTCTAGATAGCATATTGTACTTGCCCCAGTACATACTTGAACGCCGTTATGTCGGCATGAATCAATATCTATCCGAAATTCAAGTGTTTTATGGGAAATTATTAGTTTAGAATATAATCACTTGACCTTTTTGAAAGCCCGTTGTTTTAGAATGAAGCATCCATCTTTGCACCGCCAATCGAGCGGAGGCAGCCTGACACTTTCAACAGCCGGGTTATTAGCCGTCGCCCTTTCTCCTTCCGCTTCGCATGCGGAATATGACCAGTCAGTTCCGTTTGGTCCGGTCATGGACCAAATGCCGCCCAATTTTAGAGTTCTACTCAACCAGCTAGAGAGAGCTTCTTTAGTGGTTTCCGCTAAAGTTCTGCACAATATTTGTATGCAATATGGTGTAACAGAAGTGGACATACGCCTACCGAAGAAGAATGAGTTTTCTCACATGCCTAGTCCGGGATATACCGCTTACCATCGGTATACGTGTCTAAATGGAGTAGTGACTCCTTTTAACAACTTTCTACATGAGACTCTTTCAAACTTATGCATTTCCCCATTCCATATCATCTCAATGGTTATGCCATATTGATTTGCTTACACGTTTCATGCAGCATTCAACTGCGCTCCAAGTTTTGATCAAATGTGGTACTTTTTTTCGTTCAAGATGAGAGATGAATGTCCATCCTTAATCGTGATTGAGGCTCAAAGGGACTGAAAAATCATTTTGCATCTGCAGAGCAACTTGTATCAGTTCAAGACATAATATTTCTTCATTAGATACCCCAAGGGGTTTAACCATCTTTGGACGATAGGGAGCAAGTTCATTTTTATACTTATTGAGTCCTGACGTGTTGCTATGGAGTTTCTAACAAGTCGTATACTTCTTGCAGTTATCCTAATGCCAAATAAGGACGTGTCTCTTGATGAAGTAATTTGGACCCTAAAGGCTATTGATGATAAAGAAAGATCCTTCAAAGTCCTACTGACCGATGAAGGCTTGCTCCTATACAGATTACTACATCTAGGAAGATCTTCTATTCAAGTTGAGGTCCCCTCCCCTGCTCGAACAAGGGTCCACACATGATTTACTTCTTCTCATGGTTTCGAATAAGGAGTTTCTCAAGAAAGAAAGGGCTTATCCGAGGAATCAGCTGAAGAGGCCCGCGAAGGAGGAGATGCTACTACGACTGTTAGTGGCATGGTCAGAACGCTTCCATTCTCGAAAGAAGGAGAAAAGGATTCCAATAGAGGGAAGGCAAGGCCGTAATGGGATTAGAGAAAGAGTAGGGGGAATTTGAGAATAGTAAGAATGAGTTCTCCTCTAGCGATGACCTCTATGCAGAATCAGAAGATAGGGATTCATAATCGTGCAATGAGACACCAAGAATGAATCTCGTCCTTACAAGCTTACCTCTCCCAGATACAAGCGATAAAGACAATGCCCTAGAGATTAAAGAGCATCAGGATTCTCCGAGCAAAGACGCTGACGCTGAGTTTGGAGATTTGAGTGACGTTATTTGATTTTGATGCGCTTATGAGGGAGGATTTCAAATTTGAGGAGGTGCCCCCTTGTTCGACCGGTATTGCGCTTGAAGTTGTCCCGATTCCGCCAACGACGGCTACCCGATCTGGTTCCTGATGATGCTTTAGGACTTCCCCCAAAGCTCATTACTCATCTCACTAGGATTAAATGTGTCTTCGCACATCCTACTTACTTTTATCCCCCGTTACTAAGATCTTTCATTTCTTCTTCGTGTCAGACATGATGAGAGGACTTGGCCTCTATGAAGACTTCGAAGAGTTCACCTACTCCCAGCGCTGGTCTAGGTGTTCTTTCGGTTGTCATCAGCTTCAAGAGACGGATGAAGAATACATAAGAAAAGATTTAGAGGCCGATACCCATCGCGAACAGGAAAGAGATCTAGGCCAGTAGTACGAAGGTGGTATGAGTAATGGAGTTCTTTTGATGAAAGGGAGGAGCCATCAAAGAGAACAAAGTTCGACCACCGTTTGCACTCTTCGAAACATCAGGCTTTTGTTTCGACGCACTTTTCAACGGGTAAAGAAATCTCCGTCACTTATGCCCATACTCCACCTTCAACTTGAATCCCACCATCTTCTGTTGTTGCTAGCCCCCGGTGCTTTATGTCCCCATCGAAGACCAGCCTACATACTTTCGTCTGGTCCTCCCAACCTTGAGGCAGCGCTCCCTAGGTGGTTTCTAAGGAGAGTTAAATTCGACCGCTATCTCCATCTAGTCCATTGAGATTCATAGATGCCACATATTCAGGCTATTCAAAACGATTTAGACCAGGATGAAAGGTGGAAGAAATTATGTAAGTAGCCGACAGATACCAATCAAAAAAACTACCAAGAAATCTTTTCTTTTGAGTTAGAGAAGGATGATTTTGAAAGAGCGCTATCAGAACGTGATGCCAGAATTAAACTGTTGGAGGAGGAGAAAGAAGCAGCGCTACAAGACAACAAAAGGAACACCGACTTGTTAAAATAAGTGAAAGAGGCTCATGCTAGAATCGAGATCTATAGGGATGAGATAAAAAAAGAATTACACCAAGGAGGTGAAAGTAAAAGAAGAAGTGGTTGCTCGTAGCGTAACGATTGAAGCCCAGAGGAAAACTATCTATGACCATGACCTTATCATCGAGGGGCACAATATGACCATCTCTGATTAGGCTACGATGATCGCTCGACTACAGGACCAAGTTGCGTAGCATAACGTTAACAAGTCTTACGTTAAGGTCAAAAAGGCATCTATTACAGCAGACTAACTGGAGCTTCAAAGGGCTTTCGAGAAGAAGATGGAAGTGATGGACGAGACCATCTTGAATTTTTACGCCAACTCTCTGCTTCATCAAAGGAGCTTAACTACTTGACTAGAAATTACTATGCACTCTCCCTATGGTCTAGGAGGAAATCTCGGCCCGATTTTACGACAGTGGTGACATTTACATCGAAAGAGAGTTAGAGGATGCCTCGCTCAAAGAAGAATCAAAGAAGGTGTTGCTTGAGGCGAAGAAATTTTATGAGTCGAAAGAGAGAAAGAAGCCGCTGATGCTGCCGTGATAGTCGCTGCCGAAGCACTCATTGAGCCTTTCATTTCTGGGACTGGCGAACCATCTAGGTAGCCCCATGACCTGGTAATAAGTTCAGGGTTTGAGACTTTTCCTCAGGTAGTGGAACCATCGAAAGATGGCAAAGGCAGTGAGTATGAAGTCGATATTGTTGGCCACTCATCTGGCATCGTAATCCTCCTATTTCTCCTGAGTTTAGGAGCTTTCAGTTTATACCGCAAGAGTACGAAGAATTTAATGCTTTTATTTTTGATCTTATAGGTTGGTCACTTTCTTGTTGATGTGCCATCTTCCTTAGTTTCTGACCTGCTGCTATTTCCAAAGCCTCTGTTCTCATTTCTATTCCTATTCTCGTTTCCATATCCGTGTCTGGCTCGCAGCCGGGGCTGGCATCTGGAAAGATAGCCACGCTTTATGGCTTGGATAACCCATCTATGTCTTTGGAAGGTGATGTAACAACGATAGAAGATAAGTAGCAAGAAGTTCAAATAGAGTAGCCTCATAATACTCAACATGAATTGGTCGCTATCAAGGAGGAGAAGGTTGAAGCGATCAAAGCATCGAAGATCTCCTGGAAATCATGGAAGCACAAAGCGAATGGAGAATCTTCTGAGAAGGCTATAGAGCAAGAGGAGGACGTTGCCATTGAGGAGTTCGTTGAGATTACTAGTAGTGACATCACTCATGAGATGAGACAGAAATCGTAAAAAAAGAGCGAAAAGGGGAGCGGTGGGAGGAAGCGTTGTGGAGCTTGTGTAGAGACCTATCTGTTTTTGGTTCTTTTGAGTCATTTTGTTTAAGTGCAGAGTTTGTGCTTAGGTTTGTGTTATGGAGTCTATATTTTCCTTTTGTTGGCCGGAGTTGTGTGGGTACGCCCCCACGTTTTAAACCTGTACAAAGAAAATTATAAGAAATACATTGATATTTTGACTATACTCTTATCTGCCTGTTCATATGTGTTCTGTGCACTTATGCTTGTTTCATTTTCACTTATCTAACTCTTGTGAATGCTGTCGAAAAATTTATTTGGAGTAACAACACTTCGTTTGGAGTAACAGAACTTGTGAACTTATCGTTTTCAAGTGTTTTTATTTCAGTGCACTTATGAGATTATCGTTTTCATGTGTTTTTATTTAAGTGCACTTGCGAACTTATCATTTTCAAGCATTTTTACTTATGTGCGGTGTATGCCTCCTAGTTTACAGGGATGTTTACTTCAAACAATTGACAAACAACCAGTAACTTAGGGCTTAAATAGTCTGCACGTTAACACTCGACATCACAACTTGATTTTTCTTTGTTCATTAGTTTTGAGACTTGAGCATCTAGTCCGATTTTTTATGACATTTTGATAGGTATGCAGTACATGCACATTTGGGATGTGCACAACGCATAAGTTAGCTATGTGGCAGGTGCACATTGTCAACACTTCATGTAATAATTTGTCATACTTCGGTTTGGATGGAGTTGTCCCTATTGTTTCCAATAGTCAAAGGGGCTTGATTTTGGTTATTCCTATACGAAAAAGTTCAGTGGCATTATCGAGGCAATTTCGGGACTTAAAAGTGCGTGTGACTTACGAGATGCATGGATTTTAGAATTGATATGTCCCATCGATTCGTAACGGTTTTGAGGCTCCTAGGTCTTGCCCATCTTCGGGCAACGTGAGGAGCTTATTCTTTAGGAGCGTGATTTCACAGCTTCAGGAGTTAACGCGTGGCTTATGGAATGCACGACTTTTGGGACTGATATGACTCGTCAGTCCAGAACAGTTTTAGTGCTCCCCGATGCTGCTATCTTCGAATAACGTGAGGAGTTAAAGTTTTAAGAGTTAATGTGCGAGTTATGGAGTGTGTGGCTTTTCATGCTCTTTCGGTGTTGCCTACCTTCAAGCAACGTGAGGAGTTGGTATTTTGAAATTTAGTGCGTGCTTATGAAGTTCACGGCTTTTTGTATTCCTCGGTGTCGCCTACCTTCGAGCAACTTGAGGAGTTGGTATTTTGAAATTTAGTGCGTGGCTTATGAAGTGCATGGCTTTTCTACTCATCGGTGTTGCCTATCTTTTGGCAACGGGAGGAGTTGATATTTTAAAATTTAATGCACGGCTATGAAGCGCACAACTTTTCGTACTCCCCACTGTTGCCAATCATTGAGCAGGGCGAAGAGTTTATGTTTTAAATTTTAGTCCGTGGCTTATGTGGTGTGCGGCTTCTCATACTCCTCAGTGTTGCCTATCTTCGGGCAATGTGAGGAGTTCGAGTTACCAAGAGTTGGTGCACAACTTATGGAGTGCGTGCCTTTTCGTACTCCTCGGTGTTGCCTATATTCGAGCAACATAAGGAGTGTAATTTAAGGCCTTACCGATGTGAGGAGTTTGAGTCGATTTGCTTCCATTAACCCGACGGGTAGTAATTTTGAACACGGTTTCGTCGGTTCAAAGAGTGAATCAAAATTAACTAAGGGAATCAGGGATATTTTTTTCCTATTTACAATACCCCCGGCATTCTCGGATGGCTTATTTGCTGAAAAATATAAGTAGTTTTCAAATGAAATTACAACGGAGTGATTCGTTAATCCATGTCCTAGGAATTTGAATTTCGTCGATGGTTTTTAGCTTGAAAGTTCTATTTCTTAGCTTTTGATTGATGTCATATGGTCCATTCCGTTTTGATCCGAAGGCCCCCAAAATGAGGTAGACTCGATTGAGGATAAGATCTCCCACTTCAAAGGTTTGGTTGTGAACTTTGGAGTTGAAGTACAATGCGTCCTTTTTTGGTGGGCGGTAGTTCTCAACTCAGCTTCTTCCTTTCTTTCATCGATCGTGTCTAACGATTCTAGTAGGAGCTGCTCGTTTTGCTTTTGATTGAAATTTTTCCTATGATGCGAGGGGACTTCCACTTCAGCAGGGATCATTGTTTCTAAGCCGTATGCCAAAGCGAATGGAGTGTGGTCGATTGCCACTTTGCGGGTGGTTCGGTAAGCCTGTAGTGCTAGTGGAAGTTCATCAACGCAGTTTTCCTTTGCTTTAGTTAGTCACTTTTTGATGGTAGATTTGATGATCTTGTTTATTGCTTTTACTTGACCATTTGCTTGCTGATGAGCTATTGTTGAGAAGCTTTTCTCAATTCGGAAGCGCTTCTAGAAGTCTTTGAACATGGCACTTTCGAATTGAGTTCTATTGTCAGTGATAATTTTCTGCCGCACACCATACCTGCAAAAATGTTTTTAACAAAAAAAGTAATCACTTTCTTCATGGTTATGGTGGTCTGTGGTTCCGCTTCAGCCCATTTTGTGAAATAATCTATAGCAACTATAGCATATTTGGCTTTTCCTTTTGCTATCGGTATGACGACAATCAAGTCTATTCCGCATATTGCGAATTGCCACGGGATGACCATATGCGTTAACTCTATTGAGGGATTTCTTTTGATTTTGTTGAATCTTTGGCGATGAACACATCTTCATGCATAGTCCACAGCATCGCGGTTTATTATTGGCTAGAAGTATCCGTACTGGAGGACTTTTTTCATAAGGGTTTGCCCTCCAGTGTGGTCTTCGCATTTTCCTTCGTGCACTTCTTTTAGGATTTGTGGGGCTTTGTCATCAAATACACACCTAAAAAGGGGAGTCCAGAATCCATTTCGGTGGAGTATTTCATCCTATATCATGAATCGGAGTTCTTTCCGGAGAAGATTTTTCCATTGATACCGGTCGGTTGGAAGAGTCCTTGCCGGTTGGTATTCCTTTATTGGTATCATCTACGTCTTTGGTTTGAAGTTGATGTCGAGGATCCATTCGGCATCCATTTCTTCTATGCTCAGGGTAGTTAAAGTTTCGACTAGGACATGCCCTAAGGATTGCACTTCCCAAAGCTTGCTAGTTTAGCTAAATAGTCCACCTTGGTGTTTTTCTCCCATGGAATATGAGTTATGGTGTAATGTTCGATGTCGCTTAGTATCTCTTGTACTTTAGAAGGTATGGGGCAAGATTCTACCCACGAGCCTGGTATTCCGCTTTTACTTGACATACGACCAATTGCAAGTCGCTGTATACATGAATAGATTTTATCTTGAGCTCATTCACAACTTTCAGTTCTGCAATCAGTGCTTCGTATTCTACTTCATTGTTTGTAGCAAGGAATTCTAAGCGCAAAGCATAACTAATGGCTCGTCCCCAAATAGAAGTTATTAGATGCACCGTCGAAAAAGAGCTTCCATTGCATTTTTACCTCTAGCTATTCTTCTTCCTCATCATCCCATACATTAAATTCAGCAATGAAGTCTCGTAATGCTTTCCCATTGATGGCTTTCCTTGGGCGGTATGTGATATCGTATGGACTCGGTTCTATATTCCACTTTATAAGTGGCTCGGAAGTTTCAGGTCGATATAACGCTTACTTGAGTGGTTGGTCAGTCAACAATTTGATTAGAAGAGCCTGAAAGTATGGCCGTAACTTCCTAGATGCGATCAAAAGGCAATCCACTAGTTCTCTAGTTTTGGGTAGTTTTTCTCTACTCCAGTGAACAACTTGCTAATGTAGTACACGGGTAGTTGTATTCTCGCTTCTTCTTGCACAAGAGCGGCACTCAACGCATGTGGTGAGACTGCTAAGTAGATGGATATTTCTTCTGCATCCACCGGTTTAGATAGGATTGGCGTAGCTTCCATGTGTTGCGTTAATTCTTCGAATGTTGTTTGACAAGCCTCACTCAATCGAAGTTTTTCATTCCCTTCTTTAACGCATTGAAGAATGGTATGCATTTCTCTATAGCTTTTGAGATAAATCGACTCAATGCTGTGATCTTTCCATTTAGGCTTTGAAGTTCCTTTTTATTCTTCAGGGCTTGGACTTCTTGTAGCGCCATTATTTGCTCTGAATTTGCTTTGATGACCCTAGAACTTACTATGAACCCTAGGAATTTCCCAAAAGCTACTTCAAAGTGATAGTTGAGTGGGTTGAGTTTCACTCTATACTTTTAGAGTATTTCAAACATTTCAGCGAGATTTTCTAGATAGTTGGAAGCTATTCGTAGCTTGACCAACATGTCATCCATGTACACTTCCATAGTCTTTCCGATTTAGCATTTGCACATGCTATTCACTAATCATTGGTATGTTGCCCTAGCATTCTTTAAACCGAATGGCATTACCCTGTAGCAGTACAATCCCAGATTGGTGACGAAGCTTGTGCTTTTTTGATCAGGCTCATACACTAGGATCTGGTTGTAGCTCGAGTATGCACCTATAAATGACAGCAATTAGTGTCTCATCATCCCATCCATAAGCCAATCGATTCTGTGCAAGGGGAAGATATCTTTTGGGCAAGCATTGTTTAGGTTCCAAAAGTTAATACAAGTACGCCATTTTCCATTAGAATTTTTGACTAAGACTGTGTTAGATACACATTTAAGTTAAGTTGCATCTCGGACAAAGTCGTTGGCCATTATTTTATCTACCTCTTCTCTTAGCGCCCTGGACCGTTTAGGGCCTAAGCTGCGCCTCTTTTCCTTATGAATTTTGGGTCAATATTGAGCGCACGACAAAAAATTTCAACTGATATCTCACACATATCAGAGTGTGTCTAGGTAAATACGTCCAAGTTGGGTCGGGGAAACTTAGTTAGTTTTGACCGCATCTTGTTTTCGAGGTGCGATCTAATTTTGAAGACCCGCATTGGGTCGTCCACACTGTCTAGGACAGACACTGTCAATTCCGCCGGTGCTGCCCAACCTCCCTTGAGCTCTACTATCTAGGGTCCAAAGCCTTTTCGAATCGACTATGGTCCCCAAGCCAGGGGTGAATGTCTGGTTGCTACTTAGAGGGTTCCCGGATGTTGAGAGTTCTCCCTACGTCCTTTCCTTTTTCCTTTCTTTTTGACTCACATAATTCCACGATATAGCATTCCCGGGCGACACCCTAGTCTCTTTTCACAATCCTGATTTTGTTCTCTGTAAGGAAATTCATTGTAAGGAACCATTGAGCCTAAAATTTGCTAGTGCATGCCATCCTAACAAGGAGTTATATGTTGACATTTCATCAACGATCGCAAAAATATGAATGAAGGTGACCCTTCATTCACATTCTCCAAGTTCCACAAGTAGATCAATTGTTCCAATTGGTTGTTGGGTTCGTCGGTAAACCCCTGAATCTTTGTTTGGCATGTATATATGCTTTTCATACCAATCTTCATCTTACCAAAAGTATGTTTGAAAAGTATATTAAAAAAACTTCCACAATCGACAAACACTCATCGAACTACAGCTGGTTCCGTTCCTACTGTCTCCACAATCGAATCGTGAGTTGGAGCTTCAATCCCTTCGGCGTCTTGTTTTTGAAACACTATATCATCATTCAAAACCTTTTGCATCTTGACTAGAGCCTCATCATCTATTGTGAGACATGTGTCTTTTAGAGCATGTTTCAGCAAATTCGCATACCATTTCATTTCTCCTTAACTCCTTTGCACAGGGTATGGTCCCCCAGATATTGTTCCAATAATAAGCCTTTGGTCAGGTCGTTTCGACCTTTTATCACTATTTCCAGGTTGATTTGTTCATTCTCTAGGAGGCTGAGGGGCCGCACGTTGATAGGGGATTTGTGACTTTCTCACGTACTGCTGGAGTTTATTGTCCCTTATCAACTCCTCAATGAGATTCTTTAGGTGACAGCATTCACTTGTATTATGGTTATGTGTCTCTTGGAAGTTGCAGAATTTCCTTGACCGCTTTGGCTACTCAGTTGCCTCCCTTCTATAAGGTTCCTTTTATTCTTCAATTTTCTGTGTTGTAAGATAAATATTTTCCAAAGTGTTAATTAGAGGGGTATAATCTTTTTGTCTAAACCCTTTAAGTCTTCTATTGCTACCATTGCTATTTCTTTTATTGGAGTTCTGATTTTTCCTCTTTTGATTCCCATCTTTCCCTATGACTCCTTGAGTATTTCTAGAATTGTGTGCGTTTTGATTCATTACCACATCGCTCTATCCAATGTTCATCGGTTGCGCACCAGAATACTTTCTTTCCAGCTCCTATGCTTCCTCTAATCTTAAGTACTGAATCACTTTATGATTGAAGTTTTTCCTTGTGGTAGGCTTCTTAATTTTAATCCATTTCTCAAATTTAGTCTCCGGGTGAATGACACGGACTAATGCCATAAAAACCATGTCATCATTAGGGTTACTTACTTCTGTCACCATGATATTGAACCGGTTCATGAAAGATTTCAACGACTCGTTGTGTCCCGAGAATAATTTGGATAGGGACACGACATCTTCTCATTGCGCAGTATGGAGCATGAATTGGTCGAGGAATTTATTTTCTAATTGGTCAAATTAGAGATAGATCTCGTGGAAGCTTGGAGAACCACGTAGACGCAATTGCTTCTAGAAAGATATGGAAACATCAGCAACGAACAGTCTCTTGAGTATTGACTCCATCTATACAACATCTATACTTGTATAGATGGGGTTTTGGGTCCTTCGTTCCGTCGTAAGATGGGATAGTTGGCATTATGAACTTGTCTCGATATTTTTCATTCATGAATTCATCGGTAAAGGGAGTCTGACTTGCAGTGAATCCCCATCCATCATCTCTTCGATTTTTACTCTTGTCCATCAACCTTTTGAAAGTGTCTTCTATGTATGCCTCTGATGTCCAGCAATGTTGGGGATGACAATCAGTCACTACACCAAGTGTTTGGCTTTGCAAACGATCTTGGTGTGTGGGTTGAACCTAGGCTCTCCTATCTTCGAGAGAGCCACTCCCATAGGACACCGTTGACTTACAGTTGGCCTGATTGGGGGTAATTTGCATGTTTCTAGCATCATCAAATGCTTTGACATCCTCTTCCAATTGATGGTCTTGCTCTACATCTTCTAAATCGGAGAGATCCATAGTTATATCTTCTTGTGGGTCTTAGCCTCCTGATTTATGTTTAGAATTGGTTGCCTTGTGGCGAATGGAGTACTTGCATGTCCGTCAATGTTAAGTCCTGTTTTCACCCTTGTTTGTGGCTATTTTCCATTTCTTATATATAGACCAGAGATGGAGGAATTCTCTTGTTCTATAGCAGCCACGGGTTCAGGCTTAGTCCTTAGAGCAGGGTCTGACTGTAGGTTAAGAGAATGCAAAGCTTATCCATTACAGCCTTTTGGCTACTTTTCGTTTTTTAGTTTATCTTATTAACCATATTATTCAACTCATCCCTGGTGACAACTTCATGGTGGCTGGAGGATGCTAGGTCCTGATTTCCCAAATTAACGCCATTTATCTTAGCTTGTTGGGATTAACATCTTCTCCAGCTATTACCGCACTTATGGATCTTTTAGAGGCAGTTCTTCTTCTTCCAGGAGCCATTGATTACAAACAGTGGATTTATGAGAAAATATTGAGGATCTAATTTCTAAACCTATGGGATCCAATTTAGATATCAAGATCTAAACCATAAGTTCAATTCTTAGCGAAAGCACCAAAATGTTAACCTAAAAAATTGATCAACACTCTATTTTAAGTGTGAAAGCTGCAGCCCTATTCTCACAAAGCAATAATACAAATAATAGGTATAGAAAAGAACAGTAAAAGAAAGGAGACATGAAGATTTTTATAATGTTCGGCTGTTAACGAAGCCTACGTCTACTTCATAATTTTATTATAACTAGTTGTTGTTACAAGTAGTGTTTGATTACAAGGCTTTTGATTACTATTAGCTAGATTGAATCTCCAAGGTCAGAATCTATTGGAGAATCATAGTGAATCCCTTTGGAGATTGTTGTAAGGAGGTGGAGAATGAAAAAAGTTTCTAGCAGAGCTTCAACAACCAGTCTGGAGAAGATCACATTTATGTTGCAGGTAGTTGGTATTTATAGAGATTGTAGAGCTGTTGGTCCAAACCTGCTTGTCAGTTACTTGCATATGGACACATGACGATCCAGTAGTGTTAAGCTCATGACCCGACCCAAAAGCTTGGATCTCTAGCGATCCATCGCCTATGGATCGCTGGTGATCCATAAGCTTTGCTCACTGCGAGCTAACTACTTAGCTCCTTTATTCATTGTGCGGCTATGTCAGGTCACGAGAATTCCATGGCTTTGTATGGATCGCTGGCGATCCATACACTTAACGTAATTTTGGCATTTTATCTTCTAAACTCCTTTGCTCCCATGTGCTATAGATGTTCAGCAACCCACTGATGAATTTTAGGGATCGCTGGCGATCCACGATGTATGGAGCACTAGTGATCCATGCACTTAGCCTTTTTCTAGACTTTGATGTCTGGCATTCCCAACACATAGACAACTAACAAGGGAGCGAAGTGAGCTTACCTTGTATTGACATTCTTCGCATAGTCTCGTTGCACGTTGTTACACATTGCTTTGTTTCGATGACGATTTAATTGTTATTCGCATTTGGCTGCTGATTGGACAGGACAAGCGATGGTCCCTTGATTTAGTCAAACTCAATCGATGCTTTACTAATATGACTCAGCTCCCTTTAACTTGTTGCTATAGGCTTTTTGGTTTAGTTCCAAGCAGTTCTGACTTCATCAAGTCATTCTGTCTCCTCTTGGATCTTGATGGGTTAAAAACCTAGATAACACCAGCCATCACTTAGGCAGAAGAAGGGAAATTAATCAAGAGCTAAGGAATTAAAGCAATGAGGATTAATCTAAATCAAATCTCAAAGTCCTTATCCTAATCAAGGCGAATAATAATCTAAACCCTCACTATCTTTGTTTTTACGATCACTTTATTTTTGGGTTTTAGTTTAAATTCATTATGATGATTTTTGATGATGATATGCCTTGATTTGATGACATATTTGATTCAAACAAGATTGTTTGATAGTTGTTTTGCATGGTTTTAAGGTTAAAATCGTTTATAATGAATTTCAAATGCTATGAGCAATTTATATATTATGTAAAACATTATTTAGAGATGAGTTTTAATGTTTATAATTTTAAAAGATATGGAAAATTTGTTTTGAATTCTTAAAGGAAAATACAAATAAAATTATTTTAGTATATCATGAAGAATTTTGCTCGGAAAATTTTATATGTTAGATAACATATTAAAAGTGAATTTCTATTATTTTTGGGGAATTTTCTTAAGTATTTACAATGGAAATTAATTTATTTTAGATAAAGGATTTATATGTTTTATTTGCTTGTATTAAAGAAGGGCTTATTTGCTAAAGATTTTAATTTGATCCGAAATAATTTAGGCGGTATTATTTGGGAAAGAATTTGAAAAGTTATGGTGACAAATCAAATGTTTACAAATAGGAAATTTAGTTAAAAATAATTTACTTTAAATGGCACTAAAACAGTCTTTACTTAAAAAATATGTTTCGCCCACCTTTCTACCCTATGCTTCCTCGTCGACCAAGTCAAAACCAACCAAGTCGAAACCAATACACAAGGTATCAATATGTTAGTATGTAGTGGATTGGAGAAAGGCGGCAAGTATGGAGTTAAAATCATGCTTCTAAAGGGGCAGAAATAGTTAGCTTTCGAAGGTCTTTTGTTTACTATCCAACGAAATGTGCTTGCCTTGTTTAATGAATGCTTTCAAAGAAGTCGAAACCAAAGCTTTTAGAAAGGGTTTTTAAATAGCTTTCGAAAGGGGTTGCCACCTATTTGTTTAAAATTTAGCTTTCGACTATGTTACCTTGTTTCTAAACTAATGCTTTCGAAAGGGTAGTTTCAACCCAATCGAAAAACCTTACTGTCGACTATATACCTTTCAAAAGGATTGAAGTCATCAACTGGTTACAAAGGTAGCTTTTGTTTATAAATGTACTAAGCCACTTCCTAAAGCCTTCGCAAGAGTTTTAAGGTTTCAAAGCAATGACTTCAAAAGGGATTTCGAAGCTATCCTTCCAATGGTTTACTTAAATGATTTAAGCTTTCGAAAGGATGGTTCCAAAGCCATTAGTTTTTCGCCAATCAGTTTATTTTAAGGTTAATGGTTTCAAAAGGGGTATTTTCATTTGTATTCACTTGGACCCAACATATATATAAAGCAAACCCAATGGTTTCGAAAGTGATACTTTCAATGGTTTCAAAGCTATGCCTCAAAGAGTAAATAAATAATGCTTTAATACTTTCGAAAGGTTTGTTTTAAGGGCTTCGAAAGAAATGATCTATATTGTTTCAAAAGGCATATTCTTAATGTTTTGAAAAGAAGAATTTAATGCTTTCGAAAGCGGTTATCCAATGATTTCGAAAGTAAAATTTTAAGTTTCGAATGCCTTATTTTTAAAAGCAAAGAATCCAATCTCATTTTTAAATGAAAACCATGGCATAATAAAGGAGTTTAAAGTGGCTTTTAAGTATGAAATTCTTAAAGAAGCTTTCGTTGATAGAATAATAAGTTAAAGGGACTAACCGTGATTTATATGTGAATGATTTTAAGGATATTAAACCACAATTGTTGGTATTATTATGTTAGTATGTTTTCTTCTTCTAATATATGTGTTCATTGTAAAATGGACCCATAACTACAATTTGGGGAGAAAAAGGCAGAATAACCAGCTAGGTTGACCTAGTAGTGAATATAAATTGAGTAAACTCCTGAATAGTAGAATTGCATCCAGAAGGTCAGATAGACTAGAATATAGGATGCCTAAATATTGATTAAAGAAGTTGTCAGACAGACAGGTTCATAGTAAACCCATGAAAACTATGTTTAGAAAAAGTTATTAGAAGGGGCCAATAGGTTCATAGTAAAACCATGAAAACTATGATTACAAAGAGTTATTGGCAGGGGCCAATAGGTTTGTAGTGAACCCTTGAAAATTATATTCGGATTAAATTATTGACAGAAGTTAATAGGTTCCTAATTAGCCCATGATAACTAGGATAAGAGGGAAGTTACTGGAGATACCAATAGGTTCAGGAAGAACCCATGAAATAATGAAGTTATTGGCAGGCCCAATAAGTTCTTAGTGGTCCCATGAAAAATATGAGACCGAACAGGGAGTCTGTAAGAATTAAACAAGTTATTAATCAACCCATGAAAACTATTAGGTTAATAGAGACCCTAAAAACTATAACTAGGACGAATAGTCATAAGAATGGTGATGGGAAATATAGAATTGATTTACTTGGTGGCATATCGTCATAATATTTTGAATTGCTATGTCTTAACCATTATGGATGTAGGAGTACATCATATGGTTTTATAAAACTTTGGAATATACTGGTGAGGGGATAACCCGTTTCGCTAAGCGGTATGGTCTCGCTAGATATCTAAATGGTTTGGAATGGTAGATTATTATTTATACCAAACTTTATGTTTTCCCTTTCTTGGGTGCTCAATTTATTTTGAGTATTTCAAGAGTTGAGGTGTTCAAGTTCTTCTTAAACGAATAAGCATCCACAGACATACATGTTGCAAGCTAAGTAATAAGAGTTATTCCTATTTTGATTTCGCTGTATTTGATTGGAAAAGC
Source organism: Allium cepa (assembly GCA_030765085.1). Classification (NCBI taxonomy): domain Eukaryota; kingdom Viridiplantae; phylum Streptophyta; class Magnoliopsida; order Asparagales; family Amaryllidaceae; genus Allium; species Allium cepa. Next base: position 311,833,830 of record CM060931.1, read on the forward strand.
AAAACTGTTTAACGGCCTATATATACTCTAATTGTCCCAAGGGAAATCTTCATATGTCACTCTTGCCGTATGTTGTAATAATTAAAATTTCTCTAAACGTGGTTCTCATATTGGGATTATGTAATAGACTTGAAATGTTTTGAAATGGAATGTGATTGTTTTTTATTCATTTTAAATATTTTCCATATCCATATGTCTCCATTATATCAATGTAGCTAATGTTTCCATACTTGGTCACCGATGATTAATAACTATGGACGACTATGGCACTGATAGTCATTAATTTTGGGCCTCTAAGTGGGGGATGTTACACTTGCTATACATTATAGGTGGGAAAGAATTTGTTTCTCCTTCAAGATACATCTCAAGGGTCTTTCAATAAAGTAGCCGAGATCATATGACAGTTCTCTTCATTTAACCACAATATAATTGATATTGCATTAGCAAGAATGAAGCCGTCGATGAAAAAGAAAAACTCATCTCTTCACTTAATGAGGAGGAAAATGCTACGAATTTTCTAGAGAAATGGGTGGAGGCATTGAATGCAGACGTTGAGAAGGTCAATAAAGAGAAAGCTGAGCTAATTGAGAAGGAAAAAAATTATATTAAAAGTAGATCTTGAGACTGCCAACAAAAAAAGGCTGAGCTAGCTGATACAAACAAATCCCTAGAGGACAAGCTTCAAAGGAAAATTAACATCTTGGCTTACTTGAATGTTATTATTGTTGATGCTAAAGGGAATGTTACCTCTTTGCTCAGGATGCTTTCCCAAAAATTACTGAGAAATGCTAAAAGGATGCCTTGTTTATGGCATATGCAAGTAACATTAAAAGGTGCCTAGACTTAGACTTTCCGTCCCTCCAAGAATGGAACAAAAAATTTAAAAGTAAGTTCAGTCTAAAGCTGTGGAAAGATAAGGAGTATGTTCAAATAGAGTTTCCTGTAGAGGAAAAGGTTGACGCTAAAAGCTGCTGACCTTTGATGATCCTCTAATTGATAAAGAGAAAATTTGAAGGAGAGAAAAATGACGATGACGGTGGTGGTGGTGGCAACGGTAATAGAAAGGCACCTAGAAAACTAAAGGACAGGGAAGATAGATGAGGTGATCCGAACTTAGATTCATCTACATATGATGCAGGCTTTACCAAATTCCCTGATCCCCAAGATACTACAGAGAAAGATACTACTCCAAAAGCAACTGCTTCCCCTAGCCATCAGCCAAATAAGAAACCCAGATTATAGTTCTAGGCTCACAGGTATGAAGTTCATCACTTTAGACGTCTAATACTACTTGTTTAACTTTTAATCGATAAGCTAACTATTTTAGTTAAGGAAAAAGGACAAACTCTATTATGAGAATCTTTATGAAAAGAGTGTGAATAGGGAGTATTAATTGAATATGGAACTTGAAAAGTTAGTTAAAGAATACAATGACATGTCTGACAAATACAAATGCCTTACTGATGATGCCACGCGGTTATAGTTTTTTTAGAAGAAGCAAGCTGCCCTCACTTGAAAAGAGCTCATCTATACCAAGAAAGAGTTACAAGAGAGAATATTGAATTAATGACTCTCTTTTAGATGTTAATCGATGATAGAAACACTTTAGTGGAATTCATCTATAAAGTCTATTCACGGGGAATTTTGTGGACTTTACTTACTTAGCCGAAAATAGTAGGGATTTGCTTATATACCTTCATAAAAATATCTAAACGATCATAGGAACGATCCTCATCCTAAGACTTGTTGGAACCTTCCTAGGGATACTAACACTCTTCCTCCCAAGAAGTTTAAATATAATAAGAAGAGATTTATTTCTGAATTTTGCAAGAGATCAATATTCTAGGAACCTGAATGATTGTATAATTGTAACATGTAATCAAGTATGCTTTTGTCTTCCTATGCTTAGTCTAATTTTCACATATTATACAAATTAAGGAATCCACACATAATCCTAACTTTTGAGAAAATTTACCAAGTTAAAGAGGGATTTTAAAGATAATTCGTTAACTCTTAGAACATCTCGGTTAGCAAGACACTACTTTCTTAGAGATCGATAGGAAATTTACACACGATTTCTCACTTCCATTTTGACTTCTTGGATGATGAGAAGGATAAAATACTTAGTGAAATTTGAACTTATCACACCAAATTGTTATGTGGTCACACTAGCTGCAACGACCTTAATTTTTGTCAACATTATTATGATGCTTAATTAGCTAAATTAAATAAAAAATGAGATGATTAGAGGATTGCGATTTGATTTTAGATAGGGGTAGCCATGCCATATAAGTAAATCAACTAAAATAAAATGGTTAAAGGAAATAGGTAAGGATAATAAAAGAAAAGGAAACCCGACACCCTAAATCCTTGATCGTGTATTCCATATACTTTTATTCTCATTTACAAAAAAAAAACCAAAGTATAGAGGCTGGCCACCATTAGTATGAACAAGGGGAAGAAAAACTAAAGAGGGAAGATTTCTCAACTCAAATTCATTCATATCTCGAATCCTTAATCTCAAAGCTAAGAGCAATAATGACTACATCTCAATTTTCTAATTATTTTTCCTTTTAAGGTGAACCCAAAATATTTTGCATGATATGCATGTTTTTAAAGGATAAAGTGTTTATAATGCTAGTTGACTGATTTATGCTTGTTCGTATAGATTTTATGATATGTTTTGATGTAAAAACCCTTTTAAATGACATACAAAATGCGTTGCGATTTTATATTTAGATCAAAAATGATATTTTAGAGATGGGTTTCATTTTTTTTCAATTTTAGGAATTAATGTGGATTTTATTTTAATCTTCTGGTGAAGAAAATGATTATTTGGGTTATTAATTATTTACGGCTAAATATTTAATACTTTAGGTCCGAAATTGATTAACGTTTGAAAACATATTAAAATTAATTTTTTGAATTTTTTTTAGAATTTTCCAAAGTGTTTTAACAAATATATAAATATATTTAAGGTTGGTACTTAAATATTCTATATATTTATAATAGAAGCATGGGTGTTTTGAAAATTATTTAAATTATTTAGATCTGAAATCTTAGCAGTTCTTTTTGAAAAGGAAAACTAGCAAGCAATAAGAATTTGACAAACATAGCAGGTTTGTTGAAAAGTATTTCTTTATAAAGTTAAAAACAAATTTTACATGCTTTTAGCATGTCTTGCCTCTTTCGGCACAGAGGTTCTGACCAAGTACTGCCATCGTTGCTATCGATACCAATGCACATAGTATCAATAACTTAGGTATATAGTGGATCGGAAAAAGGCAGAAGTAAGTGGGTCGAGACCATAGGTTTCGATAGGGTCGAAACATGTCTTTGTTTTAAAGTGAAAATGTGCTTTCTTTGCTTTCGAAGGAAGTGCTTTCGATTTGGTCAGCTTTCGACCTAGTCAAATTGTTTTAAAGGAATGGTTTCGAATGGGTTGCACCTTTTGTTTTAAGAAATTGCTTTCGAAGGGGTCAAAATCCCTAGCTACCGCTGCTCTTACCTTTTAAGGTCAATGGTTTCGAAAAGTATACTTTCTTTTAAACTTGGCCACTTCTCTAATGCTTTCGGAAGGTTTTTTTCGTCAACATCACTTCTTTACTTAGGAATTTCTTTTGAAAGAATGCTTTCGACTTAAATTTTTTACTGACCCTTTTGCTCTGTTGAAGGTAGAACCCAAATGGTTTCGAAAGAGATGGTTTTAATTGGTTTCAAAAGGTATTTTCCATATGTCATAAATTATACCCAAATGCTTTTGAAGGATTTGTTGTTTACCAAGGTTTTGATGCTTTCGAAAGGTTTTAAAGAAAGGTCTCTAAGGAGTGGTTTCCCAATGGTTTCGAAAGTTTTGAAAGGGAAGGTTTCTAACTGTTTCGAAAGGTTAAAAAGGAATGGTTTTCCAAAGATGTCAAAAGGCGGTTTTAAAGTATTTTAAAAGAAAGATGTCTAAGGTTTTGAAGCTTTTGAATAGAAGGTTTTTCAAATGTTTTCGAAAGTAATATTGAGTGGTTTCCAAAGGAATGTTTTGGCCTTTCGACTTAGGTTAGGAATGGGGTTTTACTTGGTTTCGAAACGGGTATTTTCAAAGGATTCGAAAGAGGTACTTTCAAAGGATTAAATGTTTTCATCAACAAGGATTTGAGTAAAGTATATATGTTGCATGACAATTTGATTCTGAGTAAAGCATAGAGTATATATTTTTCATATTTAAGTTTGATTTAATGTTTCTAAATCGGTTTGAGAAAAAAAGGTTTTGAAGGAAAATTTAAGGGAAGATTACCTTAAGTAAAATGACTCAGACATTAGAATATCAGATGGGACTAGTATATGGTCGAGCCCTATACATTAGGCACTAGCCTCGGCTAATTTAGCCCTAGTGTATGGGGATTTCTCATATGTAAGACTACACATAGAAGGGAATATATATTTGTATACAAATAGGTTACTGGTGAGCCCGCAATACCATTAGGAGCAGGTGATCCTGGGAGAAGTTATGTTAGGGACTAACCGTCTAGAAGAGGAGAATTTGATAGATAAGTTAAGGACAGACCATCCAGAAGAGGAGTGTTTAGCAGGTGTTAGATTATTTTGTTTATATTGTCTAGCAGGTCGAAGTCAGCCAAAGGTTAGTAGTTAGCCAAACAAAACTATAGTGTTCAGATAGATAGTTCATTTGTTACCTGATATGTATGTTTACATAATAATGCTTTATAGTGTTAACCAGTTTTGGTTGTAGGAAAATATTTTCAAAAGATATGCTTTAAAAGTATGTTAGTGATGGAAAACTCGTTCCACTAAGCGGCATGGTCTCATTTAATGTCAAATAACCAAGATGTATAGTGTTATTCACATCAGCATTATGTCTGACCCGAAGTTTAGGTTCTTTCCACTTAAACTCTCGGATTCTCAAAATTGGCTTGAGTGGGTTAAGAGTTGAGATTGATAGGTTTTAGTCAGATAATGAATAAAGCTATCGTAGATGAGCAGGAGTTTGACAGATAGCTATCTAGGTGTTGCTGTTTATGTTTGTTTATTTCCGTTGTGTTGTAATGTCAGTTATGACAACTAGTACTCTGATCAACCAAGGGGCATTTTTATATGTCGCCCTTGGCGTATTTATGTAATAATTATATTTGATCCATAACTGGGAAATAATTATAGGATTATGTAATTTAAATATGGAACATGTTTTGGAAATGTAATCAGAAATTTTGTTATTTTTGAAATCTATGATTTTGTTTCATATTCATGTGCTTCTGATATTATGGATACCATTAACATAGACGTATTTAGTCGCCAGAAGTTAATACTATAAATGACTGCAGCATCCACATCACTTAGCTTTTGGCATCTAGGTAGGGGATGTTATAACTTGATATCAGATCATAGGTTTATGAAAACTTTAAACTAAAAATTACTTTTGAAAACATAAACCTAAGAAATTAGATTTAAATTTAGTATGGGATAACGCTATAGTAACGTACTTATATTTACTATATATAAGTATATGCTATATATCTATTTTCTATCTCTCTTAAGCTATTCTTCTGTATCTCATAAGGCTTAAATACAGATATGGGCGCTAGAGGAGGAAGGCTTAACTTAGGAGAGGATGGTATCACCACAAATGGAAACGCCTGACCAAATAAGAGAAGGAATCAAGGTCAGGCTCAAGCTGGAAATGTTGGTGCTGGTGTCTCACAAGTGGATATAGGAGCTATGTATCAGTTTTTCATGAATATGATGCAAGCTGGAATTGCTACAAGAATGGTCAGAGGAAATGCAGGAAGAGGAGTTTAGAAAGCTCCAGTGGTCAACTATTATGCTAACTTGAGTATAGTTTATGTTAGGCTTGGAAAGAAGCCGTTTATTGGCACTGAAGATGCTATAAAGTGGAGAACTGGTTGTTGCACCGTGAAAGGATATTTGTTGAATTGTGGCTTATTGATAAGCAGAAGAGAAGGCATGATTTAGACAGCTTCAGAAAGCAGCTATATTCTGGTGGAAAAATGTGAAGGCGGGTGTGGATGAAGAGACGATGGCATAGGCTGAGTTTAAGAGAAGGTTCCAGGAGAGGTTCATGTCTATGATGGTGCAGTTCGCTTTGCTCAGAAAGTTTGACGAGTTAGAGCAAGTGGAGATGTCTGTTTTGGAGTATGTTAGAATGTTTGAGAAGTTGGCTAGGTATGGGTATGTTATGGTGGATATCGTGATGAACATGAGTGAGAAGTTTATCAGGGGGTTGAAACCTGAGTTGGCTAGGGATACATTACCTCATATTAGGGATCCATGTGATGAGGTTGTGGAGATGGCTTTAAGACACGAGCAGATACTTATTTCTTTAGAGAAGGATAAGGAAAAGGAGGTCCATATTGGGCAAAGCCAAAAGCGGAAGTTCTTTTATAAGAAGGGTGCTCGGAAAGGTGGAGCGGCAAAGAATGGAAATTCTGAGGTTATTTGATTCAAGTGCGACAAGAAAGGACATTTTGCTAATGATTGTCATACTGGAAAGGCGAAGGAGGTGATCAGGAAGAAGAAAATCAGATGCTTCAACTGCGATCAGAATAGTCATTATAAGAATCAGTGCAATGTGCCTGCTAAGGATGGAAGGGGCATGTTATTTGCACTGCAGCCAGCTACTTCAGGACCAACAGCTCAGAAGAAAGGAAAGACAGTGTTGGAGGTATGCTTTAGATCCATGGTATGTTTGTTAGCATTATGTTTGATACTGGTGCATCTCATTCTTTTATATCCCGATATTTGGTAGATATCTTAACCCAGAACCCTCGTATTTAGTTACTTCTTTAAGGGATGTAAATCCAATAGGAGGGTATGCGACACTTGAGATGAACTGTGGCCACTTAGAGTTTGATTTGTTATGTCATACCTATTTTGTCGTTTGCATGTGTTTGACTTTGTAGGTTTCAAAATTATTTTAGGTATCGATTGATTAATTGAGTATGATGTTAGGATATTTTGCTATGATAGGAAATTATCGCTTAGACATCCTGATTGTAGTGAATGGATAGTTTATATCGTAGAAAAATCTAGTTGTAAGGTGAATGATTTATTAGGTGTTGTGGAGTTGGAAGACGAGCTGAACCGAGTTTTTGTGTTTAGAGAATCCGTGGATGTTATTGAGCCATTAGTTGGATTGCCACTGAAATGAGCCATTAAGTTTCAGATAGTTTTGGTGCCTAGAGCAGAACCAGCAAGTAGGCCGCTAAGAAGAATGACAACTACCGAGAAGAGGGAGCCAAAGGTGCGGTCGGTGGATTTGGAAGGTGTTGACGAGAAAACTCGTCAACAACTCAAATTTATGGTTAGAGTATGATGATGCTTACCTCCTTTCGAAGGTATAAAGTTTACTTTAGCCTTTTAGATGGGTAAAAGTGATCAAAAACTCATCTCCGATACATTTGGACACGGTTGAAAGGTAGTTTCTCTCTGTTGAATATGCGATTGCTATGATTTTTGTTTGATGATAATAAGCATATATATATTCATTTAAATGTATTTGTTAATGTACTTTTTTTCTTCATAGATTAAACAAATATTTGTTGAATAAAATAAATAACACAGAATTTGAATTCAAACAGAAATTTTATTTAAACAGATATTTTGTTACAATTTTTGTATAGTACAAATTTCAAGCTCTCACTATATACAACTTCAACTATAATACAATTTTTGATTACATCACAATTTCACATTTGCATTGCACCTCACTACATATCACTCATTCACTCAACTCGTACCGATCTTCAACTTCATTCCAATGTGAATCCAGCATCTCAGCAATCTGCAGAAATATACATTGACGCAGTAAAATTGAAAATAAAATATTTTTGCAGTATAAAATAAAGTGTGGATTTTGAAAATAACTTTTTCCTCAGTTATTTGGGTTGTTCATCATCATTTAATTTTGAATTCATCATAAACGAATAGCTTGTGACATACACAGTGCATCATTGTATATGCCACAAGGCCGTGCACACCGATATATACATTTGACAGAATTACAGGGACAGGTGAGCGCATGTCAAAAGCAAAACGCCGGTTTCAACTCAAGTGCAATAAAAATAATGTCACAATATTCAGCACAATGTCAAATCCGAGCTACAAGCTGGATTCAACTCAGGTGTAATTCGAAAAACAAATCCAAATGCAATAAAATGGTCGGGAGCAACCTCAATGCACAACAAGTATGCAACTGTGAAACTGGATCAAGCAAGTGCAGACTCAAGTGACACAAGTTTGAACAAAGCATGCACAACCAGAGCTCAATACAATATGAATCATATCAGTGAACATATATAAGCACTGAAACAAAGCAGCAAACTAGGCTACTACATAACACAGCAACAACATAATGAACAGATCAGAGACTAAGGTACACATGAATGCAACAGTGGATCAAATGAAGTAGATAGTAAAATCCAATTCAACATGCTTAGTTCAAATGGTCAAGACAGCTACAACACAAATGCAAACTGCCTTACATATGCTCAAGCAATACATGAACAAAGTAGTTCAGGCATGCACAACATAGATGAGCAAGTGCACCACTGACCATACAACAAAGCCAATGCACAAACACAAATGACCACACAATAAAAGCTTGACCAAGAGGTAAATAAACTGCACATGAAAAAGAAACAAGTCTGTAACAAATGAAGATTATGCACTGGCATTTCATATCTCAAAACCAAGCACCAAAAATACAACATGCAGTATGCAGTAATACATAGTGACCAAGTGCAAATGAAAGTATCACTTTTGAACAAGACAGAGAGCCAATAAGTGGCTCAACATCAATATGAAAGAAATCAACACTGTATTACCAACACAGTGCAAATAATCAAGGCCAAAATCAAAATAGCTTCAACTGGCACGATAAGTAAAAACCTGAACAAGTCGAAATGCTCAGCTCAAATAGAGTAAATATTAATGCAAACCGTCTCGAACAATAAGTGAACATCAAGCACATGAATGCACAAGAACAACGACAAATTAACATACAAGAAATACTTATATATAGTAGTTATAAAAATAATGTAACATATTAGAATGTTGATAGAAGAAGCCATGGTCAAAAATCCAAGAAGCAATTTATCAAAACAAAGTCAGAGCCGTGGAATGAGACAACTCAAAATCGACACCGTGAACAACTAACCGGAGTCAAGTTGAACAAGACAGAGAAACAGTAGTTAACAAGCACAAACAACAAAACAAGTCAAGTATGCCACAAAGGATTCGAGTTCAAGTACAACAGAAAAGAAGAAAGGAATTTTAAAAATTGAATCTGAACATACCATGAGAAGCAATACAAACCTTGCATTCCAAGTGAAATTGACTGTCTGCATGTGGATACTGTTATAGCAGTTCAAATCCCTTAAGTTTTAAAAACCTGTTCTTTTTCAAAAGATACTATTTGCATAGCATCAAGCAAAATCAAGTTGAAGCCATGAGCAACTGACCAGAGTCAAAGGAAACAGAGATCAAAATCAACATCGTCAATGAAATTCAATGCCATGATGACCAAGAAATCAAACGAGTCAGAAACGAAGCCGTGTGAATCAAGCTACTAGAAATTATACGAATTTGAACAAGTTAGTGCAAATCATCAACATTCAAGTTGAATCGAAAGGCAAGCCAAAAAATTATCAGACGAATTCAATGAGTACATACGAACGAAAATCAAGGGTTCGAACCCTATATAAAAACCCAATCATCATCGGCTTTAAAATCTATCAAGTTCAAGTAAGCCAAAACCAGTAAAGCAAAAGGAGTAAATTACGTAACAGAATCAAATTCGAACTTGATCGAATTGAAGTAGCCGAAGACAATTCAAAGAGCCAAACAATCGACGAAAGCAACGAACTGGAAAATATCTATTTCGATTAAGCAACCGAAAGTTGGCGACTTCAGAAACAAAGCACTAATTTGCAAGTAAAGGAAAACGAGAACAAGCCGCCATTATACAGAGCACAGGAAAAGGAACAGCCGACATTGATAAAAGAAATAAAGAAGGCCGTGTTTGTTTTTTAAATTGGGTCGGGTTTGTTTTATTAATTGAGATTTAATTTAGGGTTTTAAATTAGGGTGTAGTTTCTTTTGTTTTTAAATTGTTTTTTAATTTGTATTTCCCTTTTAAACGTTGTAATTACAAGTCGTGTGACTAGGGGACAAACTATGTGGCGTAGTTTGAGAATTCGCAACTCAGTGGCTGAGTTGTGGCAAGGTTTTGAGCGTAGAGTTAGGTTAGTCAGTAGCGGGTGTCGCGAGTTTACGTATGTAAGTGTGTGACTACTTAATTTCTAGTAGAAACCTTGGGGGCAGCATGTAGGCAGGGTTTTGCCGAAGCTGGGTAAATTCTGTGTCGTTCTATTTCTGCTTTTATTATTCTGCTATTTTTTGTGTTGCTATAATTTCGATATATCTGTGTTGAAATAATTTTATAAGCCTCCACAACAATTTTTATAATTAAAAGCATCACCCTATTCACCCCCCCTCTAGGGTGAAATCGATCCTACAAGTGGTATCAGAGCTAGGAATAGAAGTCAACTTTTGTTTTAAAAATTCGTTTTTTCAAAAACCAGTTTTTGTTTTAAAAATTTGAATTTTTAAAATGGCTTATTTTAATAATGCTTTTGCTGAGAGTCAGTCCATAGTTAAACCACCAATGTTCAATGATGAATACGCCTATTGGAAAAATAGAATGAAATTTTTTTTGAAAACCATTGACGTTTGGAATATTGTTGAGACAGGTTATAAAGCACCAACTATAATTGTAGATAATCAGGAAATAGAGAAACCAAAGGATCAATGGACAGAACTAGAAAATAAATTACAAAATGCTAATGCTAAAGCTATGAATTCTATTATCTGTTCATTGGATCAATTTGAATGTAATCGTGTCTCACATTGTCTAACTGCGCAGGAAATATGGCACACACTAGAAGTGACCCACGAAGGAACATCTCAAGTCAAAGAATTTCACCTTTCCATGCGAAGCAACGAATACGAGAACTTCACAATAGCGAAGGAAGAAACTGTCAAAGAGATGTATGGACGACTTTTCAATATTGTATACAAATCAAAAGCTCTTGGAAAATCATACACAGAGTTGGAGATAGTCCGAAAAATGCTCAGAGTTCTTCCACGAAGTTTTAAGGCCAAAGTGACTTCCATTCAAGAATCAAAAGATTTAAACAGATGAAAGTTGAAGAACTCATCTGAAATCTCACCACTTATGAGCTAGTAATGAAATTCAAGGAAGAGCGTGAAGGAGGTGACACTCGAAAGAAATCAATAGCTCTTAAAGGAACAATAGAAAGTGATGGTGAAGATGATGATAAGGGAGCAGCAGAATCAGAGCTGATAATAAAGAAATTCAAAAGGTGGAATTATAAATACAGAAATCCAGCTCTAAATCGAAAATTGAAAAGCAGAATAAACAAAATACTAGACAATCCAGAGGAACAGAAAATCATCTGTCACAAGTGCAACCAACCCGGACACATCAAGCCCAATTGTCCTTTAAATCGACGCGACTTTGAAAAGAAATCAAAAAGGAGAAGTTTTTCAGCCATGTGGAATACAAGTGATGAAGATAATCAAAGTACTAGAAGTGAGAGTGAGAAAGCAGATATGTGCCTTCAAGGAAATATAACTAATAGCGACGATGACAATCCAAGCAAGGTATCAAAACTCACTCACTGATCTTACTTATATATTTCTACGAACTAAATGGCTATTTTGAACGACTTAGGGAGAAGTATGCCAAACTTGAATCACAAAAAGATACTTTGATAGAATTAAATAAACAACTTGACGAATTAGTTAAAACCTATCAAATCAGGATCCCTAAGTGTGATAAGTGTCCAACATTCGAAGATGAAATTAAAAAATCAGAAATTAATATAAAATCACTTGAAAATGAAATTCTGATTTTGAAAGAGAGTGAAAATACTAGGGGAGAAAATTTTATTAAAAAGTGCACGCAATTGTTGAACGAAAATGAGTCTCTCAAAATACAAGTCCAACAATTGTCAACGACTTTAGATAAATTTTCAAAAAGTGAAAAATCGTTAAATATGCTATTAGGGAAGCAAACTGTTAATACAGTTAGACAAGGACTTGGATATAATCAATCTGAAAATGTTGAAAGCAATATTAATCAAGTCAATTCTTTGTGCACAATTGTAGAAAATATGCACACAATCACAATAATTGTTGGTATAGACCCAAACATGTGAAAACTATACTAATTTGGGTTGCAAAAGGCATAAATACAAAATCTCTCAAAGTTAAAAAAATTTGGGTGCCGAAGGGAACATATATAAATAGTTTTGGGTCTCCACAAAATTATTTTTCTAAATATTCTGCCACTAACAACCATGGACCTATAAAGACAAATAGGCCACAAAAATCTTTTCTCGTGTAAGTGTGGTGACAGGCTAAGGAACAACAATAGTGCTACTTGGATTCTGGCTATTCCAAGGACACAACGAGCGACAAAGCAAAGTTTCTTAGCCAAGTATAAAGGTGACAGAATCACAATAGATGACAACGAAAAATATCGTAAAGGTAAAACAGGTAATGGTATATTTATTTGAACGATATATTAAATGTGATAATCTGCACTGTAATCAGAGTTAAATCAGCCAATAATGTGATGACGAAATAATGATGATTTTGATTTTGACTTATTCTAAAATGTTGGCCAATTATATTCTTATGCCAAGAACACTATAAAAATCTATAGAGTCCTTGAATTACTTCATATATATTAGTTTGGATTAATAATAGTGTTTTATTGGATGATAATACATTTAGTTATTTTACGGCTGACTCTATATTCACGATTTTTGATCATTTACACGGCTTCAATTCAAATTCTAGCTGTTAAAATTGATTTGAGATATTTTGTTGCAAACTTCATGGTTTGGTCTATCAAATTCAATTAATGATAATTTTGAGTGAAAAAGAAATTCAGATGCAGATTACACTGGTAATCTAGTTGATAGAAAAATTACTAGTTGAAGGTGATTTGTTGAGACATTTAGTAACTGCATCATTTTTCAAAGAATATATCTGCATATTTTTCATTTCAAATAATTTTCATATAGCAGAAATTTTTCTCATATAACCCCTTCTAGAAAATCATTTTTGACCATGTTTTCAGACCGGTCATTTTTGAAAAATTGATTTTATAATTATTTTTGAATTTGATTTTAAATGACTGTTTTGACTAATCTGACTCTCTAATAATTATCGAAAAGATAAATAGTGATTGAAAAATTGATGAGTGTTGATATTTATCATATATTATGACTCGAGACGGTATAATTAGTAAATTTCTTTAGAAATTTAAACAAGAGTTATAAAACTTTTTTGTTGGTAAAAATTCCATGACCATCTCTATTTCTATCATATTTCTAACGACCATCACTCATCAAAATTCTATATAGTTTGTCAATATGTGGTACTTTAAATAGGAATCATTCATTTTTCATTTTACATTTTTTTAATAAAAAAAAGTAGATAAAATCATAATAAAATAAAATCCAAAGTATTCAATCTCATTTAAAAGTCCTTATGGTTATGTATGGGTGAATTACTTGGAATTTGTTATGTGCTTCCATGCTCAATTAAAGTCCTCACGGTTATGCATGTATGGAACGCATATCAAAATTGATTTTTAAAATAAACAAGTTAATTCTAACCCATTTAAAAGTCCTCACGGTTATGCGTGGTTAGAAGATACTTGAATTCATTTTAAAATAAAATAAAATTGAAATACTACTAATCTCATTTAAAAGTCCTAACGGTTATGCATGGTTAGTAGATATTCAAATTCCTGATATAAATATACCACAAATAGACACAACGGTATGGTTTTATATGATGACATCATTCCCATCATTCTAAAAGTGGAATATGCGCCTAACAAAGTATTTATGATTTTTGTTTGATTTTTTATTGAAATTTAATATTTATATTCAACTGAGTTTTAATGTTGGATTAATATCTATCACTTTATCTCCATTTTTCTAACACTATTACTCTTTTGCTGATAACAAAAAGGGGAGAGAAAAGTTAAGATTTTGTTAAACAAAATCAAGCAAAGGTCAAACATTTTCTATTTGCATCTAGGCTGATTTGCATATTTTTAATTGTATGCATATATGAAGGGGAAGCCTTATGTAGCGAGAAAGCATTTAAATAGGGGGAGCAATTAGAGTATATCAATGATCAAATACATTTAACATATTCAAAATCTTAAATACATGTTTGTTATCATCAAAAGGAGGAGATTGCTGAATATGCGATTGCTATGATTTTTGTTTGATGATAATAAACATACATACATATATATATATATATATTCATTTAAATGTATTCGTTAATGTACTTTTTTTCATAGATTAAACAAATATTTGTTGAATAAAATAACTAACACAGAATTTGAATTCAAACAGAAATTTTATTTAAACAGATATTTTGTTACAATTTTTGTATAGTACAAATTTCAAGTTCTCACTATATACAACTTCAATTATAATACAATTTTTGATTACATCACAATTTCACATTTACATTGCACCTCACTACATATCACTCATTCACTCAACTCGTATTGACCTTCAACTTCATTCCAATGTGAATCCAGCATCTCAACAATCTGTAGAAATATACATTGACGCAGTAAAATTGAAACTAAAATATTTTTGCAGTATAAAATAAAGTGTGGATTTTGAAATAATTTTTTCCTCAGTTATTTGGGTTGTTCGTCATCATTTAATTTTGAATTCATCATAAACGAAAAGCTTGTGACATACACAGTGTATCACTGTATATGCCACAAGGCCTTGCACACCGATATATACACTTGACAGAATTACAGGGACAGGTAAGCGCACGTCAAAAGCAAAACGCCGGGTTCAACTCAAGTGCAATAAAAATAATGTCACAATATTCAGCACAATGTCAAATCCGAGCTACAAGCTGGATTCAACTCAGGTGTAATTCGAAAAAGAAATCCAAATGCAATAAAATGGTCGGGAGCGACCTCAATGCACAGCAAGTATGCAACTGCGAAACTGGATCAAGCATGTGCAGACTCAAGTGATACAAGTTCGAACAAAGCATGCACAACCAGAGATCAATACAATATGAATCATATCAGTGAACATATATAAGCACTGAAACAAAGCAGCAAACTAGGCTACTACATAACACAACAACAACATAATGAACAGATCAGAGACTAAGGTACACATGAATGCAACAGTGGATCAAATGAAGTAGATGGTACAATCCAATTCAACATGCTTAGTTCAAATGGTCAAGACAGCTACAACATAAATGCAAACTGCCTTACATATGCTCAAGCAATACATGAACAAAGTAGTACAGGCATGCACAACAGAGATGAGCAAGTGCACCACTGACCATACAGCAAAGCCAATACACAAACACAAATGACCACACAATAAAAGCTTGACCGAGTGGTGAATAAACCACACATGAAAATGAAACAGGTATGTAACACATGAAGCATATGCACCAGCATTTCATATCTCAAAACCAAGCACCAAAAATACAACATGCAGTATGCAGTAATACACAGTAACCAAGTGCAAATGAAAGTATCACTTTTGAACAAGACAGAGAATCAGTAAGTGTTTCAACATCAATATGAAAGAAATCAAGATTGTAATACCAACACAGTGCACATATCAATGCCAAAATCAAAATAGCTTCAACTGGAATGACAGGTAAAAACCTGAACCAGTCGAAATCCTCATCTCAAATAGAGTACAGATTAATGCAAACTGTCTCGAACAATAAGTGAACATCAAGCACATGAATGCACAAGAACAGCGACAAATTAACATATAAGAAATACTATATACAGTAGTTATAAAAATAATGTAACATATTAGAATGTTGATAGAAGAAGCCATGGTCAAAAATCCGAGAAGCAATTTATCAAAACAAAGTCAGAACTGTGGAATGATACAACTCAAAATCGACACCGTGAACAACTGACCGGAGTCAAGTTGAACAAGACAGAGAAGCAGTAGTTAGCAAGCACAAACAACAAAATAAGTCAAGTATGCTACGAAGGATTCGAGTTCAAATACAACAGAAAAGAAGAAAGGAATTTTAAAAATTGAATCTGAACATACCATGGAAAGCAATACAAAGCTTGCATTCCAAGTGAAATTGACTCTTTGCATGTGGATACTGTTATAGCAGTTCAAATCCCTTAAGTTGTTAAAACCTATTCTTTTTCAAAAGATGCTATTTGCACAACATCAAGCAAAATCAAGTTGAAGCCATGAGCAGCTGACCAGAGTCAAAGGAAACAAAGATCGAAATCACATCGTCAATGAAATTCAATGCCATGATGACCAAGAAATCAAACAAGTCAGAATCGAAGCCGTGTGAATCAAGTTACCAAAAATTATACGAATTTTAACAAGTCAGTGCAAATCATCAACATTCAAGTTGAATCGAAAGGTAAGCCAAAAAATTATCAGACGAATTCAATGAGTACATACGAACGAAAATCAAGGGTTCGAACCCTATATAAAAACCCAATCATCATCGGCTTTAAAATCTATCAAGTTCAAGTAAGCCAAAACCAGTAAAGCAAAAGGAGTAAAATACGTAATAGAATCAAATTCGAACTTGATCGAATTGAAGTAGCCGAAGACAATTCAAAGAGCCAAACAATCGACGAAAGCAATGAACTGGAAAATATCTATTTCGATTAAGCAACCGAAAGTTGGCGACTTCAGAAACAAAGCACTAATTTGCAAGCAAAGGAAAACGAGAACAAGGCGCCATTATACAGAGCAAAGGAAAAGGAACAGCCGACATTGATAAAAGAAATAAAGAAGGCCGTGTTTGTTTTTTAAATTGGGCCGGGTTTGTTTTATTAATTGAGATTTAATTTAGGATTTTAAATTAGGGTTTAGTTTCTTTTGTTTGTAATTTTTTTTTTAATTTTTATTTCTCTTTTAAACGTTGTAATTACAAGTCGTTTGACTAGGGGACAAACTATGTGGCATAGTTTGAGAATTCGGAACTCAGTGGCTGAGTTATGGCAGGGTTTTGAGCGTAGAGTTAAGTTAGTCAGTAGCGGGTGTCGGGAGTTTACGTATGTAAGCGTGCGACTACTTAATTTCTAGTAGAAACCTTGGGGGCAGCACGTAGTTAGGGTTTTGCCGAAGCTGGGTAAATTCTTGTGTCGTTCTATTTCTGCTTTTATTATTCTTCTATTATTTGTGCTGCTATAATTTCTATATATCCGTGTTGAAATAATTTTATAAGCTTCCGCAACAATTTTTATAATTAACAGCATCACCCTATTCACCCCCTTCTAGGGTGAAATCGATCCTACAAGTGGTATCGGAGCTAGGAATAGAAGTCAACTTTTGTTTTAAAAATTCATTTTTTCAAAAACCAGTTTTTGTTTTCAAAATTTGAATTTTTAAAATGGCTTATTTTAATAATGCTTTTGCTGAGGGTCAATCCATAATTAAACCACCAATGTTCAATGATGAATATGCCTATTGGAAAAATAGAATGAATTTTTTTCTTAAAACCATTGACGCTTGGAATATTGTTGAGACAGGGTATAGAGCACCAACTATAATTGTAGATAATCAGGAAATAGAGAAACCGAAGGATCAATGGACAGACTAGAAAATAAATTACAAAATGCTAATGCTTAAGCTATGAATTCTATTATCTGTTCATTGGATCAATTTGAATTTAATCGTGTCTCACATTGTCTAACTGCGCAGGAAATATGGCACACACTAGAAGTGACCCACGAAGGAACATCTCAAGTCAAAGAATCTCGCCTTGCCATGCTAAGCAACGAATACGAGAACTTCACAATGGCGAAGGAAGAAAATGTCAAAGAGATGTATGGACAACTTTTCAATATCGTGCACAAATCAAAAGCTCTTGGAAAATCATACACAGAGTTGGAGATAGTCCGAAAAATCCTCAGAGTCCTTCCACGAAGTTTTGAGGCCAAAGTGACTTCCATTCAAGAGTCAAAAGATTTAAAACAAATGAAAGTTGAAGAACTCATCGGAAATCTCACCACTTATGAGCTAGAAATGAAATTCAAGGAAGAGCATGAAGGAGGTGACACTCGAAAGAAATCAATAGCTCTTAAAGGAACAATAGAAAGTGATGGTGAAGAAGATGGTGATGGAGCAGCAGAATTGGAGCTGATAATAAAGAAATTCAAAAGGTGGAATTATAAATACAGAAATCCAGCTCTAAATCGAAAATTGAAAAGCAGAATAAACAAAATACTAGACAATCTAGAAGAACAGAAAATCATCTGTCACAAGTGCAACTAACCCGGACACATCAAGCCCAATTGTCCTTTAAATCGACGCGACTTTGAAAAGAAATCAAAAAGGAGAAGTTTTGCAGCCATGTGGAATACAAGTGATGAAGATAATCAAAGTACTAGCAGTGAGAGTGAGAAAGCAGACATATGCCTTCAAGGAAATATAACTAATAGCGACGATGACGAGCCAAGCGAGGTATCAAAACTCACTCACTCAGAATTACTTATATATTTCCATGAAGTAAATGCACAAGAACAGCGACAAATTAACATACAAGAAATACTTATATACAGTAGTTATAAAAATAATGTAACATATTAGAATGTTGATAGAAGAAGCCATGGTCAAAAATCCAAGCAGCAATTTATCAAAACAAAGTCAGAGCTGTGGAATGATACAACTCAAAATCGACACCGTGAAAAACTGACCGGAGTCAAGTTGAACAAGACAGAGAAGCAGTAATTAACAAGCACAAACAACAAAATAAGTCAAGTACGCTACAAAGGATTCTTTTTCAAGTACAACAGAAAAGAAGAAAGGAATTTTAAAAATTGAATCTGAACATACCATGGAAAGCAATAGGAAGCTTGCATTCTAAGTGAAATTGAATCTCTGCATGTGGATACTGTTATAGCAGTTCAAATCCCTTAAGTTGTTAAAACCTATTCTTTTTCAAAAGATACTATTTGCATAACATCAAGCAAAATCAAGTTGAAGCCATGAGCAACTGACCAGAGTCAAAGGAAACAAAGATCGAAATCAACATCGTCAATGAAATTCAATGTCGTGATGACCAAGAAATCAAATGAGTCAGAATCGAAGCCGTGTGCATCAAGCTACCAGAAATTATACAAATTTGAACAAGTCAGTGCAAATCATCAACATTCAAGTTGAATCGAATGGCAAGCCAAAAAATTATCAGACGAATTCAATGGTACATACGAACGAAAATCAAGGGTTCGAATGCTATGTAAAAACCCAATCATCATCGGCTTTAAAATCCATCAAGTTCAAGTAAGCCAAAACCAGTAAAGAAAAAGTAGTAAATTACATACCAGAATCAAATTCGAACTTGATCGAATTGAAGTAGCCGAAGAAAATTCAAAGAGCTAAACAATCGACGAAAGCAACGAACTGGAAAACATCTATTTTGATTAAGCAACCGAAAGTCGGCGACTTCAAAAACAAAGCACTAATTTGCAAGCAAAGGAAAACGAGAACAAGCCGCCATTATACAGAGCAAAGGAAAAAGGAATGGCCGACATTGATAAAAGAAATAAAGAAGGCCGCGTTTGTTTTTTAAATTGGGCCGGGCTTGTTTTATTATTTGAGATTTAATTTAGGGTTTTAATTTAGGGTTTAGTTTCTATTGTTTTTAAATTGTTTTTAATTTATTTTTCTCTTTTAAACGTTGTAATTACTAGTCGTGTGACTAGGAGACAAACTATGTGGCGTAGTTTGAGAATTCGCAACTCAGTGGCTGAGTTGTGGCAGGGTTTTAAGCGTAGAGTTAGGTTAGTCAGTAGCGGGTGTCGCGAGTTTACGTGTGTAAGCATGTGACTACTTAATTTCTAGTAGAAACCTTGAGGGCAGCATGTAGGCAGGGTTTTGCTGAAGCTGGGTAAATTCTGTGTCATTCTATTTCTGCATTTATTATTCTGCTATTGTTTGTACCGCTATAATTTCGATATATCCGTGTTGAAATAATTTTATAAGCTTTCGCAACAATTTTTATAATTAACAACATCATCTTATTCACCCCCCTCTAGGGTGAAATCGATCCTACACTCTCTCGGCAAATCCTTTCGTATGGGTTGATTGAGAACTCTGACGAGACACCTTTCGACACAAACAAAGGAACTTGGATTAAGGACCTAATAAACTCTAGAAATAGTAGGTTTTGACTCTGTCGAAAGGGGTAACTCTGGCAATTTAGTCGATCTGAGTTAAGGCTTCTAGTCTAGGAAATAAGAAAACTCAAAGTTTCTACTTAGCGAAGGGGCTTCTTTCGATCAACTCAACTTCACGTTGACGTATTTGTGAAGAGTAAAAAAATCTGGCTGCTATGTAAATAGGATTATTACAATCCTCCTTTTATTGAATTCGATTGTACAAATTAACTAAATCCCCAATTTGATTTGAGAATTAGGGTTTACAAGTTTAAGAAAGTATAAGTAAGAAATCAAAGAATTCGAATCCCCCTACAACTGACCTCTAGGTTCATATTTATAGGTGCAAGTTGGGACTTTTCGACCCTAAGGTATCGACGCGGTCTAAAGGTTAACCCTTTTGCTTTTGTGAATGTCCACTGAGCCATGCCTTTCGACTTGGTCGAAAGGGGTTTAGTCATTCTTTTGTTGCCTTTGGAAGTTAGGCTCCCTTTCTTGATTTTTTTCCTTTCGACTTCACCGAAAGTAGTTGCTTTATAGCCTTTCGACCTTGTCGAAAGGTCTATTGCTGCACTTTTGACTTGAATGCTGATGTGTCAAATGAGTTAACTTGGGTGTTAGCCTTCGACACTGTCGAAACGTGCCTTCTTTTTGGCTTCGATTGAGTCGATACTCATAAAATGTTTTATTAGGAATGGTCTTTGTCAAAAGCCTCTATCCCAACTAATTCGAAACCTTATGCCTTTATGGTGATGGATGCGTAGTCCTTCTTTCTTAGGTAAGAGTGGCCCCAACTATTTCGAAAGGTTATATATGCTTTCGAAATTGTTGAATTGGTTGAATACTTTTTAGGCGGAGGTGAATGATGGCAAAACCAAGACGTTACTAATGGTTGGCACAAAATGTAGAGTATTTGCTATCTATTGCCTTCAAGAGGTGTCTTTTTGAATACTTTGGATGCTGTTAACATATTGATATTTCATTTGAATGGCTGCCTCCAACTTTGTCAAAATCTCACTGTTGACACAGTCGAGACATCCTTCTGACTTGCTCGAAAGGTACTGCTGGCGCCGCCACCTCCTTGTCAGAAGCTATGTTTAACTGGAACATCTTGGCGCTTTCGAGTCTTTATCAATGCTCTCATGTTCCATCTTTCATACTTTTATTCATGGGGATATTTTATGGATAAATGAATAACATTTAGCTCCCCTTGTATGAAAGAAGCTTTTGTTCTTTAGGAAAAAGACTCCAACGATTTTTTTATCTCCTTCTCTTGTAAAAGGTTACTAATTTTTATAAGAGTCGTTCCTTGTTATGAGACCTTAATGGAATTTTTTTAAATTTATGGAGTTAATGTTCCACATGTTATTTAGTAGCAAATATACATGATTAAACTTCTTTTATTTAAAAACGTGGAATAATATCACTTGTAGACATTGACTCAAATAAATGAACCTTTGGAAAAAGTCTTCTATATGTTCTAAGTATTCCCTTCTTGAGTTAAGCTTCCTTTGACTTACAAGTATCAACCTTGTGTTTTTGGTAAACTTTCTTCGTCCCTTTTAAGATAGCCTTATTTTCATCCTTATACCACTGGTTAGAAATTGTCGTATTATGAAAAAGTAGAAAGGAATTTGGTATTGATTCTTCTTGGCAATATAAATATCTTGCATTAAAACCGAATTTTAAATTCGATGAAGAATATACAAAACATGATGAAATTCAACAGTATAATACAGAATTCTTAAAGTTAGGAGTCTAATAAGAGAAAAGAATGGCGTCTGGTTCTTGCTCTCGTTCCCAATTTCCACCTATTTCTTCCTTTAATCATCCTCAATTGCAAGCAAAATTTTTAGCGGGAGATTCACAATCGATTAATCATCGATCTTATGCTCAAGTGGTTAAAGACCGACCGTCCTCATTTGCTTTTCATGTTCCGAGATCTCAATCTTTGAATAAAAGATGGATTGATTCACGCTCCTCCAAATCTTATTGCTTTAGATGTGGTGATGGTAACCATTACGCGTCCCAATGTCGAGAACCCATCAGGTGTTTCCGGTGCGGCAAATTTGGTCACAAGAGCTTCAATTGTTCGACTGTTTCGGGTTCTTCTATTTCTTCTGAGTTCTTGGTCGAGAATGGATTTCAATTCGTTTTAAAGATTATGCTCTTGAAAGCGATTCTGCTTGATCACTTATGGCACTTTCGAGTAGATGGTTTCAACTTATTGGAAGACCTGCTTATCCATTTCAATGTTGTTAATGCCCCGAACATTGGTAAAGGTTATAGGGCTAGATTTGGTGACCCTGAATTGTATTTTGGAAACATAGATTCTTCTTCGGTCTCATACTGTTCTTCTGTTCATTTAGCAGAGCATGGGTTCTTGTTTGTTTTGAAATTTATCTACTTGAGGGGAATTTTAATAAACAATCTCAGGATCAAGTGTTCAGAAGGTTTAAAGCTCTTAGATGATCTTTTAAATCATTTCAACAATGTGAACGTGCCAAACACTGATAAGGGTCTTAAGGATTTTTCTGGTATCTCAATGCAGAGTGTTGTTAATTCAATTTCTTCTGTCAATTTGATTGTTGATCAAGGTGCATTTCTTGATTATTTTAGATGTGAAGAATCTGACTTTTTAGATCCTATTTTACTAGACCCAGATGTTCCCATGCTTGTTACTGAAGATTGCCAATCTATTCTGGTTAATGATTTTATCAACCCAAAGCATAAAATAGGTTTGCGTTGCCCATCTAAATTGGATTCTTTTAAGATTCCTATCTACAACAAATTTGATTGCCTTGATTCTGAGTTAGTGTCAGAGTGTTCGTTTTTGACAGCGGTCAGTGATCCCTCCTCCACTAATTTGTTTAGCCTTGAATCTGTGCAGTCTCCTATTCGTTCCTCAAATCAAGATGAAGATGATCACTCTCATGTTGTTTCAGATTGTCCCTCTGCTGTTTATTTCGATTCAACAAATAACATTGGTGATCTTCAACTCTTCATTCCTGAGTGTGACAATTGTTCTCTCAATGTTGTTGATAGTTGCCTTAATTTTGATGATTCTAATAATAGACAGATTGACTTGGTTTTTGATTTACCTATGGGAGATGGGTTTAACTTGGATTCTTATGTTTTCAGTTTTTGGTCAGAAGTAATTTTTAATGGGTTTGTAGCTCCTCAGTCTACAGGGGTTTCTGATATTGTTGTTGTCGATTTGTTGAGGCAACCAGTGTTCATTAGGGATTGGTGCTTAAATGATGAATCGATTCTAGATGATGAGATGGTTTCGGTTGTCGAGAACCATTTGGATATTGAAAAGCTTTTGGCAGGAAGAATTGATGTTGATGTTGTGCACAGTGCAGTTGATTTTTTTGTTCAGGTTGATCATATTAGTGATATGGATAGAGATGTTATGTCTGATGTGATTTCCCCTTCAGTTAATTCTTCAAAAGTGGTTAATTGCTCGGTGGATAGGTGTCTAAGAGATAAATTGGATCCTATCTCTTGTGATGTTGGTGTTATCACAGATTCTTCCTCTGTAGCTCATTTGGATGAGACTGTGAATAAGATAGTGGTATATAAGGGTCCTGCTGTTTCTACCGAACTTGGTGATTTGGTTAGTATTTCTGTGTGTGCTTTGTCTGGTCAGTCAGGTGAGACTGGTGGTGCTTATGCTCCTTCTTCTTCTTCTTCTTCGAGGAGAGGTAGATGTAGAAAGTTTGCAGCTTCTAGTGGGTTGGTTCGTCGGAGTGTCAGGATTCGTGACAGCTGCTCTCTGCCTTCGGGTAAGTTTCCTGATTCGAACACCGTGAGCGGTGTTTCGAAATCAGGCTCAGGTGCGCATTTTGATTTGGGTAGCATTTATTCGTCTTATGCTTTGGGTGACTTATCTGGTTCTGATTTCAGTCAGTAAGTCAGTAGCTCTGCTTTTATTTTCTCTGACATTGAGCTGGATCGTGAGTTTATTAGAAATAAGGAACTTGATAGGGCTAGATCTATGGGTTTATGAGAGTCATTAGTTGGAACATTAGAGGTCTAAATGACCTTAATAAATGTGATAAAGTTAAAATCTTTTTTAAAGACTTTTCTATTGATATTGCTCTTTTACAAGAGACTAAAATAGAATGTCCTGACTTTCGTTTTTTTAGAAGATTAGGTGGCTTTCGTTTTTGTAAATGGGTTTTTCTTCCATCGGTGGGTTTCTCGGGGGGTTTAATGATTGGTTGGAGAGATAACCTCTTTAAGTTAATGCAGTGTATTCAAAAGCAACATTCTTTACATATTATTTTAATTAATTTAGCAGATAATTCTTTTTTAAATATTTCTAATTTTTATGGGCCTAACTCTAAAATCGATAGACGGATTCTCTGGAATGAATGTCTCGAGTTTAGATCTCTTGCCCCCGGATCTTGGATATTGGGGGGTGATTTTAATGTTACTCGTTTCATTGGGGAGCGTTCTCCCCGGGAAGGAGATTATTCGGCTATGGAGGAATTTGATCAATTTATTATTCATTCTAATTTGATTGAAATTCCTCTATCCAATAGAGTTTTTACTTGGAGCAATAATAGGGATTCTCCCTCTTTTGCTCTATTAGATAGATTTTTTGTTAGTGATGAAATTGAGGATAAATTTCCTATCTGTAGAGTGTCAGGTTTGCCTTACACTCTTTCAGATCATTGTCCCATTATTCTTTCTTGTGACAGTCATAGAATTATTAGTAGAGCCTTTAAATTTGAAAACATGTGGTTTCTAGAACCAGGTTTTTCAAATTTAATCATCAATAAATGGTCTTCTATGAGTTATTATAGTTTTAAGTATCGTGACAATTCAGCCAAAGCTTTTGTGCTTAAGCTTAGAATGCTCAGGATTTTTCTTAAAAACTGGAATAAAAACGTTTTTGGTAATATAAAAATTAAAAAAGATAATATTCTCAATGAGTTGCTCAAACTTAATAAGATTGAAGAATCTAGACATTTAAGTTTAGGTGAGAGAAATGTTCTTAATAACTTAAAAAATGATCTTAATTCTATTCTTGAAAAAGAGGAAGTTATGTGGAAACAACGATCAAATTTTCAATGGATCAATGAAGGCGACAATAATACCAATTTTTTTCATAATTTAGCTAATAGTAGAAAACGTAGTAATACAATTAATTCTATTATTGTTAATAATGTGGAATTAGTTGAACAACGTGACCTTAACAATGCTTTTACTGATTATTACAAAGAAATCTTTGGCAATAAAAATAAGCATAGAGTTAGTGTTAGATGGAATGACCTTTATCCATCTATCTCTAACATTAATCTTTCTGATTTAGATATTCCTTTTTCTGAAGAGGAAATCAGAAAAGCCATTTTTGATTTACCGGGAGATAAATCTCCGGGCCCGCATGGTTTTACTATCTTCTTTTATCAATCTTTTTGGGAGGTTTTAAAATTTGACTTAATTTGTATGTTTAATGAATTTTATAATGGTAATCTCCAATTAGGTTGTTTTAATTTTCCTAACGTTATTTTATTACATAAAAAAGTTGGTGCTAATACTTTACAAGATTTTAGACCTATTTCATTGATTAATTGCTCTATTAAGATTATTTCTAAAGTTTAAGCTAATAGACTTAGTTTGAAAATGAATGATCTAATTGATTGTTCTCAATCAGCTTTCATTAAAGGTAGAAATATTACTGATGGTGTAGCTGTTGTTCAAGAATATATTAATTTATGTTGTAAAAATAATATTACTTGTGCTATTTTAAAATTAGATTTTGCTAAAGCTTTTGACTCGGTTGATTGGGATATTCTTATAGAAATTTTCCTTGCCAGAGGCTTGAGTAATATATGGATTAACTGGATTTTTAACTTGCTTAAAACGGGTAACTCTAGTATTTTGGTTAATGGTGTTTTAGGTAATAAAATTCAATCCAAGAGAGGTTTAAGACAAGGGGATCCTTTATCTCCTCTTCTGTTTAATTTAGCGGCTGATGTCTTTTCTAAAATTATTAAAAACGCTGTTAGCAATAATCTTTTGGGTTTTATTGGTAATGATATCTTTAGTTTTGATTTGTCTGTCCTTCAATTTGCTGATGATACTTTGCTTTTTTCCTCCCATCTTCCCAGACACATAATTGCTCTCAAGTTTATTCTTTATAGTTTTGAACTTCTATCAGGTTTAAAAATAAACTTTGATAAAAGTTCTGTCTTAGTTTTAAATGATTTTGATAATGTAGAAAATTTAGTTGCTAATACTTTAAATTGTAAAACTATGAGTTTTCCATTTGATTATCTTGGTTTTGTTATTAGACCTTCAAAACTTAAGCACGATGATTGGTTAATAATCATTGATAAAATTAAAAATAGGATTTGTAATTGGAATGTGAGATTCTTATCTAGAGCGGGTAGACTGATTTTGATTAATTCAGTCTTATCAGCTCTCCCTATCTATTGGATGTCTATGCACATTTTTCCAGATTGGGTGATAGATAAAATAGATAAAATTAGAAGGGATTTCCTTTGGAGCGGGGATAATCCTAACAGTAGCATTAAATGTTTAGTTAATTGGAACACTGTTTGTAAGTCTAAAAAAGAGGGTGGTTTAGGAGTCATTAATTTACATAATATGGACCTGTCTCTTCTTGGTAAATGGTTATGGAAATTTAGAGATTCTAGTGATAATGCCATTTGGAAGGAGACTATTTCTAAATATTACTACGATGGTAGTTATAATCTCTTTCATATTAGTCCTTCGTTGTACAGTAAGCTTTCTTATTTTTGGAAATCTATTTTAAAATGTAGTGATATTTTTAACTTAGGTATTAATATTATTGTTCATTCTGGTAATAATACATCTTTTTGGCACGATAGTTGGATTTCCTCTATTCCTCTTAAGAAGGAGTTCAAAGATTTATATGATATTTGTAACTTTAAATTTGCGTTTATTTCTGATGTTTTTAATTCTAATAGTGACCCTCCTTGGATTTTCAACTTTAATAGTATTTTAGTGGGCCCTACCCTTAGACAACTTTATTTGCTTTATGATAAGCTTAATCTTATAACATTGACAATGTTAATGACAATATTAATTGGGAGTAGGATAAGGGTAAGAAATATTCTTCTAATTCCTTTTACAAATTTATTAACTTTTCGGGGGTTTCTGTCAATTGTTTTAAATTTATTTGGAAGTCAAATGCTCCTCCTAAATCAAAGATCCATATGTGGCTCATCATTCATGGTAAATTAAATACTATTGAATTTTTAAAAAGGAAAAATATTTTCATTGATAATAAATGTTATTTTTGCAACACACACTCTGAAGATATTAATCATATTTATTTCGAATGCTTGGATACTCATTATATTCTTATTAAGACCCTTAATATTTTTGAGTTTAATATTAGTTCTAGAGTTTCTGATTGTTTTTTCTACTGGGACTCTATTAGATTTACGTTCAATAAGAATTTTAGATTCTTGCTTGATTCTTTATTCATTATTTCTTGTTGGTTCATTTGGTTTGAGAGAAATCAAAGGATTTTTACTAATAAAAATCAACATTATAATAATTTGAGTATTTTAATTTTTAATTTCTGCTTAAATTGGATTTCTAATCCCAAATATAAATTAGCCAATAACAATGGCTTTAAGGATTACCTTAATAAGGTTAGAAATAATATTAACATATTCAAACTTAACATCAATAATTTCATTTCTAATAATTCTTATATTTATCTCTTTTCTGATTTTAATAATGACCACATGATGCACCGTAATTCTCTTACGATATTAGGCTCATAAATTAGTTTCTTGTTTTTTAGACCTGTTTGATTTTGTTCTAGTTTATCCTTGTTTTATTTTACTCTTTGGTTTTTATTCTCACATATATGTATATAAATTCTATTTATATACATATATGTGATTCTTTCTAACTTGATTTCCTAGTTATGTTACAGGTTTGGATTAGGTTGGTTGCTGGTTTTTCTCCTGACTGGTTTGCAGGATAGCTTGCATCTTTATTCAGGTTGGCAGGGTAGCTTTTCGCAGGGATTCGGATTGCATCTGGCATTACTTTTTGGTTACTCCAGGTCTTCAGTGTGGAGTTCTTCATTTTGGTCCATCTTTTAGAGTTCTTCTACATGGACCTTCTGAGGCGTTTTCTTTGTGTTTTGTACTTTTGCATTTCAGTTTTTAGATACCTCTAACACCCTAGTATTGGGGGGTGGCCTTGCCGGAGCTTGGTATTAGGGTGAAATGGGCGGTGGCTTTGCCGGAGATCATTCTAGGGGTTTCTATTTCTTTATTTTTTTCTAGTTTTTTTGTTGTGCCACCTGCCAGGCATGTTGGCAGCTCCTTATTATTAGTTCTATATATAGCGCTACATGTGTACTCTCCTCTTTTATTAGAGGATCACACATTTTTCTCAAAAAAATAAATAAGAGTCCCATGCAGAAATCAAAAATTGGAAATCTATAAATTACTATCAAAATCCATAGGAGGAAGTTTATGGTTCATAAAATTTAGGAAACTAACAAGAGATCATCTAAAATCCAATAGGGAATTCATGCGCACGAAATCCATAAATCATCACTGAAACTCATGAGTAAATTTGAATCTCGCTAAACTAAAAATTTAATTGGTCTTCCTCAAAATTTCAATTTGAAAATCAGGAATATGAAATTCACGAGTCATCGTGAAAATAAGCCAGAAAATTCAAGGTTCACAAAAAACAGAGATCCATAGATCCAATTAGGCAGTCGAAAATATAACAATCATCAATCTTCATCAAAATTCATAAGGAAATGCAGGGTCCAACAAATCAGAAAACTAGCAGGGACCGTCAAAACTCGAAAAAGGAAACAAGGAACATTAAATCCTTCAAAATTTATAAAAACTAGCTGCGAAATTCAAAATTCATCATATCAAAAATCCAAGAAGAGATCATCATCGAACCATTAAGAATACAAAATCCACCAATCATTATAAAAATTCATAAGAAAATTTGGAATTCACTAAATCAGAAATCTCATAAGAGATTATCAAACACCTCACGAGGAGGTTAGAAATTCATAAATCATCATGAAAATCAGTAAGTAATTTAAGAATTCATCAAGTTAAAAATTTAATAAAAGATATGAAAAATCCAAATAAGGAAATAAGAAATGTGAAATTTATCAATCACCACAAAAATCAGCAAGGAAATTCAGAGTTCATTTAAATGAGAAATTATTACAAAAAGGATAACTAAAAATCCAAAAATTTAAGGATGTAAATAGAAACCTGGCTATTCTAATTCAAAATCAGAAAATTAAAGGAAAATCCATGAATTATTATGTAAACTCGATAAAAGAGTTAAGAAATCAGTAACTCATAAAATAGACGTTCAATAGGAAATTATTACAAAAATCATGCAGGGAATTGTAATATGTAAAATTCATAAATCATCATAAAGGTCAATGAGGAAATTGAAAATTCACGAAACCAATAACTTAATAAGAAATCTCGATGGAAATTCACCAATGGAATTTAGGAATATGAAACTCATAAATCACTATAAAAACCGATATTAGGACCGACGAAGCTAAAAATGAAATCGTCGTGAGTAGAAACTGAAAGTTTACAAAATTAAGGAGTTAACCAAAATCTTGTCAGGATCGCATCTGACAAGTAGATTATTAGGAATTCATTCAATAGAAGAACAAACTCAGAAATTTTTCAAATAAAGATATACTTAGTAAGCCTATGTAGACCTATGTTTAGTAGTGAGTAGCTCTGTAAGGTTATGCCATTCAGATTAGTAATTCCATTCACAATGCCCTGACTTTTCTATTCTAAGGGGTCCACCTATTTCTGGGGATTTAGAGTGGTTTACTCGATCTAATCTTTGAATGTAATCTCCCTTTTCATTAGTGATAATTTTTCGTCAATTCAATTCTTTTGACTTTTTTAGATCTTTAATTTTGGTATCATGTTATGGAACTCTTCTATCTATTCTTTTGTCTCATGTTCCCTTTTCAAGATGCGTGTTTCTTAATCCTTTGATGTTGAAATCAATTCACAAGCATCAGATGTTCTATGATCTGTTAATCCATACTTGTCTCTTTTGAGTATGGTTTTACACTCTTTGTCTGTTTTCGATTATCGTATTGCACATCTTTGTCGTTTTTCCCTTGTCCATCCCCACTCCTTTGGTTTCATCTTTTTTTAGATGATGGATAGATTCCTTTCTCTAACCCTTTATTCTCTTGGGTTTTTTGAATTTTGTTTTAAGTTGTAGATGTCTTTGTCTTTCTTCCCTTGTTTGGTTCCTCCTTTGAGCTTGGACATCTTAGTCCACTATTTGATGAGCCTCTTCCAGGGCTTGGACATTTTGGTCCATTGTTAAATGAGCCTCTTATTGGGCTTCCCTTGTCTCAAAAGAATGTTGGGCTTGCTGAGCTAACCTTTAGAAGATTACTGATGGGTACTTATCCTAAAGCATCCCCTAAGAGGTGGTTTTGACATTTTGGGCTCTATGTCTCCATCTAGAAGATGCTGCAGAATAGCGTTGTAGGTTTATGTCTTTACCTCGAATAGGTGCTACAGAATAGTGTCATAGGCTTATGTCCCTCCCTTTAGGAGGTGCTATGGAATAGCATCGTAGGCTTAAGTATTTGTATATAAAAATAATTTTTGGCCAATTAAAATGGAGTATCCTTTAAGAGAAAGAATTTTATAATTAAAGCCTTCTAGTACATTGAGGGGTTATCTTTTGAAAAATAATTTGGACTAATGAATCCATTTGATAAAAGAATTTTTCTCAATGTGGTCTTTGGCAAGAACTTTCTTGCTGTTCTCATAATAGAGGCATATATCTCAAATATGAGACTAGGAGGTCATGATTCATGAACCAATAGTCTTTTAGTTGAGAATAGGATTCTCTAACTTGAGTTTCAATAAACTTTGATGATTTCAAAATCTTTCTTGAAGAAGTATGAATAGGCTATTCTCTACCTAAAATTTAGAAAACATCGAATATCGAAATTGACCAGTTTAATTTTTTTTTTTGTGCATTCATTAATGTTGTATAATATCTCAAATAGGTTGCATAAATCAGTGTTTAGAACAGATATGCATTTGTTTTCTCCTAGGCCATGGGATAATTAAAAATAGTTTTCTTAAGAAGACATGTTTAAGAAATTTCTTTTAAAATCTGAAAATAGAGTTGGTATATATAGACTTTCTTTTAAGCTGATGCTGAATTGGCGATGATCTGGTATCTTATGGAAGGATGCCTTTACATCGCTTTGATTGAAATATTGATAGTTAACTTGTTTCTGGTATCTGGGTCGTCTTTTCAAGTAGCCAGAAGTTTGTTGTGCTCCGTGGTTTGTTGAATGCTTTGGACTGATATTATTTTACCTATAATCAGTACATAGTTATTGCATAACAAAAATCTAAGTATGAATGGAAATACAAATTGAATTGAAAGGATAGGAAATGTGAGAAAGATAGTTCATAGTAGAAAAAATACTCTGAGACTTCATGGCTAGGGGTCTGCAATTAAAATATGCTGAACTACTTTCCTCTTAAACAAGATGCCTTCATGTTTCTTTGACGAACTCTTGCAAGAACCCTGCCTTGATAATGCCTTAAATCTTCTCAGATAGGACATGGCATTCATCACTTGCAAGTCCATTTTCTTTATGGTACTTGTAGTAACTTCCTCCTTTGTTTGGACTTGGGGCACTCTGAACCTTATGAGGTGCAGTAGACTTCTCATTTCCTTTAATCTTCTCACAAATATGCAGGTAAGGGATTTGTCTAAGATTGCGTAATTTGTTTTAGAATTTTTTTTCCAACTTCCCTTTGGGTTTTCACTTTCCCTTAGTCTCTTGTCAAGGATTCAAATCATATTTTTTTCCCATATTGGATTCTCGGTGAAATTCTTTCTTAGCTTGATGCGTTTCATCCATTGGAATAAAATTTTCAGTCCAGAGAAAGAAGTATTGCAGATCTTTACATCCATTAATATAAAGGTCTTTCTAGGAAGGAGGCTGTTCAATTAGCCCTGGTCAAACTGCCATAAGCTTTTCTTTATCAGTAGTGCTTTCTGCCCTTAATGCTTCTACGCAGAACCTATTCAAATGTTTTCCAAGTAGCCCTCCTATTTTTTGCCTAATGGTTGCTAACAGGCTAAAGTCCATAGTTGTATCTCTAAATATAGAAAATTGGTCATGAAATCACAAGTAAATTGCTCCCAAGAATAGATAATTTCCATTCAGTAACTCCTATACCATTTGATAGCTACTCCTTAGAAAGTAATGGGAAAAAGTTTATAGCGAACTATCTCCAAGGCATTGTATAAGTAGACCAAATTTTCAGAAACTACAGGATGATCATCTAGATCTGTTGTTCCATCGTATTTTAGTGAAAGAATTTGGATATGCGGGGGAAGATTTGTTGCCATTATTTCTTCTGAGAAGGGAGCCTTTTGCAGGATAACATATTCTTCTAGATCAAAAATTCACTTTTCTCTAGGCGTTTCATCATTATTTGGTGTAGGAGGTTTTCTTGGTTAGTTTCATTCCTATGACTATTTTTCTATTTCCTTGGACTGGGCTATTTGACTGTTCGAGGGACCTTTTCACTTGAATTTCTCGGTTTAACTCTTGATCCTATACATAATATGGAGGTCATGATTTATCCTCTATTTTCATAGTCCTTATTAATTCTCGAGATGAAGCTCTTCCAGGATATTCTTGTATTGCTATCATTTGTGGTCGTTGGTTCTCGATCTTGATCACATTATTTTCCAATTTTGTTAGGGTTGATGTTATCCAACTTCTATGTTCCCTAAGTTAGAGTTTCGGATCAAATAATCTTTCAAAGTCTACTGTGAAGCAGCTTCTTCACTTTGATTTCTATTATTACTCCTAACATTTACCATTTTTCTTCTTTTAATAAATTTATTTACATAATTAATTGGAAATGAATGTTGTCAGAGATCGGAGGTTCGAGCCCTCATTCTACGCCAAAAATGTTGGCGAGATTTAGTGGGAGAAGCTACAGAGAAGATTGAGTTGATTCGAGCTAGAATGAAGGAGGCTTGGTCCAAGTAGAAGAGTTATGTAGAAAGAAGAAGGAAAGATTTAGAGTTCTCTATTGGAGATCATGTGTTTATTAAGGTATTACCGATGAAGGGTGTGACTAAATTCGGAAGGTCGACGAAGTTGGCACCGAGATTCCTTACACCTTTTCCTATTATAGCGAGAATCAAGAAACTCGCATATAAAATAGAGTTATCGAATAGTTTGGTAGGAGTCCATGATGATTTTTATATTTCCCATCTTAGATAGGTTGTTAGAGACTACTATTGCACCGACTATATTAGAGGATTTAGTGGTAGAGCCAGTTTTGACTATAGTTAGAAAGCCGATTCTTATAGTCGCAAGAGATAAGAAGAGGCTAAGGAACTAGACAGTTAGATTAGCAAAAGTCCAGTGGTGCGACGATGAGAGAGACTGTACATGGGAGACTAAGAGTAGGATTAGAGATGCATATTCAGATTTGTTTGATTGTATGTTCTACCTTTTTGATTGGATAGAGATGCTTATTCAGATTTGTTTGATTGTATGTTCTACCTTTTTGATTGATTTACGTGTATCTTATCGTAATTTCAGGGATGAAATTTTTTAAGTAGGGGGGTTTGTTATGACCCTAATTTTTAGTAACATTATTTAAGATATTTAATCAGCTAAATTAAAAAAATAATGAGATGATTAAGGGATTGTGATATGATTTTAATTAGGGGTAGCCATGCCATATAAGTAAATGAACTAAAATAGAATGGTTGAAGGAAATAGGCAAGGGTAAAATAGGAAAAAGGATATTCTAACACCCTAAACCTTTAGCCACGTATTCCATACACATTAAATCTTATTTATGAAAAAACTAAATCAAAGTATAGAGGCAGGACACTATTAGTAAGAAAAAAAGGAATAAAAAGCAAAAAGGAGAAGATTAATCAACTTAATTCATTCAAATCTTGAATCCTTGATCTCAAAGCTAATGATTACATCTCACGTTTCTAATTGTTTTCAGTTTTAAGGTGAACTCGAATTGTTTTGCATAATTATGCCATGTTTTTGAAGGATAAAATGTTTATATACGCTAATTGAAAATTAAAGCTTATTCGTATAGATTTTATGTTATGCTTTGAGGTAAAAAACCTATTAAATGATATCCAAATGTCTTATGATTTTAGTTTTAGATCAAAAATGATATTTTAGAGATGGCATTCAATTTTTATAATTTTCTGAATTAATATGGATTTTATATTAATCTTCGGGTGGAGAAAAAGATTATTTGGGTTATAAATAATTTACGGCTAAATAATTAATATTTTGGGTCTAAAATTAATATATGTTAAAAAACATTTAAAATTGATTTTTCAAAATTTTAGTAGAATCTTCTATATATAAAAAATTATATGGTATGTGACTTAAATGATTTTATAATTATAAAAGGAGAAGGGGTGTTTTGTAAATTATTTAAATTGTTAAATCTGAAATCTCGACTGTTCTTTTTGAAAAGCAAAGTCAGCAATCAATAAGAATTTGACAAACATGGCTAGTTAGTTGAAATGTATTTCTTTTTAAAGTTAAAACAATTTTTACATGCTTTTAGCATGTATCGCCTCTTTCGGCATAGGGTTTCTGACCACGTATTGCCGCCACCACTATTATCAAAACTAATGCCCATAGTATCAATAACTTGGTGTATAGTGAATTGGACAAAGGTAGAAGTAACAAGATCGAGACCATGAGTTTCGATAGGGTCGAAACATATCGTTGTTTTATAGTGAAAATGCGCTAGCTTTTCTTTCGAAGGAAGAGCTTTCGACTTGGTTGGCTTTTGACCTGGTCAAACTGTTTTAAAGGAAGGATTTCGAATGTGTTGTGCCTTTTTTAGTAATTGCTTTCGAAGGGGTCAAAACCCCTAGCTGTCATTTTTCTTATCTTTCAAAGATAATGCTTTCGGAAGGTATACTTTGCTTTTAAACTTGGCCACTTCTCCAATGCTTTCGGAAGGTTGGTTTCGACACCACCACTTCTTTACTTAGGAATTGCTTTTGAAAGAATGCTTTCGACTTAAATGTTTTAATGACCCTTTTTGTGACGCCCCACCTCTATACCCACGCTAGCCAAGAACACTACGGAGTAGTGCTGTCAACTAGCACGGAGAATAAGGCTGTTGAGGAGCGCCATCCGTGTAATTTCTTTGCGCGAGCACCGATATGTCAGATAGTATAACATGAAATTTATTTCAAGAGGAAATCCGACTTACCGATACAAACTCAAAGCTACTACGCGGTGGCTATAATAATATTCGGAAACAAATATAGAAATAAACATAACATAAATCAGTCACAGACAATTCATATCACAAAGGCGGAAATAGATATGAATATTACACTAACACATGAAAGTGTTCATCAGAGTAGTGGTCAAAAAGATCCACAATGATACAAAAGAGTAGCAACACGTGCTATACAAAAGAATACATCTATGAGTCTATATCTCAAGTGTATACAACAGAAACTACTAATCTAAGTAGTTAAACCAAAAGTCAGGATGATAACCCCAGAAGAGAAGTCAAGCAGGAGCACCTGTAACATCTCGGTCTGACCCGAGTATTATTTATAAGAAAATAATAAACGGATCAGTCTAGCTATAAATATCAGATGAAATGATAGAAATAAGAGATATGACTAAACGTATAATAATCACAATGCCAAGCTGTGATAAATAAATAATTGAAAAATCAATAAGAGATTAATCAATATCGCAAAGATCTTTCCAAAGATAAAAAGGAATGTCATACTCCTAATTTCCTTCACCAAGCCACAATAAATGACATATATATCAATGGAAATCGTAAAAGTTGGTGAAACATAAATTCTAGAAATCAACACAAGAAATCCAGAAATCACAATAAAAGGATGGCCAATCCCACAAACTGGACATCGACACATCTAAAAAGAAATGCCCCATGCACAGTCGAACATTGACGCACCTAGAAAGATACGCCCCATGCTATAGCATCGACGCACCTAAAAAGGTACACCCCATGCATAAATAAACATCGATGCACCTAGAAAGATACATCCCATGTATAAATAAACATCGATGCATCTAGAAAGATACACCCTATGTAACGTCTAACATCGATGCACCTAGAAAGATACACCCTATGCAAAGTCGAACATCGACGCACCTAGAAAGACACGCCCCATGCATAGACGAACATCGATGCACCTAGAAAGATACGCTCCATGTCCCGACTTATTGAGCCGATTGCTCCACGAAGTAAACAAACATCGATGCACCTAAAAAGGTACACCCCATGCATCAATAAACATTGACGCACCTAAAAAGGTACGACCCATGTGTAAACAAACATCGTCGCACCTAAATAGGTACGACCCATGCAAGAAATGAGACGAAGCTCAATAAAATGAGGAATAGCCCTCCACATAGACAAAGAGACATTGCACAATTGCTAGTCTAAATCATAAAGTGATCGTCATGATCAACGAGAAGTGTCAATTACAATAAGCTAGTAAATATATGAGCTTAGCTTCATGTCCCATAACCACTAGCTTAACTTAAATATTTACGAAAAAATTGTAGATCTCCACTAGAAAAATTGTCACAAGAGTTTCAATCGAACAAGTCCAAGAATCAACCGACGAAGTAAACGCAAGCGTTTCATACCGTTTGTTTTGCAAAGCCGTTTAATTAGATTTCTCATACGAGTGAGGTAAAGGTTTGTATATACTAATAGATTGGAAAACGGTTTAAGAAAGGAGCTTTGTAGTAAAATAGTGTTGAAATCATTTGAAGAAAGAGTTTTGATATTTACTACTAGTATAGAAAACCTTTATATTTTAAAGTGACAAATCACAAAGATGATAGTAGAACAATTGATCATCAAAATTCACATACGAAGACGTGAATAAATTCCAAAGAAATTGATATAAAATCCGTCCAAATGGATATTTCCAAAAATCCCAAAATAGAAGTCATCAAAGTCGAATAACAATTGATACAACAAGTGGGAATAAACCCGAATCGATAAAATTTGGAAACACAAGAGAAATAGCCCAAAATAGGCATAATAGGCATTTAAGAGCAGGTCAGTCAACTGACTCAAAGGTCCAGTCGACTGAACCAGAAGCAGGGAAAAATAATTTCCTGCAGTCAGTCGACTGAACTAAAATTTCAGTCGACTGAATGCAGGGAAGACAGAGGACCCGAGCCTCTGTTAGTTGCCTTCGGAATGCCTATGTGCTACAGCCAGTCGACTGACCCAAAGGTCCAGTCGACTGACTGGCACCAAGGCTGTTTTCCAGCCTATGAAATGAAGATGCAAATCTTCTTCAAAATGCAATCAAGCGAGCACGGTCACTAGGGGTTTATGCCAATCGACTACCCGGTCCTATAAGCTCTTCGATGCATCACCAAAAACAAGTTCAAACTACAAAGCTATGATTTTTAAAGATTTGAACTCGAAACACTAAAAATTGGAATATACACCAAATCAATTCAAACCAAAATCAAATGCACATGAATATGTGTTGGAATTCATACCTAACAATCGAAGATAATCATAGACCTAGATGTGAGATTAAAAATCTCACCTTTGAACCCAAATTAATGAAGAAGAAGCTATGGAGCAATGACAATAGAAATTACTCTTCAATTCCAACTCAACAAGCTTGATTCTAAGCTTAAAGGAGAAACATTTCCTAAATTAGGTTTAGGAATTTCTGAAATTGAATGGAGAAAGAGTTGGAGAAGATGAAGGAGGTGCTTACCAATGGGTTTACTTGAGTTTGGAGCTAGAAGTTGGATTTGCAAAGAAAGCTAGGGCTTAGGAATTTCCATTTCCCATCTCTTCCACGATTTTTGCTTTAGCTTGAAGTGTTTAAGTAAAGAGGAGAAGTTATGAAGAGAAAGGGTTGGGCTGAGCTAATAAGGGTGCAGTCCAAACCAAAGTCATGAGCGGGAAAAAGTAGCAAAAATCAACTATCTCCAAACATATCGAAGCTTATACTCAAAAAGGTTGCAAACGGCATTTTGAACTCAATGGAAGTGGTCTCGAGTCCTAATTCGACTGTTTGCAAAAAGTAGGTTTTCAGATTAAATTTCGAGTATCGACAAAAATATTTAAATATAATATTTAAATATAAAATCGATAAATATGCGGGTTGTTACACTTTTGCTCTGTTGAAGGTAGAATCCAAATGGTTTCAAAAGGGATGGTTTTAATTGGCTTCGAAAGGTGTTTTCTACATGTTTTAAATTGAACCCAAATGCTTTTGAAAGGTTGTTGTTTACAAAGGTGTTGATGCTTTTGAAAGGTTTCAAAGAAAGATTTCTAAGGGGTGGTTCCTCAATAGTTTTGAAAGGTTTGAAAGGGATGGTTTTCTAACTGTTTCGAAACTTTTGAAAGGAAAGGTTTTCCAAAAGTTTCAAAAGGATGTTTTAAAGAATTTTAAAAGAAAGATGTCTACAGTTTTGAAGCTTTCGAAGAAAGGTTTTCAATTGTTTTCGAAAGGAAGATTGAATGGTTTTGAAAGCAATGTTTTGTCCTTTCGCCTAGGCTAGAAGAAGGGTTTTACTTGGTTTCGAAAGATTAACTTTCAATTGATTCGAAGGGGTACTTTCAAAGGTTTAAATGTTTTCATCAACAAAGATTTGAGTATATTATATATATATATATATATATAGCATGGCATGGTGATTTTGAGTAAACCATAGAGTATATATTTTTCCTTGTTTAAATTTGATTTAGTGGTTTTAAATTAGTTTGAAAGAAAAGGTTTTCAAGGAAAATTTAAGGGAAGATTACCCGAAGTAAAATGACTCGGATATTAGGATAACCGACGAGATTGGTATAGAGCCGCTCCCTATACATTAGCTATTAGCCCTATCTAATTTAGTCCAAAATTCCAGTGTCTAGGGATTTGTCATAGGTATGACTAAAATTATGATTTTCTACACTAAAGGGGATATATATATATATATATATATATATATATATATATATTTGTATACAGATAGGTTATTGGTGAGCCCGAAAAACCAT
Organism: Allium cepa; assembly: GCA_030765085.1. Taxonomy (NCBI): domain Eukaryota; kingdom Viridiplantae; phylum Streptophyta; class Magnoliopsida; order Asparagales; family Amaryllidaceae; genus Allium; species Allium cepa. The sequence continues at coordinate 311,873,244 of CM060931.1, forward strand.
TAGGATCATGTGACCCTAAGAAAAGTTAAGTTAGGGACAGACCGTCCAAAAAAGGGGTGTCTAACAGGTGTTAGATTATTTTATTTATATTATCTAGTAGGCCCGAGTCGGCCAAAGGTTAGTAGTTAGCCAAATAGAATTATAGTGTTCGAATAGATAGTTCATTTGTTACCTGATACGTATATTTACATAATAATGCTTTACAGTTTTAACCAGTTTCTATAGCAGGAAAAGATTTGCAGAAGATATGTTTTAAAAGGATGTTAGTAAGGGGAAACCCATTCCGCTAAGCAGTGTGGTCTCACTTAATGTCAAATAATCGAGATGTATTGTATTATTCACACCGGGCTTTATGTCCGACTCAAAGTTTATGTTTTCCCCTTAAACTCTCGGATGCTCAAAATTGATTTGAGTAGGCCGAGGGTTAAGGTTTAGTTTTTTTAGTAGGATGTCAAATAAAGCTACCAAAGATGAGCAGGAGGTCGACGGATAGCTATCTAGGAGTTGATGTTTTTGTTTACTTATTTCCACTGTGTTGTATCATATTAGTTATGACAATATAGCACTCCGATCAACCAAGGGCGCATCTTCATATGTCGCTCTTGGCATATTTATGTAATAATTATATTTGATCCAAATTTGGGAAACGATAATGGGATTATGTAATTTGAATGTGGAACATGTTTTGGAAATATGATCATAAATGTTGTTGTTTTTGAAATCTATGATTTTGTTTCATATTCATGTGCTTATGATATTAGGATACCATTAACATAGCCCTATTAATCGCTGGAAGTTAATACTAAGAGACATTATGGATACCATTTACATAGCCCTATTTAGTCGTCAGAAGTTATTATTATAGATGACTTCAGCATCTATAGCACTTAGCTTTAGGCCTCTAGATAGGGGATGTTACACCCCTAGTCGGGAATGAAACTATCATCAATTCGCTCCAGTGGACACCCCAAAAGGATTAAATGTTCTTTTGATTCTACCCGAAACTTATCTGTTGGGTAATTATAACGAGCCAAATCGCTGTTTCAAAAATTTAATAATTAGTTGAATGTTCAAAAAATGGAATTGTGATGTAATTTGAATTTATTGTTATTTGCAAATTTTTGTTGTTACGAATAAAAGAGTTTACTTTCCATGTATTGATATTCTTTTATTTATTTTGAGTAGGAAATCAAGTTAACACTTACATCAGACCCTTTGGATGTTCTTTCTTGTTTGAACGTTGTTAAAGATAAACCGGCAGTTGATATTGAAAAGAGGTTTTCTTCTCAAGATGCTTCAGCTACAAAGTTTCCAAATAATCCAAAAGCACAAGAATGGCATAAGAAATATTTTAGATTAAGATCCACATTCAGACATTTGAAACAAACGAACTCTGACCTGGACGAATAAATTAAAGGAAAGGACAAAGTATTTCAAGATTTAAAAGAAAAATAAATAAGACCCCATAGTTTGAACCATCAGTTGAAACAGATGCAAAAATGGCTAAATTGCACCTATGGATAAATGACCTTGAAGTGGACCTTTTAAAAAATCAAGTGTTTTGTTAATCTTTGAAAGTTATTGCAAGTGGGCGAATCCATCCATCCTGCTCCAACTCCTAGGAGAATAACTAGATCTTAATCTTTAGCCAGTAGAGAGCTTCCTACCATGTTCAACCCATCTTTGGGTCTGATCAATGAAGTGGACTTCAAATGGAGTAGACAAGTCAAATTTGAATGCATGTAGTTTCTCAAAAATAAATGGGATCAGAAAGTTTCTTAATGTCTTAATGACTATGAATGCCGGGTTGAAAAGCTTGAGCGTGAAAAGCATACTCTTGAGTAGAAGATTAATGAGTTAAAAATCATAATTCAAACTTTAAGAGGAGCCAATAAGACTCTCAAGCATCCATTGAAAACTCAAGTTGATTCAATTGGTTATGCATACAATGTTTGGAAAAAGGAGAAGAAACTTAAAGAACTTTTGGATGTGGCCATTCGCCACATTACTGACTCTTTCTCGGTAGCCGGAGATCTATAGAGGATGGCGATAGAGCCTTAATCTTCAATACAGAATTACTTGTAAATACTTAAATATGTCCTTTTTAATATGATTTTTTTTTACTTGTGACATCTTGCATTTAACATATAAATAAACTTGTACTTTAATGGTTGGTATTCTATTCTCTGTTTTTATCAGAGATTTGCAATTAACTTCTCATTTTCGATACGATGCTTTATATTTGTTGTTTTAAGCATAATTTTCCTTTTTTATTTTGAGCCTTTATTGTATACCTCAATAATCTACTTATTTAAGAGAACTAGGAACATTGGTGATTGAGCATTTAGAATTGTGGTGGTGTGAAGACCAGAAATGTTGATGTTGATGTAAGAATCTATCTCTTCGTTAATAGATATCGTGTAGCTTATTTAATAACGAAGATTCCTATTATTTTAATAAGAAATCCAACTCTAATCTAAATTAAGAGCTAATTTTATGCAAACCTCTGTTTAAGTAATCATAATGCCATCCGAATAGGAAACTACAATCTATCTAGACACAATATGAACAGAAGACAAAAATCCATCTGGCAATAACACAAATAAAAGATCAGAAAATCCATCGGATGATAGTGTGAATAGGTGACCAAAAGACTTATATGGCAACGATAGAAGACTAGAAAACTCATCTAGATATAATAGAAGATAATAATACCCATCTGGCAAAAATAGAAGAATAGAAAACTCAACTATCAATAAAAAAAGCCATTAAAAACAACTAGCAATAATAAAATACAAATAAAACCTATATAATAATTCAAAATTTCTCTACCTTTGCTTTGAATTACAGTAGCTTATATTTGGCTCATCGATCTACCTCTATAAGACTGCCTCGGTCCTTCTTTCAGATTGAGTCAGATTTAGATTTGATTGATCTTCCTCTAAAAGATTGATTTTTATCCATATTTATTACAGAGTGCGATTGACTTGATTGATTTTTGTCACCGTATTAGGTGATGATCTCAACTTGGATTAAACCCTTTACCATTGTCTTGACTGATGATTTAGGTATTTCGTCCCATGCATTTGGTTAGCTATTGTTAAGCCAAACCAAGGAATTATCTGACCTCCCTCTCAGAGGCCCTTTAGTAAGGCCTTGGAGATGGTACAAAAGGCTAGTTCGATGCTTTGGTTAGGCTATCTTAGATGGGACCAAAGGTTGTTGCATTTCCCATCTAGGATTCGCTCCAACCAGGCCGCGTAAGTAGGGGCTGAAGCCTTGCTAATGCTTTGGACATGTCATTTTCAAGTGGGTCCAAATGCTTTCTCTGACCTCCCTCTATAAGGTGCCTTAGATACACTATTTTCAGATGGGTACAAGGGCTTATGCTTTGGCCAGGCCATGTAGGTAGGATTGAATGCTTAGTCGGTGCTTTGACTAGGCCATCTTAGGTGGAATCAAAGGCTTACTCCATCCTCTCTCTAGGAAGCGCTTTGACCAAGCTATCTTAGCCGGATCAAAGGCTTTTTTCTTTATTTTAGGATTTTCTTTTTCCTCCTTGACCATGTAGATATACTTATTTTATGTAGAGAATTCTTCTTTTAATGCCAACTAGTTCAGTTCTTTGTACAATTTCTTTAAGCTTTTCTTGCCTTAGGAAATTGTTTAATATCCCTTCCAAGCTCTAACATCGATTCATGTCATGCCCATTAGAACGATGATAATGAAAACATAACCCTCCAAGATTCCTTTCATTCTTCGATCGCTTCTTTTGTGAAAGTCAATAGTTGAGCATGCCTTTGGTTAGGAGGTAGATGTTCTCATAAGAAGTAGTAAGAGATTAATTCTTAAAAAGTTGCGATCTTTCAGAAAATGATCCTCTTGAGTTGAGTTTAAATCTTTTGTTACTTGTGGTGGATTACCCATCTTCTATGATCAGTTTTCTTTTAGGGAGTTATGTGCTTCATTTGTTTCGTAGGATCGATCAAGCACACTCCACCACTTTCTAGTAAGTCGACTGTAATCATTTTCTATTTCCTTTTCTAGGATAGCTCCCTTAGCTCTGAGTTGGATTATTTTTCTCATTTTCAAGAAAATGCTATCCTTTTGGTACTGGCTCCCTAGGGAAATATTGGTGATAGCCTTTATGGAATGGATTTAGAAACCATTTTTTGGATTATAAGAAGCCACTTGTCTCTTTTTATCATCAATGATTTGTAATGCCTTGAGCCTCAATACTTTCTCTTCGTGAAGCTGAGGATCATTTGTAATTGTGTAGGTTGGTCTAACCATTAAAGGCTCGAAGGACCCTTGATTAGAGATTTTAATATGTTTAATTGACATGACTAAGAAAAGCTTAGTTGACGTGATTTAATGTTGTTAAGAATCAAGAGTACGGATATTTTATATGATTTCCTTAATAAGGTTATGCATGATAATGACAAGTTCTTTAAACCCTATATATGTAGATTAAGGTAGCTCTACTTACGGTTTAAACAGAGTCAAAGGTTCAAGCCCATCTTCTAGTGCCAAAATATTAACAAACTCCATCACCAACATCCAAAAAGTACAAGAAAAGAGGAATTTGGTTATATGCAGGCTTGGATCACCCTTATTGACATTAAAAAGTGTTGGCAAAAAATGACATTTTATTGAGAAAGGTCTTAGGTAAATAGGTTTAGCATCTTCTAGTCCATAATGTTATCACAATTGTCCATGTCGAAATTATATTAAAATTCATGAAAAGGCTATATGACCAATATGGAGTAATCTATATCAATGAAAATCAAGACTATGAGTGTTTAAGAGTTTGAAGTAAGCTAAATTTAAAAATCACAAGTTCTTTGGTACCTAAAACAAGCCATAAGTCATGAAATCTTTACTCATATGCTATGAAATATTGAATGCACATAGCCTTATGTGTATAAAGTTCGAGTGCAACAATCAACAAAAATTCTCAAATTAGTTTAGGGTTATAAAGTTTAAAATATTAGAAGTTGAGAAAAGAATGATCTACCCTTTCTTCATGCACTTGGTCCATATTTATAAGAGTTGAGAGATGCCGCATAAGGCTGAACAGGTTTGGGAAATTTTTCCGATTGTAGCACTCGAACTTTGTGCACATATGCCTATGTATATTCAGCTATTTTATAGCATATGAGTAAATATTTCATTGCTTATGGCTTGTTTCAAGTTATAATCTTGGTCTTGATTTTCATTAATATAAGGTTATTCCATATTAGTGACATAACCTCTACATGAATTTGAACATAGTTTCGACATGGACAATTATGACAACATCACGGACTTGAACATACCAAACCTATTTACATAAGCCCTTTCTTAACCAAGTTTCACTTTTTATAGCACTTTTTGAGGTTCATAAGGGTGATCCAAGCCTTCATATAACTAAATTCCTCTTTCCTTGCACTTTATGGGTGTTGACGAAGGAATTTGTCAACAGCAGGAAACCCAAAGAAGTTGTAAGGGCGGTGGATGGTGGTGCTCAAATGCAAGCACAACAGTTATTGCTCCTCAAGAGGTAGATCAACAACAAGTAGATGGGAGTAATAAGACAAATGTAACGACCCGGAATTTGAGGCAATATCAATTTAATAATCTGTGTTATTAATTTAACTGGTTTGATAATTTTTCTTTATAATTTTCATTTAGAATTGGATAAATTTATTCTTTTTATGGTTAATAAATATTTAATCTGATAATTGTGATCAATATCTTTTTAACCATTTAGAATGGATAAAATTTATTTTTCAAAGCTAATGAAATTTTATTTTTTATAATATGTATATTTGATATATGTATTGTGAATAAAAGATCTTTTGTTTTAAATAAAAGATTGTATTTTCAAATTGTAATATATATGTATGTATATGTTGTAATTTGGAGTTGTTTTGAAATTTAATTTAATCTATTAATAATTGATGTATGAATGAATATTGCAATTTTAAAGCTTTGTTTTAAATTCAGTATGATTTTTCAAAAGTTAAATTAAAGATTAATTCATTTGTTTTCAAATTATAAGATAATTGTTATTTTAAATAAGATAATTTAAAAAGGATTTAAACAAGCTTTGTTTTTTTTAAATGCTCAAATTAAAATGGTTATAAATGATAAATATAAATGATAGATTTTAAATAACATGTATAAGAATTATTTGCATATTTATTAGTGTTAGAATACTTCTTTTAAAAGTAAACTTATATTTATTTATAAAGTTTGATAAATAAGTTATATTTACAATTAAATTAAGTGAAAAATTAATTAAAAATATTCAAGGACATGTGTAAACATAATAATCACCTTAATAACACTTGTAAGAAAAATTAAACAAATTTATGACAAATGTAATTCTTAAACCAACATGTGGCAACAATTCATTTTAAATTTTAATAAATCTATTAAGAAGAAAATTTGTTTTCTTGCACAAACACTCTTTCTTGTTTTCAAATCAGTACACTATTTTCTCAAATCTGAATCAAATTAAAAGCCAAAAGAAAATTAAAAAAAAAACTGCAAATGCAATTAGATCCTCAACCTCAAATCTGCATTTTTTCAAAATCTGCAACCTTCAAATTTAAACTGCATTTCAAAGTAAAGCTTCAACCTACATGGAGTTCAAACTGCAAGTTTCAACTTTTAATCATCAATCTGAAAGCATGTAAAGGAAATTTCAAAAGCAAAATCAAAATCTTTTTCCAGATAAAACTTCAAGAGCCTGGAATAACTGGAAACTGCTCTGCTTATAATATACAGGTGAGTAAATAATTTTAAAAACAGTTTTTAAAACAAAGGTTATATTGATATCAGTGATGAATATTGCAGTAACGTAGATTTAAAATGTTTATATGTTTATTGATATGAATGCATGTTGATTTAAAGTTGAAACTGTGGAATAGGTCTGTATATTTGTAAAGAAATTTCTGTTCTCTGTTTTCTTTTGAATAGATTTCACTTCAAAAATATTAATCTCCCAGTAACATCATTAATGGATTTTGATGATAAAATGGAAATTGTAAGTTAATGTTTGATAGTGAATATAAAAATAGTTTAAAGGTTTTATATTTAGTACTTTTCATACCAAAATATTAAATACGATGAAGAGCTAAAAATAGTTAAAAATCAACTTATTCAATTTTGGATTTGGATTACATGATTGTAATCATGGCAGCAAATAATGAATTTAGGAGTTAATATCAAAAAATTTAGTTGACAATTTGATTAGGAATTTGGTTTTGTTTGGAAAAAGGGTTTTTGAAAATTACCGATTATCCATACATTGAATTGGTATGAAATTTGGATGAGGCTAGCTTATAGATTGTTGATTTAGGGAAAAATACCAGAGAATTTTTATAATAGCTGTGTTGATTGAATTTGGGTCAAGTAGGGTTTTTACTTGTTTCGGCTGGGCTTGGTTGTCGTGATCTTTGCGACATGAAGATGGGACCGGAGGCGTTCTCTTTTCAGGAGAAGGTAGCTCGTGATGTAGAGTTTCGATGGAGAGGGTCGGCGAGGTATAACGTCGTCGCGGTGGTTGGTAGTGGAAGGATTTATGAAGGTGATCTGCTGCGGTTTTCGAGCTATCGGTCGAATTTTGATCCTCGAGTTCGTTGATGGATCTGGGGACGTTTTCGAGATCACACGCGATCGTGTGTTGGTTTTAGATGGTCGCGGTGACCGTCGCTGGCCGAGGATTCTGGTGCACGTGCACCATGATGGGTCTGTGCAATGGAATGAGGAGTTGGGAATTTTTGTTGGGGAAGACGAGTTGAGGAACTCGAAGAAGCTATCGTGTTGGCTCCAGGGGCGACTCGAAGATGAAGGCATCTGGTTTGCTTCGGGAAAGGCACGGGTGGGTTGAGTGATTTACTCGAGCATTTAGGTGTAGTGTTTCTTGGTTGTATTGTATATGATATAAGTTTTCTAATTTAAAACTTATTGAATAAACTTAGATCAAGAATTAAGTTATAAGCATGTTTAAAATAAATGAAATCATGGCCTTTGAAGCAAAGTTATCAATCTTTTAAAAAGTGTAAATTGAAATTATTTTAAATAAATTATTAGAAATGATTTCTTTTAAAAGTAATTATCTTAATTAAAATTTGAAATTTAATTTAAAGGAGTGTTTTGAATTTAAATAGAGAATCAAAGTTTTAAGATAAATTTCTAAGTAATGTTTAAAACTAAGTTCAATTTATATTGTAAATAAATAGGTTTGAAATTAAATAATTCAAAATGTTTTAAATTTGGAAATTTGTTTCTAAATACTTTATTTCCAAAAATAAATTATAATTATGTAAACCAAATTGGATAAATTTGTCTTTAAGGTTAATAAAATTTGATTAATTTCAAATAATTTATTTATGAAGATGAATATGGTTAATTTATTATTTATATGAACTTAAGAATACTTAATCTAAATATGATTTGTTAATAAGTAAAGATTAATTAAGAATAATGTTTTCTTAATTAATTAAGGATTTTTAAATATAAGATGTTAATTAATTAATTATTTAATTAATTTTAAATAATTAGTTAATTGTTTATTGAATTTTAAATAATCACTTAATTATGGAATAATTAAGTGTAATTACTTAATGAAGTAATTAATGGTTAATAATTGAATGTAATTAAGAAGGTAATTACTTATGGAAGTAATTAAAGAGGAAGCGATTAATGGATAATTACATGATGTTATTAATTAAGGATTAATTAATATAGTTGTTTTGAAGTTAATTAATTATGGAGTAATCAATTAAGAATTATTTAATGATGGAATTAATTATTTGTTAAGTAATTAATTAAGAGATTAATTAAGATTTATTAATGAAAGTAATTAGAGATAATTACTTATGTAAGTAATTAAGAGTTAATTGCTTAATTATTTTAGTTAATTAATTAATGTGATTAAGTAATTAATGAATGAGTTTAACTTAAGATTAATTACTAAGTGTAATTAATTAATAAAGTAATTAATTAATGATTATTTTTTAATTTAAATTGATTAATGAAGTAATTAAAGATTAATTTATTGAATTAATTAATCAAGGATTAATATAGTTAAATTAGAAATTAATTAATTAAGAAGTTAATTAATTAAGATAAGCAATTACAAATTGTTAATTACTAATTATGATTAATGAGTTGATTAATTTTAAGTTAATTATTTAATTAATTAAAGTAATTATTAAATTAATAAGGATCATTAATTAATGTGAATAATGATATTAATCAAGGTTGATTAATATAAATAATTAATTTAAGGGTGATTAGTTATTGTAATTAATTGAGGTATAATGCAATTAATTATAGTTAATTAATAGAAGTAAATGAATGATCATTAATTATTGTAATTAATGATAGTAATTAAGGATTAATTACTGTACATGGTTAAGGACAATTACTTGAATGTAATTAATAAATTAATCAAGGAAGATTAATTAGTGAAGATCATTAGAGATAATTAATTTATTTGGAATAATAATTAATGAAGAAGGATTATGGAATTCAATTGATTAGGAGATAATCAATTCTGTTTTAGACGATTGATTAATATGGGTTGATTGAGTAATATTGGTTAATTGATTAACATTGGATGATCAATATTTGGAGATTGATATCGGATGTTTGATATTGGTTGATACTGGATGATTTGGGTATCTATGATATGTGATATGCTGTTTTATGAAGACGAATATTGATATGAATTATCTCTTGTGACAATATGATTCATCTATCTGTTTATTTCATCCTGAATATGAGTTTAAACTGTTTAAACCCTTAAGTACAACTTGGACATTAAAATGGCGTTTGGTTTCGGTGAGACGGGGATCAGGTTTCTATATGTGGAATCCGAACACCACATCGATTCCAATTAAATGTTAGGTCGTGAATCCAAGTGAAGCAAGTGAAGACTCGAGGTGTAAGGGCTATACGTCAGTATAACTCTGTGGGTGATTCCATAATGAGTTTGACGGAATAGTACTTATAGATTCGGGATGGTGAATCAGAGTGCAAGCGCTATGGTCGTTGACTCTGAGGGTGATTCCAAAATGAGTGCAACGAGATAGTGCCTTCGGTTTCGTTCGAACCTGGAACGAACTTGTATGGATTGAATGCTTTCAGCACATCGTCAGGTGGACGATGAGCATTCTAAGATAGATGTGTTCTATAAAGGTAATCGCAGCCTCAAGCCTCATCAACCGGGAATGGCTAAAACAGGGGAGGTGCAGCAAAGCTTCGTGGGTAGCTCCCACTTGAGAGCGAGATTTACCCCTGCCTAGAGGTCCCTTTATATTTCGGCTTAGTGTATGGTTGGTCGCGCCAACTACGGGGTGGTCTTGTTCGGGACTGTCCAGTAAGGGATGGTTCTGGCCTTGTGTTGCAGGGAAGCGGACGTACTCCTCGGTACGTTGATCTAGGCCACGTACTGTGACCCTTGGTACCCCAGTAGCCCTGCAATTGATGGAAACTCATTCTTCCTTCGAGACCCTACGGTTTTGATTGTATTACCCACTTTTGTGGCTAGTAGCTGGAATTTAATGAATGTAACAATTTCGGGTATTTCATATTTACTTGAAAACCCTAGACACTATTATAATATCACTGGATTTACTATCAAACGTTTTGGTTAGCGTAACGTAAAAACTTTTCCATGTTTATGTGTGGGAAATCTTACGTGATACCTTTTCTTTTCAAAGGTTTTTCCAAAGTTAAGCAATTTTAACCCGTTTACTCACACCAGACCCCTGTCTGACCCGAGTGTTTATTTTCTGTTTTTTATTAAACTCTTGGGTACTCATATTATGTATGAGTAGTCAAGTGATTTAGGTTAGCTTGACAATTTCTGGAGGCGATATGGAGCAGAAGGCTTCGACGTGTAGACATATTATGGTTCCGCTGTGTTTGTTTGGTATCTGTTTCTTGTGTACTTGAATTGTATAATTAGACAGATGTTTATAACTGTCTAATCTGTGTTGTTTATTGTGTACTCTGATGTAATATGATATTATGTAATATTTTATGTGATATATTATATTTTATTCGTTCCGCTGTGAGTTCTCTGATGTTGTTCTGTTTCTTCTTTCTCTTTCTTTTCTTCTTCTATCCCTTTCTTTCTTCAAGATGATGCGATTTCCTGGACATAGGAAGTCGGGTCGTCTCAGTTGGTATCAGAGCATTAGGCTGAGTGAATACCTAGGCTCTGAAGTGTGTCATTCTTTAGAGAGCATTAGGCTGAGTGAATACCTAGGCTCTGGAGTGATGTCTTTCTTGAGAGAGCGTACTTGTAATTTTTATATATAACTATATATATATCTATATCTACCTAATCTGTTGGCTTATCTGTTTAGATTTTCCAACATAAGTTATAGAGGTAGGTGGAGTAGTGGTGTGTGTGTGTAACACGACTACCACTGATGGAAGAGGTCCATATGTTTGAGGTTGGAAGTTTTTGTCGAGACTGTAGACCTAATACCGTCTCGAGTGAGATTTGTGGTTTGGAGTGAGGATTTCTCTGATATCCGAAGGAAATCTTTTAAAGATTCGGAGTGTATCTTTGAAGTGTAAGTTTGGATTTCGCTCGGGTGAGCGAATTTTTCTTGAGTTTGGATTTGTTGGTAGTGCAGAAGTGAGAAATGAGATTTTGGTAACTGCGTGATGAGATGCAATATCCATGGATATTTTCTAAAGGTGTTTTCTCTTGAAGCAGTTTTAGAGGTGGTTGAGGAGCAGTTTTTACCTGCCGCAGGGAAGATTCGTCTGTATGGAAGTTTTCTGGATCTTCAGCATGGAGGTTAGCTGTTGCGGAAATATGAGACTAAGGTCTATGAGTTGCTTTGCTTCGGCATGGTCTCATTGTTATTCCTTAAGGAGAGCGAGTTGTAGATGCTTGGTTTGGAGTCCGAGTTTCTTGAGAGGTTGTCTGCCATCTCGGAGGTCCGTTGTGTGGTTTGTTGATGGTTTTGGTTTTGGAGAAGCCTTTGGATTAGAGTCTTTGGTTAGTTGTGGTAGCAGTGCAACTCGAAGTGTTCGGTGTGCTGACGAGAAGGTCTTTTAGCTTTGCAGTATCATCGAGGTAGAGTTTGGAAGCAGCTGTGTGGCTTGTTTCTCCAATGGTTCGGGAATCTTGGTAGTTCTTCTATCAGCAGCCGGGTAGTCGGTGAATGTTTCTTGAAAGGTTAACCTTGTTTGGAAAGCTTTAGGCTGTTCTAATTAGTAAAGAGAGGACAGTTTCTTTGGAATCCGAATTAGGTTGGATTACAAAAGTGACTTGCGATTAGTTTGTGAATTTTTTTAGGCTATCTTTTGTTTGAGACTGAGGATTCTCATGTGGAAGTAGGAGCTTCTGAGGTAATCAGAAGTTTGTCTGCATTTGGAGTTAAGTTCCGTATTATTTTGGTTCCAGAAGTAATTTTGGTAGTCATCCTAGTAGTGGAGTTGGAGTAGCAGCTCAGAATTTTTGGAACTGGAATTGGACTGATATAGCTTTTGGAATAGGATTCTGTTTTGAGGATGTGTGACCAAGTCTGATGTGTCACTCAGATTTTTATGGATATGATTAACAAAGTTTTTCGGATATATTGGATAAGTTATACTCGTGTTCATCAACAGTATTCTTATCTATTTTAGAATCAGAGTTGTGCAGCGGAAGCAAGATAGCAGCTGTGCAAGGAAGGAGCAAGTTCTGTTTGCTATTGTTTGGGTAGTAGAGCTTGAGTTCTGGATTTCGACGGATTTTGGAAGACTTTTCTGTTGAATAGGATCTAGGAACTGTTTGCTTTGGTCTAGTTGTTTCTGGAAGTATCAGCATAGATTGAGCTGATCGAAAGAAGTTTGGCAGCCTAGGATTGTCTGTTGAGTTACAGATATGAGATAAGAGATTTTCGAATTCGAAGTTGGAGACTTCATTGTTGTTAAGAATTCTCTGGTTAGGAGAGAGAGCAGTAATTGGATAAGATTGGTTGGTTAGTACTGTGGCATTTGAAGATTTCTTATCTGTGTTCTAATAAGATAAGATCTGTTGATTGGATAAGATTGAATTGCCAGTTTGGATAACTGAGATTCATTATTGATTGTTGAATCTGTAGTTTAGTTGGATTTGGAAGTTGAGATAGACTTCATTATAGTATGATGTTCTGTTCAGATTGATGGATCTAGAGATGAGAGGAGCTTTGGATGTTGGTAGTGTAGTTAGTTTGTTGGCTTTTGTTGAGCGAGTCTCCCGGTGATTTATATTTGGGAAACTCGAAATAGTATTAGAGATTTATTCTGATTTATGTTAGAATAATTAGTTAGGTTTGTTAGTTTGATTGATTGCTTCGATTGTTAGTAACTGGTTGTTAGGAATGCTTTGCTGTTTGAAATTAAAATTTGCGCTGGATTATTAAATTACCTTTGCTTTTAAATTTCGAGGACGAAATTCTTTTAAGGGGGGAGGATTGTAACGACCCGGAATTTGAGGCAATATCAATTTAATAATCTGTGTTATTAATTTAACTGGTTTGATAATTTTTCTTTATAATTTTAATTTAGAATTGGATAAATTTATTCTTTTTATGGTTAATAAATATTTAATCTGATAATTGTGATTAATATCTTTTTAACAATTTAGAATGGGTAAAATTTATTTCAAAGCTAATGAAATTTTATTTTTTATAATATGTATATTTGATATATATATTGTGAATAAAATATCTTTAGTTTTAAATAAAAGATTTTATTTTCAAATTGTAATATATATGTATGTATATGTTATAATTTGGAGTTGTTTTGAAATTTAATTTAATCTATTAATAATTGATGTATCAATGAATATTGCAATTTTAAAGCTTTGTTTTAAATTCAATAAGATTTTTCAAAAGTTAAATTAAATATTAATTCATTTGTTTTCAAATTATAAGATAATTGTTATTTTAAATAAGATAATTTAAAAAGGATTTAAACAAGCTTTGTTTTGTTTTTTTTAAATGCTCAAATTAAAATGGTTATAAATGATAAATATAAATGATAGATTTTAAATAACATGTATAAGAATTATTTTCATATCTATTAGTGTTAGAATACTTCTTTTAAAAGTAAACTTATATTTATTTATAAAGTAAATTTGATAAATAAGTTATATTTACAATTAAATTAAGTGAAAAATTAATTAAAAATATTCAAGGACATGTGTAAACATAATAATCACCTTAATAACACTTGTAAGAAAAACTAAACAAATTTATGACAAATGTAATTCTTAAACCAACATGTGGCAGCAATTCATTTTAAATTTTAATAAATCTATTGAGAAGAAAATTTGTTTTCTTGCACAAACACTCTTTCTTGTTTTCAAATCTGTAAACTATTTTCTCAAATCTGAATCAAATTAAAAGACAAAAGAAAATTAAAACAAAAACTACAAATGCAATTAGATCCTCAACCTCAAATCTGCATTTTTTCAAAATCTACAGCCTTCAAATTTAAACTGCATTTCAAAGTAAAGCTTCAACCTGCATGGAGTTCAAACTGCAAGTTTCAACTTTTAATCATCAATCTGAAAGCATGTAAAGGAAATTTCAAAAGCAAAATCAAAATCTTTTTCCAGATAAAACTTCAAGAGCCTGGAATAACTGGAAACTGCTCTGCTTATAATATACAGGTGAGTAAATAATTTTAAAAACAATTTTTAAAACAAAGGTTATATTGATATCAGTGACGAATATTGCAGTAACCTAGATTTAAAATGTTTATATGTTCATTGATATGAATGCATGTTGATTTAAAGTTGAAATTGTGGAATAGGTCTGTATATTTGTAAAGAAATTTCTGTTCTCTGTTTTCTTTCGAATAGATTTCACTTCAAAAATATTAATCTCCCAGTAACATCATTAATGGATTTTGATGATAAAATGGAAATTGTAAGTTAATGTTTGATAGTGAATATAAAAATAGTTTAAAGGTTTTATATTTAGTACTTTTCATATAAAAATATTAAATACGGTGAAGAGCTAAAAATAGTTAAAAATCAACTTATGCAATTTTGGATTTGGATTACATGATTTTAATCATGGCAGCAAATAATGAATTTAGGAGTTAATATCAAAAAATTTAGTTGACAATTTGATTAGGAATTTGGTTTTGTTTGAAAAAGGGGTTTTTGGAAATTACCGATTATCCATACATTGAATTGGTATGAAATTTGGATCGAGGCTAGCTTGTAGATTGTTGATTTAGGGAAAAATACCAGAGAATTTTTATAATAGCTGTGCTGATTGAATTTGGGTCAAGTAGGGTTTTTACTTGTTTCGGTTGGGCTTGGTTGTCGTGATCTTTGCGACATGAAGATGGGACCGGAGGCGTTCGCTTTTCAGGAGAAGGTAGCTCGTGACGTAGAGTTTCAATGGAGAGGGTCAGCGAGGTATAACGTCGTCGCGGGGGTTGGTAGTGGAAGGATTTATGAAGGTGGTCTGCTGCAGTTTTCGAGCTATCGGTCGAATTTTGATCCTCGAGTTCGTTGATGGATCTGGGGACATTTTCGAACTCACACGCGATCGTGTGGTGGGTGTAGATGGTCGCGGTGACCGTCGCTGGCCGAGGATTCTGGTGCACGTGCACCATGATAGGTCTATGCAATGGAATGAGGAGCTGGGAATTTTCGTTGGGGAAGACGAGTTGAGGAACTCGAAGAAGCTATCGTGTTGGCTCCAGGGGCGACTCGAAGATGAAGGCATCTGGTTTGCTTCGGGAAAGGCACGGGTGCGTTGAGTGATTTACTCGAGCATTTAGGTGTAGTGTTTCCTGGTTGTACTGTATATAATATAAGTTTTCTAATTTAAAAGTTATTGAATAAATTTAGATCAAGTATTAAGTTATAAACAAGTTTCAAATAAATGAAATCATGGCCTTTGAAGCAAAGTTATCAATCTTTTAAAAAGTGTAAATTGAAATTATTTTAAATAAATTGTTAAAAATGATTTCTTTTAAAAGTAATTATCTTAATTAAAATCTGAAATTTAATTTAAAGGAGTGTTTTGAATTTAAATAGTGAATCAAAGTTTTAAGATAAATTTCTAAGTAATGTTTAAAACTAAGTTCAATTTATATTGTAAATAAATAGGTTTGAAATTAGATAATTTAAAATGTTTTAAATTTGGAAATTTGTTTCTAAATACTTTATTTCCAAAAATAAATTATAATTATGTAAACCAAATTGGATAAATTTGTCTTTAAGGTTAATAAAATTTGATTAATTTCAAATAATTTATTTATGAAGATGAATATGGTTAATTTATTATTTATATGAACTTAAGAATACTTAATCTAAATATTATTTGTTAATAAGTAAAGATTAATTAAGAATAATGTTTTCTTAATTAATTAAGGATTTTTAAATATAAGATGTTAATTAATTAATTATTTAATTAATTTTAAATAATTAGTTAATTGTTTATTTAATTTTAAATAATCACTTAATTATGGAATAATTAAGTGTAATTACTTAATGAAGTAATTAATGGTTAATAATTGAATGTAATTAAGAAGGTAATTACTTATGGAAGTAATTAAAGTGGAAGTGATTAATGGATAATCACATGATGTTATTAATTAAGGATTAATTAATATAGTTGTTTTGAAGTTAATTAATTATGGAGTAATCAATTAAGAATTATTTAATGATGGAATTAATTATTTGTTAAGTAATTAATTAAGAGATTAATTAAGATTTATTAATGAAAGTGATTAGAGATAATTACTTATGTAAGTAATTAAGAGTTAATTACTTAATTATTTTAGTTAATTAATTAATGAATGAGTTTAACTTAAGATTAATTACTAAGTGTAATTAATTAAAATTTTAATTAATTAATAAAGTAATTAATTAAGGATTAATTGTTAATTTAAATTGGTTAATGAAGTAATTAAAGATTAATTAATTGAATTAATTAACCAAGGATTAATATAATTAAATTAGAAATTAATTAATTAAGAAGTTAATTAATTAAGATAAGTAATTATAAATTGTTAATTACTAATTATGATTAATGAGTTGATTAATTATAAGTTAATTATTTAATTAATTAAAGTAATTATTAAATTAATAAGGATCATTAATTAATGTGATTAATGATATTAATCAAGGTTGATTAATACAAATAATTAATTTAAGGGTGATTAATTATTGTAATTAATTGAGGTATAATGAAATTAATTATAGTTAATTAATAGAAGTAAATGAATGATCATTAATTATTGTAATTAATGATAGTAATTAAGGATTAATTACTGTATATGGTTAAGGACAATTACTTAAATGTAATTAATATAATTAATCAAGGAAGATTAATTAGTGAAGATCATTAGAGATGCTTAATTTATTTGGAATAATAATTAATGAAGAAGGATTATGGAAATTCAATTGATTAGGAGATAATCTATTCTGTTTTTGATGATTGATTAATATGGGTTGATTGAGTAATATTGGTTAATTGATTAATACTGGATGATCAATATTTGGAGATTGATATTGGATGTTTGATATTGGTTGATATTGGATGATTTGGGTATCTATGATATGTGATATGCTGTTTTATGAAGACGAATATTGATATGAATTATCTCTTGTGATAATATGATTCATGTATCTGTTTATTTCATCCTGAATATGAGTTTAAACTGTTTAAACCCTTAAGTACAACTTGGACATTAAAATGGCGTTTGGTTTCGGTGAGACCGGGATCGGGTTTCCATTTTTGGAATCCGAGAACCACATCGATTCTAATTAAACGTTAGGTGGTGAATATAAGTGAAGCAAGTGAAGACTCGAGGTGTAAGGGCTATACGTCAGTATAACTCTGTGGGTGATTCCATAATGAGTTTGACGGAATAGTACTTATAGATTCGAGATGGTGAATCAGAGTGCAATGGCTATGGTCGTTGACTCTGAGGGTGATTCCAAAATGAGTGCAACGAGATAGTGCCTTCGGTTTCGCTCGAACCCGGAACGAACTTGTATGGATTGAATGCTTTCAGCACGTCGTCAGGTGGACGATGAGCATTCTAAGATAGATGTGTTATATAAAGGTAATCGCAGCCTCAAGCCTCATCAACCGGGAATGGCTAAAACAGGGGAGGTGCAGCAAGGCTTCGTGGGTAGCTCCCACTTGAGAGCGAGATTTACCCCTGTCTAGAGGTCCCTTTATATTTCGGCTTAGTGTGTGGTTGGTCGCGCCAACTATGGGGTGGTCTTGTTCGGGACTGTCCAGTAAGGGATGGTTCCGGCCTTGTGTTGCAGGGGAGCGGGCGTATTCCTCGGTACATTGATCTAGGCCACATACTGTGACAGGCGGTACCCCAGTAGCCCTGCCATTGATGGAAACCCATTCTTCCTACGAGACCCTACGGTTTTGATTGTATTACCCACTTTTGTGGCTAGTAGCTGGAATTTAATGAATGTAACAATTTCGGCTATTTCATATTTACTTGAAAACCCTAGACACTATTATAATATCACTGGATTCCTATCAAATGTTTTGGTTAGCGTAGGGTAAAAACTTTTCCATGTTTATGTGTGGGAAGTCTTACGTGATACCTTTTCTTTTCAAAGGTTTTTCCAAAGTTAAGCAATTTTAACCCGTTTACTCACACCAGACCCCTGTCTGACCCGAGTGTTTATTTTCTGTTTTATTAAACTCTTGGGTACTCATATTATGTATGAGTAGTCAAGTGATTCAGGTTAGCTTGACAAATTCTGGAGGTGATATGGAGCAGAAGGCTTCGATGTGTAGACATATTATGGTTCCGCTGTGTTTGTTTGGTATCTGTTTCTTGTGTACTTGAATTGTATAATTAGACAGATGTTTATAACTGTCTAATCTGTGTTGTTATTGTGTACTCTGATGTAATATGATATTATGTAATATTTTATGTGATATATTATATTTTATTCGTTCCGCTGTGAGTTCTCTGATGTTGTTCTATTTCTTCTTTTTCTTTCTTTTCTTCTACTATCCCTTTCTTTCTTCAAGACGATGCGATTTCCTGGAGATAGGAAGTCGGTTCGTCTCAACAAAGAGGGACAATAAAGGAAAAAAAACAATCTCAAAACAAAGTCGACTAAAAGAAAGGCAAGAGGGGGCCAAAGTGCTTCAATTGTAATGAGAAGAGCCATATTGGTTGGAATTGTAAGGATCCAAAGGGTGGTGAGAGAAAGTGCTTTAAATGTGGTAAAAGAAGGCATGTTTAGATGGGCTAGCTAATGCTAGTTAAGGTGAAGCTTGCCAAAATAAAGAATGGCTCGAAGAAGGGCAAATTGTTGGATCTTATGTTTTGATTAATGACGGGAAATTCAACCGATATGAAGATTCATGAATCTACGACAAAGGACTATGAAGACCAGACTCAACAATATAAAGTATGGTTCACACACACACTATAAATATTGCTCTAAGTCAAAGTCCAGTTTTAGCATATGTTAAAATCAATCCTCAAGTAGTTCACAAACACACGCATTCGAAACATTCTACAAAAATAATAAAAGTTTTGTATAAAAAAAACCAAATAAAATAATAACAATAATAATATATGAAGAATTACTTGAACTTGGGTCACTGTTAAAATCATATTTTAAATGTAAAATCAAGGTTTCAAAATATGCATGAAGCATGGCTCGAACCTGGGTCACTAGTTTAATAGGAAAGTGCTCTAACCAAATGAGCTATGGTGATTTTTATTTATCAACAGAATTCAGTCGACTGAATACACTCAATCAGTCAACTAAATCAGTGCACTTTCAAATGAACATGTATGATTTAAATTTAGTCGACTGAGTCTTCTAGGGCAGTCGACTGATCACTGTATAACTGCCACATTTTCTGAATACACACTTCCTTTCGTGAATAGCCTTCTCCTACGTGAAGAGTTGCAGCCATTGCTGTTCGTAGAGATCTCTTCACCAGTAGTTGCAACTTTTTAACTACTATATATATGCATGAATTTCAAGATCAAATTACTTCACTTATTTGTGCATACTTGAATCATATTCTTTGAATTAACTACTCTCTTGAATTCATACATTCATTTCTTACAATCACAATTCTATATTTCTAAAAGCAATTTGAAACTTCTTAATCTTCATATAAACACATCATACTTGAAGAAAAGATTATAGGAAGGGTGTACTACAAGTGAAAAATCATGTTACTAGAACACACAAGGTCAAGACAATCTACTTTGTAATCAAAGTCATGTTCGGTTGCTCAGGCGGTCAAGTCTGAAAGTGCGGTGTGTATACAATTATATGTGCTAATATAGTATACACGGATCGTGTAATATGGATTACAATACAAATGCGGAAATAGATGATAATAGCATTGTAAATAGAAAAATAGAAAAATCACACCAGAGATTTTTATACTGGTTCGGAGCACCGTCCTACGTCCAGTCCCAGACTTCTATCTGGATTTTCACTATTAACTACCTCGCTTCACCCGGAGGAACAGGTTTACAACACCCGAACAACCGAACGGGATTTCACGCCTCTAATATACTGAGGACTTCAATACTTGCCTCTTACAACACAGAGGACTTCAACAAAAGAACAAATACAATTGTTGTTGACAACTTGTGTTCTTGAAAACACGGATTTGTCACTAGCAGTACACCCTTCCTATAATCTTATCCTCAAAGTATGCGATATGATGTTTGGAAAAGATTAAGGAAAGTATATTATTGAATCAAAGGATATGAAATAGTTTCAAAGATTCAATAAATAATTTAGAGCTTTTATAATACAGAATTGAGATCAGAGATTAGATTAAAAGAATATATGAAATCGTTGTGCTTAATCAACGAATTGGATTAGTTTATATAGACAAGAATGGTTGTAACTCTTTGCCATTAAGAGATATGATCTTTGGTGAAAGATTAAGAGATGCAACCTTTGGAGAAGAGAAGTGTCTTTTGAAGAAAATTGCTTTCTGTTCAAAAACGGTCGACAGGTTAAAAAGTGACCGGTAGACAGGAATTCAAAATATATATACGTTATGTGCATGTGTGCACGTTCACTGTGCAATTTACACAGGAACGGTCGACCGCACCTATATTGACCGGTCGACCGGTGCCTGTTAAATTGCACATTGAATTGTGCAACTGCATGCAACTTATAAATTATTCGTATATATATTGATTCCCTTGATATGCATGATTATTTGAGGATAGATTTTAACAAATTTATTACTATTACAACAACAAATAATCAACCTATAATCTAGAGTACCATATATAGCTCTATTGACCTTGTTTTGGTCGATCGCCTTGTTTGTCAGAAATCAAAACTTTCATAAAGCTTGTGACTCAACATTCTCCCCCTTTTTGATTGATGACAATATATATATCTGCAAATCTGAATCTCCCCCTGAGTATGTGATTTCTTTCCTGCAAGCAATTGTTAGCCCTTTCTCCCCCTTTGTCATCGACAAAAAGGAGTAACAGATTAATATGATATGCGTAGAATGAATATGATAAGCATAGAAAAATAAATCATTAACACATCAAAGACATAACAGAGTTTACTACAGAACATAATGTTAATTGAAAAGCATAAATAACGACACTATTTAGTACAAGTGTCGAAGAATGTTTTTAAAGAGCTAAAACATAATAGAATCTAGGATGAAGCAGATCGAATCTCCTCTTCATCATCGTCATCGTCGTCATCATCATCATCTTCATCTTCTTCCTCTTCCTCCTCATCATTGTTCCCTCTAGACGATTCGCCCTCGTCAGATGATGTCCATGTGAAAACTGGAGCAGCAGGACGTTTTCCTGGATCTTGTGCTTGAACAGAGGTGGATGAGGAACATGATATAGCGTCCCATAGCATACCGAAGAACGACTTGACCTTATTGAAGCGCTTATCAATTTTAGAGTCCATACGCTTGAGACGAGATTCAAGCAGAAATTGATTACGCGCAATGGTTTCAAGAGATTCTTTTGTTGATGACTTTGATCTTAAAAGTTTCACCTCATCGGGACGAGGTCGAGAGGAAGTTGCTCTTTGTTTTCTCGGTCCTCGTTGTTGCCATTCTTCAAAAGGCATAATCTCAAGATAAGGTGGAGGAAGCTTCATTCTTTTGATGGTTATGGAATCAATGCATTTTGGTGTTGAAGTTGCAGAATCAGGAGGATTGACCCCACAAGCTAACAAAAGTCTCATGATATATTCATTATAGAAGAAATGAGGCCGGGTTGAATTATTTACCTTGAGAATTTCATCAAAAAGCATGTGAACCCAATTGATTTGGATTTCACCATAGATAGCATAGAGTGCCTTGAAGTTTTCTTTGTACACTGCATCATAATTTCCAAGTCTAGGAAAAAGAGAATGCATCAAGACCCGATGAAGTAACCTTGCTGTCGGTCGAAGTCCAATAGACTTAGTGCCATCACTATTGTCTTCTATAAACTGATGACTTGTACTATTTCGAGTGAAAACTTCGCAGAAGGTAGATGAAAATTCTTCGCCTCGATTTGGTATGCCAAGTATAGAGGCAATTCTAGCATGAGTAAGAAAAATTTGTTTTCCACAGACCATAGACCAGATGACGCCGTTTGGATTATCAGGTTGATATTCATCAAGATTCATGTTGGCGTAAAATAATTTAATCATTAAATGATTTATCTCCACACTATTTGCCGAAAAATCTATCAATGGAGTAATGTTGGCATTATCGGCTAACCTCCGAACTCCGTAAGCCGTGAAATCATCAAATTTGATGAAAGATCCTGGATGAAACTTATAATTTGTCATTTGATTCCATCGTGTTACAGCAATTGGAGTTTGAAGCCATTTTTTGACGGAGATGGTAAGAGATGAAGTTTCAGAGGTTGCTCCTTTCTTTGATTTCTTTTGAGGAGGAGCCATTGTTGGAGGATTTGTGATTTGGGAATTGAAGAATGGGAACTAGGGTTTGTGATTTGGGGATAGAGAATAGCTTGAGTAGAGAGTGAATGAGGGTAGAGGGTAAAGTAACGTATAGGGTTATATATAAAAAACTGAAAAATGCGTAACCGGTCGACCTACAACTTTTGGCCGGTCGACCGTTTTTAACCAGAGAGCAAACGGTCGACCGGCAATAATATGGGCGGTCGACCGGTCCTGGTCTGTTGTGCATATAGGATTCTTTTTCAAGTTTTTTATTATATATCAACCTATATATATATATATATATTATATTTTATACATAATACAAAATATAACCATCATTACACAAGAGATAGATAAATATATAACAACTATATATAAATCTAATGAGAAAGTTCGTCATTAGAATTATCGTTGTTTCCTTCAATACGATTCGACCATGGACTCCATTGTTTCTGAGCTCCTTCATTCTTTTCATAGTTCCGATCCCATGAGTTAGGACTTTTCGATGTTGATGGCCTAGACGGCATTGGTTCATGCACGTCATGTTTGTTGGAACCGCAGAAAAATGTTGCCAACTTTTCTAAAACAGACAATCGTGCCGATGTCCGTTGTTGCTCGTGATAAAGTTGACTTTGCCCGTAATGGAGTTGTCTCTGAAGGTCTATCTGATGTTTTTGGTAGTGGTGTATCTCATCAATTTGAGCTTTGGTTCGAGGAGAATAGAATAGTGTCCTTTTAACTCGTTTTGAATTTGGAGTTTTATCAGACATATAAGAGCATTGATGATGACAGCTTGATTTTTGTTTTGGAGTAGTAGGAGAATAATATTCGTCCGACTCAGAGCTTGTAATAGAAATGTGAGATTCTTGCGCACATTTGTCACAAATATGAGCCATAGTGTAAGTTGAATATAGTATTATGGTTAGATAAGAAGTAAAGATGAACAAAATAAAAAAAATTTTGCAAGCTTATATATATAAGTTTCTTATATATACTCTTATGGATGTGAGTTAATGATAACTTTTAACCACGAAAATATAAGCAGAAATTTTATTGTAAATCTAAAAATAGCTTTGTTTTTAAAACTGAATTTATAAAATGAGTAAATGGAATTTAACCATTAAATAAAGCAATGGCTAATATTTAATATAAAAAATAGGTTAAGTAAAAGATACAGTTACTAGGAGAATAAACATTAGTTTAGTTTAAACAAAAAAAATTATAATTAAAGAGAATAACCAAAAGAGAAGGTGTACATTAGTAATTGCTTAGTCAAGATTTTTTCTTGAAATTAAACCAAGCTCTCTTCGTAATCTAATAAAATTAGATTCGAGCAGCGGCTTAGTAAAAATGTCCGCTAATTGATTGTCAGTATGGACATATTCAAGACATATATTTCTTTTTTCAATATTATCTCGAAGAAAATGATGACGGATATCAATGTGTTTAGTTCGAGAGTGATTCACTGGATTTTTAGAAAGATTTATAGCACTTGTGTTATCACAGTATATAATAGAATTTGATAAATGAATATCAAAATCTTGAAGTGTTTGTTGCATATATAGTACTTGAGTACAAGCGAGAGCCGCTGATATATATTCAGCTTCACATGTTGATAGTGAAACACAATTCTGTTTCTTTCTAAACCAAGAGACAAGTGATTTTCCAATAAAATGGTATGTACCACTTGTACTTTTTCTATCTGTTCGTGAGCCACCGAAATCAGCATCACTATATGATACTAATTCAAATGGACATTCTTTTGGATAGAAAAGACCAAAATCTTTGGTATTATTAAGATAACGAATTATACGTTTCACTGCTCGTAAATGTGATTCCTTTGGATCGGCTTGAAAACGAGCACATAAACAAACACTCATTAATATATCTGGACGACTAGCTGTAAGATAAAGAAGAGAACCAATCATGCTTCGATATAATTTCTGGTCAACATTCTTACCACTTTCATCTTTTTCAAGATGTGTAGTTGTACTCATAGGAGTTGGTTTACCAGATGTATTTTGTAATCCGAAGCGTTTGATAAGATTTTCACAGTATTTTTCTTGATTGATAAAAATACCGTTTGAAAGTTGTTTGATTTGAAGTCCAAGAAAATAAGATAGTTCTCCCATATGAGACATTTCGAATTCTTTGGTCATAATACTTGCAAATTCTTTGCAGAGTTTATCGTTTGTTGAACCAAAGATGATATCGTCTACATATATTTGGATAACCAGAATATCTTTTCGAGAATGTTTAATAAACAAAGTTTGATCGACTTTGCCTATTTCAAATCCTGAATTAATAAGATAGCTACGTAATCGTTCATACCAAGCACGAGGTGCTTGTTTTAAACCATACAGAGCTTTCTTAAGTTTGAACACATGGTCAGGATATTTTTCATGTACGAATAAAGGAGGTTGTTCGACATAGACATTCTCTTTGATAAATCCATTGAGAAAAGCACTTTTGACATCCATCTGATAAAGTTTGAAATTATGATGACAAGCAAAAGATAATAGAATTCTAATAGCTTCTAGTCGAGCGACTGGTGCAAAAGTTTCTTCATAATCGATACCTTCTTCCTGATTGTATCCTTGTGCTACTAATCTTGCTTTATTTTTGGTGATATTTCCTTGTTCGTCAGCCTTATTTTTATAGACCCATTTAGTACCAATTACTGACTGATCAGTTGGTCTCGGAACAAGTTCCCAAACGTCATTGCGCTCAAACTGATTTAGTTCTTCCTGCATGGCAATGATCCAGTAATCATCTGTAGCAGCTTCTTTTGGATTCTTGGGTTCGATATTTGAGAGAAAAGCGACATGACCCATTTGATTGAGTTGACTCCTTGTTCTGACATGTGATGTTATTTCACCTATTATATTTTGGGCCGGATGGTCTCTTAATATTCTTGGTGGTGATTGTAATTCACATATTTGAGGAGTATTCTCAATAATTACTTCTGAGTCAGAATCAGTATTTGAGATGATTGGATTATCAATGACTATTGATTCGTCATCGTCTGATATTGTGTGAGGATGTTGATAGATTTCATCAAAAGAGACATGAAGTGATTCTTCAATAGTTTTGGTTCGTTTATTAAATATCCGATAGGCCTTACTTCGTTCCGAATAACCGACAAATATTCCTTCATCGGCTTTTGGATCGAATTTTCCAAGCTGGTCTTTCGTATTTAAAATAAAGCACTTGGAACCAAAAACTTTGAAGTATGAGATTTTGGGCTTTCTTTTGTTAAACAATTCATAAGGAGTATTCTTGGTAAGAGGTCTTATGGACACACGATTTAAAACATAACAGGCAGTTGCGACAGCTTCTGCCCAGAAATGTTTTGGTAAGGTGGTTCCATTCAATAATGTTCTTGCACATTCTTGTAAAGTTCGGTTCTTTCGTTCTACTACTCCGTTCTGTTGTGGAGTTCTGGGAAACGAAAAATTATGATATATACCTTTCTTTGTACAAAAATGTTCAAATTCATTATTTTCGAACTCTCCGCCATGATCACTTCTTATATTTTTAACTTTAATCCCTTTTGATTTTTGAATTCTTTTGACGAAAGATTTGAAATGATCGAAAGTATCACTTTTATTTTTTAAGAAAATTGTCCATGTATAACGAGAGAAATCATCAACAATTACAAGCACATATTGACTGTGATTTATTGATTGAACTCTAGTAGGTCCAAATAAATCCATGTGCAGTAACTCAAGTGGTTGTAATGTTGATATGACTTTCTTGGATTTAAAAGATGATTTGGTCAATTTTCCTAATTGACATGCATCACAAATGTTGTTAACTTTAGAACTCATTTTGGGTAGTCCTCTAACTAGATTGTTTTTGGCTAGCTTGTCAATAGTTCTGAAGTTTATATGACAGAAACGTTTGTGCCATAGCCATGGATCATTGTCATTAGCCACAAGACACATATCTGAATTATGATTAATATTCATATTTAGAATATATATATTTCTGTCTCTGTAACCTTCAAAAACCAAATTATGGTCTTTATCTAAAATACTACACTTATTATTTGAAAAGGAAATTATAAAACCCTTGTCACATAACTGACTAATACTAAGTAAATTGTGTTTTAAATTTCTAACTAGCATGACATTAGTAATAAGAGGTAAGTTAGATGTACCGCAATTGCTCACATCGCCTTTGCCGATGATATAACCTTTTGAATTGTCTCCAAAAGTGACTGAGCCACCATCTGAGTATTTAATATTTGTTAATAAGCTCTTGTCTCCCGTCATATGCTTTGAGCAACCACTGTCCAATATCCACTTTCCTCTTTTCTTCAGTGGGACCTGCAAAAAATAGAATTAAGTTCATGGTACCCACTTTTTATAGGGTCCTAAGAGTTAGGTCTTAGGAGTCCAAACCCATTTGGGTCCGGTATCCCCTTTATATATATAATTGTTATTAAAATGTACATTATTCATGAATTGCTGAATGTATTTGTTCCTAATCAAATTATTATTTGTTTTAGGAACCCATATTTTGATAGTCTTGACATTTCTCTTTTGAAATTTCACAACTGGTTTTGGTTTGAGATATAATAAACTAAGATTTTTCTTAGCTTCAGTTTTTTGTACTTTCTTCTTCCTTTTATTTCTAAGATGTTTCTTAGTTTCATGTTTGTTATATCCCAAACCTTGTTTATCTGAAATAGATTGTGAACTTTCAATGATTTTAGTCAAATTTTCTCGACCTTTGTTAAAGTTAGAAACATTTTGAGTAATGTCATCAAACTTTGTTTGTAAACTAGCCTTTTCTAGGTCTAGAATTTTGACTTTTGCTTTAAGTTCATGATTTTCAGTAGTGAGAGCATTATTTTTCTCTTTTTGAGCTTCTATTTCTTGACTCAAAAGAGATATTTGAGAGTCAACATTAGATGATGATTCTTGAATATTTTCAAGTTCTTCTTCTAATATTTTCTTCTCATCTTTTAACATATCCCGTTCAAACTCTGCTCTACTTAAATCTGCTTTGACTACTTTTAATTGACGTTTTAAGTCTTTGTATTTGACTATCAATTCAGCATTAATATCAAGTAATTCATCAAATGTAGGAATTTGTACCTCATCTTCTGTTGCCATAAAGCAAACATTAGCTTGTTCATTCTCCGAATCACTTTCACTTTCTGATGAAGATGACTCTGAATCATCCCATGTTACTGAGAAGGCTCGTTTCTTTGATTTGTCCTTCTTATATTTGAATTTGTCATTTTCTGACTTTTTCTTTTGTTCTGGACAATCCTTCTGCATGTGTCCCTTTTTATGGCAGTTGAAACATTCTATAGCAGATGAAGATGGTTTATTTGATCCAGGTTTCCTTTTATTGTAGCGACTGGCTTTTCGATATTTTAGGAATTTTTTGAAACCTTTAGCAATGAACGCCAAATCTTCATCTTCAGAATCTGATTCATTTTCATCTTTCTCAACATGAAATGCTGCATTTTTCTTTTCTTCTTTCTGTTCTTTTCTAGCCTGCAAATTTGCTTCATAGGACATTAAATTTCCTATCAATTCATCTGGCTTCATGACGGAAAGGTCATTAGCTTCTTCAATTGCTAATACTTTTCCTTCCCATTCATTAGTCAGAGAATGTAGGACTGTTGAAACAACATCAAAATCAGAATACTTTTGTCCTAACCCAATAAGTGCATGGTGAATAGTTTGAAACCGTGAATACATGTCATTGATTGTTTCATTTGGTTTCATTTTGAAATTTTGAAATTGACTTTTCAGCATGGCTATTTTGGCTTGTTTAACCTTGTTAGTACCTTCATGAGTGATTTTTAGCGTTTGCCAAATTTGATATGCAGTAGTGCAGATACTAACACGGTTATATTCATTTTGGTCCAATGCACAGAACAACATATTTATTGCTCTTGCATTTACGGCTGCTGCCGTTTTCTCAGCCACAGTCCATTCTGAATAATCAGTTATTGGATTCACTATTTCTCTTTGAGTAGCATTCCAAGCATCATAGCTACTTGATTGCATAAAGAATGACATACGTGTTGCCCAATAACTATAGTTAAGACCATTGAAAAATGGAGGTCTTTGTGTCGATTGCCCTTGTGTGTAAGTGGTGTTTTGAGTGCTAGTACTTGCGTTATTTGCCATATTACAAGAATATATCAAATAACTGTGTTACGGTTATATGATGACCGTGCTCTGATACCAAATGAAAGTGCGGTGTGTATACAATTATATGTGCTAATATAGTATACACGGATCGTGTAATATGGATTACAATACAAATGCGGAAATAGATGATAATAGCATTGTAAATAGAAAAATAGAAAAATCACACCAGAGATTTTTATACTGGTTCGGAGCACCGTCCTACGTCCAGTCCCAGACTTCTATCTGGATTTTCACTATTAACTACCTCGCTTCACCCGGAGGAACAGGTTTACAACACCCGAACAACCGAACGGGATTTCACGCCTCTAATATACTGAGGACTTCAATACTTGCCTCTTACAACACAGAGGACTTCAACAAAAGAACAAATACAATTGTTGTTGACAACTTGTGTTCTTGAAAACACGGATTTGTCACTAGCAGTACACCCTTCCTATAATCTTATCCTCAAAGTATGCGATATGATGTTTTGAAAAGATTAAGGAAAGTATGTTATTGAATCAAAGGATATGAAATAGTTTCAAAGATTCAATAAATAATTTAGAGCTTTTATAATACAGAATTGAGATCAGAGATTAGATTAAAAGAATATATGAAATCGTTGTGCTTAATCAACGAATTGGATTAGTTTATATAGACAAGAATGGTTGTAACTCTTTGCCATTAAGAGATATGATCTTTGGTGAAAGATTAAGAGATGCAACCTTTGGAGAAGAGAAGTGTCTTTTGAAGAAAATTGCTTTCTGTTCAAAAACGGTCGACAGGTTAAAAAGTGACCGGTAGACAGGAATTCAAAATATATATACGTTATGTGCATGTGTGCACGTTCACTGTGCAATTTACACAGGAACGGTCGACCGCACCTATATTGACCGGTCGACCGGTGCCTGTTAAATTGCACATTGAATTGTGCAACTGCATGCAACTTATAAATTATTCGTATATATATTGATTCCCTTGATATGCATGATTATTTGAGGATAGATTTTAACAAATTTATTACTATTACAACAACAAATAATCAACCTATAATCTAGAGTACCATATATAGCTCTATTGACCTTGTTTTTGTCGATCGCCTTGTTTGTCAGAAATCAAAACTTTCATAATGCTTGTGACTCAACAAAGTCCTGTTTTGTTGCTCAGGTGGTCAAGTCCTATTCGGTTGCTCAAGCAGCAAAGTCATGTTAGGTTTCTCAGGCTGTGTAATACCTATTCCTCCAGGTTAAGTGAGGGCTACTAGTTTTAATTCTAGATGGAGTCTGGGACTGGACTTAGAACGAGAAGTTCGAACCAGTATAAAAATCTTTGGTGTCAATTTTTACTTTACGGCTATTTTATTTCATAATTACTTTCTACATTAATAAGTTTAGTATAATATTCCATATTGCGTGATCCTATAACATAGTCACTTTCATTTGGCATCATGGCTTGGAATTCTATCGATCGTCACAAAATCATAGAATAATGGCCAGAAAATCATCTAGTCGAAATACAACAGGCAAAATCCCTGTCAAAGCCACTAGCGAGGACTACAAAAAAGTACTTTCTGATTTACATATTTCACTAAATGGTAATAATGAATTAGTTAGTATATGCGATAAAATCTCAAAGCTTAATTTTCTTATTTTAGAAAAGATAAATCAATCAAAATTGAAAATGAGAAATTGAAAAATGAGAAATTAGATTTAGAAAATCAACATTGTGTTTTGAAAAATAATTATGAGGCTCTTAAAGATTTTCTTGATGAACAAAATACTATGTTTGAAAAAGAAAACGAAAATAAATTACGGATTTGAAAAGACAAAATGATTTATTACAATCATCTTTAGATAATTGAGGATCTTGAATTTTTCTTCTTGAAAACGAGAACTGTACATTAAAAAGAAGAATTTTGAAAATTAATATTTTGAAAAACGGTAATATTTCTTTTGAAAATAATAATTGTGACGTAAACTTAGCGCTGAAGTCACAAAATTTAATAAAGGTCAAAACGATTTAAACATGATTTTATCTAGCTCTAGACCTTTACATGATAAAAGTGGTTTAGAATATAATAAAACTAATCATAGCAATAACACTAGATACATTTTCATGTATAGTAAAATGTTAGTGCTAGTACTAAATTTCGAGTAAAGTCTAAATCTAGTTTATATAGAAATTCAAATACTGCTATGACCAGTAATGTTTATAATTTCTCTAGAAGTAAAAAATCATTGACAGGAAATATGAATAAAAATTATCTAAGTATTTGGGTTCCTGTTATTGGAAAATAGAGAAAAATACGTTGATGGTTATTTTGATATGGCAGTTAATAATGAAAATTATATTTATAAAGGTTCAACCACCCCCAAATGGGTATGGTTTCATAAAAATTAGGAAATTATAAGAACCTTGGGTATCGCATGCTTTAAATGTTATTTTTTTGATGATACCTTACATTATAAGTAGTAGTTATTTTGTTTTATATTTGTTCGATGTTAACATTTATGTCGAATATAATTTATGTCATCATATAAACTCTCCTTTTTGTCGATGACATAGGGGGAGAAAGATATTTCTCTAACACTATTTGCAGGAATAAACGATGCAAGCATAGATTCAGGGGCAGAAACTAAAAGATAAGGCTATCATATATTCATGGGAGAGATAGAACTACGGAAAAATATTGTCGAGATTCATTCATATCACAAATGGAGTGGTCATCATCAAAACGGGGGAGAATGTTGGATCTTATGTTTTGATTATCGACAAGAAATTCAACCGACACTAAGATTCATGAATCTACGACAAAGAACTACGAACACCAGACTCAACAATTTAAAGTATGGTTCAGATATATATACATATATATTGTTTAGAGCCAAATTCTAGTTTTTAGCATATGTTAAAATCTATCCTCAAGTAGTTCACAAACATACACATTTGAACATTGCATAAAAATAATAAAAGTTTTATTTTAAAAAAACAAAATAAAATAATAACAATAATAATATATGAAGCATTACTTGAACTTGGTTCATTGTTAAAATATATTTTAAATGTAAAATCAAGGTTTCAAAAAATGCATGAAGTAGGGTTCGAACCAGGGTCACTGGTTTAGAAAGCAAGTGCTCTAACCAAATGAGCTATGGTGACTTTTGTTTATGAATAGAATTCAGTTGATGAACACACTCAGTCAGTCAACTGAATCTGTGCAAATGAACATGCATGATTTAAATTCAATCGATTGAATCTTCTAAGGAAGTCGACTGACCACTGTATAACAGCCATATTTTCTAAATAGACACTTCCTTTCACGAATAGCCTTCTCCTACGTGAAGAGTCGCAGCCATTGCTGTTTGTGGAGATTTCTTCACCAGTAGTCGTAACTTCTGAACTACTATATATATATATGCATGAATTTCAGGATTAAATTACTTCACTTACTTGCTTATACTTAATCATATTTTTTGAATTAACTATTCTCTTGAATTCATACATTCATTGTTTATAATCATAATTCTATATTTATAAAAGCAATTTGAAACTTCCTAATCTTCATACACACACATCATACTTGAGGAAAAGATTATAGTAAGGGTGCATTACAAGTGACAAATCCGAATTATTAGAACACACAAGGTCAAGACAATCTACATTGTAATCAAAGTCTTATTCGGTTGCACAGGCGGACAAGTCATGTTTTGTTGCTCAGGTGGTCAACTCCTATTCGGTTGCTTAGGCTGTAAAGTCCTATTCGGTTGCTCAGGTGGTGTAATACATGTTCCTCTAAGTTAAGTGATGACTGCTAGTTTTAATTCAGGAGTCTGGGACTGGACGTAGAATGAGAAGTTCGAACAAGTATAAAAATCCTTTTGTCATTTTTACTTTACTGTTATTCTGTTGGGCGTATTTTCACCCAGGAGATCTCAGGACCAGGAAGCACCAGCTTCATCCGGGTTCACCCATTCCATCCGGTACCTAAGTTTGATTCGGTATCCATACCACTACCGAACCATATTCACAACCATGGAGGACCGAACCAACTCATTTCCAAAGCCTAGCCGAACCAAGTAAAAACTACCGAACCAATCCCCCACCACCGGACCAGATCACCTACTCCCACTACCGAATCAAGGCCCTACCAAAACCACTCCAACCACCACCGGTTCAATGTTACCGGATCAAGGCAAAGAAGGCACCATCAAACCAAGATAAGGGAGGAACCACTGAACCAATGCTACCGGATCAGAACTCAACCCACCTACCACCGGTCCAATCAACGCTCCACCAACTACCGAACCAACATTGCCAGGCTAGATCACGTCAGCCCAGGCCCACCAGCAGCTATATACATCCAAGACCCCTACCCCCAACCTCACTCTATAAATAGAGGGGTAGGGGTACAACAATGTAGACAAGTTTGAGAGCTCAAGCACGGACAGAACTTTCAAACAACTTTCATACACTTGTAATCAAAGCTTTGTACTTGTAATCTGAACAGTGAAAGAGAATACATATAACTGGATGTAGGCACATTCTGGCCGAACCACTATAAATCTGCATGTCTTTTACAGTTTAGTCCCTGCTTTTTACATATTTGCATAAATCACCCAAATCACTAAGAACAACATAAAATCGACTAAATCATACGACTTGGAGGTGTTTGCCCATTTTTTATGCAAACATTTTTGGTGCTTTCACTGAGAACTCGAGCTAGAAGCTTCAGCTTCTCCCACTTAAACTTCTTCCTGACAGCATCGCTCATTGCTTGGAAGACATGCCTCCTAGGAAGAAGAAAGATATTAGCAAAGGAAAGAACATTGCAACTAGCAGCGTTCCAGATCCAGTGATCACAGATCAAGAGAATCGTCCCGTTCCAACAGCAGTACAAAATGAAAATCAGGCAAATCCAACATCCCCTGCCACGGAACAGCCGGCAACAATTACTAGGGCAGATCTAGACAGAGTTGTGGCTGAAGTGACTGACCGCTTCACATCCTAACAAGAAGCCTTGGTGAACCGACTCATGTCACGCTTAAGGGATGCTGAAGAATCCAACCGCAACACTGAATCATGGGGTGAGTCCCAGTCTGGAGAATCTCGGAGGCGACAAAGATCTTTCTTCTTCGAAGAAGCTAACAACAGAAACAGCAATGGTAGGAGCCGATCCCGAACTCAACCCGAACTCCGACCTGAGGAAACGCTTGGAACCGAACCCAGCGGGGGAGGTACCAGGCGAGGGTCGGCTGTAGCTGAGCCTGTCATGCTACATAGCCATGGAAACACCAATGAACGGGGCCGAGCTAGGGTCCAGCCCGAAGTTGGGCCCGAGGAAGTGCTCGGAACAGAACCCAGCAGGGGAAGATCAAGGCAAGGGCCAACTGTGGCTGACCCTAGCATGCTCCCAGAAGACCGGAGACAACCATTGGAAAATATTAGGAGTGATAGACGATGCCACCCCTACAGATCATCTGGACGGAATCAATTCCGCGTAGAAGAACCAAACTCATTTCTATCTGCTCCAAATTTTGATGAAAGGATGGCGCGATTGTTCAGAGAATGCGTCCAATGGGATCAAAGAGATCGAGGGATAAGCGCTAGGGTAACCAGCCCTTTCACCCGCAATATCGAAATTGCCATCACCCCCCGAGAATGGAAAATGCCAACAATGGAACCTTACAAGGGGATCTCTGACCCCGTTGTACACTTGTAGAGGTACACACAACATATGCTCATGAGCGGAGCCACAGAAGGAGTATTGTGCAAATGCTTTCCACTATTCTTGGCAGATCTAGCTACCTCCTAGTTCTGCCATCTATCCCAAGGATCCATCAGCTCATGGGAAATGTTGAAGGAAAAGTTCATCAGCCAGTTCCGCATTCATGTGGAACAACCCAAGGACGCTTATTCCTTATCTAATATCAAACAGAAGCCCGGAGAGATTGTGCAGTAATATCTAACGCGATTCAATGCTGCAGCGGCCGTAGTCCAAGATGTCGATGAGAAACTCATCTTAATGGCCCTCTGTAATGGTGTGCATCCGGATACTAAGTTTGCTAGAAGATTAAGGAAAGAAAAACCAGCTACCTTACCTGATTTCTTCCATGAAGCCGGGAAGTATATGAGACTTGAAGACGCTGCCAATGAAAGGCATACGGGGCAACAAACCAAGGCAGCTCATGGCAACACACCCGCCGTAGCAAAGGACATTCGAAGAAATGACTCTAGAGACAATGCTGGGGGAAAGAAGGGAGAAAAACGTCTATATCGGTCAGGACCGAGATTTGACACTTACACTCCTTTAAATGAAACAATCGAAAACATCTTCCTGGCCACCCAAGACGAAGTTAAATATAGATGCCCCTCATACAAGAAGGAATCAGACAACGCAATTAAGTCTGGAAAGTTCTGCCGCTTCCACGAATCTCATGGGCATGATATCAATGAATGCCATCATCTTCGGGACTTAATTGAAGAACACATCAGAAGGAAGAGACTGTAACGCTATGTAAAAGGTCAGAACAGGTCTCCAGCTCCTGTCAATGAGAGCCCAAGGCTACCCCTCCCAGATGCAGGAGGGGGAAATCGCAACACCAGCGGCTCCAGTCAAGAGAAGATAGTGGTCCATGCCATATCGGGAGGACCACACATCGCCGACAGAAACTGGACAGAGATGGAAAGATACGGGAAGTCACTTAGAAACAATGAAGGCTGCGTTAATCCTGTTATGGAAGAACGCCACCCGAAGCGAAAAGAGAATGATGACATTACATTCAATAGGCGTGACCTAGAGGGAAGGCAGTAACCTCACATGGATCCTATGGTCATCTCTGCCTGGTTCAGTCCAGCCGAAGTTTTCTGAATTCTAGTAGACACTGGAAGCTCAGTAAATATCCTATTCAAGCATGCTTTCGACAGAATGAAGCTGTCAATGAAGGATGTGTCTCCCTGTAACAAACCACTACACGGTTTCACTGGAGATGCGAAGATGCCTCTCGGGCAACTGGACCTCTTTGTTGAAATAGGAAGTCACCCCCGCTCCATTGTGCGGAAACAAACATTTGTGCTAATAGATAACCACTCGGCCTACAACGCCTTTTTAGAAAGACCAGCCTTGTATGACTTCCAAATTGCCCTGGCCTCGTGGTGCCTGAAGATGAAATTTCCAACAGACAATGGAATAGGGGAAGTAGTGGGAGATTAAGACGCCGCTCGAGATTGCTATGTAACTGAACTTCGCAATAACCACAGGAAGGATAAAGGGAAAAATGCAGAGACTACTCTATTCATGAAGAACTTGGAAGCATAGCAACTAAAGAAAGCCCCTCCTCTTCGATATACCAGTGATCCTTTCAATGAATTAGACCCCAGGGACCAAGAGGAGGAGGCCACCGCCGAGCCTGCAGAGGCTATGGAGTTTGTATCTATAGACAAACACGACTCAAGTAGACTGTTTAAAATCGGATCTCAGCTAAGAGCAGAATTGAGGGATCAACTCATTGATTTTCTCCGCCACAACTTGGATGTATTTGCATGGACGCACGCTGACATGACTGGAATCTTCCCAGACGTGGCATGCCACATACTAAACATTGATCCTACCAAGGTGCCAATAAAGAAGAAAAAAGAAGTATGGGTGCAGAACGATCAGCAGCCCTCGATGAAGAAGTAAACAACTTACTTTCCAATAACTTCATACGAGAAGCCATCTACCCAGAGTGGATTGCCAACCCGGTACTAGTAAAGAAGGCTAATGGGAGGTGGTGAACATGCATTGACTTCTCCAAGTTAAATGACGCTTTCCCGAAGGATTGCTTCCCACTCCCCCAAATCGATCAGCTGGTGGACAGCACAACCGGGCACGAACTCTTATCCTTTATGGATGCATACTCAGGATATAACCAAATTCCTATGCACGCCCCCAATCAAGACCACACTAGTTTCATCACTGATCGGGGATTGTACTGCTACAGAGTAATGCCTTTTGGACTTAAAAATGCCGAAGCTACCTATCAGCGCCTCGTCAACAAGATGTTTGCGGAACTAATAGGACGAACTAGGGAGGTTTATGTGGATGACATGCTAGTAAAATCGAGGAAAGCTAACGATCACGTAAGCCACTTGGGCAAGATGTTTCAAGTACTTCGCCAATATGGAATGAAGCTGAATCCTCTAAAGTGCTCATTTGGAGTATCATCAGGAATGTTCTTGGGATTCATCGTCCATGACAGGGGGATCAAAGCAAACCCCAAACAAGTCCGAGCTCTGAGAAATATCAGGATACCTTCCACTCGAAGAGAAATGCAATGCCTAAATGGAAAAGTGGTCGCCCTAAGCAGATTCATCTCTAAAGCGACTGACAAGTGCATCCCTTTCTTCGAAGCTCTAAAGAAAGACAAAGGAAAGTTCGAATGGACTGACGAATGCTTAACAGCCATCCTCAACCTAAATCGAACACCTTCAGAGACCACCGGTACTCTCAACTCCAAACGAAGGCGAAGAGCTATACCTATACCTTGCTGTGTCATCTCATGCTCTGAGCGCCGCTTTGGTGAGAGAAGACAACTGCGCACAGTGGCCTGTATACTTTGTGAGCAAGAGGTTTACGAGGGCAGAAGCCAGATATCCTAAACTTGATAAGCTAGCATACTGTTTACTAATCACGTCACAGAAACTGCGACACTATTTCCAATCCCATTCCATCAGGGTTCTAACCGATCAACCGCTAAGGCAGGTACTCCATCATCCCGACACTTCTGGGCGACTACTTAAATGGTGCATTGTACTGAGTCAATATGATATCACCTACCATCCTCGCACCGCCATCAAGGGACAAACCATGACCGACTTCATTGTCGAATTCACTACCAACAAAGATATGGAGTAATCTGAGATAGCAAAAGACATTAAGTGGAATCTCTTTGTTGATGGAGCATCAAATGAACAAGGCTCAGGGGTAGGTATTGTGATAATCACTCCTAGGGGAAGGAAGCTACATTATGCTCTAAGGTTGGAATTCGCTGCCGCCAACAACGATGCAGAATATGAAGCAGTAATAGCTAGATTAGAACTTTCCTTAGAGATTGGAGTCGGTTCTTTATGTCTTCATAGTGATTCTCAACTTATTGTAAACCAAATACTAGGAGAATTTCAAACTCGAGGAGAACGACTCACAGCATATCTAAAGAAGACCAAGCTGCTACTCGATCAATTGGATCACTATTTAATCAAACACATTCCTCGAGAAGAGAACCAAGATGCCGACGAACTAGCAAAGCAAGCTAGCATGAGAGGTGGCACCATAGCCATCTCAAAGCAACTAACCTCGAGTTTCGAGCAAGTGAATCTGATAGCCGCAATCGAAGAGGAAACTTGGATGACTCTCATCCGAAAATTCTTACAAGATGGCACACTGCCCGATGGGCGTAAAGAAGTCAAGAAAATCTTGAGGAGAGCTTCCCGCTACACAGTACAAGAAGGCATCCTCTATCGGCGCGGCTTCTCTAACCCTTTAGTAAGGTGCGTCGCTGGAAGGGAAGCCAAGGAAATCTTATCCAACATCCATCAAGGAAGCTGCGGAGATCGCACTGGAGGGCAGACTCTGGCAAAGAAAATACTCCGATATGGACATTTTTGGCCCACCTTAAACAAAGACGCCTTGAACTTCGTCAAAAGATGTGACAGATGTCAGAAATTTGCTAAGATTCCTCGACTACCAACAAATGAGATTACTCAAATGACCAGCCCTTGGCCCTTTGCAGTATGGGGAGTTGACTTGATTGGCGAACTGCCAGTGTCCCGAGGTGGAGCCAAATATGC
Organism: Allium cepa; assembly: GCA_030765085.1. Lineage (NCBI taxonomy): Eukaryota > Viridiplantae > Streptophyta > Magnoliopsida > Asparagales > Amaryllidaceae > Allium > Allium cepa. The sequence goes on from CM060931.1 coordinate 311,912,151, forward strand.
TATAGTGGCAGTCGACTATTTCACCAAATGGGTGGAAGCGGAACCTCTAAATAAAATATCCTCGGCAAAAGTTATTAACTTCTTGATCAAAAATGTTCTATGCAGGTACGGGGTTCCACTCAAAATCATATCTGACAATGGACTTCAGTTTGACAGCAAAGAGTTCACCGACTGCTGCCAAAAGTACGGAATTCACAAAAGCTTCTCATCTGTAGCTTACCCCCGGACAAACGGACAAGTCGAAGCTGTCAACAAAATCCTCAAAACTCTAATCAAGAAGAAACTTGAAAAGTCGAAAGGCGCTTGGATGGATGAACTTCCTACGGCACTTTGGGCCTACCGCACATCTTTCAGAACATCAACGGGGCATACTCCTTTCTCTTTGGCATACGGATCGGAGGCCATGCATCTAGTCGAGATTGTAGTGCCATCCCACCGCAGGATCCACTATAACCCAGAAGAGAACGAAGAACTCCTTCACATGTCCTTGGATCTAATTGAAGAGAGAAGAAACGATGCAGCGCTCAAAGCAGCAGCTCACAAGCAAAAAGTGGCAGCGCAATACAACTCCAAAGTCTAGCATCGTAGCTCACAAGAAGGAGATCTTGTCCTCAAACGAATCTTCCCGCACCCCGGTGCACTAGATCCAATCTGGGACGGACCATATGTAATTCATAAAGATCTTCACAACGGAGCTTATATTTTGTCAACAGTGGACGGAGAGGTGTTCCAAAGGGCATGGAACATCCAACACCTTCGTCGATACTTTTCTTAACTTGTACTGCCCATATGAAGTGAATTAACAAAGAGAATCAGTGGACGTAGGCATTTTCATGCCGAACCACTTTAAAAACTTGTCTCTTTTTTAACTTGTTCCTTTATATCTTGGCTGCTTGTTAACTTTATCCTTTTCTGTTGAACAAAATCCTGTGTAATGGCATTTCCATTCAAGACACATCACAACGCGACTTCACCTGGACAAGACCTAACAGGTACTATGCGAATCTATGCCCTCGCCAATGAGACACTTTTGCTCCAGCATCCCTCTGCTGCGGGTTAACTCATTGCTCGCGATCGGCCCTTAATGCCAATTGTAATGAGCCGATTATAAGCCACCGAGAAGGCCGACTATAGCCGAGGCAGCTCATTACGGCATTCGGCTCGCCGGCAACCGTGAACCTACTTTAAGCTCCAACATAAGGTGTGGCCAGCCAGGGGTAGTTCACAGTTGACGATCGGCACCCATGCTAGCCGACCACGGTAAATCGAATAATACCCACGATTACGGGCCATAATGGCCCGGGTAGTTACTGTGCGCGATCTCGGCTCCGAGTGTCTTAAGTACGGCTGTGGTAAAAAAGAGAACTCCCCACGGAGGCGTAAGATGGGTGACAAATGTCTCCAAGACCCACAGCTAGGGAAAGTGACTACAAAACCCGTTCGCCACGAACTTAAGCACATCGCAGGCCTTCCGCGATTGGAAGTTTTACTATTTCTTATATTTCTATTTTGTTTAAAAACTTTCCTCCTATCCTCTATAACGATCCCTAAAATACAGGACACAAAATAGGAGACACTCGCTAATGGGAATAGGAACTCACAACTGGATGATAGGCTACTCAGCCGCATTCCACGTCCAGTCATACAAGACATTCAAAGCAACCGTCTACGACTAAAACATGAAGGGCGGTACTTTCTTCTTTTGTATATAAATACGTAGCTGTAATTTATTCTCACATCACATTAACATTGCAAGATATGAAATTATATTTTAAGCAAGAACTTGACATCAAACACAATTGAATCACTGGAATGTGCACAGCTATATTTCTTACGCAACACACCAAAATAACGATAGCATCCAAATATGACAGAATCAGCTTAAGTTAAAAATTACATGCCAAGAATGAAGTCGTTCGCTACGAATAACATAATTACAGCCTAAAAGTTACATTAATGTTTTGGGAATACCATAGACAGCAATGTCAAGTAAACCAAAAGATATGCAGATCAAGTCAAGGAGTCGGCTGCATCGAAGCTTCACCTCTATCCTACTGGTTCTCCGAGATCTACTTAACCGTAGGATTGGAACTCCCAACATGTTGGCCAGAGGTAGTTGGTGCTTCAGAGGTCCCGCCTGTCCAATTCAAGATACGAATCCATTAAATGAACAATAAGCAATCAAGTTACGAAAAGCTAAAAGGGAAGACTTACCAGCATCTGCTCCTTGATCATCATCCTCTAACTGCACACCTACCTCCTCAGCAGTAAGCAGCCGCATACCCTCCTTCACCGCCGCTTTCTCCTCCTTGGTGAATTGAGCCGTAACCACGTCCATTCTAAAGGCCACGCCACCCTCTTTATCTGCATCGTCCTTAGCCTCCTCTAGGGCCCTGAGATAAATCCTGGCCATGACTTGGGGATAATTGTCCATCCAAGATAAGTTGCCCTGTTTCCAAATACGAAAGTATATATCCTGAAGCATCTCATCCATTATCTCCTCATTCTCCTCAAACTCCCTTATTTGGTCCTCAGAAGACAACAGCTTTGCAGTGGCAGCATCCCTCTCCGATTGGTATCGTGAGCAGTCAGCCTGAAAGGATCGCCTCCATCTCCTCCTTCAGCTTGGTTTGAGCAAGCTCTGCGGCTTCAAGTTTTTCGGATAACTCCTGTACCCGCTCGAGATCCGCTTTCCGAACCTCATCCACCGTTGCAATAGACATATCAATCCGTTCCTTGCAAACAGCCTCCATTTTCCGTAACTCTGCCCTGCTGGCCTCTTCCATGGTTTTCTTTAATTGCCTAGAAGCGGCCTCATATTGAGAGATCTGAATGGCCTGATCAGCGAGTTGTTTGGCCTGGTCGGAAACCATTAACCGCAGTCGAACGTTAGCACTCCCAATTTCTTCTCCAGCCTTGACCAGTCCGGCATGATCCCCCATCAGCTTCCTGGTTTCCTTAGCAACCCGGTCAATGTTTGCCTTAGCTTCGTCCCCCAAGGTTACGACCCGAGTGGTAAGCAAATCAAGGTCCAAAGACTTAGCTTCATCTAGTGCTCTTACCATAGGATTACGAGGGAGAAGGTGCTCACCGGTAGCCTCATCAAAGGTAATATCACAAGAACCCGGATTCAGATCCGGATGACCCGCAAACGGATTACGAGCCAAGCCGGGATGATCTATCTGGGTAACGGTAGGATTTTCGGACGGGTGCGGAGAAGGTATAAACTCAGTATTCTCCTCCGTGGTATCCTGAAGAGGCTGAGTTGGGGGCTGAGGACTAGGTGAAGATTTAAACAAGGAGCGACTCCTCTTCTTCTTTTGGATATCCTCTTCGATAACACCAAGAAGAGGACGGTAGCCGACTACGTCTCCAGGGCGGTTAGTCGGAGGCTTTGGTTTAGTAGAAGCCTTAAGAAGTTTGTATTGTTCAAGACGGTGCCAAACATCTGATGTCTTGGCCACCTTACCCGCTTCTGTGATAAAAACCAAGTGTTACAAGCATACATTGAGCTATAATTCGAGAAATATATCAAGTTAAGAAGAGTAAAGAGACGCTTTTGTTATACAAACCCTGCGGAGGAGTAGGATATTGCAATAAGTCCTGGATTTCATTCCAGGACGGGAGCTGACCATAAAATATTCCTAAATCCTTATCATAAATGGAGTCGGCAGGAGTCAAAAATTCACCTTGAATCGCAGGAATTGCCTTAGCTGAAACGCTCTTAGAAGATGAATCGGCGCCGGTCCCGGCCTTGTCATTTTTTTTAGGCTTCTCCACTAAAGCTGATCCTTCCTCCAACCCTTCAAAAGCTAGGTGGAAAGCGTCATATGTCCACTCCTGGATCACACCTGCATGCTCAGAAGACAAAGCCCTAGTGCCATCACCACTCTGTCCGTCGCCGCCATCACCGCTACGACCATCACCATCACCTTCTCCACCACTTCCACTCTCTGCCTTACCTCCTTCATCCTCGCCTCTTTCCTCCTCCACATCTTCCTCCTCCAGGACATCTGGACATGTGCTGGGGGAATGTCCATTGGACTTCTTAAGTTTATTCCACCTGGCAATTGGATGTTTCGAGAAGGGTTTCCTTTTGCTGCTCTTCTCCTTAGCCCCTCCTTTAGATTTGACGTCCCTCTTCTCAGCTATGTCTCTTTGCTTAACCATAGACTGGCGTGGCAGAATCAAGTTGTGCCCCAAAAGAATAGCATTCCTAATCAAATAAGAAGCTACCATCTCCTTTTCAAGAATGGATTCTATTTCCTCAGCCATTCGAACCAAATGATCATTCTCTACAACTGCAAAGCCACCTGTCGCTAGCAAGAAACAAAGCACATAAGGAGGAGCATTGCAGTCAGAACGGAAATTATAAATAAGAGTCAACTTACAGGCAGAGGTGAAGCGGTGGAAAGAGACAGAGTCATCTCTGACAAAGAACCATTCCTTCTTGAACGTGCTAAATTTTGAATATAAGTCGAGGACTGCCTTGAAAGACATGGCCGATTCTAAGCTGATATATGGAGACCCTTTCTTGTAGCCTCTCAAGTTATACAGGTACCGGATCTTCCGGTTGGAAGGGGGACGCCCGTATTTTCTCTGGAAAGTAATGAATAAACTCACCAAGATGGCATAGGAGTTAGGCTGAAGCTGGAAAGGGGCCACCTTCAAGTATGTGATGAAGCTGACTATCCAAGCGTTGATCGGAGGAATGGCTCCGCACATGCAATGATACCTACTATAAGCAAAATATCCTTCAGGGAGGTTATATGGCATCACTGCTTTCCCTGGCAACATCATATGCACTCTGTCAATCCCAAAGGATTTAGATATAACGTCAAGCTGCTCGTCTTTGAGGGAGCTGGGAAAGCAGTCAGGCGGTGAATTCAAAAGCTCCTGAGGACCGTACCCATCTACTAATGATCTCGGGGATTGTCCATGTCGTTCTGGCTCTGACTGAACTGGGGGCACTATGGAGGACTCCCCTTTGTCCTTGGTTTTCTTCTTGTCAGAACGAGTTTCTACTTTATGAGACATTATCTGCAACAATAAAAAACACATCGTTAGAACAAGGGATGTTGACAAACAAGTAACTACGGCCTGGGATCTCATTCGTGATTCAAAACATAAAAGCTCAGTCGGTAGTTCGAGGCCAGAGTCCATTCGACACTCGTACTCCATAAGTGCATTCGGTAGTTCGGGGCCAAGGTCCATTCGGCATTCGTACTCCTCAAGTGCATTCGGTAGTTCAAGGCCAGAGTCCATTCGGCACTCGTACTCCCCAAGTGCATTCGGTAGTTCGAGGCGAAAGGCCACTCGGCACTCATACTCCCCGGACTCATTCGGTAGTTCAAGCATAAAGTATACTCGGCAGAAGAAAACCTCACCTGATCCGGCAGTCAAGTCTGGTTCGGTACTTGATTGATTCAGCTATTTCAAACGATGAAGGACGACGGAGGCATGAAGCCCATACTTATAGACAAGCATAGGATGACCGGACCAACCGGTTCGGCATTTGGGCCGAATGAAAGTATCCAAATTAACGTCATAAACATAGGAATCATGGCAAGTCAGAAAACAGGCGAGAAAGAGGATTGATCAAAAACAAAGCGCGGCATATGCCCCACTTTGGGGGGCAAATGTTGGGAGTATTTTCACCCAGGAGATTTCATGACCAAGAAGCACCAGCTTCATCCGGGTTCACCCAATCCATCCGGTACCTAAGTTTGATTCGGTATCCATACCACTATCGAACCATATTCACAGCCATGGAGGACCGAAACAACTCATTTCCAAAGCCTAGCCGAACCAAGTACAAACTACCGAACCAATCCCCCACCACCGGACTAGATCACCTACTCCCACTACCGAATCAAGGCCCTACCAAAACCACTCCAACCACCACCGGTACAATGCTACCGGATCAAGGCAAAGAAGGCACCACCAAACCAAGATAAGGGAGGCACCACCGAACCAAGACTACCGGATCAGAACTCAACCCACCTACCACCGGTCCAATCAACGCTCCACCAACTACCGAACCAAAGCACTACCGAACCAACATTGCCAGGCCAGATCACGTCAGCCCAGGCCCACCAGCAGCTATATACATCCAAGACCCCTACCCTCGGCCTCACTCCATAAATAGAGGGGTAGGGGTATAACAATGTAGACAAGTTTGAGAGCTCAAGCACGGACAGAACTTTCAAACAACTTTCATACACTTGTAATCAAAGCTTTGTACTTGTAATCTGAACAGTGAAAGAGAATACATATAACTGGATGTAGGCACATTATGGCCGAACCACTATAAATCTGCATGTCTTTTACAGTTTAGTCCCTGCTTTTTACATATTTGCATAAATCACCCAAATCACTAAGAACAACATAAAATCGACTAAATCATACGACTTGGAGGTGTTTGCCCATTTTTTGTGCAAACATATTCTATTTTATAGTTACTATCTACAGTAATAAGTTTAGTATAATATTCCATATTGCACGATCTTATAGCACAGTGACTTTCACAAATGGTAGCCTTTTTGCTACTATTGCTGGGAGAAAGGACATATTGGTATGGACTGTAAGGCAAGAGGAAAGAAGTGCTACAGCTACAACAAGTTTTCGAATATTATAGAGGACTATCCATAACTACCTGGGAAAAAAGCGGATGTATTTGCTTAGCTTTGGGCACTTTCCTAGCTTTATCAAGTGCTCCATTAATGAAGGAGACGGGGAAATGCATCTTTATACATGGTATATTATCTATTTCCAATATACTTGTACATGTTTTATTCGATATCGGGGATTCATATTCCTTTATATCTAGTGATATATTAAATAGATTAGGATCGACACCCAAAATAGTTAACCCACCTCTGATTGTAATGAACCATATTAGAGGCCCCACTAGCCCGTGTATGATTTGTCATTGTTTAGTCTTATCGAGTTATGGATGCTCTTTGTTTATGATTGCTTTGTTTCGAATTTCACTAGTTTTATGACTATCTTAGGATGGACTGGCTAAGGAATTATGCAATTGTAGTGGATTGTGAGAAGCTACCGATGACAGTCGAGTTGTGTAGGGGCGGACGGTAGTGATTGGCTACTGTCGGAGAATGGGCTCATGGTTAGCTTTCAATATTCACTCAAGGTTCCATAGGATGGGTTGTCATCTTTGCATATCATTAGAGAGCATGTAGATGTGTTTGAGAAGGTGACCATTACCATCACATAGAGAGATTAAGTTTTGTATAGAGTTAGTAAAGAATGCCAGACCAATATTTGTGCCTTTAAGGAGTATGGAACCCAAGAGCAAAAGGAGTGGGAGGTGCAAGTAAATGACCCATTGAAGAGAAGGTTCATTCGTAGGAGCATATCTGAGCGGGGTGCACCCATAGTATTCACCACTAAGATGAATGGCTCTTTGAGGTTGTTTGTAGATTACTGTTAGCTGAATGTGGTGATGAAGAAGAAAAATTATCCATTCTCATGTACAGATGACTTATTCGATCGGCTCCAAGGTGGGAAGGTGTTCTCTCAATTGGGTATGATGATGTGATTTCACTAGTTTAGTGTAGCGAAGGATAGTGTTTCAATAACTATGTTTCATATGCCATCTGGTTTTTACGAGTGGTTGATTATGCCATTTGGGCTAACTAATGCTCCAAAATACTTAGTTAATCTCATGAACAACGTCTTTAGGGGATAGCTAAACAAATTCTTTTGTGTTCATGGATAATATTTTGATTTATTCTATGATAGTGGAGGAGCACGAAACACACATGAGGATGGTACTTAAAGTGTTGACGAGACACACGTTGAAAGAATTTTTTTTGAACTGTCACTTCTAGAGAAGGGAAGTGAGGTTCTTGGGTCATGTCATCTTTAACTAGGACATCGAGTAGATCCTGCCAAGGTAGCATTAGTTAAAGATTGGAGCCAACCCAAGAATGCTATAGATGTAAAGATTTTCCTAGGATTAGTGGGATATTATAGATATTTTATCAAGAACTTCTCAAAGGTAGTAGCATAGTTGACCAATTAACAAAAAGAATCTGGCTTTTGTTTGGGATACGAAGTGTAAGCATGCATTTGTCAGCCTGAAGGAGAGGTTCACAAATGCACCGACATTAACCATTTTGAGCGGAAATGAGGAGCTAACAGTATACACACATATGTGGTACTTGATTAGGCGCAGTATTGACGTAGAATGGAAAAGTTATCGCCTATGCTAGTGGACAACTGAAGCTGCATGAGAGTAAGTACACAACTTATGATTTTGAGTTGGTGGTGAAAGTGTTTGTTTTGAAGATTTGGAGGCATTACTGATTAGGAGAAAGGTTTGAGCTATTCATGGATCACAAATCCTTAAGGTACCTTTTCTCCCTGACGGATTTCAACCTTTTCCAGCAGCGATGGCTAGAATTCTTGGCTTCCTACAACTTTAACATTTCCTATACACCAAGTAAAGGATATGTAATTGCCAATGCATTAAGTAGAAGACATGCCAGTTTAAGAGTGATGTTCCTAGAGTGTAAGCAGTTGGAGTATATTGTCAGCTATGAGTTTAGGACTCATTGCAAGTTAGAGCCAGAGAAGCTGGCAAGTTTGACAATCATACCTACTTTGATTAAGAAGATCGGTACTAGTCAGAGGTAAGATGCTAGACTAGCAGAGATCATAGCGAAAATAGAAGAAGTAGAGTTTTATGATATGAAGCAATACGGACTCGATTGAGAAGGTCCCGTAAGGGTAGGAGATTATTTGTCCCCGATGTTAAGGGATTCTGAAATAATGTTCTACAAGAAGGCCACCCTCCAGGTTGACTATACATCTTGGCAGCGTACCATGGTATGAAGCAGATCTGTTATTAGGAGAGGATGAAGAAGGATATCAGGACATTCATCTCATAATGGATGAACCCCCGGTTGGTGAAGGAAGAGCAGAGAAAGCCAAGTGGATTACTACAACTCATTGAAGTTCCTAAGTGGAAGTAAAATGGGATACTGATGGATTTCTTCAATGGATTGATGTGGATCAAAAGAGGGTGCAATAGCATTTCGATCATAGTCAAAAGATTGATGAAAAGTTCCTGGTTCATACCTATTAAGTCTACTAAAACAACATCCAAATTGGCCAAGTTGTATGTAAAGTGGATAGTTCGATTTTATAGTATGCAGAAAAGCATTGTAAGCAATTGAGACCCGTCGTTTACTGGGGATTTTGGAAGAGCTTACAAGAGGCATTGTGTATCGAGTTGCATCTCAATACAGCTCATCACCCACAAATGGAAGGGTGGACCAAGAGAGTGAATCGTATGTTGGAGGATCTCTTGCGAGCTTGCATTCTCAATTATGGAGGTTCGTAGGATGATCGCTTGCATGTTCTTGAATTCACATGTAACAACGCTATCATTTTAGTATTTGGCACCATATAAAGCATTGAATGGCCAACTGTGTGACACTCCTTTATGTTGGTGGGTAATAGAAAAGAAACTGGAACTTAGGCCAAACATGTTTAGAGAAATCTCATAGAAGATAAAGATTATTCAATAACGAATGAAAGTTGCTAAGGATAGATAAAAGAGTACGCTGATAGAAGACGTAGGTATTTGGAATTTTCTATTGGTGATATGGTGTTTGTGAAGATTTCTCTTTTGAAAAATGTTATTTGATATGGTAGCAAGGGAAATTGGTGCTAAGATTCATAGTTCATTTCCAAAAGCCGAGAGGATTGGGAACCTAGCATATATGGTCAACTTATCCAAAAGATGATGGGTGTGCACAATGTCTTCCATGTTTCTTATTTGTGGAATTTTTTGCACAACTCAAGCATGAAAATTTCTCAGGATCAACTTGATGACATCAAGATTGAACCAGAATCTTTGAGACCTCACAGGCCTATTTATGTTTTCAAATGTGATACAAAATAGCTTAATTGGAAGACGGTGGGGTAAGTGAAGGTTCGGTAGGGAGAAACTGAAGGCGGTTGCATGTAGGAAACTAAGGAGAGCATGATTGCCACATACCAAAGCTTTTTGCATGGCACGACCTACTGTTTATCATATTTACTTTCACCTTTGATATCATATGGGTTAGAGTTGTATCTCGCTTGTTAAGATAGGCTTTTCTATACTATGGGTTGTACGATTGCTTGTTTGATATGTATGATGGTTACATATGATTATCAGGCATGCGCAGTAACTATGTTTGACTTATTTAGGGATTTCAGGGGTGAAATTCCCAAAGGGATGAGAGCGTAATGACCCATATTTTACGTATCAAAGCATTGCAAATATGTGAGGTTGTTGACTTTTAAATTTTGGAAGACTCCCAGGGACATTTTCCACATCCATGAATTTTTTCGACTATCTATGTGACCATTTGACCTTGAAGATCTTGTTTGGACTATAAATTTTGTTAAGAGCCAAATAAGGGTCTTAAACCACTTATGTTGCTTTATGATGATGGTTTCCATTTTATAGAATAGTCACAAAGGATAACAAACTTACCAATTGAAAGTTATAGCTATTTTAAGTTTTTGCTGCTGCTAGCCTACATTACTGGGTAATTAACAAAGGCCATACTTAGATCCACTAACCTATCTCAAAAATTGTACTGAAGGGAGGCTGTAGGGGTAGAAAAAAGTCATTTCCATCTTCCATAAAATAGCTCTAGATCTCCATTATCCCTGATATCATCAAAAAGCCTATCTTTTCCATACTAATCTTAACCAACTCATCATACAATGGGGTTAGCATAGTGGAATTTGAGATTATCAATTTGCCTGATTGCATTACACTTTCTTGCTGTCCACTACAGATCTAAGGGGAGAAATTGATATTTTAGGTACTTGGTGGGCGGTTCTTAGTCTCCACTCTACTAAGCAGATTTATGTAGTTAAAAAGGATGTTTTAACATGATTTTGACCCTAAACTGTTTTCTAACCTTAATCACATTTTCCTAAATGTTTATGGCTAATATATAAAGGTTTTACGATGTTTTTTAAGTGGTTTTCAATTCATTTTGATCATACTGACATATTACTGTAAATGCTAGATCAAGAGAAGAATTTGCTTGATAATCATGTTTGTATGGATTACATATGTGTATGGATGTATGTAGGTGATATTTCATGTTTGTGTATTGTACTTTGATATGGTTTGCTATTACTTTTAGGTAGTAAGGAAATGAGTTGCTGAATTGTCAAATTAAAGGAAAAGGATCGTTGGAATTGGATAAAAATTGGAGGAGTGGCTATGAAACATAAGGGATACCTATGTTAGAAATTGCACCAAAATCTGGTCGGTAGAAAGCTCTAGCGGTGAGAGGTTTTTAGCCTACGATGAGAGGTTTTTTGTCACGTTGAAATCGCTGGAATTGGATAAAATTAGAGGAGGCATTCTAGAGAATAAGGGGAGCCTATTTTTCAAATTGCATCAAAATCTTGTTGTAGAAAGCATCGACGAATGAGGTTTTTAGCCAACGACTAAGGTATTTTGGTCAAGAAGAAATTATTAGAATTGCATGAAACTTGAAGGAGGGGCTGTGGAGAATAAGAGGAGCCTATATTTCAAATTGCACCAAATCCGGTATGTAGAAATCTCCGACGACGAGAGGTTATTGGCCTATGATCATATTTTTTGGGTAAAGCATAAATTGTTGGAATTGGATGAAACTTTGAAGGGATCTAAAGCTTGATGGGAGTCTATGTTTCAAATTGCATCAAAATTAGGTTAGTAGAAAGCTCTGGCTACGAGATGTTTTTGGTCGCCGACGAGAGGTTTTTGCTAAAACAAAAATTGTTTAAATTGGATGAAACTTGTCGAAAGGGCTTTAGAGCATAAAGGATCTTACGTTTCAAGTCACATCAAAATCTGGTCGGTAGAATCTTTGGTGATAAGTGGTCTAGTGGTTGGCGACAAGTGGTTTTTGCTCGGTAGAAATCAATACAGTGGCACTTTACTTTAGGGCTTGGCAAAGGAATGGAGTTAGATTTCATTGACGATGGCTCGATGTTTAAAGGTGTCATGAGAATGGTTGTCCACAAAGGGCAGGTTCTGAGAAGGGTGACCCGTCGATAGAGCTTTGAATGGTTCTATCATGGAATAAAGGATTATGGAATGATTCCTCAAGGATAATGAAACTAGATGAGCGAAGGAAATGGCTTTGACATGCGTGCTAAAGGATCGTTGATACCCGGAGTGTTCTCTAATGCGTTTGAAATAATGGGCATTATGAGTGCACTCATGGATACTTTGAATGTGTGACGACCGCTCTATATCATCGACTACAAATAGTGTATATATATATTGTGTTGTGGTCATGCTGGTCGGTATAGGACGATCATCAGGGATGAAATAAGCAGATGCAGCATATAAACGATCATATCACACAACATATGGATAAAATGCAATATCACAAATATAACAAAAGATACAGTAATAACTATGTTAACAAATCATCATTAGAGTATAGAGCCATAGAGTTTTACATTAAATATAGTATAATTTATACAACAAGAGTAAACTCTAATATACTGCTTCAATAGATAGAAATAAGCAAGCATTACCACGGGCTCCGTAGTGTTGCTCAGTAGAAAAGTGGAAAAATCCATATATGTATATAATATGAGATATCTCCATCCAGCTCATCCTTCGAACAACTATTGTGTTATTAAAACCAGTTACCTACCTTACTCATTTATGAGTACACATGATAATAAGAAGTAAAGCAAAAAACCTCGAGTCAGGCAATAGTTTGTCGTGAGTGGTAAATAAATCTCAAAATGTATAGGTAAGTATGGTAAGGAATAAGAATACACGAATCGTATTATTTCTATATATGCAACTAATGAGTTAGCATATAACACTATAATATGCTACTCTACAATATTATAAAGATAAAATCCAACATACAATAGTGGATGTCCAAATACCCATATCTCCTGTACCTACTCTCATGATATCCTCGAGTGATAATCCATAAAATAAAGCAACCATAGCATCCATCAAACAAGACTGACTATCACTCATCCTTGTGCTATGAATATATGACAACTCGTATGGCCTCTTTACTACCAAAGATTAACGAAAATCCGATTCTCTATTGTACTCTCGTATCTCACAGTCCAAAGCTAGATACGTGTCTTATAGCCCAAAACTGGGCATTAGACCCAAAGCCGTAGGTCCAAGGTATACATATTCTCACTATAATCCACAGGCATCCCACTTATAATACCCTTGCTTCGAGTACAGCAGTAAAACACTTCGAGCATTAATGATTCCTTACAACATGAACCCTAGCCCTCTTTTGTACCAAATGGATATCAAGCCTTTCTTGTTCAATCAAGTTTTCATTATTCATGAGAAACCCTTCCATATTTCCCGATCCTATAGCTCCCTCCTTTACGAGCCGCCGTCTTTGGAATTTACATCCAACACGAGACAACATCCAAAGATTCAAGCTTTTGATCATGATGTTACATCGTCATCTAACTAATACAAACAAGCTACCACCTTCAGCATGATCTACAAAACCTCAGCAATAGTCCCTAGAAGTTCCACCTTCATTCCATTCACCGTGATAACTTGAAACCGGGTCATAGGCATAACCCAGTGTAGAGTTATACACTTAACCACATAAAAGCTCTGACTTCTTCCATATCTTTAGTACCCTTCTTAAAGTACCTTGGAACCCAACAAATCCCTCCTTAAAACGTCGCCCCCAATCAAAAGCCCCATCTTCTGGTTCTAGAGATCACTCTATAGTACCCTTAACCCTTAGCTAAATCTCTTTCATTCTTGCAATGGAAAATCCCTATTGGACATGCTCCTTCCATCCACCAAGTCAATAAGTGCACAAAAATTAGCATCATAACTTGGTTTCGAGCTATACCGATAGCTCGATGCCAAGTTATGACTTTAACTCTTATAAATTTGCAAGTTATCATGTAGCTCTGCCATACTCTTGAGCCTATCTGCTAAGTTTCATCCAATTCAGACAAACTTTGTCTCTGATTTGCTCAATTCCTCGACCTACCTCCCTATGCGTTCACAACACTAGTACCAAAGCATAACATCCAATCATAGCATAACAAACAATTTCATCCATTCCTACATGCAATTCATAGGAGTAAGATAAACAATTTAATCACAATCATAGGTCTACATATAATCGTGAATATATGAATATGAATAAGATGAATTCTAACTCAATTAGGTCATATGCATAGCTAACATGTAATTAGGGTTTTCGAAATGATTTTACTATCATAATCATGTTAAATCATGCAATTCTACCACTTGAACTTGCATAGGATAGTGAGAAGGCATAAACCACTCTCTAATTACCAAAATCACCCAATACGAATGTAGAGCTAATATGGACAGTGATGAAATCCACTTCACATCAAGCTAATTGATGATCTCTATCCTCTAATTGATCATCTAACCACCAAAAAACCATCTAGTTGGATTGAGAGAGAAACTTGAATGAATTAGAATGTATGTAGGGCTAATTAGGGTTAGATTTGTCATCCAGGTTTTTTCACCCAGCAGGATCCAAAAGAAAATGGAGCAACATCATGGAGTCAGAATAACTCAGAAGTCAACCAAAAGAATTAGAATAACAGACTAAAAAAGCCAAGGTGAAAGAATGACAAATCTATTAAGGACATGGATCTCTAGTGATCCATGGGGATGGTTCATTGTTCAACCAAATCTCTTGCATCATGATCCAATCTATATTGCTGAAATGATGACTAAATTTGACGAGATTTCGAGTTAGCTAAACCAAGAGATAAGCATCTATCCAGTCTAGTCATTAGCTAAATACAACTAGCAAGTAAATCATCATCAAAATGACGCAGTGTGCAACAAAATTACATGAACAACGTCGACACAAGACAACAATGAAAGTTCAAAAGCCAAACTCCAAAAACATGAGAAGCGATCCATAGTGAACATGGTATAAGTGCGACCGTAACCAGATTGAAGAAGAAAATGAGGCCAAGGAATTAGCTTGCACTCGAGCTAGTGCTATGGATTGCTAGCAATCCATATACCATGGATCGACTCGAGTCGTGAGCTAAGCTCTATTGAATGCTTCTGTGTCCATCTACAAGCAATTGGCAAACAGGCTCGGCCCAGTAGCTCTCCAGTCTTTATAAATACCATCCTATCTGCGACATAAACGGGATCCTCCGGACTGGATGCTGAAACTTTTCTGGAAGCTTTCTTCACTCTTCACCTCCCTCGTAACAATCTCTAAAGTAGTTCACGTGATTCTCCCATGGATGCCAACCTTAGAGATTCAGTCTAGCTAAGGATAATCAAGAACTTTGTAATCAAACACTTATTGTAATAGCAATCAGTCTGTAAAAGAAATTATAAAGTGGATGTAGGCTTCGTCAACAGCTAAACTATTGTAAAAATCTTCTTGTCATCTTTATCATACTCCTTTTTTCCATATCTATTATTTTATTATCGCACTGGTGCTTTCACATTCAAACCAGGGTGTTGATCCATTTTTTGGTTAATATTATGGTGCTTTCACTGAGAACCGAACTCAGGGTTCAAATCTAGACATCTTCTTTGGATTGGATAGGTCTCGAAGTTATATCCTCAATCTTTGCTTGAAAAATCTACCGTTTGGAATCGATGGCTCCTGGAAGAAGGAGAACTGCCTATAGAAGGTCCATAGGGGCATTACTAGCTGGAAAAGAAGTTAATCCTTGACAAACTGAAGTAAGTTGTGCTAACTTGGGAAATCTAGCCCTACCATCCTCCAGTCAGCACGAAGTCGTTACTAGGGATAAGTTGAATAAGATGGTTGATGTGATCAACCAAAAAATGGAAATTAGCCAGATGGCTCTAATAGATAAGCTTATTGCTCTCTTAGCCTTACAGTCAAATACTACTCCAAGTACTATACCTGAACCCGTGATTGTTATACAACAAGAAAATTCTTCCATTTTTGGTCTTGATAGAAGAAACGAAAATCAGCAGCAAAAAGGGTAACAGCAGGAACCGTGGGACTCAACATGGAAGGAAACATGAGTGCCCTGCTTGCCGCAATGCAACCAATTCTTAACTTGAATCAAGAGATAAATACCTCGCATAAAGATATAACTGTGGACCTCGCCGACTCAAAAGATGGAAAACAAGACAACCAGTTGGAAGAAAATATCAACGCATTCGATGATGCTAGGAACATCCAAACTACCCCAATATGGCCAACTACAAGCCAACAGAATCCTACGGGAGTTTCTCTCCTAAAGACAAAAGACCATAGGCATCAACCCACTCGCCAAGACCATTTGCAAAGCCAAATACTTAATGTAATGATTAAGTGCCACCCCTAGGATTGTCGGACATCAGAGGCATACATAGTAGACATGGTCAAACGATTGATGGAAGAGAGTAAAAATATAAGCGATGATGAATGAGGATCTGCACCAAGTCGGACACCCTTTACCGATGAATCTTAAATGAGAAGTCAAAAAAATTCACAATGCCAACTATTATATCTTATGTTGGGACAAAGGACCCAAAACCCCGTTTGTACAAGTACAGTTGGTACATGGATGGAGCTAATGCCTCTGAAGTTGTTTGGTGTAGGTGTTCTCCTATCTTTCTAGAAGGAATTGCAACGATGTGATTCACTAAGCTTCCACCAAGATCAATCTCTACCTTTGACCGATTTGCAACAAGATTCCTTGATTAGTTTAGGCTCCATACCGCATAACCAAAAGATGTCATGTCCCTATCTAGATTGTTCCAGGGACGCAACAGATCGCTGAAATCCTTCGTGAACCAATGCAATACCACAGTGATGGAAGCAAGCAACCCTACTGAAGACATGGTTTTTGTGGCATTAGTCGTTCCATTCACCTAGATACCTAATTAGGAAAGTGGATTAAGATGAAGAAACCCACCACAAGAAAGACTTTAACCGTAAAGCAAGTCAATACTTAAGGTTGTAGGAAGCGCATAAGCTGTAAAGGAAGTCTACTAGTGTGCAACCAATGAACATCAAGAGTGATGTTGCAATGAATCAAAACACACACGCTTCTCAAATTGCTAAAGGAATCACATGGAAAGATGGAAATCAAAAGATGAAAAATCAAAACACCAATGAGAGAAATGGCAATGGTAATAATAAGAGGCTTAAAGGATTTATGCCTGAAGATTACACTCCCTAAATGACACCCTGGAAAATATTTTTCTCACAACATAGGGGACTGAGAATACAAAATACCCACTAGAAAGGAACTAACTAAGAAACAAAAGTGTTCAGGGAAATTCTGCTGCTTCTATGAGACTCACGGCCATAGTACAAACGAATGCCACCATCTAAAGAATCTCATTAAGGTGTTGATCCAGGAAAACAAACTCCAGTAGTACGTGAGGAAGTCAGAGAGCCCTGATCAACCCATGGCTCCCAAGCCTCCTAAAGAACGAAGGAATCAAGTTGGAACCAGTGAAGAAGGATCAAAATGAACTGACCAAAGGCTTATTGTTGGAACAATACTTGGGTGGCCGCACCCGCGCAAAGAAGTTAGGGAGAGATGGATTGGTATGCAAGTTCGTTGAAGCATGCTCTAAGGGGATCATGTCTCGCAATAGAAGATGAAACTCCAGCCAAGTTGTAGAAAGTTTTAGGTGACGACATAGTTTTCTAAAATCGGGACACCGAAGGGATGGAAGCTTTGTCTCTCGATCCAATGGTGGTGATGCTGGGAATCGGTCTTGCCGTGGTTCGACAAGTGTTGGTCGACAGAGGTAGTTCTATTAATATACTTTTCAAATGTACTTTTGATCAAATGAAGAATGGCATGAAAAGCATGTCCGCATGCAAAAAAAGCAAAGGGTTTATGGATGAACCTAGGCAACTTGTGAGGATGATCGACTTGCTAGTGGAACCCGGAGAGAACGATCTAAGAGTCACCCTCATTTAGATTTTTGTGATCGTGGACGAAATGTCCGCATATAACGCCTCCTTAGGATGGCCCGCACTAGCAAATTTTAGAATAGCACTAGCTCAATGGTGCTTAACCATGAAGTTCCCTACTGCAAACGGAAGCGGGGTGGTGAAAGAAGATCAATATACCACCGGGGAATGCTACATTACAGAATTACGTGAATCGAAAGGAAAAGGGGAAGGATGTAGGAAGAACTCTCCCCATTCGTGAACCCACTGAATAGCAACTATAGTGCCACCCCTGGCTTGGGGTCCATAACCGATTCAACCAGGCTTTGGACCCTAGAAAGAAGAGTTCAAGGGAGGATCGGGCAACACATACAAAACCGACGATGTTTGTCCTAGTTGATATGGATGACCTAATGTAGGTCTTAAAAATTGGATCGCACCTTGGAACAAGATGCGGTTAGAACTTACTAATTTTCTTTGCACAAACTTGGATGTGTTCGCTTGGATACGCTCCGATATGTGTGGGGTATCACCAGAGATTGATTGTTATGCGGTCAATGTTGACCCCGAATTCACACCAGTAAAGCAAAAAAGGTGCAGCTTTGGCCCTCAACTGTCTAAGGCGTTGAGAGAAGAGGTAGACAAACTAATGGCCAATGGTTTCATCCACAATGCAACTTGCTTTGAATGGATACCTAACCCGGTTTTAGTCAAAAAGTCCAATGGAAAATGGCGAACTTGCATTGAATATTCAGACCAAAACAAAGCTTGCCCAAAAGATAGCTTCCACCTGCCTAGGATCGATTAGCTTGTGGATGGGACAGCGGGACATGAATCCCTATCATTCACGGATTCATACTCGGGCTATAGCCAGATCTTGATGCACAAGCTTGATCAAGAGAACACCAGCTTCATCAATGATCTAGGACTATACTGCTACTAGATAATGTCATTTAGCTTAAAAAAGGCCAAGGCAACATACTAAAGATTGGCGAATACTATGTTCAAATGCCAAATTGGAAAAAATATGGAAGTTTACATGGATGGCATGTTAATCAAATCACAAGTAGCAACCAATCATCTAGAAGACCTCACTGAAATTTTAAAAATACTCTAAAAGTATGGAATGAAACTCAAACCCACTCAAGTGTCACTTCGGAGTGGCCTTTGGAAAATTCTTATGGTTTATAGTAAGAGCTGGAGCAATCGAAGCCAATCCAGAACAAATGATGGCATTGCGAGAAGTCCAAACAATAAAAAATAAAAAGGAACTGTAAAGCCTAAATGGAAATTAATAACACTAAGTCGATTTATATCGAAAAATATCAACAAGTGTATGTTATTCTTTGATGCACCGAAGAAAGGAAAGAAAAACTTCAAATGGAGTGAAGCTTGTTAAGTAGCATTTGAGGAACTGCTGCGGCACATGAAAGCTCCGTCAATCCTATCAAACCCTATGGAGGGAGAAGGCCTATTCATTTACTTAACAGTATCGCCTCATGCATTAAGCGCCGCTTTTATGTGTAAGGAAACAAAAATCCAATGACCCATGTAATACATTAGCAAGCGACTTACCGAAGACGAGAAAAAATATCAAAAATTGCAAAAGCTAGCGTATTGCCTCTTGATCGCATCTAGGAAGTTATGGTCGTACTTTCAGGCACATCCACTCAAATTATTGACAGATCTCCCTTGAAGCAAGTGTTTTATCGACCCGAAACTTCCGGACGACTTCTCAAGTGGAATATAGAACTGAGTCAATATGATATCACATACCATCCAAGGAAGGCCATCAATGGGCAAGCGCTAGCAGATTTCATCATCGAATTTACTATGAGGGATGACGAGGAAGAAAATCTATTGGAAGCGGAAACAAAATGTAGGCCTTTTGTTGATGGAGCATCCAATAACCTTTGTTGGGTTTGAAACCCCCGAGGGATGAGCCATTTGCTACAGTTTACGCTTGGAATTACTGAGAAAAATAATGAAGCAGAATACGAGTCATTGATAGTGGGACTAAAAGTCATGAAAGAGCTAAAAATAAATCGTTCACATCTACAGCGACTCCCAGATAGTCATCTGCTATGGCAAATGGGGACTATCAGGCATAGAGGGAAAACCTCACTCCATATCTATCTAAAGTGCAAGGGTTGCTAAATGACATAGAACATCATTATAACCCACATTCCACGGAAGCAAAACAAAGCAGACTATTTGCTAAACTAGAAAGCTCTGGCGAAGCTCGGTCATTAGAGTTAGTCCCAGTTGAAGCTCTAACCACCCCGAGCATAAACGAAAAGGATGTCGACTAAATCCTTAAGATCGCCACCAAATCGGAGACGTAGATGACGCTGATAAAGGATTATTTACTTACCGGGACCCTTCTGACTGACCGAAATCAACGGAAAATGCTTCTCTAAAAGGCCCACGATTCGTGATACAAGAGAGAACACTCTATCGAAGGGGATTCTTAACCCCCCTTCTTAGATGTATGTTCGACGATGAAGCCCGAGGGATCCTAAAAGAAGTGCATGAAGGCGAATGCAAAGAACTACCCACAAAGCGATGACCGGCCACACCCCATTCGCTCTGGCACGTGGCTTAGAAGCAACGGTTCTTGTTGAGTTAGAAGTTCCCTCGCACCAAAGGCAAATTTTTAATCAAAAGCCAAACAAGCAGCTCCTACTCAAATCACTAGATATGATTGATGAAAGAAGGGAAGAAGTCGAGTTGAGAACCGTTGCCCACCAAAAAAGGTCGCATGATACTTCAACTCCAAAGTTCACAGCCAAACTTTCAAAGTGGCAGATCTCATACTCAATCGAGTCTACCCTATCTCAAGGGCCTTCGGACCAAACTGGGAAGGACAATACGTCATTAATTAAAAGCTAAGGGAAAGCTAACAACCGTGGACGAAATCCAAATTTTCAGGGCATGGAATAGTGAATTGCTCTGTCGTTACTTCATCTGAAAACTACCTTATTAATGTGCACGTAAATGTGCATATTTTTACCACCATATTTATTCTATTTAAATTAAATAAATGATCATATTGGGTATTTTAACTTATTTTAACCAAAATTCATTTTAATTCCAAATTTTCACATATTCATCTTCATATAGGGGCAAAACGGTCATTTAAGTGCATATATTTCTTTGAGAAAAATTGATTGGAAATTTATATATATTTTTGTAGGAAAATGGTCTCAAATAGGAGTGGTTTCATGAAGAAATATGCATGCACAAAGAATATAAAGGAATGAAGATGGAAATAATTCAAAGTGAAGATCATGGAGGACCCCACCTACCCACCTACCTTAATGTACAAATTAAAGGCTAATGCACATGCTTTTGGACTTAATGGCTTCATGTACACTTAATGGGGGATTAAGACATGTTAATGATTACTTGGCCTCCACACTTCCTAAGGGGCATTTTGGGCATTCCCCAAAAAAGTGAATTAGGGTTTCATGCATGTATAAATACCCATATGTTTCATGTAACATGATCTTCTCTTAGTCTCTCTTAGGCCTCCTTCTCTTTAGTTTAGTTTAGATCAAATAAAAGAAAGCTCTCTTTCTCTTTTAATGGCTACTTAGCCAATTTTTATTTCTTGTAATCTTTTTTATTTTATGCAATTTAATACATGCTCTTTCCTTTTCATGTTCATTTACTTTCATGTTGTAGTGTAGGTTTCTCTTATTTCATGCAAGTAGATTAGTTTTGTTTTTTTTGCTTTGCTCTCTTTTTCTTTCTTGTTTGCTTTCATGTTGCTTTCTACATTTGTTGATTTGATAACAAATATGAGAGCTTAATCCCTACAATTTAGGGGTAATGAAGCTCTCTAGTATGTAGATGCAACATTTTGATGTTTATGCTCTCTTTTTGTGCTTTAATGGAAACACTTGAAGTGGATTAATGATGTTGTTTAGCTTTGAATTTGATAGTCTATGTTTTTCATAACAAATAGGCTATACTTAAACAAACAAAACACAAATTGCCTCTTCATTTACATATGATTATGGCAAGAAAGTGATTGTTGAAATTAAAATTTGATGGCTTATATTTCTAATTAATAGTTAATAGGCCATGCTTAAAATAAATTTTTATTTCAACTTGTTGTCATATTTCATGAGAGTTAAATGTGTATTAGTGGTTGTGTTATAGTTTGATGGTTTATATTGAGCTAATTAATAGCACAAATATACCATACTTATAATAAGCACATCAACTAATTCACTAATGACAAGAAAAGAGAGATCATAACTTCAATTTGTTGATTTATGTGATCTAGAGAGTGGAAATTGCCTCTAAATTGTCTTAACACTCTCATATTTTTATCTATTTTCTTTTCTCATTTTTCTACATTTTTTTAGTTAATCGCTCTTTCAACTTCGGTTAATTTGATTGAATAGAATTTTTAAAATCATCAATTCCCTGTGGATCGACCCGTATTCGCCGCGTGCTACATTCGTACACCGTGCGATTGCGGTTATTTTTAATTCAAATTCGTTCGACGGTTTTCTAAACCGATAGAATTTCCGTCGACGGACACTTATGTACTCTCTATTTTTCAACAAATAAGCCATCTCGGGATGCCGGAGGCATTGTAAAATAGACTAAAATCTGTTGTGCTTTCCTTAAGAAAAATTGATTTGCTTTTTGAACCGAAAAAACCGTGTTCACAATAATTACCCGCCAGGTGGACGGAAGCAAATCGACTCAAACCGTTGGATCGGCGGAACTCGATCATCACCTTCTAAAAACCAGTTTTGCCCTTGCAACATCGAGAAGACTAAAACATACACTCCTCATGCTGCTCGAATAGGCAACACCGAGGAATACTAAAAGCAGCACATCCAATAAGTCATGCAATAATTCTTAAAACATACACTCCTCATGTGGCCTGAAGATAGGTAACACCGAGGAGTACGAAAAGTCGCGCATTCCATAAGCCACGCACCAACTCTTAAAACCAACACTCCTCACTTTTCCTAAAGATAGACAACACCGAGGAGTACGAAAAGCCATGCACATAAGCCATGCAATAACTCTTAAAACCTACACCCCTCGCGTGGCCTGAAGATAGGAAATACCGGGGAGTATGAAAAGCTGCGCATCTCATAAGCCGCGTACTAACATTTAAAACTTTTAAAACACACAATCCTTGTGCTGCCTAAAAATAAGCAACATCAAGAAGTTTCAAAACCGGTACGGATCGATGGGCCATATTGATATTAAAATTCGTGCATCTTATAAGTCGTGCATGCTTCTGAAAAACTGTGCACCCGTATATCACGTGCACTTTTAAGTACCAGAACTGCCCCGACAGTACCATGAAACTTATCCACCATTGGAACACAACAATCGACATCATCGAATAAGAGTGGGTCCAACAAAATAGGAGTTTTACAAACCAGCGGGAAACTCTAACCGATGACACCCAATGATTAACTATTACATTAAATGTTGATAATGTGTAACCGCCTACAGTTAACTTATACATTGTGCACAATTCAAACATGAATATGCTGCTTACTTACCAAATACCGCAAAAAGTTGAACTACATGCTACAATTACAAAACTTTAGAAAGAAGAATGATCAAGTTGTGACTTAGTCAAATTTCAAGTCTTGGTATGCAAACTATTTAAATCGTAAGTTACAGGTCGTTTGTCAATTGGCTGAAGTAAACAGCCATGCGAACTGGAGCATACACTGGTACTTAAATAAAAGATACTTAAAAATAATAATTTCACAATTTCTATTACTCAAACAAAGAATTGTTACTCCAAACAAAGAATTTTGGCAGTAATCACAAGACGAGATAAGGCAAAGTAAAAGTATGTAGAGTAAACGTAAGTGTACAGAACACACACAAGTAGGCAAGTGTAAACAAAACGAGCATAAGTGCATAGAACACATAAAAGCAGATAAGTAAGAGTACAGTCAAAATATAAACAATGTATTACTTATAACTATCTTTTATACAAGGTCAAAGCATGGGGGATGTATCCACATAATGCTGGCTAATAAAAGGAAAATACAAATACCACGACAAAAACACTAAGTAAAGAACCTGCACTTGAACAAAACAACACAAAATGAATCAAAATCAGATCAATCATCATCCAAACTTCTTAGCGCTTCTTTCCAACACTCCCCTTTCCGCCTTTTGTTTGAAGTTTTGCTTCGCTTCGTGAGTGGTGTGACTGCCATAACGTCAACAATATCCTTAGTACTAATGTCCTCCACTTGTTCTACAACCTTCTAAAAAGATTCGCCCTTCGTTTTACACTTCCGTGACTTGTGGGACTCTTAGAGGCCATGACTGCTTCAATCTTTTCTTTTTTGATGGCAACCAGCTACTCTTGAAATCTACATGGCTGCTTAGTTTGAATTTCTTGCTCTTGAACTTTGGCAGCCATTTTGTTACCTTCCAAAGATACTAAAGGGTCATCTAAGCCATGAAGTGCGGCGATCTTCTTGGACACCATCCCAGCTATGAGCTTGACATGAACACGATGAGCAGAGCAAGTACAAAAATGAGCATGGAAGCGCTGGAGATAGCAGCAGGTCCATGCAGTGAAGAAATAGGTAGATTGGCAAACAATAAGGATGGACCTAGAAGATCAAAAATGAAAGTGTTAAATTCATCCTGATATTGCGGCATGATATGAAAATTCTCAAACTCAGGAGAGACAATTACATTACCTGCACTTGAAGAATGACCGAGAATGTCAACTTCGTACTCACTGCCTTCACCCTCCTTCGATCGCTTCATAATCCGAGGGGAAGCTATAAGCCTAGAACTTGCTGTTGGATCATGGGGATTCCACGATGGTTCGCCAACATCGGAAATGAAAGGCTCCATAAGCGCTTCGACGGTCGTAGTTATGGCAGCGTCGACATCTTCTTTCTCTCTCTTGATCCATAAAATCTCTTGGCCCTCTAGCAATGCCTACTTTGATTCTTCATTGAGGTGGGCATTCTCTAACTCTAGCTCGGTATAAACATCACTACTATCATGAAAGCGGGTCAAGATTTCCTTCCAAACCACAACGAGAGTGTGTGGGAATCTAGGGCCAAAGTAGTTGAGGCTCCCTTGATGTAGTAGAGAGTTGACATAAAAGTTCAAGATGGTCTCATCCATCTTCTCCATCTTCCTTTCAAAAGCATTCTAAAGCTCCACATAATTCGCCATAATGGCGGCCTTTTCAACTTCGACGTGAGACTGATCGGTGCTAAGCTGCTTCATTTAAAAACTAAGTACCATGCATATGATTCAAAATCCCCATCATCGAATTCTGCATAGAAATCATCGCTAAAAATGGACTCATCACTACAACTCCTAATTTCCCCCTCCTCTTTTTCTAAGTCCATCATGGCTTTGCCTTCCTTCTGTTTGAACTCCTCTTCTCCTTCTTCTGGAATCGAAGGCATCCTGGCCGAGTGAATAACTCTTGTCGCAACAACATCTCTTCAATCATGAGTCTCTTTAGTTGATTCTCCGAACAAGCCCTCTCTTTCTCAAGAAGCGCCTTCTTCAGAACCGTGAGAAGAGGAGGTGGATCGCCTACGTACCCTGGATTGAGAAGGAGAAGGGATCATAACTGGATCAACCGATCTCCCTGGATGCAATAATCCATGTTGAAGCAAGTTTTCATCCACTAGCAAGACTTTAATGAATCTTTACTCAGCATCGATAGCATTCAGGGTTTCGAAAACATCATCGAGAGACGAGTCCCTATTCGGCCGTGAGATAATTGCTAGAAGTATTTGACTTGTTAGAAACTCCATAACGACATGTAACATCCCTTTTTTAGAGGCCCAAAACTAAGCGCTACAGATGCTATAGTCATCTATAATATTAGCTTCGTGCAACTAAATACGAATATGTTAATGACATCAATAATATCAGAAGCACTTGAATATGAAACAAAACACAGATTTCAAAACAGCTTTTACTTCATTATATTTCAAAACCAATTGTTTCACATTCATAACACATAATCCCAATTTGTTCCAAAGCACAGATAAAATATACTTATTACAAATTACGCCAAGCGCTGTAAAAGAAGATATCCCCTTGGATGATCAGTCATATGGTCATACTAAACCTAATACAATCACAACGGAAATACAACAAAACATAACAAGAACTACAAATCCTAAATAATTATCCATTTTCCTCCCACATGCCTCCGGTAGCCTTATTTATCATCCTACTAAACCTAAAAGACCTTAATCCCTTAGCCTACTCAAATTAATTTTGAGCACCCAAGAGTTTAAGGGGAAAACATAAACTTCGAGTCAGACATAAAACCTGGTATGAATTATACTAGACCTCCTGGTTAAACATGTTAAGTAGAACCATGCCGCTTAGCGAAGCAGGTTTCCCCTCACTAACATCCTTTTCAAAACATATCTTTGTAAAACCTTTTACAAAACCATATTTTGTGCTCCTGCATCCACAATGGTTAAATACTATAAAGTAATCATTATGTAAACATATATAAATCTCAGGTAATAATGAACTATCTGTTTAAATACATAAGTTTTGTTTGGATAACTTTTAACATATGGCTGACTCGGGCCCACACAACAATATAATCAAAATTAACCTAACAACTTCTAGGTATTCTTCTTCTAGATTATCTATCCTTAAAATTT
This sequence comes from Allium cepa, assembly GCA_030765085.1. Lineage (NCBI taxonomy): Eukaryota > Viridiplantae > Streptophyta > Magnoliopsida > Asparagales > Amaryllidaceae > Allium > Allium cepa. Next base: position 311,938,756 of record CM060931.1, read on the forward strand.
TTAAATACTTCACCTCTGGACGGTCTGTCCCTAACTTAATCATCTTCCAGGTCTTCCCGATCCTAATGGTTTTTTAAGGTCATCAATAACCAATCTGTATACTACATATATTCCTTTCGGTGTGTAATCATAATCTTAGCCTACCTATGACCAATTCCTACACACCGGAATTCTGGATAACAATTAGCCGGGGCTAATAGCTAATGTATAGGGCGCGACCCCATATTAGTCACATCTAGTATTCTAATATCTGATTCATTTTCACTTAAGGATCCCCTTCCATAATTTTCCTTGAAAACATTTCCAAGCCGATTTAAACCTTTAAATCGAATTTAAACAAGGAATAGTGTATAATCTATATACTTTACTCAAAATCATATCACCATATTATATATCCTCTTTACTCAAACCTTAGTTGATGAAAACACTTAGCCATTTGAAAGAACCTCTTTCTATACTTTTGAAATCATCTATATCAAATTCAACTATAAAACCTTTGAAATCAAACCTTTCGAAAACAATAAAACTTTGGACATCCTTCTTTATTATCTCTTTAAAACATTGCCTTAGAAAACCTTGAAAAATGTAACATCCTGCCATTTTGGACAGTTTAAATCGACACACATGTCAGACTCAAACCATACAAAAGAGCGGATTGTTATTGGGGTGAATAAAAAAAGGTAGAGAAAGAAATAAAAAAATAGAATCTCGCATCGGAATGACAAAATATAATAATCAAATAATAGTTTATGAAGCGGTTTACAAAAAAATTGATTATTCTAATACAATACATAATTAGAGTTACATATATCAGGGATAAATAAATAAAAATGCAGCGGAACAGCATGAATGCAGTGGAATAATAGTAAATAATAATAGTACAAATCTTCGTCTTCGTCCTCCAGAAATAAGGTCTTCAAATCCTGAAATGCTCAGGTTGACCCGAGCGAATTAAAAAGACAAGACACTTGAGCTAGAACTAAAAGATCTTATGTAAGTTAAATCATCGGTAAATAAATGTGAGTGGAATGGCACCAAAGATCTTTACGGGGTTTGACATCTCCTATCTAGTGTCTAACGTGAGTGCAGTAGCTTAAGAGATGCTCGGGATTCACACCTCCTAAGGATCCGTTAAACTATCTACTATGTAGTAGTATACCCTATTATAATAATATCTATAGTAAAGTAATAGTTAAAACAACATTAAGGCATTACCCATATCCCCCTTAACATATTTTATAATTTCATAGTCTATACAGTACCATAATACTCCGTAAACAGGGGCTATCAGAGGATACTCCATAGGTACGACATAAAACAAACTTGTAGTGGTCTCGATAGGGTAGATGACACGGCACAACTAGGCAATGCCATAGTAGACACTTCCAGACCGTTGGTAGATCATAGCCACAGCTACCGCCAAACTCGTAACACACTACCGAGTAAAAATCGCAGGTGGCCAACGAATAAATCATAAAGTTAGAATATAGATCGATGGAGTATGCCCGATCAGAGGAATGACCTCACTTGACCCATCAATTGCTCCTGTTTTAGCCACCTTATGCCAACTCACGAGAGTCGAGTACATGCATGTACCTCATATAGGATCGTCGCCACCATCCTACTTCATTCTGGAATCTCCACCATGTACACAATTGTCAAAGTGGTTTTCGGTATTGGCAGAGAGTATGAAAACATTCGATCCCAGTCTCTTTAACAACCAATCGCTTATTACACACTGGATGGTTCTTTTATATTTCCAACATCATTTCATAATTGATATCAAAATATCATATTCAATTCAAACCATATCACTTTCGAAATCATTACTTACTTTCAAAATCATATTCACCTTTGAAATCTTAGTTCGATAATTATATTTCCTTTCAAAGTCAAATTCACAATTTATACCAAAAACCGTATTCTCAAACTATACCACTTTTAAATCATATCGTTTCCAAAATATAATTTCTTCCAAAAATGATATTTCCAAAACAGGTTGAGTCCTTACTTCAAAATCATCGTTTCAATTTATTATAACATTTAAATTCCAACTTAGTTTATAACATCATTTAACCTTATTCTCTTTTTAAACCAATTGAAATGAATGTAAACTCTTCCACGTCACTTAATCTGGAAATTTAGAAATTAATTTAAACAGTTCTAAGTAGTTAAAATGCTCTAAAATGGTTTAATTATAGGTAAGTACTTTTAAATTGATTTAGGATAGTTAAATAGTTTTTAAATTAGATAAAATATGAATAAAATAGATTAAATCATTTTAAAATAAATTAACAATATTTAAAATAATTTTAAAATGGTATAATTAGTTTAAATAAATTAACTTCGTTTAAAATAGATCAAAGTACTTTATATAGTTAATATTGTTTAAATAGTTTAATAAATTTGAAAATATTAATTAGAAATTTTAAAATAACATATTTTAAAATAGTTTATCTTAAAATATAAGTTTGGAATTTATATCAAAGTAAACTGTTCATTTCATTTCAATATATTTGTACCCATTTCAACTTCCAAATCAGTAAAGCAATTTCAAATCTTTCAATTTATAAGTTTCAATAAACCATTGAATTTCATATCATTTCAATCCGTGTTCAGACATCAATTCGGATAACTCCAATTTCAAAATATTTCAAAGTTATTTCAAACAAATTCAATAACTCAATTTCGATAGAATTTCATTTATACTTAAAGGTTTAACTTTAAATTTCCAATTAAATTCCTTAAAGAGATTCCCTTTTAAAACCAATTCACATTTCAACACAAAACTTGATTTTTCAATAATATTTCAATTTACATAAATCAAATTTTATTTCGAAATATCATTTGATTAAATTCAAAATTTAAGGATTTTAAAAATCATTTAATTTAACCAGTCCGTTGTCATATATAATTTTCTACCCTAGAGTCAGGTGATACGGATATTTATCATTTCAATCCACAATTTTCAATTTTACGGTTACATATCATTTCAAACAGCAATCCCGAATTAAATGAAATCTATAAAATCGCTCGAGTCTATCATTTTATCCCATAATGATTTTTCCTTAATCTACAGATCGTTTGGGTATGTATCATTTCAACCCATAGTGGACTTGCGTTTTACAACGATATAAAATAAAACATCCATTCACCCAATATCAACAATCTACATCCATCACAATCATCATCCAAATCAATCAATCAATATCAATTCAGAACTGATAATCAATACAGGTATTTAACTGGCAATTATATTCAAAAATAAATTAAATAACGATTTAATTCAAATAAATTCAAATTAACTGAGATGATGATTAAAATATACCAAACAGCCATAAATAAATTTCTAATCACATCATAAATTTAACACATAAGAAATTTTAGAAGTTGTGAGTAGGTTAAAACACTCACCTTTGAACTTAAATTGAATTTAAATCCAATTTAAACCCAAAATTCAAACAGTCTTCGAATTCTCCCAAACCAATGTCAAAATGTCTAGAATTTCAATATAATCCCAAGGAACAAACCGCGCATGAATCGGACCTCGTATGCAAAAGTTATTAACGTCAGAATATTTTAAACTTTATGTTAAATTAAAATAAAATGAAGAAAAGACGAACCAATAAGGTAGAGCCACGTCGCTCCCTTCTTCACATTCATGACATCAGCCTAAACACTACCCTACTGCCACCCAAACCGAGATTTTTCTCGCTGCCACGCCGTGTTTCACCTCGATCAAGCACCTCCATGCAACTCTCCACCTTCGGCCGAGCTCCCTGGCCACGATCGTGGCCCCACCTCACCTTGGAAACGCAAGCGCTGCCGCTTCCAAAAATCCCCAACCACGACAAACTTTGGCTACATCTCGACAAAGAAACCGCATGGATGCACTCTACTTGACCTCCTCGACATACCGGTACCTCCTGCTTGAACCCATGTCGTGAATCCACCATTAAACGAGGCGACGATCTATGGACGGGCGAAATTCGTCCTCGATTTCTAGCTAAAGGGTGAACCAAAATGAAAAACAAATCGTGGATTTGGGTTGCCCTTGTTGAGAGCTTCAAATCGATATATAATTTGATCTTATTTGAGGAGTTTGAATTTTTGGATTTGAATTTGATTTGTAATTGCAATTGGGAATCAGGGTTTGTCTGCAATTGGAAAGAGGAGGAGCAAATGAAATTGTACATACTGAAATCAGAATTAAGAGACGACCTAGGGTTTATAATGATATATATATATATATATATATATATATATATATATATATATATATGTAGAATGAATAGAAATGAATGGGCTCGATTGGTTTGGATAGTTGAATGATGAACAACTCGTAAAGCCCGTTCTGTCTCCGGAATGAAAATGGGTCAACCCACATATCGAAATAGATGTTTTCAAATACGTTAAACTCAATGGAACAGGTTTTAAGTCCTAACTCCATCGTATGTAGAAGTTTATGATAAAATCATCTTATTTCAAATTGATTTCAATTGATTTGAATTACATTGATTTCTAGGCGTTTCGAGTCCGTACGATCAAACAACAAGTCTAATCGTTACGAAACTTGAAATCCTACAATAATTCACTGTTACAAATACGATGAAACTGGTTTCGTCGAAATCCGAGTCATTGGCCAAAATGGCTATTTTCACATTATTAAATTTAATAAATATTTATGCTTAAGACAAATTCCCATGTTGATTTATTATTGAATATTCCATCAATCTCAATATTTTATTTCAATTTTCATAAATTCAGTAATTATAAATTGAATTTCCAATAATCCCATTTAATTAAACTTTCATCCTATTATTCAATCCGTTATTGTCAAATGGATGAAATTAACATTGGTTCACGATCTATGCCACTGAAGTTTATATTTCAACCAATTATTATAATTTCTTATATAATACTGAATTCATTCAATTGCCATTATATATTTCATTAGTTAATTCAATATTCACATTGGTTTCCTTATATTAAATTCATAACCAAGCATAACATTTTCATTATTTCAATTATTTGAAATTTCATTCAAATTGTTAATAGTCAACTTAGATTAACATTATTACCTTTAATTATAATTATTATTTCATTCATAAACCATCAATTTTTATTCTTCCAATATTAAATCATAAAATATTATTAAATTAACAATTTTAAATTATTGAAATTTATGGGTCGTTACACTCTCCCCTACTCAAAACTTTTCATCCCCGAAGAAGAAAAAGAAGAGAAGGAATTAAGTAATCAATATCTCTTATTGAAAATATTAATTTTATAAACAATTAATTTACATAATTAAATAATTTAAATACAATATATCAATTTATAACAATTAAATCCTTTTATATTCGAGCTAATAAAAGTTTGGAAAATATTTCGTAAAAATTTGCTAAGTCCAAAATTTTCGAAAAATTTCACCAGAGTCTCCTTTGTATGGAGAGGCTCGGGAGAAATAATAATATCAATAAAAAAATATATCATAATTTCAAAATAATATATCCCAACAGTGGGAAAACAATATAATATCGCTAGAAAACCGTAATCCGAGAATGTGCCTATTTGTCGGGCAATTAACGCTTATTTTATGAAACCAAAAGCAGTAGCTATTGGTTCCATAATATGTATTTCACTTATATAATCCAAAAGAGGTTAATAATTATATAAGATGAAATAATTAACATTGTTTCAACCACTAACAAACAAATCAATATAAAACAATAATAACTTGCAATCACAACATACAATCATCATGTGAAATCAATACAAATCGATTATCCATCCATATCATACAAAACAAATGGTTGTTCGGGTTCAAAAACTTTTAATTGTATAGAATGAAAAATAAACTACTAAGCATACTATAACGACCCAGAATTTTAGATATTTGAAATTGAATATTTAATTGATTTTAAATATTTAAAAGTTAGTTTCTAACTTGAATTTCAAATATCGCTATTTATTGGATAATTTAAATATTGAATTAATAACTGGAAATTTGGAAAATTGTTGAATATGGAGTTCAGGCTTGTTGAAAATAATTTGATGGCATAGAAAATTTGTATTAACAATACTAAAGATAATGGAACTTTTAAAATGGAATTTAAAGATAATGTGTTCAGTTTTGAAAATATATCATTCAAATTGATATTCTAAAATACCTTCCGCGGCACAGTCTTGGAATTTGATGAAAGTAGTTCCATTGGATCCGTAAGTGTTTTATTATTGGATTTCAATTTTTGTAATGTTTGGAGTGAATGTTTGGTCGTACAATAGATAAACGCACTAATATTTATATCGAAATTCAATATAATATTTGGGTTCAAAAGGCTATTTTCTCCATACGATCGAATTAGGACTCTTTTCCATTGCATTTGGAATAGGGGTTTAACATTACAAACACCTAGTGGCATGCCTCGATTGGAGATCGAGATTGTGAGTTGCGGAATCGAGATAATTTAAAATTTGAATTTAAATTTGATATATTTTATATAGTTTGAATAATGTTTTCACAATCCCTCCTTTGCAACACATGTTCACCTGGTAGAATACGTGTCTCTCTTTAAAATAAACAACCCAATACGTGTGAACAGATCGAAATCATCTTCTGATAGTAGTGGCCGCGATTTCAAGTTTGAGTTTCCCCTTTTCCATTCTTCATCAGTAACCAAATTGAGTCCATCTTTTAAAAAAAATAAAAATTAATGGCCGCGCTTCCTTTTCGATTCATAATCAAGCTGAACGCTCTACCTCCTCTCACCTCAATTCGAGATCTTCAATCGTTTGACTCGAATAAAATTTAGATCCATGGCCACCATATTTAGTCGATTCGAATTGCCACTATCAAATTCTTGAGTCATCAGAGTAGGCACGTGCATACTAGGGAATTCGCGAGTTCGATAGGCGACAACGCTATAGGGACGAGATTCGACTGCCTGGATCCATGGGTCGCGGCTAGGTTTGAGACGTGAAGATCTGGCATCTGGCAACGCGAGGCTGCTTTAGCAGTAACTATTGGGTCGCGATCGAAGAGGAGCGGCAGTGTGACGACCCGAATTTTTTTTGAAATTTGAAATGGAATATTTAATTGATTTTAAATATTTGGAGGGTAGTTTAACTTGAATTTCGAATATAAATTTGAATTTGGCAATTAAATTATTAAATTTAATTTATTAATAATGGGTAAAAATTTGAATCTTCGATTTTAAGCTTGTTAAAAATAACTTGATGGCTAAGAAAATTTATATTGATAATGCTGAAGATAATGGAAGCTTCAGAATTTAATTTGAAAATGTTTTGTTTAGTTTTGAATTTTTATCGTTTAAATCGATATTTGAAAATAGCTTTCTGAGGTGTAGTCTCGGAATTCGACGAAACCAGTTCTATTGGATTCGTAATATTGTATTATTATCGGGTTTCAATTTTCGTAGTATTTGGAGTTGTCGTGTTATCTTACGGTATATAAACGCGTTGAAATTTATATCGAAAATTTAATGTTATAACTGGGTGCAAAACGTTATTTACTCCATATGACCGAATTAGGCTCCGAGACACGTTTCATTGTGTTCGGAATACGGGTAAAACCTTATAAATGCCCGTCGGCATGTCTGATTCGGAGTTCGAGATTTCGAGTTATGCTTAACGTGATATTTTGGAATTAAATAATATTATAAAATTTCTAAGCCAAACCCTATTACATCTCCATCAGCCACCCCGACGCGTACAAAGCTGCCTTCCTTCACATTTAAGTCACGTGTTCCTTTCTTCCTGCTGAATCCAATTCGAAACTCATACAGATAAAAAAAATACAGAGGACTTCAAAACGAAATTAATGGCCGCTCCCCCTTTCAGTTTCGTTTTCTCGGCAAATTCTAAATTTAAAAAAAAATTCATGGCCGAAGCCTCTTTGGAAATAAACGAGAAATCAGAGACTAATATTCCTCAAATAATAAAGGCATAATCAATCGAAATTGATTCGAGCAATGTGCACGAAATCAAGTTCGATTTCGCAAGGTTCGTACGGATGGCGGCATTGAAGCACGACATCGTGGGTCACGAAGCAGCAGCATGCGGTGGCGATTAGGGTGTTGGGCAACGTCAATTTCAGGGTTCGACTGAGGCTATGGCGAAGTCACGTTGATATGAGGGAGGTCGGCGAGGCTCGAGCACGTGGATGTCGATATCGTGGTGGAGGCACGCGATGGCAAAGGGTATTCGATGGTCGGCAAGGCGTTCTCACGCTAGCGCGATGTCAGGGACGATGCCAGGGAGGTTCGATGATCTGGGTATGATTTCTTTATCATTTTTAAATTTTGATTTTTTTTAATTTTGAAAAGAACTGAATTTGAAAGAAAAAATAAACGGTAACTAGAAAAATTCATATGCAAATTTTATATATACATGTATACATGCAGGTGTAGGGTATATGTTGTTTTCAATTTCTATACATATAGCTGTATAAAAAAATATAGGTAAACCATAGAAAATAATATTATACATATATGTAAGCCTAAGGAAAATAAACATGCATGTATATATTCTGATTTATTAAGTTATGTTAAAATAATTTAGTGAGGTGACATATTGTTTAATTAGTTTATCTAAATTATTTTAGTTACCAAGAAAAATTATTTAAAAGGAAATTAGTTTAAAATTTAAAATTCTTTGGTTAAAATTAAATCACTAGTTTGAAATTAAATTAATTAGTTGAATTAAAATATAAAAATGGATATAGAATTGTTTGATTGTTTCGAATATTAATAGAAATCATATAATTGTTTATACAATGTCTAATATAGTGAAGGAAACAAACGGGAATGGAAACGGATTGCAAAATAAAAGAAAAGGTAAGATCTTCTCACTCAAAATAATAATTGAAAATTTCAGTTATTGATTGATTGTTGAATTGTGATAGTTAAATTTAAATCGTTGATTGTGTACTTAGATGATAAATTATTATCATTTGTTTTGAAATAGACCCTATGCACCGCATAATGGCGAATGGTATTATATTAAACCCATATACCGCGATATTCCACCTCAAAGTGGAATTGGTACTATATATGTATTTAGAGTTGTTGATTTCCTGCATTATATAGCGGATGAGACCCAATGCGCCGCATAATAGCGGATGATATTTTATAAGTCCTATATACCGCGATATTCCACCCCGAAGTGGAATGGGTATTTAATTGTTGTGCTAACGTCTGTGGATGCAGGGAAAACAGGTTAGTGGGATCCAACTTCCTCAAATATTTGAATTTGTTTTAATATCATGTGTTGATTTATCTAAAATCTGTGTGTGATTATATTGTGATTGAAATCGTTGAAGGCTAAAATTTAGCCGAATATATTTTTGGTATCGTAAGATACCAAAAATAAATAAAATTGGATTTCAAAACTTAAGTAGAAAATCTATAGTGAAATACTATTGAATACAATTCCAAAATATGGGAAAAAGTTTAATAAATGGATTTCAAGTAATAATATTCAAAAGGTGAAGAATTTATTTTAAAAATGTGATTTTTAAATAATTTGGAAAAGATAAAGGAATTTATTTTAAAAATAAATTTGTAAATTGGGTTGGTGTTAAAAGAATAAATCTTTGGGAAATCGATATGAAAATTGATTTGGTGTTTGAATGAAAACGATTTGGTGTTGAAATAAATTTAGGAATCAATATGGAAATCGTATATCAGTGGATATTTAGGAATTTGAATTCACGATGGAAATTTTACAAAGAAAAGGGAATTTTGATTTAAAAATAAATTTTGGTTTATTTTTAAAGCAGTTAAAAGAAATTTACAGATTTGGAATATAAATTAAAATCGAGAAGATATATTAATTAATATAAATGGAAAGAGAATTTTTCCCTGGAAAGCTGAGTATATTTTTAGAGTAGCTTTTGAAGTATAAATTAAAAGTTCTAGAAATTGATTTGAAGAAAGAAATTATGGTTGGATAAATTATTTTTAGGAATTGTTTTAAATCTTTAAAGTAAAGATTTATTTGATTAATTTTAGAAGGGATTATTTTAAAGAATAAAATTGATTTTTGATTTAGAAAATGGATGTTTAAGTAGGTTATATCCTATCTACTAATTTTATTTTAAAATTAGTTTGGACTTGAAGCTTATATAAGATATTAGCATAATATTTTCATAACTAATATTTAAGTAAGTGTTTTAAAAATAGTTTTATTTCCAAGAATATATGTTTGGATAAGCATTTTAAATTATTTTAAAATATGTGAACTCGGCAGATTTTTAGTAGAAATAAATAAATATTTGGAAATGTATTCCACGTAAAGAAAAGTGATTTGAAATTTGTTTTCAAAGTATTTAAATGTGGTAAGTAATTTGAATTTTTTTTTCAAATGGTTGAAGTGTGAAATATATCCTGCGAAGATATTTTGAAATAAATAATTGGGGACAAATATTTAAATCTTGGTGATTATTGTGAATGTTGATTGGTAGTTAAATAACCGACTATCAATATTGGCCTTTTTATGGCATTTGAATTTCGATGCGACCGGGGGTCGGATTCCAAGTGGATATCCAAAAACCACATCGAACCTTTATGATTGTGATGGATCTTTTATTTAAAAGTTCAACATGGAATTTGTTGTGATTTGTTTGAAATCTGATTGAACACTTATTTTTTTTAAATAAGCGCTCATTATTCGGATTAGCCAGGAGAGGACCATGTGTCATAAAAATCATTTTGAATAACGATACGACGAAATGGGATTGCATTTGAAGATGGTGTTGAAGACCGGGTATTTTCGAAAACGAAAGGATTACCTGTCGAATATCTCTGCACCGGGTTGCTACGGTATAAAGATTTCATCACCCTTTGTGATGGGAATTCCGAACGTGATTAGTAAATATCCGGATTTTCAAGGGCTTCTTTAAAGTGCCTTCGGTTCCGTTCGATCCCGGAACTGACTTGTATGGATATGTGTCTGACATTACACTTTGAGATATAAAGCTGAGTTCTATCAAATACATTTATGTTGGTGGTTGAGAATTTATTCTCTTAGCTTAACACCCTTCTCTGAGACGTACGAGCTCAGAGGTTATGTAGTTGATTGTTACTAGTGATATACTCCCAACTTGGTAATGTGGCATACAAAGTGCTGCTGATCATTTGTTGATCAAAGCATGACTTTGTGAAAAGTGTAGCTTTGTGGACGAGACTTCGTCGGACCTCACACCCTGAAAATGGTCAAAACAGGAAAGATGCGGCAAGGTTATGAGGGTCGCACCCTTTAAGGTATGCCATTTCCTTCTGGAAAAGGTTGGTATCATGGTATGGAGCCCAGATACTTAACCTATGTTGTTGCCGCAAAATTTATTATACTTTGTGGTTGTTGCTTTGTGGTTGAGGATCCTCGGATAAGGTTGCAAACGACCAGGGGATGGCATACTCGAGTAGTAGTTACCTAGTTACAGAGGTAACCCGACCTTGTGTTGGCAGAGATCCGGGTAGGTTCTCGGGACGTTCCTCCAGAGGCGTACACATGTGGCAGTAGGAAGTTCCTTAGCCTGACCATTTGTTGGAAATCCAAAGAAACAATATGCGCCCTATACGGTTTTAGTTGTATAACCTCCCATGGAATATGGCGGTAACCTGTTATTGAACATGGTAGCTATAGTAGGCATAAGTGCGAAATGCCTATGCTGGCTAAGATTAACATTATACTTTCGAAAAAAATTCCACACTGTGCACAGATAATAATAATAATATCAAAGGATTTTGCGTATTAAGCATGCTTGACTATCATAAGGAGAAATCTCCTTCAATTCTGTGTTTGCATTGTGTGTGTGGCGGGAGGCCTTATGGTAGTTTCATTTCCCAAAAGCATAGTGGATTTCTTTTTTTATGTTCTTTGTGAAAATAACTATTTTTGAGATTCACACCAGTCCCACGACTGACCTGGAATTTATTGTTCCCTTTCTAAACTCTGGATGCCCATAATTTTCCACACGGGCAGCCTAGAGTCGGGTTATCATTATTCTGGAGTGAAGTCAGAAAAGAGATACTGTGGAGATCAGGAGCAAGCTAGATGGCGAAGCGTATCACTAGTATATGTTATATTCCTTTCCGTTGTTTGTTGTTGTAACACTCTGATAATGTAATAACTGATATAGTTCTTTGTTTTAAAGATATTCATTTATCTATTATATGTCGTTCCACTGCGAATTGTGAGATTCTGTTATTGTTTTCTTTTCTTCTTCTTCTACCTCTTTCTTCTTTAATCCTTAACGGTTCGTTTTTCCGGCATTCGATTGTTCGGCATTCGATACAGTGGACGTATTGATGTCGACTTTCGGGCGTCGAAAAATTGGGTCGTTATAGATTGGTATCGGAACATTTGGTTAAGCGATAACCTTGGCTCTGTTGGGTGTTACTCATTAGAGATACGGTCAGCAGTACTCTAGAATGAGTTTGAGTGTAGTAATAGATATGAACGCGTATTTGTTAGTGAATATAAAATTTGTTTTATATTGTGATGATTGGTTTGTTGAGTGGTATATGGATTCTGGTCAATATAGTCTGTACAATTCTATCGATAGGGATCTCTAAACACTCGTACAGAACAATTCGACACGATGTTGTTTTAAAATAGGGTAAATGAAATAATTTTACCCAAAACTATTTTCGCAGGTAAAGGAAATAATCTTTGTAAATTATCATAGTATATTGTTGCTTGATTGTTAGGAAGTGATAATATTATTATCATTTGAATTGGAAATTGAAATAATAACTCCAAAATTAAGAAATAAATTCACATACAAATGGAATTTAAGAATGTAAATTGTAAATGTGATTTGTAATTTGAAATGGAATTCCAGAGAAGTATTTGGAATTTTTTTTGAAAAGAATTTGAAAATTTTGGAGATTTGAGAAACTTTAAATCCCTTTTGATTGTGAAGATGATTTTCAAAGGTTTTGGAAAAGTGTTTTGAAGGGATGAAAGCTCTAAACTCTTTTAGGTCGCTGGAAAATAACTTTGGTGATGACTACAGCATCATCGATGTTCATTTTCGAGTTTCCAGGAGAGGAATTGCTGCTAAATTATTGTAAATGGAAGTTGTTTGCAAACTGGGTTTTGTTTTAGAAATTTAAAGGGATAATTTGAATTGATCTCAAAAATGATTTTGAAATGTTGAAAAGTTTCTGGAATTAAATAAAATGTTATGGAATAAAATTTATTAAGGTGGAAAATAAAGTTGTGAATGAATAAATAAATTTACAATTGAAATTAAACGAAAGTGAAATTGAATGTTGAAATTCATTTCAAATTTGTAAGTAAATAGAACTGGGGTTGGAATTGAAATTGATTTGTGATAAACAAAGTGAAGTATTATACTAAAATTAGTAAGTGAAACTAATTGATGAATGACCAAATGGGTAAGGTTTAAAATGAACTGAATCTAATATTTATGGATGAAAGTAAACTGAATTCATATGGAATTGGAAATCCAGTTTAATATAAGTGGTTATAAACCAGAATAGTGAATTGAAAATAAATTTTTGGGAATGAACAAAAAAAAATAAAACTGGATTTGAAACTGAATATCAAAAACCAATTTGAATTGTGTGATATAAAATGAAGTTGTAGAATTAGTTCGGAATGAACTAAAGATAATAAAAGTGGAAGAAATAAAAAAATGGTTTGAGATTACATGAATTAGAATTTGAAATGAATTAGTAAATGAAACTAATTTAAAATAGTGATATGAATCAGTTGTGAATGAAAGATAGTTGATAAAAAATTAATATTTAGAAGTTAAATTGAATCCAAACAGAATTGAAAGTGTAAATCGAATTCCAATGAAATTGAAAATGCAAGATTGAATGAAATTGGATCTATAACTTCAATAGTGAAGTAAAAATGGTATAAGAAGTATTTAAACTTTTGTAAAGAAATGTGCAAAAATGATTTTTGAATGTTGAAATTGGATATTATGGATATCAGGATATATAGGTGTGTTAAAGACAAAGAATAAATTGGGATTTTGAAGATAAATTTGAATTGCTCGACAAAAGGTATGTATTTAAATTTCTATATGAAATTTGATGATTTTCTTTTCTAGCCACTTGGCCTTTTGTTTTCTTTTGAAATTAAGGGGCCTATGGTGCCATTTTGTAGTCGTACCGAGCTAGCCGCGCAAAGGAGACGCTGGCGAAATTTTTCGAAAATTTAGGGAGTTAGAAATTTTTTTGAGAAAGTTCTGAAAATTTAAAATTTGAATTTAAATTTGAATTACCGAGAAAATAATGTTGTTTGGATACTATGGAAGATTTTGGAAAGTTAGTTGAACTAATAAGGAGTCTTTAATAAAAAGATTTGGGTTTATAAATTGATAAAACTGTTTGATTTTGGAAAAATGATAAATGGGTTAAGGATTATTCTTCTTAACTAGTAATTTCGGGACAAAATTCTTTTAGGGGGGAAGGATGTGACGACACGGAAATTTTTAACATTTGAAATGGAATATTTAATTGATTTTAAATATTTGGAGGTTAGTTTAACTTGAATTTCGAATATAAATATGAATTTGGCAATTAAATTATTGAATTTAATTTACTAATGATGGGTAAAAATTTGAATCTTCAATTTTAAGCTTGTTAAAAATAACTTGATGGCTTAGAAAATTTATATTGATAATGCTGAAGATAATGGAAGCTTCAGAATTTAATTTGGAAATGTTTTGTTTAGTTTCGAAGTTTTATTTAAATCGATATTTGAAAATAGCTTTCCGAGGCGTAGTCTTGGAATTCGATGAAACTAGTTCTATTGGATCCGTAATATTGTATTATTATCGGGTTTCAGTTTTCGTAGTATTTGGAGTTGTCGTGTTATCGTACGGTATATAAACGCGTTGAAATTTATATCAAAAATTTAATGTTATAACTGGGTGCAAAACGCTATTTTCTCCGTACGACTGAATTAGGCTCCGAGACACGTTCCATTGTGTTTGGAATACGGGTAAAACCTTATAAATGCATGTCGGCGTGTCTGATTCGGAGTTTGAGATTTCGAGTTATGCTTAACGTGATATTTTGGAATTAAATAATATTATAATATTTCTAAGTCAAACCCTATTACATCTCCATTAGCCACCCCTACGCGTACAAAGCCTCCTTCCTTCACATTTAAGTCGCGTATGCCTTTCTTCCTGCTGAATCCAATTCGAAACTCATACAGATAAAAAAAATGCAGGACTTCAAAATGAAATTAATGGCTGCTCCCCCTTTCAGTTTCGTTTTCCAAGCAAATTCAGAATTAAAAAAAATTCATGGCCGAAGCCTCTTTGGAAATAAACGAGAAATCAGAGACTAATATTCCTCAAATAAAACAAGCATAATCGTGCGAAATCGATTCAAGCAATGGGCATGAAATCGAGTTCGATTTCGCAAGGTTCATACGGATGGCGGCATTGAAGCACGACATCGTGGGTCGCGAAGCAGGAGCATGCGGTGGCGATTAGGGTTTTGGGCGACGTCGATTTCAGGGTTCGACTGAGGCTATGGCAAATTCGCGTTGATGTGAGGGAGATCGGCGAGGCTCGAGCGCGTGGATGTTGATATCGTGGTGGAGGCGTGCGATGGCAAAGGGTATTCGATGGTCAGCAAGGCGTTCTCGCGCTAGCGCGATTTTAGGGCCGATGCCAGGGAGGTTCAATGATCTGGGTATGATTTCTTTATCGTTTTTAAATTTTGATTTTTTTTAATTTTGAAAAGAATTGAATTTGAAAGAAAAAATAATAATACAGTAGCTAGAAAAATTCATATGCAGATTTTATATATACATGTACACATGCAGGTGTAGGGTATATGTTGCTTTCAGTTTCTATACATATAGTTGTATAGAAAAATATAGGTAAACAGTAGAAAATAATATTATATATATGTAATCCTATGGAAATAAATATGCATGTATATATTCTAATTTATTAAGTTATGTTAAAATAATTTAGTGAGGTAATAAATTGTTTAATTAGTTTATCTAAATTATTTTAGTTACCAGAAAAAATTATTTAAAAGGAAATTAGTTTAAAATTTAAAATTCTTTGGTTAAAATTAAATCACTAGTTTGAAATTAAATTTATTAGTTGAATTAAAATATGAAAATGGCAATAGAATCGTTCGATTGTTTCGAATATTAATAAAAATCATATAATTGTTTATACAAGGTCTAATACAGTGAAGGAAACAAACGGGAATGGAAACGGATTGCGAAATAAAAGCAAAAGTGAGATCTTCTCACTCAAAATAATAACTGAAAATTTCAGTTATTGATTGATTGTTGAATTGTGATGGTTAAATTTAAATCGTTGATTGTGTGCTTGGATGATAAATTATTATCATTTGTTTTGAAATAGACCTTATGCGCCGCATAATGGCGGATGGTATTATATTAAACCCATATACCGCGATATTCCACCTCGAAGTGGAATTGGTATTATATATGTATTTGGAGTTGTTGATTTTCCACATTATATAGCGGATGAGACCCTACGCACCGCATAATAGCGGATGATATTTTATAAATCCCATATAGCGCGATATTCCACCTCGAAGTGGAATGGGTATTTAATTGTTATGCTAACGTCTGTGGATGCAGGATAAACTGGTTGGAGGGATCCATCTGGATTCCTCAAATATTTGAATTTGTTTTAGTATTGTGTGTTGATTTATTTAAAACCTGTGTGTGATCATATTGTGATTGAAATCGTTGAATGCTAAAATTTAGCTTAATATATTTTTGGTATCGTAAGGTACTAGAAATAAATAAAATTGGATTTTAAAATTTAAGTAGAAAATCTATAGTGAAATACTATTGAATAAAATTCCAAAATATGAGAAAAAAATTAATAAACGGATTTCAAGTAATAATATTCAAAAGGTGAAGAATTTATTTTAAAAATATGATTTTTAAATAATTTGGAAAAGATAAAGGAATTCATTTTAAAAATAAATTCGTAAATTGATTTGGTGTTAAAAAAATAAATCTTTGGGAAATCGATATGAAAATTGATTTGGTGTTTGAATGATAATTGATTTGGTGTGGAAATAAATTTAGGAATTAATATGGAAATCATATATCAGTGGATATTTAGGAACTTAAATTCACGATAGAAATTTTACAAAGAAAAGGGAATTCTGATTTAAAAATAAACGTTGGTTTATTTTTAAAGGTGTGAAAAGAAATTTACAGGTTTTGAATGTAAATTAAAATAAATTGAGAAGATTTATTAATTAATATAAACAGAAAGAGAATTCTTCCCTGGAAAGCCGAGTATATTTTTAGAGTAGCTTTTGAAGTATAAATTAAAAGTTCTAGAAATTGATTTGAAGAAAGAAATTATGGTTGGAGAAATTATTTTTGGGAATTGTTTTAAATCTTTAAAGTAAAGATTTAATTAATTAATTATAGAAGGGATTATTTTAAAGATTAAAATTGATTTTTGATTTAGAAAATGGATGTTTAAGTAGGTTATATCCTATCTACTAATTTTATTTTAAAATTAGTTTGGACATGAAGTTTATATAAGATATTAGTATAATATTTTCATAACTAATATTTAAGTAAGTGTTTTTAAAATAGTTTTATTTCCAAATATATATGTTTGGACAAGCATTTTAAATTATTTTAAAATATGTGAACTTGGCAGATTTTCAGTGGAAATAAATAAATATTTGGAAATGTATTCCCGCGTAAAGAAAAGTGATTTAAAATTTGTTTTCAAAGTATTGAAATATGGTAAGTAACTTGAAATTTGTTTTCAAATGGATGAAGTGTGAAATATACCTTGCGGAGATATTTTGAAATAAATAATTGGGGAAAATTATTCAAATCTTGGTGTTTGTTGTGAATGTTGATTGATAGTTAAATAACCGACTATCAATATTGGCCTTTTTATGGAATTTGAATTTCGATGCGACCGGGGGTCGGATTCCAAGTGGATATCCAAAAACTACATCGAACCATTATGATTGTGATGGATCTTTTGTTTAAAAGATCAACGTGGAATTTGTTGTGATTTGTTTGAAAACTGATTGAACACTTATTTTAAAACAAAATAAGCTCTCATCGTTCGAATTAGCCGAGAGAGGACCTTGTGTTATAAAACCCACTCCGAATAACGATACGACGAAATGGGATTGCATTTGAAGATGGTGTTGAAGACTGGGTATTTTCGAAAAGGAAAGGATTACCTGTCGAATATCTCTGCACCGGGTTGCTCCGGTATAGAGATTTTATCACCCTTCGTGATGGGGATTCCGGACGTTATTAGTATATATCCGGATTTGCAAGGGCTTCTTTGAAGTGCCTTCGGTTCCATTCGATCCCGGAACGGATTTGTATGGATGTATGTCTGACATTGCACTTTGAGATATAAAGTTGATTTCTATCAAATACATTTCTGTTGGTGGCGGAGAATTTATTCTCTTAGCTTAACATCCTTCTCTGAGACGTACGAGCTCAGAGGTTATGTAGTTAACGGTTATTAGTGATATACTCCCAACTTGGTAATGTGGCATACGAAGTATTGCTGATCATTTGTTGATCAAAGCATGACTTTGTGAAAAGTGTAGCTTTGTGGACGGGACTTTGTCGGACCTCACATCTCGAAAATGGTCAAAACAAGAAAGATGCGGCAAGGTTATGAGGGTCGCGCCCTTTAGGGTAAGTCATTTCCTTCTGGAAAAGGGTGGTATCATGGTATGGAGCTCAGATACTTAACCTATGTTGTTGCCACAAAATTTATTATACTTTGTGGTTGTTGCTTTGTGGTTTAAGATCCTCGGATAAAGGTCGCAAACGACCGGGGGATGGCATACTCGAGTAGTAGTTACCTAGTTACAGAGGTAA
The DNA here is from genome assembly GCA_030765085.1 of Allium cepa. Lineage (NCBI taxonomy): Eukaryota > Viridiplantae > Streptophyta > Magnoliopsida > Asparagales > Amaryllidaceae > Allium > Allium cepa. Next base: position 311,957,656 of record CM060931.1, read on the forward strand.
CCCGACCTTGTGTTGGCAGAGATCCGGGTAGGTTCTCGGGACATCCCTCCAGAGGCGTACCCATGTTGCAGTAGGAAGTTCCTTAGCCTGACCATTTGTTGGAAATCCAAAGAAACAATACACGCCCTGTACGGTTGTAGTTGTATAACCTACCATGGAATGTAGTGGTAACCTGCTATTGAACATGGTAGCTATAATAGGCATAAGTGCGAAATGCCTATGCTGGCTAATATTAATATTATACTTTCGAAATGTTTTCCACACTATGCACTAATAATAATAATATCAAAGAATTTTGCGTATTAAGCATGTTTGACTATCATAAGGAGAGATCTCCTCCAATTCTGCGTTTGCATTGTGTGTGTGGCGGGAGGCCTTATGGTAGTTTCATTTTCCAAAAGCATAGCGGATTTCTTTTTTTTATGTTCTTTGTGAAAATAACTGTTTTTAAGAACTCACACCAGTACCACGACCAACCTGGAGTTTAATGTTCCCTTTCTAAACTCTGGGTGCCCATAATTTTTCACGCGAGCAGCCTAGATTCAGGTTATCATTATTCTAGAGCGAAGTCGGAAAAGAGATGCTGTGAAGATCAGGAGCAAGCTGGATGGCGAAGCGTATCACTTGTATATGTTATATTCCTTTAAGCTGTTTGTTGTTGTAACACTCTAATAATGTAATAACTGATATAGTTCTTTGTTTTAAAGATACTCATTTATCTATTATATGTTGTTCCACTGTGAGTTGTGAGATTCTGTTATTGTTTTCTTTTCTTCTTCTACCTCTTTCTTCTTTAAACCCTAACGTTTCGGTTTTCCGGCATTCGATACAGTGGACGTATTGATGTCGACTTTCGGGCATCGAAAAATTGGGTTGTTACAGGCAGTTTGGGGGGAACGCTGTGCATGGTTGTCGGCTCGTGGCTATGAATAGGGATTAGGGCAGAGGCTTGTTAGGTTTAGTTTCTAATACGAGTTAGGTAACTAATTTTTATTTTACTTTAAGATAGATTAATCAGTAAATGTATTTAGAGATAAGTGTGAAAATGGAAATTTTTATAAAGGTAAAATTTTATGAAAAAGGAATCATATTTTATTTTATTTTATTTTATTTATTCTCAATTTAACCTGATTTATTAATATATATAAATGTAAATCTAGGTAGAGTTTTTATAAGTGTATATAAATGCAGTAAAAGGAAAATCTTAAATGGTTAAGTAGTTTTCTAAATTTTAAGTTGTTTTTAATTTAATTTAAATATATATAGGAAATCAGAAGTAGATATACTTATATAATACATACATACATACATACATATATATATATATAAGGTTTTGGAAAAATAAATAGGAATTTAAAGTGTTGGGAATTCATTTTTGAAATCTATGGTTTATTTTTTTATAAAAGTATATTTGTATTTTCAATTTGAAATATATATATATATATATATATCTGTGTGTATGTATATATATGTATGTATGTAACAGAAATTTCTTTAAAGGGTTGAAGTTATATAAAATTTTATTTTTAGATCTATAAATTATTTATACAAATATATATATAGGTAGTTTCAAAATGAAATAAATATACTTATACGCATTTTTAATTTAATAGTTTATTTTAAACAATGAATTTGGTTATTTAATTGTTATGTTAACTTATTCGATCTATTATAGTCACTAACAATATTTTAAAGGGATTTATTATCTGAATTAAATTAAATTATTAGTAAATTAAATTTGATGAATGGTAATTAATTGTTTGATTAATTCAAATATTAATAAACCATGAATTGTGTATACAAGGTCAAAATCGTGATGAAATAGTCGAGATGGAAATGGATTGCAAACATAAAAAATCAAAGGTGAGTTAATCTCAGTCATTTGGAATTCCATTCAAATTTAAATGGTTAAATTTAAATTATTGGTCGAATGATTTAATTGACTTGATGTAGTATATTATATATAGTAGTATACATGTATTAAAGTGATTGATTTCCCTCATTATATAGCGGACGAGACCCTATGCGCCCCGCACAATAGCGGATGTCCCCATATATCCCGATATTCCACCTCGAAGTGGAATTGGTATTTTATATTGTGCTTACGTCTGTGGATGCAGAGAAGTAGGTTGGAGGGATCCAACTGGATTCCTTAAAATATTTAGATTTGTTTTAATATTCTGTGATATGATTTATTTAATAATCTGAGATAGATTATATTAGTGATTGAAAATATTTGATTGAATATATTTGGGTATACCGAGTTATCAAAAAAAATGTATAGGTTGGATTTTTGAAAAGGAAATAAAAGAGAGAATTTTCAAATAAAATAATTACAGAGAATTTGGATAAATTAAAGAATGGTTTAGAAAAAGATAAAAGTTGATTTTTAAATTCTAATAAATGAATTCCAAAGTACGGAAAAGGAGATTTTTGAATAAATATGGATAAATGAATTTTTAAACATAAGTAATATTTTTATTTAAAGGAATAAAAGATTCATTTTTCACTTCAGGATTTAAATGGTTTAGGAAAAATAAGGAAGAATTTTGAAATAAATAATAAATTGGTAGTTTCAATTTTAATAAGATTTTTAAATCATAATAAAGAAGTTAAATCTGTAATTAATGGGTTTTGAAATAAAATTGAGTAAGTAAAGGAATTTATTTTAAAATGGAGTAAAATCTGAAAATCGATTTGGAAATTGATTTAGAGTTGAAATTGGGTTTTAAAAGAAGATGAGACTATGGAATTTATAAACTGGGTTTATAAAGTGAAATAAGATATCAGTGGATATTTGAAAGTGTAAATTCACGATGGGAATTTATAAAGGAATAGGTAATTTGTTTTAAAAATAAATAGTGGTTTACTTTTAAAGATGTGAAAGAGAAGTGTGTTTCCCTAAAAGCCAAGTACGTTTTCAAAGCAGATTTTTAAGTATAAGTTAAAAGTTTTAATGTTGTTGAAAGGAATGTTTTTAAGAAATTATTATTTAGTTGTTAAAATTTTAAAGGTAAATATTTATTTAAATTAGTTATAGTGGTAATTATTTTAAAGGTTAATTGGTATTATGTTTTAAAAAGATAATTATTAATATTTATATTTTATAAAATAGTTTTATTTTAAAGATAGTTTGGTTAAAGTTTTATTTGAAAACATGTATAGAATTTCGTAACTCTTACTTTAAAATTTAGTTTGGCTTAACTTTTATTTTTAAAATTAGTTTTTATTTCATAAAGTAGTTTTATTTTAAATATTTTTAAAGTATATATTTTTGAATAAAGTGTTTAAGTAGTTTTAATTTAAATGTTTTAAAGTATATTTTGTAATAAAGAGATTTTAATTATTTTAAAATCTGAAGTATTTGGACTTGGCGATTTTCAGTGGAAACAAACAATATTTGGGAAATTTATTCTGTGAGAGAAAAGTGGTTTGAAACTGTTTTCGAAGGGTTGAAGTATGGAAAATAGCTTGCGAAGTTATTTGAAATAAAATAATTTGGAAAAAAAAATTATTTAAAGTCTAATGATTATTTGTGGATGTTATTTGATAGTTAAATAACCGACTATCAATATTGGCCAATGCATTGATCGTTTTGAAGAGACCGTGATCGAGATTTATTTCCTAAAAAAGAGTTCGATATGGTTTGAACATTTTCGTAAGAAAGACAAGAGCTGGGAGTCAAAAATGGAGTAGTGAAGTGCAAGGGCTAATCGCTACTAATCTTGGGGGTGATTCCAAAATGGATATAGTAGGAGTAGTACCTTTGGTTCCGTTCGAACCCGGAACGGACTTGTATGTACGCATGCTTTCAGAACATCGTTAGGAGGACGATGAGCATTCTAAGTGAATATGTGCTAAAAAGGTGATGCATAGCTTCAAGCCTCATCAACCGGGAATGGCTAAAACAGGGGAGGTGCACACAAGGCTAAGTGGCTAGCAACCAATTAGGGTAAGGTCACCCCTGTCTAGATGTCCCTTTATTTCGGTTGTGTGGGCGATTGATGATCACAACCGCAGGGTGAACTTATTTAGACTATCTAGTAAGGGGTAGCTCTGGCCTTATGATGTAGGGGATCAGGGTGGATCCTCGGTATAGTGATCAAGACCACGTACTGTGACGGACAGTACCCCAGTAGCCCTGCCATTGATGGAAATCCATTCTCCCTATGTGCCTTTACGGTTTTGTTTATATACCTATTAGCTGGAATTTAATAATGTAACAAGTTCGGCTATTTGAATAAGTATTTGTATATAGACATTACTATAATATTAGAGGATTTTATAAGAAATTATTTGGTTATCGTAAGGTAAAAACCCGGCATGTTTATTTGTGGCGTGGTCTTACGAGATACCTTTGATTTTCAAAGGATTTCGAAAATTTTAATAATCCAATCGAGTTTGTTTTCTCACGTTGGTTTTCCAGACTGACTCGGGTGTTATTTAACTATAATGCTCGGGTCAGACCAAGTATTATAGAGTATAGATTTATATGGACTATTGTGGAACTCAGGAGACGAGCTGGATGACGAAACGCACTTCCGCACTTGATGTATATTCCGTTGTGTTGTAAGCTGTATAGTCAGTTTGTGAGGACAAGATAATCTAACTGTTCAGTTGTGTGCTATAGATTTTGTATTGTACACTGATGATGTAATATATAGAACAGATATAATTCTTTGTTTTAAAAGATTAGTCGTCTATCTATTATATATTGTTCCGCTTCGTTTGTGAGATTCTGATGCTGTTTTCTATTTCTTCTCCTACCTCCTTCTTCTATAACCCTAATGGTTCGGTTTTCGGGCAGTCGATTGTTCAGCATTTGATACAGTGGACGTATTGAATGTCGATTTTCGAGGGTCGAGAAATCGGGTCATTACATATACCATCTACTGAATAGTCTTAGACAAAACTCGATAGATTATTCATACATCCTAAGCAATCAGAAGTTTCTTTCCCCAAAAAATTCCATAAGACAAAACAAATAACCAATGCCAAGCACTATTTAAGTTTATTCTTATTAATTTCATTTCATATCATCTACCTTATTTTAGTTTCACTCATACAATGAGTATTTCATTCATTCACTTTCATTTATTTCATTACATGTGTTATTCATGTATAATTTCTTAATCATATGTAAATAAATTCTTAAAGTACTATACAGGTTTCTATGTAAATAAAATCACATTCATTCATTCAGTACTTATTTCTATTTATTTCTATTCATTACTTACAAATTCATTTTCATTTATTCATATCATGCCAATTTCATTTTCTTCATTTCATTCATTACTTAATTTCATTTGTTTACACTCATTTATTTATAGTATTCATGTTCAATTCAACTACTTAGCGTATCAATCCATTAACTTATGTTTATAATCATCTACTTACAGTATTCATCTTTGCTACTTATTTTACTTATAAGTAGCTTCAATCATTTACTTAAGTTTATAATTACTCATTTATAATACTCACTTTTCTATAACATCAATTAGCAGTATTTAAATTATAGCTCAAGTTTATAACAACTATGACATCAAATTCTTATTTATAAAAGTAATTATTGAACACTTTCATTATTTTAAGTTTTACTTATATAAGGTTCCATTACATTTTCTTATTAAACATTTCAACCTTTAAAATTGGTAAGTTATATATATGTCTTTAAGAATGCAATTGAAAGTTACACAAGTTTATCACATTTCATTTTAGTAAATAATTGTTCAATAGTTAACATTTCTTATTTTCGTATCCTTTTTATTTACAGGTTACAAATTTAAAATTTCTTATGTATTTCAGTTATAACTCAGCATTTAATTTTCTTATTTTCATTTAGAAGTTTCAATTATTAAATATATAAAAATTTATTCCATTACAATAATTGAAATCTCTCATTTATAGAAATTTAGAACTTAATGTCGGGTTCCATTTAAAATAATATATAGAAGCATATCTTTATAGATATCTATCAAATCATATATAAAAATTGAAATCAAGATTTATTTATCAAACAATTGTGAATTTAGTTCTACAACAGTCTTTCCACTTTGAAACTCGAAAACGAATGTCGATGATGCGTGCACTCATCACCGAAATTATTTTCCAGCGACAGAGTGGGAAGTATAGAACTTATCTCTTTCCAAAATTTCTTTAAACAATTCTTTCAAATCATTTGAAATATTTATATTAGAAAATACTTCTAAATAATATTATTATTATATTCCAAAATCATTCGAAAGAAATTTTCAAAAAAACCGGAACTTAAGTTCTAAATTTCAAATTTTCATTTATTTTATTTTAAAATCTTATTTCCAACTAATATTTATAAATTTCACTACCTAACAACCAACATATTACGACCGAATACATATCATTTATAAATCTTGCTATTTTATGTACAAAAATATAATAGGCAAAATTATTTCATTCACCTATATTCAAAACAATATTGTGTCGGTCTGTCCTATTAAGTATTTAGAAATCTCTATCGATATCATAGCGTCCTATGCACCAACCAGAATTTATAAATACAAAACGGAACAAATTAACATAATATAAAAACCTTGTATAACACTAACAAATACGCTCTCTCATATATACACTCTCGGCGACTCATCATAGGGTATTACTACCCTATTAGTGAAGAGTCATACCCCACATAGTTAGACTCAAACCATACAAAAGAGCGGATTGTTATTGGGGTGAATAAGAAAAAGTAGAGAAAGAAATAAAAACAGAATCTCGCAGCGGAATGACAAAATATAATAATCAAATAACAATTCATGAAGCTGTTTACAAAATAATTGATTATTTTAATACAATACATAATCAGAGTTACATATATCAAGGATAAATAAATAAATAACAATGCAACAGAACAGTATGAATGCAGTGGAATAATAGTACATAATAATAGCATAAATCTTCGTCTTCATCCTCTAGAAATAAGGTCTTTAAATCCTGAAATGCTCAGGCTGACCCGAGGAATTGAAAAGACAAAACACACGAGTCAGAACTAAAAGATCTTATGTAAGTTAAATCATCGGTAAATAAATGTGAGTGGAACGGCGTCGGAGATGTTTACGGGGTTTGACATCTACTATCTAGTGTCTAACGTGAGTGCAGTTGCTTAAGAGATGCTCGGGATTCACACCTCCTAAGGATTCGTTAAACTATCTACTATGTAGTAATATACGCTATTATAATAATGTTTATAGTAAAATAAACAATTAAAATAGCGGGAACGCATTACCCATATCCCCCTTAACACATTTTATAATGTCATAGTCTAAACAGTACCGTAATACTCCATAAACTGGAGCTATCAGAGGAAACTCCATATGTACGACATAAACAAATTCGTAGTGGTCCCGATAGGGTAGGTGACACGACACAACTAGGCAATGCCAGGATAGATATATCGATAACACTTTCGGATCGTTGGTAAGGCGTAGTCGTAGCTACCGCCCAATTCAGAACACACTCCCTAGTAAAAATCGCAGGTGGCCACCGAATAAATCAAAAAGTCAGAATATAGATAGATGGAGTGTCCCCGATCGGAGGAATGACCACACTTGGCCCGTCAATTGCTCCTGTTTTAGCCACCTTATGCTAACTCATGGGAGTCGGGTCCACGTATATACCTCATATAGGATCACCGCCACCATCCTACTTCATTTTGGAATCTCCACCACGTATACGTTGTCAAAGTGGTTTTCAGTATTGGCAGAGAGTATGACAAATTCGAACTCGATCTCGTTAACAACCAATCGCTTATTACACCTCAGATGGTTCTTTTAAATTTCCAAAATCATTTCATAATTGATATCAAAATATCATATTCAATTCAATCCATATCACTTCCGAAATCATACTTACTTTCGAAATCACACCTTTGAAATCATATCACCTTTGAAATCTTAGTTTGATAAATATATTTCCTTTCAAAGTCAAATTCGCAATTTATACCAAAATATCGTATTCTCAAAATTATACCACTTTCAATCATATCATTTCCAAAATCATAATTTCTTCCAAAAATCATATTTGCAAAACAGGTTAAGTCCTTACTTCAAAATCATCATTTTAATTTATTGTAACATTTAAATTCCAACTTAGGTTATAACATCGTGTAACCTTATTCTCTTTTTAAACCAATTGAAATGAATATAAACTCTTCCACATCACTCAGTCTGGAAGTTTAGAAATTAATTTAAATAGTTCTAAATAGTTAAAATGCTCTAAAATAGTTTAATTATAGGTAATTACTTTTAAATTGATTTAGGATAGTTGAATAGCTTTTAAATTAGACCAAATATAAATAAAATAGATTAAATGACTTTAAAATAAATAATAATTTTTAAAATAAATTTAAAATGGTATAACTATTTTAAAATAAATTAAAAAAATTGATCAAAGTACTTTATATAGTTAATATTGGTTAAATAGTTTAATAAATTTAAAAATATTAATAATTAGAAATTTTAAAATAATATATTTTAAAATAGTTTGTATTAAAATATAAGTTTGGAATTTATATCAAATTAAACTACTAATTTTATTTCAACATATTTGAAACCATTTCAACTTCCAAATCAGTAAACCAATTTCAAACCTTTTAATTTATAAGTTTCAACAAACCATTGAATTTCCTATCATTTTAATCTGTGTTCAGACATCAATTCAGATTGCTCCAATTTCAAAATATTTAAAAGTTATTTCAAACAAATTCAATAAGTCAATTTCGATAGAATTTCATTTATACTTATAGGTTTAACTTTAAACTTCCAATTAAAGTCCTTAAAGAGATTCCCTTTTAAAACCAATTCACATTTCAGCAAAAAAATTGATTTTTCAATAATATTTCAATTTACATAATCAAATTTTATTTCGAAATATCATTTGATTAAATTCAAAATTTATGGATTTTAAAATTCATTTAATTTAACCAATCCGTTGTCCGTATATAATTTTCTATCTTAGGGTCAAGTGATATGGATATTTATCATTTCAATCCGCAATTTACAATTTTATGGTTATATATCATTTCAAAACACAATCCCGAATTAATTAAAATCCACAAATCGCTCGATTCTATCATTTCAACCCATAACAATTTTTCCTTAATCTACAGTTTAAACCCATAGTGAACTTACAGTTTATAACGATATAAAATAAAACATCCATTCAACTTATATCAATAATCCACACCCATCACAATCATCATCCAAATCAATCAATCAATTTCAATACAGAACTGATAATCAATACAGGTGTTTAACTGGCAGTTAGATTCAAAAATAAATTAAATAATGATTTAATTCAAATAAATTCAAATAAACTTAAATGATGATTAAAATATACCATATAGCCATAAATAAATTTCTAATCACATCATAAATTTAATTTAACACATATAAGAAATTTTAGATGTTGTGAGTGGGTTAAAACACTCACCTTTGAATTTAAGTTTAATTTAAATCCAATTTAAACCCAAAATTCAAACACTCTCTGAATTCTCCCAAACCAGCATCAAAATGTCCGGAATTTCAATACGATCCCAGAGGAATAAACCGCGCGTGAATCGGACCTGGTATGAAAAATTTATTCACGTTACAACATTTTAAACTTTAAGTTAAATTAAAATAAAATGAAGAAAAGATGAATCAATCAGGCAGAGCCACGTCGCGCCCTTCTTCACGTTCATGACATCGGCCTAAACCCTACCCAGCCGCCACCCAAAATGAGATTTTTCTCATGGCCACACCGCGTTTCACCTGATCAAGTACCTCCACGTGACTCTCCACCTCATGCCGATCTCCCTGGCCATGCGCGCGGTCCCACCTCGCCCTGGGAACGCAAGCGCCGCCGGTGCCAAAAACCCCTAACCACGGCGAACTCCGGCCATATCTCATCAAAGCAACTGCATGGATGCACTCCACTTGACCTCCTCCACACGCTGATACCTCCTGATCGAACCCATGTCGCGAATCCACCGTTAAACGAGGCGACGACCTATGGACGGTCGAAATTCGTCCTCGATTTCTGGCTAAACAGTGAACCAAAATGAAAAACAAATCATGGATTTGGGATGTGCTCGTTGAGAGCTCCAAATCGATATATAATTTGATGTTATTTGAGGAGTTTGAATTTGATTTTGTAATTGCAATTGGGAATTAGGTTTTGTCTGCCATTGGAAAGAGTAGGAGCAAATGAAATTGTGCGTACTAAAATCAGAATTAAGAGATGATCTAGGGTTTCTAACAATATATGTATAGGCAGCAAATGAATGGGCTCGATTGGTATGGATAGTTGAACGATGAACAACCCGAAAAGCCCGTTCTGCCTCCAGAACGAAAATGGGTCAACCCACATTTCAAAGTAGATGTTTTCTAATATTTTAAACTCAATGGAATAGGCTTCAAATTCTAATTCCATTGTGTGAAGAAGTTATGATAAAATCAATTTATTTCAAATTGATTTCAATTAAATTTATTTCTAGGCGTTTCAAGTTCGTACGATCAAACGACAAGTCTGATCGTTACGAAACTTGAAATTCTACAATAATTCACCATTACAGATCCGATGAAACTGGTTTTGTCGAAATCCGAGTTAGTGGCCAAAATGGCTATTTTCACATTATTAAATTAATATTTAATTTATTAAATAACTTCTTTAATTCAAATTTAATTATTTACCATTTCTATCATTTTAGATTACTAGTAATTTTTTATGCTTAAGACAAATACCCATGTTAATTTATTATTGAATATTTCACTAATTTCAATGTTTAATTTCAATTTCCAGAAATTCAGTAATTATAAATTGAATTTCCAATAATCCCATTTAATTGAACTTTCATCCTATTGTACAATCCATTATTATCAAATGGATGAAATTTAACACTGGTTAATGATCTATTCCACTAAAGTTTATTTTTCAACCAATTATTATAATTTCTTACATAATACTTTATTCATTCAATTAACATTATATTATTTCATTAGTTAATTCAATATTCACATTTTTTTTCTTATATTAAATTCATAACCAAGCTTAACATTTTCGTTATTTCAATTATTTGAAATTTCATTAAAATTGTTAACAGTCAACTTAGATTAACATTATTACCTTTAGTTCTAATTATTATTTCATTCATAAACCATCAATTTTTATTTCTTCCAATATTAAATCATGAAGTCTAATTAAATTAACAGTTTTAAATTATCGAAATTTACGGGTCATTACAGAAAACCTTCCATCTCAAAACTTTCGAAGCCATTCACTTAAACCTTTCGAAGTCATTCAACCAGAAACTTTCAAAATCATTCATTTAAACCTTTCGAAGTCATTCAACCAGAACCTTTTGAAATCATTCATTTAAAGCTTTCGAGGTCAATCATTTAAATCTTTCAAAATCATTAAAGTTAAACTTCTCGTGCTTGACAATCAAACCTTTCGAAATCCGGGTGAGAGTCTCTAATCCTGCTCTCCACTTCCCAAGTACAGTCTCTAGCATCATCACTCCATTGAACCATTACTAACTTGACTGTCTTGTTCCTCAACTTCTTCTCATCACTAGCGACAATCTGAATGTGCTTTCTTACTATAGACAAATCTGGCTCTACTAGTAGATCTTCTAACACAGTAGGTTCTATGGTAGTCTTCGGGTCTCTAACCCATTTCCTAAGATGAGAAATGTGTCAAACATCATGGATTTTAGTTAAATTACTCGGTAACTCTATTATATAAGCGAGTTTCTCGATCCTCTCAATAATACAAAAACGGCCAATAAATCTAGGTGCTAACTTTCCTGATTTCCCAGATCTTATCACACCCCTCATTGATGAAACTTAATAAACATATAGTCCCCTACAGAAAATTCCTAATCTTTTCTTCATCTACTATCATAGCTTTTCTATCTAAATTGAGGTTCCTTCATCGTAGCTCGGATTAACTCAATATTCTCTACAGCTTTCTTCACCAAATCCGGACCAAGAACTGATCTATCCCCGATCTCTAACCAACATACGGGGAATGGTCTTCCATACAAAGCTTCAAACGGTGCCATCTCAATACTAGTCTAATAACTATTGTTATATGAGAATTTGACTAGATGAAGATGGTCTTCCCATGATCCTCCGAAATCCAATACACAAGCTCTTAACAAATCCTCCAAGATTATGTTAACTCTTTCCGTTTACCCATCAGTTGCAGATGGTAAGCGACACTCATTTTGAGCTTGGTTTCTAAATCTTCTTGTAGGCTTTTCCAAAACTCATTAGTAAGCAAAGAACCTCTATCACTGACAATACTACTAGGAATCCCATGTAGTCTAACTACATTCTTCATAAATAACTTTGTCAAACTAGGGTCATCCTGGTTGACTTTATTGAAATGAAATGACCATTCTTGGTCAGTCTATCTACTATGACCCATATACTTTCATTCCCTCTATTAGATCTTGGCAACCCATCAATAAAATCCATTGAAATAGGATCCCATTTCCACAACGGAACTTCTAACGGTTGAAGCAATTTGCTTGGTTCTGGTGTTCAGCCTTTGCCTGTTGGCAGTTCGAGCACTGTTTAGCACACAAACCAATATCCAGTTTCATACCTCCCCAGAAGAAACTTCTCTTCATATCCTGATACATTTTCATTCCTCTTGGATGGATAGTGAACTTCGAACGATGGCATTCATCCAAATTTTCCCTCCTCATGGTTTCTACATTCGAAAAACACAACCTTCCTCTCTTTCTCAACCACCTATTTTGGTCAAGACTGAAATTGTTTAGGTCATCGCTCTCCATTCCTTCCCTCAACCTTTTGATCCATTCAGCCAAAATTGGATCCTCTTATTGCTTAGAAGCTATCTTCTCAATCATTACCGGCCTAACTTCTATTCAAGACAGTACAGCACATCTGTTACTAGAATCTTCGCTAGATCTAAACTGCACATTAGAAGATGACAATGCTTCCAAATCTTTCCACTCGGCAGTCATAGCCAATACTGCATTCTGATGTTTTCGGCTGAGTGCATCCGCCACCTTGTTTTCTTTTCCGGGTGTGTACTAAGTTCCAAAATCATAAGTAGCAATAAACTCCAACCTCCTCTGTTACCTCATGTTCAGCTCCTTCTAAGAGAACAAGTATTTCAACGACTTATGAACAGTATAAAGCTCAAACCGTTCTCCCAAAAGATAATGCCTCCACAACCTTAAAGTAAATATGACGGCAGCTGTAACAACCCTGAATTTTGAACAATTTAATTTGTAAATATTTAATTAATTTTAAATATTTGAATGATGTTTTTACTTGAATTTCAAATTATCAGAATGAATTTGGCGATTTAATATTAAAAATTTAATCTATAAAAAGTTGAATAAAAATTTAAATTTGACTTTGGAGTTGAAATTGAATATTGAATTTGTATTTTAAATTCAAACTAATGACTTAGAAAAATAATTTGGATACAAGAATTATTATTTATGTAAATTTATAAATGGATGGTTAGTTTTAAATAACATTTTTCTTTTCTTTAAAATAAAAAGGAATAAAATTTTAATCAATACAAAATAAATAAAGAAATACACATAGTTAAAAATTCAAACAACAAAATTTACAAAACAAAGTAAAGAAAATAATTATACTAAACAAATTGAATTTAAAATGAAAAACAAAATATAAAAATAAACATAAAATAAAGAAGAAGAAAAATCCTACTGCCTTATTCTTTTCAACCAGATCCCAAATTCGTGCCTTGATCCACGTCGTAACCCACGCTAAAAACACGTCTCTCCCCTACTCTTTTATACTCGATCCCCTTTATTCATTTTCTCGTTCATTTTAAAACCCTAAACAAATCAAACCGAAGAAAGAAAAAAATGGCGACGTTCAACAGTTAGGGCTTCGGCTTCAAATAGTTCGATCGATCGACACCTCCTTCGCCTCGCCGCGGCTACTTCGATTCAGGCTAAGGTGAGTGATCCCCTCACTCACATCTAGTTCGAATTTTTAGTGATTTTGAATTTGCGATTTCATGTTTTCTTCTACTCTGAATTGATGTTGGACTTCGGTCACTATGATTTTGTGAATTTGCTTGATTTTCATTTGCTTTGTTGGCTTCGGCCTTGTTTTCTTTGATGAACTGTGGGCATGTTGGTTTCGTATGGCTCGCATTGACTTCGGTCACTTGATATATATATATATATATATATATATATATATATATAATTTGGTGATTTCCATGGCTTCGGCTGCGAGCATTTTTCTGTTGTCTTTGGTAAAAGGGAAATTACTTTGATTTTGATCACTAGATTTGGTTTCTGGTTTGTAATCCCTGCGACCTCATTTTATGCTTTGGCTTCGGCCTTGACTATTTTAAAACTTGATTTAGGACTTGTTTATTTCGTTCTGAAATATGCTTGTCCGATATTGAACTGTTCATACTTCAATCCCTGGTTTTATCGAATTTGTGTACTTTGATGAATTTCTGGACATTGATGATTTACTGACTTATTCAGTTCGTTCCTTTCGATACTTGTTTTCCATGGCTTTGAATCTGAACTGTTTGTCTCTTTGCCACCATGTCACTGACCTGTTCAACATATTCTTTAATGTTGAGCCACTAACTTCACTGTAATATGTCTTCATTGGTACATATATGTGTCTTTCCATTATCATGTATATATATGCATTTATGTGTGTATATATATGATTGTTATTGCTTCTGGTCTTCATTGTGTTTCCACACATCTCAGTAGCATTGTACCTCAAGATGTATTACAATTGATTCAAACTACAGTTGTCTTTGTTCAAAACTGCTATTGCCTCTGGTTCATTTGGTTTTCATTTTTGCCTATACTTGATTTTTGGTGGTAATGTATTACTGCATATCACATGGGGTTGCTTCTTTGATATTGTCTGGTTGTACTACTGTCTCGGCCAGTTTACTTGTTTGTGCTTTTGTGGTATGATTACACTGTATATATTCATGCTGCCTAGTCCTTTTTGTCACTGCCCTTGTGGGTTCAGACCTGTAGCACACATGTGCCATTCCTTGGTGCAGTTGCATATATTTTGTTATTTTTATTTCATAGTTGCTGCCTTGAGCTGTTGCACTGCCTGTATTCAAAAGCCATTGTTGCTGTGCACTTTTCATATCCTTCCCTGAGTACATCTCTGTTTCACTTCGACTTGAATTTGTTTCTCTCAGTTGCTAGTTTCGGTTGTTGATGAATTGTGACCTTGCTTTGTCACCTGTTATTCAAATCTGCATATATGTACATGCATACATATGTATGTTTGTGTACATATATGGTTGGAATTGTACCAAGCTTGAGTCATTTTGCTGTGCATTTATAGTTGTGCTTGGTTCTTCTTTGGCCTGCACATTCATGTGCCTTTTCTGCTTCCTTTTCTTGCATCACTGGGTGGCACTTGCTATCCAATTAACATGTGCATTTCCTTCATATGGTCTGTGCACTGTGTAGCCACATGATCATATATATGCGTGGCTGGGTATACTTGTGGTAGCTGTAATTTTATTTGTATTGCACATAGTCAATTCTCATGTGCTTTGATGCTGTTTTGATTTGTTGAAGTTTTGCATCTGAGTTCTTTTGTTGCCATCTCTGATCTTTGGTGGTGACTGCATTCTTGTTGCAGTTTTCCCTTGAGTTCGAAGTGGGGCTACAGTTCATTTTTATGAAAACACTTGTTGAAGTGCACAGTAATAAGTTGTTTGGAAACTTGTCTTCTTGAGTTTACTTAAGTATATGCAAACAGTTGCATTTCGACCTTGCCTTGTTGCATGGGTTTTGGTGTTGCAGTTGTGTTGAGTCAGTGACTTGACCTTTGCAACTTTTCTTTCTGATAGTATTCTCTGTTGAGATGATTTCACATGTTGTTGTGGCGAGGCAGCGCACGCGTGCGTGCACTGCAGCCACGCAGTATCGACATTTTGAATCAATATTTGAACCTTCATTGATTTTGGTTCGTTGACCTTTTGAGTACATCATCACGATAGTGGTAAGGAAGTGCAGGCAAGCGTGAACTGCAGCCACACGGTGTTGATTTTATTAATATACTATTTTGTTTTGATTTATGATCTTTTGCATATTTCATTACGTTAGTGGCAAGGCAGTGAACGCAAGCGTGAACTGCAGCCACACAGAGTTAACATTTTAATCTGGCGAGGCCGTACACGAGTGCGTGTACTGCAACCTTACCAAATTTAATGTTTTAATTGATGTTTTCTTCTATTGATGGAAATTTATGTTTTATGTTGCCAATTCAATATATTTTGAATCGATTTTGATGATTTTGTTGTAAATTGCCGTTTAGGCAATTCTGATGTTTTTCCTAAATTTCCTTCATTAATAATCCTTCATCTATCTTCAGTATAATCAATGTCTACTAATTTCTTGTATAACACTGTTAAGTGTCATACTTACCATTATCCGATTTCTTGTTAAAGGATCGGACAGGTGAATTTATATTTGACTGTCGTCTAATTGTTGTTTGATTATTATTGCCTCTATGCACTAATAACTGAGTTTGAATTAGACTAACCTTGCTTAGCTTAGGGCTATGTGATGGGGGGTTCTCGCTTCGCGGTTAGGTGGCGAACGGGAGACTCTTACCCCCACACGTCCTCTCTACGGGGTTGGTTAGGCGTAAGCCGTGACAGTCGATAGGCTGGCCGTAAAAGCAAGGGCAGGATACCATTGTAAGCCACGGTGGGTCTGGGATGGTTGCAAAGCCTACCGGTTGCTGCTGACGGAAATGGGGTTCGTTACAAAAGTGGTATCAGAGCTTTGTTTATACAAAGCTTAGTTTATGATGTTTAATATGAATAGTTACTAGGATCACTTTAAAGAAAGTGTTTTTCAAATTTAAAGAAGTATGAAATTGTTTTCTTTGAAGAAAAAATAAAAGGTATTTTGAAAATTCAAATTTTTTTTTCGAAAATTTCCCCTCTCTAAAATTAAGTTTGCGATAGTTTCTTTTCGGTAAAGTCTCCTTAGATTTGAGTTCCGATTATTCGAAAAACATTATCGAATTGCTGAGATTTATGAAAAATAAAATATAAGTTAAATGAATTAATGAATTGGTTTAAATCGAATAGTTTGAATATTCCAAATGATAATTGGGAAATAAAATAACATTTTAATTTAGTTATAGCCAAGGGGATCATTGAACTATAACTTGGGAATTTGATAAGTAAATTGTTGTAGCTTATTAAAGGAGTTATATTCACGATTTTGGACAGTGGATAATCCTTTAAAAATAAAATGTAGAAATGATGAAATTGGTTGACAAAGTATATTCACGATTTTGGACAGTGAATAAAATATTAAAGGATATGTCTTGGGAAAATGATTGAATAATCCAACCTCTGCTAATAAGGATTGCAAATATTGATAGGAAACTTCGAAAACATCTTGTTAATTATAATAATGCAATCCGAAGATGAAAGTTTGGCAAAGATGCGTACTACCGGACAAGAAGTCGATAGTCCTTAATAATTCTGAATCTTAAACCAATCAGTATATTTGAAGCAATCAATATATTTTGTAATACTATCTTTTGTAATCCACAATCTTCTATGTACGTCTTTTAAAAGTATTAAGCTATGTATAATTTTGTACGAAAGGAAATATTTTAATGAAATAGCATCTTGGGAAGGAAATTTAATTGTTGATTTAACTGTAGGAATCAAACTAATTTTGATGTAAAGCTTATATTTCAAGTTTTAAACTAGTGCTTAAAATTGTTAATGTGGAAATATAAATTTAATGGAACCAAGTCGATGAATGACTTACTAAAGAACTAATTGATTATATTTGGGAATAGAAAGCGAATGCAAAGTTCAAATAGAATTTAAATTTCAAAATTTGAAGTTGTCAACATGATAATCCATAATAGGTTTAATAAATTCAGTGATGAATCTGAATTTAAACGTGCGGAAAATTAAGTTAAGTGAAAAACTTAATATTGAAAAGTTTGAAATCGGTTTAAAATTAATATTGTGGAAAGTATGAGGAATTTAAACTATGAACTAAGTTGAAGTTGAAGTTGAAAAAGTTAATAGTTTTAAAGATGTTTTAAAATGCATTAACTATCGAATACATATATTTCAACATTCATTGTTGAAATAGACGTTTTCGAGAGAAATAAAAGGAAATGGTGGACTATAACACTATCGTTATAGTAAATGGTTTCCGAAAGGAAATGTTGTATATAATATTGGGATTTATATATCTATCTTAAATTCGAATCCCTATACTAGTGAATTTGAGTTGTAGTGACGATGTTTTACGCAACATTCGTTTTAACTCAAATAAATGTGTCTAAAAGAATGATTTCCTTAAAGAATGGAATACATACTTAATTTTGATTCAAGTATATTGAATATTTTCCAAGAGTTGAAAATAAATGGATTTGTGAATTACTTATTATTAAATAAGTATGGAAATGTTTTCCAATATGAAATCAAAGGTTTGAAATTTTATCTTTTAAAGATAAATTGAGAAATAAATATTTGAAATTGGTTTCAAATGGTTAAATGTGGAAAATTATATATGTCTTGCAAAGATATTTTTGAGAAATTTGAACAATTAGTTCAACTTGAATTTTTCAAAAAGATTGAATTTTGAATTAAATTGAGTTTAACTTTGACATCAAAAACAATATAAGTTGAGCTTTGAATTTTGGATAGTCGATTGGGATTGTATGTCTAACATTGTGAATTGATGACATAGCAAATTGATCTCTATTAAATATATATCTGTTTGGTGGGCGGAGAATTTATTCTTTTAGCTATATACACCCATCTCTAAGACATACGAGCTCAGAGGTTATATATCGATAAACATCAATTATGTATTGAGAATTGACGATGTAACGTGAAATCCAAATCGAATGTGAAGTCGATAATGAATTGGATTATGAATGTGAATTAGGTTTGAGATAACCTTAAATTTTCAAATCGATTTAGAGGAAAATTTTAAATGAGATGGAAAATTTTGGAATCCTCTATTTGTTATGAATATGAGATATTGTGGTTTTCGTAACTTATATATGTGAATATAATAAATCGAAAACTATCAGTTTGGAAAGTCATTATTATGAAAATCCTATGCAAGTTTACATAGTACGAAATGTGAAATGAAGTACTATATGTATATGACATATGTTTTCTAAAACCGAGGATATGGAAATGTACCTTCCATTTATAATTTGTGAAGGTGATTGGAACTCGGAGTGAGTGTCCATTGGAAATCGTAGCTACGTAGAATTTCCATTAGTGGAATGTTCATTTGGACTAGAATCCCCCACGATGGATCATCGTGTTGGGATTATGTGAATTGATGCTGGCGTAATTCGTGGGGCGTGATGCCTACAGTTACAAGCGATTCCACTGGGATAGTGGCGCAACCGCCGCGTAAACTGCGATCTAGAGGCCAAAGCGAAATTTGAGGGGCGAGATGCCTACGGTCACGAGCGATTCTACTGGGATAGTAGCGTAACCGCCGTGTGAACCGCGATCTATGGCAACAACCATGGCGAAATTCAAGAGATGTCAAATCTATATATTACAAGCGATTCTACTGGGATAGTAGCGTAACCGCCGGGTAAAACTGTGATCCATGGGGGAACGTGCTTTCCATATCCATTTTTAAAAGAATTTTAAAAAAAAAAGTAATTTCACTGGGAGTTAAAGCAAGTATATTTAGTACTTGGAGATTTTTAGTCTTGCGCCTGGCCAGCGTATGCCTAATGTCTGTGAGAACGACGATGGACTTGTTAAACTTCGAGTTAGCAAGTATTTTCAAAACTTTAGATAGCAAATCAATAGTCTGAAATTAGAATCATAAAATTCTAACCTAATGAATTAAGGAAGAAGATCTTTAAAATATCTTGAAAGCACACAGCTTTGGAAAAGATATAATATGCAAATCTCTAACATGAAGAATTTCGAGTTTAAAATCTGAATTTTGTAAGTCGAAAATTTTGGTAAAAGACTTTTGTGTCTTGATTTTAGAAATCAATGAACAAAGCTAGTGAGATAAAATAAGTGGAATGAATCCTATATTATTTACAAGTTTAGAACTTGGTAAAATTGTGTAGGGTATAAATATCGGTGAGATTTTAGCAATCGTTTTCCTAACTTATAATTTCGGGACGGAATTCTTTTAAGGAGGGAAGATTGTAACAACCAAGAATTTTGAACAATTTAATTTGTAAATATTTAATTAATTTTAAATATTTGAATGATGTTTTGACTTGAATTTCAAATTATCAGAATGAATTTGGCGATTTAATTTTAAAAATTTAATCTATAAAAAGTTGAATAAAAATTTAAATTTGCTTTGGAGTTGAAATTGAATATTGAATTTGTATTTTAAATTCAAACTAATGACTTAGAAAAATAATTTGGATACAAGAATTATTATTTATGTAAATTTATAAATGGATGGTTAGTTTTAAATAACATTTTTCTTTTCTTTAAAATAAAAAGGAATAAAATTTTAATCAATACAAAATAAATAAAGAAATACACATAGTTAAAAATTCAAACAACAAAATTTACAAAACAAAGTAAAGAAAATAATTATACAAAACAAATTGAATTTAAAATGAAAAAAATATAAAAATAAACATAAAATAAAGAAAAAAAATCCCACTGCCTTATTCTTTTCAACCAGATCCCAAATTCGTACCTTGATCCACGCCGTAACCCACGCTAAAAACACGTCTCTCCCCTACTCTTTTATACTCGATCCCCTTTATTCATTTTCTCGTTCATTTTAAAACCCTAAACAAATCAAACTGAAGAAAGAAAAAAATGGCGACGTTCAACAATTAGGGCTTCGGCTTCAAATAGTTCAATCGATCGACACCTCCTTCGCCTCGCCGCGGCTACTTCGATTCAGGCTAAGGTGAGTGATCCCCTCACTCACATCTAGTTCGAATTTTTAGTGATTTTGAATTTGTGATTTCATGTTTTCTTCTACTCTGAATTGATGTTGGACTTCGGTCAGTATGATTTTGTGAATTTGCTTGATTTTCATTTGCTTTGTTGGCTTCGGCCTTGTTTTCTCTGATGAACTTTGGGCATGTTGGTTTCGTATGGCTCGCATTGACTTCGGTCACTTTATATATATATATATATATATATATATATATATATATAATTTTGTGATTTCCATGGCTTCGGCTGCGAGCATTTTTCTGTTGTCTTTGGTAAAAGGGAAATTACTTTGATTTTGATCACTAGATTGGGTTTCTGGTTTGTAATCCCTGCGACCTCATTTTATGCTATGGCTTCGGCCTTGACTATTTTTAAAACTTGCTTTAGGACTGGTTTATTTCGTTCTGAAATATGCTTGTCCGATATTGAACTGTTCGTACTTCAATCCCTGGTTTTATCGAATTCGTGAACTTTGATGAATTTCTGGACATTGATGATTTACTGACTTATTCAGTTCGTTCCTTTCGATACTTGTTTTCCATGGCTTTGAATCTGAACTGTTTGTCTCTTTGCCACCACGTCCCTGACCTGTTCAACATATTCTTTGATGTTGAGCCACTATCTTCACTGTAATATGTCTTCATTGGTACATATATGTGTCTTTCCATTATCATATATATATATATATGCATTTATGTGTGTGTATATATGATTGTTATTGCTTCTGGTCTTCATTGTGTATCCACACATCTCAGTAGCATTGTTCCTCAAGATGTATTACAATTGATTCAAACTGCAGTTGTCTTTGTTCAAAACTGCTATTGCCTCTAGTTCATTTGGTTTTCATTTTTGCCTATACTTGATTTTTGGTGGTAATGTGTTACTGCATATCACATGGGGTTGCTTCTTTGATATTGTCTGGTTTTGCTACTGTCTCGGCCAGTTTACTTGTTTGTGCTTTTGTGGTATGATTACACTATATATATTCATGCTTCCTGGTCCTTTTTGTCACTGCCCTTGTGAGTTCAGACCTGTAGCACACATGTGCCATTCCTTGGTGCAGTTGCATATATTTTGTTATTGTTATTTCATAGTTGCTGCCTTGAGCTGTTGCACTGCCTGTATTCAAAAGCCATTGTTGCTGTGCACTTTTCATATCCTTCCCTGAGTACATCTCTGATGAATTATGACCTTGCTTTGTCACCTGTTATTCAAATCTGCATATATGTACATGCATACATATGTATGTTTGTGTACATATATGGTTGGAATTGTACCAAGCTTGAGTCATTTTGCTGTGCATTTATAGTTGTGCTTGGTTCTTCTTCGGCCTGCACATTCATGTGCCTTTTCTGTTTCCTTTTCTTGCATCACTGGGTGGCACTTGCTATCCAATTAACATGCGCATTTCCTTCATGTGGTCTGTGCACTGTGTAGCCACATGATCATATATATGCGTGGCTGGGTATACTTGTGGTGGCTGTAATTTCATTTGTATTGCACATAGTCAATTCTCATGTGCGTTGATGCTGTTTTGATTTGTTGAAGTTTTGCATCTGAGTTCTTTTGTTGCCATCTCTGATCTTTGGTGGTGACTGCATTCTTGTTGCAATTTTCCCTTGAGTTCGAAGTGGGGCTGCAGTTCATTTTTATGAAAATTTTACACTTGTTGAAGTGTGCAGTAATAAGTTGTTTGGAAACTTGTCTTCTTGAGTTTACTTAAGTATATGCAAACAGTTGCATTTCGACCTTGCCTTGTTGCATGGGTTTTGGTGTTGAAGTTGTGTTGAGTTATTGACTTGACCTCTGCAACTTTGATTTCTGATAGTATTCTCTGTTGAGATGATTTCACATGTTGTTGTGGCAAGGCAGCGCACGCGTGCGTGCACTGCAGCCACGCAGTATCGACATTTTGAATCAATATTTGAACCTTCATTGATTTTGGTTCGTTGACCTTTTGAGTACATCATCACGATAGTGGCAAGGCAGTGCACGCAAGCGTGAACTGCAGCCACACGGTGTTGATTTTATTAATATACTATTTGTTTTGATTTATGATCTTTTGCATATTTCTTTACGGTAGTGGCGAGGCAGTGCACGCAAGCGTGAACTGCAGCCACACAGAGTTAACATTTTAATCTGGCGAGGCCGTACACGAGTGCGTGTACCGCAGCCCTACCAAATTTAATGTTTTAATTGATGTTTTCTTCTATTGATGGAAATTTATGTTTTATGTTGCCAATTCAATATATTTTGAATCGATTTTGATGATTTTGTTGTAAATTACCGTTTAGGCAATTCTGATGTTTTTCCTAAATTTCCTTCATTAAGAATCCTTCATCTATCTTCAGTATAATCAATGTCTACTGATTTCTTGTATAACACTGTTAAGTGTCATATTTACCATTATCCGATTTCTTGTTAAAGGATCGGACAGGTGAATTTATATTTGACTGTCGTCTAATTGTTGTTTGATTATTATTGCCTCTATGCACTAATAACTGAGTTTGAATTAGACTGACCTGTGTATTATTTTCTTTTGAACGTAATACTCGGGTCAGACCGAGTAATTTTACTGCTTGAAGATTTTCAGGCATCGAAGTTAGAGAGAAGGGGAAAATTGCTTCACTTTAGCTTTTCGAAGAATTTTTGTACTTAAAGGAAATATTCCGTTGTATAAAATTTAATGCATTGTACAAACTCTGATATATGTAAGAAAATTCATTTATGAAAAATATTATGATTATTTGTTGTGATTCTGTGGCTGATTCTGTTTAAACTCTATAAACTGAATAACAATCCGTCATTTTGAACGTTTCAAGTTGGTTTAATTACCGACTGGGGGCGGTCAAAAGGGCGGGTCGTTACAGCAGCTAACTCCAAGTCATGTGTAGGATACCTAACTTCATGCGGTCTGAGATGTCTAGAAGCATAAGCAATCACTTTACATCTGTGCATCAATACAGCTCACAATCTGGTTCTATACGCATCGGTATAAACTACCAAATCTTGATTCCCTTCTAGAACCACTAACACCGATGCATGGTTCAATAAGTGTTTCCATGTCTGGAATGCTTCCTCACACTTGTCAAACTATACGAACTTCACATCTTTTAGCGTAAGCTAAGTCATCGATTAGCTATCTGCAAAAAATCCTTTACAAACCTTCGATAATATCTAGCCAATCTAAGAAAGCTTTTAATCTCGATCACTTTTGTGACGTCCCACCTCTATGCTCACAATAACAAAGAGTATTAAAGGAAATACTGTCTGTTATTACTATGAATAAGGTTGGATAGGAGCGGCCATCCATAGTTAGGCCTTACACTAGTATTGGTTACCTCGACAGGAGTAGTATATATTTTTACTTTTCATCTCATATTTATTTACTCCCATCGACATACCCAATTCCAGTATAAAACGAACTATGATGGTTCATAATAGTTTAGGACAATAGATATAATAATAACACAGATAATAAAAATGCGGAACACGGATAAAACAAAAGTCTCATATATATAATAACTGATGTCAGTTACAATACATGTGCTATAGTACATATGATACAACTACAACTATCGATACAGGATGTTACATATACAAGTACATTAATATCATTAATATACATGAATACATATCAACCTATACAAGTACACTAACTACTAAAATGACAACGACTACTCCAAAAGGTATGAAAAGACTTCATAGCTCTAGCAGCAACCCAAAGTAAGATATCAACAACCTGTAAATACTCGGTCTGACCCGAGTATTATATTCAAAAGAAAATAATACACGGGTCAGTCTAATTCAAACTCAGTTATTAGTGCACAGAAGCAATAATAATTAAATATGAATAGACGACTGTCACAGTAAATTCCGTCTATCCGACCCTTCTAGAAGAGAATCGGATAATGGTAAATATAACACGTAATAGTGTTAAACAACAAATCAGCAGATTCAAAATATCAACAAAGATGAACGAAAAGAATATCAATGAAGATATATTTCAAAGAAAACATCAGAATTGCCTAATTGGCAATTAACATCGAAATCTAATTATTAATAAATAACTAGAAACTCATAATCTAATTATCAAATAGATAATTAGATAACAACAAAATAATTAAATGAAACTAAATCAATTTAAACAATTGAAATATCACTTTAAAACATCAATACTAATTGGCTGCAGTAAATGCTAATGTGTACTGCCTCGCCAATGCGGCATATGAAATACGCAAAAGATCAATGGATCAAAAGTAATTGAAATATCAATAAAAACAATACCGTGTGGCTGCAGTTCACGCTTGCGTGCACTGCCTTGCCACTACAGTGATGATGTACCCAATGAATATTCACAAGCAAACACAAGATCAAACCCGAGTTACCGGATTCAACTCAAGTGCAATAAAATAATGTCAAAGTGAAATACAGTGATCAAATGCAAAAGGTCAAGTCAGTGACTCAATTCAACTGCAGCATTCAAAACACAAAGCAGTGGGACAACTACAAAAATAGGAGGAGGGTGAGGGCACCAGAGGTATGGCACCACAGCACCGAATACAATTGACCAAATGCAAATGAACACAGAGCATCAATGCAATGTATCATATTCAAGAACAAAGGCGGTGGACAGAGCATGCATATGAAGCAACCAGGCTTGACTGGAAGGTTCGGATATGTACCATAAATAAATATCACACCAACTACACAAGGGATCAATGCACACATCTTAATTGAACCAAATCCTGTATTGAAGTGGAAATGGCCACAACACCAAATGAACAGAGAAAACAACAGCAAGTGGTAAGAGACTAGGCAAATACAACTGAGTTAAAGTGAATGGCAACCACTTGAACCCGAGGTACTGCAACTGCATGATGGCCGGACCAAACTACAAGATGAACAATATGCAAGAGAAGATGATAAAGACCACAAGACTCAAATGACTGAATGAAACTAACAACTCCAGATTAATACAAATGACACTGAATATAAATCAAAATACTCAGCTTAAACCAACAACCAAATTCAAGGCCTACCAATTGGAATAGTAGGACCGAGACCTCCTACAAGAGACTACAAGATAAAGCAGAGGTGACAGTGTGGAGCTACAGAATAAAATAGCGGTGGCAGTATGGAGCTATAAAATAAAACAGAAGTGGCAGTATGAAGCTACAGGATACAACAGTTCCATACCCAAGCAACCAATAAAATGTTGAACCAACACCTATACCAGTGGATCAGCAAGGTACAAAGAGCAACACTGTGAACACAGTGAACCCAGTCAAGGCAGCTAGTAAATCAAATGTCCAAAGATGTCGAAGTCAGGTAACTTCAACACAATTCGCAAACTAATGCAGTAAATGTCAAGTAAACAAACTATAGATACAAATTGAAGCAGTGCACAATCATCAACGAAACTCAAGTGTCAACTAGACATCATGATTATGTAGAAAATATTTTCAATGCAATGGTTCTATCAAAATAAGCTACAAGAGGATCAAACTCGATGCAAGCAACCTGAATGATCACAGACATGAACACACAAATACATATATGCAAACTGCCTCAATGGTTAAGACAGCCGCAATGAATGATCAAACTCGAAGGATACTTCAACTACAAGTGTGTTGCATGAAGAAGAGGTATAGTAAATGCATATTGTAGCAGTGGGCCATGAAAGCAATGGATTTGAATCACAAACCAAGTGCACAAAAATTACAGCATACATGCAACTGTACAGTGTGCATATGGACAAAATAAACATGCACAACATTAAGGTCAGAAGCACAAGGATGCGCAACTCACACATAAATGCATCAACAACTTAAAGGATGACAACTACACAACAAAGCAAGTGAACAAAACATAAATACTCAGATGAAGATCGGTGCCTACAAAAGAATCAAGGCAATGGTGCAAAAGAAAAGCAAATACAGGCGAAGATGTACAAATTGGTCACAAAATAGCAAAGGAAAGATATTTACGCGTATGTTCAACCAAACTTTCTAAATATATCAAAAGATATTACAAATTATCAACTGGCCAAAATCGTATAACAGTTTCAAACTAATGACATTCAGCAAGCTCGAACAACATAAAATCAAGCATCAGTTTAATCAAAAATCGAACGAGTTCAAAATCAATGGAAGCTGTGATAAACCAGCGACGAACTTCATGAATTTTAGTAAGTCAGAATCATCAAATACAGTTCAATGCAATTAAATGGCCGAAGACAATTTAACCCATTTTAGGGGTTCGAGTGTCGAAACTCCAATTTCACCAAAGCACTAAAATTCAAAGCAGTGGTATCCAAAAATCAAGCAACGAAATTCATGAATTAAACGAGATTGAATAACAGATGTGAGTAAGAAATTACTCACCTTTACTTCGACGCAAAAGAAGCAGTCGGGACCAACAAGAAATCGATCGAGCCAGGCAACCGCGACCGACCACTGATTCGATCGAATAAATAACGGCGCTTCGAAGAAAGCCCTAACTATTTTTTCAGAGCAGATTGAAGAGGACCGGCTTGCGAATGGAATAAATGGAGGAGCGGACGAAGAAACAAGAGCCGCCATTGTTTATTTTTTTTCGTTATTTAGTTTAGGGTTTTCCAAAAATGAAGAAGGAAGAAACGGTCATCGACCCTTGATAATTATCTCAACCCGAAACAATTGAACGTGGGCCAAGTTCAAATTTGTAAAGCCCGCTTAATTCCTAACCAATTTCTTAAAAGAATTTCTACCAATTAAAATGCCAATAACAATTAGCTCCCAGTTTAATCGTCATCTAATGATAATTAATTAATGCGAAATCCAGGGTTGTTACAGACTCCCCTCCTTATAAAAATTGCGTCCCCGCAATTTTCCTAATTAAGGACGTCAATAACAATTATTTTTCTAACATAAACTGGTTAAGCTAGAAAAATAAAGATAGAGAATTCAAATGCCAAAGAAATCTTTTAATTTCAATCAAAGAAATTCAAAATTTCTCAACAAAATTTAACTATCAATTAGATAATCAGGAAACAACTAAACTGGATAAATGCAATTATCAGCAATATTCAATTATCAATAAGATAATTAGAATACCAAAATCACAAAACAGCAATATCTAATTATCGATACAATAATTAGAAGGCAGCAAAATCTAATTATCAACAGAGAAAATTAGAAAACACAAATCACAAATCGCAAAACCGCAAATATCTAGTTACCAAAACGGTAATCAGAAACATCAAATCTCAAATCAACAAATATTCAATTATCAGAAACGATAATCAAATCAACAAATATTCGATTATCAAAAACGATAATCGAATCAACAAACATTTGAC
The DNA here is from genome assembly GCA_030765085.1 of Allium cepa. NCBI lineage: Eukaryota > Viridiplantae > Streptophyta > Magnoliopsida > Asparagales > Amaryllidaceae > Allium > Allium cepa. The sequence goes on from CM060931.1 coordinate 311,985,983, forward strand.
TATCAAAAACGATAATCAAATCAACAAATATTCGATTATCAAAAACAATAATCAAATCTCATATCAACAAATATTCGATTATCAAAAACGATAATCAAATCAACAAATATTCGATTATCAAAAACGATAATCAAATCTCATATCAACAAATATTCGATTATCAAAAACGATAATCAAATCAACAAATATTCGATTATCAAAAACGATAATCAAATCTCATATCAACAAATATTCGATTATCAAAAACGATAATCAAATCAACAAATATTCGATTATCAAAAACGATAATCAAATCTCATATCAACAAATATTCGATTATCAAAAACGATAATCAAATCTCATATCAACAAATATTCGATTATCAAAAACGATAATCAAATCAACAAATATTCGATTATCATAAACGATAATCAAATCTCATGTAACGATCGCGATTTTTCGTTGCCGAAAAATCGAACCGTTAGGGTTTTAGAAGAAGAAAGAGGTAGAAGAAGAAAGAAAAGAAAGAGAAGAGAAAACAGAAAAACAAGTGACAGAACGAGAAACAATAACAGAATCTCACAGTCGCAGCGGAACAACATATAATAGATAAATGAATATTCATTAAAACAAAAGAACTATACATTTTATACATTACATCACATTACATTACATCAATCAGAGTGTATGACAACAACAGCGGAAAGAAATACTATATACAATAGATAATAGACTACGCTATCTGGCTCGCCTCCAGATCTGCACAGCAACTCCCGAATCCAGAATAACCTGATAACCTAACTCTAGACTGCCCGTGTGGAAAATAGTGGGCACCCAGAGTTTAGGAAAGGAACAATAAACTCCAGGTCAGTCATGTGACTGGTGTGAGAACTCATAACAGTTTATCTTTAAACACGCAACAAGAAAGTTTAAATTTTGAAATCCGCAATGCTTTTTGGAAAATGAAACTACCATAAGGCCTCCCGGCACACACACAATGCAAACGCACACATGGGGGAGATTTCTCCTTATGATAGTCAAACATGCTTACTACGAGAAAAATTCTTTGATATTATTACTAGTGCATAGTGGAAAATATTTCGAAAGTATAATATAAATCCTAGCCAGCATAGGTACCATGATGCTATGCCTACTATAGCTGCCATGTTAAATGGCAGGTTCTACAACTAAAACCGTACAAGGCACGTATTGGATGAATGGATTTCCAACAAATGGTCAGGCTAAGGAACTTCCTACTGCCACATGGGATCGCCTCTGGCGGGACGTCCCGAGAAACTAACGTTACGGTTAGATCTCTGCCAACACAAGGCCGGGCTACCTCTGTAACTAGGTAACTACTACACGAATATGTCATCCCCCGGTCCTTTGGGACCTTTATCCGAGCGCTCGATACCAACAACACCACACAGAAATAGATATAGTGTTTCCACATGAGTAAATATCTGGGCTCCATACCATGATACCACCCTTTTCCAGAAGGGAATGACATACCCTAAAGGGCGCGACCCTCATAACCTTGCCGCATATTCCTGTTTCGACCATTTCCGGGGAGTGAGGTCCTGACGAAGTCTCGTCCACAAAGCTACGCTTTGTGTAACAAAGCCATGCTTCGGGTCCACAGATGACCAAAGCAATAATCACAAAGATAAATGATCAAACAAATGATCATATCACAAATGACCAACCAATGATCATCACACAGCAGCACTCAGCATGCCACATTACCAGATTGGGAAATATCGCTGATAACCTTCAACTACATAACCTCTGAGCTCGTACGTCTCAGAGAAGGGTGTTAAGCTAAGAGAATAAATTCTCCGCCACCAACAGAAATGTATTTGAAAGAAATCTGCTCTATCTCTCAAAATGTAATGTCAGACACGTAACCATACAAGTCTGTTCCGGGTTCGAACAGAACCGAAGGCACTTCCAAAGAAGCCCTTGCAATCCGGGTATTCACAATCCCGATAAAATTTCCCATCACAAAGGAAATCTCCATATCGTAGCTAACGATGCGGAGACAATCGATAGGTCATCCTATCGTTTTCACAAATACCCGGTCTTCAACACCGGTCTTCAAATGCAATCCAAACGACGTATCGCATATTCGGAATGGGATATATGACACAAAGGTCCTCTCCCGGCTAAACCGAATAGCGAGCGCTTATTTTAAAAATAAGTGTGCATTCAATTCCAAACAAACACAATCAATACCATCCAAGGGTAAATATTGATAGTCGGTTATTTAACTATCAATAAAGATGCGCCACATCATCAGATTCCAAATAATTTTTCCAAAATTATTAAGTCCCAAAATATCTTTACAAGATATATATACACAATTTCCAAATAATTGCCCAATTTATTTGCTTTACCAAAACACCTTCACGATATAATTTCCACACTTAACCATTTGAAAACCCATTTCAAATTAAACACCTCAACCATTTGAAAACAAATTTCAAATTACACAACTCAACCATTTGAACACAATTTCCCTTCCTATTTATAAATTCCAAAGTGAATTTCCAATTTCCCAAATATCTACACATACACGATTTCAAATCAATTTCAAACTATTCACTTCGATTTACCTTTAAAAGGTGAATCCTCAAAAACGTTCCTTTTATATTGGAAAAAAAAACATTCCCATACTTATTTAATAATAAGTAATTCACAATTTAACTTATTTTCAACAATTTGGAAATATTCAATATACTTAAGTTACCGTTAAGTATTTTATTCCATTCTCTTTAAGAAAACATTCTTTTATTCACATTTATTTGGGTTAAAAACGAATGTTGCGTAAAACATCGTTACGACAACCCAAAAACACTAGTATATGGATTTGAAATTAAAAATAGATATATAAATCCAATACTATACAAATTATCCCCTTCTGTTTCTCGAAAACGTCTATTTCAACAATCAATGTTGAAATCTATGTTTTCAATACTCAATACATTTTAAAACACCTTTAATTCGTTTTAAATTCCATTTAAAACATTCCTTTCCCAAAAACAACCCATTTTATTTAATAATCTATTCAATATTCAAAATAGTGAATATAGCCCACTTAACAAATTCCCATATTTCAATTTATCAAATTCGATGAATTTCAAATTTATAAACATAGTTTATAAATTCCATTTCTATTATAAACCCCAATTTTATAAATTCCTTTATTAATCCGATGCAATTTACATAACCCAGTTTCATACCCAAAAGCCATATTGTAAGTTAAATACTTATAATATTATTTATTTACCAAATCGTTCCTTTGAACTTCACCAATTTAAAATCTTATCACTTACAAGATTTCTTTATGGTTTATAATAATTTCAACTGATGAAATCTTCATTTATTAACAATTTCTATAAAATTCCCCTTTTTAATGCCCAAATCCATTTCTATAAGTTAATAACTTATAAACTTAAAATTTTCCAATAACCATTCGTTTTATAAATTTCACATTTATTAATCTATAAATCCTAGTGAAATTCATGTTATACATCAACTTAACACTTTATAAATTTATTCTATAACTTCAATAATTTTTATTTAAAAACATCCATTTATAAAATCCTTTATATAAACCATTAATAATAATAACTTCCCAAAAACCAAATTTAACTATTTTATAAAAACCTATTATTGTTAAAAATTTCTTTTAAGTTATATTTTATAAAAATATAAATTTTTAAAACATAAAATTTTATCCATCTATTTATTTTAAAATTTAATCAATTCAAAATTTTTTAATAAACCATATTCTTTGAAAAATCGATTTAAAACCCCTTTTAAATTCAAAACCGTTATTTTAATTTTTTTAAAAATTTGAATCCGATGATGCAACAACATCAGATGGTCAATCACGGGAATAAGTGTCATATATCAATATGATTATCAACAATCAACATAATATTTATAAACAAATAAATATGTGAGGAATCCAGTTGGATCCCTCCAACCTGTTTCCCTGCACCCACAGACGTTAGCACAATACCCATTCCACTTCAAGGTGGAATATCGCGGTATATGGGATTTTATAAAATATCCGCTTAATAACGGCGCAATAGGGTCTCATCCGCTATACGAGGCGGGAAATCAAATCCGATATATACATATGCCAATATATATATATCGCTATATATAGTATATATCCTACTATATCTACTAGCACAATCAATCAACCATCAACAATCAATATTAACTATTCAAAATTTTAAACAAAACCTTTCGATTGAGTGAGGAGTTCTCACCTTGATTTTGTTTCCGGTTTCGGCGTTCGTTTCGAATAAAATTAAACGAACGTTTAATTTTACCCGAAATTCAAACGAGCTCCAATCGACTCCAAATCAGCTTCATCGCGAAGAGCACGACCATACGATTCCAACGCATTTTGATTCATCCAAATCGGACCTCGCACGAAAAAGTTATCGCAGTTTAAACGTTGAACGAAATATAGAATTCAAATTTAAAATAAAAACAACTACCCTCACCACCATCACGCGGGCCCCCCATCTCCCTTCTTCCTTCCTGATGCGCGCATTTCATCGTTCCCAGGCAAATTTGCATGCAAATTGAACCCATCAAATTCGAATTTAGGGTTAATATTTTCAACCACCACACACGCATTTACTTCGATCAGGAACCACCACCAGGATCGCCATGACGAACTCCCCCCACGCCCAGAGACCGGCCACGTACGGTAGCCCCCTTGGCTCGAAAAACGAAAAAAAACGCACGACTTTGAAGACGAATTGCCGGCGATCCGTGACTCCATTCACGATCTCCACCGTTGAGATCGAAGTTCTCGCTGTCGCCTACAACTTTCACGTTGAAAGTTTCTTGAATCGATGAACGGATTGGAAGATTTTGAGGAGAGAAAATGAACAAATTTCGGCCATGAATGATGCAAGTGGCGGCTGTAGCTTGTAGCTAGGGTTTGAAGAGGAATTGACACATATACCCATATTATTTTAATATTAAAATCTCCAATTTAACACTTTTGCAAACGAACTCCAAACGACGCGTTCCGACAGGCGATCCTAAGGTTTTTCCGCATTCCGGACACAATGGAACAAGTTTCGTAAGCTAATTCGGAAGTATGTGTGAGATACGGCAATAAACAGTCGATTTAAATTAAAAACGATTTAAGCGATTTCTAGGCGTTTTGGCTTGTACCGGACAAACGATAGATCCGATCGACTTGAAATTTGAAATCTTACAATAATATCACATTACGGATCCGATGAAACTGGTTTCGTCGAAATCCGAGACCGTTTGAAAAATGGCTATTTTAACTCGCTAAATTAATATTGAAACGATATCGATGCGTTTCGAGCTGCCACGGTCAAACGACAACTCCGATTGCTACGAAAATTGAAATCCGATAATAATTAACTATTACGGATCCAATGGAACTCGTTTCGTTCAATTCTGAGACTGTTCAAAAATTGGCTATTTTTCAGTCGATAATTAAATATTAAAATAATCAATTTTCACAAATTAATTCCAAATTCAATTTTACAAGTTCTAAAACATTTCTATAACTTCAATATGATTAAATAAAATTTTCCAAATCGTTTTCAATCATATCTAACCCAATATTCAATTATCTACGGAATTTCACTATTAATTAATCGATTTAAATGACCAATTAAATCCAATATTCAAGAAATAAATTATTTAACTTAAAATTTTCACTTATAAACATTTAAAATTAATTAAATACTCAAATTTAAATTACTAAAAATTCTGGGTCGTTACAATCTTCCCCCCTTAAAAGAATTTCGTCCTCGAAATTACAAGTTAAGGAGAACGATCCTAACCCGTTTATTATTTTTCCAAAACTAATTAGTTTATTAACTTTCTAACCTAAATCTTTTTATTAAAGATTCACTATTATTTCAATTAGCTTTCCAACTCCAATTATAAGTTTCAAACAACATTGTTTATTTGACAATTCAAATTTAAATTTCAATTCAAATTTCAAACTTTCAAAATTTCTCAAAATTTTTCTAACTCCCCAAATTTTCAAAAAATTTCGCCAGAGTCTCCTTTGCGCGGCTAGATCGGTACGACTACAAAACGGCTCTACGGCCCCTCAGAATCAAAAAGAAAAGAGAAAGCCAAGTGGCTAGAGAAGGAAATCATCAAATCTCATATTAAAATTGAAATACGTACCTTTTTGTCGAGCAATTCAATTTTTAACTTCAAAATCAAAATTCCAATCCATTATATACCTGTATATCCTGCTAGTAGTATCTTTCAATACCAAATACAATATCCAAACCAATTTGCCAATTCTATTGCAAAATTTCGATATATGCTTCTTACACATTTTTTTTAGTTTATTATTGAAGTTGCATATTCAATTCATTCGTTTCAATTAGTTACATTCACTAATTAAATTCACATTGGTTCATATTCAGCCCAAATCAAATTCAATTCTATTCAAATTCATTTACTTTACATTCAATTTGAGTTCAATTACATAGCTTTCAATTGCGCTAGTTTATTTCCATTAACACCTAATGAATTTACATACAACCAAACATCAAGCAATAACGACCAATGTACATCCAATACAACCAAATTTATTTATTTTACTTACATTCAATTTGGTTCAACTGTTTTAATTCCAATTGGTTTAACATTCAATTGATTTTTATCCAATTATTCAACTAACTTCAATGAATTTACACTTACATACATCGTTTCATATCAACTTACTTACATTCGATTGATTAACATTCAATCCATTCTTTAATTCAATTGCTAGTTCTTTTTACAAATAAAATTGAATTTCATTTATATAACTTAAGTTCACATCTTTAACAATTTCATTTACTCACTTTATTCATTTATTTTGATATTAACATCAATTCTTTCAACATTACTTAACTTGCATTCCATTTCAACTTTATTTACCTCATTAAATTCACTTGATTATTTAACTTTGATACAAATATCAATTTTTATTCAACTTCACTTAAGTTATTCCATTTAAACATCATTTGTTAATTAAACTTAAGTTTTACTTATCAATTCAATTCGGATTTTAAATTCCAAAGTAAATCCTATTTAACTTTTACTTAAGCCAAATTCATATCAATATTCAAATTCATATTCCATTTTACTTAACTTAATTGTTTAACCACTTCAATAACTGGTTTCACTTACATTTTCCCATTCTATAAGTTATAAAACTTATTATTCAACTTCTAACTTATATTATAAGTTCAAAACCTTTTTCACTTATATTTATCAATTTCAAATTGAATTTTAATTTCAAATTGGTTTATTACAACAAAACTTCAATTTTAATTCATTTTTGTAGCAAATCCATCACATAGAAACTCGAAAATGATACTGATGATGCTGCAGTCATCACCCTTATTATTTCCCAGGGACAATAGTGAAATCAATGCTAAATATTCTTTCAAAAATTTCCTTTCTATTCATAAATCACTTTTATAACCCTTTTACTTATATAATTTTACTTCTTATATACATACATGATTATCTTACAATTGTAAATCATTATCAATTATAATTTCATCTTATGATTCATTGGTTTATACCATTATTCTTTTACAATAGTTGCTTTTATCAGCTTATTCAAACAACTTTTAATTATTTTATATATATATATATATCATTTACAACAACCAAGCAATCAATTATATACACACTTCAATAATTCTTGAAAAATTATTTTCTTTTTATATATAAAATATAATCGAGGTAAAATTATTTCATTTACCCAATTTAAAACAATATTGTGTCGAATTGTTCTATTTCAAGTGTTTAGGAACCCCTTCGATTCAGTTTTCGAGGCTGCGCCGACGAAGGTTCATATACCACTCAACAAACCAATCATCACAATATAAAACAATTTTATACTCACTAACAAATACGCACTCATATCTATTATTACACTCACACTCATTCTAGAGTACTGCTGACTCTATCTCCAATGAGTAACACCCAACAGAGCAGGTTGTCGCTTAACCATAAGCTCCGATACCAAATGTAACGATCGCGATTTTTCGTTGCCGAAAAATCGAACCGTTAGGGTTTTAGAAGAAGAAAGAGGTAGAAGAAGAAAGAAAAGAAAGAGAAGAGAAAACAGAAAAACAAGTGACAGAACGAGAAACAATAACAGAATCTCACAGTCGCAGCGGAACAACATATAATAGATAAATGAATATTCATTAAAACAAAAGAACTATACATTTTATACATTACATCACATTACATTACATCAATCAGAGTGTATGACAACAACAGCGGAAAGAAATACTATATACAATAGATAATAGACTACGCTATCTGGCTCGCCTCCAGATCTGCACAGCAACTCCCGAATCCAGAATAACCTGATAACCTAACTCTAGACTGCCCGTGTGGAAAATAGTGGGCACCCAGAGTTTAGGAAAGGAACAATAAACTCCAGGTCAGTCATGTGACTGGTGTGAGAACTCATAACAGTTTATCTTTAAACACGCAACAAGAAAGTTTAAATTTTGAAATCCGCAATGCTTTTTGGAAAATGAAACTACCATAAGGCCTCCCGGCACACACACAATGCAAACGCACACATGGGGGAGATTTCTCCTTATGATAGTCAAACATGCTTACTACGAGAAAAATTCTTTGATATTATTACTAGTGCATAGTGGAAAATATTTCGAAAGTATAATATAAATCCTAGCCAGCATAGGTACCATGATGCTATGCCTACTATAGCTGCCATGTTAAATGGCAGGTTCTACAACTAAAACCGTACAAGGCACGTATTGGATGAATGGATTTCCAACAAATGGTCAGGCTAAGGAACTTCCTACTGCCACATGGGATCGCCTCTGGCGGGACGTCCCGAGAAACTAACGTTACGGTTAGATCTCTGCCAACACAAGGTCGGGCTACCTCTGTAACTAGGTAACTACTACACGAATATGTCATCCCCCGGTCCTTTGGGACCTTTATCCGAGCGCTCGATACCAACAACACCACACAGAAATAGATATAGTGTTTCCACATGAGTAAATATCTGGGCTCCATACCATGATACCACCCTTTTCCAGAAGGGAATGACATACCCTAAAGGGCGCGACCCTCATAACCTTGCCGCATATTCCTGTTTCGACCATTTCCGGGGAGTGAGGTCCTGACGAAGTCTCGTCCACAAAGCTACGCTTTGTGTAACAAAGCCATGCTTCGGGTCCACAGATGACCAAAGCAATAATCACAAAGATAAATGATCAAACAAATGATCATATCACAAATGACCAACCAATGATCATCACACAGCAGCACTCAGCATGCCACATTACCAGATTGGGAAATATCGCTGATAACCTTCAACTACATAACCTCTGAGCTCGTACGTCTCAGAGAAGGGTGTTAAGCTAAGAGAATAAATTCTCCGCCACCAACAGAAATGTATTTGAAAGAAATCTGCTCTATCTCTCAAAATGTAATGTCAGACACGTAACCATACAAGTCTGTTCCGGGTTCGAACAGAACCGAAGGCACTTCCAAAGAAGCCCTTGCAATCCGGGTATTCACAATCCCGATAAAATTTCCCATCACAAAGGAAATCTCCATATCGTAGCTAACGATGCGGAGACAATCGATAGGTCATCCTATCGTTTTCACAAATACCCGGTCTTCAACACCGGTCTTCAAATGCAATCCAAACGACGTATCGCATATTCGGAATGGGATATATGACACAAAGGTCCTCTCCCGGCTAAACCGAATAGCGAGCGCTTATTTTAAAAATAAGTGTGCATTCAATTCCAAACAAACACAATCAATACCATCCAAGGGTAAATATTGATAGTCGGTTATTTAACTATCAATAAAGATGCGCCACATCATCAGATTCCAAATAATTTTTCCAAAATTATTAAGTCCCAAAATATCTTTACAAGATATATATACACAATTTCCAAATAATTGCCCAATTTATTTGCTTTACCAAAACACCTTCACGATATAATTTCCACACTTAACCATTTGAAAACCCATTTCAAATTAAACACCTCAACCATTTGAAAACAAATTTCAAATTACACAACTCAACCATTTGAACACAATTTCCCTTCCTATTTATAAATTCCAAAGTGAATTTCCAATTTCCCAAATATCTACACATACACGATTTCAAATCAATTTCAAACTATTCACTTCGATTTACCTTTAAAAGGTGAATCCTCAAAAACGTTCCTTTTATATTGGAAAAAAAAACATTCCCATACTTATTTAATAATAAGTAATTCACAATTTAACTTATTTTCAACAATTTGGAAATATTCAATATACTTAAGTTACCGTTAAGTATTTTATTCCATTCTCTTTAAGAAAACATTCTTTTATTCACATTTATTTGGGTTAAAAACGAATGTTGCGTAAAACATCGTTACGACAACCCAAAAACACTAGTATATGGATTTGAAATTAAAAATAGATATATAAATCCAATACTATACAAATTATCCCCTTCTGTTTCTCGAAAACGTCTATTTCAACAATCAATGTTGAAATCTATGTTTTCAATACTCAATACATTTTAAAACACCTTTAATTCGTTTTAAATTCCATTTAAAACATTCCTTTCCCAAAAACAACCCATTTTATTTAATAATCTATTCAATATTCAAAATAGTGAATATAGCCCACTTAACAAATTCCCATATTTCAATTTATCAAATTCGATGAATTTCAAATTTATAAACATAGTTTATAAATTCCATTTCTATTATAAACCCCAATTTTATAAATTCCTTTATTAATCCGATGCAATTTACATAACCCAGTTTCATACCCAAAAGCCATATTGTAAGTTAAATACTTATAATATTATTTATTTACCAAATCGTTCCTTTGAACTTCACCAATTTAAAATCTTATCACTTACAAGATTTCTTTATGGTTTATAATAATTTCAACTGATGAAATCTTCATTTATTAACAATTTCTATAAAATTCCCCTTTTTAATGCCCAAATCCATTTCTATAAGTTAATAACTTATAAACTTAAAATTTTCCAATAACCATTCGTTTTATAAATTTCACATTTATTAATCTATAAATCCTAGTGAAATTCATGTTATACATCAACTTAACACTTTATAAATTTATTCTATAACTTCAATAATTTTTATTTAAAAACATCCATTTATAAAATCCTTTATATAAACCATTAATAATAATAACTTCCCAAAAACCAAATTTAACTATTTTATAAAAACCTATTATTGTTAAAAATTTCTTTTAAGTTATATTTTATAAAAATATAAATTTTTAAAACATAAAATTTTATCCATCTATTTATTTTAAAATTTAATCAATTCAAAATTTTTTAATAAACCATATTCTTTGAAAAATCGATTTAAAACCCCTTTTAAATTCAAAACCGTTATTTTAATTTTTTTAAAAATTTGAATCCGATGATGCAACAACATCAGATGGTCAATCACGGGAATAAGTGTCATATATCAATATGATTATCAACAATCAACATAATATTTATAAACAAATAAATATGTGAGGAATCCAGTTGGATCCCTCCAACCTGTTTCCCTGCACCCACAGACGTTAGCACAATACCCATTCCACTTCAAGGTGGAATATCGCGGTATATGGGATTTTATAAAATATCCGCTTAATAACGGCGCAATAGGGTCTCATCCGCTATACGAGGCGGGAAATCAAATCCGATATATACATATGCCAATATATATATATCGCTATATATAGTATATATCCTACTATATCTACTAGCACAATCAATCAACCATCAACAATCAATATTAACTATTCAAAATTTTAAACAAAACCTTTCGATTGAGTGAGGAGTTCTCACCTTGATTTTGTTTCCGGTTTCGGCGTTCGTTTCGAATAAAATTAAACGAACGTTTAATTTTACCCGAAATTCAAACGAGCTCCAATCGACTCCAAATCAGCTTCATCGCGAAGAGCACGACCATACGATTCCAACGCATTTTGATTCATCCAAATCGGACCTCGCACGAAAAAGTTATCGCAGTTTAAACGTTGAACGAAATATAGAATTCAAATTTAAAATAAAAACAACTACCCTCACCACCATCACGCGGGCCCCCCATCTCCCTTCTTCCTTCCTGATGCGCGCATTTCATCGTTCCCAGGCAAATTTGCATGCAAATTGAACCCATCAAATTCGAATTTAGGGTTAATATTTTCAACCACCACACACGCATTTACTTCGATCAGGAACCACCACCAGGATCGCCATGACGAACTCCCCCCACGCCCAGAGACCGGCCACGTACGGTAGCCCCCTTGGCTCGAAAAACGAAAAAAAACGCACGACTTTGAAGACGAATTGCCGGCGATCCGTGACTCCATTCACGATCTCCACCGTTGAGATCGAAGTTCTCGCTGTCGCCTACAACTTTCACGTTGAAAGTTTCTTGAATCGATGAACGGATTGGAAGATTTTGAGGAGAGAAAATGAACAAATTTCGGCCATGAATGATGCAAGTGGCGGCTGTAGCTTGTAGCTAGGGTTTGAAGAGGAATTGACACATATACCCATATTATTTTAATATTAAAATCTCCAATTTAACACTTTTGCAAACGAACTCCAAACGACGCGTTCCGACAGGCGATCCTAAGGTTTTTCCGCATTCCGGACACAATGGAACAAGTTTCGTAAGCTAATTCGGAAGTATGTGTGAGATACGGCAATAAACAGTCGATTTAAATTAAAAACGATTTAAGCGATTTCTAGGCGTTTTGGCTTGTACCGGACAAACGATAGATCCGATCGACTTGAAATTTGAAATCTTACAATAATATCACATTACGGATCCGATGAAACTGGTTTCGTCGAAATCCGAGACCGTTTGAAAAATGGCTATTTTAACTCGCTAAATTAATATTGAAACGATATCGATGCGTTTCGAGCTGCCACGGTCAAACGACAACTCCGATTGCTACGAAAATTGAAATCCGATAATAATTAACTATTACGGATCCAATGGAACTCGTTTCGTTCAATTCTGAGACTGTTCAAAAATTGGCTATTTTTCAGTCGATAATTAAATATTAAAATAATCAATTTTCACAAATTAATTCCAAATTCAATTTTACAAGTTCTAAAACATTTCTATAACTTCAATATGATTAAATAAAATTTTCCAAATCGTTTTCAATCATATCTAACCCAATATTCAATTATCTACGGAATTTCACTATTAATTAATCGATTTAAATGACCAATTAAATCCAATATTCAAGAAATAAATTATTTAACTTAAAATTTTCACTTATAAACATTTAAAATTAATTAAATACTCAAATTTAAATTACTAAAAATTCTGGGTCGTTACATCTCATATCAACAAATATTCGATTATAAAAAACGATAATCAAATCAACAAATATTCGATTATCAAAACCGATAATCAAATCTCATATCAACAAATATTCGATTACCGAAAACGATAATCAAATCAACAAATATTCGATTATCAAAAACGATAATCAAATCTCATATCAACAAATATTCGATTATCAAAAATGATAATCAAATCAACAATTATTCGATTATCAAAAACGATAATCAAATCTCATATCAACAAATATTCGATTATCAAAAACGATAATCAAATCTCATATCAACAAATATTCGATTATCAAAAACGATAATCAAATCAACAAATATTCGATTATCAAAAAGATAATCAAATCTCATATCAACAAATATTCGATTATCAAAAAGATAATCAAATCTCATATCAACAAATATTCGATTATCAAAAACGATAATCAAATCAACAAATATTCGATTATCAAAAACGATAATCAAATCTCATATCGACAAATATTCGATTATCAAAAACGATAATCAAATCTCATATCAACAAATATTCGATTATCAAAAACGATAATCAAATCAACAAATATTCGATTATCAAAAACGATAGTCAAATCTCATATCAACAAATATTCGATTATCAAAAACGATAATCAAATCTCATATCAACAAATCCAATTACCTGCAGATAATTGGAAACAACAAATATCTAGAATCAATTAAGATAACTAGAAAATCAACATAAAAGGTGGATCGATCCCAACAAATGGCGAGTTTTAGCTACGCCGCACGTGCATCAACATATGGTCGAAGCCTACCAAGTACCCAACATAATTTTTGGCGCCCAACATATGACCCGAAGGTCCAACATATGATCCGAAGGTCCGGTACTGGTATTGACCCGAAGGTCCAACATATGACCCGAAGGTCCAACATAGTGGCTCGAAAGCACACGAAAATCATCATATATTCAATTAACGAGTCCGGAATTAACCGAAATAGCAAACGCACATGTCCCATACCACGTGTTTTACTAAATCGTTTGATTCTCTTCATCGTTTCCTTGAACGTGTAAAATCATCAAAATCATCAAACAGCAGATGTTTCAATTAACGAGTCCGGAATTAACCGAAATAGTAAAAGTGTGGTTTCATACTCCGCACTTTTGCTACATCGTTTAAATCTCTTCATCGTTTCCTTGAAAGTGCAAATTGTGTATTCCAAAAATAACATTTCACATTCTCAAGCGGACAAGTCCGGAATTAAGCGAATCAGTAAAAGAAAGGGGTCATAATCCTCGATTTTTCTGAAACGTTTAAGTCACTTTCTCATTCTTTTGAAAACGCAAAATGCAAACTTTTGAAAACAATTTTATTTATTTTATAAAGGTAATAATTTACATTCTCAAACGAACAAATCCGGAATTAAGCGAATCAGTAAAAGAAAGGGGTCATAGTCCTCGATTTTGCTGAAACGTTTAAATCACTTCCTCATTCTTTTGAAAACGTAAACTAAAAAATTTTGAAAACAATTTTTTTATTTTTAAAACGCTTTTTATAATCACGTGGTTAAACCAGCAACATAAGTAGCAACTTCAACAAAGAAATGGTACTTCTCAAAACAACATAAAACTAATCTCAAAATCAGCATTGCGGGATAACCGCTTGAAAATCCATTTTAAAATTTGACGGTTACTGAAGTCAAAGCGACAGTAAATTTTAAACGTCAAAATCTCATCAAAATAATTTGCATCAAAATTTCATATCAGTGAATTTTCATTCATTAAAATGTCAACAAAACACCTTGCTTCAAAATATAGCATTGGTGTAAAAATCCCGTTATAAGAATAACGGCAACAATATACGTTTCATAACCAAGCATCGGTTCAACGTAAAATTAGTGTAGTAACGTGCAACATAAATTTGCACGTATACCGCAAAATGAACAAAGAAATCATTCAAATATATCTTCAATGAAGATATTTTAAAACAGCAGAAATCTAATCAGATATGATTAGTATCAAAGAAAACCAGTAAGAAATTTCAAAAAATCAAATCCACTGGTTAAACAACATAATGAAATTAATTTCATTTTCATATTTTGATTTTTAAATCAAAATAACTATCAGTCATACTCAGCGAAGCAGTCACAATGTTTTCGCTGCGCACTCTGATAAACAAAGCACAAACCAATCTATCATCAAAACACAAATTCACTTTTATTTTTAAATAAAGCTATTTAAAATTTCATCAAAATTTCAAAACTTTAGTTTTGACTCAAAGCACATAAAATATCGACAAATAGTTGTAACACATGTTCCATCTAAGTTATGTTTTATATCATGTCCATAAACCCCAAGCTCTGATACCAACTGTGACGCCCCACCTCGATGCTCACAATAACAAAGAGTATTAAAGGAAATACTGTCTGTTATTATGAAGAATAAGGTTGGATAGGAGCGGCCATCCGTAGTTAGGCCTTACACTAGTATTGGTTACCTCGACAGGAGTAGTATATATTTTTACTTTTTCATGTCATATTTATCTACTCCCATCGACATACCCAATTCCAGTATAAAACGAACTACGATGGTTCATAATAGTTTAGGACAATAGATATAATAATAACACAGATAATATAAATGCGGAACACAGATAAAACAAAAGTCTCATATATATAATAACTGATGTCAGTTACAATACATGTGCTATGGTACATATGATACAACTACAACTGTCGATACAGGATGTTACATATACAAGTACATTAATATCATTAATATACATGAATACATATCAACCTATACAAGTACACTAACTACTAAAATGACAACGACTACTCCAAAAGGTATGAAAAGACTTCATAGCTCTAGCAGCAACCCAAAGTAAGATATCAACAACCTGTAAATACTCGGTCTGACCCGAGTATTATATTCAAAAGAAAATAATACACGGGTCAGTCTAATTCAAACTCAGTTATTAGTGCACAGAAGCAATAATAATTAAATATGAATAGACGGGCTTGCGTGCACTGCCTTTCCACTACAGTGATGACGTACCCAATGAATACCGTGTGGCTGTAGTTCACGCTTGCGTGCACTGCCTTGCCACTACAGTGATGAAATACCCAATGAATATTCACAAGCAAACACAAGATCAAACCCAAGTTACCGGATTCAACTCAAGTGCAATAAAATAATGTCAAAGTGAAATACAGTGATCAAATGCAAAAGGTCAAGTCAGTGACTCAATTCAACTGCAGCATTCAATACACAAAGCAGTGGGACAACTACAAAAATAGGAGGAGGGTGAGGGCACCGGAGGTATGGCACCACAGCACCGAATACAATTGACCAAATGCAAATGAACACATAGCATCAATGCAATGTATCAGATTCAAGAACAAAGGCGGTGGACAGAGCATGCATATGAAGCAACCAGGCTTGACTGGAAGGTTCAGATATGTACCATAAATAAATATCACACCAACTACACAAGGGATCAATGCACACATCTTAATTGAACCAAATCCTATATTGAAGTGGAAATGGCCACAACACCAAATGATCAGAGAAAACAACAGCAAGTGGTAAGAGACTAGGCAAATACAACTGAGTTAAAGTGAATGGCAACCACTTGAACCCGAGGTAGTGCAACTGCATGATGGCCGGACCAAACTACAAGATGAACAATACGCAAGAGAAGATGACAAAGACCACAAGACTCAAATGATTGAATGAAACTAACAACTCCAGATTAATACAAATGACACTAAATATAAATCAAAATACTCAGCTTAAACCAACAACCAAATTCAAGGCCTACCAATTGGAATAGTAGGACCGAGACCTCCTACAAGAGACTACAAGATAAAGCAGAGGTGACAGTGTGGAGCTACAGAATAAAATAGAGGTGGCAGTATGGAGCTATAAAATAAAACAGAAGTGGCAGTATGAAGCTACAGGATACAACAGTTCCATACCCAAGCAACCAATAAAATGTTGAACCAACACTTATACCAGTGGATCAGCAAGGTACAAAGAGCAACACTGTGAACACAGTGAACCCAGTCAAGGCAGCTAGTAAATCAAATGTCCAAAGATGTCGAAGTCAGGTAACTTCAACACAATTCGCAAACTAATGCAGTAAATGTCAAGTAAACAAACTACAGATACAAATTGAAGCAGTGCACAATCATCAACGAAACTCAAGTGTCAACTAGACATCATGATTATGTAGAAAATATTTTCAATGCAATGGTTCTATCAAAATAAGCTACAGGAGGATCAAACTCGATGCAGGCAACCTGAATGATCACAGACATGAACACACAAATACATATATGCAAACTGCCTCAATGGTTAAGACAGCCGCAATGAATGATCAATCTCGAAGGATACTTCAACTACAAGTGTGTTGCATGAAGAAGAGGTATAGTAAATGTATATTGTAGCAGTGGGCCGTGAAAGCAATGGATTTGAATCACAAACCAAGTGCACAAAAATTACAGCATACATGCAACTGTACAGTGTGCATATGGACAAAATAAACATGCACAACATTAAGGTCAGAAGTACAAGGATGCGCAACTCACACATAAATGCATCAACAACTTAAAGGATGACAACTACACAACATAAGCAAGTGAACAAAACATAAATACTCAGATGAAGATCGGTGCCTACAAAAGAATCAAGGCAATGGTGCAAAAGAAAAGAAAATACAGGCGAAGATGTACAAATTGGTCACAAAATAGCAAAGGAAAGATATTTACGCGTATGTTCAATCAAACTTTCTAAATATATCAAAATATATTACAAATTATAAACTGGCCAAAATCATATAATAGTTTCAAACTAATGACATTCAGCAAGCTCGAACAAAATAAAATCAAGCATCAGTTTAATCAAAAATCGAACGAATTCAAAATCAATGGAAGCTGTGATAAACCAGCGACGAACTTCATGAATTTTAGTAAGTCAGAATCATCAAATACAGTTCAATGCAATTAAATGGCCGAACATAATTTAACCGATTTTAGGGGTTCGAGTGTCGAAACTCCAATTCACCAAAGCACTAAAATTCAAAGCAGTGGTATCCAAAAATCAAGCAACGAAATTCATGAATTAAACGAGATTGAATAACAGATGTGAGTAAGAAATTACTCACCTTTACTTCGACGCAAAAGAAGCAGTCGGGACCAACAAGAAATCGATCGAGCCAGGCAACCGCGACCGACCACTGATTCGATCGAATAAATAACGGCGCTTCGAAGAAAGCCCTAACTATTTTTTCAGAGCAGATT
Source organism: Allium cepa (assembly GCA_030765085.1). Taxonomy (NCBI): domain Eukaryota; kingdom Viridiplantae; phylum Streptophyta; class Magnoliopsida; order Asparagales; family Amaryllidaceae; genus Allium; species Allium cepa. Next base: position 312,004,665 of record CM060931.1, read on the forward strand.
GAAGAGGACCGGCTTGCGAATGGAATAAATGGAGGAGCGGACGAAGAAACAAGAGCCGCCATTGTTTATTTTTTTCGTTATTTAGTTTAGGGTTTTCCAAAAATGAAGAAGGAAGAAACGGTCATCGACCCTTGATAATTATCTCAACCCGAAACAATTGAACGTGGGCCAAGTTCAAATTTGTAAATCCCGCTTAATTCCTAACCAATTTCTTAAAAGAATTTCTACCAATTAAAATGCCAATAACAATTAGCTCCCAGTTTAATCGTCATCTAACGATAATTAATTAATGCGAAATCCAGGGTTGTTACAACTTTCTTGGGTCTCTTCCAATTATTCACCGCCACAATCTTAGTTAGATCTACAAACAACCCTTTCCCTAAGATGAAATGACCAAGGAACTTAACTTCCTTCTTCTAAAACTGACACTTTGAAAACTTAGCCTTCAACTGATGCTTCCTCAATGTTTCGAGCACAACTCTAAGGTAGACTTCATGCTCCTTCTCATACTTAGAGTATACCAAAATGTGATCTATAAAGAGCAACACAACTCTATCCATGTGTTCTCGGAAAATCCTATTCATTAGATCCGCAAAGAATGCTGACGCATTAGTCAGTTCGAATGGCATAACTAACCATTCATACGATCCATATCTTGTCCTAAATACGGTCAAAGGAATGCTATCCTCCGCCACTCTAAGCCGATGAAATACCATTGCCAAATCCAGCTGAGAGAATACCTTGACCCAACTTAACTGATTAAACAAATCATCAACTCTCGGCAATAGATATCAGTTCTTTACCGTCTTCTCATTCAACTTATGATAATCGATACACAGCCTTAACGATCTGTCCATCTTTTTAGCAAATATAGCGGCAGCTCCCCATGGCGAACTACTTGGTCGGATAAAGTTCTTGCCTTCCAAATCAACCAACTGCACCTTCAACTCTCTCATCTCGATGGGGATCATTGCACTTGGCAGTCTACTCACCTGTTCTACTCCAAGCATTAAATCAATCCAAAAAAATTGCTCATTTCGGTGGCAAATCAGTTACCGGCTCAAACATATCTGCGAATTCTCTAACTATAAAGACTCGATGCAACTCATCCTCTAACTCCATAGTACCCAATAAAGCATACATTTCACAACTAGGGTTCCCTAGGGTATAAACTATCCGATCACTATAATCTGGGTGACTAAGTGATATTTTCCTATCATGAAAAAATTACTAGCATCATATTTACTTAACCAATCCATTCCAAGGATAATCCCAAATCCTCCAAAGTAAAACATGTGCAAATAGCACTCAAAATTATGGCCTAGCAAATCAAATTCTAAATGGTTACACCACATACCAAGTGTCGCATATCCGCCTATCGGATTTGCAACCCTTAAGGAAGTAACTGGATATGAGGGTTCTAGGTTAAGCTTATTTATCAATCATCGAGAAACAAATGAATGAGATTCTTCAGTATCAAACAGAATGCTAACAGACATACCATGAATCTGCAGCGAGCCTCCTAAAATAGCCTTCCCTTTGCCCTACACAATTGGCCTTGAGGTTGTGGGCTCCAAAGCATAAACTTTCCTGTTTCCTTCTCTTTAGGCTCTTGGCACTTGTACTTGTAATGACCGATCTGATCACAATTTAAACATCAAACATTCTTTTTTCCACCAGCCTCTTTTCCTTTTCCTTTACCAGTTCGACAGTCATTAGCATAGTGTCCCTTCTTGTCACATTTGAAGCAAACCACTTATGCCTTTCCTTTCTTCTTTGCTACCCCTTTCTTAGCATTCTTTTTCCAAAAAAACTTCCTTTTCTGGCCCTATCCCATATGGGCCTCCTTCATCTCTTCCTTAAGCAAGCCAATGCCTCTTCTTGTCTTAATGTCATTTCAACCACTACATTACTGGGATCTCTCTAATGCGAGAAAGTGGAACTTATCAACTCTGGCCTTAAGCCCTTTATAAATTTTCATTCCTCTTGATCACGGCATTTACCAAAGCATACCCATATCAGGCCAACTCCTCACACTTCCTTGCATACTCCAAGACGGACATATCTCCTTGTTCTAATTCTGTAAACTTCCTCATCAACGTAGACTGCACCATTACAGACATAAATCTTTCTGAAAACCTTCTTCTAAACTCCTCCAAGGTTATGGTTTCCTCATCAACCCTAGCGGTGACGATATTCCACTAGAATAGAGCAGCTCCCTATAGCTGCCTTGAAGCCAATCTTTTCTTTTGTGCATCATTAAATCCTAAGTCAATAAAAATTCTCTCGCAATGTAGTAGCCAATTTTCCACCTCAATCGCATCTTCGATGCTAGTAAACGGCTTCCCTCCGAGCTTGATGTAATCCCTACTTAGGTTAGCAAACTGATTGGCCATTGGAACTTCCTAAGCTCCACCTCCACTAGCATTACCTCTAACAAATTCAGTTGCAATTCTAGCTTGCATCATGTTTACAAAGAACTAATACATTGCCCCCATATCCATCTGGGGAACTCCTGCACCAACAGTTTCTGCTTGTGCTTGATCGAGACCTCTCCTTGTGTTTGGTCAGGCATTTCCATTGGTGGTGGTGCTATCTCCTCTGAGATTAACTCTGCCTCTCCTTCCTTCCATTTTTGTATTCAAACCTCATGAGATATAGAAATAAAGTAGAAGCAGTAAAGGAAAGAACACACCGAATTTTATACTGGTTCAGAGTTACCCTACATCCAGTCCCCCACACAAGTACGGATTTCCTTTCAAAAGCATTTGTACAATTACACCCTCAATTTCAAGGCTACGAGGTACACCCTCCAAATTCACAATCCTCTGGGTAGAGATACTTGATTTCACGGGCAACAAGCTCACCCAATTGATTTCCAGGGCTACAATCACACCTTTTCTCAGTTGATTGATTTCCAAGGCTACAATCACACCTTTTCTCACAGAAATGATTACAAAGTAGCCTATAACTCTGAATAGCACTAAGAATCTTATTGAGATAGTGATAGAGAATCAAACGAGAAATGATCTAGTTAGATCAATATTGATTTCGGCAGAGTAATGGTAAGAATATGTATAAAGAAATGTGGAAGAAGAAGAGGAGTAAAAAATAGAAAAAATATGAATAGAAATTCGTTGAAAAAAACCCCTATTTATAGAAGAACAATAGCCATGTCCATTCGTGAAGGGACATGACGAATAAACACATCTTTTGAAATTCAAATTTTTGAAATCGACTGACACTATGTCGACATGGGTAACTTGGGTATGTCGACATCCCAAAGGAAATTTTGGTGTTATTATTTTCTTTGAAAATAGCTTTTATCTTATATTAAAACTATTTTTTAAACTTTTATAAATATACTTAACTATAGTTAAAATATATAAACAAATATAGAGAATAATATTTTGATATATATAAAATTTTGCTATAATTTTATATTTAGAACTAAATATAAATATTAAAAGTTAAATATATTATTATTAAAAGATAGTTTAAAACTAAGGATAATTTGATTTTGAAAATAAAGATTATTTTAAGGCTAAAAATATTTAAAATCAGGATAGATGTTTTTGATTCTTTTAAAAGGAAGGTTTTGAAAATAAGATATAATTTTGTAAAATCATTTTGAACAAAGGTTAGCGGATACAAAACGATGTTCCACTAGATTTTTCGTAGGTTCCATCCTACTTAGGGTTCCATCCCTTTAACGGGCTCAAAGTTGATTCCATTCCACGAATAAATTGGATTTTAAGATGCTAGTGCTTTTCTAGGAGTTTAAAAAAATTCCTAATTAAATTACTTATTCTTGAAATTTTGAACTCTTGATAATCTTCATATTCTTGACACTCATGAGTCTTCAATCTTGATATCTTGAATCTCTATATTGTACAGTCTTCATTCTTGATACATGCATGGTTAAATCCTGCGTGTACATATATATATATATATATATATATATATATATATATATATATATATATATCTAAACTATAATGTTAGTATTTATATTTTATAATCTTATTCTAAGGTTGTTATCATCAAAACTATCTTCTCAAGGACTAACAATGTAACGACCCAACTTCCAAACTCCAGGAAATTGCATCGCTAAGAAGAAAGAAAGGGATAGAAGAAGAAAAGAAAGAGAAAGAAGAACACAAACAACATCAGAATCTCACAGCGGAACGAATCAAATATAATATATCACATAAATACTTTACATAGTATCATATACATCAGAGTTTTACAGCCAATACAACACATACTAGACAGTTATAAACACCTGTCTAGTTATACATCTCTAAACAGTACAAGATACAACTCAGAGAGATGACTCAGAGATACCAACACAGCGGAAATAGATAACTACAACGCAGAAGCCTCCTGCTCCATTTGCTCCTCCATAACTCGTCAAAGCAATCCTGAATCACTTGACTACTCATACATAATATGAGTACCCAAGAGTTTAATAAAACAGAAAATAAACACTCGGGTCAGACAGGGGTCTGGTGTGAGTAAATAGTTTAAAAGTTGCTTAACTTTAGAAAATCCTTTGAAAACAAAAGGTATCACGTAAGACTTCCCACACATAAACATGGAAAAGTTTTTACCTTACGCTAACCAAAACATTTGATAGGAAATCCAGTGATATTATAATAGTGTCTAGGGTTTTCAAAATAAAATACAGAAATAGCTGGAATGCTTGCATCTCACGTTCCAACATAGTTGGGCACAATCAGAACCGTACAGGCACTTATTGGATTTTGGATTCCATCAATGGCAGGGCTACCGGGGTACCGCCCGTCACAGTACGTGGCCTAGATCACCGTACCGAGGAGCCACCCTAACTCCCCTGCAACACAAGGCCGGCACCGTTCCTTACTGAACAGTCCCGAACAAGACCACCCCGACGGTTGGAGCTCAAAAACCGTCCACACAGCCGAAATATAAAGGGACCTCTAGACAGGGGTAAATCTCGCTCTCCAGTGGGTGCGACCCACGAAGCCTTGCTGCACCTCCCCTGTTTTAGCCATTCCCGGTTGATGAGGCTTGAGGCTGCGATTACCTTTAAAGAACACATCTATCTTAGAATGCTCATCGTCCACCTGACGATGTTCTAAAAGCATTCGATCCATACAAGTTCGTTCCGGGTTCGAACGAAACCGAAGGCATTATCTCGTTACACTCATATTGGAATCACCCTCAGAGTTAACGACAATAACCCTTGCACTTTAAATTACCATCTCGAATCTATAAGTACTATTCCGTCAAACTCATTACGGAATCACCCACAGAGTTATACTGACGTATAGCCCTTACACCTCGAGTCTTCACTTGCTCCACTTAGATTAACGACCTAACGTTTAATTGGAATCGATGTGGTTTTCGGATATCCAAATATGGAAACCCGATCCCGGTCTCACCGAAACCAAACGCCATTTTAATGTCCAAGTTATACTTAAGGGTTTAAACAATTAACTCATTTAATTTTTATCTATTTCACACAGATAGATAAACTACACATATTCATCATAACAGATAACCCATAATATTATCATAACAGATAATCATCACAACAGTCAATCATCTCAACAACAACCATCACAACCAAATAATCCATCATACTATAATTAAGCATCCATATCCTATAGATACTACTCATCTCATTTCTGAGATCACAACCATCCAAAGGTATATCAATATCATCCATAAGTAATGATATATTATCCATCATTTATAATTAATTTAAAATGAATTAAATTAATTACTTCTATCCTTAATTAATTTAAAAATAAAATAAATTAATTATCCATCTCTAAATTTTGCTTATAAATCTATTGATTTATCGACCTAGTTAAATAATCATTCATTAAGTATTCAATTTGATTAAACATTTATGATTAATCATTCACTAATTACAATAAGTAATTAGTCTTAAATTAATTCCATAAAATTAATTAACCTTATCATAAGTAATTAACATTTAATTACTTAATTTATTAATTAACTATAATTAATTACATTCACCCTTAATTAATTACAATTAATTAATCACTTAATTAATTAATTAATTCTTAATTAAACAATTCTTAATTACATCATTAATTATAATAATTAATGATATCTAATTAATATTTAAATTAATTACTCAATTAAAAATTAATTACATTTATTAATCACCTTGATTAATATTTAAATCCAGTAATTAACTACCTTAATTACTCATTTATAAATTAATTATCCAATAATTAATTATCTATCTTAATTTATCCTTGATTAATTACAAAAGTAATTATCCAAATTACTTTTAAATAAATCACCTTTCCTTAATTACATTCCAGTAATTATCAATTAAAACTTCTCTAAGAAATCCTGCTCCATAAATTACATTAAGTAATTATTATCATTAAATTATTAAATTATTTCTTAAATTAATTAAACTAAATTAATTAATTTAACAAAGCACATTATCAGAATTAATTACAATAAATAATTAATCCCTTAATTACTTTTATAAAGTAATTATACTTAAATTACAATTGATTATCTTAAATTAATTAATCTAATTAATCCATCAAAATTAATTACATTAATTAATTATTAATTATCCTTAGATAATTAACTACATTTCATTTAATTCCTTACTTAAGAATAATTACCTTAAATTAATTATTCATTAATCATCTTTAATTATAAATTAATTCAAGTTATTATTTAAAAATCAAATAAATAAGTAAATCCTTAATTATTTCCAAAATAATTCATTTACTTATTTATAACTTAATTAATATTCAAAATGTATTTAAATAATACATTTTCTAAAATTTAATTCAACTTTCAATTTAAAATTAACATATCATAATTTTATTTAATACTTAAAAGAAGAAATCTTTTAAATTTAAACCTTTGTTTGAAATCAAATTTATATTTGAATTCTACTTAATAACATTTTTGTTCAATATTTAAAACTTTTCAAACTGATTTGAATTAAAACAGGTTTTAAAGTAAAAACTGAAATCATATTTGAATTTGATTTCAAACCCAATTTTAAATCTTGCTTATCATTCAAATGTTTCATTTTGAATTCAAAGTATTCCTGAATTTAATTCAAATTCAAACCTGAATTTGAATCTTAATTTTAAACATTGAATTCCTTTAAAAAAATTTAAAAAGAAACAAAACTGTTTTTAATAAAAATCTGGATTTAAAACCTGATTCTACACTTACTCTGTTTTTTCCAGATTTGAATTTAAACTTAATTCCAATTCAAACCAAAATTTGAATCTTGTTTTTAAATATTGAATCCACCTTTAAATTTTTAAAAGAACAAAACTGTTTTTATTAAAATCTGTATTCAACAAACCTGAACCATAATCACACTGTTTCAAGATTTAAATTTAAATCTTTCTTAAATTTAAATTCATCATTTAAAATTTCTAAATTCAAAACTTACTTGAATTCAATTCAAACTATACTTGAATTTAACTCATAGCTTTTAAACATTGAATTTTTTTTTCAGATTTTTAAAAAAAACACAACTTCAGGTTATCTCTGCACAACTAACCCGAGGCCATCAATATTTACTTCGGGTTAAAACGCTACTTACTTCGGGTTATAACACCAACTGCACGGGTTCAACTCCGAGTCACCCAAAGCCTGCACCAAAATTTCCACCAAAGACCAACCAAAACTGTCATTCATTTTAACACTTCACTCTGATCATCTTATGGTCTAAACTCTGGCCATCTCCAGGAAGCTATCCACCTCTCCACTTGATACAAACACCAACATAACTCTCTGTTGCTTGAAAACAGATTCAAACAAATCATACACCTGAAGAGCTTCACCTCCACAAACCCAAAACCTGTCAACTCTTCACCAAATACTTAACAAACCTGAAACTTTGCTACACAACTCAAATTTGGTTACATAATGATTTCTAACTAAAGTTCAAACATAAATGAGTGGATTTGTATTTAAAATCCTAATAAGAGCAGAGACAGGTCTGCTAGAAGGTCTGCATTCACACCTATGTGCATATTAAAAATGTACACAGAACATCATACAACAGTCAACAAGCACACTCAAGGATATCTGTACTAATGCATAGATTAATTCAAAAACAATCTAAAAATACTGATGTTGCTTACCAAAAGAGAAAACAGGGTACTTGTTATATATTTTTTTTTTATTTACTTATCAATCACTGTTTTGATTTTCTTGTTTGAACAACATTTCAAACTAAACTTTAATTTCTGCAAAATCTAGATGGCTTGGTTTTTAAAAGTAGAAACTGTTTTTAAGACAGAAAATTTACTCACCTTAAATGCAAAATAGAAAGCATCCATCTGCAAGTTCATTTCCCTGCAAATCTGAATTTCCATTGCATTGTGAATCTGCTTGCATGCAAGTTGGAGATGGTATTTGCTTGATGCTTGCAGTCCTATTTGAATTTGCACTTGATGATGCCATGATGCTTCAAGCTTTGGAACTGCATTTGCCAATGATTTTGGTCTGCATGCTTCCAGATTCACCTTGCTTGCATTGATCTTTCAGATTGCAGATTATTTCCCACAGGTTGAAGAAGTTGGTTTGCAGAACTTTGTTTGTTTGCAGATTCAAAAACTTTGATTTGCAGAGTAGAGATTGGGTTGCAGGTTAACAGAATTTGCAGGTTTAAAGAATATGCAGAGTTTAGATTTGAGTATAGTTTGTGGAATTTTTCTTTTGCAGGGTTTACAAGAATTTGTTTTGCAGATCTTGACTGAATTTATTTGCAAAGTAGAGATTGAGTTTGGGTTGTGGATTTTTAAGTGAAGTTCATTTCAGTTTCAATAGATCTGAATTTTAATTTTACAAAGAAGATAATGGTTTGAAACAAAAGATATGTTTAAGTTTTATCTAACATAATAAAGTCAAATAGGTTTTAGAATGCCACTTGTTATTTGAATGTAAAGATTTATTTACAAGTGTAAATTTTAAAAATATGAAGCTTACACATGTATGATTTAGATAATAAGATGAATTTATATGTTTACAAATGTTTTTAATTAAAGATAAAACCAATCTAATTTAAATTTAAGATGTTTATATATGTTTCATATGTATTTAGTCTTTACAAATGAATTATCCAAACATATACAAATATTTGTTTGAATATTTTAAGAATTATTTAAAACAAATTTCAAAAGAGAAACTTTTTAAAAAGAAAAGAACAAATGTTGAATTATATTTTATTCAAGAGTTTTCAAATTAACATATTCTAATATAAATAAACTAAATTTATTTCAAAACAATTTTAAAATAAAACAAAATAAACTTTATTATAAAAATACAATTCTTAACTATATATTTATAACAAAGTATTTACTATAATTTCTTCCAAAAAAATACAAGATAGATTTATAACTTGACTTATACAAAGTTCAATACTATTTTCAATTTAATATAAATCAATTCACAAATTATATACCTATATATATTAAATTTGAAAAGATCTTTTATTAAGAAATAAAATCAAAATACCTATTTACAATGTATACACATATATACATTATAAATAAAATATTTTTAAATCAGCTTATAAAGAAAATTTTATCATTTAAATATTTTTAACATTTTAAAACAATAAGATTCTCAAATTCCATTATTATAAATTTCCAAAAGAATATCATTTATTAACAAAATAATTATAAATTTTCAAAAGAAAATTATATTTGAATTGGATTATTAAATCAGTATTTCACATTTTAAAATAATTATTAATGAAATTATTAAATAAATATTCCCCAAATTTCCGGGACATCACATTCCTCCCCCCTTAAAAGAATTTCGTCCCCGAAATTTAAAAGCAAAGGTAATTTAATAATCTCTTTAAAGATTTTATTTAATACACAAGCATATTTCAAACATATGCTAACAATCAAAACAACCAATTCAACCAATCAAACAAACCTAATTATCCAAACAAATTCTGGATAACATTCTATCGAGTTTCCCCTAGTATATATATATACCGGGATACTCGCTCTAGAGAATCCAAACAATCAATACTAAGAAGCTCCAAAAACTCCTATACAACTATATCTACAACACAAGAAAAGATATCAGACTACAAACGAGTCTGACTCAACAACCAAAACTCCAGAACTGCTGGTTCCACAACCAGAGATAGATCATACACGTATTCCCTCAGAGATACGTGAAACTCATCGAATCCCAGTTATCCAAACTGGCAATCCAATCCTGCAGATCAATCACTTAACCTTTGAGAAAAACAGAAAGGTCTAATCTCTTATCCACAAATCTTTCCTGTCGATCCTGGGCTGCTTCCAATCTTTTAGATCAATCCAATCCATCACACAAACTCTACTACAGATATCAGAAGACTTCAGACAAACAACACTTATTCAGAAAACAGAACAGATGCCCAAGACATCCAAATCTCCAGATTAAGCGAATTTCCCGTAGAAATCCTCTGATCCAAGACAAAACACAAATCCCCAAAGAATCGGGTGCTCCTATTCTGGAATAGCTGCCACCATGCTTCCACTGCACAACTCTGATTTGAGAATGCTGTTGACGAACACAGGTACACACTTGATCAATTTACCCCGTAAACATTGTTCATCAAATTCCATAAAATCTCCAAAAATCCAAGTCGAAACAGAACTCAAACTTCTGATGCGGATGCAAAACTTAACTCCTTCGAAGACATCCAGAAAATACCAAACCACTTCGATAACTCAAACATCTTCTAGAGATGCTCCAATCTAAACAAAGGTTACTCAGAAAACTTCCGGATCATCGCAAGTCACTTTTGCGATTCTACTCAGTTCAGATCGTTCTCTCTTCAACAATCAGAACAGCCAAAGCCTTCAAATCAAAAGGAAAACTAGTGGTCCACCTTCAACCACAAACATCACACCCAACTGAGCTTTCAGAAGAAATGGACAAGCTTCACCATCTGCCCGGCCTACAGACAAAAGATCACAGAAACTTCAGAACCATCGAAGAGACAAGCCAATCATTGCTGCTACTGCTACAAAACTTCCTTACCCAAAAACTTATCAAACCTCAAAACTATACCAGCCACTTCCACAAAAGAGCCTTCAGAAGACAGATATCCCTCAGGAAACTCGACTCCTATCAAGCACAAAACACTTTGCCAAACTGAGTCTCGAACTCAAATACAGACAGAACTCCTATCAAAGGTTGCCAAAATACCATTGCTGGCTTTAGTAATCCAAACTGATCCAGACTCAAGAAAAATCCACTCACACGAGTGAGATCAAGCTTAAAAATCCAAAGATACACTCCGAATCTTGAAAAGATTCTCCTTCAGAGATCAGAAAAATCCTTCACATCAAACTGCCAAACTACTCAAGATGCCCAATACTGCCCAAGCAGATCACTTCCAAGCTCAAACACTCGGAACTTCACCATTGGTAGTTGTGTTACACACACCACTACCCCATCTACCTTTATTACTTATATTGGAAAACCTGAACAAGTAACCCAACAGATAGGTAGAATTAAATATATTTATATATAAAATTACAAGTACGCTCTCTCAAGAAAGACACCACTACAGAGCCTAGGTATTCACTCAACCTACTGCTCTGATACCACGTTGTAACGACCCAACTTCCAAACTCCAGGAAATTGCATCGCTAAGAAGAAAGAAAGGGATAGAAGAAGAAAAGAAAGAGAAAGAAGAACACAAACAACATCAGAATCTCACAGCGGAACGAATCAAATATAATATATCACATAAATACTTTACATAGTATCATATACATCAGAGTTTTACAGCCAATACAACACATACTAGACAGTTATAAACACCTGTCTAGTTATACATCTCTAAACAGTACAAGATACAACTCAGAGAGATGACTCAGAGATACCAACACAGCGGAAATAGATAACTACAACGCAGAAGCCTCCTGCTCCATTTGCTCCTCCATAACTCGTCAAAGCAATCCTGAATCACTTGACTACTCATACATAATATGAGTACCCAAGAGTTTAATAAAACAGAAAATAAACACTCGGGTCAGACAGGGGTCTGGTGTGAGTAAATAGTTTAAAAGTTGCTTAACTTTAGAAAATCCTTTGAAAACAAAAGGTATCACGTAAGACTTCCCACACATAAACATGGAAAAGTTTTTACCTTACGCTAACCAAAACATTTGATAGGAAATCCAGTGATATTATAATAGTGTCTAGGGTTTTCAAAATAAAATACAGAAATAGCTGGAATGCTTGCATCTCACGTTCCAACATAGTTGGGCACAATCAGAACCGTACAGGCACTTATTGGATTTTGGATTCCATCAATGGCAGGGCTACCGGGGTACCGCCCGTCACAGTACGTGGCCTAGATCACCGTACCGAGGAGCCACCCTAACTCCCCTGCAACACAAGGCCGGCACCGTTCCTTACTGAACAGTCCCGAACAAGACCACCCCGACGGTTGGAGCTCAAAAACCGTCCACACAGCCGAAATATAAAGGGACCTCTAGACAGGGGTAAATCTCGCTCTCCAGTGGGTGCGACCCACGAAGCCTTGCTGCACCTCCCCTGTTTTAGCCATTCCCGGTTGATGAGGCTTGAGGCTGCGATTACCTTTAAAGAACACATCTATCTTAGAATGCTCATCGTCCACCTGACGATGTTCTGAAAGCATTCGATCCATACAAGTTCGTTCCGGGTTCGAACGAAACCGAAGGCATTATCTCGTTACACTCATATTGGAATCACCCTCAGAGTTAACGACAATAACCCTTGCACTCTAAATTACCATCTCGAATCTATAAGTACTATTACGTCAAACTCATTACGGAATCACCCACAGAGTTATACTGACGTATAGCCCTTACACCTCGAGTCTTCACTTGCTCCACTTAGATTAACGACCTAACGTTTAATTGGAATCGATGTGGTTTTCGGATATCCAAATATGGAAACCCGATCCCGGTCTCACCGAAACCAAACGCCATTTTAATGTCCAAGTTATACTTAAGGGTTTAAACAATTAACTCATTTAATTTTTATCTATTTCACACAGATAGATAAACTACACATATTCATCATAACAGATAACCCATAATATTATCATAACAGATAATCATCACAACAGTCAATCATCTCAACAACAACCATCACAACCAAATAATCCATCATACTATAATTAAGCATCCATATCCTATAGATACTACTCATCTCATTTCTGAGATCACAACCATCCAAAGGTATATCAATATCATCCATAAGTAATGATATATTATCCATCATTTATAATTAATTTAAAATGAATTAAATTAATTACTTCTATCCTTAATTAATTTAAAAATAAAATAAATTAATTATCCATCTCTAAATTTTGCTTATAAATCTATTGATTTATCGACCTAGTTAAATAATCATTCATTAAGTATTCAATTTGATTAAACATTTATGATTAATCATTCACTAATTACAATAAGTAATTAGTCTTAAATTAATTCCATAAAATTAATTAACCTTATCATAAGTAATTAACATTTAATTACTTAATTTATTAATTAACTATAATTAATTACATTCACCCTTAATTAATTACAATTAATTAATCACTTAATTAATTAATTAATTCTTAATTAAACAATTCTTAATTACATCATTAATTATAATAATTAATGATATCTAATTAATATTTAAATTAATTACTCAATTAAAAATTAATTACATTTATTAATCACCTTGATTAATATTTAAATCCAGTAATTAACTACCTTAATTACTCATTTATAAATTAATTATCCAATAATTAATTATCTATCTTAATTTATCCTTGATTAATTACAAAAGTAATTATCCAAATTACTTTTAAATAAATCACCTTTCCTTAATTACATTCCAGTAATTATCAATTAAAACTTCTCTAAGAAATCCTGCTCCATAAATTACATTAAGTAATTATTATCATTAAATTATTAAATTATTTCTTAAATTAATTAAACTAAATTAATTAATTTAACAAAGCACATTATCAGAATTAATTACAATAAATAATTAATCCCTTAATTACTTTTATAAAGTAATTATACTTAAATTACAATTGATTATCTTAAATTAATTAATCTAATTAATCCATTAAAATTAATTACATTAATTAATTATTAATTATCCTTAGATAATTAACTACATTTCATTTAATTCCTTACTTAAGAATAATTACCTTAAATTAATTATTCATTAATCATCTTTAATTATAAATTAATTCAAGTTATTATTTAAAAATCAAATAAATAAGTAAATCCTTAATTATTTCCAAAATAATTCATTTACTTATTTATAACTTAATTAATATTCAAAATGTATTTAAATAATACATTTTCTAAAATTTAATTCAACTTTCAATTTAAAATTAACATATCATAATTTTATTTAATACTTAAAAGAAGAAATCTTTTAAATTTAAACCTTTGTTTGAAATCAAATTTATATTTGAATTCTACTTAATAACATTTTTGTTCAATATTTAAAACGTTTCAAACTGATTTGAATTAAAACAGGTTTTAAAGTAAAAACTGAAATCATATTTGAATTTGATTTCAAACCCAATTTTAAATCTTGCTTATCATTCAAATGTTTCATTTTGAATTCAAAGTATTCCTGAATTTAATTCAAATTCAAACCTGAATTTGAATCTTAATTTTAAACATTGAATTCCTTTAAAAAAAATTAAAAAGAAACAAAACTGTTTTTAATAAAAATCTGGATTTAAAACCTGATTCTACACTTACTCTGTTTTTTCCAGATTTGAATTTAAACTTAATTCCAATTCAAACCAAAATTTGAATCTTGTTTTTAAATATTGAATCCACCTTTAAATTTTTAAAAGAACAAAACTGTTTTTATTAAAATCTGTATTCAACAAACCTGAACCATAATCACACTGTTTCAAGATTTAAATTTAAATCTTTCTTAAATTTAAATTCATCATTTAAAATTTCTAAATTCAAAACTTACTTGAATTCAATTCAAACTATACTTGAATTTAACTCATAGCTTTTAAACATTGAAATTTTTTTTCAGATTTTTAAAAAAAACACAACTTCAGGTTATCTCTGCACAACTAACCCGAGGCCATCAATATTTACTTCGGGTTAAAACGCTACTTACTTCGGGTTATAACACCAACTGCACGGGTTCAACTCCGAGTCACCCAAAGCCTGCACCAAAATTTCCACCAGAGACCAACCAAAACTGTCATTCATTTTAACACTTCACTCTGATCATCTTATGGTCTAAACTCTGGCCATCTCCAGGAAGCTATCCACCTCTCCACTTGATACAAACACCAACATAACTCTCTGTTGCTTGAAAACAGATTCAAACAAATCATACACCTGAAGAGCTTCACCTCCACAAACCCAAAACCTGTCAACTCTTCACCAAATACTTAACAAACCTGAAACTATGCTACACAACTCAAATTTGGTTACATAATGATTTCTAACTAAAGTTCAAACATAAATGAGTGGATTTGTATTTAAAATCCTAATAAGAGCAGAGACAGGTCTGCTAGAAGGTCTGCATTCACACCTATGTGCATATTAAAAATGTACACAGAACATCATACAACAGTCAACAAGCACACTCAAGGATATCTGTACTAATGCATAGATTAATTCAAAAACAATCTAAAAATACTGATGTTGCTTACCAAAAGAGAAAACAGGGTACTTGTTATATATATATATTTTTTTATTTACTTATCAATCACTGTTTTGATTTTCTTGTTTGAACAACATTTCAAACTAAACTTTAATTTCTGCAAAATCTAGATGGCTTGGTTTTTAAAAGTAGAAACTGTTTTTAAGACAGAAAATTTACTCACCTTAAATGCAAAATAGAAAGCATCCATCTGCAAGTTCATTTCCCTGCAAATCTGAATTTCCATTGCATTGTGAATCTGCTTGCATGCAAGTTGGAGATGGTATTTGCTTGATGCTTGCAGTCCTATTTGAATTTGCACTTGATGATGCCATGATGCTTCAAGCTTTGGAACTGCATTTGCCAATGATTTTGGTCTGCATGCTTCCAGATTCACCTTGCTTGCATTGATCTTTCAGATTGCAGATTATTTCCCACAGGTTGAAGAAGTTGGTTTGCAGAACTTTGTTTGTTTGCAGATTCAAAAACTTTGATTTGCAGAGTAGAGATTGGGTTGCAGGTTAACAGAATTTGCAGGTTTAAAGAATATGCAGAGTTTAGATTTGAGTATAGTTTGTGGAATTTTTCTTTTGCAGGGTTTACAAGAATTTGTTTTGCAGATCTTGACTGAATTTATTTGCAAAGTAGAGATTGAGTTTGGGTTGTGGATTTTTAAGTGAAGTTCATTTCAGTTTCAATAGATCTGAATTTTAATTTTACAAAGAAGATAATGGTTTGAAACAAAAGATATGTTTAAGTTTTATCTAACATAATAAAGTCAAATAGGTTTTAGAATGCCACTTGTTATTTGAATGTAAAGATTTATTTACAAGTGTAATTTTAAAAATATGAAGCTTACACATGTATGATTTAGATAATAAGATGAATTTATATGTTTACAAATGTTTTTAATTAAAGATAAAACCAATCTAATTTAAATTTAAGATGTTTATATATGTTTCATATGTATTTAGTCTTTACAAATGAATTATCCAAACATATACAAATATTTGTTTGAATATTTTAAGAATTATTTAAAACAAATTTCAAAAGAGAAACTTTTTAAAAAGAAAAGAACAAATGTTGAATTATATTTTATTCAAGAGTTTTCAAATTAACATATTCTAATATAAATAAACTAAATTTATTTCAAAACAATTTTAAAATAAAACAAAATAAACTTTATTATAAAAATACAATTCTTAACTATATATTTATAACAAAGTATTTACTATAATTTCTTCCAAAAAAATACAAGATAGATTTATAACTTGACTTATACAAAGTTCAATACTATTTTCAATTTAATATAAATCAATTCACAAATTATATACCTATATATATTAAATTTGAAAAGATCTTTTATTAAATTTTGAAATAAAATCAAAATACCTATTTACAATGTATACACATATATACATTATAAATAAAATATTTTTAAATCAGCTTATAAAGAAAATTTTATCATTTAAATATTTTTAACATTTTAAAACAATAAGATTCTCAAATTCCATTATTATAAATTTCCAAAAGAATATCATTTATTAACAAAATAATTATAAATTTTCAAAAGAAAATTATATTTGAATTGGATTATTAAATCAGTATTTCACATTTTAAAATAATTATTAATGAAATTATTAAATAAATATTCCCCAAATTTCCGGGACATCACAAACAATCTTCCCCTTTTTGATGATGACAACCTTTGTTTATAAAATATTACTTCTATTCTAATAACTCCCCCCTTAATCTATGCCTAACTATCCTATTTTATATTTCTTCCCTTTTGTCATCAATAGAAACCATCCAAAAACTATAAAACTCCCCCATAAACTAATACTTGAACAAAGTATAGTAAGTGGAATGTGAAAGACATCAACATAATTATATTATAATTATTCAATACATAAATATGTATAAGTATATTTCAACACACACATCAAAACCAATCATGTCAGACAAGTCAAACAAATCAATCAAGTCAAACAAGTCAATCAAGTCAAACAAGTATATCAAGTCAAACAAGTCAATTCAATCAAACAAGTCAATAAAAACATACCAACCAAATCAAAAAACTAATAACCCTATATTATAAGACAATACTACAAACTCCCCCTAAATAGAATACACTCGTTATGTATACATGTATGCAATATGTAGTTTGTAATGCAGTATGAAATGTTTGACATATGCACTATAGCATGAGATGATATGCAAAATGAAGTGCAACTTGTGACGCAAATGATTATGATATTTCATGCATTGTAATTTATGATGTAATATGCAATGAAATGTGACATGAAACAGGATGCATAATGATATGTAGTGTGAAACAAAATGTTAACAAAGTAATAATAATAATATGCAGCATGATATGATGATATATATACTATGGTAAGAGATATCCAGATTATAAGATAAACATGAGTGATAAGTAATATCTAATTGACAAACATATATATGTGTATGTATGTATATGTATATGTATGTATGTATACATATATCAAACAATTTATTATAACTCACTTCAACCAAACAAAGGTAATACACACCAAGTGTTAGATTTAGGTTAAGGAAACTAATGAATTAGACTGAAAGAGTAGTAAAGACAAGAGTTTATAGGTAATAAATAATATTAATACTATAACATACTCATGAAAGGTAGTAATCAAACTCAATATCAAAATCAAATTGCTAAGAAATATGGATTTAAACTGTATATATGATCAAATATGGTTTTTATAAAAATTAATACCGTAATTATTTATTTAAAATAATAATTTTTTTAAACTTGGTTGATTATTATTTTTAAGAATCCAAACTTCCATGTTTATAAAATACTTAACTTATGAATTAAAACCTTTATATTAAATTATTATTGGTTTAAATACTTAGAAACATGTTTAAACATTTTTAAATTTAAAAAATATCATAATGAAATATTAAATAAAATAATAAAGATTGAAAAACTAAATTAAACTTGTGTTATATTAAGGCCTCTTACTTTAAAAAAAAAAATTAATTAATTATTAAAAAAACATTTAAACATGAAATTAATTTTTAAATATTCTAATATAAGTTAGAAACTAACTCTAAAAAGAACAAAAAAAAAATACTTAATTTAAATATCATTGTTACATAGTTTAAAGTTTTATAAAGAAAAACAGCATTTAAAGAATGCTATAAAATGTTTTGTAGTAAAATATATTCGAAACTCTATAAAACTAAATTGTAGCTTTTACCAAATGCTATGTAAAGTTTCTGAAACTCTACAGCATTTCAAAGCATAGAAATACTATAAAAACGAATTTGCAGCACTTACAAAACATTACAGAAGAAAAGAAGCATTTTAGAAATGCTATGTAAAAATTCCGGTCATGTGATGTGGTGCTATCTTATTAATTGAAGAAATATATAAATAGAGCCTTATTGTAACATTCTAAATTCATTTTATTAATTTCTTAAAGATATAAAATTAGTATCTTAAAAGAAATAGAGCATGAGAAGTAAAAATAACATTAGAAGAGTTGAAATCATTAACGAAGGTATGCTTTTCTACTTAGTATAGTTGTAATAAATTAATAGTATGATTTTATTCGAAATAAAACATATTTTAAAACACTTTTTTTAGAAAAATTTAGAATGGCATATCAATATTTATACTATGGTGTGTCGATATATAGACCAAAATATTAAAACTTATAAAAGAGATAAATTTCTATATCTAACTAAATGCATAAATATATATTCCTAAATGCAACAATAAAGATGAAATAATAGTAAAGCGTACCAGTTTTTGCACTCCATCTTTCTAACTTTGTTGTTCTTCCATTGTCGTGAACCACATATTTATATCTCTCAGAATTTAATGACGAAATCTGTTCTATTACGACGGGGTCGTTTTTCTGATCAGCGTAGTATATTCATTTGCTGAATTTGAAGACCGTATGAGAAAGATGCAGATGATTTAGTACATTGACTAACTTGGTGCCAAAACTTTGAATTTGAATTTTGAATGAATGGACATTTCAACCACTATAAATAGGCCCGACTGTCACCACTTTTCATAATAGTTTCTCTTCTTATTCTTTCCGTTTTTCTACTTACTATCAAACTTCTAAAAGACATATCTCCTTCGTTTCCTAGCGGAATTGGATGAAACCAGCGGCAAATCGAAGAGGAAGGCAAGGACTAGGTTCTAATAATAGTTTGGTGTCGAATTTGAATGATATTTGATGCAACAGGCCGAACATTAGAAGAAATGTAGAAAATCATGTACACGGTTTTTCAATTTTGGATAACCAGCTTCAAACTATCATATCTCACTCAATTTTGATCGGAATTTGACGATCCACCCATCAAAACAACCGTGAGAACAAGAACTACAATCTGAAAAAGGAACGAAAACAAAATACTCAAATCTTTGGATGAAATTTGAAAAATACCTTTGACAGTTTTGTCCTCTTTTTCCCTTTTGATGCAGCTCAGGCTAGAAGGATAAGTCGTATACGACTTATGGTTACAGGAGCCAACCACCAAGACGTTGATTGCAAACGACCAAAGCTAAGTCGCATACGAGCTAAGGGCATGTCTTTAAGTCGTTCACGACTTAGGATGGCAGATTTAAGTCATTTCCGACTTAACTGGAGACAAGAGGGGACACGTGGGGAAGAGGTGCGAGTTAATGAAGGAAATTTGAGTCGTTTCCGAGCTAACTGGAAACCAGAGGGGAAGTTGTGCCGAGTTAACAACCTAACTCTAATGGGATATGACCTAAGATAAGTCGTTAAGCCAACCTACGGATCTAAGATAAGTCGCTGAAGAGTAAGCCGCGTGGAAGTTAAGTCTGTCCTTCTTTAAGTCATGTTGTATTTTAGGTCGTCGACGACCTATGTTATGTATTGTAATATGGGTGAGGAATTATTGCTAAGTCGCTGCCGACTCAAGATAAGTCGTAAGTCGTTGTGACTGGAGTCGTTTGTGTTGTAACGTGTTGCTTATGCCAATAGGTCGTAGGTCGGCAAGTAGTTAGGTCGGTATGAATATAAGTCGGTCGAATGTGTTTTGTATTTCTTTAAGTCGGCATGAAGTTGAGTCGGCCGAAGGCTATTGAGTTGTAAATTCTTTAAGTCGTTTGTGATGTTGAGTCGGAAGAACCGCTGTGTTGTATATATGTGTTGTGATGTAGTGGCTTGAGTCATGTATGTATGTGTTAGGTCGCGTACGACCTACGGGTGAGTCGTGGGGATTGTTGAGTCGGAAACGACTTAAAGGGTGTTAGGTCGGCAACGACCTAAGGGTTTGTGCTATAAATACGCGTGAGTTGTAACTTGTAAGGGATTGATTTTGGAATAAAAATTTCTTGTTGATTGCTGTGTGCTTTCATCTAAATTGGTGGTTGACTGTAATCTCCTATCTCCACTTACGTTATTCGAGTGCGCTCGAATCATCGTTTGTTGAAGCCGATTCACGGTATCTTGTGCGCAAGATCAACGTCGAAGAATCTTAGATCTCTTTTCACGGTATCGTGCGCGATCAACGTGTCAGAGATAGCTAGAATTCGGTATCTTCGGATCAACGAATTTGGGCATTTCAGTATTCATCAATCCACCGATTGCTACTTTCATCGATCTATATCGTTTTGTTATTATCCGCTGCGTTAGTTTGGTATCAAAGCAAGACTTAGCCAATCATAGCTAAGCCGAGGCTTGGAGCCAATTTTTGAAGTTGAAGTTTGAATTTGGAGTTCAACGTGTTCATCTTGAAGTTGCAACAAGAGGGAAGTTTTCGATCCATATTCTTTTGGATCAAAGTGTGGGAGTTGATTGAATTTGATTTGTGTTGTAGTGTTGAGGCCGAGCTAGTAGTTGGAGCCGTGCCTTGTTGTTTGAATTGAAGGGTTGAAGTAGGAGCCGAGTCAAGTGACACTTTGAGCCGAGTTTGTGGCCGAACCAAGTGAAGTTTAAGCCGTGCGTGCTTTGTTGAAGTGTGAAAGCCGAGCTAAGCCTTAGACCGTTGCTTGTTGCCGAGCTAAGTCCTGTAGTGGTATAGCCGAGCTAAGGAGTAAGTCGCAAGGCCGAGATAGTGAGTGGGTTGTGAAACTTGAGCCGTGCATCTTATTTGAAGTTTTGAAGTCTTTGAAGATTGTTTGAATTTGTTGAAGTTTTTGAGAAGTTTTCAATCATGCCGCCAAGGAGAGCTAATCGTCATCAAAATGTTGAAGCTTTGTATAGAAGAGAAGAAGCCGAGTTAATGGAACAACGTATTAATGAGAAGTTTGACGACGGCATTGGAAAGTTAGAGAAGTTGATGAATGATTTGGATCAAACTCAAAGGAGGAGATCACCAATCTCGAACCATGGAGGAAACCGAGTTTCGCCATCGGTTACGGAAGCGAGGAGGGTATCACCGCAATCTTTTAGAGAGAGAAGAGAGACATCAATTTCATCGAGGAGAGATCACCATGACTATGGACATGAAGAGAGAAGAACTCCACGTGAGTTTGAAAATGAATCACATCCCGGTATGGAAAGACATAGTAGAAGGACCATGCATGATTATAGAGATGAAGAAAGACGAGATCGATATAGACGTACCTTTGATTTTGATGAAGATGGTGATAGAGGTAGTATGCATTATCGAGATCGAGGTCAAATGCGGAATCAATATGTGGATGTTGAAGATGATCGACGATGGGAGTCGGGGATGAAGATGGAAATTCCAGAGTTCAAGGGTGGAATGGTAGCTGAAGACTTTCTTGACTGGTTGTCTAATGTTGAAGAGATCTTTGATTTCAAGGAGGTTCCTGAGCATAGAAGAGTGAAGTTGGTTGCTACTAGGTTGAGGGGGATAGCTTTGGCGTGGTGGCGGCAAACCAAACTTACGAGAGAAAGAATGGGGAAGTCAAAGGTTGAGTCTTGGGATACGATGAAGAAGATGATGAGAGCTACATTCTTACCTTACAACTATCAATCACTTATGTACCAGAGATTGCAGAATTTGAGGCAAGGGACGAAGTTAGTTAATGATTATGTAGATGAATTTTACCAACTCATTGCCAGGAATGATATTATGGAGACGGAAGAACAACTAACTGCTAGATTCATTGGGGGATTGAGAATGCAGATCCAGGATATGGTTAATATGTTTGATCCAAGATCTGTGGCGGAGGCACATCAGAAAGCGTTGGCTTGGGAAAAGCAGGGAAGATGTGGAAGTGGTGTGTTTACTAATTCCAGTAATCAAGCGAAAGGTGCCAGTGGAAGTTCTAATGTTCCTAAACCTGTCAGTAAACTAGTAGTGAAGAAGGCTGAACGGGCGAAGGTTAACAGTGGTTTCAAATGTTACAATTGCCAGGAGTTGGGTCACAAAAGCAATGAATGTCCAAAGCCGAAGAAGAGAGCAATGGTTGTTGAGATTGAGGATGACGATGAAGAGGCAGAATGTACTAATTCATTACCAGTTGAGGAGGAAGAGTTGACCGACGATGAAGGTTGTAATCTTATGATGAGGAGGTCTTGTCTTACACCAAAGCAAGAGGATGATTCTAGTTGGTTGAGGAGCAATATTTTTCAATCTACATGTACTATTCTGGGGAAAGTTTACAAGTTTGTTATTGATGCTGGAAGCTGTGATAATATTATCTCTACAGAAGCAGTAAAGAAGTTGAACTTGAAGACTGAGAAGCATCCTAAACCGTACAAGTTATCATGGTTAAGGAAGGGTGGTGAAGTGAAGGTGTGTCGAAGGGCTTGTGTTAATTTTTCGATTGGGAAGAAATATAAAGATGAAATTTGGTGTGACGTTGTAGACATGGATGTGTGTCATCTGTTGTTGGGCAGACCATGGCAGTTTGATAGAGCAGTACAACATAATGGTCGTGCTAATAGCT
Source organism: Allium cepa (assembly GCA_030765085.1). NCBI lineage: Eukaryota > Viridiplantae > Streptophyta > Magnoliopsida > Asparagales > Amaryllidaceae > Allium > Allium cepa. Next base: position 312,028,267 of record CM060931.1, read on the forward strand.
ATAGTTTCATGTTTGAAGGTACTAAAATCACTTTAGTTCCTAAGAAGCAACAACAGAAGGAAAACAAGCTAGAGGAGATTAAAGAGTTGAAAACTTTATTATCTTTGAAGGAGTTTGTTAAAGAAGTTGAAGAGGAGCCTGAAGTCTTTTTGTTGATTGGGAGAGAGTGTAGTGAAGGGGTTGAAATTCCAGAAGAAGCGAAGCCAGTACTTGAAGAATTTGAAGATGTATTTCCAGAAGAGTTGCCTAAGGAGTTACCGCCACTAAGAGACATTCAACACCAAATTGATCTAGTGTCAGGTGTTGTTTTACCACATCGACCACATTATCGGATGAGTCCGAAGGAACATGAAGAGTTGCGAAGGCAAGTGGAAGAGTTGTTAGAACAGGGACGTGTTCAGGAAAGCTTGAGTCCTTGTGCAGTACCAGCCTTGTTGGTGCCAAAGAAGGATGGAACATGGAGGATGTGCACAGACAGTCGAGCATTGAACAAGATTACCGTTCGCTACAGATTTCCTATGCCAAGACTGGATGACTTGCTAGATCAGTTGAGTGGGGCTACTATCTTTTCGAAGATTGATCTTAAGAGTGCATATCATCAGATTCGAATTAGACCGGGAGACGAATGGAAGACCGCATTCAAGACGAGGGAAGGATTATATGAATGGTTGGTTATACCGTTTGGTCTATCGAATGCACCGAGTACATTTATGAGGGTGATGAATCAAATTTTCAGGCCGTACATTGGGAAGTTTGTGGTAATTTATTTTGATGATATTCTGATCTATAGTGCTAGTACAGAGGAGCATGTAGAGCATTTGAGAAAGGTGTTAATTATTCTTCGTGAGGAACAATTTTATGCAGCTACGAAGAAATGTGTGTTCATGACGCATAGTATTTTATTTTTGGGGTATGTTGTGTCAGGAGAAGGTATCCACGTGGATCAAAGTAAAGTTGAAGCAATTATAAATTGGCCACAACCGAGGACTATCACTGAAGTTAGAAGTTTTCATGGGTTGGTATCATTCTACCGAAGGTTCATTCCACACTTCAGTAGCGTGATGGCACCAGTTACTGATTGTATGAAAGAGAAGAAGTTTTCATGGTCAGAGGAAGCAGGGGTTGCTTTTGAGAAGATCAAGACACTATTGACGTCAGCGCCAATTCTTGTATTGCCAGATTTTCAGTTGTTATTCGAGCTACACACTGATGCATCAAAGGTTGGGATTGGAGGAGTATTGAGTCAGAGTGGAAGACCAGTTGCTTATTTCAGTGAGAAGTTGTCTGGAGCCAAGTTGAGATATAGTACTTATGATGTTGAATTTTATGCAATTGTTCAAGCCGTGAAGCACTGGAGGCATTATCTATTTCAGAAAGAGTTTGTTCTTTACACTGATCATGAGGCATTGAAGCATTTGCAAGGACAGGATAAGATTTCAGCGAGACATGCATCGTGGATTGCCTATTTGCAGCAGTTTACTTTTGTTGTTAAGCACAAATCTGGGGTGACGAATCGTGTGGCTGATGCTTTGAGCAGGAGGAATCACTTGTTGACAACGTTGAAGGTTGAAGTAACGGGGTTCGAATTATTGCCAGAATTGTTTGAGGAGGATCCTTACTTTGCAAAGTTTGTTGAGAAAGTTAAGGATGGGGATACTGATGAATTTATGTTGGTTGATGGATTCTTGTTTAAAGGAAATCGATTATGTATACCAGATAGCAGCTTGAGAATGAAGATTATCAAGGAGTTGCACGACGAAGGACATGTGGGCCGTGATCGTACATTGCATTTGATTTCTCAATCTTACTTTTGGCCGCCAATGAGGAAAGAGGTGGAAAGGTTTGTAGAGAGATGTCATATCTGTCAGATTTCGAAGGGAACAGCGACAAATGCAGGATTGTATATGCCGTTACCTGTACCGACTAAATCGTGGGTTGATATCAGCATGGATTTCGTTTTGGGTTTGCCTAGAACTCAAAGGGGAAAAGATTCTATATTTGTTGTGGTGGACAGGTTTTCGAAAATGGCACATTTTATTGCTTGTAAGAAGACGGCGGATGCTGTTCGTGTTGCTCAGTCGTTCTTTAAGGAAATCTATCGTTTACATGGGTTGCCGGAGTCTATTGTTTCAAACAGGGATACCAGATTTTTGAGTCATTTTTGGCTAAGTTTGTGGAAGATGGTTGGAACGAAGCTGAAATTTAGTAGCGCTTATCATCCGCAAACAGATGGACAGACATAAGTTGTTAACAGATCATTGGGAAATTTGTTGCGATGTCTTGTGAAGGACAATCTGAAGAGTTGGGACATGAAGTTATGCCAAGCAGAGTTTGCTCATAATCAAGCAGTGAATCGTAGTACGGGATTCAACCCATTCCAGATTGTATATTCAAGTTTGCCCAGGGGACCGTTGGATTTGGTAGTAGTACCACAACCGAAGGGGACGGTTAAACGAGCTGTAGAATTTGTTGATGGGTTGACTGAATGTCATAAAATCGTTCAGGAACGATTGGTGAAAGCAAATGAGAAGTATAAGCGAACTGCAGATTTGAAGTGACGAAATGTTGAATTTAACGAAGATGATTTGGTGTATGCTGTCTTAACGAAGGATCGTTTTCCAGTGGGCGCTTATAACAAGTTGAAAGCCAGAAAAATTGGTCCTGTAAAAGTTGTAAAACGGATTAACGAAAATGCTTATAAGTTGAAGCTGCCGGAGGATGTATACACTTCTGACGTATTCAATGTTAAGCATCTTATGCCATATTATGGAGATAAACAATCTGATGCGGAAGAACTTACAAATTCAAGGACGAATTTTTCTCAACCAGGAGAGGATGATGCAGCTCAGGCTAGAAGGATAAGTCGTATACGACTTATGGTTACAGGAGCCAACCACCAAGACGTTGACTGCAAACGACCAAAGCTAAGTCGCATACGAGCTAAGGGCATGTCTTTAAGTCGTTCACGACTTAGGATGGCAGATTTAAGTCGTTTCCGACTTAACTGGAGACCAGAGGGGACACGTGGGGAAGAGGTGCGAGTTAATGAAGGAAATTTGAGTCGTTTCCGAGCTAACTGGAAACCAGAGGGGAAGTTGTGCCAAGTTAACAACCTAACTCTAACGGGATACGACCTAAGATAAGTCGTTAAGCCAACCTACCGATCTAAGATAAGTCGCTGAAGAGTAAGCCGTGTGGAAGTTAAGTCTGTCCTTCTTTAAGTCGTGTTGTATTTTATGTCGTCACCGACTTATGTGTTGTATTGTAATATGGGTGAGGAATTATTGCTAAGTCACTGCCGACTCAAGATAAGTCGTAAGTCGTTGTGATTGGTGTTGTTTGTGTTGTAACGTGTTGCTTATGCCAATAGGTTGTAGGTCGGCAAGTAGTTAGGTCGGTATGAATATAAGTCGGTCGAATGTGTTTTGTATTTCTTTAAGTCGGCATGAAGTTGAGTCGGCCGAAGGCTGTTGAGTTGTAAATTCTTTAAGTCGTTTGTGATGTTGAGTAGGTTGAACCGCTGTGTTGTATATATGTGTTGTGATGTAGTGGCTTGAGTCGTGTATGTATGTGTTAGGTCGCGTACGACCTAAGGGTGAGTCGTGGGGATTGTTGAGTCGGAAACGACTTAAAGGGTGTTAGGTCGGCAATGACCTAAGGGTCTGTGCTATAAATACGCGTGAGTTGTAACTTGTAAGGGATAGATTTTGGAATAAAAATTTCTTGTTGATTGCTGTGTGCTTTCATCTAAATTGGTATTTGAGTGTAATCTCCTATCTCCACTTACGTTATTCGAGTGCGCTCGAATCATCGTTTGTTGAAGCCGATTCACGGTATCTTGTGCGCAAGATCAACGTCGAAGAATCGTAGATCTCTTTTCACGGTATCGTGCACGATCAACGTGTCAGAGATAGCTAGAATTCGGTATCTTCGGATCAACGAATTTGGGCATTTCAGTATTCATCAATCCACCGATTACTATTTTCATCGATCTATATCGTTTTGTTATTATCCGCTGCGTCACCTTTGTTCACCAAAACTTCATTTGACCATAACTTGGTCATTTCTTGACGGATTCGCATAAAACCAGTGGCATTGTGATGCAGATGGAGAGAAGTACAGTATCAAGTCAAGTTGTAGATGATAATCAAAAGCATTTTATTGATCTGGTACCCATTTCATTGTCGATTGCATTATATATCCATTAGTTCTTCTTGATCGATGAATGATTATCTGGTATCTTTTAACCAACAGTCATTAGACATTACTCTTCCCCTGCAAAACAACATAACTATTTAAAGAATCGAGTGACTTTTCAAAATAACTAAATATAGTTTTAAACAAAAATGTCATGATGATTCTGTGACATATTCATATGAAAATAGTATTAATAATTAAAACAATTACCATTTTAAAAGTTTTTAAAATTCAGATTATGAAAACTTTGAAAACATTGCTCTGATACCAAATGTTAGAAATGTGGATTATGGATCTTAAGGCTAGGATAAACACTAGAGGGGGGTGAATAGTGTTTTAAGGAATTACTAAATCTTTTTGAGTTTATGTTAATTTGAACACAAATGTATGCAATATTCAGACATAGATATGATCACAGAAACAAACACAGATGCAGAAATAAAGTAAAAGAAGTAAAGGAAAGAACACACTGGATTTTATACTGGTACGGAGTTACCCTACATCCAGTCTCGCACACAAGTACGGATTTCCTTTCAAAAGCAATTGTACAATTACATCCTCGATTTCAAGGCTACGAGGTACACCCTCCAGGTTCACAATCCTCTTAGAGATACTTGATTTCATGGGTAACAATTCACCCAATTGATTTCCAGGACTACAATCACACATTTTCTCACTTGATTGATTTTCAAGGCTACAATCACACCTTTCTTCACAGAAATGATTACAAAGAAGCCTATAACCCTAAATAGCACTGAGAATCTAATTGAGATAGTGATAGAGAACCAAACTAGAAATGATCTAGTTAGATTCAATGTTGATTTTGGCAGAGTAATGGTAAGAATATGTAAAGAAATGTGAAAGAAGAAGAGGAGTGAAAAATAGAAAAAATATGAATAGGAGTTCGTTGAAAACAGCCCCTATTTATAGAAGAACAACAGCCTTGTCCATTTGTGAAGGGATATGACGAACATACACTTCTTTTGAAATTCAAATTTTTGAAATCAACTGACACTATGTCAACATGGGTAACTTGGGTATGTCGACATCCCAAAGGAAATTTTGGTGTTTTGTTTTCTTTGAAAATAACTTTTATCGTATATTAAAACTATTTTAAACTTTTATAAATATACTTAACTATAGTTAAAATACATAAATAAATATAGAGAATAAAATTTTGGTATATATAAAATTTTACTAAAATTTTATATTTAAATCTAAGTATAAATATTAAAAGTTAAATATATTATTATTAAAAGATAGTTTATAAGGATAATTTGATTTTGAAGATAAAGATTATTTTGAGGCTAAACATATTTAAAATCAGGATAGATGTTTTTGATTCTTTTAAAAGGAAGGTTTTGAAACCAAGATATAATTCTGTAAAATCATTTTGAATAAAAGGTTAGCGGATACAAAAATATGATCCACTAGATTTTTCGTAGGTTCCATCCTACTTAGGTTTCCATTCCTTTAACAGGCTCGAAGTGGATTCCATTCCACGAGTAAATTGGATTTTAAGATGCCGGTGCTTTTCTAGAAGTTTTAACAAAATTCCTAATTAAATTACTTATTATTGAAATCCTGAACTCTTGATAATCTTGATATTTTTGATACTCATGAGTCTTCAATCTTGATATCTTGAACCTCTATACTGTATAGTCTTCATTCTTGATACATTCATGGTTTAATCCTGCACATATATATATATATATATATATATATATATATATATATATATCTAAACTATAATGTTAGCTTTTATATTTTATAATCTTATTATAAGGTTGTTGTCATCAGAACCATCTTCTCAAGGACTAACAATATTTCATTCCCATGCACATATAAAATATACTTACTACAAATTACGCCAAGCGATATATGAAGATACTCCCTTGGACGATCAGAGTTATATAATCATAATAGACCTAATACAATCACAACGGAAATACATCAAAACATAACAAGAACTGAAATCCTAAATAGCTATCCATTTGCCTCCTACATGCCTCTAGTAGCCTTATTCATCATCTTACTAAACTTGAGAAAGACCTTAATCCCTCAGCCTACTCAAATTAATTTCGAGCACTCGAGAGTCTAAGGGGAAAACATAAACTTTGAGTCAGACATAAAGCCTGGAATGAATAATACTATACATTCTGATTAAACATGTTAAGTGAGACCATGCCGCTTAGTGGAATGGGTTTCCCCTCAATAACATAATTTTTAAAACATATCTTTGCAAAACCTATTAAAACCATATATTGTGCTCCTACATTCACAATGGTTAAATACTGTAAAGTAATCGTTATGTAAACATACATAAATCTTAGGTAATAATGAACTATTTGTTCAAATACATAAGTTTTTTTGGATAACTTTTTAACTTTTGGCTAACTCGGGACTACCAAGAAATATAATCGAAATTAAACTAACACCTATTAGGTATTCTTCTTTTGGATTATCTATCCTTAACTATTTGTTAAATACTTCACTTCTCGACGATCTGTCCCTAACTTAGTCATCTCTCAGGCCTTCCTAATCCTAATGATTTTTCAGACTCACAAATAACCTATATGTATACAACCTATATTCCTTTCAGTGTGTAATCATCATTTTAGCCTACCCGTGACCAGGCTCTACACATTGGAATTTTAGACAACAATTAGCTGAGGCTAATAGCTAATGTATAGGGCGCAACCCCATACTAGTCCCATATGGTATTCTAATATCTGAGTCATTTTCACTTAAGGGTCCCCTTCCATTATTTTCCTTGAAAACATTTCCAAACCGATTTAAACCTTTATATCAAATTTAAACAAGGAATAGTACATAATCTATATACTTTACTCAAAATCATATCGCCATGTTATATATCCTCTTTACTCAAACATTAGTTGATGAAAACACTTAGCCATGCGAAAGAACCTCTTCCTATACTTTTGAAATCATCTATTTCAAATTCAATTATCAAACCTTTCGAAAACAATAAAACATTGGACATCCTTCTTTGAAATCTCTTTAAAACATTGTCTCAGAAAACCTTAAAAAACCATCCACGTCAAAACTTTCGAAACCATTCACTTAAACCTTTCGAACTCATTCAACCAGAACCTTTCGAAATCATTCATTTAGACCTTTCGAAGTCGTTCCCGAACCTTTCATAATCATTCATTTAAACCTTTCGAAGTTAATCATTTAAATCTTTCGAAATCATTGAACTTAAAATTCTCGTGATTCATCATTAAACCTTTTGAAAATCATTCATCCAAAACATTTCGAAACCATTTAACCAAACCTTTCAAAATCAATCTTCAAACCTTTAGAAATCATTCGACTGAAACCTTTTGAAACCATTGAGTTTAACCTTTCGAAATCAATCTTCAATCTTTCGAAATCATTTAGCTAAAACCTTTCAAAATTATTTACTTAAACCATTCGAAATTATTTACTTAAACCTTTCAAAATTATTTACTTAAACCTTTTGAAGGCTTAGTGGTTTCAATCTAAAACAAATGGAAAACCTTCTCTTAAAACCTTTTAAAATAATTGGAAGCAACCTTTCGACTAAGTTGAAAGCTCTGCTTCAAAAGCTTTAAACATATCCTTTAAAACAACTCATTCGAAAGCTTTGGGTTATACAAACAAGGCTAAGACACCTAGGTCAAAAGCTTCCTTTCGAAAGCATTGGGAAAAGCGACTGGTTTAAAACAAATATACCTTTCGTCTTTGTCGGAAGGTTCAAAACAAAACAAAACAAAGCGGTAGCTACCTTTCGGCATATGCTGAAAGGTTTAAATAAAAATCTTTGTTTAAACATTTGACATGGTCGAAAGCAACCAAGTTGAAAGCTCTAATTCGAAAGCATAGCAAGCGAAAGCTTTCGATTCATAAAACAAACATAACCCAACCTCTTTAGCCATTTACCTTTTGACTAAGAACCTTTCGACCTTGTCCAATTCATTACGTACCCAGTTACTTGATACCTTATGTATTGATTCGATCTTGCCGAAAGCTTTGAACCTCTCAACCTGGTCAAAAGGTCGGGCCGGAAGGTCTCTGTAATAATAGACTGAAACATATTAAATGTATGATTTCTTTGTTTTTAACTTAAAAATGATAACTTTTCAACTAACCTACCTTTTTTGTCAAATTTTCATTGGTTATCAAATTCTTTTCAGAAATGTGCTGCCCTATTTTCGAAATTAATTATCATTTTATTTTATAAAATGCCCATTCTCCTTAATTAAATATAAAAAACATTTAAGTCTCATGCTTTAAATAATTTTATTTTATCATCAAAACACTTAGGAAAAATCTAGAAAATCCCAAAAAATCTATTTTAATACGTTTTCTAACATATAAAAATTTCAACTCCAAATAATTATTATTTTAGTCAAAAAAATTTATAACCCAATGAACAATTTCCTTCACTAGAAAATTAATATAAAATCCACCATAATTTGAAAAATTATAAAAATTGTAACCCATCTCTATAATATCATTTATGACCTATATTCAAATTTCTAAGGCGTTTGGATGTCATTAAATAGGGTTTCCAAGTTAAACATATCATAAAAATTTAACATGAACATATATAATCCGTCAACAATCAAATATAAAAATTTAATCAGCAAAACGTGGCTTATACTTGCCAAAACATTTCGGATCTAATCATAAAACAAAAATTTAATAGCTAAAAATTTAAGCTAGAATAATTAATTAATTAATAAAATGACTTTGTGAAATTATCAGAATTGAGCCACAAGGTTGCACCATTGTGTTCGTGGTAATTTTCTGGTCAATTTCCATATATAGATTGTCAGAATCCAAGCTAAAATGAAGAATTTACGAATTAAACAAGAAATGAACAAAAGGAATAAAATAATAATAATAAATTGGAAAGGTCGACCCTAGGGTCGATCCTCACCATGGCTAGGTCGACCTATAGGTCGACCCTAGCATGTATGGGTTGATGGGTAGGTCGACCGGCCTTGCGTTTTGTACGTAACTTCACTTAGTTTGATTCGAACACATCATTTTTTCATTTCTACTCCATCCTGTGCATTCGTTCTTCCATGCGACGGTTCCCAACGAGCCTATAACATGGTTGCACCAAATTTAATCTTCAAATCCGACGGTCTGAGATTCACAAGTGACGTTACAAATAAGACCCTAGGCCTAGGTATTTTTCTCTTTCAGATTTTCTCCATCTGGGTACATTGCCTGAGGCTGGACCCTAAAAGGAATATTTTTCCAAGGAAAAGATCTTTTTAACAAAATCTCTTATACCCTAAAAGTTGATCCGAGGAGGTGAAGGAAAAGAGCTAAGGACCACAGATAGGTGTTTAAGTAATTATTTTAGATTTTTAAGTAATTTAAAATAATAGGATTCTCAATAGTTGTTGTTTTTCTGTAATTTTGAGACCGCTTTTATATAAAATGTTTATAGTTAATTTTTAAAGTTCTTTTCAATCTATTATATTCAGCCATTTTTATTTAGCTATTTCATTCATTTATTTATAGTTATTTATATTTTATTTACATTCGTTTTGCGATAAAATTCAGCCAATAAATGATAGTTTCATTTTATTCCTTTTTACGCGAATAAAATAATAAAAGAGAATAATTCGCTAATATGGACTAAAATATAAGAAATTAAATTTATAGAAATTGGGTGTAAAATAAGAACTGTAATAAAGAGAATATAGACTGAAATAGGCAAATTTAAGACATTTGCAAGCAAAGTTTATATAATTAAAAAGACAGAATATAAGCAAAATTATAATGTAGGTTATAATTAAGCAAAAAGAATAGAAAGAGGCTCATTTTGAAACTTAGAGTTAAGTTAATAAGCAAATATAGCAGAGATAACAAAAGAGGCTTATTTTAAAGACTTGGAATAAGTCAATAAAAAGATATAGTAGAATTAACAGAAGAGGCTTATTTTAAAGACATAGAACAAGTTAATAAGCAAATAGAGAAATTAACAGAAGAGGCTTATTTTAAAACTTATACTAAGATAATAAGCAAAGATAGAAACAGGACCCATACCGGCAGCATTACCCTTCAGTCAGTAACTAATGATCTCACAATAGATTAGGTGGGGTTGGGACACACTTATGCTGATGTAATGGTAAATAAGAGACCAATAGATAGAAGCTCAAATTAGGGGATTTAGGCAAGGGGCATAATTAGATTTTGTTTGTTAGGATCCATACCAGCAACATTTCGCTTGTCAAACTAGGACTGATGGTCTCACAACAGATCACGTGAGGCTGGACACGCGTATGCTGAAGTAATGGTAAATAAGAGGTCAAAGGGTGGAGCAACAGATAGTGCAAGCCGACGGTGGCCAAGAATGCAGCCTCGATGCAGTGATATAAGTCGCTATTGAGTTCCAATAAGAGGTCAAAGGGTGGTGCAACAGATAGTGCGAGCTGACGGTGGCCGAATGTGCGGCCTCGGTGCAGAGATATAAGTGCTATTTAGTTCCAAAGTGCTAAACAGTTATCTTTTTGCCGTGGGACCCACAAGATGGGACTAGCTCACAGTGGCACAACAGGGATAGAAGGCGATTAAAGGGTAGAGTTTGGATTTCAGCCTAATTGAAGTAGGATTATAATTTTATACTAATCAAAGTAGTTATCTAAGAAAAGTGCAAACAATCGAAGATAATAAGAACTATCTTAGCAAAGTAAACAATTAAACAGTATTTTACTACAGCTTTATCTTTTTCTTTTTTTCCTTTTATACTAGAATTATTGGTAAGTCTATTACCTTTATCTTGCTTAAAAATGCTAGTAATTACTTCGACTCACCAAACTTTTAGTCTGATCCACTCCTCCATTATTCCCTTCCCCCCATAGGCCAGTATAGGCAGAGACAGTAGATTTTGGATTTTCTTGGAGATTCAGCGGTGGAGATTTTCCTTCACGTATTCTTCTTCTTAGTTTTTGTTTCGTTTGGATTTGATGTACTAGTACTTTCGAGAGGAATGGTTATTTTCATGTACTCTTTTGACGTGACTGAGATGGTTTTTTCACTAGACAAATGTATTTGGTTTTAAAGATATATTCTGTTTTGATAATTTATTTCTAGAATAATAAAGTTTAATTTAGATGTTTTCGCTGTTTTATTTTATTGTCTTATGAATGTTAGTGTCTGTAACGTTTTAGCTATGTCTACAACACACTACATTTTTAGTGTGTCCTTTTTGGGTATACAAAGGGGTGTGGTGTGTTTCACACAAACTAAAAGAAAATGGGATGAAGTGATTATTCACCTTAGTTTTGAGATTATAGATGAGAGATTTGATCGTTAAATTAGTTGAAACTTCTCTTCTCTTGAATCCTTGCTTTAATTCTTCTTTGGAGAATAGGAAATGGTGGTCGGCCTTAGGTATTTTAGTTTGAGTGAAAATGAGAATGAATGTGGATTCCCATCTCTTAAGGGTTTAGGGTATAGGGTTTTACTATTTACCATATTGCCCTTCTCATATCCTTACGCGTTATTAATGTTAATTCATTTTAGTTAATCACTTAATATGGCATGGCTACCTTAACTAATAAAATCCCAACCTATCAATCCTTACATTATTTAATTTAATTTACTGATTAAATATCCTAAATAATGTTATGAAAATATAGGGTGTTACATGACATGTCAGAACTCAATAAGTAGGCAAAAGGACTTACCCTTTATTGTCCTAAGACGGTTAAACCCCTCGGGGTATCTGATTAAGAAATGAAGAAATGCTAGATCTTGAACCAGGATAGATTGCTCTGCAGTTAATATGGTTTTTCGACTCCTTTGAGCTTTGATTTCAACCAAGGACAAACATTCATCTCTTCTCTTAAATGAAAGAAAGTACCGCAGCTTAGCAAAGATCGGAGCACGATTTAATGTTCACCTGAATAGGACGTGCTACAAAGTTAAGATGTCGTATCCGTTAGGATGGATCTGGAACGGAGAAATGCCTAAGTTTGATAGAGTCTCATGCGAAAAGTCGTTAATAGGGGCACAGTTCCATTCAGGCACATTTATCGATGACAAGCAGTATGTCCCAAAGAAGGCATGTGGGCAAACTCATTCTTATCTGGAAGGCATACATCCTCCTCCAATATGCCATGTTGCACGCAGATATTATGACGGATCTTAGCGGAGATCAAAGAAAAAGATCTCTTCGGTGGGTGGAGATGAACTCTAAGGTTAGGAGGGGTCCGATCCAAGGCTGGGCCGATTGGAATTAACTGGCCATACTCAGCCTGTGAGGCAGAAGTGGAAAGGGCGACAGACGATGACTCAGCCTCCGGAAGTGATGGACTTCTTTCGCTTGACTTACAACGAGAAGGTGGATAATTCATCCTAAACAATAGAACTCGCATCCAAAATGGTCAGGTAATTCTGTCCTGAAGTAGAAGTTTCCCCTATAGCACTTGAATTTCGAAGAGATATTGATTCATGCTGACACGTTAGATTTCAAGTATGTATCAGGGCAAGTGCAATGCGTAGTCATAGGGGTGAGCTTGGTGTCCGAAACACTACAAAGGCTCTATCCCGTGTAGATAGTTCGCTCGCAGCGGAAAAGGAAATGGACTTCCTGCATCGTTTCCTTTTGTTTTAACTTACTCTACCCTTACCTATTATCAGTCAATGATCGATAATGCATCCGTTTTCCGAAGCGACGTGTAAAATTCTCTTCAGTACAGGGACACCAAGCATACAAAAGAAAGTAAGATAAATCCAAATTCTTCTAAAGAGTTGTAACACCATTAATTTTCAATGACATTATTCAGAAGATTTAATTAGAATAAATTAAATAGAATAATGTAGAGAGATAAGGAGACTGAGATTGGTAAATAAATGTAGTGGCCGTGCTAATTAAAATAAATGAACTTACAAATGGTTAAGTAATAGACAATTAATCATAAGGGCATTAGTGTCATTTCCACCTACATTCTCCATCCTTATACTATTATTCCTAATACTACACACGTTCATTTTAACATAAGAAAAATTATAAATATAAGAAGGAAAGGAGCCAGCCGTTAGGAAGAAGAGAAGAAGGGAAAATCAAATATAAATCTTAGGTTCAAGCTAGAAGAAATCAATCTCAATCAATCTCCAATTTCCTTATCTAATCTAAAGTGAATAATAATCACCACATATCAATTTTTCTTTCTATAATCGTATGTTTTCGGATTTAAGGGTATTTTTATGATATCTTGGATGATGATATGCTTGATTTATAAATTATTATTAAACAAGATTGTTTAAAAAGAAGATATGCATTGTTTTAGGGTAAAACCGAGGTTAAATGATTTTTAAATGCCATGGAAAAATTATATGTTATGGAAAACATGATTATGGATTTTGGTTTTAATTTTCATAATTTTCAAAGCCGTAGAGAATTAATTATGAATTTTCAAAGGAAAATATGGTTATTTGGTTTTATAAGTTTATTTTGAAAATATAATGAGAATTTGGGTTTGAAAGTTTGATATGTTACCAAACATGATTAAAATGAATTTCTGGAATTTTTTGGGATTTTTACAAAGTAATTTAGTATGGAAATTAAATTATTTTGAAAGGATGACCTAAATGATTTAATTGTTTTGTTAATAGGAAGGGCTTGTTTGTTAAATGTTATTTGGTTTAGATCTGAGAAAAATGCATCACATATTAGCTGAATTATATAAAAGTTTAATGTAACAATCAAGTATTTACATGTGGGCTAGTTTGTTATAAAAAGTTTACTTTATTTTGTGAAAACGGCATTTTTCTCAGAAAAGTTGGTTCCGCCTCCTTTGAAAGGAGCTTTCGACCCAGAGCTTCTGCCTCCAACCTAATCAAAACCTTCTAGGTCAAAATCAGTAAACCAATAACTGTAGTATTATTCATATAGTACATAGTAGATTGGAGAAAGGTGGAAGGTAGGGTGTCGAAATGTCGCTTCCGTAAGAGTTGGTTCCTTTGTTTTGTTTTGTTTTGAAACTAAAGCGCTTGCATGTTTACTAAAGGGGTTTCGAAGTAGTCAAAACCAATAGTTTCGAAAGGGTATTTCAAAAGAAGCTTTCGAAGGAGTGTTGCCGCCTTTGCTTTAAAATAGTAGCATCCGAAGGAGTTACATAGTTTTTAATTGCTTCTGAAAGGGGTAGTTTCGACCAAGTCGAAACCCTTCAAAGATTTGATGTCTTTCGATGGCATTGAAGACATCAATTCAGTCGAAAGATACTCTTGGTTTAATCAACATAAACCACTTCCTACTGCTTTTGAAAGCGGTTGGGGGTTTTAAAGGCATGATTTCGAAAGAGGTTTTGAAGCCAACCTTCAATTGTTTTATCCAGATGCTTTAAATGCTTTTGAAAGGATGGCTTCGACGCCATCAAGTTTCCCTAATGCTTTTATGAAATAGAGGATGGTCTTGAATGAGATGCTTTTGCTTATGTTTACTTTACCCAAATTGATGTTTTAAACATAAACCTAAGGATTTCAATAGGGGTACTTTTAATGGTTTCGAAGTTTTGCTTCTTTACTTATATGATAATACTTTAACACGGTCAAAAGTTTTCGAAAGAAATGTTTTAAGTATTCGAAAGGCTGGAGCCTAATGTTTTTAAGTTTGATTTTTAAGCTTTCGAAGGAGGCCATCCTGTGAGGTCGAAAGCAAGGTTTCGAAGGTGTCGAAAGGCCTTTTAAACACAAACTCGTTTTTAAAGGAAAAACCCATGGCTAAATAAAGGAGTCTTGAAAGGATATCGTGTATGCAAATTTGAAGAAGCATTTCATTAATAAAAATATAGGTTCAAGGGATTAACTATGAAAGTATTTCATGGACCTAAAACCCACCGAAGTAGTATTGTTTTATTATTATGTTAGCTCAAATATAATTGTATTCACATGATAAAGGACCTATAGCTGCATTATGGGGATAAAGGGGTAGAAGAGCCAGTTAGGTTAATCCAGTAGTGAATATAACTTAATAAAACTCCTGAATGTGTAGAATTGCATCTAGGGAGTCAAAGAGACCAGAATATAGGATGCCAAAACCTAGATGTTGTCCGAGATAGTTCATAGTAAACCCATGAAACTATGATTTGGAAGTTATTGGGGTAACCAATAGGTTCATAGTGGTCCCTTGAAAACTGTGTATTAAGGATGATTGGCAGGGGACAAACTGTTTGTGGTAAATCCATGAAAACTACATCCGGATTAAGTATTGGCATTAGTAAGTAGATTCCTAGTCAACCCATGAAAACTAGGATATGGTGGAAATTATTGAAGGCATCAGTAGGTTCCTATTCAACCCATGAAAACTAGGATAGGGGTAGAGTTATTGGAATGGCCAACAGGTTCAGGGGAATCCATGAATTAATTAATTTAGATGGTAGCAGCCTATAGGTTCTTAGTGATCCTATGAAAACTATGAAATAGGAAAGGGTGTCCATATATTATGAAAAGGTTACTAGTAATCCCATGAAAACTAGCAGGTTAATAGTGATCCTAGAAACTATAATTATGATAAGGAGTTAAGTAAACCGAGGATGGGAAATCCATCAAGGGATTTATGTATGCATATCATCATAATATTTTGAAATTCTATGTTTTAATCATTGTGGATGCAGGAGCCTAATATATGGTTTTGTAAGAGTTTTGGGATACTAATGAGAGGGAAACCCACTCCGCTAAGCGGCATGGTCTCACTAGATATCTATAAGGACCGAGTTGTTAGAATATTATTCATACCCGACTTATGTCTAACTCGAAGTTTTTCCCCTTAAATAAACTTTTGGGTACTCAATTAATTTCGAGTAGTTTGAGGTTTAGTGTTTTCTGGTTCTTTTCTTAGATGAATAAAGCTTCTGGAGGCATGGGGGGCAGTTAGTTATTTAGAGTTATCTTTTCCACTAAGTATTTTGGCTGTAAAGGTAGACTTTAGCCTTATAATATACTCTAATCAACAAACTAGACATCTTAATATGTCGCTCTTGGTGTATGTGTAATAATTATATTTTTCTAAAAATGGTTAATAATTTTGGGATTTTGTAACGAACATGAAATGTTTTGAATGGAATGTGGAATTGTGTTTTTAATTTGTTAATTTTTTTCCATATTCTTGTGATCTGTGTATCAATGTATCTAACACCACCGTATCTGGTCGCCAAGGATTAATAACTATGGATGACTACAACATCCGTAGCCGTTATTTTTGGGCCTCCAAGTAGGGGGATGTTAAAGTTGGTATAAGAGCATAGGTTTATGAAAATTTAAAAGAAAAACTAAATATAAAAGCTTTTTGAAATATAATCCAATAAATTAGAAATATGATCGAGGTTTAGGTTAACGCTATAGTAACTTACTTACATTGATATTTATGTATATATCTAAGTACGTGTTCCCCTCTCTCCTAGACCGTTCTTCTGTATCTTACTAAGGAACATATGCAGATTTACAAGAAAGAGGATATGGAAGCAGGAAACGAAAGAGGAAACCTAGGTGGAGGAAGCACCACAATCATTGGAGATGCTCGACCTAATACCAAGACAAACCGAGGTCATTAAGATAATGCTAACCCAAGTGCTAAAGCTAATGTACGTGCTAGAAATCCTCTAGTAGATGCGAGGATGGTATATCAATTGTTTGCAAATCTTTTGCAAGCCGGTAATGTTGTAGGAGTGAATCCCATAGCTCCAGTTGGATATAATTATGCTCGGCTGAGCAGAGACTACACCAGTTTGGGTGGAAAGCCGTTTGTTGGAATGGAGGATGCTATTGAGGTTGAGAATTGGATTTTGAGATGTGAGATGATCTTGATTGATTTAGGCTTGGATGATGGGGAGAAGAGGAGGTTGGCTTCTAGGTAGTTGCAAGGGGCAGCGCTTCACTGGTGGAATGTTGTGAGTTCTGGAGTTCCAGAGGAAGAGCTGACATTGGCTGATTTCATAAGAAGATTTGAGCAGAGGTTTATATCTAAGGTCGCCAAGTCAGCATTGATGAGGAAGTTCACGGATCTTTTTTAGGGAGATATGTCAGTAATCGAGTATGCTGCTAATTTTAATGAGCTATCTTGCTATGGATATGCCACTATAGACACTGACATAAAAAGGAATGAGAGATTCTTTCAAGGATTGAGACCGGAGCTAGCTAGAATGACCATGACACATGTCAAAGAGCCTTGTAATGTGGTAGTGGAGATGGCCATATGCCATGAAGAGATGCTTGCTATGTCCGTTAGGGAGAAGCTAGTTGAGTCCGAGGGTCTTCAAGGAAAGAAGAGGAAATTCTTTAAAAAGAAAGGATCCCAGAAAGGAGATGTGGCTAAGAAGGCAAAGGATGATTTGGTGTGCTTAAAGTGTGATAATAAGGGTCATTATGTTTACGAGTATAGGACAGGCAAAGGGAAGAAGCTTGCAAAGAAGAAGAATGTGAAATGCTTCAACTACGACCAAATTGGGCATTATAAGAACATGTGTCCAGAGCCAGTCAGGGTAAACAGAGGGATGGTATGGTTTTTGCTATTGGACCACTGTCTTATTCTATGCATACAACATCAGATAAAAGGAAATGTGTGATGGAAGGTATGCTTTTGATTCAGAGTACATAAGTTAGGGTAAAATATTCGATACTGGGCATTACATTCATTTATATCACAGTATTTGGTTGATAGGTTATGCATAGAACCAACATACCTTATTACTTCTGTAAGGGTTGCAAATTCAATAGGAGGGTATGCAACTCTAGGAATAAGATATGACCAGATAGAACTTGATTTGTTAAGTCATAAGTTTTCATGTTGTCTGTATGTTTATGATTTCAAAGATTTCGGGATCATTTTGGGTATGGATTGGTTGGGTAAGTACGATGCTAGGATATTTTGCCAGGATAGAGAAATATCATTGAGGCATCCTGATAGTCATAATCGATTCATTTTCTCAGTGGAGAATTCAGTAGGAGTGTTTTTTCTTACTAAGTTCTATGGAGGTTGGAGAAGAGCTAAGTCAGGTTCGGGTAGTAAATGAATTGGTTCATGTCTTTGAGCCAGTTATAGGATTACCATCAGAATGAGCTTTTGAGTTTCGAATAGATCTTGTACCAAAATCTGAACCTGTTAGTAGACCATCCAACAGGATGACAGCGACAAAGATGAAGGAATTGAAGGTGAAGCTAGTGGATCTTTAGGAAAGGAATTTTATTAGACCAAGTAGTTCATCTTGAGAAGCGGGCGCATGTTCATGAAGAATCAGACAAGTCATTGAGGATGTGCATCGACTATCGTAAGTTAAATGAAAGGGAGATCAAAAATAATACCCTCTGCTGAGGATATATGATTTGTTTGATCAGTTGAGTGGAGCCAGAGTGTTCTCCCAATTAGATTTGGGGACGGGGATCCATCAGTTGGGAGTGGCGGAGAACGATATTCCTTTAATAACATTTCACACTAGGTATGATTCATATGACTGGTAGTTATGCCATTCAGGTTAGCGAATGCACCTTCTTTCTTTGTTAATTTGATGAACTGAGTTTTCCGAGAGCACATGGATAGGTTCATGTTGGTGTTCATTGATGATATTTTAGTGTAATTGAGAGATGAAAGAGAGCATGAGATTCATCTAAGAGTGGTGCTCGAAACGCTGAGGCAGAATCAGTTAAAGGTAAAGTTTTCCAAGTGTCATTTTTGGAAGAAATAGGTTAAGTTATTTAGTTATGTGATTTCAGAAGAGGGATTGTCGGTCAATCCAATTAAGATTGAAGCTATTAATAATTGAAAGAAACCAGAGATGGTAACCGATATAAGGATTTTTCTTGGACTTACTGGCTATTACTGAAGATTCATTAAGGATTTCTCACGGACATCGGCACCTTTGACTAAGTTGACTAGGAAAGATGTGAAGTTTGTTTGGTCCGACAAATATGAATAAGGGTTCCATATGTTAAAGCGTTTGTTGACCAATGCACTATGTTAATGTCTTAGGTGGAAACCAAGGGTTGGTAGTATACATTGATACACATGGAACCGGATAGGGAGCAGTATTGATTCAGAGAGGTAAATTTATTGCCTACGCATCCTGACAGCTTAGATCTCACAAAGTAAGATGTCCTACTCATGACTTGGACTTGGCTGCGGTGATCTTTGCCTTGAAGATTTGAAGGCATTATATTTTAGGAGAGAGATTTTAGTTGTTAACCAATCATAAGTCCCTAAGATATTTATTCTGTCAGAAGGTGTTGAATATGAGGCAGCATAGGTGGCTAGAGTTTTTGGCTGCTTATGATTTCGGTATGGAATACTCCCAGGAAAGGAAATAAGGTAGCAGATGCTCTTAGTAATAAACATCATAATGTGGTGTTAGCTATGTTGGTAGAGTGGAAAGATCTAGAAGCTTTGGCCAATTGCAGTGCGCAATTAAGATCTACTGCTAGTTCTGGTCAGGATACTACCATGTTGTCTTATTTAGAAGTGCGACAGTATTGATCGAAAGGATAACTTCTAAATAAAGAGAAGATCCAAATTTAGTTGAGGAGATTAGAATGCTTGAGATAGAACCAGAGATCAGTGATCTAAAGAATTTTAATCTTAACCAAAGAGGATGGTTGGGAAAGAAGGGACGATTACATGTTCCAGATATAGAGAACTTAAGGAGGGATGTTTTGGAAGAATGTCATCGATCCAATTCTACGATTCATCTTGGAGGGACCAAGATGTTTCAAGATATGAAGAGAAGATTCTATTAAAGGCTTTAAGAAGGATGTTGGCTTATGGATTAGGCAGTGTGTAAAATGTCAACAAGTGAAGGTCAAACATTAGAAGCCGAGTGGATTGCTTCAGCCTTTAGAGATTCTAGTATGGAAATGGGATTCAATATCCATGGATTTTATACACAGGTTGCCAAGGTCCAATAAGAAAAATTGAAAGCGTATGGGTTATAATGGATAGGTTGACCAAGAGTGCCCATTTCATTCCAATAAAATCAACCAGGGCGGCACCTGCTTTTGCAAATTTGATCATGATGAACATAGTTAGACTTCATAGGATTCCTAATAGCATACTCAGCAACAGAAATGCATTATTCACTAGTGAATTTTGGAGGTGTCTACAAGAGATGTTAGGTACCAAACTCAAGATGAGTATATCATATCACCTACAGACGGATGGGAAGATAGAGAGAGTCAATCAGATACTCGAGGATTTGCTTAGAGCTTTTGTATTGGACTTTGGTGGATCTTGGAAGGATCACCTACATTTGATTGAGTTTTCCTATAATAACAGTTATTTGACTAGTATAGGGATGGTGCCTTTTGAAGCTTTGTATGGAAGGACGTGCAAATCGCTAGCATGTTGGTTGGAAAGTAGAGACAGATTGGTCTTAGGTTCAGATTTGGTTAGAGAGGCATCAGAAAAGTTTGAGCTAATCCAAGGGCAGATGAAGGAAGCTCAATTCGGACAGAAGAATTACGTAAATATGTGGCGTAAAGACCTAGAGTTTTCAGTAGGTGATAGGGATTTCATTAAGGTATCACTGATGGGAGGTGAAGTACAGTTTGGAAAGTCGGGAAAGTAAGCTTCGAGATATGTTGGTCCATTCCGAATTTTAGAAAGGATTGGAAATCCCGCGTACAGAGTAGAGTTGCCGAGCAATTTGGCTGGTGTCCATAATGTATCTCATGTGTCTCATCATCACAAGTTTGTGCATAATCCAGAGGCTACCATTCCTCAGACAGACTTATAAGACTTGGTAGTAGAGCCTGATTTTACATTTGTTGGACAACTACTTTAGGTTGTAATGAGGGATGAGAAAAGGTTGAGGACCAAGACAGTCAATTTGGTGAAAGTTTAGTGGAGCGATAATGAAAAGGACTGTACATGTGAAACATAGGACAGGATTCGAGATGCTTATCTCGGTCTGCTTTGATTGTATGTTTATATTAGACTTATATAGATTAGTTGTTAGTCGGGTAGGCTAGTATAGATGTTAGGAGTTGTTATAGATGATTGCTACGTTTGCTATGCAGTCCTTACTAAATTTTGAGGATGGAATTCTTCAAGGAGGGGAGCCTGTAACACCCCTAGTTTTTAATAACATTACTCAGAAGATTTAATTAGAATAAATTAAATAGAGTAATGTAGAGAGAGAAGGATATTGAGATTGGTAAATAAATGTAGTGGCCATGCATATAAAAATAAATGAACTTACAAATGGTTAAGTATTAGCTAATTAATCAAAGGGCATTAGGGTCATTCTTGCCCATATTCTCCACCCTTGTACTATTATTCCTAAGGCCATACATATTCATTTTAACATAAGAAAAATTATAAACGTATGAAGGAAAGGAGAAGGCCATTAGGAAGAAGAGAAGAAGAGAAAATCAAATCTAAAGCTTAGGTTCAAGCTAGAAGAAATCAATTTTAATCAATCTTCAATTTCCTTATTCAAGCTAAGGTGAATAATAATTACTACATCTCTATTTTTCTTTCTATAATCATATGTTATCGGATTTACCCTTAAATTCGATTTTATGATATCTTGGATGATGATATGCTTGATTTATAAAATATTTAGTTTAAACAAGATTGTTTAAAAAGAAGATATGCACGGTTTTAAGGTAAAACCGAGGTTAAATGATTTTTAAATGCCATGAAAGAATTATATGTTATGGAAAACTTGATTTTGGAATTGTGTTTTAATTTTCACAGTTTTCCAAGTCATGGAGAATTAATTATGAATTTTCAAAGGAAAATATGGTTATTTGGGTTTATCAGTTTGTTTTGAAAAATTTATTGAGAATTTGGGTCTGAAATTTTGATATGTTAGATAACATGATTAAAGTGAATCTCAGGAATTTTTGAGAATTTTTACTAAGTAGTTTAGTATGAAAATTAAATTATCTTGAAAGGAAGATCTAAATGATTTAATTGTTTTGTTAATAGGAAGGGTTTATTTGTTAAATGTTATTTGGTTTAGATCTGAGAAAAATGCGGCAAATATAGCTAAATTATTTGAAATTTTAACGTAAACAATTAAGTGTTTACATGTGGGCAAGTTGCTACAAAAAGTTTACTTTATTTGGTGAAAACAACCTTTTGCTTAGAAAAGTGGATTCCGCCTTCTTTGGAAGGAGCTTTCAACCTAGAGCTTCCGCCTCCAATCTAGTCGAAACCTTCTAGGCAAAACCAATACACATGGCATCATTTAGATAGTACATAGTGGATTGGAGAATGCCAAAAGGTAGGGTGTCAAAATGTAGCTTCATGAAGGGTTGGTTCCTTGGTTTTGTTTTGTTTTAAAAGAAAAGTGCTTCACTAAAGGGGTTTCAAAGTAGTCGAAACCAACGGTTTCAAAAGGCTATTTCAAAAGAAGATTTCAAAGGAGTGCTACCTCCTTTGTTTTAAAGTGGTAGCTTTCAAAGGAGTTACATAGTTTTTAATTGAAGCTTTCGAAAGGGGTAGTTTTGACCAAGTCGAAACCCTTTTGAGATTTGATGCCTTTCGATAGCATTGAAGACATCAATGCAGTCGAAAGGTACTGTTTGTTTTATAAGTATAAGCCACTTCCTACTCTTTTCGAAAGGGGCTAGGGTTTTTGAAGGAAACGATTTCAAAAGGGGTTTTGAAGCCAACATTCATTTGTTTTACCCAGATATTTTAAATGCTTTCGAAAAGAAGGTTTCGACACCATCAAGTTTCTCCAATGCTTTTATGAAATAAAGGACGGTTTTGAAAGAGGTGCTTTCACTTATGTTTACTTGACCTAAACTGATGTTTTAAATATAAATCCAATGATTTCGAAAGACGGACTTTCAGCGGTTTCGAAGGGTACCTTCAGTGGTTTCAAAATGGGTACTTTCAAATGGTTTAGACAATATGCTTCTTTACTTATATGATAATACTTTAACACGGTCATAAGTTTTCAAATTAAAGGTTTTAAAGCATTCAAAAGGCAGGAGCCTAATGTTTTTAAATTTGATTTCTAAGCTTTCGAAGGAGGCCATCCAATGAGGTCGAAAGCAAGGTTTCGAAGGTGTCAAAAGGTTTTTAAATCGAAACTCTTTTTTAAAGGAAAAACCCATGAAAAGTAAAGGAGTTTTGAACGGATATCATGAATGCGAATTGGAAGAAGTATTTCATTGATAAAAATATAGGTTAAAGTAATTAACTATGAAAAGTATTTTAAGGACCTAAAACCCACTAGAGTGCTATTGTTTTGTAATTATGTTTGCTTCTTCAAATATAAGTATATTCACATGATAAAGGACCCATAACTGCATTTTGGGGTGGAAGAACCAGTTAGGTTAACCCGGTAGTGAATATAAATTGATAAAACTCCTGAATGTGTAGAATTGCATCCAGGGAGTCAAAGAGACCACAATATAGGATGCCAAAAACTTGAAGTTGTCCGACAGATAAGTTCCTGGTAAACCCATGAGAAATATGATTTGGAAGTTATTGGGGTAACCAATAGGTCCATAGTGATCCCATGATAACTATGTTTTAAGGTAGGTTGGCAGGGGCCAATTGGTTTTTAGTGAACCCATGAAAACTGTATTCGGATTAAGTATTGACATTAGTCAGTAGGTTCTTAGTCAACCAATGAAAATTAGGATATGGCAGAAGTTATTAGAGGCATTGGTAGGTTCCTAGTCAACCCATGAAAACTAGGATTAGAGTGGAGTTACTGGAATGACCATAGTTTCATGGGAATCCATGAATTAATTAAATTAGATGGCAGAGGCCTATAGGTTCTTAGTGATCCCATGAAAACTATAAAATAGGACAGGGTGTCCATGTATTATGAAAAGGTAGTAAACCTATGAAAACTAACAGGTTAATAGTGACCCTAAATTTTATAATTATGACAGGGAGTCAATTAAACTAGCTACGAGAAATCCATGAATGTTTTTATGTATGAATATCATCATAACATTTTGAAATTGTATGTTTTAACCATTATGGATGCAGGAGCACAGTATATGGTTGTGTAAAAGTTTTAGGATACTAGTAGGGGAAACCATTCTGCTAAGGGGCGTAGTCTCACTGGATATATAAAAGGATTGAGATGTTAGATTATTATTCATACCAGGCTTTATGTATGATTCGAAGTTTTTGTTTTCCCCTTAAACTCTCGGGTACTCAATCAATTTTGAGTAGTTTGAGGTTTAGGGTTTTCAAATTCTCTTCTAAGATGAATAAAGTTTCCAGAGGCTGAGGCAGTTAGTTATTTAGATTTATCTTTTCCGTTGAGTATCTCGGATGTAAAGGCATACTTTTAGCTTTATTATATACTCTGATCAACCAGGGGCATCCTAATATGTTGCTCTTGGCGTATATGTAATAATTATATTTTTCCGAACGTGGATAAATTTTTGGGATTATGTAATGAACATGAAATTTTTTGAATGGAATGTGGAATTGTGTTTTTAATTTGTTAAAAAAATTTCAAGTTCTTGCGATTTGTGTATCAATGTATCTAACACCATCATATCTGGCCACCAAGGATTAATAACTATGGATGACTGTAGCATCCATAGCCATTAGTCTTAGGCGAGCAAATAGGGAGATGTTACGAGAGCCAGACCAAATCACAGTGTTGTGCAATATCAACTATAGGACACGACACAAGTCAATTCTGGCCCAATGGATGAAGACAACAAAGCATGTCAAGCACCGGGGAAAGGCCCGAATGTTGTTTTGGGCGGAACTCGAGACTCGATTTACGATCTTCCTCCATTACGTTGCAATCGCTCGGACTCCTCATGACAAACGTCAAGAGTGCAACCTTTTCATAAAGTCACTAGATGAACATTGTGATCAGCGAACGTACCTTTAATTAGTGAACTAGATGCAATGGTGGTTTAAGATTTGAAGTACTCAAGCTATATAATGGGTCGAAGGTGGCCTGAAGTAGAATATAAGCCATGGTTTGGTTAGAGACGCATGGGAATAACGGCGGCAAAACTGGAGCGGTGGCATCGAGGAATCAAGGCAGAGTATTGGTGGAAATCTAGTTAACTCATTGAAGGTGATGGATCGAATCGCTTGGAAAGCTCGTACCGCAGGACGGAAACGAGACGCGGGTCATGTAGGAGTGAAGGTTTGTTGGCTCGACTGCTTATATAGGGGAAAAAATACCAAAAAAATTCTAAGGCATCATGTCGCTAGCGATCCGTCATCTATGGCTCGCTAGAGATCCATGTGGTTGTGGGAAACTTTTTCCCATTTTACCTAGCGACATTCCTACACTACTTAAAGATATACCGAGAAGTTATAGAGAAAATTTTGATCTGTTAAGTCAATGGCGGTTGAAATCAAAACTAAGCAAGCAGCAACATAACCTAATCCACATTCGCGAAACTCTAACATGATTACACAGAATTCAATAAGCGGAGACTAAATATGATTACTTCTAGAGCATGCCTTTTTTTCAACTAAGACATACTCCAGGTGTAGCATCCCGTATCAATAGGCCAAAAGCTAAGGCTAAGGATGTTGCAGTCATCCATAGTATTAACTTTTGGTGAAGAGATATGTTAATGCAAATGGTATCCGTAATATCAGAAGAACATGAATATAAACAAATCATAGATTTCTAAACAACATATATCTGATTACATTTCAAATCATAATTCATATCCATGTTACAAAAATCCCAAAAATGTTTACCAAGCAATAATCAAATATAAATTTACAATAATATGACAAGACTGACATATGACCATACCCCCTTGGATGATCAAAGCAATATAGTCATATCTGACTTAATACATAGCGAAATCAAAACAAAATAAAATGTAGTTTCTAAATTAGCTATCTGTCAGCAAGCTGCTTGTCTTTGGAAGCTTTATTCGCCAAAACAATGAAAACCTCAACCCTTAGCCTACTCAAATCAATTTTGAACACCCGAAATTTTAAGGGGAAATAAAAACTTCGAGTCTGACACAAAACCTGGTATGAATAGTTCTGTTACATCTCGGTTTACTGATATTCAGTGAGACCACGCGCTTAGCAGTATGGGTTTCCCCTTGCTAATATCCTTTTCAAAACATATAATTTTCATATCTTTTCCTACAACCAAACGAGTTAATCAAACTGATTATATCAAAATAACAATATCTTTTATGCTAATAAATGGACTATCTGCCCATAAAACATGTAATAAGTGAACTATCTGTCCATAACATAATAGCAAGGTCCGTTACGCTAATAAATGAACTATCTGTCTATAAAACTGGGCTGACTGCCCTTAACTGGACTAACTGTCCGTAATCTGGACTAAATGTCCGAAAACTCTGGGGTGACTACCTCAAACTAGACTAACTGTTCGAATCATAATGGATTTACTGTCCAAATCATTTTCTTAGGGTTAACTAACCCTTAAATTTTCCTTTTAAACCTTTTTCAATATGATTTAGTCCTTTAACTCATACATATACAAGGAAAGTATATCTTTAGCTTTACTCTAAGCTATTTCGCCATGTTATATATACTTTACACAAAATAATGTTGGTGATATTTAATAAGGACTACCTATCCTTCCAAAATAAGTTAAAGTCCTTTTTAACATGAAAACACTTAGGCTATTCTGCCTATTCATTATATTTGAAACTTTGTTTAAAACTTTATACAACCCATTTGCAATCACTGAAAAGTACCCTTTTTGAAACCTTTGAAAGTACCACTTTCAAAATCTTTAAAAGTACCCCTTTAGAAACCATTGAAAGTAACTCTTTCGAAACCAATAAAAGTCTTTCTTTCAAAATCTTTAAAACATTAGACATACTTATTTAAAATTTTAAAACCTTGCCTTTCGTAAACATAGGAAAACCTTCCTTTTCAAATCTGTCAAAACCTTGAGGAACCACCCCTTTCAAAACCTTTCAAAAGCATCAAAACTTAACTCTTTCAAAGGCACTTGGGTTCAATTTAAAACATATGGAAACACCTTTTGAAACTTATCAAAAAGTCTCGGTCGAAACCGTTTAGATTATGCCTTCAAGTAGAGTAAAAGGATCAGAAACTAAATAAAGTCAAAAGCACATGTTTTGAAACCATTTCCTAGGTAAAGAAGTGATGGCGTCGAAAACATCCCTTCAAAACATTGGAGAGGTGGCCTAATTTTTAGAAAACAAAAGAACCCCTTTGAAACCATATGGATCGAAAGGTAGGAAGCGACAGCTAGAGGTTTCAACTCAATCGAAAGTAATTATTTTAAAAAAAAAATTAACCCAATCGAAACCATTATTTTAAACCATTTGACTTAGTCGAAACCTAACCAAGTCGAAAGCTTCTTATTCGAAAGCAACCATGTGCATTTTCCTTTTAAATAAAACAAAGCTTCAAGCTTTTTGGAACCCCATGGTTTCGACTGTATACGTTTCGCTCATGTTCAAGTCATTACGTGCAGTTTCCTAATACCATATGCATTGGTTTTGACTGTGTCGAAAGCAAAGGAATGGAGGCAGAACCTGATGCCGAAAGCATTGAAACAGCGAAAAAACTATTTATTTATACTTTTTAAACTATTCTTCTGTACCTAATCAACCTTGTTTGTCTAAATCTAATTAGCTGCAAAATTCTTTTTAAGTGCTGCCGATTTTCCCAATTTACTAGTTTTAATTTATTTGCAAAAAGCCCCTTATCCTTTTTAATTATATAAAACATTTAAGTCTCATTCCTTAAATAGTTTTATATAACTATTTAACCACATAGGAAAAATCTGTAAAAATTAATGAAAATCTCTTTTAATATTTTTTTCCAACATATAAAAATTTCAGACCCAAGCAAATAATTATTTACCCATAAATAATTTATAATCCAAAATAACAATTTCTTCACTAGAAAATTCATATAAATTCCACAAAAATTTAGAAAAATATGAAAATTGAAACCCATATCTAAAATATCATTTTAGACTTCATAAAATTTTGCCAGGTAATTGGATGTCATTTAGTAGGGTTTTCATCTCAAAACATGTCATAAAGTCTATAAAAATATACATAATTTATTAACAAGTATATATAATTATTCCATCACTCACAAACATGGAAAATCAAAGAAAAATATCGAATTTCATCTTAAAATCGAAACCAATAAAAGATTTGAGATATAACCATTATTCACCTTAGCTTTAGAGATTAAAGGAGTTTCATATTTGAATGGATTTGATTTGAATTTGCTTTTCCTGTAGCCTTTCTTAATCTTCTTCCAC
The DNA here is from genome assembly GCA_030765085.1 of Allium cepa. Lineage (NCBI taxonomy): Eukaryota > Viridiplantae > Streptophyta > Magnoliopsida > Asparagales > Amaryllidaceae > Allium > Allium cepa. Next base: position 312,056,667 of record CM060931.1, read on the forward strand.
TTTTCCTTGTTAATGGTGGTCGACCTCTTGTTTCAATATTTTCAAATGAAATGAACATGTATTCTAATACACGGCCAAGGTTTGAAAGATATAGGAATATTCTGTTTCCTATTTTACCCTTCCTCTTATTCATTTTAAATTTTATTTTAATTATTTAGTTAAATGCATGGCTACACTCAATTAAAATCAAATCTCAATCCCCTAATCAACATATTATTTTATCCAATCTAACTAAATATCCAAAATAATGTTACCAAAAATCAGGGTTGTTACAGACTCCCCTCCCTAACGAATTTTGTCCTCAATATTACGATAAGGCACACAATAAATCAAATAAGAAGGTAAAACATACCATCAAACAAGTTTGGATAAGTATCTCTAATCCTGCTCTCAAACTCCCATGCATAGTCGCTGTCATCATCACTCCATTGGACTATGACTAACCTGACTATCTTGGCTCTAAACCTCTTTATATCTCTCACAACAATGCAAACTAGCTTCCCTAATATGGTCAAATCCTGTTCTACTACTAAATCATCTAGCACAATTGGTACAATAGAAAAATTCGGGTCTCTAACACACTTTCTGAGATGAGAAACATGAAAAACATCGTGGACACCTGCCAAACTACTCGATAACTCAACTCTATATGCGAGTTTCCCGAATCCTCTCAAAAATAGGAAAAAGTCCAACGAATCTCGGTGCCAACTTTTCCGATCTCACAAACCTTACCACAACCTTCATCGTTGACACCTTAATGAAAACCCAATCTCCAACTTAGAACTCTAAGTCTTTCCGTCTATTGTCTACGTAACTTTTCTGCCTAGAATGAGCCTCTTTCATCTAGCCCAAATGAGCTCAACCTTTTTTGTAGCTTCTTTAACCAGATCTGGACCAAGAATCAACTTATCCCCATACTCCAACCAACAAAAAAGAGATTTTCATGGCCTTCTATACAAAGCTTTAAACATTTCCATCCTAATACTAGTCTGATAGTTGTTGTTACATGAAAACTTGACTAGATGCAGATGGTCCTCCCATGATCCCCCGAAATCTAGAACACAACTCTTAACAAATCCTCCAAGATTTTGTTAACTCTTTATGTTTGCCCATCTATCCACGGATGGTAAGCGGTACTCATTTTGAGTTTGGTTCCCAAACTTCCTATAGACTCTCTAGAACTCGCTAATGAACAAGGAATCTCTATCACTAATTATTCTGCTAGGAAAATCTTGAAATCTTACCATATTCTTCATAAACAATCTAACAAAGACAGAGGTTGTCCTGGTTGACCTTACTGGAATGAAATGACACTTTAGTCAATATGTCCACTATGACCCATATATTTCATTTCCGCTATTCGACCATGGCAACTCGTCAATAAAGTCCATAGAAATAGAATCCCACTTCCATACTGGAATATCCATTGGCTGAAGTAATCCACTTGGCTTTTTGTGTTCGGCCTTTGCCTATTGGAAATTCAAGCACTACTTTACACAAAAGCCAATATCCCGCTTCATATCTTCGCAAAAGAAATTCCGCTTCATATCCTAATACATCTTAGTACTACTTGGTGAATGCTGAACTTTGAAAGATGGCATTCCTCCAGGAATTACTTCTTTATGTTTCCTACGCTCGGAGCACATAATCTTCCTTTCTTTCTCAACCACCCATTCTAGTCAAGATTGAAATCTTTCAAGTTATCGCTCTCGGTCCCTTCTCTTAACTTCCTGATCCGATCAGCTAACACTAGATCCTCCATTATTTATAAGCAATCTTGTGAATGAACACTGGTCGAACTTCCAAACAAGATACTACAACTGTGTCCTCACTAGACCTAGTTTCGGATCTCCACTGCACTGTGCAATCTGCCAGTGTTTCTAAATCTTCCTACTTAGCTATCTTTGCTAACAATGCATTCTGATGTTTCCTGCTAAATGCATCTGCAACCTTGTTTCCTTTCCTTGAAATGTACTCAATCCCAAAATCATAAGTGGCTATAAACTCTAACCATCTGTGATGTATCATGTTCATGTCCTTTCAAGAGAACAAATACTTTAGCGACTTATGATCTGCATATGACTCAAACCTCTCTCTCAAAAGGTAACGTTTCTACACCTTCAAAGTAAAAACACTACAGCCAATTCCAGTCATGCGTCGGATACCTAACCTCATGTGGTCTAAGTTGTCTAGAATGATTCTCAATCACTTTACCTCTCTACATTAGCACAGATCCTAATCCTATTCCACATGCATGGGTATCTGTGTAGTTAATGCCCCGCTATTACCACGCTACAACCCCGCTATATCTCATAGCGGATTTCTACCGCTACGATTTTTCCATATAGCCCCAAAATATAGCATTTCTGCTTTAATCCCCGCTATTTCCGCTATATCTCGTTATTTCTGCTATATTCCGCTATTTTCGCTATATCTTTTTTAATAAAATGAATTGAAAAATTGCATTTATACATTATAAAATTATGAAATTAATTTATTTGATTTAATTTTTGATATATTTTTAGAAATGAAAATACTCTAATATTCTACCGAATTCAATAATGTTATACAACAGTTTTTCGTTTATTTAAAGTATATTCGCACGTGTTTTTATTTAAAATTATTTATGTATTATTTATAATTCAATTGAATGATAATTTTTAGTTTAATTACCATTTATATATTTGTAAAAACATTAAGTACGAGTTTTATATGTTATATTAGAGCCATCCGCTATATCCCGCTATATCCTCGATGTATCCCCGCTATGACTTTTTGCACCTCCATCGCTTTGAATCTACCGAGCGCATTAACTGCAAAGATCGGTATAAACCAAAAAATCCTAATTCCACTCTGGAACAACTAATATAGGTGCATAGGTCAATAAGTATTTCAAACTATGGAATGCTTGCTCACACTTATCGGTCCATACAAACTTCACATCCTTCCTTGTTAGCTCGGTCATTAGCGTTGTTATCGACGAAAAATTCTTAATGAATCTCCGATAATAATTAGCCAACCCAAGGAACTCTTTATCTCGGTTACTATCTCGGGTGTCTTCCAACTATTTACTTCCTTGATCTTAGTCGGAACCATTGATAGCCCTTTCTCTTAGACTACATAACCAAGAAACTTCACTTTCTTCTTCCAGAAGTGACACTTTGAAAACTTCGCCTTCAGACGATGCTGCCTTAGTGTCTCATGTATCACTCTAAGATAAACTTTATGCTCCCTCTCATCCTTAGAGTAAATCAAGATATCATCTATGAAAACCAATATGAACCAATCCAAGTGTTCTAGGAAAACTCTTTTCATCAAATCCACAAAGAAAGCTGGCGCATTCTTCAGTCCGAACGGCATAACTAACCATTCATATGACCCATATCTGGTCCTTAACACCATCAAAGGTATATTATCCTATGCTACTCTAATCTGATGGAGACCAGTTGCCAAATCCAACTAAGAAACTACTTTGCCCCACTCATTTGGTGGAACAAATCATCAATCTTGGGCAATAAATATCGGTTCTTTATCGTCCTCTCATTCAACTTATGATAATCGATGCATAGCCTCAACGATTCGTCCGGATTCTTAGCAAAAAATGTTGTTGCATCCCAAGGTGAACTAGTCGCCTAATAAAACTCTTGCCTTCCAAATCCACTAACTGCACTTTCAACTCCCTCATCTCTGTAAGGGTCATCTTGCTCAACGGCCAGCTCATTGGTTCTGCTCTTGGAACCAAATCTATCTAAAACTCAATGGATCGCGTCGATGGCAATCCAATTATAGGCTTAAAAACATCTGCTAATTCTCTAACCACAAGAACTAGACTCAACTTATCATGTGATCCCATAACACCCAATAAATCAAACACCTCATTGCCAGATCCTTCTAAGGTATAAACAATCTGGTCGCTATAATCAGAGTGTCCAAAAGATATCTTCCTTTCTTGAAAAAATATCCTATCATCGTACTCACATAACCAATCCATTCCAAGAATAATTCCAAACCCCACAAAAATCAAATACATGCAATCTGCAAATAAATGTATGAACTAACAAGTCAAACTCTAAATGGTCACACCTCAACCCTAGAGTTACATACCCTCCTATTGGATTCGCAACATTGAAGAAGTAACCAAATATGTGGGTTCAAGTTTTAGCATATCTATCAAACATCTGGATATAAAATAATTCGATGCACCAGTATCAAATTGGATGCTAATAGACATACCATGAATATAAAGCGTACCTCCAAGAACTACCTTTCCCTTCTCCTGAGCTGTTGGCTTAGAAGCAGCAGGCTTAATGCATACACCTTGCCATTTCCATCCTTGGCGGGCTCTTGCATTGGCTCTTATAGTGGCCTATCTAGTCGCAATTGAAGCACCTACATTCTTCCCCCTAGCCATATCCTTAGTCTTTCCAACACGACACTCATTAGCAAAGTCCTCCTTCTTATCGCACTTATAATAGACAATCTCAGACTTCACTTTCTTGGGTACTTCACCCTTATGAGCATATTTCTTAAGAAAGAACTTCCACTTTTGGCCCTACCCAACCTGGACCTCCTTAGCCTTGCTCTTCTCTAGAGAATCAAGAATCTCCTCATGTCTCATGGCCATCATCACAACAACATCAAAAGGATCTCTAATATAAGACAATATAGACCTGGCTAACTTAGGCTTCAATCCTCTGATGAACTTCTTATTCCTCTTCATTACTATGTCTACCAAAGTGTACCCATATCTGGCCAACTCCTCGAACCTTCAGGCATATTCTACAATCGGCAACTCTCCTTGCTTTAACTCAGCAAATTTTCTTATCAGACCTGACTATATCATAACAGACATGAACCTCTCCTGGAACCTCCTCTTAAAATCTTCCCAGGTCATTGTCTCCTCATCCACCATCACAGCCACACTATTCCACCAAAACAATGCAGCTCCTTGAAGCTGTCTAGATGCCAACCTCCTCTTTTGCTCATCATAGAGCCCTAAATATGCACAAGTCATTTCGTAGTGCAACAAACAGTTCTCCAACTCAATGGTATCCTTCGTTTCAACAAATGGCTTCGCGCCAAGCTTAATGTATTCCCCACTCAGCTTACCAAAATGGTTTTCTACCGGAACTTTTAGAACCCCTGCTCCTACGGCATTTCCTCCTAACACTCGGCTGCAACTCCTGCGTGCATCATATTCTTGAAAAACTGATACATAGCTTCCATTCCAACTTGTGTGACTTTAGCACGAACATTCTTTGCTTGTGCCTGAGCTTGACCTCTATTGGAATTTGGCATGGCATTCCTTTCGGTGCCTTCACCTCCTAGGTTAACTCTTCCTCTTTTATCATCCATATTTGTATTCAAAACTCATGAGATACATGAAGCTAACCTAATAAAGATAGGAGACTAGAGATAAAGTGCGTACTTATACATAGAAAATATAAGTATGTTACCATAGCATTATCCCAAACCCCAATCTTTCTTTAATCCCTTGGGATTTTGTTTTGAATAACCATTTTTTAGTTAATTTTTTCATAAACCTATGCTCTTATACCAAGATGATAACATCCCGTATTTAGAGGCTAAAAGCTAAGTGCTATAGATGTTGTAGTCATCCGTAGTATTAACTTCTGTTGACGAAATACGGTAATGCTAATGATATACATCATATCGAAAGCACATGAATATGAAAAAATCACAGATTTTTAAAAAAACATATATCTGATTACATTTCAAATCATAATTCATATCCATGTTAAAAAAAATCCCTAAAACGTTTCTTGGAAAATGATAAAATGTAAATTTACAATAATACGCCAAGAGCAACATATGACGATGCCCCCTTAGATGATCGAAGCAATATAGTCATATCTGGCTTAATACGAACCGAATCAAAACAAAATACAAATATAGTTCCTAAATTAGCTATCCGTTAGCCACTTACTCGTCTTCGGAAGCTTTACTCGCCAAAACTACGAAAATCTAAAAACTTCATCCATCAGCCTACTTAAATCAATTTTGAACACCCAAGAGTTTAAGGGGAAACAAAAAACTTCAAGTTAGACATAAAGCCTGGTGTGAATAATTCTGTAACATCTCGGTTTACTGATTAATGAGACCATGCCGCTTAGCGGAATGGATTTCCCTTCACTAATATTCTTTTCGAAACATATATTTTGCAAATCCTTTCCTACAACCAAACTGGTTAGTCAAACTGATTATATCAAAATAGCAATATCCTTTATGTTAATAAATGGACTAGACTGTCTGTGCATAACATAATAGCAAGGTCCTTATGCTAACAAATGAATTGCCTGTCTTTAAAATTGGGCAAACTGCCCTTAACTGAACAAATTGTCCGCAATCTGGACTAACTATATGAAACTTCTGGGCTTACCGCCCTCAAACTGACTAACTGTCCAAATCACAATGGACCGACTATCCGAATAATTTTCTTAGGGTCAACTGCCCATTAAATTTTCCTTGAAAACCTTTTTAAAATGATTTAATCCTTCAAATCATACATATACAAGGAAAATACACATTTATCTTTACTCTAAGCTATTTTCCCATGTTATATATACTTTACATAAAATAATGTTGATGATATTTGACAAGGATCAACTATCCTTCCAAATTAAGTAAAAGTCCTTTTCAACTTGAAAGCACTTAGGTTATTCAGCTTATTCATTATAATTGAAACCTTTGTTTAAAACCTTTAAACAACCCATTCAAAACCCTTGAAAGCACCACTTTTTTAAACCTTGGAAAGTACCTCTTTTGAAACAATTGAAAGTACCCCTTTCGGAACCATTGAAAGTAACTCTTTCGAAACCAACTTCGAAAGCTTAAAACATTAAACATCCTTCTTTAAACCTTTAAAACCTTTCTTCTCAAAAACATAGGAAAAACCTTTCTTTTCAACTCTATCGAAACCTTGGGGAACCACCCCTTTCGAAACCATTTAAAACCTTTCGAAAGCATCAAAACTTAACTCCTTTGAAAGCACTTGAGTTCAATTTAAAACTTGTTGAAACACCTTTCGAAACCTTTCAAAATGTCTTGGTCGAAACCATTTGAATTATGCCTTCAAATAGAGCAAAAGGATCATAAATTAAATAAAGTCAAAATCATCCATTTCGATACCATTTCCTAGGTAAAAAAAGTGATGGTATCATAACTTTCCCTTCGAAAGCATTGGAGAGGTGTCCAAATTTTTAGAAAACAAAACAACCCCTTCAAAACTATATTAGAAAACAAAACAACCCCTTTGAAAACATATGGATCGAAAGGTAGAAAGCGGCCACTAAAGGTTTGGACTCAGTTGAAAGCAACTACTAAAACAAAAATGCAACCCAACAGAAACCATTCTTTTAAACATTTGACTTAGTCGAAAGCCAACCAAGTCGAAAGCTTCTTATTCGAAAGCAAGCAGGCGCATTTTCCTTTTAAAACAAAACAAAGCTTTAACCCTTTCGAAACCCATGGTGTCGACCCTATACCCTTCGCCTACATACAATTCATTACATACCAGTTGCCCAATACCATATGCATTGGTTTTGACTATGTCAAAAGAAAAGGAATGGATGCCGAACCTGGTATTGAAAGCATCGAAATAGTAGAAAGGCTGCTTATTTGTTCTTCTAAACTATTATTTTGTACCTAACCTGCCTTGTTTGTCTAAATCTTATTGGTTGCCAAATTCTTTTTCAAAAAGTGCTACTGACTTTTCCAATTTAGCAATTTAAATTTATTTGCAAAAAGCCCCTTCTCCTCTTTAATTATATAAAACATTTAAGTCGACCCCTTAAGTTATTTTATATAACCATTGAAACACTTAGGAAAAATCTATAAAAATTCCAAAAAATCTCATTTAATATATTTTCCAACATATAATAATTTCAGATCCAAACAAATAATTATTTACCCATAAATAATTTATAATCCAAACTAACATTCTCTTCGCTAGAAAATTCATATTAACTCCACAAAAATTCAGAAAAATCTATAAATTGAAACCCATCTCAAAATATCATTTTAGACCTTCATAAAATTTTGCAAGGTAATTGGATGTCTTTAGTAAGGTTTTCATATCACAACATGTCATAAATTTTATTTGAACATACATAAATCGTCAACAAGTATATATAATCATTCCTTCATTCAAAAACATGGTAAATCAATACAAATATTCAGATTTAATCTTAAAATCTAAACCAATAAAAGATTTAAGAGGTAAACATTATTCATCCTAGCTTTAGAAATTAAAGAAGCTTTAGATTTCAATGGATTTGATTTGAATTAGCATTTCCATTAGCTTTTCTTATTCTTCTTCCTCTTTTCCTTGTTAATGGTGGCTGGCCTCTTGGTTTAAAATTTTCAAAATGAAATGAACGTGTATTCTAAGACATGGCCAAGGTTTGGAAGATAGAGGAATGGCCTCTTTCCTATTTTACCCTTCCTCTTATTCATTTTAAATCTTCTTTTCATTCTTTAGTTAAATGGCATGACTATCCTTAATTAAAATCAAATCTCAATCCTCCAATCAACACATTATTGTATTTAATTTAACTAATTAAATATCTTAAATAATGTAACCAAAAATATAGAGTGTTACATTAGAGGGAAAATATTTTTCGGGTTTTTAACCAAGTAGGATCCAAGAGAAGGCAGAGCAACATGATAAAGTCAGAATAGCTCAGAAGTCAATAAAAAGAGTAAGAATAATAGGATGAAAAAGCCAAGTCGAAAGAATGACAAATCTACTAAGGATATAGATCGCTAGCGATCCACGGGGATGGTTTACTTTTGAACTGAATTTCTTTCATCGTGATCCAATCCACATTGCTGAAATGATGATTGAATTCGACGAGATTCGAAGTTAGCTAAACCAAAAGACAAGCATCTGTCCTATCTAGTCATTAGCTAAATACAACCAGCAAGCAAATCATCATCAAAATAAGGTACTGTGCAAAGGAACTATACCCACAAGATCGACACAAGACAACGAAGAAAGTTCAAAATTCAAAGTCCAAAAACATGCTAAGGGTGTGGATCGCCAGCGATCCATACTTGAACATGGTATAAGTGTGAACCTAACCAGATTGAAGAAAAAACATGAGGCTTAGGAATTAGCTCTCACTCGAGCTAATGCTATGGATCGCTAGCAATCCATGTTTTTGGCTTGGGTCATGAGATAAGCTTTACTAAATCCTCTTGTGTCCATCTGCAAGCAATGGGTGAACATGATCGGCCCAATAGCTCTCCAATCGCTATAACTACCATCCTATCTACGACATAAACGAGATCTTCCAAACTAGTTGCTGAAACTCTATTGGAAGCTTTCTTCACTCTTCATCTCCCTCACAACAATTTCCAAAATGGTTCATACTAATTCTCCAATGGATTCCAACCTTGGATATTTGGTCTAGCAAAGGATAATCAAGAGCTTTGTAATCAAACACTTCTTGTAATAGCAACCAGTCTATAAAATACATTATAAAGTGGACATAGGCATCATTAACACCCGAGCACTGGTCTTCTTTCTCTTACTCCTTTTTTCTATATTTATTATCTATATTATAGCTCTGTGAGAATAGGGCTAGTGCTTTCACACTCAAACCTGGGTGTCTATCCATAGTTTAGGTTAGCAAGATCCTATTTGGATTGAAAGGGAAAGTTTTAGTTTAACTCATACAACCCCTGTTAGGTTATTTTATTGTATCTCACGAAGATTCGAATGCATGTATGGATTCTTGAAGAGATAATGTTGGAGGAAGAAGAACACAGCAGATGGAAATGTCAAACCTAATACTATAAAGAACCAAGGTCGGGCACAAGCTGGGAATGTTGGTGCTAAGTCCCATAAGTTGATATGGGAGCCATATTTTAGTTTTTCGTTAATAAGTGGGAGTTTCTACTGGAGTAGTTGGAGGAGAAGTCCAACAAGCTCCAGTAATCAATAATTATGTTTCTTTGAGTAGGGACTATAGGAGGAAAACCATACATTAGGACCGAAGACGCCATAGAAGTGGGGAACTAGTTGCTAGAATGTGAGAGGATTTTTATAGACTTGGGCTCAATAATGAGCAGAAAAGAAGGCTCACTTCGAGGCAACTTCAAGGAGCAGCTTTATATTGGTGGAATAGTGTGACGGATTGAGTGGATGAAGGAACGATGACATGGGTTGAGTTTAAGAGGAGGGTGAGTTCAAGAGGAGGTTTGAGGAGAGATTCATGTCTTTGATGGCAAAGCCTACCTCGCTCAAAAAGTTTGCCGAGTTAGATTAGGGAGAGACGACTGTGTTAGAGTATGCTATAAGGTTTGAGGAGTTGGCAAGATATGGTTATGCCACTGTGGATACCGTGATTAAGAGAAGCGGGAAGTTCATTATATGGTCGAAACCTGAATTGGCCGGTGCTACATTACCTCATATCAGAGGTCCTTGTGATGTTGTAGTAGAGATGGCTCTAAGACATGACGAAATTATTGCTTCTATGGAGAAGAATAAGGCGAAGGAGGTCTGGATAAGGCAGAGTCAAAAAATCAAGTTCTTTCCTAAGAAGGGTTCGCAGAAGGGTGGAGCAGTGAAGAAGTGAAAGTCAAAAGTTGTCTTTTTTAAATGCAATAAGGAAGAAAATTTTGTGAGTGAATGTCATTCTGAAGATGTAAAGAAGGTGATCAAGAAGAAGAATATCAAATGCTTAAACTACGATTAGATGGGTCATTACAATAGCCAATGCAAAGCCTGCTAAGGATGGAAAGGGAAAATTATATGCATTGGAGCAAGCTACCGTGAGACCTACGGCAGGCGAAAAAGGGAAAGTAGTGTTGGGAGGTACGCTTATGATCCTTGGTATAGTACTTAGTGTTTAGTTTAATCCGGTGCATCACATTCTTTTATATCTTGTTGTTTGGTAGATAAGCTTAACCTAGAACCCTCATACGTAGTTACTTCCTTAAGGGTTGCAAATCCAATAGGAGGGTCTACAACACTCAAGGTGAGATATGATCACTTGAAATTTGGCTTGTTATGTCATATTTTTATTTTCATTTTGCATGCGTTTGATTTCGTTGGATTCAAAATTATATTCGGTATGGATTGGTTAAGTGAGTACGATGCTAGGATATTTTGCAATGATGGGAAAATATCTTTTAGACACCCAAACTGTAGGGAGCGGATTATATATACCGTAGAAAACCCTAGCTGTGAGGTGAATAATTTGTTGGGTGTTGTAGAGATAGAAGATGAGCTAAATCAAGTTTTTGTGGTTAGAAAATTTGCATATATTTTAAACCAGCAGTAGGATTACCGAGGAAACGAGCCATTGAGTTTCGTATAGATTTTGTGCTCAGTGAGTAGACCGCCAAGTAGGATGACTTCTACCGAAATGAGGGAGCTCAAAGTGCGCTTCTGGATTTAGAAGTCAAGAATTTTATCATACCCGGTAGTTCACCTTGAGGAGTAGTCGTAGTGTTTGCTAAGAAGCCAGACGGATCGTTAAGGTTATGTATCAATATCATAAGTTGAATGAGAAAACGATAAAAAATGTATATCCGTTGCCTAGGATAGATGATTTGTTCGATCAGTTGAGTGGAGCGAAGATATTTTTGCCGTTGGATTTAGCAACAGCTTTCCATCAACGTTGAGTGGCGGAGGATAGTATTCCTTTGTTGGTATTTAGAACCAGATTTGGATCGTAAGAATGGTCAGTGATGCCATTCAGACTGACTAATGTGCCAATTTTCTTTATAGATTTGATGAACTGGATTTTCCTAGAGCATTTGGATAGATTCGTATTGGTTTTCATATACTATAAGGATGAAAGTGAGCATGAAGTTCATCTTAGAGTGGTGCTTGAAACGCTGAGGCAGCATCAACTGAAGGAGAAGTTCTTGAAATATCATTCCTAGAAGAAGGAAGTGAAATTTCTTGTCCATGTGGTTTCAAAGAATAGATTATTACTGGATCCAATCAAGATCGAGGTCATAAAAATTTAGAAGAGACCAGAAATGGTGACTGAGATAAGAAGTTTTCTAGGGTTAGCTGGTTAATATAGGAGGTTTATTAAGGATTTTTCACGAATAGATGCACCAATGACTAAGCTAACTTGAAGGATGTGAAGTTTGTTTGGATCGATAAGTGTGCTGAGATATTCCAGAAGTTGAAACACTTATTGAATAATGCACTTGTATTGGTTGTTCCAGAGGAAAATCAAGATTTGCTGGTGTAGACGGATGCATGTGGGACTAGGTTGGGAGTTGTGTTAATGCAAAGAGTAAAGTAATTGCCTATGCTTCTCGACAGCTTAGACTGCATGAAGTTAGATGCCCAACCCATGACTTTAAGTTAGCTGCAGTGATTTTTGCACTGAAGGTATAGAGATATTATCTTTTGATGAAAGATTTGAGTTGTATACGGATCATAAGTCATTGAAGTATTTTTTTTTCCTCTTAGAAGGAGTTGAACATGAGGCAGTAGAGGTGGTCAGAGTTCATAGCTGCTTATAATTTTGGTATTGAGTACACACCGGGGAAAGGAAATAAGGTTGCAGATACACTTAGCGAAAAATATCAGAATGTGGTGTTAGCAATGATAGCTGAGTGGAAAGATTTGGAAGCGTTAGCAACTTGCGGAGTACAGTGGAGAAATAAGAGTAGTTCAAGTACAGAAACTACTTTGCTATCATGTTTGGAAGTCCGACCAGTTATGAGCGAAAAGGTTGCTTCTAAACAGCTAAAGGATCTAGTGTTAGCTAAACAGATCAGAAAGTTGAGAGACGGAATAGAGAACAAAGACTTTGGATTTTAGTCTTGACCAGAATGGGTGGTTGAGGAAGAAAGGAAGATTGTGTGTTCCGAATGTGGGAGACGTTAGGAAGGAAGTTCTGGAGGAATGTCATTGTTCGAAGCTCACTATTCATTCGGGAGGAACTAAGATGTATCAGGACATGAAAAGAAGTTTCTTCTAGGAAGGTATGAAGAGGGATATAGGCCTATGGGTGAAGCGATGTTTGAACTGCCAATGGGTGAAAGCCAAACATCAGAAGCCAAGTGGGTTGCTTCAGCCATAGGAAATTCCTGTGTGGAAATGATTTTCTATTTCTATAGATTTCATAGACAGGTTGCCAAGATCTAACGGTAGAAATGAAAGTATATGGGTCATAGTGGACAGATTGACCAAGAGTGCCCATTTCATTCCCGTTAGTCAAATAGGACGGCACCTATTTTGGCTAAGTTATTTTCGAAGAATGTGGTTAGACTGCATGGAATTCCTAGTAGTATAGTGATTGATAGAGATTCTTTATTCACTAGCGAGTTCTGGAAGAGTCTATAGGATACCTTAGGTCCCAAGCTCAAGATGAGTATTGCTTACCATCCACAGTCTGATGGAAACAGAGAGAGATAACAAAGTCTTGGAAGATTTGTTGCAAGCTTGTGTGCTAGATTCTGGGGGATCATGGGAAGGCCATCTACATCTAGTTGAATTTTCATGTAACAGCAGTTATCACGCTAGTACAGGAATGGCACCATTTGAAGCTTTGTATGGAAAGCCATGCAAATCTCCAGTTTATTGGTTAGAGACCACGGGTAGGTTGGTTCTTGGTCCGGATGTGGTTCGAAAAGCTGCATCAAAATTTGAGTTTATTCGAGCTAGAATGAAGGAAGCTAAATCTAAGAATAAGAGTTATGCAGACAAAAGATAGAAAGACTTAGAGTTTTCCATTGGAGAGCATATTTTCATTAAGGTGTCGCCAATGAAGGGTGTGATTTTTTTTTGGGAAATCAAGGAAGTTGGCATCAAGGTTCATTGGACCATTTTCTATTATTAAAAGGATCGGGAAACTCGCATAGAGTAGAGTTACCAAGCAATTTGGTAGGAGTCCATGATGTTTTCCATGTTTCTCATATGAAAAAATGTGTTAGGGATCCAGACACTACTATAGCACCGTCTGTGTTAGAGGACTTAGTAGTGGAACAAGATTTGACTATAGTTAGAAAGCCGGTTCACATAACCGCAAGAGATGAGAAGAGGTTCAAAAACAAGACAGTCATATTAGTTAAAGTTTGGTGGAGTGAGGACAAGAGAGACTATAGTTGGAATAGTGAGAACATGTTGAGAGATGCTTATCCTGATTTGTTTGATGGTATGTTTTACCTTTGATTATTTAGATGTGTACCTTATTGTAATTTCGAGGACGAAATTTTTTAAGGAGGGGAATTTGCAACACCCTATATTTTTAGTAACATTATTTAGGATATTTAATTAGTTAAATAAAATAATGTAAAATGACTAATGGATTAAGATTTGTGATTAAATACGAGGTAGCCATGCCATGTTAAATAAGTGAACTAGGGAATAAAAGAATTAGAAAATATGTAGAGGCAAAATATGAACAAGGCATATCCCTATAGCTTAAACCCTTAACCCCTCAACACTCACGGTCACTTCATTTTTCACAAATACAAAACATAGAGCAAAGGCCGACCACTATTAGGAAGAGAAAAGAAGAAGAATTCAAGAGGAAGAATCGAATCACTTAATCGAGATCAAATCTCACATCTTTAAGCAAGTGAATAATGATTACATCTCAAGTTTTTAATGGCTTTCGGTTTTTAGTATGAAATACAAATTATTTGCAAATATTTTCCAATGTTTTGGATGATAAAATGTATATCTATATGCTGTTGATGCTTTGTGCAAGTTCACAAAGATTTTATGATATGTTTTGATATGGAAACCCTATTATGTGACATCCAATTGCCTCGTGAATTTAAATTTATGTTAGAAACAATAATTTAGAGATGTGTTTCTATTTTCATGATTTTCTGAATTAGTGTGGATTTTATATAAATTTTCTAGTGAAGAAAATGCTATTTTTGGTTAAAAGTTTATCACGGTCAAATTATATTGGCTTAGGGTCTAAAATTTATATATGTTGGTGTTATTTGAGTTCTTATGCCCAGTAGGAATCAATAGGAAACAAAATAACCTTGTGTTAACAGGATGGTTCAGAATTGAACCAGAGAAGCGAAGACAAGGGATTAACTAGGGCCAAGCTGTATGATTGAGGCAACGATTGGGATTAACTAATTGAGGAGATCAGCATTCTTTTAGTCCAATCCGCAACTAAGTGCGAATAGCTAGTAAATGGTTATCAAAACGAAACAACGACAAAGAAAGACTACAGAACATCTCCAATTCCAAACTCCAGAAAAATCCTAAGTGCTTGGATCACCAACGACCCGTGCCTCTCCTCAAATCTTCAAACAAGATAGTTAAGGAATACTACGAAAAGAGGCCAAGACATTAGCTCGCAAATGATCCAAGTCTTTTGGCCGCTAGTGACCCATAGACCATGGGTCAATAGCGACCCATGGTCTTATCTCGCTTTGCGAGCCAAATCCTCCTTAGGTCGTTCTCTACCTACCTGCGAGTAGATGATGAAGTGGCATAACCCAGAAGCTCTTCGATCCATATAAATACCATCCTACCTGCACCATAAGCAGGTCCTTTTTCAGACTGGTGGCTGAAGCTCTACTGGAATAATTCTTCGCTCTCTACCTCATTCACCCAATCTCTAGAGGAATACACTGTGATTCTCCGGTGGATTCCAATTCTGAAGATTTAATCTAGCTTAAAGATAATCAAAGCCATGTAATCAAACATCTCTTGTAATAGCTATCAGACTATAATAAAACTATAAAGTGGACATAAGCTTTATTAACAGCCGAACCACTATATAAATTCTCTATCCACTTTCTTTGACTATTCTTTCTCTCTATCTGTGATTTGTGATATTGCTCTATCAGGACAGGGCTAGTGCTTTCAAACTAAAACTAGGATGTTGGTCCATTTTTTGGGTCAACATTTTGCTGCTTTCACTAAGAACCCAACTTAGGGTCCGGATCTAGCTATCTACTTTGGATCCCATAGGTCCAGAAGTTAGAATCTCGGTATTTGCTTGAAGAACTCGCTGCTTTAGAATTAATGGCTCCTGGAAGAATAAGAACTGCTTCTAGGAGATCCAAAGGAGCAGCAATAGATGGAGAAGGTGTTAGTCTCCAACAAGCTAAAGTAAGTGGTGCTAATTTAGGAAATCAGGCACCAACATCCTCCAATTAGCATGAAGTTGTCACCAGGGACGAGCTAAATAGAATTCCTCCATTTTCAGCCTAAATAGAAGAAACGGAAAACAACCACAAAGAAGGGTGACAATAATATGCAATCTGGAAGAAAATGAGAATACTCCACCTAACGCAAGGCAACTGAACTTGAATTTGAATCAAGGGGCCAAAACCCCATAGGAAGATATAAATGTGAATCTATCTGATTCAGAAGATGGAGAGCAAGAAAATCAGATGGAAGAGAACGTCAATGCATTCGATGATGTTAGAAACATCCAAACTTCCCCAGTCAGGCCAACTGCATGCCAACGAGGTCCCGTAGGAATGGCTGTATCGAAGACAGGAGAGCCAAGGCTTCGATCCATGCGCCAAGACCGTTTGCAGAACTAAACACTTGGCGCAGTGACTGACTGTCGCCCTTAGGGCCACCGGACATCAGAGGCATACATAATAGATATGGTCAAACAGCTGATGGGCGAGTGTAAAAACCCAAAGGATGATGAATAGGGAAGTGCCCGGAGTCGGACCCCTTTTACCGACGAAATCTTAGATGAAAGATACCCAGAAAAATTCATTATGCCAACTATCCTTTCCTACAATGGAACGAAGGACCCAAAACCCCATCTGTACAAGTATAGCTGGTATATGGATGGAGCCATGCTCCAAAGGTCGTTTGTTGCTGATGTTTCCCTATTTTTCTAGAAGGAGTTGCATCTATGTGGTTCACCAGACTCCCCCAAGATGATTTCATGAGCAGGTTTAACACCGCAGAGACAGAAGTAAGCAACCCCAATGAAGGCATGGTCTTTATGGCATTAGTTTGTGCTATTCACCTAAAGACGGAGTTCGGGAAATGGATTAAGATGAAACAACCTACCGATAGGAAAAACTTCAATCGCAAAGCAAGCCATTACTTGAGATTAGAGGAAGCACAGGAGCTGGAAAGAAAGTTTACTGGTATACAACAAATAAACATCGGACAAGATGACATGGCAGCCAATCAGAATACACGTGATCTTGGAAGTTCTCAAGGAGTCACGAGGAAGAGTGGAAATCTGAAGAGAAGAACCCAAAACTTTGATAAAAGTAATAACTGTGGTAGTAACAAAAGATTTAGAGAGTTCAGATAGGGAGACTATACCACTTGGAATGACACTCTGGAGAATATTTATTTTGCAACGCAAGAAACTGAAGAGTATAAGAAGCCTGTTAGAAAGGAGGCGATAGAACAGCAAAAGCGCTCAGGGAAATTCTACCACTACTACGAGACACACGGCCATAATATGAACGAATGCCACCAACTTAAGGACCTTATCGAAGGATTAATCCAAGACAACAAACTTCAACAATACGTGAAAAATCCACAAAAACCCAATCAACCTATGGTCCCTTAACCCCCTAGAGAGCAAATAAATTGAGCTAGAACTAGTGAAGAAGGGTCGAATTTACCGACCAGAGGCTTATTATTGGAACAATATCCTAGGGACCACATCCCGTGTAAAAAAGTTGGGGAGAAATAGAGCGATACGCGAGCTCGTTAAAGCACGCCTTGAAGGAATCGTGTTTAGAAATAGATGATGAAACGCCGATTAAGCTGCAAAAGGTTTTGAGCAATGACATAGTATTCCGCAATCGGGACACCGAAGGGATTGAAGCTCTAACTCTTGACCCCATTGTGGTGACAGTAGGAATCTGGCCCGCCGTAGTCCGACGAGTGCTGGTTGATAGTGGCAGTTCAGTTAACATACTTTTCAAACATAATTTCGATCAAATGAAGATGGGCATGAAAAGCATATCTGCATGCCAAACAAAGATTCAGGGGTTTACCAGTGGGGACATTTGACCTACTAGTGGAGCTTGGAAAGGGTGAGCAAGGAGCCACCCTCATTCAGATTTTTGGGATCATGGATGAAATGTCAACGTACAATGCGTTCTTGGGACAGCCCGCATTAGCCGACTTCAAAATAGCATTGGCACAATGGTCCCTTACAATATAGTTCCTTACCAAGCATGGATTCGGGATTGTGAAAGGAGAACAAAGAATCTCTCGGGAATGCTATATCACAGAATTACGTGAGTCGAGAAGAAAGGAAAAAGGAAAGGATGTGGGAAAAAACTTCCACATCCGTAAACACTATGAATAGCAACTACAAAGCCGCCCTGGCTTGGGAACCACAGCCGATTCGACCAGGCTTTGGGTGCTTGGGAGAAGAGCTCAAGGGAGGATAAAGCAGCACCAATGGATTTGACGGTATTTGTCCCAATCTGTATGGATGACCCAACGCGGGTTCAGAAAATTGGGTTGCACCTTAGAAATAAGACACGATCAGAACTAACCAAATTCCTCTGCTCCAATTTGGATGTATTTGCTT
This sequence comes from Allium cepa, assembly GCA_030765085.1. Lineage (NCBI taxonomy): Eukaryota > Viridiplantae > Streptophyta > Magnoliopsida > Asparagales > Amaryllidaceae > Allium > Allium cepa. The sequence continues at coordinate 312,075,170 of CM060931.1, forward strand.
GGACACACTCCGATATGTGTGGAATATTACTAGAAATTGCCTACTATGCCCATAATGTTGACACCAAATTTACAACAGTGAAGCAAAAAAGGCGCAGCTTGTGCCTGAACGGTCTAAGGCATTGAGAGAGGAAGTAGATAAACCGATGGCCAACGGCTTCATCCGAGATGCAACTTACCCTGAATGGATATCGAACCCAGTCTAGCCAAGAACTCTAACGGAAAATGGTGAACTTGTATTGATTTTTCTGTCCTAAACAAAGCATGTCCAAAAGGATAGCTTTACGCTCCCTAGAATTCATCACCTATATATGGATGGAACGACAGGGAATGAACTGCTATCATTTATGAATGCATAATCGGGCTATAACCAGATCCTGATGCATGAGCCTAACCAAGAGAATACTAGCTTCATCATTGATTTAGGATTATATTGCTACAGAGCAATGCCGTTTGGCTTGGAAAATGCATGGGCAACGTACCAAAGGCTAGTGAATAGAATATTCAGATGCATGATTGGAAAGACTATAGAAGTGTATGTGGATGACATGTTTGTCAAATCTCGAGCAGCTATTAACCATCTAGATAACCTCGCTGAAATGCTCGAAATACTCCGAAAGTATGGAATGAAACTTGCCACTTCGGAGTTGCCTCTGGGAAATTCTTGGAATTTATAGTAAGTGCCCAGGGCATTGAAGCGAATCTAGAGCAAATAAGAGCATTACGGGAAGTCCAATCCCCTAATAATAAGAACGAACTTCAAAACTTGAATGGAAAAGTCATAGAGCGGAGTCAATTCATCTCAAAAGATACAGATAAGTGTATACTGTTCATCGATGAGCTAAAGAAGGGATAGAAAAACTTTGAATTGAGTGAAGCTGTAACATTCTGCCTTTTCGCACGATTTAAATCGACACACGTGCCAATTCAAACCATACATAAGGGCGGATTGTTATGGGATAAATAAGAAAAACAAGAAAGAAATAAAACAAAAAAGAATCTCACAGCGGAAGGATAAAATATAATAATCAAAAATACAGTTCATGAAGCTGTTTACAAAATATTTAATTTTACTTATACAATATATATCAGAGTTACACATATCAACGAATAAAATCGATGCAGCGGAATACTGTATAGTGGAACAAAATATAATAATAATAATGAAATCTTCGTCTTCGTCCTCCAAGAATAAAGTCTTCGATCGTGAAATGCTCAGACTGACCCGAGTGAATTCAAAAGACAAAACACTCGAGTCGGAACTAAAAGATCTTATGTAAGTTAAATCAACCGAAGTAAATATGAGTGTAGTAACTCAAGAGGTGCTCGGGATTTACATCTCTTAAGGATCCGTTAAACTATTTACTATGTAGTATATTTCGCTATTATAATAATGTCTAATTGTAAAATAAACTAACTTTTAAATAGCGTTAAGGAGTTACCCAATCTCCCCCTTAACACAATAATAGTCCCAGTAGTCCATCCAATATCAACGCATCTCCAGATTGGGAGACTACCCTAAATATTCCACGGGCTACGGGAGAAAACCAAACTCGTACAAGGCGCGATAGGGTAGGTGACACGGCACAACTAGGCAATGCCAAGGTAGATATACCAATTACGCATCCGGGCTGGTGGTAATGCGTAGCCGCAGCTACAGCCCACCTCGAGCCACACCCTCAAAAAGAAAATCTAAAGTGGCCACCGAATCAATCCAAAAGACAAAGTATCAAATCGAAGGGATGTGTCCGATCAAAGGTGCTAGCTCGATTGTCTCGAGAAACGCTCATGTTTTAGCCACCTTATGCCAACTCATGGGAGTTGGGTCCACGTATTTACCTTAAAGGAAACGCCGCCGCCATCCTACTTCATTCTGAAATCACAACCGCGTACACGGTTGTTAAAGTGGTTTTCGGAGTTGGCAGAGAGTATGACAACTTCCGATCCCGGTCTCTTCAACAACCAATCGTTATTATAACACCGCGGTCTTTTCAAAACAGTTTATACTTTAAAACGAGAATAAAATATCCACTTCAAGACCATATAATTACGATATCATTTCCCTTAAAAACCAAATCAATATGATATCATTTTTCAAATATATCTTTTTCAAAAATCATAGTACTTTCAAAAATATGCACCTTAAACCCAAAGCTTCGAACATAATTTTCAAAAGCTTAAATGGTTTAAATATAGATTACTTTACAAAGTAAATTAGCTTTTTAAGTTCTCGAATCAATTCCAAATACAGATTTGAATTCCCAAATAAACCATTTAGATTTCCATGTATTCCAAACATTAGATGTCCTATTATTTTGTTTTGAAATATTTGTAAAATAAATTCATAATCATTTAAATAAACTCAAATTTCCAATAACTAATATTTCCTTCAATTTTTTCATACCAGAAATATTCATTTAATTCAATCTTGGAAAATCCAGTTATATGTATCATATCTTTTAATATTTCGAGTATAATACAATTACATCAACTTATGGAGTTAAATTCTTAAATACCTCTCAATTTCATATAAATCTCCAATTTACCTCCAAATCTTAATTTATTTTAAATCTTCATAACTTTTATATTAAAGTATGATTTAATCACTGAGCCATATTAATTTAAATCAAAACCAACTCCATTATTAAACTATTTGTTATTTACCGAATTCATACATAGTTAAAGACATGAATTTTACTATATATATAAAAGTAATATTTATATAATCTCAAAATCCATATTCATTTAACCATATTATATAAAATAATCAAACTTTAATATTGGGCTTATGTTATATTTCAAAGCATATTTATATATAGATAAAATCAAAGTGTAAATTTGACGTTTATATAACATCAGAATCAATATTTATATAACCCGTATATTCCTTTACAAAACCATAGAAAAATCATTTCAAAATATTTTTATATATACTGCGGTGCTTGTATATAATTTTCTATCCTATGGTCAAGTGATACGGATATTTATCATTTCAACCCGCAATTTAATAAAAATACGGTTGTATATCATTTCAAACCGCAATCCCGAATGAGATGAAAATGCATAATAACTTGCAGTTTATACAATATAAAACACATCGTCCATTCACCAAATATCAATCATCAACCATTTATTACAATCATCATCCAATTTAAACAAACATCAATATAGAGCATATAAAATATAACAGGTATCAACGAACAGTTTATATTCAATAATAAATTAATAACTGTTTAACTGGCAGTTTATATGCAATAATAAATAAATTTAACTGTCAATTTATATGCAATAATAAAATTAAATAACAATTTAATTTATATAAATGCAGTCTAACTGAGATGATGAATAAAAATATGCCAAACAGTCATAAATGAATTTCTACTCATATCATAAATCAATTTAACAAACATAAGAAAATTTAGAAGATGTGAGTGGGTTAAAACACTCACCTTTTGAATTTAAATTGGATTTAAATCCAATTTAAACCCAAAAATTGCACAATCTCCAAATTCGTCCAAACCAGCGTCAAAAGATCCGAAATTTCATTACGATCCTAATAAAAAAATCGCGCGTGAAACGGAGCTCGTACGAAAAAGTTATTAAGATTTTAACATTGAAATTTGAAATAAAATTAATTTGAAATAAAATTAATTTAAAATAAACATACCCTTACTCACACGTCATCATCTCCCCTGTACCCTAATCATGCGCACGTTCCCATCTATAGGTCGCGATGAAGCCGCCACAAAACCTTGCAACGCACGCCACCACACACGCTATCGTCACGATCCACTACCGCCGTCGCTTCCCTCACCTCAAGCCGACCTTCCCTAAGTGTCGCGGTCATCTCTGGGGAGACGAGTTAGCCGTGCCGCCGCATCAAACGCCACCCCTTCACGTGCCAAAATCTGCAAATTCCTACACCTTCGACGCGAGGTAACCGTATGGATCTGAAGAAGACCTCGAGAGCTACGCTTTCTCCTTTGATGCTAATACGAATCGTTGAAGGGATCGAGCGAAATAAGGGTTTGAAGGTTGGTAGCTCTCGGCCATTGAAATAAAGATGGTGGCTGGAGGATATTAGGGTTTAGAAAATAGTTTAATAATATAATTTTTCGTTTTGCGAGCCGTATTTATAGATAGGTCCGAAAACAATCTGAACTCCGATTTAAGCATGCCGACAGGCTATCCTAATGTAAAAAGGCCTTCTGAATGCAATGGTACTACTTTCGAAGCCCAATTCCATCATTTTCATAGGTTACTGTTGAAGTCAAATTGGTTTGAAATGACGATAATGCCCCTAAAAGCCCATTTCGGCTCCGGAACGAAAATGGATCATTCCATATATCAAAATAGATGTTTTTAAATATTTTAGACGCGATGGAATGAGTTTCAAGTCCAAATTCCATCGTATGAAGAAGTTATGCTCAAATTAATATTTTTCAAATTGATTTCAATAGATTTCAATTTATCAATTTCAAGGCGTTTCGAGCCCATACGATCAAATGACAAATCGATTGCTACGAAACTTGAAATCCTATAATAAATCACCGATACGGATCCGATGAAACTGATTTCGTCGAAATCCGAGTCAGTGGCCAAAATGACTATTTTTATATTAATTAAATAAATTAAAAATTCATTAATTAAATCACTTTTCAATTTCGCTTCCAAATTTTACAAATCTTGTCAGTTTTGTTTTCTTAAACAATCTCAGTGATTTAAACCAATTTAGATGTAAATTTAAATGTTGATTCAATCATAAATTTCAGCATAAATTCAAATTCCATTATATTCATCAATTATAAATTGACCTTTCAATAATTCCATTGAATTCACTGTTCATTCTTATTATTCAATTCATTATAGTCAAATGGATGAAATTAACAATTGGTTCAAAGCTTATTACATAAATATTTTCCAATTTCAACTTAATTTTTAAATTAACGTAATAATTAAATATTTGATTTCATTCATTTGCGATTAATCCAATTATTATAAATTAAATAAATTAAATCACTATTTAAAACTCAAATTTTATAATTCATAAATTTTATCATCTTGTATTACTTATTAATTTATAATTCTTTAAAACCAATTCCCATCTCAATTTTAAAGTAAATAAATTCACTAATTATAGGATTTATTTCAATTTCTTAAAATGATCCTTTTATTATAAATTGAATCCAATTTATTTTAATAAGTTTCCAATTAAACATATTAGATTCAATTCCAACCCTTAAATTGAGTCTATTATAACTCTATACCACAATTAACACTTGTCTCACATTTCATTTCATTAATATATTCAATTTCATCTTCATTTCAATTAGCGTAATAAATTAAGTTTCATTTATAATAAATTCATTCACCAATTAATTTGGTAATTTATAATAGTTGTTATCCTACCCTTAAACTTATTTCCAAATAACATACTACCTAATTGCATTCACTTATGTTCTATCCAAACATACATTTAGATTTTATTTCCATTAATTAATTAATATTTACATTCGTTTATTAACAATTTACTTCCATTTATACAGTTGCAATTCATTTTAGTTATTATTTCATTAATACTATTTCCAATTTGATTTCTTTCAATATAAATTACACAATCATATTTAATTAACAGATTATAACGTTTTCCACTATTTCTATTTACACTCCGTTATAACATAAACAGTCGCTTCAATCACATTTAAATTGCATTAAGTTGGTTAATCATCAACTGCCATTTACATTACTACCTTAATTCACATACAGTTACAGTTTTATCAATATATTAATACATAGGTAAATTAAATTCTTGTCTTTAATTACTTATCTTAAATTTATCCAAGTGCGATAATTAACAATATTTCTTTATTGAGATTTCACTTAAATTTTAAACAATTAGGTTTAATAATCGTTTCTACAATTCATTATTAATATTTATTTCAATATACATTATAAAATTTTTATTCCTTTATAACTTAATTTTTAAAATCTAATTAATTTAACCAATTTTATTTATCAAAATTTACGAGTCGTTGCACTCTCCCCCACTCAAAACTTTTCGTCCCCGAAAAGGAAAAAGAAGAGAAAAGAAGAATTAAGAAATCAATATCTCTTATTCAAAACATTAATTTTATAAACAATTAAATTTACAAAATTAATTAATTTAGATAAAATATATCAGTTTATAATCATTAATCTTTTTATACTTAAATAAATAAAGCTTAGAAATCATTTTCAAAAATTCTCCAAGTCCAAAAAATTTCAGAAAATTTCGACAGAGTCTCCTTTGTATGGAGAGGCTCGGGAGAAAATAAAATATCAAAATATACAATATATAACATATAATTTCCAAATAATATATATCCCAACTCGGGAAAACAATATAATAGCGCTATAAATCCATAATCCGAAAACGTACCTATTTGGCGGGCAATAACGCTTAAATTATGAAACCAAAAGCAGTAGCAATTGCTTCCTTAACCTGTATTTCACTTATATAATCCAAAAGGTTAACAATTATATAAAATGAATATTTAAATTGTTCAACCACAAACAACCAATCAATTCAACAACCAATAGCAACAAACAGCATATAACCTTCATACAGAATCAACACAATTCAATCATTCATTCAAAAAAACAAACAGTTGTTTGGGTTCAAAACTTATATTGTATAGAATGAAAAATAACTATCAAGTGCACTATTTACTCAACAGTCTTTGATGGAACTAAATAGATTATTTATTCATCCAAACAATTTTAGATTATCTTTGCCCAAACAACCATAAACCAAACAAACAACAATTTCAACCAATATATTACATTCATTTTTATCAAACTTCATTTCATACATTAGTTGTTTGATTTCTTTTCTTTCATATAATGATTTATCTTTTTATTTTCATTTATTTCTTGCAAATTTTCATTTATTTTTATTCATTTCTAACAAAATCTCATTTTCCCTTATTCATATCATGAAATTTTCTCTTATTTTATTATATTCATTTATTCACTACTTCATTCATTTTATTTACAGTATTCATCTTTCTGCTTAATTTCAGAAGTAAATAACTTCACATTTACTTAAGTCTATTATCATTTATTTATAACCCTTACCTTTTTTTTCTATTATATTTAGTAGCATTTCAATTATTTACTTAAGTTCAAAATCATTTATTTATAATCCTCATCATTCTATTATATTTACTCATAATCACATTTACAATTATACTTAAGTTTATAACAACTACAACCTCAAATTCTTATTTATTAAAGAATTTCTTGAATACTTTCATTATCTCAAGTTAATTACTTGTATAATATCTATTACATTTTCTTATTAACATTTTCAACTTTTATATCCTTTGGTAAGTTATATATATGCCTTTAAGAATGTAATTGAAAATCGTACAAGTTTATCTAATTTCCTTTAAAATTTATTCAATGTTCAATAATTATATCCTTTGTATTATAGGTTACACATTTCACATTTCTTTTAATTTCATTCATAACTTATTATTAAATTTCTTATTTTAATTAAAGGTTCTTATTATAATTTGTTACATTAAATTTCACTATAATGATTGAAATTATTAATTAACGGAAACTTAAGAATTAAATACCAGGTTTTATTCAAAATCATTTTAAAATAATAGACAAACGTATTCATATATCCAATTATATTTAAAACAATTTAAAGTTTATATTTGTTTAGCAAAAGAAATTTGTAGTAACTACCACAGTGGCCTTCCCACTCCGAAACTCGAAAATGAATGTCAATGATGCGGCCGCCATCACCGAAATTATTTTCCAGCGACAGAGAGGGGAGTACATAACTTATTTCTCTTTTTCTTTTTTTCTAAAAAAATTCCTTTAAAACAATTCTTTTCAAATTATATTGAAATATTTATATCAGAAAATACATCTAAAATATTATTATTATATTCCAAAATCATTTTAAAGAAAATTTCAAAACCCCGGAACTTAAGTTCTAAAATTTCCAATTTAATTTTATTTATTTCCAATCTTATTTGTTTATTTTAAATCTTATTTCAACTATTATTTAAAATTTTCATTACCTAACAACCAATATATTACACCCAAATATAACCTTTATAAAAATTTACTTTATATATATAGAAAATATAATAGGCAAAATTATTTCATTCACCTATGTTAAAACCAAATATTATGTCAGTCTGTCCTATTAAGTGTTTAGAAATCCCTATTGATGTCATAGCGTTCCATGCACCAACCAGAATTTATAAATACAAAATGGAACAAATTAACACAATATTAATACCTTTTTATAACACTAACAAATACGCTCTCTCATATATATACCCTCAATGACTCCCATAGGGTATTACTACCCTATTAGTAAAGAGTCAGACCCCACAAAGCTAAGGTTGATCGCTAAACCAAAGCTCTGATACTAGATGTAACATCCCGCCTTTTCGCACGCTTTAAATCGACACATGTGCCAATTCAAACCATACGGAAGGGCGGATTGTTATGGGGTAAATAAGAAAAAACAAGAAAGAAATAAAACAAAATAGAATCTCACAACGGAAGGATAAAATATAATAATCAAAATACAGTTCACGAAGCTGTTTACAAAATATTTAATTTTACTTATACAATACATATCAGAGTTACATATATCAATGAATAAAATCGATGCAACGGAATACAGTGTAGTGGAATATAATATAATAATAATAATGAAATCTTCGTCTTCGTCCTCCAAGAATAAAGTCTTCGATCCTGAAATGCTCGGACTGATCCGAGCGAATTGAAAAGACAAAACACTCGAGTCAGAACAAAAAGTTCTTATGTAAGTTAAAACAACAGAAGTAAATATGAGTGCAGTAACTCAAGAGATGCTCGGGATTTACATCTCTTATGGATCCGTTAAACTATTTACTATGTAGTATATTTTTCTATTATAATAATGTCCAATTGTAAAATAAACTTACTTTTAATTAGCGTTAAGGAGTTACCCAATCTCCCCCTTAACACAATAATAGTCCAAGTAGTCCATCCAATATCAGCGCATCTCCAGATCGGGAGACTACCCTAAATATTCCATGGGCTACGGGAGAAAACCAAACTCGTACAAGACGCGATAGGGTAGGTGACACGGCACAACTAGGCAATGCCAGGGTAGATATACCAATTACGCATCCGGGCTGGTGGTAACGCAGCTACCGCCCACCTCGAGCCACACCCCCAAAAAGAAAATCAAAAGTGGCCACCGAATCAATCCAAAAGTCAAAATATCAAATCGAAGGGATGTGTCCGATCAAAGGTGCTACCTCAATTGGCCCGAGATCGCTCCTGTTTTAGCCACCTTATGCCAACTCACGGGAGTTAGGTCCATGTATTTACCTTAAAGGAAACACCGCTACCATCCTACTTCGTTCTGGAATCTCCACCGCGTACACGGTTGTTAAAGTGGTTTCCGGAGTTGGCAGAGAGTATGGCAACTTCCGATCCCGGTCTCTTCAACAACCAATCGTTATTATAACACCGCGGTCTTTTCAAAACAGTATTTAAAACCAGAATAAAATATTCATTTCAAGACCATATAATTACGATATCATTTCCCTTTAAAACCAAATCAATATGATATCATTTTTCAAATATATCTTTTTCAAAAATCATGGTACTTTCAGAAATATGTACCTATAGCTTCGAACATAATTTTCAAAAACTTAAATGGTTTAATAATAGATTACTTTTCAAAGTAAATTAGCTTTTTAAGTTCTCGAATCAATTCCAAATACAGATTTGAATTCCCAAATAAACCATTTAGATTTCCATATATTTCAAACTTTAAATGTCCTATTATCTAGTTTTGAAATATTTGCAAAATAAATTCATAATCAATTAAATAAACTCAAATTTCCAATAACTAATATTTCCTTCAATTTTTTCATACCAGAAATATTCATTTAATTCAATCTTGGAAAATCCAGTTATAAGTATCATATCTTTTAATATTTCGAGTTTAATATAATTACATCAACTTATGGAGTTAAATTCTTAAATACCTCTCAATTTCAAATAAATCTCCAATTTACCTTAAAGTATTAATTTATTTTAAACCTTCATAACTTTTATATTAAAGTATGATTTAATCACTTAGCCATATTAATTTAACTCAAAATCAACTCCATTATTCAACTATTTGTTATTTACCGAATTCATACTAGTTAAAGACATGAATTTAACTATATATATAAAAGTAATATTTATATAATCTCAAAATCCATATTCATTTAACCATATTATATAAAATAATCAAACTTTAATATTGGGCTTATGTTATATTTCAAAGCATATTTATATATAGATAAAACCAAAGTGTAAATTTGGCGTTTATATAACATCAGAATCAATATTTAGATAACCCGTATATTCCTTTACAAAACCATAGAAAAATCATTTCAAAATATTTTTATATATACCGCGGTGCCTGTATATAATTTTCTATCCTATGGTCAAGTGATACGGATATTTATCATTTCAACCCGCAATTTAAAAATAAAAATACAGTTGTATATCATTTCAAACCGCAATCCCGAATGAGATGAAAATGCATAATAACTTGCAGTTTATACAATATAGAACACATCATCCATTCACCAAATATCAATCATCAACCATTTATTACAATCATCATCCAATTTAAACAAACATCAATATAGAGCATATAAAATATAACAGGTATCAACGAACAGTTTATATTCAATAATAAATTAATAACTGTTTAACTAGCAGTTTATATGCAATAATAAATAAATTTAACTGTCAATTTATATGCAATAATAAAATTAAATAACAATTTAATTTATATAAATGCAGTCTAACTGAGATGATGAATAAAAATATGCCAAACAGTCATAAATGAATTTCTACTCATATCATAAATCAATTTAACAAACATAAGAAAATTTAGAAGATGTGAGAGGGTTAAAACACTCACCTTTTGAATTTAAATTGGATTTAAATCCAATTTAAACCCAAAAATTGCACAGTCTTCAAATTTGTCCAAACTAGTGTCAAAAGATCCGGAATTTCATTACGATCCTAATAAAAAAATCGCGCGTGAAATGGAGTTCGTATGAAAAAGTTATTAAGATTTTAACATTGAAATTTGAAATAAAATTAATTTAAAGTAAACATACCCTTACTCACACGTCATCATCTCCCCTGTACCCTAATCACGCGCACGTTCCCATCTACAGGTCGCGATGAAGCCGCCACAAAACCTTGCAATGCACGCCACCACACATGCTATCGTCACGATCCACAACCGCCATCGCTTCCCTCACCTTAGGCCGACCTTCCCTAAGTGTTGTGGCCATCTCTGGGGCAACAAGTTCGCCGTGCCGCCGCATCAAAAGCCCCCCTTCACGCGCCAAAATCTGCAAATTCCTACGCCTTCGACGAGATGTAACCGTATGGATCTGAAGAAGACCTTGAGAGCTACGCTTTCTCCTTTAATGCTAACACGAATCGTTGAAGGGATCGAGCGAAATAAGGGTTTGAAGGTTGGTAGCTCTCGGCCATTGAAATAGAGATGGCGGCTGGAGGATATTAGGGTTTAGAAAATAGTTTAATAATATAATTTTTCGTTTTGCGAGCCGTATTTATAGATAGGTCCGAAAGCAGTCCGAACTCCGATTTAAGCGTGCCGACAAGCTATCCTAAAGTAAAAAGGCCTTCTGAACGCAGTGGTATTGGTTTCGAAGCCCAATTCCATCATTTTTGTAGGTTACTGTTAAAGTCAAATTGGTTTGAAATAACAATAATGTCCCTAAAAGCCCATTTCGGCTCCGGAACAAAAATGGATCATCCCATAAATCAAAATGGATGTTTTTAAATAATTTAAACGCGATGGAACGAGTTTCAAGTCCAAATTCCAACGTATGAAGAAGTTATGCTCAAATCGATATTTTTCAAATTGATTTCAATATATTTCAGTTTATCAATTTCAAGGCGTTTCGAGCCCTTACGATCAAATGACAAGTTCGATCGCTACGAAACTTGAAATCCTACAATAGATCACCGATACGAATTCGATGAAACTGGTTTTGTCGAAATCCGAGTCAGTGGTCAAAATGACTATTTTTATATTAATTAAATAAATTAAAAATTCATTAATTAAATCACTTTTCAATTTCGCTTCCAAATTTTACAAATCTTATTAGTTTTGTTTTCTTAAACAATCTCAGTGATTTAAACCAATTTAGATATAAATTTAAATGTTGATTCAATCATAAATTTCAGCGTAAATTCAAATTCCATTATATTCATCAATTATAAATTGACCTGTCAATAATTCCATTGAATTCACTATTCATTCTTATTATTCAATTCATTAAGGTCAAATGGATGAAATTAACAATTGGTTCAAAGCTTATTACATAAATATTTTCTTATTTCAACTTAATTTTTAAATTAACGTAATAATTAAATATTTGATTTCATTCATTTGCGATTAATCAATTATTATAAATTAACTCACTATTTAAAATTCAAATTTTATAATTAATAAATTTTATCATCTTGCATTACTTATTAATTTATAATTCTTTAAAACCAATTCCCATCTCAATTTTAAAGTAAATAAATTCACCAATTATAGTATTTATTTCAATTTCTTAAAATGATCCTTTTATGTAAATTGAATCCAATTTATTTTAATAAGTTTCCAATTAAACGGATTAGATTCAATTCCAACCCTTAAATTGAGTCTATTATAACTCTATACCACAATTAACACTTGTCTCACATTTCATTCTATTAACATATTCAATTTCATCTTCATTTCAATTAGCGTAATAAATTAAATTTCATTTATAATGAATTCATTCACCAATCAATTTGGTAATTTATAATAGTTGTTATCCTACCCTTAAACTTATTTCCAAATAACATACTACCTAATTGCATTCACTTATGTTCTATCCAAACATACATTTAGATTTTATTTCCATTAATTAATTAATATTTACATTCGTTTATTAACAATTTACTTCCATTTATACAGTTGCAATTCATTTTAGTTATTATTTCATTAATACTATTTCCAATTTTATTTCTTTCAGTATAAATTACACAATCATATTTAATTAACATATTATAATATTTTCCACTATTTCTATTTACACTCCATTATAACCTACACAGTCGTTTCAATCACATTTAAATTGCATTAAATTGGTTATTCATCAACTACCATTTACATTACTACTTTAATTCACATACAGTTACAGTTTTATCAATATATTAATACATAGGTAAATTAAATTCTTGTCTTTAATTACTTATCTTAAATTTTATCCAAGTGCGACAATTAACAATATTTCTTTATTGAGATTTCACTTAAATTTTCAACAATTAGGTTTAATAATAGTTTCTACAATTCATTATTAATATTTATTTCAATATACATTATAAAATTTTTATTCCTTTCTAACTTAATTTCGACAATCTAATTAATTTAACAAATTTTATTTATCAAAATTTACGAGTCATTACAGAAGCTTGTTAGATAGCTTTTGAGGAATTGCCATGGCACATGGAAACTCCTCCAATCTTATCAAAATCGATCGATGGGGAAGGCCTACTTGTTTATTTAGTAGTTTCCCCACACGCACTGAGCACCGCTCTCATGCGGGAAGAAGCAAGCATCCAGTAACCAGTGTAATACATTAGCAAATCATTCACTGGAGCCGAGACTAATTTTCCAAAACTGGAGAAGCTAGCCTTTTGCCTCTTGATCGCGTCCTGAAAATTACGACCATACTTTCAGGCTCATCCAATTAAAGTATTGACTTATCAGCCCCTGAAGCAAGTTTCATACCGGTCAGAAACTTCCCGATGACTACTCAATTGGAATATAGAGTTGAGTCAATATAACATCATATACCACCCAAGGAAAGCAATCAATGGGAAGGCGTTGGTTGACTTCATTGTTGAATTTATGATACGGGACGACGGGGAAGAAGTTCAGTCGAAAACTGATGTGCGATGAATGCTCTTCATCGACGATGCATCAAACAACTTCTGTCCGGGAGTAGGGGTAGTACTCGAAACCCCAAGGGGCGAGCAACTAGCTACGCTTTGTGTCTGGAATTCCCAACTACAAATAAAAAAGCAGAATATGAAGCACTGATAGCAAGACTGAAGGTTGTGAAGGAACTCAAAATAAGATCTATCTTTATATACAGCAACCCCCATCAGGTCATCTGTCAAGTGAAAGGGGAGTACCAAGCACATGGAGAAAATCTCACCATGTAGCTGTCCAAAGTACAAGAACTACTAAGCGATATCGAGCACTACACTATAACTCACATCCCACGGGAGCAAAACACCAAAGCAGATTATTTGGCTCGGCTGGCAAGCTCCGGAGAAGCCTGGTCATTGGAATTGGTTCCAGTTGAAATGCTAAAAAACCTAAGCATAGAAGAAATGGACGTAGACTGGATTCTAGAGATCGTCGTCGAACTAGATACGTGGATGAAACCAATAAAGGACCATATACTTACAAGAACAATACCAAACTGACCGAAATCAACGAAAGAAACTCCCCCAGAAGGCGTCGCGGTTCATGATATAGGACGGGATACTCCATCGAAGGGGATTCTCGACCCCTCTTCTTAGGTATGTGAATGATGATGAAGCACGACGAATCCTTATGGAGGTATATGAAGGTGTGAAGGTTCAACAAAATTAAGAGAACTCCTTCAATGGAACTGGCATAGATGGTTAGCTATAGGGGGATCGATTTGATTGGTATCCTTCCAATAGTAAAGGGAGGAGCCAAATATGTTATACTTGTCGTGGATTATTTCACAAAATAGGTCAAAGTTGTACCATTGGCCACCATTACCATAAGAAAGTTATTAACTTTGTTACTAAAAACATCATTTGCAGGTTTGGTGTGCCGTAAATAATCACCATTGACAATGGAACCCAATTCGAAAGTGTCGAGTTCAAAGACTTCTACAGGCACTTCCGAATCGAAAAATGCTTTTCCGCAGTGGCTCACCCACAAGAAAACGGGCAAGTGGAAGTAATAAACAAGATCATCAAATTCACCATCAAAAAGCAATTAACAAAAGAAAAAGGAAATAGGGTTGATAAACTTCTGCTCACACTATGGACGTATAGGAAAACACACAAAGCGAAAACTGACCACACTCCGTTCGCCTTAGCATATGGTTCAGAGGGAATGGTTTTGTTGAATAAGAAGTCCCCGCACATGAAGGAAAAATTTCAATCAAAAGAAAAACTAGCAACTCCTACTCGAATCGCTAGACATGATCGATGAAAAAAGAGAAGAGGCAGAGTTGAGAACTACTACCCACCAAAAAAGGGTTGCATGGTATTTCAACTCCCAAGTTCGTAGTCAAACCTTCTAAGTTGGAGATCTTGTGCTCAAGCGAGTTTACCCTATTCTGGGGGCATTTGGACCTAACTGGGAAGGACCATATGTCGTTAATCAAAAGCTCAAACACTGGACTTTCAAGCTGACAACCATCGACGGGGCCACAATTCCCAGGGCCTAGAATAGCGAATCGCTCTGTCAGTATTTCATTAAAAAAAATACATTATGTATTCTCTATTTTTCAGCAAATAAGCCATCCCGAAAATGTCGTAGGCAATGTAAATAGGCAAAGAATATGCCATGCTTTCCTTAATAAAATTCAATTTTCTTTTTCAAACAGACAAAACTATATCCATAATAAATACACACCGGGTTGATGGAAGCAAATTGACTCAAACCGTTGGATCAGTGGAACTTGATCTTAGTCTCTCAAAAAATATGTGTATCCGTGGCAACGCCGGGAGGTCTGAAACTAACTCCTCGTGTTGCCCTGAGATAAGCAACGCCGAGAAGCACCAAATTTAAACTCCTTGCACTGCCCGGAGATAGGCAACACCAAGGAGCATCAAAAGCCACACATCTCATAAGCCACGCATTCAAATTTAAACTTCTTGTACTGGCCAAAGATAGGCAACATCAAGGTGCATCAGAAGCCGCACATCTCATAAGCCATGCATTCAAATTTAAACTCCTCGTGTTGCCCGGAGATAGGCAACGCCGAGGAGCACCAAATTTGAACTCCTTGTGCTACTAGGCAATGCCAAGAAGCATCATAAGCCGTGCATCTAGTGAGCGATCATTCAAATTTAAACACCTTGCGCTGTTTGGAGATTGGCAACACCAAGGAGCATCGTAAGCCGTGCATTTTGCAAGCGTGCATTCAAGCTTAAAATCCTTGCACTGTCAGGGGATAAGCAATGCCAAGGAGCACCAAAAGCCGCGCATCTCATAAGCTGCGCATTCGAACTGAAACTCCTCGCGTTGCCCGGAAATAGGCATTGTCTAGTAGTATCAAAGCTAACTTCTTGCATCTCCCGGCGATGGCAACGCTGAGGAGCCTCAAAACTAATTCCTTGCATTATCCGGAGATAGGAAACGTTGAGGAGCCTCAAAGCTAACTTGTCGTGTTTCCAGAAGATAGGTTACTCCCAGGAGCATACAAACTTACACTCCCCGTGTTGCCTGAAAATAAGCAACACCGATGGGCACAAGAAGCAGCGTATCTCAAAATCAGCGCCAACTGCTCCTATACTGGGAATAATGAGAGCGACTCCAACAAAATTTGAATGCTACAAACCAAATGAAAAGTCTCGGCTATAGATACTTAAGCGTTAAAACTTCCTTCAATTAACCTATGCACTATGCACTATGCGCATCTAAAATATGCATATATTGGATACTCGTTGAAATATCATAAGAAGCTTGGATTACGTGCTAAAGTTGCAAAACTTCCAAAAAAAGGATAATCAAGTTATAACTAAGCCAGATTTTCACAATTTTTTTTGTCTAAACCCTAATTTACTAGTTATTTGAAAAGCGTTTGAAGTAAACAGCCCTGTGAACTAGGGGGCATACGCCTGCACTGAAACGGAAATGCACGAAAATAATAAGTTCACAAGTTTTGTCACTCTAAACAACAATAAGTTCACAAGTTTTGTCTCAAAATGTTGTGAATTTCTATATCTGTCATAAAATTCTAAACAAAGATTACAATGTTTGAGTTTTAGAATTTTCAAAGTTTTATGAATTTCTAAACGAAAATTCTCTAAATTTTGTTAATTTCTAAAGTCATATTAACTTCCAAAGTGCTGTTAATCTCTAAATTCTGTTACTTCGAATAAAGGGCTGGCTATAATCACAGAACCAGAGAAGTATTAAATGAAATAAGCACAAGTACACAGAACATATATGAACAGACAGATAAGAGTATAGTCAAAATATCAATGTATTGCTTGTAATTTTCTATACAATGAGTCAAAATGTGAGGGCTGTATCCACACAACACTGGCCAACAAAAAGAAAATATAGACTCTTCAGTAAAGATGCCAAGTGAAGACTCTGCACTTAAACAGGGTGACCTAAAAAGAAATCAAAATAAGTCGATTTTCTTGCAAGCTTTCAACCAAAATCGAGTCCATCATCACAGCAGCCGCCAACGCTTCTTGCCACCGCTACCCTTTCCACCTTTGGTTGGTTGCTTCTGCTTTTTTTAGGAGTACTGTCGTTGCCGGTAATATCAATGAATACTTTGGTGGCGATGTCCTCGTCTTCCTCCAAAACTTTACCATAAGAGCCTTCATTCCCTTTGCGTTTTCTTGATTTTCGAGAACTCTTCGAAGCTTTGATTGCCTCCACCTCTTTCTTCTTGACGGCAACCAAATCATTTGGAGTCTTCTGTGACTGATGCGTCTGTGTTTCCTCCTCCTTGGCTTCTGTTGCGGTTATAGCACCTCCCAAAGACGCCGAAGTGTCATCTAGGCCATGGAGCGCAGCTATCTTCTCAGCTTCTAGCCCCAGTTGTGAACTGGACATATTTGATGTGCATGTAAATGTGCATATTTTTACCACCATATTTAATCTAACTAAATTAAATAAATGATCATATTGGGTGTTTTAACATGTTTAAACCAAAATTCAAATTATTTTCAAATCGTCACATATTCATCTTCATATATGGGTAAAATGGTCATTTTTGTGTACATATTATTTTGAGAAAATTTAATTGCAAATTTCTATATTATTTTATAGGAATTCGGCTTCATATACAAGTGGTTTCATGAAGATATATGCATGCACAAAGAAGATACAATGGAATGGAGATGGAAATTATTCAAAGTGATGATAATGGAGGACCCTACTTACCCACCTACCTTAATGTACATTTAGGAGCTAGTGCATACGCTAAAAGGCCATAAAATCTTCATGCACACTTAATAGATGATTATATGATGCTAATGATTTATTGGCCTCCACACTTCCTAAGAGTGTATTTTGGGCAGTCCTCAAAAAAGTGTATTAGAGTTTCATACATGTTTAAATACCCCTTATGCTCCATGTAACCTCTCTTCTCTTCGTTAGCTTTTAGCTTAGAAATAAAGAAAGCTTTTATTTTCTTTTCATGGCTACTTAGCCATTCCTTTGATGTAATTTATTTTTTTATGCAACTTTAATACATTGTTTATTTCTTGTCTTGTTTACTTTCTTTTATGCTAGTAGTGTAGTTTGATTTTAATGCAAGTAGATTAGTTTTATTTCTTGTTCATTAGTTTTTTTCTTTTTTTGTTTCATGTCGCAAGCTATATTTGTTGATTTAATAACAAATATGAGAGGTTAAACCCCTTCAATTTAGGAGTAATGAAGCTCTCTAATCATGTAGCTTCAACATAACTTGATATTCTTTGCTCTCTTTTTGTGCTTCATGGAAAGTTGATGTTTATGTAATTTTGTGTTTGGTATTGAGTTTGATAGCCTGTGTTGTTCAAAAGAAATAGGCTATACTTAGTCATATGAATCACAAATTGTCTCTTCATCCACATATGATTATGGTAATGAAGTGAAATTGAATTAAAATTTGATGGTCTATATTTCTAATCAATAGTTAATATGACATACTTAAAATAGATTTCATTTTCAACTTGTTATTTTCATGAGAATTAAAAGTGATTTAAAAGTTGCGTTATAGTTCGGTGGCTTATGTTGAGCTAATTAATAACACAAATATGACATACTTATGATAAGCATATCATTTAAATTCACTAATGACCAGAAAAGAGATTATAATTTCATAATTTGTTGAAATATATAATCTAAAGAGTGGAATTTTCTGTAAATTGTCATTTAATTCTCATATTTTTATCACTTTTATTTTGTAATTTTTCTCATTTTTTAGCTTAAACACACTTTTAACTTTGGTTAATTTGATTGAATAGAAATTTAAAATCTAACAATTTCCTGCGGATCGACCCGTAGTCGCCACGTACTAACATTCGTACGCCGTGCGCTTACAGTTAATTTTAATTCGAAATTTATCGGCGATTTTCCAACTCGATGGAAAATTCGTCGTTAAACAAGATTTTGGCGCTGTTGGCGAGGAGTTTGGTTGATTTTAGTTTTCTATTCTTCAAAATACTTTTGTTTGATTTTTGTGTGTTTTCATTTTGTGTGTGTGTTGCATTTATAAAAAAAATTATGTGTGTTTGTGTGATTTTTATTTTCAAGTGTGTGTGCGCGCTGCTTGTTGTTCATTTGCTCTTGCATTTGCATTTCTTAAAAAAACATTCACAATCTCAGGACAAAAACAAAAATATTTTATTTCCCTTTCAATTTGCATTTTATTTTTACAATTTACATTGCATTTACAATTTTTTACAATTTACACTGCATTTACAATTTTTTAAAAAAAAATCTGTTAAATATTGTTCTCTGTTCACTACAGTGCAGCACAGTGCACATTCACATCCTCTGCAGTTTTATCGCCTTACATACTTCAATCTTGCTCTGACCATTTTTGTGCACATCTTTGTTTCAATACAACACTCTGACCATCTTCGTGTACAAAGGGTGCAGTCTCCAACGACAACCTTCTCCACATCAACATTACAACTTCAATTCCATCCCGTTCATCTCCTTGTCCTCTGGAACAAAAACATTGTTTGCATTCCATTGCTCTGACATTCCACTGTTTGCACCCACTGTTTACATCACTGCACGACAACGGTTCATCCCTCTTCCCAAACCAAAACAGTCATCTCCCCACAACATCATACACATTACCATCTACCTTGCCATTAACACCAGAAAACTGTGCATAGTGCATCACACTGCTGTCACCCTGCCCCTCCTCCTTACTGCTTCAAACCACCCTGCACAGTCTGCACATTGCACAACAACTACAGTTGCCACACCCTTCATCAACTCAGCCTTATCATTGCCTTGTCACCACCCATACTGTCAACAGAAACCACTACAGCAACTGCCTTACTTGTCTTTGCTAAGGCATTTCCCCTTGCCTATTGTAGCCTTTATCATCATCACAGTGCTATCCACTCCTCTACTTTCAACATTTCAAAACCATTCCAGCCACTCAAACGACCATAACCTCCTCATTTCCTTCCATCAATCAATCTACCTTCAACATACTCCTCCACAACCACCAACGAACATTACTCTAACCTCTAACATCCTTCAACTGCCATGCCAGAACAACAGATACCACTCGCCTTCATCAACATCACACCATTCCATCGATCACTAAAAAAAAAAACTGCTTGCCTCCATCTCCACGCAATCGCCTGCAACAGCCACTGCAATTCAACACCTCCACGTTGTAATCTCCTTTACCACTTCAGCTTCCTTCTCAAGCATTCTCCCCAATCGAACTCCGCCTACAAACTGCACTGCTAACAACAAACAGCCTTCATCAACCCAAGCACTTGGCCACTGTCAAATACAAACACCGTCACCAGAACAAACAAACAGCTGTCACCAGAACCTTCCCCAAATCGCCTGCACGAGCCCCACAACCAGAGCAATTCCAGTACCACTCTTCACTGTCAACCATTACACGACCCCCATCAATCACCGCACATCGCCTTCGACCCAAATCTTCCTCCAACCTGCTACCGCGATCTGCCTTACCACAATCGATACCACGAATCACAACTGAAAACCCAGCACCACCCATCAAACAGCGATTCCACAGCTTAGTCGCTTTCACCAATTCATCTACCTCAAATTCCTAAATCACCGCAACTTCTCACTTCCTCTTCAAACAACGACGCCGGCACCTCTGACATCAAGAACAAAAAAAATTACCAGGCACACATTTTTCGATTTCATCTTCAAACTTTATCTCCTTTAATATTTTTTTTCTCTTTTGATTTCGTTTTCACTAAACAACAAGCCTTCGTACAGGGTGGGGGTGGGCGCGGTCGGTTAACCGGGTCGTTCGGTTAAAATTTTCGGTTAACCGCAAAAGAACGACCGGTTCGGTTAACCGGTTTCGGTTAATTGTGGAAATATACTACCGACCGAACCGGTTAACCTTAACCGCGGTTAACCGAATTTTCGAACCGGTTAACCGGTTACTTTGATCGGTTAACCGTTGACCGGTTAACTGTTCAAATTAACTGATTAACCAGTGTACAAATTTAAAATACATAACATTATTGACCGACTCAACTAGAATACAACATATACTTGCTTCATTGTTTGTACTGGTTCATACTTTATACTGGCAGTAATTTCAATTGTTCATACTAGTTCATACTTCATACTGACAGTAATTACCATTGGTCATACTAGTTCATATTCATAATTCATACTACCAGTAATTCCAAAATCATACTAGTCCATTCATTATTCATACTAGTTCATTGTTCCTGGAGATTACACTACAACGGTAATTCAATTACATTACATTAATACACGTCAACAACTACGAACTAAAAATTCAACCGACTCAGCTCCAAGCCTCCACATAACTGCCAACTTCCAAGATGATGACGAAGACAACAACTTACAAGATGAAGACGAAGACAACAACTGCTAACAACCGATATATAACCCGAGTGCTTAGTTAAACCTGAATACAAGATGAAGATGAATAAGGTTAACATTAGATGAACTCCCAAAGGTAAATAGTGTACACTCCTAAGTTTGGTAACGGTTATCGTAAACTAAATGCAGATATGCATTTTTCCATACTATGTTAGAAAAAATGCATTTACCTTTTATAGCATAAGCACTAAGTTTTGACATGGTCAATCATTGTAAAAAGAAAAAAAACTAGCTTAAACTATACATAAGCTAGAATATAAATATACAATTGAACTTGACCCTATTTGATTGGTGAGATGATTTTGATTTCAGTGTAGTATATGAGAATGCATTGTGCGTTCATAGGCACATTATATATTTAGTAGAACAAAACAAAAATTACATTTCATCGGTAGTTTAATCGAAATAAAATGTACAGGAAATACAACAGCTTAGCTACAATAGAGAGCTAACTGTAAATGAAAGAAGCTGAGCTTTGTAGCTTAATGAACCTGATTATGCTACTAAAAAAATATCCACAAGTGTATTCACCTTTCTTAGTTAAACTAGACATCATATTTATATCATTATGCATTTATTCATTTGCACTGAACGATTTCAAAACCAAATAATGGATAAATAATCTGTGAACGAGGGTCTTGACTAGAAAAGGAAATATTTTGACTTAGCATATGAGAATGCATTGTGCATTCATAGGCACATTATATATTTAGTAGAAAAAAATAAAAATTACATTTCATTTGTAGTTTCATCGCAATAAAATGTCTGAAAGTACAACAGCTTAACTACAACGGAGAGCTAACTATAAATGAAAGCAGCTGAGCTTTGTAGCTGAATGAACCTGAATATGCTACCAAAAAGATATCCATACAAGTAGTCACCTTTCTTAGTTAAACTAGACATCCAATTTATATCACTATGCATTTTTTCATTTGCATTGAATGATTTCAAAACCAAGTAACGCATAAATAATTTGTGAATGATGGTCTTGACTAGAAGAAGCAATATTTCGGCTGAGCA
Organism: Allium cepa; assembly: GCA_030765085.1. Lineage (NCBI taxonomy): Eukaryota > Viridiplantae > Streptophyta > Magnoliopsida > Asparagales > Amaryllidaceae > Allium > Allium cepa. The sequence goes on from CM060931.1 coordinate 312,098,150, forward strand.
TAATTTTGTGAAAATATTTGATGAAACTATTCATTATGTTTATATTGAGATGTCTGATGGGTATATGAAATATAATCTTGTATCCGGACTCTCCGTATGTTCAGTAACTTTATAAATTAATGTAGATCGAAATATTATTTGTGAAACATGCAAAAAATAGTGAAATATGTGAAGATTATCAACTTGAACATAAATTCTGATAGATCACCTCATATTAAAATTTACATAGATGCATTATCGCAGTAGTTAGTTTAGCCAACGTTAATTTTTATTTGAATTTATCGGTTTTAAATTCAACGACTACTACTTCAAGGTAAAGCACAGATACCAAAAATGAGAGTAGGGTAGCAGACAAAGTAAAAATACAAATATCCAAAATTTTGAACAAATAGAAAAGGGAAACCTGATTGGATTAGTAGAGGAGTGGTGAAGCTTAGTTTCCAATATCCATCTATCAATTTTTCAAAGACTCATAATCAACGATCTCAAACTGCAGTCCATAGTGTCGATAGTTCTGTATGAAATCAGCAAAAAATTATTAATTAACTCAATAATTTATAATTTTATGGAAAAAAGATGTTTACTGCAAATTGAGAGAATACAGTATACTAATTATGAACTATACATGCAGATTAAGACATATACAATTACATGTAACAGTTTTTAATCTATTATGTAATTTAATTACTATCGGTATTTTAAAAAACAAAATAGGCATGTGCCTTTTAATAGAAAAAACAATGCTGATGGGCCATGGAAGCAAATAAAATATAAGTTTTCAAGAGATTGAATTTTAAAACATATATTCAGGCTGAAGAAGTGCATGTAACTTAAATACAGTATATACTATATACATAAGATAGAGGGGTGCTAAAACAAAAAAAGATCAATTTAAGAATTACACGGTAAGAATTTAACTTGAGGATAGTGCAGGTGCAAAAAAAAGTTGGAATATACGCCACTATCGCTTAAGATTACAAACTACTGTAATGGTGGTAGATATTAGTAGATAATAACAGAATGTGGTGCTCTGAAATGGAATTTTTCTGAAATCTTAGTAGATAATAACAAAATCATTAATTAGTAACAACAAAACAATGTAGAAAAGGTAAGCATGATAAATGCAATATAAATGAGTTGGGAACAGAATTAGAAAGTAGTTAATTAGGATACGTGGAACATGTAAACTGATGAGTGATATGATGAAATGAAAACTTAACTTTCTTTTTGATTTAGGAACAAAGGGTGAAAACTAACTTATGGTATCAGTTTTAGAACATGATGATATCTCAGAACTGTACTACAGCATGTTATAAACTCTTCTACAGAGTACTACTCAATGCCAAATTTGCCCAAATGCGGTTCAGTCACCTCCTGTCTACAATTTTTCAACCAAAGCTGTGAACAAAAATTTTTGTAGAAACATTTTTTTTTCATTTTAATTCTAGCAAAAAATAGTTAAAATCAGGAGAGCAATATCAAAAGTTCCTAACTTGGCTATTGTTCTTTAAGTTATTGTTCAAAGATTCGTCATTCATAACAATGCTTCTGTCTTTGGAAATGGGAATCTTAGAACCCTATATAAGTTTAATTATATACGAATATACAAACCCTATATATTATTTCGATCAGAGTCATCATACAATCAATAAAAACTAAACAAAACAAATTATACATATAGTATGTAATTTCAAAATTGATCCCAAAATGACATATTAGAGTATATAGCGAATTATACAGACACAGACAGTCAATAAAAACTAAACAAAACAAATAAAAACTAAAAATACACATAATTAATACAAACTCACGTTTTCCCTTTACTTGCTAGCATTCACCATATCTGAATTTACAGATCGATTAGGAGACAAAATTAGCAGTAGATTGACCTAATTGTTTTTAGGAATGATTATGGGAAGAGGAAATTAGCATATAAGTATTTTTGGGAACGAGATGTTGAATTGAAAGCGGCATGGATGATGAAAAAATTAGGGTTATGTTTCAGTATTCATTGCTTTGTTACGCGATATTGGGATGGGCCGGGTAGTGGGTAGGCGCTGGTAATTTCTTGCTGCGTAAAGCATAAGTGTGAAAATTTATATTCGGTTAACGGTTAACCGATATACGTTACATGGTTAACCGTTAACCGAACCGAATTTCGTCGGTTAATATCGGTCGGTTAACCGAATGTTCAGTTAACTGAATTTGTCGGTTAATACGGTTCGGTTAAGCTCGGTTAAGTCGGTTAACCAAATTAAATGCCCACCCCTAGTATAGGGTTTCGATTTTATTTCTTCTTGTGTACAGAAGAGAACAGTGCAGTTTGGATTTTATTTCTTCTTTGATGTTATTTAGTTTGGGCCGGGCCTTGTTTGAGCAGTTTTAAAAAAAGAGTGCAAGCAAAGTTTTTTTTTCTTTTTCAATTTTGCAAATTCATTTTTTTAGCTTTTTTGTTATATAAAAACAAAATATACAAAAAAAAACAACAACAACAAACTTTTGGTCTCTAATTTCATTTGTCTTATTTTCCTTTGTTTTATTTCTTTTGATTTTGTTTTCTTAAAAAAAATCATTTTGTTTGGTTTCTTCTGATTACTCCTTTGATATAAAAAGAAACTGTGTATAATTTGTGTTTAATTTCTTTTCAGGTTGCAAAAGGAGAAATTCAAAAGGAAGAATTGCTTTCTTCGCTCTGCTATCAAAAATAAATTGTTTACTTTCTTATAAATAAATTTTGCTGCTCTTAACTCATATCTATTATGTTATTTTGATTTGCATTGTTTGGTGCTTGCATTTTGAAAAAATAAAATAAAAAACAATTTCATTCGTTATTGCATCATTAATTCACGTCTAATTTTTGCATTTCATCTTAGAATTTTTTAATAATATCGGTTAGACATCGATAATACTTAATTGTATATTGACAAATTGTCTTCTTTGAACAATTTAATTTCTTCGTTTTTAGGCTATGGTAGAGTAATAACCATTTATAAACATTACGGTGATTCGTAAATATTATAGTGGTTGCTCCTCTAAAGGTACTTAAACCTTCGGCTGCATTGCTACAGTGATTCATGCTGAACCGATGATCGCTGCCCGTTACCTGGCCGAGAACTATCTTGTTGATTTAAGACAAAGTGTGATTATACAATTTTGATTTAATTAAGGCAAAACATTTGTAATTAACCCTTGCATTCATTTAGTTGCGTTTGTTCATGCATGTGTGTATATATATATATATATATATATATGTATGTATATGTATATGTGTATATATGTATATATATGTATATGTATATATATAATCTTTCCAAAAACAAAAAAAATTGGAAAATCAAAATACAAAACAAAATCAAAATTTTCTTTTGAAAAATAAATTCCTTTTGGTAAATAGTTTTCTTTTATAAAAATACATTCTTGAAAATGTTTGAATTTCCATATTCACATCAATATAATCCATATAATTTCACTTCAAATTCTTATGGATATTTCAACAACAACTATTGTATAAAGAAATTCAATTTTGAACCACAAAATTTTCAAAACGATGATCAACCCTCGACACTTGAAAATAGCATTTCATCTTTACTTGAATTCTCTACACAACAAAATCAAAGTATAAATGATTTGTGTAATTCATATTTGTGTAATAACTCGAGTGAAGGATTTCAAAATTTGAATTTAATTCAAAATAAAAACTATTTCGATCATAACCCATGCTAATTCAATTTCGAACTCCAAAATGAATTTCAAACTCAAAATGAAAATGGAAACAACTTTTCAAACGGATTTGGCAATGGAAATAGTCTTAACCACATTACAATTGAAAACTTTTGTCCTCAACAATTTCAAAGTGAAAATCCTCATGTTAATAACTATAAATTGGATTTTGTTGAACAAATGGACGAAATCTACCATGATCACATAGATTTGTTGTTCGAAACATATATGAAACAACGTGAAAAACAAAACCAAATCCCAACGTGTGACGAGTCAAACAATAATCCATCTTTTACCCAAATCGACCATTTTCAAATAAAAATATTTGAAATTGAAAATAACAATCCTAATGAAGTTGTTGAAAACATGGTAATTGAGTTAGATTTCAATTCTTTTGAGGGTGTGACACTCGATTTAACACTCGATCTTCCTTTTTTCGATCACGAAAATTTAAACGCAACAACTTTGGATTTTGAACTTGACACATGTAGTGGAGTTGTTGATAATTCAATAAAGAAAGACGAATTTAACGAACAAGGATTTTTTGGAATTTTCGAAAATGAGTTGTCAAATACTAAAGGGGAAGATTTAGATCACTACTTAGATTTTGAAATCGATAATTTTGAAGAATTTTTCAATGACAAACTTGAATATCAACTTGGTGAAAATAAACTTGAATTTCAATCAGTCGTCATATCTACCCCAAAAATCATGAAAAATAAAACAACTCGTATGATTTTTAATAAAATGACATTCGGTTTTCCAAATAAACATTCAATTTTGAAATCTTTTATGATTTGGTTTTCCGAGCTTAAGTTGTGTCTCACATGCTTGACGAGACAAATGAATCGGTCTTTGGAAGACCGTCTCATTTACTTTTTAACGATATACTTTATGATCTCGTGTAAATACTGTTCATTTTCATATAAATAAAGGCCATTTTTATTTTTATTTTTCCCTTTTCACTTGGGTTGACTGTAGGGACACAGTCAAAATTAAGTATAAGGGGGTCTCATCTTCATTTTTAATTTTTCATGGTTTATTTTTACATTTTCTTTCCAAAACTTGGAATAAAAAAACAAAAACAAGAAAAAGATCAAAAAAAATAAGCATTTTTTACTTATTTTTAAAGAAACGCTATAGGATAAATATATAGTTTGTTTAGTAAACTGAAATTTTTAAAAATTTTATTTGTCTTATAAAAAATAAAAATGAAGTTTGATTACAAGTAACAATGGTTTAACTAGTATATAGGAAGGTTCATGGAGATAATTATGAAATATATTCTAATTGAAAATCTTTGTTTTAAAAAGTGGTTGATTTAAAGTAAAGGATATAACATTTTTTGTCTTCTAAGTTAAATGGTGCTAAGATGATTTTGCAAAACTCTCTTTTATTTAAAAAAATTATATGCATGTATATTTTTTTTAATAAACACCTAGAGTCATGTGTTCACACTCGTGTGTTCACTCGCCTTGCTTTGTACCCTTCTCACGTAAGACCAAAAGGCAGTGCATGACTGGTAAATCTGGCCTCAATTTATCTGAGTTAGGTGTGTATATATATAAATTCTTTTTAATAACGCCTACAGTCGATAAGTGTTCACACTTGTGTGTTCACTCGCCATGCTCTGTATTCTCTCACATCAATCCACAAGATAGTGCATGGGTAATATATTTGGCTTCGGTTTTCTAAGTTAGGCATATGAAAATATTTTTAATATCAATAAAATTTTCAAATAAGAGAGAGTAAGCAAATGAAATCCAAGCATTATTCTAACTTATTTGATTTGACCTGTTATTGAAAAGAAATAAAAATACCACTTTGATAAACTTTGATAATCAACTAAGGATCTATTTCATGGTTACACTTTGCTATCAACCACAACAATGAGTTAAACTATAGTCTGTTTCTTATGATAACTTCGTTTTTATTGGAAATTTTGACGAGTAAATGGCTTAAATTGTCAAGATAATGATCAAAACCTATATTTAACTTATTCATGTTAATTTAAAAATAAATCCTTCATTCGTAAATATTTTCAAAAACTTGCATTCATCTCTTTGTAAATAAATCTTGCATTTGTAAACATTTTCATCCTGCATTTGGATTTTGTGGGTAGTATCCGCTAAAAACCCTCGTAAGACAACACTCATCCTACTGGGGAAACCCAAAGGTTTAACGGCTTGTTGCATACGCTCAATGCAATCGTGCTCCCAACGAAAATGGATTTATCTTAGTTTTTCTTTATTTGAGGACGAATAAAAAGATAAGTGTGGGGGTATTTGTGTGCACGTAAATGTTCATATTTTAACCACCACATTTAATCTAATTAAATTAAATTAATGACCATATTGGGTGTTTTAACATGTTTAAATCAAAATTCAAATTATTAAAACATGTTTAAATCAAAATTCAAATTATTTTCAAAGCGTCACATATTCATCTTCATATAGGGGCAAAATGATCATTTTTGTGCATATATTATTTTAAGAAAATTTATTTGGAAATTTCTATATTATTTTATAGGAATTTGGCTTCATATACAAGTGTTTCATGAAGATATATGAATGCACAAAGAAGAGACAAATTAATGGAGATGGAAATAATTCAAAGTGATGATCGTGGAGGACCCCACTTACCCACCTACCTTAATGTACACTTAGGAGCTAATGCACATGCTAAAAGGCCATTAAATATTCATGCACATTTAATGGATGATTATATGATGCTAATGATTACTTGACGTCCACACTTTCTAAGAGGGTATTTTGAGCATTCCTTAAAAAAGGTGTATTAGGGTTTCATACATGTATAAATACCCCTTATGCTTCACGTAACCTCTCTTCTCTTAGTTAGTTTTTAGCTTAGAAATAAAGAAAGCTTATCTTTTCTTTTCATAACTACTAAGCCATTCCTTTCACGTAATTTTTTTTAATGCAACTTTAATATGTTGCTATTTTCTTTTCTTGTTTACTTCCTTTCATGCTAGTAGTGTAGTTTGATTTTAATGCAAGTAGATTAGTTTTATTTCTTGTTCATTTAGCTCTTTTTCCTCTTCTTTTTATTTCATGTTGCAAGCTATATTTGTTGATTTGGTAGCAAATATGAGAGGCTAAACTCCTTCAATTTAGGGGTAATGAAGCTCTCTAACCATGTAGCGTCAACATAATTTGATACTCTTTGCTCTCCTTTTGTGCTTCATGGAAAGTTGATGTTTATGTAATTTTATGTTTGGTGTTGAGTTTGATAGCCTATGTTGTTCAAAACAAATAAGTTATGCTTAGTCATATGAATCACAAAGTGCCTCTTAATCCACATATGATTATGGTAATGAAGTGAAATTAAATCAAAATTTGATGGTCTATATTTCTAATCAATAGTAATAGGCCATGCTTAAAATAGATTTCATTTTCAACTTTTTTTATTTTTCATGAGAATTAAAAGTGGTTTAAAAGTTGTGTTATAGTTTGATGGCTTAAGTTGAGCTAATTAATACAACAAATATGTCATACTTATGCACATCATTTAAATTCACTAATGACCAGAAAAGAGAGATCATAATTTCATAATTTGTTGAACTATATGATCTAGAGAGTGGAATTATCTCTAAATTGTCATTTAAATCTCATATTTTTATCACTTTCATTTTTTCATTTTTCTCACTTTCTAACAACACACTTTCAACTTTGGTTAATTTGATTAAATAAAAACTTAAAATCTAACAATTCCCTACGGATCGATCCGTACTCGCCACGTACTAACATTTGTACATTGTGCGCTTGCAGTTAATTTTAATTTGAATTTATTGGTGATTTTCTAACTCGATAGAAAATTCATCGTTAAACAATGGATGTGGGAACCTGGGTAGGAACAGATACAGCTACAGAAGATGTGAAAATGGAGGTAGGCACATGCATCGAAGTAGCTGGCGTGTCAACAGGAAAAGTGGATAGACCTATAAGATTAACAATGAAAGCATTAAACTCTTCTTGCTCTTGTGGCATAAGTTGGAAGCTCCCAAATTCGGAGAAGGCAAGGACATTACCTAAGCCAGAGGAATTCTTAAGAATGTCTACTTCACATTTACCACCTTCCCCTCTTTTGATGGCTCAACCACCTAAGGAATAATCTCAAGCCTTGAACTCATTGGTTGGCCGCGAAACTGCTCTAATGGTTTGCCTATGCCAAAAATAGAAGGCTTGGTAAGCACATCGGTGGAAAGTGTCAATGCAGCATTGATGGCCTACTTCTCTCTTTAAACTCGGAGAATTTCCTGGCCCTCAAGTAACACCTCTTAAATTCATCGTTAAGATAGACATCTCGCAACTCTTGGTCGGAATAAACATTGCCATTGTAGGAAAAACGAGATAAAATTTCCTCCCAAATAAGGGCGAGAGTGTGTGGAAACTTCGGGCCAAGATAGCTAGACTCCCTTGATGCAACAGAGAGTTGACATAGAAATTCATTATAGTTGCATCCAGCTTCTCCATTTTCCTATCGAAGGAATTTTAAAGGTCCAAGTAGTCCACTGTCACAGTAGCTTTCTCAACTTCGGCAGCAGTCTTGTCAGCACTAAACTGTGCGGCCTGAGCCTATAATTTGGTAGTGATCTCAGCCTGGTCAGAAATAGTTTGGTTGTGCCCTTCAACAGTGAGGTTATGATTAGCGATAGTCTTTCGTTCAGCCTCAATCGTTGCACCGCAAGAACTCACCTCTTGCTTCAACTTCTCCTCCTCCACATGAGCCTTTTTGATCTCGTCTCTATAGATGATTTCTATTCGGATGTAGGCTTCTCTCACCTCTTTCAACGTGTCGACATTCCTCTTGCTATCCAGCAGTGCCGTTATTTTGTCTTCCTCTACTGCTTAATCTTGGCATCACGCTCAGCCATTGCCTTCTCAACGTCGCCTTTCCTCGATTTGAAGGAGAGGATCTCTTGATAGTTATTTCTGTTTGTATCTGCTAAGTGTTTACAAAGCTTCTCCCATCGTTTTGGCCTATTTTAGGTGGCCATGAACAGCTTGGAGATGCGGCATGTAGAAATCCTTGCAAATCGGGTGGAGATCCAGGTCAAATTTGACCTCCTTTAAGAACCAACCCAGAAGCGCTACCTCAAGTTTAGGGAGGCCCGAAGGAAAAACATAGGTAGACCTCCAGCGAGGGGAGAGGCACCAGGACTAGCAGTAACGATGGAGGAAGATGAAATATGAGTTGGAGGCAAAATTGGTGCAGAAGTGATGCTAGTTTCTTGGCCCACGGAAGAGTGTTTTGAAGCTAGCTCTGAATGATGGAGGTGATGATCAAACTTTGACTTTTTCGATGGTTCATCTCTTCCCTCAAGATATCTTCTTTTCCCATACCCGCTTTTATATGATCGAGCTCAATCTCTTTCTTCCTTACGATGAGTTTTAGCTTCGAGTTCATTTCTTCCTCATAATGTATCAAAGCTCGATAAATGGAAAATAGAAGCTTACCCCTTGTCGTCCATCGAAGGTTGAACCCCTTGGGCACTTAACAAAAAAGTGTCGAGACATGAACTATGATAAGTTGCTTTGCAAGAACAGGACGATTTTTTAGTTTCTCTGGGCTTCAATTATAATCAAGGAGGGGTAATCATCTCTCCTCTTGAATGCCAGAAAATACCACAACTCATCAAAACTTAGAGCGCGATTGAATTCCCATAGAAAAGGACATGCAAGCAAGTAAGGATGGCATAGCCATTCAGATGAAGCTTAAACGGTGCAATGCCCAAGTTCGAGAGAGTCCCATGCCGAAAGTCGTTGAAGGGAGGCACAGCTCCGTTCAAATGTATTGGTGGCAAGTGGTGTACCCCGGAGGAGGCATATGAGCAAATTCAGCCTTCCATGGTAGATGCACATCCTTATTGAGAAGTCCATGTTGCATACAGATATTTTGAAGAACCTTGGCGGAAAACATTGATGAAGCTCGCTTGGGCGGGTTAAGCAGAACTCTAAAGTAGGAAGGCGTACGATCCACGATTGGCCCAACTGGGACTAACTGACCATACCGAACTTGCGAAGTGGATGATGACTCTGAGAGTACCGTGCTTCGCCTGCTTGACTTACGACACATTGATGGATGCTTCATTCTATATAACAGAACTCGCATTCGAAAACGGTCAGGTAAATCTATCCTAAATTAATAGTTTCCCCTACCACACTTGAATTCCAAAGCATTAAATTATAATCGAAAAGTCAGATTTCAAGTGCGGACTGGGGCAAGTACAGTGTGTTATCTATATAGGATAAACTCGGTACTTGAAACACTACAAACGCCCTATCTCGTGTAGGCAAAACACTTGCAGTAGGAGAAGAAAAGAACTTCCCGTGTTACTTCGTTTTCTCTTTTTATTTCCACTCCTTGTACACTTACCCATTATCGATCAATGATCGATAACGGATCCATTTTTCGAAGCGACACGGAAAACTCTTCTCGCTATAGGGACACCGAGCATGTGATAAGTGAGTAGGATGAGCCAATTTTTTTTGGAAGAGTCAAGATTGATAGGTGATATGTCATGCAATAACATCTACGAAACTGGGTACAAGTCAATTCTAGTATAATGGACGAAGATAGTAAAACGTGTCAAGTATTGGGCCAAAGACCAAATGTCATCCCAGGGGTACAACTCAAGAATCAAATTACTATCTTCCTTCATCTAACCGCAATCAACTCAGACTTCCCGCTACTAACATTATGGATGGAAGCTCGTCATCAAGTAACTACACAAACGCAATAATTAGCAAACCAACTAAGTGAACGCACCTCAAACTAAATTCAAAGGCATAGGAAGAATCAAGAATCTAATTCAACAAATTTTGAATGGATCAGTGGCGAGTTAGATGGATCAGTTGCGACTGAAGAGCGTAGCGAGTTGTAATTTCGAGCTAGGGCTTGGAGTTTGGAACCAAAATCACGATGGAAGGGATTGCTTGAATCATGATGGAAGGTATCACCAAGGATCGATGAATCAAGGCGTGGGAAGATTGTTGAATCGCTTGAAGCATGTATCACTCGAAGGTTGGGTCACTCGACGATACTTGTTAGTTTGAGTCAAGTGAGGAGTAAGGTCGGTCCGAGCCACGTATATAGGCAAGAAAAGGAGCTAAATTTCACTAAGTAATAGGTTCACATGCGACCCATCATCAATCGCTAACGACCTAACCAGACCTTGCAAAATTCTAATTTCCCTTTAGCGGTTAGGTCGCTCGTGACCCATCCCACATGGATCGCTAGAGACCCACCAAAAAAATGGCGGGCTATTCATCTTTCAACAAATATTCATCATTCCAAGGCATGCCAGGAAATAATGGGAAGGAATTTGATCTGTTATGGCAAGCAATAATAATCAAACCAAAGAAAGTTGACCAAAAGCGTTAGGTTAACATATCCATAAAGCTCTAGTGCAATCGCTTAGAAACCGATGGATGGAAATAGAAAGCGATAACTTCCAGAGCACGCGTTGTTAACAATAAAGACGTACTCTATGGGGCAAATGTTATTTGTGCTTTTAACTAAGAAGGAATCAATAGGAAATAGAGCAACCTTGTATTAACAGGACGGTTCAGAACTGAACCAAAGAAGCAAAGACAAGGGAATAACAACAGCCAAGCTATATGATTGAGGTAACGACTAGGATAAATTAAACGATGAGATTAGCATTATTTTAGTCCAATCAGCAGCTGAGAGTGAACAGCTAGCAAATGGTTATCAAAACCAAACAACGAAAAAGAAAGACTATGGAATATCTCCAACTCCAAAGTCTAAAAAAATCCTAAGTGCTTGGATCACCAGTGACCCGTGCCTCTCGTCAAACCTTCAAAAAAGATAGCTAAGGAATACTATGAAAAGAGGCCAAGACATTAGCCCATAAACGAGCAAAGTCTATGGGTCGCCAGCGACCCATAGACCATAGGTCACCAGCGACAAATGGTTCTACCTCGTTTTGCAAACCAAATCTTCACTGAGTCGTTCCCTACCAATCTGCCAGCAGATGATGAAGTGGCCTGGCCCAAAAGCTCTCCGATCCATATAAATACCATCCTAACTACAACATAAGCGGGATCTTCTCCGGACTGGTGGCTGAATCTCTATTGGAATTATCCTTCACTCTCTACCTCACTCACAAGAATATCTAAAGGAATACATTGTGATTCTCCAATGGATTCCGATTTTATATATTCAATCTAGCTAAAAGATAATCAAATCCTTGTAATCAAACATCTCTTGTAACAGCTATTGTCATGACCCAAAATCCAGCGTTCGAAAAATCGGCATCAAATACCTCACTTGTATTCGACTATCGGAGATTCAAATGTCGAACTCCTGTACGGATGGAGCTTATAACAACATTAGATGAATATAAACAGTGGAAATAAAATGAATTATCTTTATTCAGCATCACAGATACAACATCATCACAACATTTGATTACAACCATTATCACTAACATCAGAGTGCTACCCTTGATATAACAACAGAATAATAACCACTTCACAATGGAACGACAACCGAGACTTCAAAAGGTTCCAACATACTTCTACTTCGATAAGGTCTTCAAAACTCCAAACTTCTCAAAAGATATCCAAACCAAAGCTTTCAAAAATATGATAGGTTCCAAACCAAAAGACTTCAAAAGATTCCAAGCCAGCTCCAAAACACGGAAAACCTGCTTCTATGCTACCCGTGTGGAAATTATGGGCAGCCAGAGTTTAGGAAGGAAACAATAAACTCCGAGTCAGTAATGGGCTGGTATGAGTAAACAAAAATAGTTGTTTGTACAAAAACAATTTATAAAATAAATCCGTTCATGCTTTTGGAAAATGAAACTACCATAAGGCCTTCCCGCACACACACAATGCAATCGCACAATTGGAGAAGATTTCTCTTTATGATAGTCAAACATGCTTAATACGAGAAAACTCTTTGATATTATTATTAGTGCATAGTGTAAAAAACATTTTGAAAGTATAATATTAATCTTAGCCAGCATAGGTACCATTATATTATGCCTGCTATAGCTACCACCTGAGGTGGCAGGTTATACAACTGAAATCGTAAGGGTTCATATTGGTGATTGGATTTCCAGCCAATGGTCAGGCTAAGGAACTTCCTGGGCCACATGGGTACGCCTTTGGAGGGAAGCCTGAGAACTTAACCAGCTCTTTGCCAACACAAGGCCGGGTTACCTATGTAACTAGGTAACTAACTGTCATGAGTATGCCACCCACCGGTTGTAACCGACCTTTATCCGGGGCCCCAACAATAACAACCACAAAGCAACATAATTGCAATATCAACATAAGTTAAGTATCTAGGCTCCATACCATGATATTACTTCTATCCAGAAGGAAATGCACATGCCCTAAGGGGCGCTACCCCCAATAACCTTGCTACATCCTTCCTGTTTCGACCACTTTCGGGTTGTGAGGTTCGACGAAGTCTCATCCATAAAGCTACGCTTTTCACAAAAGCCATGCTTCGATCAACAAATGATCAGCAGCACTCAGCATGCCACACTACCAAGTTGGGAGTAAATTACTGATAACCTTCAACTACATAACCTCTGAGCTCATACGTCCCAGAGAAGGATGTTGAGCTAAGAGAATAAATTCTCCGCCACCAACAGAAATGTATTTGAAAGAAATCAGCTTTATATCTCAAAATGTAATGTCAGACATACAACAATATAAGTTTGTTCCGGGTTCGAACAGAACCGAAGGCACTTTCTAATAAGCCCTTGCAATTCGGGTATCCACGATCCCGATCGGACTCCCCATCACATATGGAGATCTCTATACAGGAGCAATTCAGCGCAGAGTCATTCGACAAGTTATCCTATCGTTCTCGAAGACACCCGGTCTTTACCACTGTCTTCAAATGCTATCCATTTCGTCGCATCACTATTTGGAATAGGTTATATGACACAAAGGTCCTCTCTCGGCTAAACTGAATAGTGAGCGCTTAATTTTAAAAACATGTGGATATATCATTCACAAAGATTCACAGGTTCGATGTGGGTTTTGGATAACTAACTGAAATCCGACTCCCTGTCGCATCGAAATTCAAATGTCGTTTTACGGGCTCATGGGTTTTTCGCATTCACACAGAAACAAATCACAAATATCACAGCTCAGCACAAAGTAATTCATATCACATAAAATCACAATCACATATCAAAGATATCAATCCAGTACACAACATTCAATAGTAATCAATCATCTGAAATTAAGATGGACTAATCATGTGATTATAATTAATTAATCACATAATTATTTTCATTAATTATCTTTAATCAATGATTAGTTATCCTTGATTATAAATTAACTAAATCTTAATCACCTTCATTAATTAATTATTCCTTAATTAATTAATCCTTAATTGTTAATTAATTAAATCTTAATTACTTTTATTGATTCATTAATCCTTAATTAATTACCTTAAATAATTAATCCTTAATTTTTAATTAATTAACTCTTAATTACTTTTACTAATTAATTATTCCTTAATTAATTAATTATCAATTACAAATCAATTAACCTTAATTATTTATTTAATTAATCTTTAATATTAAGTAATTAATTAAGTGGTTGTTCTTTAAGTAATTATATTAACAAATCATTAATTACTTAATAAATTAAAAGATAAATCTTTTTTATCTTTGTTAAATACTTTGATTATTTATTAACCTTGTTTAATATTCATCCTTATCACATTAGTTGCTTTAAAAGGTTAAGATTAGTTTAAATAACATTTTATCTTGATTATCCTTTTTAATTACATTATTCAATTAATATAAATAACTTTATAAAATAATATGACAAAAATAAATTAATATTTAATTAATTTTTTTAAAATATCTTACTTAAAACCTCAATTAGTTTAAACTTAAATCAAAATCATCATTTGAAAACATGGGTTTAAAATTGCTTAAAAGTTTGAATTTTATTTTAAAGTAAAAACTGTTTTGTATGTCAAACCTGAGACCACTTCGAGTCTCACCCGAACAAAAATGCCACTTGCTTCGAGTCGTTTCCAAAACCCACCCATAAGCCCTATTTTTTTAAACTTAAATTTTTGTTTAAGTACAAACCCGTGCAACCAAAAATTTCTTCGAGCCTATACCCGAGCTCGTACCCTTATTTCTCGAAGGCTACTTCGAGTATCACTTCTCTTCCCAATCTACTCTTCCTGACACAACCTAAGCCATGTGCACATGCACAAACAATCCGGCCACCTCAGGTTGAAGCTTTGGCCATCGACGAGTCCACGATGACGTTCCCGAACCACACGAACACCCAGTATTTCGAAACGACGGTGATTTTGTAATCGAGCCATTTGACCCAAATCTGGAAAGAGCCACAATCAATCTCCTCGTTCTACCACCTTTGATCATCAGAGATCGCGAACTCCATCCTAAGCTCCACTAGCCTCCCACGCTTCCAGCGCCCCAAGTCCGATGAACTCTGATGGCCTAAAGACGATGCAGTGACCATGTTTCCGACCTCAACCCATTTAAGTCCTAAACCCTAAATCGATCTAGATCATCTTCCATGTTGATTATAAATTATTCTGAGCATTTTTCCCAAACCCTCCGACCTACCAAGAAGCTTCAACTTTGATCACGAGGACAACAACGTCGTCGATCGCCAGAGTTTGACAATAACCCCAATTTCAATCATTCTTAAATTTATCAGTGAATTCATGCTTAAAAAATATGGTTTCACTTTTAAAAATCTTTGTTTTCGAAAGCAATTCAGATAATATATTTGAGACTAGAATTCATGATGTTTGAATTTTAATGCATTTTGAATTTTCTCTGTGTTTTCCATTTCCAGAGAAAACCTTGATTTATTTTTGCTTAAATTAATTTTTAAAACTTAAAAATGTATGAACAAACAATTTTTGTTTAGATTATAAAGTTTAGCAAGAATTAGGGAGGGAGAAATCAACTTTTAAATAGGTTTCTGGAAACCTGGACATGACAGAGGCAAACATGCCTGAAACTCAAACATGCACGCCTATGTATATGCATTTTGTATACATACAACAAATTTTCACAAATCCAAATCATTTGCACAGCTTTACTTCACAAACAACAGATCATAGATCAAGTTATCAGGAGTCTGGTCACCTTAGATTTCTGAAAAATAGAGAAGAAGCTTGGTTTAAAACTTGAAAACTGGAAGAAGTTTGATTGTTGACTTTTTGATCTAGGCTTGATTTTGTAATGATACTTGCTTTGCTTAAGTTGTTGAAGGTTGATATCTTGCTTTGATGTTGAACTGTTTGTTGAAGAGTTGAAGTTGTTTTAGTTGAAATTGCTTTTTTGGTTTGAGATTTGAGAAAGTTGTTACGGATTTTTATTTACTGGAATTTGGTCTTGGTTTCAATGTTGAGGAAGTTGTTAGTTTGATTGCTTTGTTGCTGATGGTTTTTTCTTTCTGGTTTAAAAATTTGTACAGGGCTTTGGAAATGAATAAAAGAGATAAGAGGGAGGAGATGAAGTAGCTTATATAGCTCTATTTTCTTTTTTATGAATTTCTCAAAAAATAAAAATAATGTGATGACACTTGTTAATTTTCTTTCTACATGGATTACACTTGTTAATCCATTTACTTAAATTTTTAATACTTATTTTATTTGATTTGAAATTTTCAAATTAATTTCAAATTAAATTCCAAAAATTCAAATAAATTACTAATTTAAATTGATAAAATTTGGGATGTTATTATCGGTCTATAATAAAACTATAAAGTGGATGTAGGCTTTATTAACAGCCAAACCACTATAAAAATTCTCTTTCTACTTTCTTTTACTGTTCTTTCTCTATATCTATGATCTGTGGTATTGATCTGTTAGGATAGGGGTGGAGCTTTCAAACTCAAATTAGGGTGTTTGTCCATTTTTTGGGTCAACGGTTGGAAAACATATTAAAAATGATTTACAAGAAATTTTGTAAAATTTTCCTAAGTGTTTTAATGGATATATAAAATTATTGGAGGTATGGGACTTAAACGGTTTATATATTTATAAAAAGGAGAAGGGATATTTTGTAAATAATTCAAACTGTTATTTCTGACAATCGATAGTACTTTTAGAAAAGAAAATTTTGCAACCAATCATAATTTGACAAACAAGGCAGGTTTGGTAAAAGAAATAGTTTAAAAAGGTCAAATCTACATGCTTTTTCTTGTTTCAATGCTTTCGACACCAGGCTTTGGACTTCTTACCCCGCCTACATCTCAGTCGAAACCAATGTGCCTAGTATCAGTACATTGGTACGTAGCGCATTGGACAAAAGATGGAAGGTATTGGGTCGAAACTAGGGGTTCCAAAGGAGTCAAAGCACTTCTTTGCTTTTAAATAAAAATGCACCTGCTTTGCTTTTGACTGAATAGCTTTTGACTCGGTTCGCTTTCGGCTGGGTTAAATGGTTTTAAAAGAAAGGTTTTGAAATGGTTGCACCTTTATTTTAAGTATATGCTTTTGATCAGGTCGAAGCCCTATGCTGCCACTTTTCTACCTTTCAAAATTAATGATTTCGGAAGGTTTACTTTGTTTTAAAACCCAAGCCGCATCTCTAATGCTTTCAAAGGGATGGTTTCGACACCATCACTTCTGTAACAGCCCGATATTGCATCCACACATGTCGGACTTGAATTGTACCGCGTTGTAAATAAATTTGGAGCAAATGAAATACAATCACAGAATCACAGACACAAAACAAACAGAATAACTCGCAGCGGAATATAAAATACATAGTAGTTCATGAAGCTACTACAACATAGTCTCAAACCAAATACGTAATACAGTCTGAAAACAACATAATAGAAATTCTAAATACATAGAAGTTCACTAATACATGAGATAAACGAATAGCTGAAACAGAAGTAGATATAAATGTAGATAAGCAGAAACTCCAGCAAAGACCAGCTCCAGAAAGAGAATCCAAAGTTGTGAATACTCAGGCTGACCCGAGCATAAAGTAAAACACAAAACACTCGAGTCAAGACATATATACTTATATAATGTAAACCAACTCAAGTGAACTGTAGTAGAAATGCACAATAACTTAAAGGATGTTTGGGATCGCCCATCCTTTAAGGATCGGTTAAACTATAATTTAAATACATCCCGTGGTTAAAGTTTCACAATAGTAGTTTATACCTCGAAATCAAATATCATTTCAAAATTCAATATCATTCAAAGTCCATTTCAATTTATCAAAATATTGTATCTTCCAAACCACATTCATTTACTTAAAATACCATTTCAACACACATTTCAAAATAGTTTATATTTCAAAACAAATTACTTCATTTTTAAATCATAAAAAAAATGAAGTTATTATATTTAATAATTAAATTATTAAATTTTCAAAATTTTAAACTTTTCAAAGTTCATTCATTCACTTAATTTTAACAAAACAGTGAAAAATCACTTTTCGCAGCATTTAAAAAACGCTGCGGAAAGTTACATTCAAAACAGTTTAATTTAACAAAAGACATCATTTAAAATACTGTAATATGGTTACATTAGTTTCAAATAAAACTTAGTTATACTCAACAATTATAGCACTTTAAAAAATGCTATAATAGCCTTTAACCTTATTTAGCTTTTTAGTTCATTATCATCAACTACAACATTTACAAATGCTGTATTATCATTTACATTAGAATTAATAGCATTTCAAAAATGCAGTTAATTAACTTAAAATGTTAAATATAATTTCACAAAAAATTATATTTTTATTTAAAACATTTTTAACTTATAAAATCATACAATTTCATATTTATAAGCATCATTTAATTTTCCTTAAATTCATGATTTTATAAAGTTCAATTTCCATTCAAAAATCAAGATTTAATAATATTTCACTTATTAAATTCCAATATTCAATTTGAATTCATTAAATTAAATTACAATTTAACACTTAAGTTTAAATTCTCAAATATAACTTAATTTCATTTTTATTTACTTAACTTATAATTCACCTTTAAGCCAAATTCATAAATTTCCAATTTTAGTTATATTTCAAAATTTCAACTTAAATATTCATTCATTTCATATTTAAACTTTATTCAAAAATCATTAATATATTATAAAATCATTTAAATTCACTTTAATCCAAATTATCATGAATTTATCATATTTCATATTTAATTTAAATTCCAATTATCACCAAATTAAAATTTCCCAAAATAAGTTACATTCAAATTTTCTAACTTTTTCATTAATTTATTTCACTTATAAATATTCAGAAAATCAATAATATTTTATAAAAATCATTTTTAATTAAGTTTAAATCAAAATACTATAATATTTACATTTCTAAAATATTTTAAAATTTTAGAAAAACATATTTTTACTACAGGTCTGTATATAATTTTCTACGCTAGGTAAAGTGATACGGGTAATATATCATTTCAACATGTAATTTACAAAGAAAACCCGGGTTTTGTCATTTCAAAACCATAGTCCCAAGTAAATGAAATAATTTGAAAATCGCCCAGGCCTATCATTTCAGCCCATAATGATTTTGCCTTATTCTAAAGTCCGTCCGGGTATGTATCATTTCAACCCATAGTGATTAATCTAAAGGGGACTTGCAGTGTGATAAACTGAAAAAAAAATAACAGAACAGCATAATATAACAGTAACATATGATATAACAGGTGTTTAAGCATGGGTGAACATCATATAATCATAGCATAGCATATATAGTATGGTTATGCGTTTTACAGATTCACAGGTGGTCAATTTACTAGTTATATAGGTATACAATGTCTGGTGAGAATAACTCACTGGTTTGGGCTGGAGACACAACAACGAATGCACAAAAGAGATCCACACAATCACGATAGCACGACAAGATACGAGTAAGAGAGCCAAGGTATCAATTCCCTTGAAAACAAATCAAACAAAATAATATAACGAATATAAGCTTTCAATTCAAATACGACTAAATTAAGCTAGAAATAACTGCGCAAATCAAAGAAGAATTGCTTTGCATTTTCTTCCAACATATATTAGGCTCGGCCATAGGTGTAGTACAAGGCTAAAGCAAGGTTTTTGGTTCAGGTTTGGGTTGGTTATGGTCGGCCTACATTTGGTTGTTGATGGTGCAAAGGTGGGTGGTGGTGAAAACAACACAACAAGGCATCAAATGATTTTCAAACCAAAGTTAGGCTCGGCCAAGGCCACTATGGGCACATCCTTCACTGTGGGGTCCAGGGTGATCATGTGGCAGAGAGTCCAGGTGGTGATTGAGGTGGAGATGGTGGCGGCTATCTGGTGGTGAATGTGGTGGATGTGGATGATGGTTCGGCTATGATAAAATGATGGAGTTTTTGTTGGATTTTGGTGATGGATCAATCCACTTTGAGGCACGGCTTGGGGTTTGGCCAGAGAGGAGGTGGTGATGGTGGTGTTCTCAGGTGGCGGTGGAGCCGGTAGGGCATGGAGAGGAGCATGGCCGAACCTATGATGAAGAATAACAAGTGCAAAACTCAATTCAAAGAAGAATAAAAGTAAAAACAAAAGAAAAGACAACGAGTTTACCCAAAAATTTCTCAATAGCAATGGCCGAATTTTTTTCTTTAGGAACGAGAAAATGAATGTACGTGAATATGAAGTGGAGTATGCAGCTGAAAGATGTGAGGAGTAAAGGCTAATTGAATGAAAAGTTAGGTTAAATGTGAAAAGGTGGAAGATAAAAGGCCATTGGAAACCAAAAGTCATAACCTTTTCAAATTTCTTTTATTTTATTCATATAAGTTTAAATTACTAAGAATAATAATAAATTCAGTCAAAATTTTGAAAATATAACAAAATGTAAAATATAAATAAATAATTATTAATTATATAAGTTAAAAATAAGAAAATAGCACAAAAATGCAAACTAGTCTAGAAAATTTGAAAATAAACAGAATAAATTTTGGAAAAATTATATGGACTTGGAAAATATTTAAAAATAAAGATAATAACATAAAAAAATGCATTCATAAAACAAATAAATTTAATTTAATTAAATATAATTTAAATGAAGAAAATAACAGAAAAATAGAAACCAGCCTTTAAAAATAAGAATAAATACACTAAGCTTTGGAAAAATTATAACATCACTTTAAAAATGTTTTAAAAATAAAATATATAACTAACATGTCATATAACACATATTATAACATGATTTGACAAATAAAAATATTATTTATATAAATTAAAATAGATAATTTTATTAAATAAATCAATTTACACCCAATATTGTTAAAAGCACAACTTTCACAATATAAATCGGATTTCAACAAAATGAAAAGGAGTATTCTTGAAATTAAGTTTATTTTCATAATAAAAGATAAAATTCAAGAATTTAAATATTTAAATTTTAAGTTTAAAAGTCAAAGTTTGACTAGATTGACCAAAAATCCACTTTTCTGGAAATATCCTATTTATTCAGATTTGAAATAATAATTCATACACAATAAAAATTTATTTTTAAAATCACAAAATTTATCCATTTTAATAAATAAAATAATCAAAATAAATAATTAAAATAAATCACAAAATTCAGGGTTGTTACACTCTCCCCCCTCAAATCTTTTCGTCCACGAAAAGAACGAACAAGGAAATAAAAAAAAGTAAGATAGAAAAAGCAAATAGTACCTGAAAAATAATTCCGGATTCGAAGCACGAATGCTCTCCTCCGTCTCCCAGGTACATTCTCAATCATCAATATTTACACAGTACTTTGACCAGACTAACAGATTCCCTCCTTAGCTTCTTCGTACCTCTGCTAACAATACGAAGTGGCTAGAGGAGATGTGAGACGTGGAATACATCATGCACTCCAGAAAGTTTCTCGGAAAAATCTAAACGATAAGCCAAAGAACCTATAGGATCTAGATTAACCCTAGAGGGGGGGTGAATAGGGTTATAGCAAATTTTCTCGAATTAAACACAGAGATATAATTGCAGAAATAAATATGCTGAAAAGTAAATCACACACAAAATTTACCCAGCTTCGGCAACCCCTGCCTACTGCTGCATTCACAGATTTCTATTAGAATTAAACAGTATCACGCTTACAAACACTCTACTAGACTCGCAGACATTTGCTCCACGCTCACAAACACTCTACTAGACTCGCACACCCTGCTCGCAAACATTTGCTCCACGCTCACAAACACTCTACTAGACTCGCACACCCTGCTCCGCCTATAGAGTTTCGCTTACTCGCAAACTTTGCCTCCCGCCTATAGAGCTTCGCTTACTCGCAAACTCTGCTCCCGCCTATAATAGAATTTTGCAAACTCGCACACCCTGCTCACTGAACTAATTCTAACTAGACAATCTGACACTACCTAAACCCTAGGTGGTGATTTACAAAGTTTTTATTCGAAAAATAAAAACGATAATTAAAAGACAATAGAAAATAAACCTTAACCCTAGTTAACAAAATAATAAAGCCTAATTTAAAAAATAAACCCTCTTTTATAATGTCGGCCCCTTTATCTTTAGCCCATTTGACTTTGCTCCGTTCCTTTTTGCTGTTGCTTGTGAAATTATGGCCGATCCTCTTTCGTTCCTTTTTGCGAATTAGGGTTTCTGCAAATTTCCTTTACTCCTTGCGATTTAAACTAGGGTTGTGCAAAATTAAAGGCGCCGACTTCGTTGATCGTTCAGATGGTTGTTGTCGTGATTGCTTTGACGATCATATATTTCTTCGATTTGCTTACGGCTTCTTCAATTTTGGATCGAGTTCGTTCTGTTCTTCGGTATGTACTTTTCTCATTTTGCTTTGTTGTTCGATGCTTGAACTCGATGAAATAAATGCCAATGATGATTAGGGTTTTAATAGGATTTGATTTCCTATTTTTGCGTTCGACTGATTGCTTCAAAAATTCTTGCTTTGCCGTTCGATTACACTTTGATGCTGAGGATTGATCTGACTTTGTCAATTTCGTATTTCTAGTAGCTTGATTCACACGGCTTTGAATTGATTTCGTGATTTGTGATATTTGACTTTGTCACACGCATATTTTCGACTTGTTTAATCATCTTGATTTACACAGCTTCATTCATCTTTGCATTCCTCCACTGTAGCATTGATTTTGTGATTTTTCACTTTGTTGCTCGGTTACTGATGCATTAGTTGTTTGTTGAAGATATTGCACTGCATCACCACTGTTCTTTGCATTTGTACATATGAATGCTCACTGTTGTTTGTACCTGTACATATGTGTATACTGAGTTTGCATTTGATTTTGTAGTTTGGTGTCATGTTTGCTTTGAGTCTGCAACTTGGAGTCTGCAACTAGTAACTGGACTTGATTTGTGCCTTGTCCATTCTCATGTGTTCATCCCTGTTGTTGTTCATCTGAGTTTGAGCATTTGCGTATTTGAAGCCTTGTATCATGATGCAGTCTTCATTATGTTCTGGTGACATGTGCATTGCTTCATGTTGCCTATGTATCACTGCAGTTGCACATTGCTTGTACTTGTGTTCTTTATTCATATGTTCTTCAAATCAGTGGTGCACTGTGCCATTTGATCTTGTTTTGTTGTGATGCACTTGATTGCTTCTGATTCATTTTTGAGGCAGTTTGCATGTATGGGCATTATTTCTTGTGTGCTGGTTGAAGTTCTGATGCCTTTGGTTTGAACCATGCTTTGATTCATTGTCAACCTGTATCATTTACTGATTTAGTTGATTTCATGGTTCACCTTGCTTTGTTCACTGTGTACTTGATGGTTGCTGTGCACTTTTGTGCTTTGAGACAGTTTCATTGTTTTAGTATTCCATGTTGCATGCAGTAGTCTTGGCCTGTACTGTGACTCGAGTTTTCACTGTGCTCTGACTTGATGTTGCATACATGCTTGAGTTTCACCTCTGACCTGTTGGTTCATTGTGATGTTCATTTGCATTGTTGCCTTGTTGACTGTGTTGTTGCATTGTATTCTGGTCAGTGTAGTTGTTTATTTGAGTCAGTGCTTCACCATACTTGTTGTCATGATTTTCCTGGTTTCACTTGTGTACATTTTCGAGTTGCACACTGCTGCTTGTACTTGTAGTCTTGGCCAGTTGACTGTTGCTTTGAGTTGTTCATTGCTTGGTCTCTGTTGCCTTGAATTTCTGGTTGGAGCTGTGCACACGAGTTGGCGAGGCAATGCACACGTGTATGAATGTACACGTGTGTATTGCAGCCACTTATGATTACCTGTCCCTGTAATATCTATGTGCACGACTTTGTGATGAATTCAAGTGTGAATGATGACGAACAACCCAAATAACTGAGGCAAACGATATTTTCAAAAATTGTATTTCATTTTATATTGCAAAAATATTTCTTTTTCAATTTTACTGCGTTAGTGAATATTTTTGCAGATTTCTCAGATGCTGGATTCAAACTGGCATGCAGTTGAAGACAAAATACGAGTGTGAGTGATATGTAGTGAGGTTATCAATGTAAATGTGATGTGATTGTAATCAAAAATGTATATGTATAGTGAAAGCATAAAATTGTACTATTTAAAATTGTAATAAATATTTGTTTGAATAAAAATTTCTGTTTGAATTCAAAATCTGTTTAACTTGTTCTGTTTGAATTCAAATTCAAATTCTGTGTAATTTAATTTTATTCAACAAATATTTATTTAAACTATGAAAAACAAAATAGTACATTACCAAATACATTTATATGAATGTATATATGTTTATTATCATCAAACAAAAATCATATAGCGCAAAGCACATATTCAACAGTCTCCCCCTTTTGATGATAACAAACATATATTTAGGATTTTGAATATATTAAATGTATTTGATAATTTCATTTGCTCCCCCTATTTGAATGCTCCCTTTTTATGTGATACTCCCCCTACATATATGGCTCCCCCTACATATATGCATACAAATAAAAATATGTAAATGAGTCTATATGCAAATTGAAAGTTATTTGACCTTTGCTTGATTCTATTTGACAAAATCTTAACTTTTCTCTCCCCCTTTTGTTATCAGCAAAAGAATAATAGTGTTATAAAATAGGGATGAAGTGATAGACATGAATCAAACATTTAACTCAATTAAATATAAATATCAAATCTCAATAAAACTCAAACAAAAATCATAATTACCCTTGTCAAGCGCATATTCCACTTTCAGAAGTGATGGAGATAGAATCATCAAAAATTCATATAGATATGTCTATTTGTGGTATATTTATTTCAGGAAATTTGAATATCTACTAACCATGCATAACCGTTAGGACTTTTAAATGAGATTAGTAGTATTCACAATTTTTAAAAAAAAAAATGAAATCAAGTATCTTCTAACCACGCATGACCGTGAGGACTTTTAAATGGGATTAGAATCAACTTGTCTATTAAATCAATTATTTTTAATATGCGTTCCATACATGCATAACCGTGAGGACTTTTAAATGAGCATGGAAGCACATAATCAAAAAATCCAAGTAATTCACCCATGCATAACCGTGAGGTCTTTTAAATGAGAGTGAATACTTTGGATATTTATTTTTATTGCTAAATATAATAAGTTGAAGCACGAATAATTTTCCTTCACAGATTTAAAGATATTGAAGAACGAATGATTTCCTTTGTAAACTACCACAAATTTACATACTATGTGTAATTTTGATGAATGATGGTCGATAGAAAGATGATAGAAATAGAAATGATCATGGAATTTTTACCCAACAAAAAGTTTTTATAACTCTTGTTATGAAATTCTAAAGAAATTTCCTAATTGTATTTTCTCGAGTTTTAATATATGATAAATATCAACACTCATCACTTTTTCAATCACTATACATCTTTTCGATAATCATTAGGGAGTTAGATTAGTCAAAAAATTTGTCATTTAGAATCAAATTCAAAAATCAAATTTTTAAAAAAAATGATCAGTCAATCTCTATAATTCCCAAATCTAATCGTAATTTGGAAAATCTGTCTTCGGGGAGAGGTTTTGTGAAAATATCAGCAAGTTGAGTTTCAGTTGAAATATATTCAATGCAAATGTCTTCTTTAGCAATGTGATCTCTAAGAAAGTGGTGTCTCACATCAATGTGTTTTGTGCGAGAATGATGAACAGGATTATTTGACAAATCTATAGCACTCCTACTATCACATTTTAATGGGACTTGTTTATAGACTAAGCCAAAATCAGAAAGAGTTTGCATTATCCATAGAATTTGAGCACAACAACTTCCCAAAGCAATATATTCTGCTTCAGTGGTGGATAATGCAACACAATTCTGTTTCCGACTTGACCATGAGACTAATGAATGTCCTAGCATGAAACATGTCCCACTAATGCTTTTTCTATCAACTAATGAACCAGCATAATCAGCATCGGAATAACCTACTAAATCAAAATTTTCACAAGAAGGGTACCATAGTCCAAATTTTTGTGTGTGTGAAAGATATCTCAAAATTCGTTTAGTAGCTTTTAAATGAGATTCTTTGGGATTAGCTTGAAAACGTGCACACAAGCACACAGCAAACATAATATCAGGTCTAGAAGAAGTAAGATAGAGAAGTGAACCGATTATCCCTCGATATTTCTTTTGATCAATTGCAATTCCTTTCTCATCTTTGTCCAACTTTGTTGATGGACTCATAGGAGTTCTCAATGGTTTGGAATTTTCGATTCCAAATTTCTTCAATAGCTCCAACACATATTTGGATTGTGAAATGAAAATACCATCACTGCTTTGCTTAATTTGAAATCCAAGAAAGTATTTCAATTCGCCAACCAAACTCATCTCAAATTTAGCCTGCATGACTTGTTCAAAATTCTCACACAAGAGCTCATTAGTAGCACCATAAATAATATCATCTACATAAATCTGAACAATCAAAAAATCACTTTCTTTATGTAATAGAAACAGTGTCGTGTCAGCACTACCCTTTTTAAAACCATTTTCCAAAAGATATGTACAGAGGCAGTCATACCAAGCTCTTGGAGCTTGCTTAAGACCATATAATGCTTTTTCTAGCTTATACACATGATTTGGAAATTCATGATTTTCAAAACCGGGTGGTTGTTCAACAAAAACTTCTTCTTTTAAATCGCCATTCAAAAAGGCACTTTTTACATCCATTTGTTTAAGTTTGAAACCCTTGTAACATGCAAAACTTAGCAAGATTCTAATGGCTTCTAATCTAGCAACTGGAGCAAATGTTTCATCAAAGTCTATGCCTTCTATTTGGTTATAACCTTTTGCAACCAACCTAGCCTTGTTTCTAATTACATTTCCTGATTCATCAAGTTTATTTTTAAACACCCATTTAGTCCCTACAATTGGATAGTCATTAGGCCTAGGAACTAATTTTCAAACTTTGTTTCTCTCAAATTGATTAAGTTCATCTTGCATTGCTAAAATCCAATTTTCATCATTAAGAGCCATTTCAACAGAATCAGGTTCAATCTCAGAAATAAAACCACTATGACAACAAAACGCACACAAATTTTTATTAAATGAAGAACGAGTACGTATACCTTCCGTAGGATCACCAATAATTAATTCAGGAGGATGATTAGGTTTGAACCTTAATTTATCAGCATCAACAGTCCTTCTTTCAGTTTTCTCACTAAATGTCCCTTCTTCAGTGCCTTCAGGATCTACCCCATCGTCAACCATCTTTTCAGTCGTTCTATATTGGTCAGATTCATCAAATTTCACATTGATTGATTCAACAATTGTTTTTGTTCGTTTGTTGTATATTCTGTAAGCCTTGCTCCTTGTTGAGTATCCCATGAAAATTCCCTCATCAGCCTTAGATTCAAATTTTCCAAGTTGATCACCTGTGTTAAGAATAAAACAAGGACATCCAAATACACGAAAATAAGAAATGTTAGGTTTTCTTTCATGCCACAATTCATAAGATGTTTTGCCAAGTATTGGTCTAACCATTACTCTATTCATTACATAGCATGACGTATTTACTGCCTCTGCCCAAAAGGTTAGAGGTAGATTATACTCACTCAACATGGACCTTGCCAATTCTTGCAATGTACGATTTTTTCTTTCAACCACCCCATTTTGTTGAGGTGTTCGTGGAGCAGAAAATTCATGTTTTAAACCATTTTCTTCACAAAAACTTTCGAATTCCAAATTTTCAAATTCGCCTCCATGATCACTTCTCAAATTTTTAATTGAAACTCCTTTTTCATTTTGAACAAGTTTTGCAAATTTTGAAAAATATTCAAAAGATTCAGACTTTTTGGCTAAGAAATAAACCCATGTAAATCTAGAGTAATCATCAACTAATACATAACAATAACGTTTTCCATTTAAGCTTGCAATTTCATTTGGTCCAAATAAATCCATGTGAATTAATTCAAGAACCCTTGATGTGCTAACAATGTTTTTAGGACGAAATGATGATCGACTAAGCTTGCCCAAGGAACATGCTTTACACACTTTGTTATTTTTAAATTTCTGATGTGGTAACCCCCTGACTAATTCTTTTGTTTCAAGTTTTTCTAAGAGGCTCATGCTAGCATGACCAAGTCTTCTATGCCATAAAAATGCTTCTTCATTTGTGACTACCAAACATCTAGACAGATTTAGATTATCAAATGAAAGTGAGTAAACATTTCCTTTTCTTTTGCCTATAAAAACAATGTTATTAGAATCTTTATCAATGATTTTGCAAGTATCACTATCGAAGACAACATTCATACCTTTGTCACATAGTTGGCTAATAGAAATGAGATTGTGATGCAAATTCTCCACATATAAAACATTAGTTAAAGAAAAATTACCGTTACCTACTTCACCTTTACCAATGATCTTACACTTACTGTTGTCTCCCATGATCACATTTCCGCCTTTAAAATTCTCTAGACTAAGGAACTTCGATTTGTCACCTGTCATATGTCTAGAACAACCTGAATCTAGAAACCATTCTTGTTGCTCCTTAGCCCGCCAACAAATCTCACTAGTTTCCTCTGAGCTGGCTTCTGAATCTGATTTTGCCATCAAACATATATTAGCTTCCTCTCCTTCTTCACCATCCCAAGTTGCTGCAAAGACTTTGTATACAAAAGTTAAAAAACGTTTAAACATATCTCTAGAGTTAAAGTAAAAAATATACCGGGCTCTGATACCACTTGTAGGATCTAGATTAACCCTAGAGAGGGGGCGAATAGGGTTATTGCAAATTTACTCGAATTAAACACAGAGATATAATTGCAGAAATAAATATGCTGAAAAGTAAATCACACACAAAATTTACCCAGCTTCGGCAACCCCTGCCTACTGCTGCATTCACAGATTTCTATTAGAATTAAACAGTATCACGCTTACAAACACTCTACTAGACTCGCAAACATTTGCTCCACGCTCACAAACACTCTACTAGACTCGCACACCCTGCTCGCAAAAATTTGCTCCACGCTCACAAACACTCTACTAGACTCGCACACCCTGCTCCGCCTATAGAGTTTCGCTTACTCGCAAACTTTGCCTCCCGCCTATAGAGCTTCGCTTACTCGCAAACTCTGCTCCCGCCTACAATAGAATTTTGCAAACTCGCACACCCTGCTCACTGAACTAATTCTAACTAGACAATCTGACACTGCCTAAACCCTAGGTGGTGATTTACAAAGTTTTTATTCGAAAAATAAAAACGATAATTAAAAGACAATAGAAAATAAACCTTAACCCTAGTTAACAAAATAATAAAGCCTAATTTAAAAAATAAACCCTCTTTTATAATGCCGGCCCCTTTATCTTTAGCCCATTTGACTTTGCTCCGTTCCTTTTTGCTGTTGCTTGTGAAATTATGGCCGATCCTCTTTCGTTCCTTTTTGCGAATTAGGGTTTCTGCAAATTTCCTTTACTCCTTGCGATTTAAACTAGGGTTGTGCAAAATTAAAGGCGCCGACTTCGTTGATCGTTCAGATGGTTGTTGTCGTGATTGCTTTGACGATCATATATTTCTTCGATTTGCTTACGGCTTCTTCAATTTTGGATCGAGTTCGTTCTGTTCTTCGGTATGTACTTTTCTCTTTTTGCTTTGCTGTTCGATGCTTGAACTCGATGAAATAAATGCCAATGATGATTAGGGTTTTAATAGGATTTGATTTCCTATTTTTGCGTTCGACTGATTGCTTCAAAAATTCTTGCTTTGCCGTTCGATTACACTTTGATGCTGAGGATTGATCTGACTTTGTCAATTTCGTATTTCTAGTAGCTTGATTCACACGGCTTTGAATTGATTTCGTGATTTGTGATATTTGACTTTGTCACACGCATATTTTCGACTTTTTTAATCATCTTGATTTACACAGCTTCATTCATCTTTGCATTCCTCCACTGTAGCATTGATTTTGTGATTTTTCACTTTGTTGCTCGGTTACTGATGCATTAGTTGTTTGTTGAAGATATTGCACTGCATCACCACTGTTCTTTGCATTTGTACATATGAATGCTCACTGTTGTTTGTACCTGTACATATGTGTATACTGAGTTTGCATTTGATTTTGTAGTTTGGTGTCATGTTTGCTTTGAGTCTGCAACTTGGAGTCTGCAACTAGTAACTGGACTTGATTTGTGCCTTGTCCATTCTCATGTGTTCATCCCTGTTGTTGTTCATCTGAGTTTGAGCATTTGCGTATTTGAAGCCTTGTATCATGATGCAGTCTTCATTATGTTCTGGTGACATGTGCATTGCTTCATGTTGCCTATGTATCACTGCAGTTGCACATTGCTTGTACTTGTGTTCTTTATTCATATGTTCTTCAAATCAGTGGTGCACTGTGCCATTTGATCTTGTTTTGTTGTGATGCACTTGATTGCTTCTGATTCATTTTTGAGGCAGTTTGCATGTATGGGCATTATTTCTTGTGTGCTGGTTGAAGTTCTGATGCCTTTGGTTTGAACCATGCTTTGATTCATTGTCAACCTGTATCATTTACTGATTTAGTTGATTTCATGGTTCACCTTGCTTTGTTCACTGTGTACTTGATGGTTGCTGTGCACTTTTGTGCTTTGAGACGGTTTCATTGTTTTAGTATTCCATGTTGCATGCAGTAGTCTTGGCCTGTACTGTGACTCGAGTTTTCACTGTGTTCTGACTTGATGCTGCATACATGCTTGAGTTTCACCTCTGACCTGTTGGTTCATTGTGATGTTCATTTGCATTGTTGCCTTGTTGACTGTGTTGTTGCATTGTATTCTGGTCAGTGTAGTTGTTTATTTGAGTCAGTGCTTCACCATACTTGTTGTCATGATTTTCCTGGTTTCACTTGTGTACATTTTCGAGTTGCACACTGCTGCTTGTACTTGTAGTCTTGGCCAGTTGACTGTTGCTTTGAGTTGTTCATTGCTTGGTCTCTGTTGCCTTGAATTTCTGGTTGGAGCTGTGCACACGAGTTGGCGAGGCAATGCACACGTGTATGAATGTACACGTGTGTATTGCAGCCACTTATGATTACCTGTCCCTGTAATATCTATATGCACGACTTTGTGATGAATTCAAGTGTGAATGATGACGAACAACCCAAATAACTGAGGCAAACGATATTTTCAAAAATTGTATTTCATTTTATATTGCAAAAATATTTCTTTTTCAATTTTACTGCGTTAGTGAATATTTTTGCAGATTTCTCAGATGCTGGATTCAAACTGGCATGCAGTTGAAGACAAAATACGAGTGTGAGTGATATGTAGTGAGGTTATCAATGTAAATGTGATGTGATTGTAATCAAAAATGTGTATGTATAGTGAGAGCATGAAATTGTACTATTTAAAATTGTAATAAATATTTGTTTGAATAAAAATTTCTGTTTGAATTCAAAATCTGTTTAACTTGTTCTGTTTGAATTCAAATTCAAATTCTGTGTAATTTAATTTTATTCAACAAATATTTATTTAAACTATGAAAAACAAAATAGTACATTACCAAATACATTTATATGAATGTATATATGTTTATTATCATCAAACAAAAATCATATAGCGCAAAGCACATATTCAACAGAACCAACTCTTCCCATAATACGGGAAGTACCCTCAAAGAAGAAGAAGGTAGAAATAGCTAGAATGGAGAATAGGTTGAAAGAAAAGGATGAACCATATTTAAAACTATATAAGTTTCAATTTAAAAATTTATATTTAACATTCTAAATAATTTATAATCTGATAAATAGTCATTTGATTCAAATTTGTTAGTTCAAAGTAAAAAATATAAAACATTTTTAAATTATTTAGACAAGTAAAATAATGATCAAAATATCCTTTATATAATATACTTTATCAAAATACTTTTATAACTCGATGCCTTAACAAGTTTACTTCCGTTCCTGCGGACTCTGGCTATGCGTTGATCAGGCGCGAAGCTAGAATTCTCCAGGTACTTGGTAGACTTGTTTCAACACCCAGTGAAAATACTGGAAAACCATTTTTAAAACAATAGATATGGAAAGTACAATCCACACAAATCAACCAAACCAAAACATTTGTCTAACCATGGATCGTAGATACACAATGGTTACGCCTGGATCCCCTAGGAAACAATCCGTATCCGTAAGCTTTCTCAGCCCTGCGAGTTACGCCATGATGACTAGTATAGTGCAGGATACACAATGGTTATGCCTGGATCCCCCAGGAAACAATCTGTACCCCTAGGCCGTCTCAGCCAAGCAGTTTCGCTACTAATGCGACCTACATAGATTGCAGGATACACAATGGTTACGCCTGGATCCCCCAGGAAACAATCTATACCCCTAGGCCATCTCAGCCAGGTAGTTGCGCTATGTAGTCACGCTTGTAAGACCACGGAGATCGCCGTGGAATTCGATGGACACTCGAGTATCATATCCGGAAAACCCAAATCAAAGAGAGAGAATAATATCGATAGAATGAATCCACAGTGTGGCCACAAAGCGGATATCAAGCAGAAGGCACTTTCCATATCTTTACTTCGAAAATATGTATCATATAATACCTTTCAAAATCACTTTCAAATATCATACTTATATAAAGTCCATTATATATAAGATTTCATTTCAAATCGAATACTTTCCAAAATCAATAGTATATCAAATCACACTTATATAGACTTTGATTATATAAGATCTCAATTTACAAATTTAGTACCTTTACAGATCAATAGTTTTCAAATCACTTCATACTTATACAAATCACTTTTATATAAGTTCGATAACTCCCAAATCAAAGTATTTAAATAAACAAGGTTCTCAATTTCAAACCATTTCAATATGAATTCAGTTTCAAAATCATATATGATTTTGCCAAATCATTTCTTCCTACTTACATATATTCAGTTTCAAAATTTCTTAAAACAATAGATTTAGAAAATAATCCAAATTTCCAAATCAACAAAATTTATGTCAAACAAATTCATTTCCATTTCAAACATATATTCATTTTCAAAAATCATAATACTTTCAAAGTTATAAATCTTTCGAAACCAAAATACTTCAAATCATTACACTTTGAAAATCATAACTTTTCGAAATCATACATTTGAAATCATAAAACATTCCTTTAATTCTTTACATTTCACAAATTTATTCAATTTAAACCCAAATCTAAAATTTCTAACTTTATTCAATTCAAACCATCAGTTTCAATTCAATTTAGTTTTCCAACAAAACCATTTCAAATATTATCAAATTTCAAATAAAGATTTGATCCACAAAATTAACTATTCAGTCTTTAATATATTTCAAAGCTTAAATATACCATATTCCAAAACTAAATTTTATAATTTCATATATCTCAAATTTTACTTCATTATTACTTAGTTTTGAAATATTCATTTCATAAATCCATTTTTTTTTTTAAAATAAACTCAAATTTTAAGTAAACCAAATATCCTTTCTTACAAATATAAACTTCAAATATTCATTTAACAAAATCAATTATCATTTCAAATTCACATTCTTTATCAAAATAAAGATTAAATCATTTCCAAACCATTTCAATCATCAAAATATCTAAAATGGTTACAAAGTTTAAAACCATCTTTTTTTTAAAACCTTCAACTATTTATTTCCATATGAAAAATCCAATTTACCATTGAAAAGATTATTATTCTATATATATACTTTATTCAAAACATTTCAAATCTATATTTCATACCAGTATAATTCAAAATAGTCTTATTTATTTCACTCAACAAACAGTTTCAAACTTATAAAAATCATACTACTTTATACATCAATCATACAAAACTAAACTTATATTCTTTATCAAATACCCTATACCATTCAAATTTTCTTAGCTTTGAAAAGTTAACCTTGATTTGGAAGTGCTCGAACCTTCAAAATAGTCGAAGAAATCATATTTTCAATCTAAGAGTTGGAAATCACCAACAAGTCGGTAGACCAATTCCAAAAGATAGGGTTATACCAAAACAAATCTAAATCTTAAGGACTGAACACCGGTTTACTTTAAATCATTTCAAATATATATATATACACACACACACATACACACGCACGCATATATCTTTCGAATATCAAACCGTACTTAAAAATCTGAAATCCAAATTTGGTTTCACAAAATCACTCGCATAGAAAAGCTACTAGAGTGGCCTCTCCCCCACTTAAAAACTCGAAAATCAATGTCGATGATGCATGCATTCATCACCGAGATTATTTTCCAGTGACATAAGTTGGTTCTGGACTTTATTTTCTTGAAACTTATTTGAAATTACTTCGAAATCATTGGAATTCATTCGACTACATTTGAAACATTTTATTCGGAGAGATATCTTTAAATCATATTAATATTATATATTTTCCAAATTTTAAAACCGATTTCAAAACACCAGAGTTCGATTCCTTGAAATTCAAAATTCAAAACCCTTCAGTTATAAATCATTTTATATAAGTCAAATTCTTATAAATTTTCAAAATTTCAAATCCTTTCAAAACTTCAAATTTCCATTTTTTTTAAAAGATATAAAATCTTTATCTAAAACATTTTACTTTTATATACAAAATAAGGTCATCCTTATCAAAATAATAATTTCGATGTATGCACAAATTCCAAAATACAACCAAACACAAATTTCTAAAGGATGATTCAAGGATGGAGTTCAAAACAAACATAAATTCGAATTTAGAGGAACTCTAATCAAATAGAATCCCGATTCGAAGATAAGCTCGAACTAAGATAAGATAATTCAATAATAGAAGGTGGATAAGCCTACATAAATCGCGGGTGACCTTAACTGGTCAACCGTGACTTTAGGAATATAACCAATACAGAAATCAAAATCAAATCGACATTCGATTGCCAGAGATAGAATCTGGTAGAGCAGGGGATGGATAGCATCGTAAACCGAGAATATAGAAATCTCCAGTGAATCAATGCCAAATTGTAAAGGAGTTTCACCCCTTTACAAATCATTCAAAGATTTGCGGAATCACCAATCTTTAGAGAGGTTATTACAAAGTGGAGTTACGGAATGCTCAAAAATCAAAAGGATAAAAATAGGGAAGATAAGACTGGATTTCAAAACAACTGGGAGCGTTCCAAAGTTCAAGGAATCCAAGTCGATAAGAATCCTAACCAAGAGATTTCCAACAAGGTGGATACCGAAGGAATGAAGTTTAGAAAATCTTGATTTCAAAATAAGAAAAATTTTATACCAAAATAATCTTTGAAAATCTTTAAAAATCATTTGGAAATCATTTTATACTTTGAAAATACGTTCTCTCACAAAGAAAGGATTCTAAGATTGATTTCACTCATTCTAGGGTATTTCTACCCTATCTCTAATGAGTTTTTGCTCCGTAGGCTAAGGTTTGCCTTAAACCAAAGCTCTGGTACCAACTATAATAGCCCGATATTTTCAGTCATTCGCATCCACACATGTCGGACTTGAATTGCTCAAAATACCGCGTTGTAGGTAAATTTGGAGCAAATAAATACAATCACAGAATCACAGACACGGAACAAACAGAATAACTCGCAGCGGAATATAAAATACATAGTAGTTCATAAAGCTACTACAATAGAGTCTCAAACCAAATACGTAACACAGACTGAAAACAACATAATAGAAATCCCAAATACATAGAAGTTCACTAATACATGAGACAAACGAATAGCTGAAACAGAAGTAGATATAAATGTAGATAAGGAGAAACTCCAGCAAAGACCAGCTCTAGAAAGAGAATCCAAAGCTGTGAATACTCAGGCTGACCCAAGCGTAAAGTAAAACACAAAAAACTCGAGTCAGGACATATATACTTATATAATGTAAACCAACTCAAGTGAACTGTAGTAGAAATGCACAATAACTTAAAGGATGTTTGGGATCGTCCATCCTTTAAGGATCAATTAAACTATAATTTAAATACATCCCGTGGTTAAAGTTTCACAATAGTAGTTTATACCTCGAAATCAAATATCATTTCAAAATTCAATATCATTCAAAAGTCCATTTCAAAATATCAAAATATTATATCTTCCAAACCACATTCGATTATTTAAAATACCATTTCAACACACATTTCAAAATAGTTTGTACTTCAAAACAAATTACTTCATTTTTAAATCATAAAAAAATGAAGTTATTATATTTAATAAATAAATTATTAAATTTTCAAAATTTTAAACTTTTCAAAGTTCATTCATTCACTTAATTTTATCAAAACAGTGAAAATTCACTTTTCGCAGCATTTAGAAAACGCTGCGGAAAGTTACATTCAAAACAGTTTAATTTAACAAAAGACAGCATTTAAAATTCTGTAATAGGGTTACATTAGTTTCAAATAAAACTTAGTTATATTCAACAATTATAGCACTTTACAAAATGCTATAATAGCCTTTAATCTTATTTAGCTTTCTAGTTCATTATCATCAACTACAGCATTCAAATGTTGTATTATCATTTACATTAGAATTAATAGCATTTCAAAAATGCAGTTAATTAACTTCAATGTTCAATGTAATTTCACAAAAAAAATATTTTTATTTAAAACATTTTTAACTTATGAAATCATACAATTTCACATTTATAAACATCATTTAATTTTCCTTAAATTCATGATTTTATAAAGTTCAATTTCTATTCAAAAATCAAGATTTAATAATATTTCACTTATTAAATTCCAATATTCAATTTGAATTCATTAAATTAAATTTCAACTTAACACTTAAGTTTAAATTATCAAATATAACTTAATTTCATTTTTATTTACTTAACTTATAATTCACCTTTAAGCCAAATTCATAAATTTCCAATTTTAGTTATATTTCAAAATTTCAACTTAAATATTCATTCATTTCATATTTAAACTTTATTCAAAAATCATTAATATATTATAAAATCATTTAAATTCACTTTAATCCAAATTATCATGAATTTATCATATCTCATATTTAATTTAAATTCCAATTATCACCAAATTAAAATTTCCCAAGATAACTTACATTCAAATATTCTAACTTTTTCATTAATTTATTTCACTTATAAATATTTAGAAAATCAATAATATTTTATAAAATCATTTTTAATTAAGTTTAAATCAAAATACTATAATATTTACATTTCTAAAATATTTTAAAATTTTAGAAAAACATATTTTAACTCTGGGTCTGTATATAATTTTCTACGCTAGGTAAAGTGATACGGGTAATATATCATTTCAACACGTAATTTCAAAGAAAACCCGAGTTTTATCATTTCAAACCCGTAGTCCAAAGTAAATGAAATAATTTGAAAATCGCTCAGGCCTATCATTTCAGCTCATAACGATTTTCCCTAATTCTAAAGTCCGTTCAGGTATGTATCATTTCAACCCATAGTGATTCTAATCTAAAGGGAACTTGCAGTGTGATAAACAGATAAAAATAATAGAACGGCATAATATAACAGTAACATCTGATATAATAGGTGTCTAAGCATAGATGAACATCATATAATCATAGCATAGCAGATATAGTATGGTTATGCATTTTATAGATTCACAAGTGATCAATTTACTAGTTATATAGGTATACAATGTCTGGTGAGAATAACTCACTGGTTTGGGCTGGAGATACAACAACGAATGCACAAAAGAGATCCACACAAGCACGATAGCACGACAAGATACGAATGAGAGAGCCAAGGTATCAATTCCCTTGAAAACAAATCGAACAAAATAATATAACGAATATAAGCTTTCAATTCAAATACGACTAAATTAAGCTAGAAATAACTGCACAAATCAAAGCAGAATTGCTTTGCACTTTCTTCCAACATATATTAGGCTCGGCCATAGGTGTAGTACAAGGCTAAAGCAAGGTTTTTGGGTCAGGTTTGGGTTAGGTATGGTCGGCCTACATTTGGTTGTTGATGGTGCAAAGGTGGGTGGTGGTGAAAACAACAGAAAACAACACAACAAGGCATCACATGGTTTTCAAACCAAAGTTAGGCTCGACCAAAGCCACTATGGGCACAACCTTCACTGTGGGGTCCAAGGTGATGAAGTGGCAGGGAGTCCAGGCAGCGCTGGAGGTGGAGATGGTGGCGGCTATCGGGTGGTGAAGGTGGTGGATGT
Source organism: Allium cepa (assembly GCA_030765085.1). NCBI lineage: Eukaryota > Viridiplantae > Streptophyta > Magnoliopsida > Asparagales > Amaryllidaceae > Allium > Allium cepa. The sequence continues at coordinate 312,136,449 of CM060931.1, forward strand.
GGATGATGGTTCGGCTATGACAAAATGATGGAGTTTTTGTTGGATTTTGGTGATGGATCAATCCACTTTGAGGCATGGATTGGGGTTTGGCCAGAGAGGAGGTGGTGATGGTGATGGAGGCGGTAGGGCATGGAGATGAGCATGGCCGAACCTATGATGAAGAAGAACAAGTGCAAAACTCAAATCAAAGAAGAATAAAAGTAAAAACAAAAGAAAAGAAAAAGAGTTTACCCAAAAAAATTCAATAGCAATGGATGAAATTTTTTCTTCAGGAATGAAAAAATGAATGTACGTGAATGTGAAGTGGAGTATGCGGCTGAAAGATGTGAGGAGTAAAGGATAATTGAACGAAAAGTTAGGTTAAATGTGAAAAAGGTGGAAGATAAAAGGCCATTGGAAACCAAAAGTCATAACCTTTTCAATTTTCTTTTATTTTCTTTATATAAGTTTAAATTACTGAGAATAATAATAAATTCTGTCAAAATTTCGAAAATATAACAAAATATAAATAAATAATTATTAATTATATAAGGTAAAAATTAAGAAAATAACACAAAAATGCAAACTAGTCTAGCAAAATTTGAAAATAAACAGAATAAATTTTGGAAAAATTATATGGACTTGGAAAATATTTAAAAATTAAGATAATAACATAAAAAAGTTCATTCATAAAATAAATAAATAAAATTTAATTAAATATACTTTAAATGAAGAAAATAGCATAAAAATAGAAACTAGCCTTTAAAAATAAGAAACTAAGCTTTGAAAAAATTATAACATCACTTTAAAAATGTTTTAAAATAAAATATATAACTAACATGTCATATAACACATATTAGAACATGATTTGACAAATAAAAATATTATTTATATAAATTAAAATAGATAATTTTATTAAATAAATCATTTACACCCAATATTGTAAAAAGCACAACTTTCACAATATAAATCGGATCTCAACGAAACGAAAAGGAGTATTCTTGAAATTAAGTTTATTTTCATAATAAAAGATAAAATTCAAGAATTCAAATATTTAAATTTTATTTTTAAAAGTCAAAGTTTGACCAGATTGATCAAAGATCCACTTTTCTGGAAATATCCTATTTATTCAGATTTGAAATAATAATTCACACACAATAAAAATTTATTTTTAAAATAACAAATTTTTTCCATTTTAATAAATAAAATAAAATTTTCAAATAAAATAATCAAAATAAACAATTAAAATAAATCACAAAATTCAGGGTTGTTACAACTTCTTTACTTAGGAAATTCTTTCGACAGAGATGTTTTCGACTTAAATGTTTTAATGACCCTTTTACTCTATAAAAGGTAGAACCCAAATGGTTTCGGAAGTGATAGTTTTAAGTTTTGAAAGGTGTTTCCACACGTTATAGATTGAACCTAAATGCATTCGAAAGGCTTGATGTTTTGATGCTTTCGGAAGGTTTTAATGGAAGGTTTCTTAGGGGTGGTTCCCCAATGGTCTCAGAAGGTCTAAAAGGAAAGTTTTTTCACTTGTTTTGAAAGGCAATATTTAAGTGTTAAAAGATAGAATGTCTAAGGTTTTAAAAGCTTTCGAAGGAGATGTTTTTTGATGCTTTCAAAAGGATAAATATGAATGATTTTGAAAGGTATGTTTTGGCCTTCGACCTTTGATTTTATTTGTATTGAAAATGATACTTTCAAAGGTTTCGAATGGGGTATTTTTGGAAGTTTAAACATTTTTATCAACAAGGTTTTGTGTAAAGAATATGTAACATGGCAAGGTGATTTGAGTAGAGCAAAGAGTATATAATTTCCTTCTTTAAAGAATGATTTAAAAGTTTAAATCAATTTGAAAGAAAAGGTTTTCAAGGAAAATTTTATGGGTAGATAACCCTAACTAAAATGACTGGGATATTGGAATACTAGATGGGACTGGTATGAGGTCGCTCCCTATACTTCAGCTAGTAGCCCCTAGATAAAATAAGTCGAAAAGTGTATAGAGCTTTGTCACATGTGAGACTAAACTATGTTACACACATAGATAGGAATCTAAAAGGAAAGATAGGTTATTGGTGAACCTACAAAACCATTAGGATCAGTTATACCTAGAGAAGTAAGTATGGATAGACCATCCAGAAGAGGAGTATTTAACAAATATAAGATTTTTATGTTTTCTGTTTATCCCGAGTCAGCCAAGGGTTAGTAGTTAGCCAAATAAAACTACAATGAATGGACAGATAGTCCATTTGATAACTGATGTGTACAAATACATGATATTGCTTTACATGTTTAACCAATTTTGGTTGCAGGATTATAATTCGCAAAAGATATGTTTTAAAGGGGATATTAGTGAGAGGAAACTCGTTCCGCTAAGTGACATGGTCTCGCTCAATATCAAATAACCGAGATGTATAGTATTATTCACACTAGGCTTTATGTATGATTTGAAGTTTATGTTTTTCCCCATAAACTCTTGGGTGCTCAAAAATTGATTTAAGTAGGCTGAGAGTTGAGATTTATAGGTTTTATTAGGGTTGTGAATAAAGCTTCTGGTGACGATCAGGAGGTCGATGGATAGCTTATTAGGAGTTGTTGTTATACTTTGGATTGATTCCGTTGTATTGTATATATAGTACTCTGGTCAACTAAGGGGGTATCATCATATGTCGCTCTTGGATTATTTATGTAATAAATATATTTTATCTGAACCTAGGAAAGCGATGGGGTTGAATGTGAAACATGTGTTTTGAAAATCTAATAAAAAATGTTGCTCTTTTTTGAAATTTGTGATTTTTTTTCACATTCATATGCTTTTGACATTATGTATACTATTAACATTACCGTATTTGGTCACAATAAGTTAATACTATGGATGACTGCAGCATTTGTAGCGCTTAGCTTTTGATCTCCGAATAGGGGATGTTATAGGTCTAAAAACTTTGACTACTTGTAGTATGCAGTTATGATCAACTGCTATTTCTAGTTGGAGAACTACCATGTTATCCTGCATGGAAGTCTGACCAATTCTAATATATAGGATTGCATCTAAGTAGAAAGATGACCAGTGTTAGCTTAGAAGATTAGAAGGCTAGAGGCTTGAATCGAGATTGATGATCTAAAGGATTTTAGTCTAGACCAGAGAAGGTGATTGAGAAAGAAGGGACGATTGTATATCCCGAATTTAGAAAACCTGAGGAGCGAAGTTATTAGGGAATGTCATCATTCAAAATTACCATTCATCTTGAGGGGACCAAGATGTATCAGGATATGAAGAGGAGTTTCTACTAGGAAGGCATAAAGAGTATGTTGGCTTATGGGTAAAGAAGTGTGTGAATTGTCAACAAGTTAAGGCCAAACATCAAAAGCCGAGTGGGTTGTTTCAACCTTTAGAGATACTAATTTTGAAATGGGATTCAATATCCATGGATTTTATAGAAAGATTTCCTAGATTGAATTAGGAAAATGAAAGTAAATGGGTCAAAGTGGATAGATTGACCAAGAGTGCCCATTTCATTCCAGTCAAATTAACTAGGACAGCATTTGTCTGTCCTGGCCAAATTGTTTATCAAGAACATAGTTACACTACATGGGATTACTAGTAGAATAGTTAGTGGTGGAGATGCCTTATTCACTAGTGAATTCTGGAAAAGTCTACAAGGAATGTCTGGAACCAAGCTTAAGATGAGTACCGCGTATCACCTATAGACGGATGGGCGGACAAAGAGAGTCAACAAGGTGCTTGAGGATCTATTTGTTGAATATGCTAGTATATGATTTTTGTTTGATGATAATAAACATATATATATATATATATATTCATTTAAATGCATTTGTTATTGTACTATTTTATTTTTCATATAACCAAATAAATATTTGTTGAATAAAATAAATAACAAAGAATTCATATTCAAACAAATATTTTATTACAATTTTGAATAGTAAAAATTTGAGCTCTCACTACATGTATACATTTTACATTACAATATAATTTCGATTAAAACACAAATTTCACTTTACAGTGTTCACCTCACTACATAACACTCGGTCGCTCGTATTTGTTCTTCAACTCTATTCCAGCTTGTATCCCGCATCTGAGCGATCTGCAAAATAAACACTGAAGCAGCAAAATTGAAAAAGAAAATACATTGCAGTGCAAATTAAAGTGTGTGATTTTGAAAATGTTATTTACCTCAGTTATATGGGTTGTTCGTCATTTATTTCATTTGAATCCATTCATACATGAACAACTTGTGACATGCACAGTGTATCACTATACATGCCACAAGGTTGTGCACACCGACATACACTTGATAGAATTACAAGGATAGGTAATCACAAGATTAAACCCGAGCCGAGGCTAGATTCAACTCAGGTGCAATATGAAAACAAGTCATAAAGTTTCAAATGAACTAGAGCCTGCATATACACATGTGCACACGTACATATGTGCACTGCCTCAGCATCTCGAATTTTAGCCAAGAGACATTAGTACACATGAATATGAACAAAATCGGCTTCAATATTAAACTAGACCAAAGGAAGTGTTTATTTGTAACTTAAGACAAGTGAGTACGTGAATTATCTCAAGTATGACTCAAAGCAATAGAACAGTGGGCTCAACCAACAAGAACCAGTCCAGACTCATGTCAAAACAACACTTGAACCCAGACCACCATATGTACAAAGTATCAAGTGTAGACCATATGAAACAGAAGCCAGACACACCAGACTTAGTACAACAAAGAGACTCTAGTACAACATAGTGCAGACATGAAAACCAAAGCAAATACAAGTGCAATGGCCATAACCAAACTTCAATATAAGAAACTAGAAACAAAGCAAACCATGGACAATGTAACCAGACAATGTCAAGTCACATTAACATGCACACACCAAACTGCAACAACACAATGAAGACAGCAGCTCGAATGAGAAAATGCAAACCAGAGTTCAATGGAACAAGACTGCAACATATAACATCAGTATGTACAATGGATGATGCTAGAGAACCACTTTACAATGTAGTAAAACTCAAAACATGGTCAAGAACAAAACAGACTTCAGGTAACAGTGGCAACAACATAATAATGAAGACTGCAACATCAAATGCAGAATAGGCACAAGCTTATACTCAGATGAGCACAATGACTAATACATGCCAGAACAAAAATGCATATGAAACAGAGGCATGAGTAAGTTCAAGTGCAGACACACATCGAATGGAGTAACAAAGCATAATGGAACTGCATACAATATAGACTAGATATGCAAACCACTCTATAATCAAGCTACAACATACATATGTACATGTATATACACATTGCATACATATGAAGCAAGCACTCGAGCAACAGAGCAGTGCACAAGCGGTTGTGAACATGTAATCAAGTGACTATTTTTTTTCAAAGAGATTCAGGCATGTGCACCAAAACCGTGACAAAGAACCAGTGCGCATGAATCATATCACGGTGGACAAAACACTTGTATACATATATACAAACCAGAGAACAACAACCATGAAGTACACAAGAAAACTATGAAAAGACTTGAAGCAATGCAACATAGACCAGACAGTGTCAACCAGACCAAGGCTACTAACCTAGACAACTGCGATATAACATGAAGTGTAGAAAAGGATATGGATACATGAAGTGCAAACAAGGATATGGATACATGAAGTATACACAGTAGCAGTAACAAAGCCATGGCTTGAAAGAGAAGGTAACAACATTGACCAAAAATTCAAAATGCCAAAAATAATAGAGCAGTGTTTAAAATAAAATCAAGCTGCGGGTCATACATTTTCAAACAAAGGTATATGCAGTAAGGTGAATAAGTTGAAGACTCAAAAAATTCAAATTCCATGATCGTAGGAGCAAAAGAAGGAACTGACTCAAGCAAATGAAAATCTATCGGTAATGTATAAACAAATGAAGCAGTTAAGATTAATCATCATCATTTAAGCAAAATCAAACGGCCAAGCAAGAATTATGAAGAATTCAAACATATTTATACATCGAAATCAATTCCTATAAATACCCAAATTCAGAATCCGCATAATGTGTGATCCGAGTTCAAACAAATACCAGAGCGAGCAAAATCATGAATAAATATATAACTCAAATCGAAGTCGAGCAAATTCAAAATCGAACAAGAAAATCACATACCAAATCATAGCATTCGAGCTCGACACAGATTGAAGCCACCGCAAGTAATAAAGGCAGAGATTAAATTGAGGAAGCACTCGAAGCATGTTGTAGAACGAAACCAAAGCGGTGGCTTAATCACAAAACCCTAGCATTCGAAAAGGAACGAAGAAACATAAGGAACGGTCGAAGTTTTACATGAAAATAAAGAAGAAGAGAGATGTCTCTTTGATTTAATATTAGTTGGTCGGTCTTTATTTTTATTTTGGCCTTTAGTGATTATATAGGGTTTTGTATTTTAGATTTGTTTTTATTTTGTAATTTCTTTTTAACTTATGTAATTTTCTAGTCGTGTGACTAGGTGACGAACTACAGTGGTGTAGTTCGAGAATTCGCAACTCAGAGACTGAGTTGTGGCAGGGTTTTGAGTGTAGAATTAGGTTAGTCATTAGCGGGTCTCGTAAGTTTACGTGTGTAAGTGTCTGACTACTTAATTTCTAGTAGAATCTTCGGGGGCAGCATGCAGGCAGGGTTTTGCCGAAGCTGGTTAAATCTGTGTTGTTCTATTTCTACTTTTATTATTCTGCTTTTATCTCCGCAGCAATTATTTTATATATTTCCACTTTAATTTTTATTATTAGTATCATCCTATTCAGCCCACCTTTAGGGTGAAATCAATCTTATAAGTGTATCAAAGCTAGGATCAAAAATCAATTTTTGTTTCAAAAATTTGATTATTTTTAAAAACTAATTTTGTTTTAAAAATTTTAATTTTTAAATGGCTTCTTTTAATAATGCTTTTGCTGAGGGTCAGTCCATAGTTAGACCACCTATGTTCAATGGTGAATATGTTTAGTGCAAAAATAGAATGAAAATTTTTCTAAAAACTATTGACGCTTGGAATATTGTTAAGATGGGATATAGGATACCAACTATAGTGGTAGATAATAAAGAAATTGAAAAACCGATGGATCGGTGGACAGATCATGAAAAAAAACTACAGAATGCTAATGCTAAATCTATGAATTCTATTATATATTCATTGGATCAAATTGAATTTAGTCGTGTCTCACATTATCTAACTACGTGGGAAATTTGGCACACACTTGAAGTGACTAACGAAGGAACCTCTCAAGTCAAAGAATCTTGCCTTGCCATGCTTAGTAGCAAATACGAGAACTTCATAATGGTCAAGGATGAAAATGTCAAAGAGATGTATGGACGACTTTCTAATCTCGTATACAAATCAAAAGCTCTTGAAAAACCATACATAGAATTGGAAATAGTCCGAAAAATCCTCAGAGTCCTTCCACGAAATTTTGAAGTAAAAGTTACTGCCATTCAAAAATGAAAGGATTTGAAACAAAAAAAAATTAAAGAACTCATTGAAAATCTCACCACTTATGAGCTAGAAATGAAATTCAAGGAAGAACGCAAAGGAGATGATATGCGAAAGAAATCAATAGCTCTCAAAGGAACAATAGAAAGTGATGATGATGATGATGGAGCAGCTGAACTGGCACTGTTAAAGAGATTCAAAAGGTAGAACCAAAAATACGAAAATCTAGCTCTAAATCAAGAACTAAAAAGAAGAATAGTCAAAGTTCTAGACAACCCAGAAGAGCAGGAGATCATTTGTCATAAGTGCAATAACCCGGTCATATCAACCCAAATTGTCCTCTGAATCAACTTGGTCGAGGAAAGAAATTGAAAAGGAGAAGTTTTGAGGATACTTGGGATGAAACTAATGAAGCTAATAAAAGCACTCGCAGTGAGAGTGAAAAGGAAAATTTGTATCTTCAAGGAGAAATAACTGACAGTGACGATGACGAGCCAAGCGAAGTATCAAAACTTACTCATTCAGAATCACTTATTTATTTTCATAAGGTAAATGCCTTTTTTGAAAGACTTAGGGAGAAGTATGCAAAAATTGAACCATAAAGAGATAGTTTAATAGAACTAAATAAACAGCTTGATAATTGGTTAAAAACTATCGAAACAAGAGCCATAAGTGTGATAAGTGTCTATCATTTGAAGAAGAAATAAAAAATCAGAAATTAAAATTAAATTTCTTAAAAATGAAGTTCTAACTTTGAAAGAAAGTGAAAACACCGGGAGAGAAAATTCTATTAAAAAGTGCACTCGATTATTTTATGAAAATGAATCTCTCAAAACACAAGTTCAACAATTGTCTACAACTTTAGGAAAACTTTCCGAAGGAGAAAGATCGCTAAACATGTTATAAGGGAAATAACTATCAATATCGTTAGACAAGGACTTGGGTACACTCAATCTGAACGAGCTAGAAGTAAAATTAACCGAATCAATTCCAAGTGCACAGTTTGTGGAAAAATTGGACACAATCATAATAATTGTTGGTACAGACCCAAACATGTGAAAACCATACCAATTTGGTTTGGTTTTCAAAAGGGATGAATATTAAATCCCTTAAAGTCAAACAAATTTGGGTGCCAAAAGGAACATATATAGATTGTTTAGGGTCTTCACAAACATACTTTTCAAAATCATTTGTGGCTAACAACCATGGACTTATAAAAACAAATAGGTCATAAAAATATTTTCTCGTGTAGGTGAGGTGGCAGGCTAAGGAACAACAAAAGTGTTACCTGGATTCTGGCTGTTCCAGGCATACGACGGGCTACAAATCAAAGTTTCTTAGCCTAGTATAATGGTGGCAGAGTCATAATAGCTAACAACGAAAAATTATCGGTAAAGGTAAAACAGGTAAGGATACATTTATCTTGAATGATATATTATATGTTGAAAATCTGCACCGTAATCTGATTTAAATCAACCAGTTACGTGATAAGGATATGAATGTAGACTTTGATTCGGAATTATGCAAAATTATTGGCCAATTATTTTTTTATGCCAAGAGCACTGTAAGTACCTCTAGAGTCTTCGAACTAGTTCATACAGATTTGTCTGGTCTAATGTTGCTGTTTTATTGGTGATGATTATTCTAGATACATGTGGATACATTTAACTTGACATTATACTTTTGTTTGCTTGTATACACTGTTTCAATTCAAATCCTTAGGGAATCACATTTTAGAAAAAAGGTTGTAAAATAATTATAGGGTATTTGTTGCAACTTCACGGTCTGGTCTATTATATCCAATTTATGATAACTGTGATTTAAAGGGGTATTCAGATGTACATTACACTGGTAGACTAGTTGATAGAAAAAGGAACTAGTGGAACGTGTTTTATGTTGAGACGTTCATTAATTGCATCACATTTTTAAAGAAAATATCTGCATATTTTTCATTTCAACTAATTTACAATTAGCAGACATTTTAAAAAAAAAACTTTTAGAAAAAAAAAATTGTTGACTTTGTTTCAGATTAGACATTTTAGAAAATTTCAATTTATATTTGGATTTGATTGTAGATGACTACATTAACTAATCTGACTCCCTATTGTTTATCAAAAAGACAAATAGTAGTTGAAAACGTGATGATTGACGATATTAATCATATACTATGACTTGAGACAGTATATATATAGTAATTTAAAAAAAAAATTAAACAAGATTTATAATAACTTTTGTAGGTGAAAATTCCATTACCGTCTCTATTTCTACATATTTCTAACGACCATAACTCATTAAAATCTAATATAGTATGCCAAAATGTGGTATTTTAAATGGGAATTATTCGTTTTTATTTTATTTTATTTTTAGTAATAAAAACATCCAAAGTATTCACTCTCAGTTAAAAGTCCTTAGGTTATGCATGGGTGGATTACTTGGAATATTTGTTTATGTGCTTTCATGCTCAGTTAAAAGTCCTCGCGGTTATGCATGTATGGAACACATATCAAAATTGATTATTGAATAGACGAGTTGATTCTAATCCCATTTAAAAGTCCTCACAGTTATGCATGGTTAGAAGATGCTTGAAATTCATTTTATTTAAAATTGGGAATACTGCTAATCTTATTTAAAAGTTCTACCGGTTATGCATGGTTAGTGGATATTCAAATTCCTGATATAAATATACCATAAATAAACACAACTATATGATTTTATATGCCGACATCATCTCTATCACTCTAAAGTGGAGTATGCGCGTAACAAAGTATTTATGATTTTTTTATTTTTTATTGAAATTTAATATTTATACTCGATTGGATATTGATGTTGTAATAATATCTATCACTTTATCTCTATTTTTCTAACACTATTACTCTTTTGCTGATAACAAAAGAGGGAGAGAAAAGTTAAGATTTTGGCAAATAAAGGTCAAATATTTTATTTTTTTATTTGCATATTACCATCTAGGTTCATTTGCATATTTTTATTTGTTTTCTTGCATATATGAAGGGGATCTTTGTTGTAGAGAGGAAGCATTCAAATAGGGGGAGCAAATAGAGTTCATCAATGACCAAATACATTTAATAAATTCAAAATCTTAATATATGTTTGTTATCATCAAAAGAGGGAGACTGTTAAACATGCTAGTATATGATTTTTATTTGATGATAATAAACATATATATAGTCGTTTAAATGTATTTGTTATTGTACTATTTTATTTTTCATATAATTAAATAAATATTTGTTGAATAAAATAAATAATACAAACTCATATTCAAAAATATATTTTATTCAAATAAATGTATTATTACAATTTTGAATAGTACAAATTTGAGCTCTCACTGCATATATACATTTTCAATTACAATACAATTTCGATTACATCACAAATTTCACTTTACAATGTTCACCTCACTACATATCACTCATTCACTCGTATTTGTTCTTCAACTCTGTTCCAGCTTGTATCCTACATCTGAGCTATCTGCAAAATAAACACTGACATAGTAAAATTGAAAAAGAAAATATTTTGGAGCGCAAATTAAAGTGTGTGATTTTGAAAATGTTATTTTCCTCAGTTATTTGGGTTGTTCGTCATTAGTTTCATTTGAATCCATTCATACACGAATAACTTGTGACATGTATAGTGTATCACTATACATGCCACAAGGCCATGCACATCGATATACACTTGATAAAATTATAAGGACAGGTGAGCACAAGGTCAAACCTGAGCCGAAGCTGGATTTAACTCAGGTGCAATACGAAAACAAGTCATAAAGTTTCAAATAAACTACATCCTGCATGTACATATGTGCACACATACACATGTGCACTGCCTCAGCATCTCGAATTTCAGCCAAGAGACACACATGAATATGAATAAGATCGGATTCAATATTAAACCAGACCAAAGGAATATGTTCAGTTGTAACTTAAGACAAGTGAGCACGTGAATTATCTCAAGTATGACTCAAAGAAATAGAGCAGTGGACTCAACCAACAAGAACCAGTCCAGACTCAAGTCAAAACAACACTTGAACCCAGACCACCATATGTACAAAGTATCAAGTGCAGACCACACGAAACAAAAGCTAGACACACCAGACTTAATACAGCAAAGAGACTCTAGTTGTTAGCACCAGAATTGGTCACTAACACCCTTGAGTAAAGTTATGTAGAGAGATTAATGAAGAGAGTAAATTAGAACAGAAGAATAGTGTAATTCAATACAAAAAGAACAACAAAAACGAGAACACCTGATTTATAGTGGTTCAGCGTAATTTCCTACGTTCACTTTGAGTTTAATCTTTATTGCTTTCTCAATTACTTGAATACAGATACAATCCGTAAATCAATCAGTTGAATACAAGTTTGAATTAAAAAGAGGAGAGGATAAAAAATGGCAGAGTCTCTTCAGTGTTCCCAGAAAAGGGTCCATTTCACTGTGCCCCTGTCCTTCTATTTATAAACGAAGATGGGTTGGACTTCCCTCACGGGCCTAGGAACAAGGTATCTCGGCCCATGGTAAGTAGCTTCTGCGCACCGAGCCAGGTATGCCGAACAACAATGGCCGAGCGAGGGATATCGATCGAGAACTACCTGCAGCGACTACTAAGTGACTCGAAACAAAATTATGCCGAACGGCACTCGTATGCCGAGCGAGGCATTGTGCCGAATGAGGCTTTGTGCTGAACGAGGCTTGTGCTGAACAAGGCTTGCCGAGCCATCTGGACCAAGCGATGTGTGCCGAACCGTGCCTAAATGCCAAACATGTTGGCTGCATCAACCCCGTATTCTACAAGGCTCCTCTTGGTCAGAACCTTGCCTAGTGCTAATAATAATATCTTCAACTGTCGTTTTGTAGCCGGGCCAAGGTGCCGGTTAACACTAGTATAACATAGCGCAAACATGAAGCCAGAACCAAACTTCAATACAAGAAATTGGAAGCAAAGGAAACCATGGACAATGTAAGTAGACAATGGCAAGTCACATGAACATGCACACACCAAACTGCAGCAGCATAATGAATATAGTAGCTCGAATGAGCAAATACAGATCAGAGTTCAATGGAACAAGACTGCAACACATAACATCAATATGTACAAAGGATGATGCTAGAGAACCACTTTACAATGCAGTAAAACTCAAACGAGGGTCAAGAACGAAACAGACTTCAAGCAACAATGGCAACCACATAACAATGAAGATTATAACATCAAAGGAAAAAACAGGCACAAGCTTAGACTCAAATGAACACAATAACTAATACATGCCAGAACAAAAATGCATATGAAACAAAGGAATGAGAAAATTCAAGTGCAGATACACATCGAATGGAGTAACAAAGCGTAATGGAACCACATACAATATAGCTTGGATATGCAGAGCACTCAAAAATCAAGCTACAACATATATACATGTATGTTCACACATGTATATACACAATGCATACGTATGAAGCAAGCACTCGAGCAACACAGCAATGCACAAGCAGTTGTGAACATGTAATCAAGTGACTATTTTTTTCAAAGAGATTCAGGCATTTGCACCAAAACAGTGACAAAAAACTAGTGCACATGAATCAAATAAAGGTGGGCAGAGCACTAATATACATACATACATACCAGAGAACAATAACCATGAAGTACACAAGCAAACCATGAAATGACTCGAAGCAATGCAAACGCAGACCAAATAGTATCAACCAGACCAAGGCTACCAACCCAGATAAATGCCATGTAACATGAAGTGCAAACAAGGATATGGATACATGAAATATACACAGTAGTAGTAACAAAGTAATAGCTTGAAAGAGAAGGTAACAATAGTAACGAAAATTTAAAATGCCAAAAATAATAGAGCAGTTTTTAAAAGAAAATCAAGTCGTGGGTCATACACTTTCAAATAGAGGTATATGTAGTAACGTGAACAAGTCGAAGTCTTAAAAAATTAAAATTCCATGATCGTAGGTGCAAAATAAGGAACCGACTCAAGTAAGTGAAAAATGTATCGGTAACGTATAAACAAATAAAGCGATCAAGATTATATATCATCATTTAAGCAAAATCGAATGGCCAAGCAAGAATTATGAAGAATTCCAACATATTTATACATACGAAAATATAGGAAATCGATTCCCATCAATACCCAAATTCATCATCGGGATAAAGTGTGATTTGAGTTCAAACAAATAACAGAGCTAGCAAAATTACGAACAAATATATAACTCGAATCGAAGTCGAGCACATTCAAAATCGAACAAGAAAATCATGTACCAAATCATAGCATTCAAGCTCGACACAGATTGAAGCTACCGTAAGTAATAAATCCAGAGATTAAATTGAGGAAGCATTCGAAGCAAATTGAAGAACGAAACCATAGTGGCGGCTTCATCACAAAACCCTAGCATTCAAAAAGGAACGAAGAAACAAAAGGAGCGGCCGAAGTTCTACACGAAAATTAAAAAGAAGAGGGGCGTCTCTTTGGTTTAATATTAGTTGGCCGGCCTTTACTACGGTGGCATAGTTCGAGAATTCGCAACTCAATGACCGAGTTGTGGTAAGGTTTTGAGTGTAGAGTTAGGTTAGTCATTAGCGGGGGTCACAAGTTTACGTGCATAAGCGTCTATGTGACGACTTCGAAATTTTTGAGCATTTGAAATCGGAATATTTGATTGATTTTAAATATTTAAATGTTAATTTTTAACCTGAATTCAAATATCACTATTTATTTGATAATTAAATTATTGAATTAAATAATTTGCAGTTGGGTAAAATGTTGAATTTGGAGTTTTAAACCTATTGAAAATAATTTGAAGGCTTGTAAAAATTTATATTGATAGTGATGAGGATAATAAAAGTTTTGAAATTGAATTTAACACTGATTTGTTCAGTTTTAAAAATATATCGTTTAAATTGAATTTAAAAATAGCCTTCCGAGGCATAGTCTCGGAATTCGACGAAACTAGTTCCATTGGATCCGTAATATTGAATTATTATCGGATTTCAATTTTCGTAGTGATTGGAGTAGTTGTGTGAGCATACGATATATAAATGCACTGAAATTTTATCGAAATTTAATATTTATATTCACATAAAATAGAAAAATTTAAACACGTGTTCCCATTTTCACTCTTCCTGTGTAATGTGTTGTCTTCTCTCTGAAGCTTTTAAATTTCTATCTCCAGATACTTCACCCCATCCTCATCTCAAACTCAAATTCACAGCTCCAACCCCTTTCTCTCGAATCGAAATCAATTATTTATAAAAAAAGGGTAGCCGATGAAAATGGCCTCTGTCAAAAGAATTCAAGCCGCTAGCTTCAAAATCAATTCGAAAACCAGGTTTTGAATTTCATTCCTCTTCTCATCGACGTCTTCCTCTCCTAATCCAAACTGTTTCCCCAATTCGAAAAAAAGAGGCAGCGAGCACGAAGTGAAGTGGCGCACGCGAAGCATGGAGCTCGGGCTCGCGAGCACGAGGCCGAGGAGGGGGAGTGAAGCTCGAATTGGTCGCTGATGTCGCGAGGCAGATGTATTAGGCGACGTTCGATTTGGGCATCGTTCGCGTTGTTTATAGCAGTAGTGGAGTGGGCGAAGGTCGCGACTGCGACTTAAGGTTTGGTTGCGCGAGGCCGCGTTGGGTGTTGGCGTTCGCGCTCGTGTGAAGGATCTACCGCATGCAAGGCAGGGTCGATTTAGGGTTCCGACACAGCGGTGAGGTATTGTTTATTTCATTCAATTTAATAAATACATGCTTATATGCATAGAAAAAATAAGAATGGATTTCAAAATCGAAATTTTAATAAATGGAAATAATGTACAGTAAAGTCAAGCTTTTGTATATATACAGTGAATAAAAGTATATATATATATATATAGTATGTAAGCAGAAATGAATCTTTACAGTAAGACAAGTTTTTAATTTCAAAGTCAGCATATATATATATATATATGTGTGTGTGTATATATAAACAGAAGGAAATAATGAATGCACATATATATGTATGTAAATATACCCAAACATTTTGATATATAGGTAAAACAGAATATGTATGTAAAGGTAGGATTATTATAGAAAATAGTAATTAAAAAAAAGAATGTTGAAAGTATATTTATATTATAGTTTTTGAGTTCTACAAATTATTTTTAAGCATATATATAAATGTTGTTTCAAAGGAGAATGAATATACACATATACATATTTTCATTCACTAGTTTAATTTTAAAATAATGGAGATTAATTTGTTTAATAAAAATTATTATTTTAGCCACTAAACGATTTTTTTAAGGGAAATTATTAGTTAAATTAAATTTATTTAAATGGCAATAAATTGTTCGATTATTTCAAATATTAAAAATCATATAATTGTTTATACAAGGTTTGAAAATCGTGGAAAACAAGTCGAGATGGAAGTGGATTGCTAACAGAATCAAAGGTGAGTTAATCTCACTCATCTGGTAATAATTTGAATTTAAATGATTAAATGTAAATAATTGGTTGAATGGTTAAATTGATTGATGTGCTATATTATAGTATATAATACATCTTGGAATGATTGATTTCCCGCATTATATCGTGGATGAGACCCTATGTGCCGCATAATAGCGGATGATATTATATTTAATCCCATATACCACGATATTCCACCTCGAAGTGGAATTGGTATTTTATGTTGTGCTAACATCTGTGGATGCAGGGAAAACAGGTTGGAGGGATCCAACTGGATTCCTCAACATTTATTTAAATTATTTAATATTCTCTGTTATGATTATTTGGATATTCTGTGATGAATTATATTAGAATATTGAATGCTATAGTTTGCTTGAATATTTCGGTACACTGAGTTATCTAAATATATAGAATTGGATTTTTAAAGACAAAATAAAAGAGTGAATTCGTAAGTAAAATAATTATAGAGAATTTGAATAAATAGAAGGATAAATTGGAAAAGAATAAAAGTGATTTAAAATTCTAATAAATAAATTTCGAGTATGGAAAGGGGATTTTGAATAAATAGAGAAATAATGAATTTTAAATCTTAAGTGACATTATTTAAAGGAATAAAGAATTTATTTTAAAATCCAAGATTTAAATTTATTGAAATAGATAAAGAAGGATTTATTTCAAAATAGAGTAAATTGGAAATCAATTTGGAAATTGATTCAAGTGTTTGAAATTGGAAATTTAAAGGAGAATGTTGCTATGGAATTTATAAACTGGAATTATAGAAGTAAAGTAATATATCAATGGATATTTAGGGAAAATTAAATTCACAATGGGAATTTATTAAAGGAATGGGAACATTTGTTTAAAATAAATAGTGATCCATTTCTAAATAATGTGAAGAGAAGTATATTTCCCTGAATAGCCAAGTACGTTTTCGGAGTAAATTTTTAAATATAAGATAAAAGTTTTAATGTTGTTTTAAAAAGCATGTTTTAGGAAATTTATTATTTCTAAATGTTTAAATTCTAAAGTAAGTATTTTTCAAATCTATTATCATTGTAATTATTTAAAGGTGACTTAGTATTTTGTTTCAAAGGAGAAAATCTAGTTTATATTTTATGAAATAACCTTATTTTAAATATTCCTAAAGTATTATCTTTAATTAAGTATTAAAGTAGTTTTCTAAATTTAAATGTTAAAGCATAATTTACAATAAAGTTTTTTTAAATTATTTTAAAAATCTAAAGTTTTGTGCTTGGAGATATCAGTGGAAATAGAAAATATTTGGGAAATTTTATTCTGTAAAAGGAAGGTAATTTGAAACTGATTTCAAAAGGGTTGAAAGTAGAAATATATCTTGCGAAGATATTTTTAGAATAATAAATAATTTGGAGAAATTATTTATGTTGATGGATGTTGTGAATATTAATTGATAGTTAAATCACCGACTATCAATATTGGCCAATGCGCTGATCGTTTCGAAGAGATCGGGATCGAGATTTATTTCTCAAAAACCACTTCGATCCAGTTTGTACGTTTTCATGGAAAAACGAGTTTGGATTCGAAGATGGAGCAGTGAAGTGCAAGGTCTAGTCGCTACTAATCCTGAGGATTATTCCAAAATGGATGCAGTAGGAATAGTGCCTTCGGTTCCGTTCGAACCCGGGACGGACTTGTATGGATGAATGCTTTCGGAACATCGTCATGGGGCGATGGGCATTCTAAGGGATATGTTCTAAAAGGTAACGTTTAGCTTCAAGCCTCATCAACCGAGAATGACTGAAAATCAGGGGTTATGCAGCAAGGCTAGGTGGGTAGCACCTATTTAGGGTGAGGTCATCCCTGTCTAGATGTCCCTTTTATTTCGGCTTAGTGGTGCGGTTGCTGATCCCAACCGTGGGTGATCTTACTCGGGATTATCCAGTAAGGGTAGTCCCGGTCTTGTGTTGTAGAGGGTCGGGAGTGATCCTCGGTACTGTGATCTAGACAACGTACTGTGACAGGTGGTACCCCAGTGCCTAGTCACTAGTTGGAAATCCATTCTCCGTACGCGCCTTTTACGAGTTTTGTTTATATTACCCAGTTTGTGGCTAGTAGCTGGAATTTAATCATGTAACAATTTCGGCTATTTTAATAAGTATTTGTAAATAGACCCTATTATAATATCAGAGGATTTTAATAAAAAGTGTTTTAGCTATCGTAAGGTAAAAACCCGACATGTTTATTTATGGCGTGGTCTTACGAGATGCTTTTGTTTTCAAAAGATTTTTGAAACTTTAATAATCAATTTGAGTGTGATTTTCTCACGCTGGTATTTCAGACTGATTCGGGGGTTATTTAACTGTAATGCTCGGGTCAGACCGAGTATTATAGAATATAGGATATGAAGTTGTGGAGCTCAGGAGACGAGCTGGATGGCGATACGTACTTCCGCACTTGATTATTATTCTGTCGTGTATCTAGTTGTATGTTATTGATGTTGTTGAACTCTGATGATGTACTTTGATGATGTATGTATAAACAGATATAGTTTTCTTTTGTGTAAAGATTATTGAATATCTATTATATTTTATTCCGCTGCGATGGTAAGTTTCTGTTGTTGTTTTTTGTTTTCTCTTCTTCTACCTCTTATTCTTTAACCCAAATGGTTCGTATTTCCGTTCATCCTGAGTTGATTGATGTAGAATAGTGATGACTTAGGGGGTACGGATTTGCGGGTTGTTATAGTTGGTATCAGAGCTTAGGTTGGTGATAACCCTGGCACTGGTGGGGATTACTCATAGAATAGAGTCCATAGTACTCTAGAATGAGCTTGAGCATATTAATAGATATGAGCGCGTATTTGTTAGTGAATATAAAATTGTTTTTATATTGTGTTGACTTGTCTGTTAAGTGTTTATGTATTCTGGTCGATATATGGGATGCTATGTCATCGATAGGGGTTTCCAAACTCTTAACCAAGATAAACCGACACAGTATTGTTTTAAATATGGTAAATGAAATAATTTTACCCAAATAATTTTTGTATATAAAAGAAATGATTTTTCGTAAATTATTATAGTTATATATGGTTGCTTGGTTGTTAGAAAGTGATAAATTATTATCATTGTTGTATGAGAATTGAATAAGAAATTGAAATAATAACCAAAAATTAAAGAATAAATTAATAAATAAATGGGATTTGTAAATGTGAATTATAATTGAATAAGATATTGAAACCATAATTAAAAACTAGAAACAAATTCATATACAAATGAAATTTGTAAATGTGAACTATAAATGTGAATTATAGTGTGATTAATAATTAAAATAAGATAAAATTCCAAAGTAAAGTTTGAATATAAATTTAAAGGATTTGGAATTTGAAAATTTAGGAATTTAAATTCCTTTGAAATTGAAAATAATTCTCAAAAGGTTGGGAAAAATGATATATATTTGAGAATATTTTTGAATCGGATTTGAAATATAGAGAGATTTGGAATTTAAAAATATTTGAAGGATTTTAAAAGAGATAAAAGCATTAAATTCTTTTAGTTGCTAGAAAATAACTTCGGTGATGACTGCAACATCATCGATGTTCATTTTCGAGTTTCCAAGAGAAAAATTGCTACCAAATTGTTTGAATTGGAATTGTTTGCAAAAATGGGTTGGTTTTGAAATTCATAGAGATAAATTGAATTTACCAAAGGATTTTGGATATAAATAATTTCAAAAAGGATTTTGAAATACTTATGTGATTATTGAAAATTCTGGAGTCGGTCTAAAGTATTTTGGAATGTTTAAGCAATAGCTTAAAACTCTGGAAATAAACTGGAAATGCTTAAAGAATAATTTTGGAAACTTATATAAGTGAGAAAGCTTATAAAAGTTAAAATTTGAATAAAAATATATGCTTGGCTAAATTAAATATATAATCCCGAGTTAAAAAAATCCAACTCAAGCATAAATTAAATGACCTTATTATTAATAAATTCAATAATGAATTGTTAATGTGAATTAAAATTTAAAAATGTATAATAGAATAAACTAATCGAATAAATTAGTAAATTGGGTGGGATTTGATCAAAGATTTAAATGGAGGTTGGTGGAATAAAATAAACTTAAGTTATTGGGTGGAATAGTTTAAAGAAAATGAATAACTTGAGTAAGTTGTGAGATGGTTATTTAATATATTGGTTGTCGAGTTTAATAAAATGGTTTGGAATCAAACTTTTTGGAAATGAAAGAAAATGCAATGAAAAGATTGTGAATAAATTGAAATTGAGTTGGAATCAATTTAAATGGTTATAAAGCTTAAGTAATTATTTATTCACATTAATATTGTCGAATTGCATAAGAAAATGGATCGTTTGATGTAAACGAGATTAGATAAAATCCTATGAGTAAGTAGAAGTGAAATAGGAGGATTTTGAAATCAATTGGAACGAATATGATTTTTTTTTTTGCTTAGAATGAATTAAATATAAGCAAGTAAGTTGTAAATCACTTAAACTTAATGAAATGGTTTGAGAATAGGTTGTAAGCAATTGTAATAAGTGTCGAAACCTTATATGTGCTTATGGAAGTTATATAACGTGCATTATATGTGAAATTTATATGTTTGCTATTGGAAGTAAGTGAAATGTTAATAAATTGCATATATTTAGTACTTATATGTTTGAATTGAGTAAGTATAGGTACCGGGAAGCCGTTTGGCTGGATTTGATTGCGCAAAATGCTAAATAATAAGCCGCTTGCTTAAATATGCTAAATAAAGGTACGCCTACGCAATAAAAATAGGAAATATGAACTATTTTTATTTTTCCGACCGGGTGGGTCGATGTATATATATTTATATCTCTTGTCAAATTGCAAAAGCTCCTCCGTACAAAGGAGATTCTGCCAAAAATTTCGAAAATTTTGGGAGTTAGAAAAATTTTTGAAAAAAATTTTAGTTAGCAACAAAATGATTTCAAATTGGAATTTGAAATAAATTAGGGAATGAAACTAATTTAAAATAACGATATGAATCGGTTATAAATGGGAGATAAAATTAAATATTCAGAGTTGAAGTTAAATTTAATTCATATGGAGATGGGAGAACCAATTTGAATAGAAATAGATATAAACTAATGTGGTGAAATAAAAATAAATATTTAAAGTGTATAAAATATTTATATTAAATTTAAGAAATGAATGGTGAAATCCTTAAGTAAATTTGGTATTGAAAAAATTTATTCTAGGTGAATAATTAAATGAAGATTAAAACTGGAAGTTGTGAAATGAGATAATTGTGGATGGTGAATAAAAAATCAAAATAATGTGAATAAAAGAAAATTGATATAGTTAATAATCAATGGATA
The DNA here is from genome assembly GCA_030765085.1 of Allium cepa. Taxonomy (NCBI): domain Eukaryota; kingdom Viridiplantae; phylum Streptophyta; class Magnoliopsida; order Asparagales; family Amaryllidaceae; genus Allium; species Allium cepa. The sequence goes on from CM060931.1 coordinate 312,157,716, forward strand.
TAAATACTTAGGATGTACGTATATTATTTTATTCGCATAGCAATTTGATCCAGATTCGAGCACAGAATTTCGAGATAATTATATCGATCCGAGTTAGGATTTTTCACTCGATTTTCGACGGCGAACCCTGGATATGGATTTTGATTGATTCTGGAAATTCTCTGTCATAGTTATGACTATGCAAGGAGAATGAAGGTTTCTAATCAAGAAACCAGATCTGAGTCCGCACTAGGAAGTTGGATGGACGATACTAGTTCGAAAGTGAAATTATGTGATCGAGTAAGCGATCAGATTCGGTATTGCGTACGAATGATATAGGTACATCGTGCGGGCTTGAATGAATAGATATTGAAATTTTTTAAGGAAGTCGATAAAATGTTTTTGAATGTTGCGATTGGATATTATTGCTATGTAGAATATACAGGTATTATGAAGGAAAAGAAAATTTGGTTTTGATTTCAGAAGATAAATTTGAATTGCTCGACAAAAAGGTACGTGTTTAAATTTCTGTATGAAATTTGATTGGGTTTTTTTAGATCTAGCCATTTGGCTTTTTATTTCTTTTGGAATTTGGGAGCCCGTAGAGGCATTTTGTAGTTGTACCGAGCTAGCCGCGCAAAGGAGACGCTGGTGAAATTTTTGGGAAATTTAGAGAGTTAGAAAATTTTTGAGAAATTTTGAAAATTCAAATTTTGATTTTAAATTGAAATTTGAATGATTGAGCAAATAGTATTGTTTAAAAACTAAGGGAAAGTTTGGGAGGTTGATAAGAGTGATAATGGGTCTTCTATAAAAAGATAGTTGGTAGGATGCTGAATTGTTGGCTCTGGGAAAAAGTAAACGGGTATTGGACCATTCTTCCTAACCAGCAATTTCGGGGACGAAATTCTTTTAAGGGGGGAGGAATACGACGACCCAGAATTTTTGAGCATTTGAAATCGGAATATTTGATTGATTTTAAATATTTACCAGTTAATTTTTAACCTGAATTCAAATATCACTATTTATTTGATAATTAAATTGTTGGATTAAATAATTTGAAGTTGGGTAAAATGTTGAATCTGGAATTTTAAGCCTATTAAAAATAATTTGAACGCTTGTAAAAATTTATATTGATAATGCTGAGGATAATAAAAGTTTTTAAATTGAATTTAACACTGATTTGTTCAGTTTTAAAAATATATCGTTTAAATTGAATTTAAAAATAGCCTTCCGTGGCACAGTCTCGGAATTCGACGAAACTAGTTCCATTGGATCCGTAATATTGAATTATTATCGGATTTCAATTTTCGTAGTGATTGGAGTAGTTGTGTGAGCATAAGATATATAAACGCGCTGAAATTTTATCGAAATTTAATATTTATATTCTCATAAAATGGCAAACTTTAAACACGTGGTCCCATTTTCACTCTTCCTGTGTAATGTGTTGTCTTCTCTCTGAAGCTTTTAAATTGCTATTTCCAGATACTTCACACCATTCTCATCTCAAATTCAAATTCACGGCTCCAACCCCTCTCTCTCGAATCGAAATCAATTATTTATAAAAAAAAGGGTAGCCGATGAAAATGGCCTCTGTCAAAAGAATTCAAGCCGCGAGCTTCAAAATCAATTCGAAAACCAGGTTTCGAATTTCGTTCCTCTTCTCATCGACGTCTTCCTCTACTAATCCAAACTGTTTCCCCAAATCGAAAAAAAGAGGCAGCGAGCACGAAGTGAAGTGGCGCACGCGAAGCATGGAGCTCGGGCTCGCGAGCACGAGGCCGTGGAGGGGGAGTGAAGCTCGAATTGGTCGCTGATGTCGCGAGGCAGTAGGATTAGGCGACGTTCGATTTGGGCATCGTTCGCGTGGTTTGTGGGAGTAGTCGAGTGGGCGAAGGTCGCGACTGCGACTTAGGGTTTGGTTGCGCGAGGGCGCGTTGGGTGTTGGCGTTCACGCTCGTGTGAAGGATCTGGCGCATGCGAGGCAGGGTCGATTTAGGGTTTCAACGCAGCGGTGAGGTATTGTTTATTTCATTCAATTTAATAAATACATGCTTATTTGCATAGAAAAAATAAGAATGGATTTCAAAATCAAAATTTGAATAAATGGAAATAATGTACAGTAAAGTCAAGCTTTTATATATATGCGGTGAATAAAAGTGTGTGTATATATATATAGTATGTACGCAGAAATGAATCTTTACAGTAAGACAAGTTTTTAATTTCAAAGTCGGCATATATATGTGTGTGTATATATAAACAGAAGGAAATAATAAATGCATATATGTATGTAAATATACCCAAACATTTTGATATATAGGTAAAACAAAATATGTATATAATAGTAGGATTATTATAAAAATAGGAATTTAAAAAAAAGAATGTTGAAAGTATATTTATATTAGAGTTTTTGAGGTCTACAAATTATTTTTAAGTATATATATAAATGTTGTTTCAAAGGGGAATGAATATACACATATACCTATTTTCATTCACTAGTTTAATTTTAAAATAATGGAGATTAATTTGTTTAATAAAACTTATTATTTTAGCCACTAAACGATTTTTTAAGGGAAATTATTAGTTAAATTAAATTTATTTAAATGGCAATAAATTGTTCGATTATTTCAAATATTAAAAATCATATAATTGTTTATACAAGGTTTGAAAATCGTGGAAAACAAGTCGAGATGGAAGTGGATTGCTAACAGAATCAAAGGTGAGTTAATCTCACTCATTTGTAATAATTTAAATTTAAATGATTAAATTTAAATAATTGGTTGAATGGTTTAATTGATTGATGTGCTATATTATAGTATATAATACATCTTGGAATGATTGATTTTCCTAATTGTATAGCGGATGAGACCCTATGCGTCGCATAATAGCGGATGATATTATATTTAATCCCATATACCGCGATATTCCACCTCGAAGTGGAATTGGTATTTTATGTTGAGCTAACATCTATGGATGCAGAAAAAACAGGTTGGACGGATCCAACTGGATTCCTCAACATTTATTTAAATTATTTAATATTCTCTGTTATGATTATTTGGATATTCTGTGATGAATTATATTGGATTATTGAATGCTATAGTTTGCTTGAATATTTCGGTACACTGAGTTATCTAAACAAGTAGAATTGGATTTTTGAAAAGAAAATAAAAGAGTGAATTTGTAAGTAAAATAATTATAGAGAATTTTAATAAATAGAAGGATAAATTGGAAAAGAATACAAGTGATTTAAAATTCTGATAAATAAATTTCGAGTATGGAAAGGGGATTTTTAACAAACAGAGAAATAATGAATTTTAAACCTTAAGTGACATTATTTAAAGGAATAAAGAATTTATTTTAAAATCCAAGATTTAAATTTATTGAAATATATAAAGAAGTAATTTATATCAAAATGGTGTAAATTGGAAATCAATTTGGAAATTGATTCAAGTGGTTGAAATTGGAAATTTAAAGGAGAATATGGCTATGGAATTTATAAACCGGATTTATAGAAGCAAAGTAATATATCAGTGAATATTTGGGGAAAAATAAATTCACGATGGGAATTTATTAAAAGAATGGGAACATTTTTTTGAAATAAATAGTGATCCATTTCTAAAGAATGTGAAGAGAAGTATATTTCCCTGGATAGCCAAGTACGATTTCAAAGTAAACTTTTAAATATAAGATAAAAGTTTTAATGTTGTTTTAAAAAGCATGTTTTAGGAAATTTATTATTTCTAAATTTTTAAATTCTAAAGTAAGTATTTTTCAAATCTATTATCGTAGTAATTATTTATAGGTGACTTAGTATCTTGTTTCAAAGGAGAAAATCTAGTTTATATTTTATGAAATAACCTTATTTTAAATATTCCTAAAGTATTATCTTTAATTAAGTATTAAAGTAGTTTCTAAATTTTAAATGTTAAAGCATAATTTACAATAAAGTGTTTTTAAATTATTTTAAAAATCTAAAGTTTTGTGCTCGGAGATTTCAGTGGAAATAGAAAATATTTGGGAAAATTTATTCTGTAAAAGGAAGGTAATTTGAAACTGATTTCAAAAGGGTTGAAAGCGAAAATATATCTTGTGAAGATATTTTGAGAATAATAAATAACTTGGAGAAATTATTTATGTTGATGGATGTTGTGAATATTAATTGATAGTTAAATCACTGACTATCAATATTGGCCAATGTACTGATCGTTTCGAAGAGACCGGGATCGAGTTTTATTTCTCGAAAACCACTTCGATCCAGTTTGTACGTTTTCGTGGAAAAACGAGTCTAGATTCGAAGATGGAGTAGTGAAGTGCAAGGGCTAGTCGCTACTAATCCTGAGGATTATTCCAAAATGGATGCAGTAGGAATAGTGCCTTCGGTTCCGTTCGAACCCGGGACAGACTTGTATGGATGAATGCTTTCGGAACATCGTCAAGGGGACGTTGGGCATTCTAAGGGATATGTTCTAAAAGATAACGCTAAGCCTCAAGCCTCATCAACCGAGAATGACTGAAAATCAGGGGTTATGCAGTAAGGCTAGGTGGGTAGCACCCATTGAGGGTGAGGTCATCCCTGTCTAGATGTCCCTTTTATTTTGGCTTAGTGGTGCCGTTGCTGATCCCAACCGTGGGGTGATCTTACTCGAGATTATCCAGTAAGGGGTAGTCTCGGTCTTGTGTTGCAGGGGGTCGGGAGTGATCCTCGATATTGTGACCTAGACCATGTACTGTGACAGGTGGTACCCCAGTGCCTAGTCATTAGTTGGAAATCCATTCTCCCTACGCGCCTTTTACGATTTTTGTTTGTATTACCTACTTTATGGCTAGTAGCTGGAAATTAATCATGTAACAATTTCGGCTATTTTAATAAGTATTTGTAAATAGACCTTATTATAATATCAGAGGATTTTAATAAAAAGTGTTTTAGCTATCGTAAGGTAAAAACCCGACATGTTTCTTTGTGGCGTGGTCTTACGAGATGCTTTTGTTTTCAAAAGATTTTTGAAACTTTAATAATCAATTTGAGTGTGATTTTCTCACGCTGGTATTCCAGACTGACTCGGGTGTTATTTAAAATGCTCGGGTCATACCGAGTATTATAGAATACAGGATATGAAGCTGTGGAGCTCAGGAGACGAGCTGGATGGCGATACGTACTTCCGTACTTGATTATTATTCCGCTGTGAATCCAGTTGTATGTTATTGATGTTGTTGAACTCTGATGATGTACTCTGATGATGTATGTATAAACAGATACAGTTTTCTTTTGTGTAAAGATTATTGAATATCTATTATATTTTATTCCGCTGCGATGGTAAGATTCTTTTGTTGTTTTCTGTTTTCTCTTCTTCTACCTCTTCTTCTTTAACTCAAATGGTTCGTATTTCCGTTCATCCTGAGTTGATTGATGTAGAGTAGTGATGACTCAATGGGTATGGATTTGCAAGTTGTTACAGTCTAACTACTTAATTTCTAGTAGAAACCTTGAGGGCATCACGTGGGCAGGGTTTTGCCAAAGCTGGGTAAATCTGCGTTGTTCTTTTTCTGTTTTATTATTCTACTATTATCTGTGTTGTAATTATTTTATATATTTTTGCATTAATTTTAGTATTATTAGTATCACCTTATTCAACCCTCCCCCCTCTAGGGTGAAATCGATCCTACACTTTTAAGAGCTTGTGCATTTGATTTTGGGTGGGTCATGGGAAGACCATTTGCACTTTGTTGAGTTTTCCTATAGTAATAGGTACCAAGCTAGTATAGATATGACACCTTTCAAAGCATTATATGAAAGGCTATGTAAATATATAATGTGTTGGTTAGAGACCAGAGACAGATTGGTCCTGATGCAGATATGGTAAGAAAAGCAACGGAGAAGATGGAGTTGATCCGAGATAGGATGAAGGAAGCTCAGTTTAGACAAAAGAGAAATGCAGATAAGATGCGTAAGGATCTAGAGTTCTCAATTGGAGATAGGGTTTTCATTAAAGTATCACCGACGAAGGGTGTTGTATGATTCGTAAATTTAGTGAAAATGGTGTCGAGATACATTGGACCATTCCCAGTCATAAAGAGGATCAGAAAGATCACATACAGAGTAGAGTTACAGAGCAGTTTGGCAGGTGCCCATAATATGTTTCATGCGTCCGATCTTCGTAAGTATGTACATGATTCAGAGACTACTATCCCTCCGACTGCATTTGAAGATTTTATAGTAGAACTAGATCTGACTTTTGTTAGGCACCAGTTTGGGTCGTAGCGAGAGACGAGAAAAGGTTAAGAAACAAGAAGTCAAGTTCGTGAAACCTCAGTGGAGTGACAATGAGAAGGACTATACTTGGAAACAAAAATATGATTAGGGATACTTATCCTAGGCTATTATGAAGGTATTTTCTATATTTGTTTTATATAGACTTTTCGCTAGTGGGATATACTAGCTTTGTTTGCACGATTGATGTGCTAGTTAGTAGTCCTTACTGAACTTCGAGGACGAAATTCTTTAAGGGAGGAGCCTGTAACACCCCTAGTTTTTCTTTAATACTATTCGGGAGATTTAATTAGATTAATTAAATAGAATAATGTGTGATAGAAAAAGGAGATGAGATTTGATAATTAATTGGGTTAGGCCTTACTAATAAACATATAAGATTGTTTTAACTTAAACATAAGTAGAAGGATTTATGAGAGATGAAAAATAAGAATAAGCTTCAATTCCTAAACATAAACCCTTCCACCCTCATATCCTCATTGATTTTTACATCAATACAAAACATTAATAAAGTAGAGGCCATCGCTAAATCTTTTAAAGGAAGAAAAATTGAAGAATCGGGCTAAAGCTAAGAGGAATCAAATTAAAAACTCAAATCTCAACCCTTTTTCAAAAATCAAGGTGAATAATAGTATCCATCTAAGTTATTTGTGTTAAATTTTTGATTTTGGATGTATTCCAAATTGTTTGATGATGATAGGGTTGATTTTACCATAGTTTGCATAAATGCTGATTTATTAGAACTTTTATGAAATTATTATGATAGGTTTCAAGGGAAAAGCCTAAGTGAATGACCTCCAAATGACTTAATTTTTAGATATGATGTGTAATACATAATTTTCGAGATTGGTTTTTAATTTCATAATTTTCACAATTAAAAAATATTTTATGAATTTCCTAAGGTGAAAAGAGCATTTATTTCGGATTCTAATTATTAAAAATAATAAAATAATGAATTTTTCTCTGAAATTTTTATATGGTAGATAAAGTGTTGTTTTAGATTTTTAGGAAACTTTTGGGATTTTTCCCAAGTTTTTTGATTTATTATGAATGTTCTATGCTAGAAAAGCTTAATAATTATATTAAAATAATATAAATATTAAAGGGTTGCAAATAATTTAAAATTATTAAAATATGATCTATATTATTTTTTTGAAAAGAAAGTGGATAAAAGAAGTCACCCACCCAACAAAAATTTGACAAAGAATAGGAGTTGATAAAAAGAATACACTTTATTTAGTAAAATAGCAGTTTTTACGTCAGTTACGAATCTGCCATTGGATCCTCTTTATTCATTGTTGGCTGTAACGATCTAGAATTTGATCGCTTTAAAGTATACTATTTAAAGTTACTTAAATATAAGATATATAATATTTTATGATTTAAATAGTATTAGATAGGATTTGCAAAGAGAAATACATATAAAAACAGGAATAATTGCTTATATCAAAGGGACAAAATCCTATTTTCAAAAAAGTGAATTTTAATGGTTAAATAAATAATTTTTAATTAATTTATGAGTGTTTAGATTTTTAAATAACATTATAAAGATTTAGTTTTAAATTTGGTTTACAGAAATAAATAGTTTTGCTAAAATATCAAAATGTAACCGTAAAACATTTTGTTGAAAATCAACATTTTGTCGATTATAGTTGTCGCAACATTGTTGCAACTTTATTTTCTTATATATGAACATATAGTAAAATAGCATAAGTATTAATTAGTTCACTAATCAAGTTTACTTTTACTAAACTTACTTAGAAAGTTCTAGAATGTAATTGACAAAAAGTAAACATCAAATCAAACAAACATAATTATTATATTCTTTACTTAATACTTAAGTGAAAGTGGCATAAAGTAATGATTTGAAATATGATATTAAGTGTTGAAAAAATTAGTTTGCTTAAAGTTTTAAGTAAAATGTATTTTGGTCTTTTTACAAAATATTATTTTAATCCAAAAATTTCCTATAAATACCAACACATTTTCTCACTTTTTTACACACATTTTCCATTCTTCTTCTTTTTCCTTTTTTAAGCTTATCATTTTTCTTCCTTAGAGCTTTAATGGCTTCCATGCTAGCTTAAAATGATTTCAAATAATAATGAAGTTCTGTCGGAAAGTCGGAAGTTAATAGTCCACTTGAAGTTCGAAATCAAGATAGCGAAGCTAAAGCGGATTTAAAAAAGTTTCGAGAATAGTAGCAAAACTATAGTCAAATCCATAGCGACAAAGTTAGCAAAATTGGTAGGAAGTATGGTTTAGATCTGGAATTTCTTGCCTTAAAGTTTGACGGAGTGGAATCCAAAGTGAGTTATTTCTTCCTTTGGGTTCATTAAAATCGTTGCTAGTTGAAGGAGCTTTAAGTGTTAAGTGTTTTTTGAAAACCCTTCTTGACTGCTTGTTTACTTTGTTTGCTAAAGCAATGGTTTTATTTCCTTGTTAGACTATTTGGATGGTTAATTAAGTATTTTAAAATTTAGAAGGTAAATACTTAGTGGGATATGCGGAAATGACTAGTACATGTGTTTCATCTGTGAGATCCAAGGAGACTTGGGCGAGGGACGAAACATGTCCAAGGGAAAGCTCGGATGCTCCAAAATAAATATCAAACCATTTTAACCCAAGATAAAATATAAAGTGTTATAAATATTTGACAGAGTGAAGCGTTGATTACCATTTATTGTTGTGTTTATTTCATTGATTGATTTTTTGAATTAGGCTCGGCCTGTTTATGAGCACTGATTTTTATTTATTGATTGTTGACTTTTCTTTATGAGCAATTAATTATCCATATGCATGGGCTGGGTAGAAAATAATTTTAGGCTAACACCTTGTGATTATATCACAATTTGACTATAAGGTGTTTAATGGTAATATTTGGTTCACTTCAATTTAATGAATTGTTTTGAAAATTGGTTTTCAAGCTAAAATGTTATAAAATGTTTTCTTGTAAAAGGTAAAAAAAGACATATGAGGTAAATATTTGGAATTGATTTTATATAAAGAATGGTTTTATTAAAATGTTTTATAAAACGGAAAGAATTGCGAGGACTAAACCCAATGGCTTTTAAATGATTTTTGAAAGGATTTGGAAATGGAAATTATTATAGATTAGAAGTATTGGTAATTATTAGTGCAAATGATTTTGCCACTTCGGGATATAAAGTGATTTATTATTTTACCAAAGACGGGTAATCCATAATCTACGAAACGCATGGGCAAGGAGGTGCAGATGTTCTTTAGCCTCGCTGTAGTCCTCTCTTGGAATAGAGGGATGCACCAATCTATTATTTATTCAGAATGCTAGAACCATGGGCCTGGTTATGGCCAGAAACTTCCCAAGATTTGATAGCATATAGTGTTGTTTACTTGTATATTGGTATCATTTCAAAAGGTAAATCCTAAAGTAAAGGACTATTTTGAATATAAAGGATATATACATATATATATTCCAAAAGTTTTGAAATAAAAATTCAGAGATAAAGTCCAAAGAGATAATTTCGGTAAAGTTAATTAGATTTTAAAAATCTAAAATTAAAGATTAATCCTAAATGGGTAGTTTTGGAATTGCATATTGTTTGTTTCATCGTAAGCTACATGAGTCCTATTTGCAGTAGGAGAACTACGTTGGCTTGATCCTGTATCAAATTGTGTACTCAATTAGATAGGGCACGTAGGCAGTCACAAGTGATAGTGATGCAACCCTAATAATAACATACCATTTTTCTGTTTATTGTTTGCATATATTGTGATTTCTTATATCTTTCTTTCTTACTATTTTATTCCATATTAACATTATTTATCGAGTTTGCAGGTAAGGATATTGTTTTTCTCATCGGAGTTGTGCAACGGTACATTTGCAGTTTATTTGTAGTATTTGATTTTGGCTATGTATTAAAGTACACTGTAGAATAATTGATTACTCTCACAACTTGTATAATTGAAAGTCGTATCCTATACATTTAATAATGTTGAATATTTATCAAATATTGTGTATTAAGTTAGTAGTTTTCATTCGTAGTTTTAGCTCGGATGGGTTTTTTGGCGATTTTGATTGGTCTAAAAAAATGGGTCGTCACATCGACGGAACCCCTTTTCCAATGTCGGAGAAACCTCATTTCTCCAACGCCGGTGGAAACCCTTTCTCCAATGTCGGAGGAACCCCCTTTCTCCAATATTGCTGGAACCCTTTCTCCAATAACGGAGGAATGGAGGAACCCCATTTTCCAATGTCGGTGGAACCCCTTTCTCCTATGTCGATGGAGCCCCTTTCTCCAATATCGGAGTAGCCATTTTCTCCAATGCCAGTAGGACCCGTTTCTCCCATATCAATGGAACACCCTTTCTCTAATGTCAGTGAAACCCCTTCCTCTAATGCCGTAGGAACCCCCTTTTTTCCACTGTTGCTTTAGTACTCTTTCACTAGCTATGTTTTCAAAACTTAATACATGCATAACTTTCTAACCGTAAGTCCATTTCTTTATTATGACCACTCTACAAAAAGGAAAACCATCATTCGGATGCAATGGAATAGTTTAGAGACCATAATTCTAAACCTATAAAAAGTTATAACCCAAACAAAGTTTTTATTTTCTTATCACCTTGTTTTTATTAGACAAATAAAAGGGTGGATGACCCTAGAATTTATCAAAGTTGCTTTTGGACCATAGGACACTGAGGCATATTTTAATAAAGTCAATGCTATAATTGGGGACACTAATAATTGTAAAACTTTGTCGTTTACATTAGGGGACACTAATGTATATCTTATAAAGGAGGTATGTGGGCTTGGGAATCATATTCACTTCATTTATAACCCATAACTACATTTGGAGTGCTAGGAGAAGGATAACCAGCTAGGTTTACCTAGTAGTGAATATACATTTATTTAACCTCTATGTGAGCAGAATTGCATCTAGAAGGTCAGATAGACCAGAATTAGGATGCCCAAAATTGATTAAAAGATTATTGATTTAAACATATGATGATCCGGATTTTCGAACCAATCAAAATTGCTCAAAAATCTGTCTATACTAAAACTACTAGTGAATACAACCAACTTCATACACAATATTTGATAAATATTCAATACTATTAAATATATAGGAAACAATTTCAATTGTACAAGTTATTAGAGTAATCAATTAAATCTATTAGGTGTGTTTTAACATAAACCAAATACAAATAAATCTACCACTGCACACTCTTAAGAGAGAGAGAGATAACAATATCCTTACCTCCGATCTCCATAAACAATGTAAATGTGGAATAAATAGTAAGGGGAAAAGATACAACAACACAAGATAAACAACAACCAATAACAGAAAAATGTTATGTTATTATTGCAGCTGCATCACTACCACTTGTGACTGCCTACATACCCCTATCTATTTGGGTACCCAATTAGATAAAAGATCAAACCAACGTAGTTCTCCTACCGCAAATAGGACTCATGGAGTCTACGATGTAACAAATAATATGCAATTCCCAAAACTACCCACTTAGGTTTAATTTTTACATTTAGATTTTCAAATCAAGTTACATTTACAGAAATTATCTCTTTGGACTTTATTACCGAATTCTTATTTCAAAACATTTGAAATGTATATTAATATATATCTTTTATATTCAAACTAGTCCTTTACTCTGAGATCTGAAAACAAATCACCTTATGAAATGATACCTATATACAAGCACACAAAACTATATGCTACCAAATCTCTAGAGGTTTCTAGCCATAACCAGGCCTCTGGGTGTAACGGTCAGCGGATTTTCGTTCTTCGGAAATCCGACATCGACACTCACTTTATCGACTGCCGAGAATTCGAAGGCCGAAAACCGAGATGTTATGGGTTTTTAAAAGAAAAGAAAGAAAAGAAAAGAGAAGAAGAAGAAAGAAAAAGAAAAATAGAGGGAAAAGAAGATAGACAAATTTTTTTTTTAGAAAACAGAGAAAGAAAAGAAAATAGAGAATTTAAAAAATTAGAAGATAGAAGCATTTTAAAAATAGAACGGACAGAAAGGAACAGAACAACAACAGAATCTCACAATTCGCAGCGGAACAACATATACTAATAAATGAATAATCTTTAAACAAAGAACTATATCAGTTATTACATTACATTATATTTCATTACATCAAATCATCAGAGTGTACAACAACATACAACAATCAGTGCAGCGGAAAAAGAAATACTATATAAACTAGTAATACGCCATGCCATCCAGCTTGCCTCCAGCAATTCCAGAATATCCAGAATATCCTGATAAACCTAACTCTTAACTGCCCGTGTGGAAATTGGTGGGCACCCAGAGTTTAGGAAGGAAAACAATAAACTCCAAGTCAGTCATGTGACTGGTGTGAGAACTCAAAACAGTTTATTTATCTTTAAAATCAAAAAGAGAATATTTTAAACTCAATTCGCAATGCTTTTAAAAATGAGACTACCATAAGACCTCCTGCCACACACACAATGCAAACGCAGACTTGGAGAAGATTTCTTCTTATGATAGTCAAACATGCTTGATACGCATTTAAAAAGAGCATTTGATATTATTACTAGTGCATAGTGTAGAACAAATCCTTTCGAAAGTAGAATATAAATCTTAGCCAGCATAGGTACCATTATATTATGCCTACTAATAGCTACCATATTAAATGGCAGGTTCTACAACTAATACCGTACAAGTCACGTATTGTTTCTTTGGATTTCCAACAAATGGTCAGGCCAAGGAACTTCCCATTGCCACTGAGAATGCCTCTGGATGGACATCCCCGAGAACCAAACCGGATCTCAACCAACACAAGGCCGGGTTACTCCTAACTGAGTAACAACTGACCGAATATGCCATCCCCCGGTCCTTTGGGACCTTTTTCCGAGAGCGCTCTCTAATCAATTCACACAATCATAACAAAGTGTTTTCAACATGAGTAAGTATCTGGGCTCCATACCATGATACCACCCTTTTCCAGAAGGAAATGGACACATCCTAAAGGGTGCTACCCCTCATAACCTTGCTGCTTCTTTCCTGTTTTGACCATTTCCGGGATGTGAGGCTCGACGAATTCACGTCCACAAAAACATACTTTATACAAAAGCCATGCTTTGGGTCAACAAATGATCAACACAATGATCACTAAGATAGACGATCAAATAAATGATCCTATCACAATAATCAACACAATGATCATTTCAGCATCACTCAGCATGTCACATTACCAAATTGGGAATATATCGCTGATAACTTCAACTATATAACCTTTGAGCTCGTACGTCTCAAAGAAGGGTGTTAAGCAAAGAATAAATTCTCCGCCACCAACAGAAATATATTTGAAAGAAATCGGCTTTATATCTCAACTTGTAATGTCAGGCATACAATCCATACAAGTCTGTTCCGGGCTCGAACAGAACCGAAGGCACTTACAAAGAAGTCCTTGCAATCCGGATATTCACAATCCTGATCGGATTTCCCATCACTTAGGGAGTTTCTATACCGGCGCGACTCGGTGCAGAAACAATCGATAGGTTATCCTATCGCTCTTGCAAATACCGGTCTTCAACACCGATCTTCAAATGCAATTCACAACGACGTATCACATATTCGGAGTGGGTTATACGACCCCATGGTCCTTTCCCGGTTAACCCGAATAGTGAGCGCTTATTCAAAAATAAGTGTGCATTCAAATTCAATCAATTCACATCAAATACCCATTCAAAGGGAAATACTGATAGTCAGTTATTGAACTATCACTGGATATGCACACATCACCAGATTCCAAATAATTTTCCAAATTATTTATTTTCCAAAATATCTTTACTAGATATATAGTTTCAACACTTCAAAAATAAATCAATATTTATTTTTAACCAATTTCACTTTTCACATATAAATTCCATAATGAATTTGTATTTCAAAATATTCGTGCATATACGATTTCAATAATTCATTTCAATTTATCTTTAAAAAGATAAATCCTAATTTTTCACTTCATATTGGAAAACATTTCCATACTTATTAAAAATAAGTAATTCACAAATCTTTTTATTTTCAACACTTAGAAAATATTCAATATACTTAAATCGAATTAAGTATATATTTCATTCTATTAAGGAAATCATTCACTTAAACATATTTATTTGGGCCAAAACGAATGTTACGTAAAACATCGTTACGACAACCCAAAATCACTAGTATAGGGATTCGAAATTAAAATAGATATATAAATTCCAATACTATACAAAAACATTTCCTTTCGGAAACCATTTACTATAACAACAGTGTTATAGTTCACCATTTCCTTTTATTTCTCGAAACATCTATTTCAACAATAAATGTTGAAATCTATGGTTTCGAATCTCAACACATTTTAAAACATCGTTAGATCGTTTTAATTCAATTTAAAACATCACATTCAAAACAATTTCTTTAACGTGTTATTCACTATTCAAAAATCGTGAACATACTTCGTTAACAAATTTCATCCTTTTATTAAATTTATTTTAAAGGATTATTCACTATTCAAAAATGTGAATATAACTCCATTAATAGGTTATAACAATTAACTTATCAAAATAAGTCGTTTGCGGATTTATAAAACAACGTTTATAAATTCCATTTCTATTTATTTATAAAAACTTCCTTTTTATAAATTCCTTTATTAACCTATTCCAGTTTATAACTAAATTATAAACTAAATGTTCATATAATAAGTTAACTACTTATAAACGATTATTTCACAAAATCGTTCCTTAGAATTTCATAATTATAAATCTTATAACTTATAAGATTCATTTATTTAACCAAATCTATTCTTTAATTAACTTCACAAATTTATAAATCTTACTATTTATAAATTTCATCTATAACTTCACAGTTTATAATTCTATAAATTTCATTCATTTATGAAATCCATTTTCACTACATTCAAACACTTATAAAACTCGTTTTATAATGTCTATATTTCAATTTATAAATATCCATTTATAAATCTCTTAATATAAATCAGTTTATATTATTATTCTAAAACGTCTTTAAATTCCTTTATAATTTCATCATTTCGATTTATAAAATAATCAAATTTTATAAATCCTATATTTAAACTTTTATCATATATTCAAAAATCCAATCTAAATTATTTTATAAAATCATTAGTTCATATTTCTCAAAAATCGACTTTTAATCGTATTTCTAAAAATCAGCTTTTTAACTATATTTCACAAAAACCATAATTTTTATAACTTTAAAAATTATAACGTTTATTTATTTATAATGGATCAATTCCAAAAATATAGTATATTTTCAAAATCACTTTTAAAATCATTTTAAAATCCCAAAATCTGGGTCCAATGATGCTACACACCAAATAGTCAATCACGACTAACAACGATATCATATATCGATATGATAATCCATCAAATATCAAAATATCTGTAATAAAATAAATACTGTTGAGGAATCCAGTTGGATCCCTCCAACCTGTTTCCTGCATCCAAAAACATTAGCACAATACCAATTTCGCTCCAGTACGAAATTATCGCGGTACATGTTCTTATTAAATATTATCCGCTTAATAACGGCGTAATAGGGTCTCATCCGCTAAACAAATAAATGCGGGAAATCAATCAACTGCAATATATACATATGCCAATATATATATATTGATATTATATATAATACCAATTTCACTGTTTATGAAATATTCGCGGTATATGTTTTTAATAAATAACATCCGCTTACTAACGGCGCATAATGTCTATTTTAATAATCAATAATTTACAGTCATCATTCAAACATGCATTCAAATATTTTAAATCTAACTATTTAAAATAAAATCGAAATCTATTCGATTGAGTGAGAAATTCTCACCTTGGTTTTAATTTCCGTTTTAGCTTTTATTTCGAATAAAATTAAACGCGCGTTTAATTTTACCCGAAATTCTCACTAACTCCAAACGACTCCAAACCAACTCCATCGCGTAGTGCTCGTCCATACGATTCCAACGCAACTGAGTTTGCATTTTTTCGACCTCGTATGAAAAAGATATGAATTTATGAAGTTTACACGATTTTTAACTATATAATTTACAACTTTTTTTATAAAATTTTAAACCCTAACTCACTCCAGCCCTTAGATCCTTCCCCAGTGCATCATAGCCGCACGAGATGTTCTTCCCCAACATCACGTTCACGTCTCCAGGTTGCCAAATGGAGGCCGAACCCACCTATGCCCAATTAGGGTTTAATAATACTCCTCCTATACTCGACTATACCTCATCACACCACCGCCATGTCGAAGAGCACGACCCCCTCCATACTCGGCCCAAACTGCAGCAAGCTCGGCCCCACCTAGATGCTCGCGCACGCAAGAGGAACGGCCTCCTTTGAACCCAATTTGCCGCCAATCCGCTTCGAGTTAAACGATCATAACCGTTGGATTCCGAGATCTCAGAGTGCTCTACGATTTCTTAGTTTAGAGTTTGTGATAAAAGTGAATGGATTAGGAGATTTGGAGGGATGAATTTGATGAACTGCTGGCCGTTCAGGGGGGGGTGGCGGCTAGGGTTTGGATGTTTTATATATTTTTTTTTTTTTATTAATGAAGAGAGAGGGGTGGTCTATTTATAAGAAACAGCTAGCGTAAACACTATTCATCCCGGGAATTACGAACTCCGATTTAGACGCCGTAACCAGCGTACCTAGGGTTTATCCCGCGTTCCGGACACAATGGAACAGGTTTCGGAAGCTAATTCGGAAGTATGTGCGAGTTATGGCTGAAAACGCTCAATTTGAATTAAACCGATTTAAGTCGATTTCTAGGCGTTTTAATTTGTACCAGACAAACGGTAAATCCAATCGACTTGAAATTTGAAACCTTACAATAATATCACATTACGGATCCGATGAAACTGGTTTCGTCGAATTCCGAGACTTTTTGAAAAATGGCTATTTTGACTCGCCAAATTTAAATTAAAAATAATTCGATGCGTTTCGAGCTGCCACGATCAAACGATAGCTCCGATTGACACGAAAATTGAAATCCGGTAATAACTAACTATTACGGATCCAATGGAACTGGTTTCGTTCAATTCTGAGACTGTTCAAAAATTGACTATTTTACAGTCGATTATTAAATATTAAAATATTCAATTTTCACAAATTAACTTTTAATTCGATTTTAAAAGTTCTAAAATATTTCTATAACTCCAGTATGATTAAATAAAATTTTACAAATCATTTTCTATCATATTTAACTCAATATTTAATTATTTCCATAATTTAACATATTAAATTATCAATTTAATAATTCAATTAAATCCAAAAATTCAAATAAAAATTTATTTGACTTAAAAATTCACTTTTTAACATTTAAAATTAATTAAATATTCATATTTTAATTTCTAAAAATTTTGGGTCGTTACAATCTTTCCCCCTTAAAAGAATTTCGTCCTCGAAATTACAAGTAAGAAAGGTTACAGAATTTATTAATTTTCCAACATTCATAATTAAACTTCTTACAAATCTTTACTAAGTTTTCAAATCATACTTAGTTATCTTTTTAAAAACAACTACTATTGTTTAACTTTCAATTCCAAATCAAAGTTTAAAGTTTTCAAAATTTTTTCCAAAATTTTCTCAAATTTTTCTAACGCCTTAAATTTTCGGAAAAATTCGCCATAGTCTCCTTTGCGCGGCTCAATCCGAAAAAAAAAATGACAGTATATATATCACAAATATACATCTCATCAAGTAATGAGGCATCCCGAAGGGAAAAAAGTGTAAAAGTGCGATATTTAATCCGAGATATGTACCTTATATTTTATTAGCGAGCATATACGGCTAATATAGCGCAAAAGCGAACTCCAAATGCGAAGCAAACGCGATCCGCACCTACTAAACTCAACAAACAACATGAGAACCATGCATATATGTAAATAGTATCAATATACAACATATATCAACACAACAACTATATATGTCACATAGCAAATGCAACAATAGAAATATATATTCAATCATCAACCAACTAACATTCAACAAATTCATTCATATTCTCATTAATACTTAATGAATTGGTTTTCACTCTAAATCATATTTGATTTATCAACATTGGATTTTATCAACATTCATTCTCAATTCAATTAGTTAACATTTACTAATTTAAATCCAATTCACATTTAATTCTATTCAAATTTATTTACCTTTAATTTGAATTCAATTTCTTTAGCTTTAAATTTCACTAATTCAATTTCATTAACTCTTAATGAATTATATACAATCAATCAACAATCATATAAAAATCAATGTTTATTAATTACAACCAAATTACTTTGCTTATTTGATTTAACACCATCACTTTGAATTGGTTTAATTAAATTGATTTTCATTCACTCTATTCAACTTCTAATAACATTAGATTTTAATGAATTATCATTTATATTCATTATTCCTTATATCAATTTTAATTCACATTCAATTGATTTACATTTAATCCATTAATTCAATTCAATTACAAAGTTGAACTTCTTTTATATAACTCAAGTTTACATTTATCATTAACCTTTATTAATTTACTTTGATACCAATATCAATTCCATACAACAACTCTTAAGTTATATTTACATTTAAACATCACTTAGTTTTATATAACTTAAATTCCCACTTGTAAATAAATTCAGATTCCAACTCTAAAGTAAATTTTCATTTAACTTTAAATTCATTTTTATTTACAACTCATATTCATAAATATATTCATATAGTTTCACTTCTTATATATATAAGTTTATTCACAATTGTAAATCACTTTAATTATAATTCAATTCTTATAATTCATTTGCTTATACAATTACTCTTTTATTTAGATTATTCAAACAACCTAACAATCAACTTATATACTATTTAATAATTCTGAAAAATTATTCCTTCATATATAAAATATACTTAAGGTAAAATTATTTCATTTACCCAATTTAAAACAATATTGTGCCGAATTGTTCTATTCAAGTGTTTAGAAACCCCTTCGGCATAGTTTGACTGACCGTGCTGACGAAGGTTCATATGCCACTCAATAAACCAATTATCACAATATAAAACAATTTCATATTCACTAACAAATACGCTCTCATAGCTATTATTACACTCAAACTCATTCTAGAGTACTACTGACTCTATCTCTAATGAGTAATACCCTACAGAACCATGGTTATCGCTTAACCATCAGCTCTGATACCAAATGTAACGGTCAGCGGATTTTCGTTCTTCGGAAATCCGACATCGACACTCACTTTATCGACTGCCGAGAATTCGAAGGCCGAAAACCGAGATGTTATGGGTTTTTAAAAGAAAAGAAAGAAAAGAAAAGAGAAGAAGAAGAAAGAAAAAGAAAAATAGAGGGAAAAGAAGATAGACAAATTTTTTTTTTAGAAAACAGAGAAAGAAAAGAAAATAGAGAATTTAAAAAATTAGAAGATAGAAGCATTTTAAAAATAGAACGGACAGAAAGGAACAGAACAACAACAGAATCTCACAATTCGCAGCGGAACAACATATACTAATAAATGAATAATCTTTAAACAAAGAACTATATCAGTTATTACATTACATTATATTTCATTACATCAAATCATCAGAGTGTACAACAACATACAACAATCAGTGCAGCGGAAAAAGAAATACTATATAAACTAGTAATACGCCATGCCATCCAGCTTGCCTCCAGCAATTCCAGAATATCCAGAATATCCTGATAAACCTAACTCTTAACTGCCCGTGTGGAAATTGGTGGGCACCCAGAGTTTAGGAAGGAAAACAATAAACTCCAAGTCAGTCATGTGACTGGTGTGAGAACTCAAAACAGTTTATTTATCTTTAAAATCAAAAAGAGAATATTTTAAACTCAATTCGCAATGCTTTTAAAAATGAGACTACCATAAGACCTCCTGCCACACACACAATGCAAACGCAGACTTGGAGAAGATTTCTTCTTATGATAGTCAAACATGCTTGATACGCATTTAAAAAGAGCATTTGATATTATTACTAGTGCATAGTGTAGAACAAATCCTTTCGAAAGTAGAATATAAATCTTAGCCAGCATAGGTACCATTATATTATGCCTACTAATAGCTACCATATTAAATGGCAGGTTCTACAACTAATACCGTACAAGTCACGTATTGTTTCTTTGGATTTCCAACAAATGGTCAGGCCAAGGAACTTCCCATTGCCACTGAGAATGCCTCTGGATGGACATCCCCGAGAACCAAACCGGATCTCAACCAACACAAGGCCGGGTTACTCCTAACTGAGTAACAACTGACCGAATATGCCATCCCCCGGTCCTTTGGGACCTTTTTCCGAGAGCGCTCTCTAATCAATTCACACAATCATAACAAAGTGTTTTCAACATGAGTAAGTATCTGGGCTCCATACCATGATACCACCCTTTTCCAGAAGGAAATGGACACATCCTAAAGGGTGCTACCCCTCATAACCTTGCTGCTTCTTTCCTGTTTTGACCATTTCCGGGATGTGAGGCTCGACGAATTCACGTCCACAAAAACATACTTTATACAAAAGCCATGCTTTGGGTCAACAAATGATCAACACAATGATCACTAAGATAGACGATCAAATAAATGATCCTATCACAATAATCAACACAATGATCATTTCAGCATCACTCAGCATGTCACATTACCAAATTGGGAATATATCGCTGATAACTTCAACTATATAACCTTTGAGCTCGTACGTCTCAAAGAAGGGTGTTAAGCAAAGAATAAATTCTCCGCCACCAACAGAAATATATTTGAAAGAAATCGGCTTTATATCTCAACTTGTAATGTCAGGCATACAATCCATACAAGTCTGTTCCGGGCTCGAACAGAACCGAAGGCACTTACAAAGAAGTCCTTGCAATCCGGATATTCACAATCCTGATCGGATTTCCCATCACTTAGGGAGTTTCTATACCGGCGCGACTCGGTGCAGAAACAATCGATAGGTTATCCTATCGCTCTTGCAAATACCGGTCTTCAACACCGATCTTCAAATGCAATTCACAACGACGTATCACATATTCGGAGTGGGTTATACGACCCCATGGTCCTTTCCCGGTTAACCCGAATAGTGAGCGCTTATTCAAAAATAAGTGTGCATTCAAATTCAATCAATTCACATCAAATACCCATTCAAAGGGAAATACTGATAGTCAGTTATTGAACTATCACTGGATATGCACACATCACCAGATTCCAAATAATTTTCCAAATTATTTATTTTCCAAAATATCTTTACTAGATATATAGTTTCAACACTTCAAAAATAAATCAATATTTATTTTTAACCAATTTCACTTTTCACATATAAATTCCATAATGAATTTGTATTTCAAAATATTCGTGCATATACGATTTCAATAATTCATTTCAATTTATCTTTAAAAAGATAAATCCTAATTTTTCACTTCATATTGGAAAACATTTCCATACTTATTAAAAATAAGTAATTCACAAATCTTTTTATTTTCAACACTTAGAAAATATTCAATATACTTAAATCGAATTAAGTATATATTTCATTCTATTAAGGAAATCATTCACTTAAACATATTTATTTGGGCCAAAACGAATGTTACGTAAAACATCGTTACGACAACCCAAAATCACTAGTATAGGGATTCGAAATTAAAATAGATATATAAATTCCAATACTATACAAAAACATTTCCTTTCGGAAACCATTTACTATAACAACAGTGTTATAGTTCACCATTTCCTTTTATTTCTCGAAACATCTATTTCAACAATAAATGTTGAAATCTATGGTTTCGAATCTCAACACATTTTAAAACATCGTTAGATCGTTTTAATTCAATTTAAAACATCACATTCAAAACAATTTCTTTAACGTGTTATTCACTATTCAAAAATCGTGAACATACTTCGTTAACAAATTTCATCCTTTTATTAAATTTATTTTAAAGGATTATTCACTATTCAAAAATGTGAATATAACTCCATTAATAGGTTATAACAATTAACTTATCAAAATAAGTCGTTTGCGGATTTATAAAACAACGTTTATAAATTCCATTTCTATTTATTTATAAAAACTTCCTTTTTATAAATTCCTTTATTAACCTATTCCAGTTTATAACTAAATTATAAACTAAATGTTCATATAATAAGTTAACTACTTATAAACGATTATTTCACAAAATCGTTCCTTAGAATTTCATAATTATAAATCTTATAACTTATAAGATTCATTTATTTAACCAAATCTATTCTTTAATTAACTTCACAAATTTATAAATCTTACTATTTATAAATTTCATCTATAACTTCACAGTTTATAATTCTATAAATTTCATTCATTTATGAAATCCATTTTCACTACATTCAAACACTTATAAAACTCGTTTTATAATGTCTATATTTCAATTTATAAATATCCATTTATAAATCTCTTAATATAAATCAGTTTATATTATTATTCTAAAACGTCTTTAAATTCCTTTATAATTTCATCATTTCGATTTATAAAATAATCAAATTTTATAAATCCTATATTTAAACTTTTATCATATATTCAAAAATCCAATCTAAATTATTTTATAAAATCATTAGTTCATATTTCTCAAAAATCGACTTTTAATCGTATTTCTAAAAATCAGCTTTTTAACTATATTTCACAAAAACCATAATTTTTATAACTTTAAAAATTATAACGTTTATTTATTTATAATGGATCAATTCCAAAAATATAGTATATTTTCAAAATCACTTTTAAAATCATTTTAAAATCCCAAAATCTGGGTCCAATGATGCTACACACCAAATAGTCAATCACGACTAACAACGATATCATATATCGATATGATAATCCATCAAATATCAAAATATCTGTAATAAAATAAATACTGTTGAGGAATCCAGTTGGATCCCTCCAACCTGTTTCCTGCATCCAAAAACATTAGCACAATACCAATTTCGCTCCAGTACGAAATTATCGCGGTACATGTTCTTATTAAATATTATCCGCTTAATAACGGCGTAATAGGGTCTCATCCGCTAAACAAATAAATGCGGGAAATCAATCAACTGCAATATATACATATGCCAATATATATATATTGATATTATATATAATACCAATTTCACTGTTTATGAAATATTCGCGGTATATGTTTTTAATAAATAACATCCGCTTACTAACGGCGCATAATGTCTATTTTAATAATCAATAATTTACAGTCATCATTCAAACATGCATTCAAATATTTTAAATCTAACTATTTAAAATAAAATCGAAATCTATTCGATTGAGTGAGAAATTCTCACCTTGGTTTTAATTTCCGTTTTAGCTTTTATTTCGAATAAAATTAAACGCGCGTTTAATTTTACCCGAAATTCTCACTAACTCCAAACGACTCCAAACCAACTCCATCGCGTAGTGCTCGTCCATACGATTCCAACGCAACTGAGTTTGCATTTTTTCGACCTCGTATGAAAAAGATATGAATTTATGAAGTTTACACGATTTTTAACTATATAATTTACAACTTTTTTTATAAAATTTTAAACCCTAACTCACTCCAGCCCTTAGATCCTTCCCCAGTGCATCATAGCCGCACGAGATGTTCTTCCCCAACATCACGTTCACGTCTCCAGGTTGCCAAATGGAGGCCGAACCCACCTATGCCCAATTAGGGTTTAATAATACTCCTCCTATACTCGACTATACCTCATCACACCACCGCCATGTCGAAGAGCACGACCCCCTCCATACTCGGCCCAAACTGCAGCAAGCTCGGCCCCACCTAGATGCTCGCGCACGCAAGAGGAACGGCCTCCTTTGAACCCAATTTGCCGCCAATCCGCTTCGAGTTAAACGATCATAACCGTTGGATTCCGAGATCTCAGAGTGCTCTACGATTTCTTAGTTTAGAGTTTGTGATAAAAGTGAATGGATTAGGAGATTTGGAGGGATGAATTTGATGAACTGCTGGCCGTTCAGGGGGGGGGGTGGCGGCTAGGGTTTGGATGTTTTATATATTTTTTTTTTTTTTATTAATGAAGAGAGAGGGGTGGTCTATTTATAAGAAACAGCTAGCGTAAACACTATTCATCCCGGGAATTACGAACTCCGATTTAGACGCCGTAACCAGCGTACCTAGGGTTTATCCCGCGTTCCGGACACAATGGAACAGGTTTCGGAAGCTAATTCGGAAGTATGTGCGAGTTATGGCTGAAAACGCTCAATTTGAATTAAACCGATTTAAGTCGATTTCTAGGCGTTTTAATTTGTACCAGACAAACGGTAAATCCAATCGACTTGAAATTTGAAACCTTACAATAATATCACATTACGGATCCGATGAAACTGGTTTCGTCGAATTCCGAGACTTTTTGAAAAATGGCTATTTTGACTCGCCAAATTTAAATTAAAAATAATTCGATGCGTTTCGAGCTGCCACGATCAAACGATAGCTCCGATTGACACGAAAATTGAAATCCGGTAATAACTAACTATTACGGATCCAATGGAACTGGTTTCGTTCAATTCTGAGACTGTTCAAAAATTGACTATTTTACAGTCGATTATTAAATATTAAAATATTCAATTTTCACAAATTAACTTTTAATTCGATTTTAAAAGTTCTAAAATATTTCTATAACTCCAGTATGATTAAATAAAATTTTACAAATCATTTTCTATCATATTTAACTCAATATTTAATTATTTCCATAATTTAACATATTAAATTATCAATTTAATAATTCAATTAAATCCAAAAATTCAAATAAAAATTTATTTGACTTAAAAATTCACTTTTTAACATTTAAAATTAATTAAATATTCATATTTTAATTTCTAAAAATTTTGGGTCGTTACACTGGGTCTAGCCTTTCGAATAAATAATAGATTGGTGCATCCCTCTATTCCAAGAGCAGACTACATCGAGGCTACAGAACATCTCCACCTCCTTTGCATATGCGTTTCGAAGATTATGGGTTACCCAAACCTTTGTAACATAACAAAGCACTCATATCCCAAAGTGGAAAAATCATTTACACTAATAATTACAAATACTTCTAATCTATAATAATTTCCATGTCCAAATCCTTTCAAAAATCATCTTAAAACCATCGGGTTTAGTCCTCGAAATTCTTTCCTTTTTTTAAAAAGACTTCTACAAAATCATTCCTTATATAAAATCACTTCACAAAATACTTATTCTCAAATATCTCATTTTTCTCTTTTAAAGGAAACTATTTCATAATACTTCAACTTGAAAACCAATTTTTAAAACAATTCATTATATTGAATTAAACCAAATATTATGGCTAAACACCTTACAGTCAAATCATGAAATAAATCACAAGGTGTTAGCCTACAATTATTTTCTACCCATCGTATGCATATGGATAATTAATTGCTCATAAACAGGTCGAGCAAATTCAACAATCAGTAAATAATAATCGATGCTCATAAACTTGTCGAGCCTAATTCAAACAATCTATCAATGAAATAAACACAACAATAAATGATAATCAATGCTTCATTCTATCAAATATTTATAGCCCTTTATTTTATCTTGGTTTAAAGTGGTTTGGTATTTATTTGGAGCATCCGGCTTTCCCTTCGACATATTCCGTCCCTCGCCTAAGACTCCTTGGATCTCACAGACGAAACACATGTACTAGTCGTTTCCGCATACCCCATTAAGTATTTAACTTCTAAATATTAAGATACTTAATCAACCATCAAAATTGTCAAACATGGAAATAAAACCATTGTTTTAGCAAACAAAGTAAACAAGCATTCAACAAGGGTTTTCAAGCAACACTTAAACTTAAAGTTCCTTCAACTTAGCAATGATTTTAATAAACTTAAAGGAAGAAATAACCCACTTTGGATTCCACTCCGTCAAACTTTAAGGCAAGGAGATCTAAACCACACTTACTACTGATTTTGCTAACTTTATCACTACGAATTTGATTATAGCTTCGCTATTATTTTTCGAAACTTCTTGAAATCCGGCTATTGCTCTGATATCCTAGAAGTGGAGATGAAAAGAGGTGGAGATGGCTTCTCGGTGGGCATGGCATTGGGTGGATGGATGAAACATACTAGCTTGAACTTGACTTAAGTGGTATACTTTTTTGTTGATTAATTTGCCATAACTTTGTTACGCTTTTGGAACTTTTTTAGAGAGGCATAGAAGCCTATAAAACTCTAAGGAAGAAGAAAGGGAAGCTTAGAAAAGAAAGAAGAAGAAGAATGGTAAGTGTGAAAAAAGTGAGAAAGTGTGTTGGTGTTTACAGGAAAAAAATGGATTAAAATAATATTTTGTAAAAGGACTAAAATACCCTTACTTGTAAATAATGTAAGCACTTATTTTTCAACCCTTAATATGATGTTTTACATCAAAACTTTAAGTCAATTTCATTTAAGAAGCAAGTAAAGAATAAAATGATTTTGTTTTCTTTTGAAATGACATGTTTTGTCTTTTTTAGTTTACTTTTGCTAATGATATTTCTAGAATTTTCTAACCTTAATTAGCAAAAGTAAACTATATTAATTGATTGTTAATTACTTGTTATATGTTATAATGTTTGTAAGAATATGTACATAAAGGTGCAACGACGTTGCGACGACTTTAAATTGACAAAACGTTGATTTTCGATAAGATGTTTCACGGTCATAGTTTGATATTTTATTTAAACTATTTATTTATGTAAACCAAATTTAAAAATAAATTTGTGCAATGTTATTTAAAAATATAAACACCCATAAATAAATTCAAATAATTTATTAAACCCTTTAAACTTACTTTTCTGGAATCAGGATTTCATCACTTTTGTTAATATAAGCAAATGTTATTATCTCTATGTATATTTCTCTTTACAAATCCTATTTAATATTAGTTAAATCATAAAATGTTATATATTTTATATTTAAAATCACTTTAAATATTATATTTTAAAATGGTCAAATTTTGGGTCATTACAAAACTGGTTCTTAATTAGCCCATGAAAATTATGCCTTGAGAAACGCTATTGGCAGGGGCCAATAGGTTCTTAGTGATCCCATGAAAACTATGTCAGCACTAAGTTATTGATAAAGATCAATAGGTTCATTGTCAGCCCATGAAAAATATGATCTAAGAGAATTATTGGAGAAACCAATAGGTTCATTGTGATCCCATGAAAACTATGTTTGGATGAAGTTGTTGGTAGACACTAATAGGTTCTTAGTAATCACACGAAAACTATAAAACCGGGTAGATAGTCTATAAGCTTGGAACAAGTTATTAGTTAGCCCATGATAACTAATAGGTTAATATTGACCCTAGAAACTATAAATTGAGACAGATAGTTGAATGAAGGGGGATGGAAAATCCAGGATATATTATATAATTGCGTATCATCATAGTATTTTATGTTTTAACCATTGTGGATGTGGGTGCATAGTATATGGTTAATTAGTTTTTGTTTAAGATACTAGCGAGGGGAAACCCGTTTCGCTCAACGGCGTGGTCTCGCTAGTAATCTATTTGGTTTGAGATGGTATATTATTATTCACACCAGACTTTTTGCCTGACTCAAAATTTATGTTTTGCTTCTTAAACTCTCGAATCTTAAAATTAGTTTGAGCAGGCTAAGGGCAAGGGTTTTTATGTTATTAGTTGACGAATAAGCTTTCGGAGACGTGTAGAAGGCAAGCTAGCTATTTAGTAGATTCTATCTATTGTCCGCTGTGTTATTTGGATGGAAGGGCAAATTAATTTAATTACCTATAATTAGAATCTGATCAACAAGGGGCCATCTCCATATGTTGCTTTTGGCGTATTTTGTAATAAATTGAAATTTCTGTAAATCTGGCTTATGTATAGGATTATGTGATCAAACATGCTATTTGTAATGAAATAAGAAACTTGTTTTAAATTGAATTTTAATTTTTTTCATATTCATATGTTTTTGGTATATCGGTGTATCTAAAATTACCGCGTTTGGTCACCGAAAATTAATAACTATGGATGACTGTAGCATCTATAGCAGTTAATTTTGGCACCCCAAATGGGGATGCTACATTATCACATTGCAATAGTTTAGAGGACTCTCCATAAAAAGGTGGCTCTATCGAATTTTTTCAAAAATTTTGATGCTTAGAATAATCTTTGCATGATTTTATTCTATGTGAAAACTAGAAAATAATTGATTGCATAACTACGTAATAGAATTTTCCTGTAAGTTCGTTTAAAACTCCCAACCTAAAATTGCAATCATTGGACAAAGAAAATAGTTTTTGTGTTTCTCAAGCCATCGATTAAAGGGTCTAATAAGCGTTTAACTACTCTACTATACCTGATTGGTTAATGCAAATTTTGATATGTGCTAAACCCAAATGATAGTGTAGATTTTGAGTATGATTATAGATGGTTTGATTATATGATTGATTAATGAATATATTACCATTAGTAATGTGTGTATATATATGTCTATTATAGATTGCTCTCTAAAGGAGAATTATGAGGATGCAACTTTCTTAAGTAGGAGAGTCTGAAACAACCATGTTAAAAATTATTATCTAATCAATAATTAATTAAATATCAAAATATGAAATTTGGATTTGACTACAAAAATAAATTTTGGTTTAAGTTAATCATTTTAAATTTATAAAAAGGAAATAATTATTGATTTGAAAAAGTGATTTTGATTAAAAAAATATTTAGTGCAGTATTTTCAAAGTTAGGTTTTCATTTTAAACATGAAGTTTGGAGATTTAGAATTTGTTTGAATTTATAATTTTGGAATTTATCAAAGTTTAATTTTATTTTTGTTTTAAATTAATAATTTTAGTACTGAGATTAATACGATAATTTTGATTCAGGCCTTAGTGATTTTGAGTTTAAATATTAAAGAGATTAGAGTTTTAGTCTTATTACCGGTAATAGGTTCATTAGCGAATTAACAAAATTTTAGCCTTGTCATAACCCCTTAACCCTTCCTACCCAATATGTCACCTTCTCATTATTTCAGAAAATGATGACTACGTTCAAAGCTTATCCCAAAAAAGCTTTGCAAAATGGAAAACGTAGAAATCAAACCTTCCTCCACTCAAAAATTCATTTTTTATTCATATAAAGCTTAAAATTTCCCAAATATGGCTATGTTGTTCTATCATATTCGTGCACCTCTGTTCCTAATTTCATGTACTTTCATTGAGTTTAAATGTGTTAAAGATGGTCATTTTCGCAAGCTATTCTCAGGTAAATCGGGGCAGAGAATGCTGATCAGTATAAAAAGCATAACTAATTATAGAAATATCATAAAAATCTGAAATTTTGATATGTCGTGTAACTCGTATATGCAACTACTATAAAAATTAAATTGGAAAATACTGATTTTTCTATTTTAAATCGCTGCTGCACTGATGACGAAAATACAGAAATCTTTGGTGAAATGATGCTTGTAATTTTTGGGTTTTTGGATGCTAAGGTGAGAGTTTCTCTCATATCTATCTCTAATCTACGAATTGTTTTTTGTGGTTAATTAAATTAGAGTACCTATGTTCGCATGTTATTAATCTCTATCTGTTTGAATTTATGGTACGTTGAAACCCCAAAACCCTATAGAAATGCAAGTTTTACAATTTAATTTCTTTTCCTACGATTGCGTGCTTGATCTCTGGTGTTGTGCTTATTTATTGCATTGAAATAGCACACCTAAAAGGGGGAAAAACATTGCCTAAGATCACTAGAACCATCGTCGGAGATGGGGATGTGATGTCTTAAGCTAACTTCTAGAAGAATTCACATTACCGATCCAGGTCTACCAGTGGGCCGGTTGCGAACAAAACTAGAGCATTCGCCCTAAGTATTTAACCAACTATAATTTTTTTGGTGTTTTGATTTCTTGGTTTTAATTATAGTACGTAAACTGATTTAAATGTATTTAAAAATCCAATTTGATGACAATGAAATTATTACTATATATATGATTTTATGAAAGTATTTTATAAATCGATTCCATTGAAGAAATTATAATTATATATGGCTTATTTTATCTCTAAAAATCATTCTTAGATTATATAAAATCATATGTTATTTTCATTTTTAAAATCTTAGTTTTAAAATGAGATAGAGTATTTTGTTAAAAAAAAAAGGGAAACAAACTATTTCTTATGTTGATTTAATTAATGGATTTTGTGGAGTTTGGCTTTCAAGGGCAATTCTTTTGCTACGAGATGAGAATTTTATTTAAACGATTTAGTAATAATAAGTGGTTACGGGACGGTAATTATCACTTTATTACTTAACTATATGGCTTATTTGCGTAGTGTTTATGTGTAGTGAAATTTACTAATTAATAGCAAATACTTTAGCAACACCCAGTGGTTATTGGACATGGGTTTTACTTTATTAATTACTATTAAAAGAGTACGTGACACTATAAGATTAAATAATATCTTGGAGAGGCAAGTTATTGTATAACTCATTATATTTATTAGTGCATACGCTAGCTTGACCTTATAGGCTAGTTGTTCGACCTAACAGCTTGATAGCGGAGGTCGCACCATAAGTCATGGTATTCGTTTCAGTTTCTAACCCTATACCACTGAGCCAACGGTCGGTATGCCTGTTATATTCGATATCATAATATTTGCGCTATCTGTTAGCTGGCATGGCACCTTATCAATGCGTTTTTAGGTTGAACACATATCAGGGATATCCAGCATGGATGAACTGTAGAAGCTTAGGGGCTAAACGTCCGGTGCTTTTCTTATCAGACTGCCCTTGGAAGATCAATTTAGACTAAGAATATTATATTGGTTAAGATAATTAGAGTGGTGTTAGTGACCGACCAAACCGCTAGATTGGCATTAGCGACCAACCAAACTGCTACAGTGGTGTCAACGACTGACCAAACTACTAGTGTGGTGTTAGTGATTGACCAAACTGCTAGTGATTATGTATTATTGTATTTGGGTATCTAATTTTGCGTATTCTTCATAGCATTTTATATTGGGTATGAATTCCATGTTTATGCTTCGCATATTTTGATATGATAGCACTATATTTAAGATGATAGTCCATGAGATATTTGACATGATTTTATGACATGATGTGATTTTTTTTGTTTTTATTGATTTAAAATGGCTATATATGAATCTCCATAGTTGAGTATGATAGTCTAGAAAAGACTTGAGTGTTGTCGAGATCACTTGTATGTTAAGTATTTCTGGACATATTTTCTTGTAATTGTTATCCTTATAATTGAGATCTCACCCTTTGATATTTAGAGATAGTCTGATCCGGATGTTATTATGTTCGGGTTAGACTAAGATATTTCGAGCATTGGGACCCAAAGACCATGGATTTGGACTAGCATTGAGGATATAATTATATATGTATTTTATGTTATTACAATATTAGAAACTCATGTATTTAATAGACTTTAAGGAGATGTCAACTTTTAAGATCATGTATATTTGAGATGTGTTGTAGTCTATATCTATATTTGTGTTATGTGAGTTTAGTTTTCTATTTTGTAATCGAATTATTTATGTGCATCCATGTATATATATTATATATTCGACCGTGTTATCTGATTCTGTATTCTGTATTGTACATTATATTGATATGAAATTTTATTTGTATCCATCATGTGTATTACTTTGCACTGATACCATTTATGTCAACAATTCAATTCAGGTCTTCAAATTTTGACAAGAAAGACATGATGGAGTTAGCCCTAGGGAATATTCATGTTTGGTTGCTATTAACAAACCTCAATCTCTTTATTACTAGATGGTATTACTTAGTAATACTCTTTAGTAATATAAGTATAAAGGCGAGGTGTTATAGCAAAGCTGTGTTTCAGAACAATATGGAATATAAGAGGTACAAATCTTGGCCTAGATAGACTTAAAATCTCATCACTTGGGGTATAATGGTAGAATATAGAAATTAATTTCCTATTCGGGATAGGAATATAAATGGTTATTTAGGAAACGACCATTGGAACATATTTGTAATGTTTTGACAATGCTATATAAATTATAGTAACTGAAGTTTTGCTAAAATTGGAACTCACTTTTGTCAAAAGTGAGATTGAATGAGTAGAGTATATTAGACATCAAATGGCTTAGAATTGTATTGTTATGTCCTAGTCTACTAGTGATTAGAGTTGCACTGTGGGAATAGATGGACTATTTTTTGTTGAGCACATTAATAAATTTGTTCTTTTATATGTATGGTTGTTGATTGATGGATGATTGGATGTTTGAAATTCTAAGTAATTTTTTAAAATTAGTATTGAGTTGGAATTACCAATTAGATTTAAAAATCTATTCAATTTTAATAATAAGAACTTGCTGTGTCTTCAGTGGTATAAGACTGCAAGAAAATATTAAAAAGTTGAATTTGTGTAAAATGAAATTTTAACCCATATGTATAATTAACCAAAGGTTAAGGTGGATTAAAAATTAGATGTTTACTTGAAGAAAGTATGAATGAGTGGATGCATGGTAGAATCGTTATTAGTAAAGAATATACTTGATTATAAACAACTGATATTTTCTGATAGAATTTTTGAATATATCTTCGAGATCACTTGTATTTTAATACTGTTGGATATATTTTCTTGTAATTGTTTTCTTTATTATTGAGGTCTCACCCATTGATATTTAGAAATATTCTGATCCGTGTGTTATTTTATGCTTGGTTTAAACCGAGAAATTTCAAGTATTGGGATTCAAAGATTGTGGATATTGGACTAGCTATGTGGATATAGTGTTATATATATATATATATATATATATATATATATATATATATATTCTATGTCATTGGTGAAACACCCCACACCCTTTAGCATACCCAAAAGGACACACTAAAAGGCATGGTGCATTGTAGGTATAAACTAAAACTAACAGAGACTAAGATTCACAAAACAAAAACAGGTAAAAACAGCGGAAACTAAGATAACTTAATTAAAACAAAAATTCATAAATCGAATAATTCAAATACCAAATACAACATACATGTCTCAAAACTCAATATATCTCATGAAATAAAAACTCATAGTCCCAGCAAAAATCAGAGTACAAATATCCCTCTCAAGTGCCAGTACAAAGAAAGAACCAAAAGCTGAAAAACTAGGGAAATACATAGTAGAATCTTCTCCAAGAAACCTCCAAGCATTGTAATCTACTGCCCTCTCCATTGATTGCCTATGGGGGAAAAGGGGAAAATAGAGGATTGGGTCAGACTAAAAGTCTGGTGAGTGATAGTAACTACTAGAATCTGTAAGCAAAGTAAAAGTAATAGACTCTTCAATAGTTCTAGTATGTATAAAAGGAAACAAAGGAAATAGGAAAGAGATAAACTAGAAAATACGGTTAAACTATTACAATTGATAAGGTAGGTCAACTTTTATTGTTTGCACTTGTCTTTGATAGCTGCTTGGTTAGGCTGAATTCATAACCCTGCAATTAGGTTGAAATCCTAATTCTACCCTTTGATCGACCTGCTACTCCATAGACCTTACTACGGATTGGACGCTATATAACTCCATACACAACAGCCAATGGTAACTACTAAAGATACACAAAGCACCTACTGTGGACTAGCCGATAGGTAGCTTCCTACACAGAAGGCATTGGTGTCTAAGAAAGACACACATACTAAGCACTTGGAACTCATAGCGATTACTGAGCACCTAAATGAAAATCGCATGCATAACTATTGTGTCGTATTATTACCTCGACTCAGCATGAGCATGCCCCTAGTCTCACTTCAGGATTATGTGAAACGCCGTGTCCATAGAAAATATAAGGGAGTGTTGTCGGTACTGGCCCGACATCTAAACAATATCTAATGGTGCCTTTGTCCAAATCCCCGTGATTTAAACATCTCTATATTGACCAATTACTACCACTTCTAGCATAAGCGTGCCCCTCGTCTCACTTCAGATTTAGGTGAAACACCGTACCCATAGAAAATAATAGGGAATGTTATTTGGTATAGGTCGTACTTTAATTCTTTGCATATTAACTTACATAAATTATTTAAATAAGCCTTTCTCTTGTTCTTACTATCTATTCTTATTAATTTATCCTAAGTCTTGAAATAAGCCATATTTTGTTCTATTTCTTATTATAACCTATGTTATAATCATGCTTATTACTTAACCCAAGGTTTAAGTGTGAAAATAATCTTCTTTTCTTCTTTTATTCATTTTAGTTATAATTCTAAGTTATAACTAGGCCAATCTCTTTAATTCTGTCCAATTAATATCATAACTAGGCATAATTTTAGTCCAATTCCATTTATATTACAATCTTTATAATTTACATCTTATATTCTATTATTTCAGATTTCTTATAATTTCATCTAATTTCGCATTAATTCTATTCTAATCCATATGCGAAGAAGAAGGAGGAGGAATAAAAGAAAACTGAAAATAGAAGGAAATCAAAGGCGTAAAAAGAAGATGTAAATAACGCATAAATAACCATAAATAAATTAAAATACTATAAATAAATTGTAAATAAATGGAAAAACTAGAAATAAACTAAATTAACTGAAAATATTTCTAAAGATTTTAAATAAATTACTAAAAGGGCTACTCCAAAAATCGTAGTAAAACTACAACTATTTGAAACCCTATTATTTTAAATTACTTAAAGAAATTTAAAATAATTACAATCACTCATCTCTAGTCCTTAGCTCTTCCATTTAGGCCTTCACGGATCTACTTGGGGTTGTTAAATATTTTTATTTAAAATGATTTTCTCCTTGGAAAATTATTCCGTTTAGGGTCCTTCCTGAATACGTGAACCCAATTAGAGAAAATCTTAGAATGGAAAAAAGTGTTAGGCCTAGGGTTCTATTTATAGGGGTAGAAGTGGATCACAGACCATTGGATTTGGGGATTGAATAGGATGCAACTACATCATAGGCTAAATAGGGGCCATCGGATTCAGACACGGAAGGACCATATTGAGTTGAAGAATGCAAAATACGTCACTAACGTTCGAATGAACGAACGTTCGTTCATTCTCTAAAAAAACAAGGCAGGTCGACCGCCCTTATGTCCAAGTCAACCGCCCGGTTGACCTGGCCTATATATATGTATGTATGTATGTATGTATGTATGTATGTATGTATGTATGTATGTATGTATGTATGTATGTATGTATGTATGTATGTATGTATGTATGTATGTATGTATTATGTATGTATGTATGTATGTATGTATGTATGTATGTATGTATGTATGTATGTATGTATTTCTGCTTATTTTGTTTAATTCATATCTTGTTCCTTTTAGCTCAGATTCTGAAGTTCTATATATGGAAATTGACCAGAAAATTACCATTGACACTGCAATTCCTGTGGCTCAATTCTGATAATTTCACAAAGTTCTTTTATTATTTAGTTAATTAACGAATTAATTATTACGGGTTAAATTTTGATTGTTGCATTCTCCCCTCCTTAAGGGATTTTGTCTTGGAAATATCTAAGAATAAAAGAATGTACTAAATGTTTTCATCCAATTCTACAAACAACTACTCAATCATCAACCATTTAACCATTGTCCTTAAGTTTTTCTAATGCAATTTATGATACTTATGCAATTAGTGCAGTATAAATTTCCTTCACTAATGCAAAAGATTAGGCGGAACACTTATTCAGTTGACCTCCTTTTATGCAATCATGTATGTGACATGTATCCAAACGAATGCGAAAATTTCCTAATGATAGCTGAGAATTCTATATGCGTGCTACAAACATCATCCAAATGCAACAACCATGTGAAAATCATCCATTTATAGTAATCGTGGAAAATAGAATAAATTGAGCACACATCCATATGCATATGCTCTAGTGTCCTAGTTAGGCCGATCCCTAAAGAATATTAGTGTCTAGTGCACCTATATACGTCCATTAGCATCCACTAGTAAATACTTGCAATCACTAACATACATCATTCATAACATGTTCTATTAACATGTTTATATCAAACCCCACCATCTATAAGTTAAATCCAAAATTCAACCCTCCTAAAGGATAATAAAGGAAAAAACCTATTCAAAACTAAAGATGGGAATAGGAAATTCGAAATTTACTGTCAAAGGGAGATCTGGATAAGAAGTACACATTTTCTCTTAATCAATTTAATCTTCTTCGAAGTCATTTTAACCTCTGTAGACTCTATCCAACATGAAAGCGACTCACGCGGTCCTCCGTAAAGAGGTTCAGAAGGTACCAGTCCAATGCTAGCTTGAGAACTACTACCTTATGCGAATTTCACTAAAGGAAGATGGTTTACCCAAGTTATTCCAAAATCAGGAATATCCATTCTCAACCATGCGTGTCTTACAATTTTACTAACTCCATTTTACTATTCTTCTTTAGTTTGCTCACCTGAATCAACATTCCTAGGTTCTCACTAGGGTTTTATACACTCTGCGGAAACTCTATTATTACTTCCAAAATTAATTACTGTTGTCTCCTTTGTAGCCTTACCCCTTTTCTATTACACCTAGGAAATGATTTCTATCTACTTCACACTCAGGAGTTTGGTTCGGTGTTTATAGTTCCATTTTAGAATTAAGATTTCTAAATTTTTAAAACATCAAATCCTAAAATCTTTGTCTTTAAAAAATGTTATTTTTGAGTTTCTATTAAATTCAAAAATACTTGGTTACTTAACATTATTTCCCAAATTAGAGGGAAAAACTTTCAAATTCTAAGTGCAAAACTTATTCCTCGTTTTCTTTTAAAGACCTTTTCAGTTTTCTTTTAAAGACCTTTTCAGTTTTCTATAAAAATTTGAATTTTAAAATTCTACTTTTATTATGTTTTTCATTTCCAAAAACTTATTTACTTTTTTGCCTAACAATTTTCTTTTAAAATATCTTTAAATTGTTTTTATGTGTTTCCAAAACATCTTCTTATTATACCTTACGGTCTCATAACTTAATATAATGGAACTACTTTCTCAAATGAGAAATTATTAACGCTAAAATCTTCTATGAACCTTTTAAAAGAGAATTTCATGTTTATGTGAAATTACAAGGAACTTATTTTGTATTTTTCGAAATAGGCTATACAAAATATGGTGCTTTCCATACCTTGTATATCACTTTCATATATTCCTTGTAACTTGCACAAAATATTTTTATTAGTTTCATAGAAAATCATACCATTATTCTTTTCATTCCAATAGATTAAATTATGTTTAATTTATATTCTTCCATGATAAAATTTTCTAATATCTAACTTACACATTTTCCTTTCAGAAAAACTCATCTTCACTACTTCTAATATTTCCAAAACTGCAAAAAAACTTCCTTATACTTATTGAAATAATAAGTGTACTTTACAAACCATTTCGTTTCTATACAAATTACCTTTTAAAATACATTTTTATTTGGGTTAAAATGGATGTTGTGTAAAACACCATTACTATGACCCAAAAAATACTAGTGTATGGATTCAGTTAAATAAATACCAATAAATCTCATATACCTTTGTAAAAATATTTTTCTTGGGAGTCACTTACTGTAACAATTGTGTTAGCCTATGCTCCACTTATTTTTCACGAAAACATTTATTACAACAATAAAAGTTGCAATCTATGTACACTCTAGGTTTTTTTGTTTAAAATCTTTGTTTACTTACAATGAAACTAGTGAGTTATATATTTACTCCATAATTCTTCAAAAAGAATCCTAGTTTTTCATTATATAAAGACCAACTTAAATTTCATATCATTCTTCAAAAGCCCCATATTTATTTTCTAAAAGAAAATATTAACAATGAAAATTTTCAATTCTAACAATTATATTTTTTCCACTTTTTTTAAATGTCAAAAAATTCATTTTATTGGGCTCGGCATAAGTGGATTTTGTCTTTACTAACCTAGGAGCACTTTTCTTAAACCTTGGAAATCCCATTTCCTTACTAGAGTCTTTCGTTAGATTTATTCCAAGGTACTATCGTTATATCTACTTATATGAAACAATTATAATTTCTGTAATTATCTACACATGGGTTTTCATCTTTTCTTATCACCTAAACCTATTATACATCTCCAAATCTCTTCCTATATCTCTTTGGATTTCCACAGTCCGATCCTAAATGTAAAAAATCATTTCTTAAATCCCTATGTGTAGACATTCTCTATGCCCCAATAAACGCACTTCAAAAGTGATACTTCAAGAACTCTGTCTTCAGCCGATGAACATGAAGCATACAAAGAACCTCCTTTAAATGAATAACACGCTCTTCCATACTTCTTGGAAAACACCAAAATGTCGACCACGAATACCACTGTGACTTTATTTTAGGACATCTCTAAAAATGTGGTTCATCAAATCAACAAAATAGGCTAGGGCATTGGTTATCCCAAAAGGCCTAACCAACCACTCAAAGAATCTGGCAGGTGTCCTAAATGTTGTCTTAGCAATGCTGTCATCAGCTACCCTAAGCTGATGAAATCCAATGGCTAGACCAAACTGAGAAAATACTAAAGAGCCAACTAATTGGTTGAAAAGTTCATCTATCTTACGGAGTGGATAATGGTTCTTCTTTGTGAGCTTATTTAATTCTATATAGCCAATGCGAAGTCAAAAGGAGAACCACCTACTTTGGTAGCGAAGACGACTGGTGTTCCCTATTTCGATATGTTTCTTCTTACGAAACCTTTCTCAAAAGCTCACATGTCTGCTTACTCAATCCCTTCCTTTCCCTAGGCGCCATATGCCCTACGAGTAATGCTACTGGCTAGCAAAATAAATCTTGAAGTCAATATCTCTCTTAGGGAGGTAGTCCCCTAAACCCCTCAAAGATGTCTGGAAAATCTCTAACGATAGAAACCGAATCTAACTCTGATGATGATGAATCGAGGGAACAAAGGAAGCTCAACATAACAGACCCTTGCGGGTCGCAAGAAATCTCGAGAGTCCCATGGATGCATGTCACTAGTCTAACGACTCTCCTTTTGCAGTCTAATGTAGCTCCATACGTAGATAGCCATTCCATACCCAAGATTATCCTATACCCCAAGAATCCCAAAACATAGGTGTCGTAGTAAAATTCTACATGTAGGATATAAATATTCAAACCCCTACCAACCATAGACAAGGGTGTCGATCCTCCTATGGGGATTGAAATAAAGATGGAGTCTACTACTAAAGAAATGTCTAAGGGCAAACAACCCACATGAGAACTAGAGATAAAAGAGTGTGATGCTCCAAAGTCGGAAAGAGTCCCAATGGGAAAATCAGAAATAGAAATTAAATTTTCCTACCTAGATTTGGTCTGCTGCTGGAAGGCGCTGTATCCAAAGTCTGGATCTGTGCTACTGGTACACCCGGACCCTGCCTCGTCTGTTGGGGGCAACTCCTACTCCAGTGACCAGGTTACCCATAACTATAACACCTTCCCCTCATCTTCTCTTTCTTGCAGTCTCTTACGTAATGATCAATCATTCTGCAACTATTGCACTTCACTTTTTTCTTGATTTGCTTCTGAGGGCCTTCCCTTTTCCTCTTATCCTTCTTGCCCTTCCACTATGGCTTCTTAGAGCTTGTAGGAACCCCCTTAAGCCCTTCTTCCAGCTGCCAAGATATAGGTTGAACACTCGGTCGGTCCTCCAAACATAACCGCCTAAACCTTTGCTCTATATTCTCATAATTAACCTGCGTCTCCTCGAAATCCTCCGTGCTAGAAAATTTTATGCCTCTTATACTAGCGAAGTCCTTGAATAGCTCAGAAAAAGAGGCTAATGTGGGTTGATTAAAGGGACTACCACCTACTGGTGTTGTATTGGGCACTTGCCCTTGCACCTCTGGTACCGTAGCTCTACGGAACCAGTCAACAATTCTATGCAAAGAAAAGAGAATTTAGGCTCGAAAGAATAGAAAGAAAATTACACTAGACTTGGAGGTGATTTTTATAAAAACTCTTTTATACTTAAAAACATTGCTAAAAGTTCTTTTCTGAAAAATACTTTTAAAACAAGTTATTTTGGAAAATACTTTACTTCTAAAAATAAATTTTTAGGAATCCTATAACCTTAGGCTCTAATGCCAAATGAAACGCCCCATACCCCTTAGTATACCCAAAAGGACACACTAAAAGGCATGGTACATTGTAGGTATAAAATAAAACTAACAAAGACTAAGATTCGCAAGATAGAAATAGGTAAAATCAACGGAAAGTAAAATAACTTATTTAAAAAAACTTCATAAATGCTTCATAAATTAAATAAGTCAAATGCCAAAAACAACATATATGTCTAAAAACCCAAAATATCTCATGAAATAAAAACTCATAGTCTCAACAAAAATCAGAGTACAGATATCCCTCTTAAGTGCCAGTAAAAAGAAAGGACCAAAAGCTAAAAAAAGTAGGGAAATACATAGTAGAATCTTCTTCAAGAAACTGTAGAATACAATACCCTATGATTTTTGTTTGATGATAATAAACATATATATGTTTGTCAAAATGTATTTTCTATTGTACTATTTTATTTTTCACATAATTAAATAAATATTTGTTGGATAAAATAAACAACATGGAATTCAAATTCAAACAAAAATTTTATTTAAATAAATATTTTATAACAAATTCAAATAGTAAATTTGAGCTGTCACTACATATATACATTTTCAATTACATTACAATTTCAATTACATCACAAATTTCAATTTACAATTTTGACCTCTCTACATATTCACTCATCACTCGTATTTTTATCTTCAACTCTATTACAGTTTGAATCCGGCATCTGAGCTATCTGCAAAATGAACATTGACGCAGTAAAAGTGAAAAAGAAAATATTTTGCAGTGCAAATTAAAGGGTGTGTTCTGAATATATCATTTGCCTCAGTTATTTGGGTTGTTCGTCATCATTTTTCTTTTGAATTCATTTTACATAAATAGCTTGTAACATGCACAGTGTATCACTATACATGTCACAAGACCATGCACACTGATATACACTTGCGTGTTAAAACTACAGGGACATGTGAGCACAAGGTCAAATCCAAGCCCGATGCTGGATTCAACTCACGTGCAACACGTGAAACCAGAAATATATAAACCAACGTAAAAGAAGCCTCGACCAAAAATTCAACATGTACACATGAGAACAGAATCGATAGTAAAGCCATGAACAATCAAAGAAGCCAAATATCAATGTAACTTGAAGCAATAGAGAATGCAACTCGAAGACATGAAGTAATACAAAGAAATCAGTTCAAGGAAATGGTTACTACATTCATATGAAACCACGGAAAAGTGGACCAGACCAAGAGATTACAAGCACAAACCAAATTCAACATGCGTTTAAACATCAAAACCAAACATACAATAGAAGTGAACCAAGACTGCAACAACACAGACATGTTCACATTTAGACTACAATGAAACAGAGACGGGAGTACATAAGTATTCAAATCGAAGCAATCAAGAGTACAAACCATATTCAACTCAAAGTTTCAACATACAATGCAACAAGCTCCAGACTAGACTCAAGTGGAACTACCAGTGAAACAAACGCTCCAAACAAATGAACACAACAATAAGACTACTAACATTGTAACTAGACTCACTTGAATATCAATGTAACTCAAGCAAACAGTGCACATCAGCACACACAATAGACCCAACAAACCAGAATATCCAACCAATGGCACAAGTACACAAATCAATGCACACAAGACATATACAAGTTCAAAGCACAGGGGCTCAAAGCAACTAACTCAAAATAGTGACAACAGACTAGAACTACAAACAAGGTCAATTGCATTTAGACACAAAGCAGTTAACATGAAGGTGCAGATCACCATACAACAATTCAAACCAAACTTGAAGAAATGAATGAGCAAGATGCATCATTATACAGTGATAAATACATAAAGCCATGAGTTATTTCTCAAAGTCAAATGGACAAACAAAACTATGTTAAAGTTTTTCAAAACAATCAAAAATCATACGTAGCAGTTGGAACAAGTCGAAAGTTTGAGTGTCGGGAAAATAGAACAGAGGATGACAATTCAAAATTCGTCAAGTCATCATAAATTTCAAAATGGTGAAGACATAGGAGCAAAAGAAGAAATCAACCCATAGCAGAACAAATTCAAATGCCAAAAAGAACGGAACCATCGCAAAGCAAATACAAATATAATGGAGATGAAAAAGTCAAGAATTATCACAAGCATTTAAGTAATAACCGTATGGCCGAGAAAAATAATAGACATATTCAAAGCAAAATATATGAACGTATATTTACGGATGTTATCCCTATAAATTAAAACCCAATCTCATCATCAACATTCAAGAGTTCGAGCCCAAGCAATTAACCAAAGCATAAAGTTGAATATATTAGAAAATTAAAAAGGGGCAAAAATCACATACCGATACAATACAAATTCGAGTTCGACCTTGAAGCAGTAATAAGCAAATTGAAGAAGCAAGGGAATCGAATTGAAGAACATAAGACAATCAAGCGGCGGCTTCAAGGATATCTTCAAAACCCTAGTTTTTGGAAGAGGAATAAAGATAGTATCGGCCAGAGGATACGAATTGAAGAGAAAAGGGAGACGTCCTTATTTTTCTTATGTTACAAATTAAAGTGGGCCAATTGCTTATTTTTTGGCTTAGCAATTAAAATATAAAGGTTTTATTTTTTATTTTGTTTTTAGTCTTATTTTATTTTGTAATTTCTATTTTAAATTGTGTAAATTCTAGTCATGTGATTAAGGACAAAGTACGGGGAGTACTTTGAGAATTTGCAACTCGGTGGCTGAGATGTGACAGGGTTTTATGTGTAGAGTTAGGGTAGTCATTAGCGGGTGTGAAAATTTACGTGTGTAAGCGTTTAACTGCTTAATTTCTAGTAGAAACCTTGGGGGCAGCATGTAGGCAGGATTTTGTCGAAGCTTGGTAAATTTGTGTGTGATCTCTTCTGCATTATTTACTGTTAATTTTTTTATTTCAGCATTAATTTTTTTTATTATCACCCTATTCAAGCCCTCCTCTAGGGTGAAAACAATCCTACAAGTGGTATCAGAGCTAGGAACAGAAACTATTTTTTAATTAAAAATTTTGAACCTTTCCTTCAATTAAAAATTTGATTTTTAAGTGGCTTCTTTTTATAATACTTTTGCTGAGGGTCGATCCATAGTAAGGCTACCCATGTTCAATGGTGAATATACTTATTGGAAAACTAGTATGAAATTTTCTGTAAAAACCATAGATGCATGGAATATTGTTGAGAAAAGGATATAGGACATAGATTGTAGTGGTAGATAATCAAGAAGTTGAAAAATCGATGTATCAATGGATAGATCTTGAAAATAAACTACAATTTTCAAACACTTGAAGTGAGTTTAACCGTGTCTATATTTTTTCATTAGATCAAATTGAGTTTAACCGTGTCTCACATTGTCTAACTGTGTAGGAAATTTGGCACACACTTGAAGTGACTCACAAAGAAACCTCACAAGTCAAAGAATCTCACCTTGCCATTCTTAGTAGCGAATACAAGAACTTCACAATGGCAAAGGATGAAAGTGTCAAAGAAATGTATGGACGGCTTCCTAATCTCGTAAACAAATCAAAAGCTTTAGGAAGACCATACAATGGACTGGAAATAGTTCGAAAAATCCTCAGAATTATTCCAAGAAATTTGAAGCAAAAGTGATTACTATTCAAGAAACGAAGGATTTGAAACAGATTAAAGTCGAAGAACTCATCGGAAAATTTACCACTTATGAGCTAGAAATCAAATTCAAGGAAGAACGTGAAGGAGGTGATGCATGAAAGAAATCAATAGCTCTCAAAGGAACAACGGAAAATGATGATGGCGACGATGATGATGGAGCAGCTGAATTGGTAATGATAATAAAGAGATTCCAATGGTGGAACCGCAAATATAAAAATCCCGCCCTAAATCAAAAAATGAAGAGCGGAATCGTCAAAATTCTAGACAACTTAGAAGAGCAGGAGATCATTTGTTACAACTACAATAGACCTAGTCACATCAAGCCCAATTGTCTTCAAAGTTGACTCAGCAAAGGATAGAAACTGAAGAGGAGAAGTTTTGCAGCAACTTAGGGTGAAAGTGATGAAGATAAAGATGAAAGCACTGGCGGTAAGGGTGAAAAAGCAAAACTGTGTTTTCAAGGAGAACAAGTGACAGCGATGATGACGAGCCAAGCGAGGTATCAAAACTTACTCATTCATAATTACTTATATATATTTTAACGAAGTAAATGGCTGTTTTGAACAACTTAGGGATAAGTACGCTAAAATTGAATCACAAAGAGATAGTTCGATAGAACTAAATAAATAACTTAATCGATTGGTTAAAAACTATCGAAATAAGAGCCCTAAGTGTGATAAGTGTCCATCAGTTGAAGAAGAGATTAAAAAATTAGAAATTAAAATAAATCACTTGAAAATGAAATTCTGATCTTGAAAGAAAGCTAAAATACTAGGAGAGAAAATTCTATCAAAAAGGGCACTTTATTATTAAATGAAATTGAATCTCTCAGATCC
This sequence comes from Allium cepa, assembly GCA_030765085.1. NCBI lineage: Eukaryota > Viridiplantae > Streptophyta > Magnoliopsida > Asparagales > Amaryllidaceae > Allium > Allium cepa. Next base: position 312,202,558 of record CM060931.1, read on the forward strand.
CAAGTCCAATAATTGTCTACAACTTTAGAAAAGTTATCCAAAGGAGAAAGATCACTAAATACGCTCTTAGAGAACAAACTGTTAATACTGTTAGACAAGCACTTGGGTATACTCAATCTGAAAGAATTAGAAGTGAAAGTAATCATGTCAACTCCAAGTGCACAATTTGTAGAAAATTTGGACGCAATAAAAATACTTGTTGGTATAGACCCAAACATATGAAAACCATACCAATTTGGGTTCCAAAAGGCACAAATGTGAAATCCCTTAAAGTCAAACAAATCTGGGTGCCAAAAGGAACAAACATAGATCATCTTGGTTCTACTTGTTTTTCAAAATTGTTTGTCACTAACAATCATAGACCTATAAAAACAAATTGGTCATAAAATCATTCCTCGTGTAGGTGTTTTGGTAGGTTAAGGAATAGAAAAAGTGGTATCTGGATTCTGGTTGTTCCAGGCACTTGACGGGAAGAAATCAAAGTTCCTTAGCCTAGAGAAATAAAAAGGTGGCAGAGTCAAAGTGGGCAACAAACGATGTATTATATGCTGAAAATCTGCACCATAATCATATTTCAATCAGCCAGTGATCAACTGAGAAAATTTAAGCACAAAAATTAAATTTGACAAGGATGAAAAAGGTAAGGTAGTTGGTCAAAAGAAATATCGAGGTATGATTGATCACTTCTTTATCTTACTACTTCTAGACATTATGTTCTCTGTTTACATGTATGCACGGTTTCAATGAAGTCCAAAAGAATCTGACTTTTTAAAAGCAAATTATAAGGTATTTGTTGCACATCTCACGGTTTGGTCTATCTAATAATAACTTTAAGTTATAGGGGTTTTTCGGATGCAGATTTTGCTAGTTGTCTAGTTGATAGAAAAAGTACTAGTGGAACGTGTTTTATGCTGAGACAACATTAGATGCATCACATTCACAATGAAAATATCTGCATAAAATTCATTTCAACTAATTTCCAATTGGTAGACATCTTTACAAAACCCTTTCTTGAAAATAGTTTTTTGTTGACTTCATCTCATTTTAGGCATTTTAGAAATTTGATTTTATTTATTTTTGGATTTGATCTTAAATGAATATATTAATTAATCTGACTCCTTACTAATTATCAAAAAGGTAAATAGTGACTGAAAAAATGATAAGTGTTGATATTAATCATACATTTTGACTTGAGACATTATACGTAGTAAATTTCCTTAAAAAATTAAATAAAATTTGTAATAACATTGATTGGTAAAAATCCATGACCACCTCTATTTCTATCATATTTCTAACGACCATCACTCATCAAAATCCAATATAGTATGTCAAAATGTGGTATTTTAAATGGGAAATTATTCATTTTTTTAAATTTATTAGCAATAAAAACATCCAAAGTGCTCACTCTCATTTAAAAGTCCTCACGGTTATGCATGAGTGAACTACTTTGAATCTTTGATTATGTGCTTTCATGCTCATTTAAAAGTCCTCACGATTATGCATGTATGGAATACATATCAAAATTGATTATTAAATAGACAAGTTGATTCTAATCCCATTTAAAAGTCTTCACGGTTATGCGTGGTTAGAAGATGCTTGAAATTCATTTTTTTTTAAATTAAAGAATACTGCTGATCTCATTTAAATGTCCTAACGGTTATGCATGCTTAGTAAGTATTTAACAGTTTCCTATCATAAATATACCACAAATGGACACGACTATATGCTTTTCTATATCGACATCAACCCTATCACTCTAAAGTGGAATATGTGCCTAACAGATTATTTATGATTTTTGTTTGATTTTTTAGTGAAATTTAATATTTATACTCGATTAAGTATTAAGGTTGTATTAATGTCTATCACTTTATCTCTATTTTTCTAACACTATTACTCTTTTGCTGATAATAAAAGGGGGAGAGAGAAGTTAAGATTTTAGCAAATAAGTCAAGTCATATTTTTTATTTGCATATTTTTTATTTATTTTCATGCATTTGTGAAGGGGGGGCAGTGTTGTAGGGGGAGCATTCAAATAGAGGGAGCTCATGGAATTCATCAAGACCAAATACATTTAATAGAGTCAAAATCTTAATATATGTTTGTTATTATCAAAAGAGAGAGATCGTAGAATACAATAGCCAATGATTTTTATTCGATAATAATAAACATATATATATATATATATATATATATATATATATATATTCATTTAAATGTATTTGCTATTGTACTACTTTATTTTTCACATAATTAAATAAATATTTGTTATAAAATAAATAACTTAGAATTCAAATTTAAAAAAATATTTTATTCAAAAAATATATTTTATTACAAATTCAAATAGTATAAATTTGAGCTCTTACTATATATATACATTTTCAATTACGTTACAATTTTGATTACATCATAAATTTCAATTTACAATTTTGACCTCTCTACATATTCACTCATATTTTTATCTTCAACTCTGTTACAGCTTGAATCCAGCATCTGAGCTATTTGCAAAATAAACATTGATGCAATAAAAGTGAAAAAGAAATATTTGCAGTGCAAGTTAAAGGGTGTGTTTTGAAAATATCATTTGCCTTGGTTATTTGGGTTGTTTGTCATCATTTTGCTTTTGAATTCATTTTACACGAACAGCTTGTAACATGCATAGTGTATCACTGTACATGTCACAAGGACGTGCACACCGATATACACTTGCATGCTAAAACTAAAGGGACAGGTGAGCACAAGCTCAAACCCAATCCCGAGGCCGGTTTCAATTCAAGTGCAACATGTGAAACCAGAAATATACAAACCAACATAAAACAAGCCTCGACCAAAAATTCAACTTGTGCACATGAGAATAGACTCGACAGTGAAGCCATGAACAATCAAAGAAACCAAATATCAATGTAACTTGAAGCAACAGAGAATGCAACTCGAAGACATGAAGCAACACAAAGAAATCAGTTCAAGGAAATGGTTACTGCATTCATATGAAACCATGGAGAAATGGACCGGACTAGGTGTTCACAGGTACAAATCAGATTCAACATGCATTCAGACATCAAAAACAAACATACAGCAGAAGTGAACCAAGGCTGCAACAACATAGACGTGTTCACATATAGACTACAATGAAATAGAGACTGGAGTACACAAGTATTCAAATGGAAGCAGTCAAAAGTGCAAACCGCAAAATCAACTCAAAGTTTCAACATACAATGCAACAAGCTCTAGACCAGACTCACGTGGAACCACCAGTGAAACAAAAGCTAAATAAACACAACAATAAGACTACTAACACTACAACCAGACTCACTTGAATATCAATGTAACTCAAGCAAATAGTGCACAGCGGCAGATACAACAGACCCAACAATCCATCATATCCAACCAATGGCATAAGTACACAGATCAATATACACAAGACATATACAAGTTCAAAGCATAGGGGCTCGAAGCAACTGACTCAAAACAGTGACAATAGAACAGAACTACAAACAAGGTCAATTGCATCTGGGCACAAAGCAGTTAACATGAAAGTGCAGATCAACACACAACAATTCAAACCAGACATAAAAAAATGAATGAGCAAGATGCATCAGACAGTGACAAATACATAAAGCCATGAGTTATTGCTCAAAGTCAAATGGACAAAAAAAACCGTGCTAAATTTTTTTAAAACAATCGAAAATCATACGTAGCAGTTGAACAAGTAGAAAGTTCGAGTCTTAGAAAAATGGAACATAGGATGACAATTCAAAATTCGTCAAGTCATCGTAAATTTCAAAATGGTGAAGTCACAGGAGAAAAAGAAGAAACTGTCCCAAAGCAATTCATAGAACAAATTCAAATGCCAAAAAGAACGGAATCAACGCAAAGCAAATACAAATATAATGGAGATGAAAAAGTCAAGAATTATCACAGGCATTCAAGTAATAATCGTATGGCCCAGCAAAATAATAGACAGATTCAAAGCAAAATATACGAACGTATATTTAGGGATGTTATCCCTATAAATTGAAACCAATCTCATCATTGGCATTCAAGAGTTCGAGTCTAAGCAATTAATCAAAGCATAAAGTCGAATATATTCGAAAATAAAAAGGGGCAACTATCACATACCGATACAATACAAATTCGAACTCGACCTTGAAGCAGTAATAAGAAAATTGAAGAAGCAAGCAAATCGAACTGAAGAACATAACACAATCAAGTGATGGCTTCAAGGATATCTTCAAAACCCTAGCTTTTGGAAGAGGAACAAAGATTGTATCGGCTAGAGGATACGACTTGAAGAGAAAAGGGCGACGTCCTTATTTTTCTTACGTTATAAATTAAAGTGGGTCGGTTGCTTATATTTTAGGTTAGCAATTAAAATGTTAGGATTTTATTTTATTTTAATCTTATTTTATTTTGTAATTTCTATTTTAAATTTTGTAAATTCTAGTCATGTGACTAGGGACAAACTATAGTTTGAGAATTCCCAACTTAGTGGCTAAGTTATGGAAGGATTTTAAGCATAGAGTTAGGTTAGTTATTAGAGATTGTCGCAAGTTTACGTGTGAAAGGGTCCGACTACTTAATTAGAAACCTTAGGGCAGCACATAGGTAGAGTTTTGCCGAAGCTGGGTAAATTTGTGTGTGATCTCTTCTACGTTATTTACTGTTACTGTTTTTATTTCCGCATTAATTTTTATTATGATTAGCACACCCTATTCACCCCCTTCTAGGGTGAAAATGTTCCTACAGAAACCTCCGAGCACTACAATCTACTGCCCGATCCCTTGATTGCCTGTAGGGGAAAGGGGAAATAGAGGAGTGGGTTTGACTAAAAGTCTGGTGAGTGATAGTAACTGCTAGAAACTTTAAGCAAAGTAAAAGTAATAGAACCTTCAATAGTTATAGTATATACAAAAGGAAACAAAGGAAATAGGAAAGAGAAAAATTGGGAAATATGGTTAAACTATTACTATTGATAAGATAGTTCAACTTTGACTGTTTGCGCTTGTCTTTGATAGCTGCTTGGTTAGGCTGCATTCCTAATCTTATAATTAGGCTGAAATCTTAATTCTACCCTTTGATTGGTCTGCTACTCCATAGACCTTACTGCGGACTGGACGCTATATAACTTCCTACGCAGCAGCCAATGGTAACTACGAAAGATACATAAAGCACCCACCATGGACTAGCCCATACATAGCTTCTTACATAGAAGGCAATGGTGTCTACGAAAGACACACATACTAAGTGCTTGGAACTCATAGCAATTACTGAGCACCAAAATGGAAATCGCACGCGTAACTGCCACCATGCTCATGCTACCTGTTGCTCCACCTATTTGGTCGTATTATTACCTCGACTCAGCATAAGCGCGCCCCTCGTCTCACTTCAGGATTATCTGAAACAACATGTCCATAGAAAATATTGGGGAATGCTACCGGTATTGGCCCGTTATCCAAACAGTATCTAATAGCGCCCTTGTCCAAATCCCCAGTGATTTGAACATCTCTATATTGACCAATTACTACCATTACTAGCATAAGTGTGCCCCTCGTCTCACTTTAGGTTTATATGAAACACTGTACCCATAGAAAATAATAGAGGAATGCTATTTGGTACAGGTCCTACTTTAATTCTTTGCTTATTAACTTAGATAAATTATTTAAATAAGCATTTACTCTTGTTCTTACCATCTGTGCTTATTAATTTATCATAAGTCTTAAAATAAGCCTTATTCTGTTCTATTTCTTGTTATAACCTACGTTATAACCATGCTTATTACTTAACCCAAGGTTTAAGTGTGAAAATAAGCTTCTTTTCTTCTTTTATTTTTTTAGTTATAATTCTAAGTTATAACTAGGCCAATCTCTTTAATTCAGTCCAATTAATATCATAATTGGGCATAATTTTAGTCCAATTGCATTTATATTACAGTCTTTATAATTCACATCTTATATTCCATTATTTCAGATTTATTATAATTTAATCCATTTTTGCATTAGTTCTATTCTAATCCATACGCGAAGAAGAAGAAGGAGGAGGAATAAAAGAAAACTGAATATAGAAGAAAATCCAAGGCGTAAGAAGAAGATGTAAATAACGCATAAATAACAGTAAATAAACTAAAATGTTGTATATAAACTGTAAATAAATGGAAAATCTAGAAATAAACTAAAATTAACTTAAAATAATTCTAACAACTGTAAATAAATTACTAAAAATGTTACTCCAAAAATCGTAGTAAAACTACAACTATTGGAAACCCTATTATTTAAAATTACTTAAAGAAATTTAAAATAATTACAATCACTCACCTCTGGTCCTTAGCTCTTCCCTTTAGGCCTTCACGGATCCACTTGGGGTTGTTAAATATTGTTTTTAAAATGATTTCCTCCTTGAAAAATTATTCCGCTTAGGGTCCTTCCTGAATAGGTGAACCCAATTGGAGAAAATCTTAGAATGAGAAAAAGTGTTAGGCCTGGGGTTCTATTTATAGAGGTAGAAGTGGAACTCAGACCGTTGGATTTTGGGATTGAATAGGATGAAACCACGTCATAGGCTGAATAAGGGCTATCAGATGTAGAAATGGAAGGACTAGATTGAGTTGAAGAATGCAAAATACGTCACTAACGTTCGAACGAACGTTCGTTCTCTAAAAAAACAAGACGAGTTAACCGCCCTTCTGCCCAGGTCGACCGATTGATCGACCTAGCCTATATATATATATATATATATATATATATATATATATATATATTTCTACTTATTTTATTTAATTCATATCTCATTCATTTTAGCCCGAATTCTGACGTTCTATATATGGAAATTGACTAGAAAATTACCACGGACACAATGGGGCAACTCCCATGGCTCAATTCTGATAATTTCACAAAGTTATTTTATTATTTCGTTAATTAACAAATTAGTTATTATGGGTTAAATTTTGGGTTGTTCCAATTAGAGTATTTGAAATTTATATATTTAATAGACTTTATAGCAAATGTCGACATTTGAGATCGTGTCTATTTGAGATTTTAATAGTCTATGTCCATATCTGCATTATGTGAGTTTAGTCTTCTATTTTGTAGTCTCATTTATCTATGTATACTCATGTCTATATATTACATATTTTGCTGTGTTATCTGATTTTGTGTTCTATATTTTATGTTATATTTATTTGAAATTTTATTTGTATCCATCACGTTTATTGCTTTGCACAGATTCCGTGCACGTAAGAAATCAGTTCAAATCTTCAAATTTTGGTAAGAAAGACGTGGCATTGTTAGCCTAAGGGAATATTCATGTTTGGTCGCTCTTAAAAAATCTCATTTTAAGTATTATTAGATGATATTACTTAGTAATACTCTTTAGTAATATAGGTATAGAGTTGGGGCATTACAGATAGATCCTATTTTCTAACCTTACACTTCACCTATTTAGGTTTTCAATAATATAAGAGAAGCTATTTGCCACGGCATCATCAAGAAGAGAATATGCTAAACTTCCAGAGCTACTAACGATGTTGAAAACCAAGGCCCACTCATATGCATGAAGCTGCTCAACCAATTCAACTAGAGATCTAGAATCCAATTGATGTTGTGACCAGAGTGGATATAAATTGGATGATGAAGTAGACGGAGGATAGCTCCTAGGAGATTCATAACCAGATGAACCAACAAATACTACAGAGCTTAAGGCGATTGAATAAACTAACACATAACTGCTGAAGGAGGAATGAGAGGGATTCAAGTTCAAAATCTGAAATTTCCTCATCATCCAACCAGAGATGGAGAGATTGAAAGCAGAAGATAACCTAAAACACTATTGGGACATCATATCAAGAAGGAAGACAAACTTAGGGATTAAGTTTGTGGATTGGTACCAATCCAAGAAGATGGATCGGTATTGATCCAACCAATGGTGGGCCCAGTGCTCGCCCTCTAAATGGTGGCTTGGATCTGACTTCTGGACTTGAGGTGGATGATCAAAATGCTGTATACTGGACAATTGATAATGATTCTATGCATGGGAATTAAACAAGGGAGACATGGATGAACGGATCTCGTAGAGTCTTAAGAACCAAAGTATCGAGAGTATGCTTGAGAGCATTCATTCGGCCGAACACTAAGAATATATCTCAATCACCATTGCTCAATCGAACCTGTGGACTCGGAATACTTAGAGGATAATGTCAGGAGATTTATGAGTGAAAACCGATTCAGAAGCAATGATGAATCTAGTACTTCACTGAGAACATTATGCCTGAGAAGTACCAACAAAGATTTGTAATGCCAACAGTGTTACTATGGTGGAAAGACGAATCCTAGGTAGAAGTATGAATGGCATATGGACTTTGCCAGAGCTTCTAATGTCGTAAGATGTCATTTTTTTTCCAATTTTCATAGAAGAAGTAGAGTTGATGTGGTTCACTTGACTCCCACCGAGATCTATATCGTCTATTGCTGAGTTGTCATAAAAAATTCTGAAGCAATTCCATTTATACACTACATGTATGAAAGATGTGATTTCATTATCAAACCTCTTTCAGGGAGTGGGAGAGTGATTAAAATATTTTTTGGTTTTGGTATTATACAGCTGTGATGGAAGTAACAAATCCAATGACGAACATAGTTTTAATGGCACTAATTAAGGGAATTCATTCGGAGACGAGTTTCAAGGAATGGTTAGTAAGGAAACTCCGATCGGTGATAGATGCTTTCTATAGAAAAGCTAATCAGTACTTACGCTTGGAATAAGTGCACAATCATCCCCGGATAAGCGATGATAGAAATCAGATGAAGTGATGCAGCAACATTGTTGTAAAGCAATCTAGAGGAAGTTCTAGAAATGTGTATGTGAATATTGGAAACAAGAATGATAACCTGAAATAGAGCGATAATGGGGCTAAGAAATGAAATCCATATAATAGGAATTGTCCCTGGGTTCCTATTTGCAATAATTATACTGAACTGACTAACTCGATCGAAAACATTTATATGGCAACTTAAGGTACCGAGCATTATAGGATATTGGCTCTATGAGAGTAGACCGAGAAGGAGAAGAGATCTGTCAAGTTTTGCAAGTTTCATGAGACACATGGTCACAATTGTAATGAAAGTGGGCACTTGCGCGATATGACTGAAGAGCTAATTCGGAAGAAAAATTTGCAACATTTTGTGAAAGCCCCACAGAATGGCTAGCAAGGAAATTCTAATCCCCTGGGTCGACACCCTAATGGAGGCAAGGTGCTCTTAACGGTGAAGAGCCTAGGTGGCTTGAAAAATGTTTGATGATAAACACAACAATCGATGGACCACATCCAATCGACCAGAGTTTGAGTGAGATGGGCAAGTATGTTGGTGCTTTGAAACACACTGAGTATGAGAGCTGTTTGGCAGTTGAGAATTGAACTACAACAAAACTCGACACCATGATAAATGACATTGTTTTATAAAATAGAGATGTTGATGGGGTGGAAGCCCAAACGATTGACCCATTGGTTACAATGGCCACGATTGTCCCTGCAATTATACGAAAGGTGCTGGTTGACTGTGGGAGTTGATCAACATTCTATTTAAAAAAGCTTATGACCAGACGCTTCTGGTAGGCAAAGATTTGAAACCATGTAAATATTGGATCCAGGGATCTAACGAGACATCTGCGGAGCAAATCGAATATGTAGAATTACTGGTGGTGCTTGAAGAGGGCGACCATAGGAAGTGCGGGTCATGCCTTTTGTTGTGTTGGGCATTTACTCTGCTTATAATGCATTTTGTGCTGACTAGCCCTGGCCAAATTCAAAGCAGCTATAGCTCCTTGGTGTTCATCGCTTAAATTTCCTATAGAGAATGATGTTGGAGTAGTGCATGGAGATCAAGGGTTTAGCCGTGAATGTTACGTTGTCAAGCTAATGGAGGCAAGGCGAAGGGAGAGAAGGAAAGGTGCAGAGGGGGTTCTCTATATCAAAGATTTGGACTCATAGCAACCAATGCCTGAACGCTGGCTCGAGCAGCACAATCTTTTTTATAAGGATATGGAACCACAAAAGATCCACCGTATGGAAGAGCAACTCCAACCGAGCTAACGATTAGTATCCCGGTCCATCGGGATGACCCAACACGGATCTTGAAAGTCAGATCATAGCTTGGTGTTAGGATGATAAAGGAGTTGGATTTCTCCATGCGAACCTGGATGTGTTTGCCTGGATGCACTCTTATATGTATGGGATCTCACCGAAGACAGTGATCCATGTATTGAACATAAATCCCAAATGCGTTCTTGTGAAATAGAAACGTGGCACTTTATGTCTTAAGAGATCTGTTGCACTCAAAAAAGTGGAGAGTTGAAGGACAATGGCTTTATCCATGATGCCTTATACACAGAATGGGTATCCAACCCGGTCTTAGTGAAGAAGGAAAACAGGAAGTGGAGGATATGCGTCGACTATTTCGATTTGAATAAGGCATTCACGAAGGGTAGATTCCCGCTTCCAAGGATTAATCAGCTAGTGGATTTGACAGTTGGACACGAATTACCTTCATTCATGGATGTGTACTCTGGTTACAATCAGATTCTAATGCATGTCCCAGACCAGGAACATACCAGATTTATTATCAATTTGGGACTATATTGCTATCTGAATCATGCTGTTTGGATTAAAGAATGTTGGGGAAACTTACCAGAGGCTGGTAAATAGGATGTTCAAAGATTAGATTGGATGTTTGATGGAGGTCTGTGTGGATGACATGCTTGTTAAGTCACGGTGTTCGGGAAACCACGTTGACAATCTGGCAGAAATGTTTTGCGTACTCCTAAAATACGGGATGAAGCTTAACCCTTTGAAATTCTCTTTTGGCATTGCATCGGGGAAGCTAACGGGCATCACTATGAACTCGCATAGGATTGAGGCTAATCCAAAAAAGATAAGGGGATTAAGGGACATGGAGGTCTCGAAGACGGTTAAGGATGTCCAAAGCTTGAACGGGAAGGTCGTCGCCCTGAGTCGATTCATCTCCTAAGTCACTGACAAATGCATCCCGTTCTTTGATGTAATTAAGAAGATTAAAAGTCCAAATGGAAAAAGAAACTTCGCTTGGATGTAGGAGTGTGTAAATGAACTTCAGGCTCTAGTGGATCTCATATAGAGACCTCCATCCTCTCAAAGCCGAAGGATGACGAGGACTTGTTTATATATTTGGTAGTGTCGATGCATGCTTTGAGTGTGACACTCGTATGTAAGGAAGCCCACATTCAACGACCGGTCTATTACATCAGTAAGCGATTGAGAGGAGCGGAAGAAATTACCTAAAACTGGAAAAAACTTAAATGTTTTCTATTGGTTGCTTAAATGGCACTCCACCCTTACTTTCAAGCTCATCCGATCAAAGTTCTTACCGACCAGCCTTTGCAACCAATCTTGCAATGACCATTCCTTTATTAACTTTTGACCTTGGATTAAGGAAAGGAGTATAGACCTAAGTAGATGTGATTTGACTACCAATCCCCTAATTCTTTCTTCTGTAATGAAGGCATGAGTATAAACCCAAAAAAGATGTGACTTGCCCATTCATCGACTAACTCGTACCCATGGTATAAGGGCAATAGTGTAAACCAAAATGAGCATGATATGACCATTCACTCACCCAACTCTAATCCTTAGATTAAGGACAAGAGTATAAACCCAAATAGAGAGACATTACCATCCATCCTTTTACTAACACTCACCCTTGAAGTGAGGGCAGGAGTATAAATCAAAATGAACGTGATATGACCATTCATTCGCTGACTCTTGCTCTTGATATGAGGCAATACTGTAACTCAAACTAGATGTGACACAACCATCCAATTACTGACATCTTTCCCATGGTAGGTAAGGCCAAAGATCCACGCCTGACGTAAGGTAAGATCTTGCCCATAAACTTTGGTCAACGCCAGAGTTTGGCATGATCGAAAACTATAATCCTGGAAAAGGATATTAGAACCGCTAGTCTAAGTGGTTTACCTCAACTAATGCCCGTCATTGACATTTCTATGATTACTTAATGTTTTCTAAAGCGAAAAAAGGCCAAAAAATTAGGAAACGGGCTAATGACTTGGTCGGATGATGATAATAAAAAGAGAAGAATTACAAGTACATTGAATGGAAAGTACTATGTTGAATAACTTAGGAAAATTCATATAAAGACTTAACAAATGAAAACCTTTGTTATTCACATAAAATTTAGAAAGATAAGTATAGGTTTTATTTTTGCGATCGAGTAAACAAAAGTGGATGATCAAAAAGAGCTTAAATGTTGCTATACAACTTAAAAGCACAAAGAAGTCAGGTAATCACTTCTTAATCATCTTCTTTCCTTCCTCTCCTTCTTCTCTATAGAAGATGGAGTAGTGGATCCTTAGGGTTGTTTCCTGGTGTTTCCTTCGCTTCCTTTTCCTTTGGATGGAGTTCTCAGCGATGATCCAACAGGCATGATCTTGGTGCTTTCGGGCATAGGAATGGTGATGAGAGCAAAAAATAGTCTGATCAGGCACAGTTATGGATAGCGGAGAAGGAAAAGTCTCTATTTTCTCCACCTTGACCATTTTGGCTAGGACCAGTTCCTGCTCAAGGGTACTTATGTTGGAACCCCGCAAAGGCCTGGAGGACCTAGTAATAATAACATCATTGTTGGTCTAAGCCCCTTGGAGCTCACTGATCTCTTCATCTTGAAGATCATTTATCACCTACTCCACAGGCCTAGGAGTCTCACTAATCAGGAGAGTCGGCAATGTCATCGAAGTAGTTACATAACCGATTTTATTGTAGTCACTTGTTGATGGAACTGGAACTTTAGTCGAAAACCTGGAAGACCTAGGGCTGACCTGAAACTTGAGAGATATAAAAAGAAGGATTAGCTATGTCAATAGGTGACATATGAACTCTCTGAAATACAGGTGAAGTCAACAAGATACCTCCTTCTAATTGGGTCTCTTTATGGGCTAGATTGCTGCCAGAAATGCCCTCCAGGATGGGAGAAAGGGTAGTAGGTTTATGCATTTGAAGTTTATCTGGATTATATCCAGGGACTGAAGACAGATCAAGAATGATTTTGGGTCCAGGAATATCCCCAACAGCAGCATATTAAGGCGACTATCTGGAGCCTTTTCCTAACACTTACTTTATTGTATCAGCTAGCTCTAAATGTAGAATAAGCTGACCTTTCAGCACTTTGGGCTCTCCAACCAAGATTTTTTTCTCTTGTTGAGACTGATCCACCACACCACCTTTAAGAAATTCCTTTTCTTCCTCGATGATTTGTTCCTAAGGGAGAGCAAGAATTATGGGGTAATTATTGTTGAATCACTTCAAGTAGCGGAATTTAAGCACGTTAGTGTTGTTTTTTTAAGCAATAACTTGAATTTCTCCATTATCCATTATTATGCGCTTCAACCTCCTTCTTGACAAGTGCATCTACATCCTTAGCATGTTCAACTACATTATCTCTTTCACAGTGAGCAGCAAGAAGATCTTCGCAATAGTCTTGATCTTATTAGAGAGCTTCATTCTTCTATTTTATCTCACTCTTAAGTTTGATTGATAGCTCAATCACCTTCTTCTTTGAGGCATCTCTTTCTAGCACTAAGGTGTGGCTCGAATGATGCGCCACCTCAATCTCATCTGATGCCTTTTCTATCATTTTCAAGTGCCTTGATTGCGTTCTCGGCTTTCTTCTCAACTTCAGCTTGTGATTTCCTTAAATTTTCAACCTTAACATTGAGATGGGCAATGATTCTTTTATCATGCGTTGGATGAGATTTAGATTACCAATCTTGAGTTGCTTCCCCTTGAAACTTTGGATATTTTCTTAGCTACCCACAACCATTCATTGTACTAGTTATAAGTGTCAACTACACAAGCAATGATCATGTCTTGGACATCAGATGTAATTCTCTTCAAGTCGGGCATGAACATGAGCCCGTCAAAGCAAACACCTAGAAACTGCTCTTTCAATTCAGCTATTCGGGTATTGCGAAAAGTTGTTTCTCCATAGAGATGATCGGAGCTTTGATAGATTATTTGTCGGCTCTATGATGGGTCATAGAACTACTTTGATAGTGCATGTGTTCGGAGGATCAACTGGAGTGAGAAGGTGCCAAGTACTATATGGGATTCTAATCGAAAGAGGTACTCGAGACGCAATTGCTTGGTGAAATGTCACCGCGATGATCAAAAGGCCTATCTGAGCCTCTCGAAGGAGGACATTTGGACCTACAATGATGTTTAGAGGCATAATTATGTGATGGATAATCTAATTCATAGCTACTCCGATCCCAGCTATCTCTATCTCAGCTAAACCGATAGCCGGACACAGAATCTCGATTATTGCTTTGATGGTATGAGCTTGGATGGTGCATGTGCTATCGAGATACGTCTTCCTCCAAAGACTGATGTATATTCTGCCTTTTCATGGATCCTAAAAATGAAACAAGAATGAATTAGTTTCAACTAGAAAGGATAAGAGTCAAGTGCAACGTAGTGCAATGAAGTGCACGTGTGCGTGAGTGTCCTAATATCCCTTCAATGGACAATGTTCTAAAGTTTATATCGTCGGAGTGATCTCCCCCATGATGATGGGTGGAATGTCATTGTTAAAATGGATGAGGGAGTCAAGACCGTCAAGGCTCATGTCACTGATGCCAAAGGAGACAAACTCGGTAGGAATCAGCCCTAACTTAAAGAATGTATCTATGGAAGGAAAAGGAGTTTTCTCCACAGTCATAATAGATGGAGGCTATATAGAAGTCTAAGCCTTTGAAATTTTCCAGACTAATCTCTTCTTCGAAGTAGACTGTTGGTTGCCTATGAGTTGTTCAACCAAGGAGTCATGGCCCATATTAGTATCATCATGGTCAGCTTCGTTATTTCCACCTACAGTTTCGCCTTCCTCAATATGTTCTTCTCTTTCTTTAACATTTCTTCAACTTCTGCTCTTGGCTTAAGGCTGGGGGAACATCTGTATTTTCCTCTTCTCCTCTAGGAGAGTCATTGCCATCATCATCACTAGAAGCCAGTTGGACTATGTCAGTGTTGCAGCCCGCTTCTAGTAGATTGTGGGCTTGGAGATTCTCGTCAAAGAGAAGAACTCCATTGTCTCTATCCCCCTCCAAAAGTGTCATGATAACTCTGACAGCATCCAAAAGTGTCCCACTGTTTGGCCTCATTAGGACATCTAAATGAAAGAAAGAATATGAGTTAAGTTCGATAACTGACAAGGTGAACTCGTACTAAACGAATGAGGTAGAACTTACATCTAGAAATCCATCCTAGGGAAAACCCCGATGGACCATGTACATAAAACCATTCACTTTTAAAATAGCTCAACTTGTTCCATGTACCAATGATAACTCTACAATTTTGTTGCTGGCCCCAAGTAAGTTAAGGACTTCCCTTTTGGCTCTTAAAGCTCTATATGTATCGTATTTCCTCATCATTGGGCACTCGATGCAAATGTTGAGCGAAAATAATATACGTCCAGAGAAAGAAGGAGTGATTATTCAGGTATAGCTATGTTAGAGCCAATTTCATGAAGTTTAGAACTCAACTAATAAATGGATTAAATGGTGGAATACAACCTGCCAAACATATGTATCCTTATAAGTAGTGTAACCTTTTGAGGGATTATGAGCTCTCTGATGGCAAGAAAGTACTAGTATATCATCGAATGAAATTCTGTACTTATTGTAAATTCTACGAAGCGATCCCTCATCAATCTTTGAAATGATGGAATTGATGGGATCATATAAGAGAACAGCATCTTCAAGAGCATCGGGAGCAGGTTCAACCTCTGGCCCTTCCGTGGGCTCTAATGGATTTTTAGGAACCTGGTGTTCAACCTTTGGATTTTCTTGGATGTGCATGCTATGTTAGAGTTTGTTGTATAAGTGGGATTGTAGTTAAGCTTGACTGAGCATCAGCTTCAATGTTTTTGGAAGTAGATGGACCTACAACAATGGTGGTAGAACGCCTACAACATCTGTGCTCCATTTCTATAACAACTCAACATATAGTCAATATCAAGGTATAACAAGTTGTACCCCTACGCTATAATGGAATCTAGTGTGGTGTTTTGTAATGTTGTGTAGTTCAGATTTCCAATATTATATAACAGTTCAATTTAAATTCTGGATGCCACCCGAAGTGGCCTTCATCGTTGGCCGTCCCGATGAGTTTTGCGTCAACAAGTATGCATTGGGTATGCATCGAGACTCAAGAGAAAACATTTAGCAAATCGAAGTGTTTGTTGATAAAGGTCAAACATAGGTGAGTTTGGAAATAAAAAACCAACCCAAGCACCAGAATTATACCAACCCAAACCGTGGGAATATTTTTTGCCCAATACCCAAAACTTCGTCTCTCCACCTCAACCGCAAAGCATGACCACCAACATTGGGTTCAGCCACATCAATCTCTATTGCTGTCTCCCTCACCACATACCTATATCGTGTTCAGAGGCTTGCAATTGAGTTGTTCAAGTGTTGGATCGGGTTTAGGAAGTTCAAGGCTTAAATCTGAGAATGAAGTTCAATCAGGTAAGGCAGGCGACCTAAGTTCAGGCAAGGAGGGGTGGCTAGGGTCCTTGATTCAATGACGATCAAGTGTTGGATCAAGGAGTTAAAGCTTTTTTTAATGGTAGAAGCTCAAGTTCTTGGATCGACAAAATAAGAGTGAAAGAGAAATGGAATGGATCAGGCTTTATAACCCATAGCCTCCAAGTTTCAAGGCACAAGAACAAGACTTGTCAAGCACTGCATCAGTACTGAGCCAAGGACCTAGATCGATACCAATCCATGATTCTTTAGAAAAATGGTTGAAGGACACAAATTATATATATGCCCATATGGGTACATGCATAGATAATGAAGCTATGCAAGAACGTGCATGTGTATGCGTGTATGTGAACCTATCCAGAACCAATGACCAAAATCAAAGAAATTTGATTCAAACCTAGGAAATCCATGAAAGAAACCATTTTAAAATTATAGAGCTTAGAATATCAAATTATGAGAGAACACTTTGGATTTATAATACCAAATGCTAGTGGAGCACCATGATGAATGGCTATAGATATAAGTTTTCACAGAATCGATCTGCATAAAGGATAATGCCATTCGAAGTGTAGAATAAAATCCTTCAAAGAGATCTCGACTTGTTAGGATTCAAAGAACACCGCATTTGAAATGAGATGTACTTTGGCGACAAGTGTTATCCGGCCTTTTGACCAGTTAATATCCGAAAAAACTGGATGAGTCAAACTTGGAGTTATCAAGATATGCTACCCGAAAAGATAGCCTCAGAGTCCATAAATCAAATATAAACAGAACCATAGGACAAATACCAAACCAACCTAAGACTGAAAAAGCTAGAATCCACTAAAGTGGTGGATTGGTACAGTACCGATCTAACTTCTCTCCACCAAAAGTTCCCACCTTCTGCCTACATACTCTATTCGATGTTAGAAGCCCATTCCAGGTGTTGTTCTATTCCTTCAATGCAATTCTCTATTGATCTCCATGAGCACTTGAATCAGCAACTTTATTCTTCCATGGATCCGTCATTTAGACTCAAAGATGAGCAAATATTGGTGTAAACAAATTTGGAATCATGAAAATCAGGCGATCCAATACAAAGAGTTCATGATGACATTCCCAGCTATCTCTTGGATCAGTACCGATCCAAGCTCATGGATCAGTACTGATCCACACAAGTTGTCGAAGTGTCCCGTACTTCTTTGAGGAAATGGTTTATGGCGTGGAAACGAGGTGGAGATCTTCTGGATGAGATTTTAAGCTTCCTACGTCTATGAATAAAGAGGTAGAATTCATTTCTAAGGATCGTTTTTTCTTTCTTTCCCTAACTCTAATTTCTTATAATCACTATCATATTTATACCGATTCGTAAGAACTCCTACTTGTAATTAGCAAAATAATCAATAAAATCACTAAGTGGACGTAGGCCAAGATTAGCTGAGCCACCATAAATTTTTGTGTGTTCTTCTACTCGTTTTCATTTAAATTTCTTTACTTTTTATTGTCTGCTTAATCTTCTGGCTGTTTGGGCTATTTTTGGTTCAAGTAAGGGAGGAATAAACTTATCAGTAAATTTATCATCATACTGTTAAGGGTAAAAGAGCCTATATTTATTGGCCTCTTATTAAACAAGAATCACTGACTGGCTTGGTAATCTTGCTAATGTATCGGAACAGGAATTACTTTCAACAATGGAAGTTGTGGTAGGACTTACCATCAAGAGTAGAGCAGTAAAGTCTGAATGAGCATGGGAACCATCCAGCAAATCAACACTAGCACTCACATCAGCAGTAGCCATACGCACTTTATACCTTTGATGCTCACACCAAACAACTTGCTTAGACAGATTGGGGGTACAACATAAGGCAAAGGAGGAAACTATGAGGAATCCAAGAAAACCATATATGCTGACAACCAGAATCCAAGTTATGACAGTAAGGCAGATCTAGAATCAAATGAACAAGAATGCACTAGGTTTGGAAAAAATAGCAAAAGTTGCGAAACGAAGCTTCGAAGTTGGGCAATGGAGTGGATCAAGAAGGGGTTGTACTTGGATGGAGATGCTAAAAGAGCTTTAAAGTAGAGATGGAATCAAATCGGGAGACTCAAGGCTATAGAAAGGAGCAAATTAATAAATTAAACAGGAGGAAGCACAATTGAATTAGGGAAAACAAAGTTAAAAAATTGCCAAATTTTAAATTTGAAGTTTCCATTTTTGCACTTAGGAAATCTTTTATTTTATTATATATAAATTCATCATGTCTATATGCTGTTATCCCACTGCCTCTTTTATCTCTTTCACCATATGAGTTTTGTATTATGATTTGGATATCCAGTTTATCCCTTTGAATAAGTTGTATTGTCATCATTTTAATATGTTTTAACATCCCTTATTCTTTTATATGTTATTCATATGTTATCAACGATGATAATTTTGGACTCATTACTACTTTTTCTCTATTGTTTATATTTTGTACATAATCTAGATCTGAATCTCATTATAACGAGTTTATATATTCCTAAGTCGTCTAATTCATTCTATTCAGAATATTATTGTTTGAATAAATTTTGAAACAATTTTATTAATAGATTGAGTTTCATATTATAAAGGTTGGGAATTGTGGATTAGTATAAGTTTTTTTAAAAACTTTCGATTATTATTTAGACGGAAAATCAAGTCAATTTATAATTCATAAGTTGTTTTAAAAAAAACTTTGAAACTTTTGATTTCCTTTTTCAGTTAACAACTGGATTTAAGCTTAGATTAGTTTTATTGTATGAAGGTGTAACGACCCCCTTTTCTACTTTAAGAAATCGACACAAATACATCCATGGTATTCACATGCCGAATATCCGAGTCCCGGAAAGACAAATTGTTAGGGTTAACGAAACATAAACTGAACTCACATCATGGTGGAAAAAATATATAATATACACAAGATATATAGAAAAAGAAATCATCTTTATTATACATAACATCGTAGTACACTAATCCATTTTCAATCTGGACAGTTATAACAACCTATCCTTACAATTTCCGATAAATATGGACAGAAATCAAGAATAACAAAATAGTGGAAGAATATAAGATATGTGAATTCATCTTAGAGAATCCAACTTGTTTTTTAAAAGATTTAAATTCGGCTAGATCTAGAAAATATGCTCGAGCCGACCCAGGCATTATAGGAAAATAATGCCTAGGTCGGTCTGGTAAAACCAGCATGAGAAAACTCAATCAAATCATATTGATTTTTATATTTATAAAAACCTTCAAAATAAAAGGTATCTTGTAACATCACACCGCACATAAATACGAACGGGTTTTTACCTTATGATAACCAAAACATTTTTATAAAGAAAATCCAATGATATTATAATAACATCTAGGTTGAAATTAAATACATAAAATAGCTAAAGTGCTTGCATCTTACATTTCAACATAGTTAGACCAACTAACTTCGTATAGTTTGTAGTAGAAAATGGATTTCAATAGTGGTAAGGTAAGGGACGAATTTCCAGACGATACATCTCGAGATAAAATGTACCATGGGAGCTACAATCGCAATTGCCCCTCTACCAACGCAGGACCAGCCTACGCCTTACTGGATAGTACCGAATATGATCACCCTATGGTTAATCAACAACCATAATAGGCCTCGAAGCATACTTAGATATTGGCTCTAAATAAGCAATGATCATACCCTTATGGGTGCAAACCACATAGCACTATTGCATCTATCATGTTTTAGCCGTTACCGAGGTGTGAGGTTTCAGGTAATGACTTACCTTTTTTCTTAGCAGACCATCTTGGAATGCTAACATAGCATTCCAGGTAGCAATGCAATGCCTGCATCCATTTATACAAGTTAGTTTTAGGTCTAAATGATATTAAAGGCACTACCTCTAATACATCCATTTTTGAATCACCCTCGGGATTAGTAGCAAGTATTTCTTGCATTTTAAAAGCTCCGTCTTCAATCATCTTCAAATTGTCTTCAGTTCGAAAAGTTTAAGTTGGAGCAAAGTGGTTTTCGGATAATTTAAAATTATCTCATCCCGGTCTCTTCGAAACAACATTCGATAGTTTTAGGTAAACTCAAACCCAGTTCTTTTGGAAATAAATCGACAATAGATAAGAGCGAAGATCACCTCCTAACCGTTAAGTGAATATATTTTCTTATTATTTGTCCTAGGAGAATAAAACGAGATTTATATACACAGTACAACATCATCGAAGATGACTGTGCCATATAACTCATGTGTTTCTCCTAGACATTTCTAGAGTTCTGTTTTGGTCTAGATTTTATAGTCGATAATCTAACTATAAAATTAACAAACAAGCAACAATTTAAAGATTTATTTATCCATAATAACCACTAAGCCTCATTTTAAATAAATCTTTTTATTTATTAAATCTCTTTTAGAATATTTATATAAATATTCATATACCTATCACATTGGAATAAGTATATTCATAAAACGTTATGAAAGATTTTTATTTCAAAATCGTATTAAAAGGATCAAAATAAAAGTTATTTTAATTAGGAATAAGGATAACCCTGAAGACTGTTCCTTTGGTATTAAGCATTGAACGAAAGTTCTGCACCACCATACTTAAAATGGTTAATTAAGGGAAATCCAATGTAAGTTTTCTTTTATAAAGTTCTTTCTTAAATCCTTTAATAAATCTCTTTACTAAAATTCTAAATCCATTTACAAAACTCTTTATAAGTCTCTAAGTTCATTTGTAAATCTTTTTTATAAATATCCAAAATCGTTATAAAACTTCTTTCCAAATTTAAAGATCTCTTTTCAATTTATAAAACTCATTTTATAAACTTCCCTTGTTTAAAACAAAACTTCTCAAATAAACCTTAATCAATAATGTTCCTTTAATAAACAAACTAATCGTTTAAAACACTTTTTAAATACCAAGTTATTGTTTAAAACACCCTTTTTATTTTACTTATTTTCTTTAAACCTTATTCAAAATCGTAACTTTAGAATATCATCGGTCGTATATTAAATTAACTTTAAACGATATTATTATACTAATAAATTAACTTCAAAAAAATATCAATATAATAATAAATTTACTTCAAAACATTATTCATATAATAATTAATTATTTTTAAAACATCCTTAATATAATAATTAATTAATTCCAAAACATGTTAAATAAACTTAAAATAATATAAATGCGATAATTAATTAACTTTTAAATATTATTAATATGATAATTAATTAACCTTTACATATTAATAAAATATAATTAAATAGCTTTAAGTAATTAATTAAAATATAATTAAAACATTTTTAAATAATAATTAAATAACTTTAAAACAATAATTTAAATATTCTTAAATAACTTTAAAAAATAACTTTAAAGAGTCATATTAGTAAAATAATTAACTTTAAATCATAATTAAAACAATAATTAATTATCTTTAAAACATTATTAATAACTAATAATTACCTTTAAAACCTTATTAATAAATAATGATTATCTTTAAAATAATATTGATTCGTTAATCACTTTTCAAATTTAGAAAGAGGCTTAGGGACCACTATGGTACTTAAACAAGTTACTGTTTAATTCAATTTAACTTTCCAAGTTTAGTTAGTGGAATTTACATAATCAACATCTACACTTTACTATCACTGGCTAACATAACCATTATTCAATAATGATTTCTTGGCATGTCAAGTCACAACATATAATTAAATAACTAAATTTAATAGTAGAATGTTGATTTATTTTTGCTCAATGGATAAAATCTATAAAATAGTAGAACGGGGATTTATTATGCGTATACCCTATTCAATTTACTTTAACAAAATGGTGTTTATTTGGCCAAATAGATAACGACCATAAAGTATAATTAATTAAACTATGTAATTATCCAAATTGACATAATTAAAATTAGTCAGTATTAATTTACCATTAAATTATACTACACTAAAACTAATAAGAAGTTATGTCATTGTGTTGTGCTCGTCAATATGAATCCAACACAAAATTCGTAGGTTAAACAGATTTAATATGAATGAGATACACATTTTAAAAAATCATCAAATTAGTTTATTAAATTAAATAAAACAAATATAGGATTTCTACCTAGGGTTTCAATGGGACAAACCCAAAACTCCTCTAACCCGCCCAATGCTACTGTGCCTCCATCTTCCCCTTCTCCATTCTTTGATTCGAAACCCAATGTGCATGGGTGTGCGCATATTATTGACACCCCCAAACACTCCCCAGATGATGAACCAAGCCACCAACAAATCCAACTCCTCACTCTCGTCGTGTTGGCATCATCGCCACTACCTATAACCACCTTGTCCAAAATCCGTATGTGAAGCCCCAATTTAAGAATCATGTCCAGTCCGAATTCGAGAATGCAATAAACAAATCCACCTTGACCTCCACCTTTAATCATCGATAGAACTTGCCACCTATGCCATTCCACTCATCATCCACCTGACAACCCACTGTCAACCCCACGTCCACTTCGGGGACCTCATCCACATCAGCAACCCTAACTCAAACGTACAAAATCAAATGATCTAAAACTCTAACTCGAGCTATTCCTGCCACCTACAACCATCGAAGGACAATCAGCCATTGTCAAAATCTCCATCTCGGCCCCAAGCTCCTCGCCGTCACATCCTCTACCAATCATGGCTACCGTTTCACCAGAAATTAATTTTTGAATAGAAATTGATCGACTCCACCTTCCTTTTGATTCACAATCCTAATCACCAAATGTAACATTCCTGTTTTTGAATCGAATTTAAGTTGGAAATTTAATTAATTTTAGAAATTTAATTGTGAATTAACTGGGTATTTTCCAAATTTAAATAGATATTTGTTTGTCATTTATGTAAATGGATATAAAACAAGAAATAAAAATTTAAAATAATATAAATATAGATAATGATTTATTTAAAAGGTATACTAGTTTTAATTCAAAAATAAAAAAAATAAACTAAGCTTAAAAATAATATTGATTTAATAAATAAGTTTACAAAAGCTTCATAAACTAAGAAATGTATATATATGTGTGATTTATTTGTGAGTGTACAAATTGTTTTAAATTCATTTCTTTTTAAAAATTTGTAAAAGTAAAATAAATACATATGTTAGTATCTCAAGTTTAAGGTGAGTGTTTTAAAAAAAAAATGAGTAGCATTTAAAAATTTGTTAAGATATAATATATGTATATATATACACATAAATATTGATTAAATTCTTTTAACATTGAACATGTACATATTACATACAAATGAATAAACAAATACATTTATTTACAAAGTAAAAACAAATACATACCTTAAGATCTTATACATGCACATATACAAATGGCATCATTACATTTATAAAATAATCAAATTTAAAATTACAAAAAAAAAGGGGGAAATAATTGTATTCAGCTATGAAACAAATAAAAAGAAGACAAAAGGTAATCAATGTAAATAATCTCAGCCCCAAAACTTCCCTATCTTTTCTTTCCGCTGCTATTATCTTGTATCATATCTCTGATGTATATTCATTGTATCATCTGTTGTATCATATTGTATCAGTTATTGTATCAAATGTTGTATATTGATTTATGCTATTCATTTTCTTCCGCTGTGTTGTACTTAATGTGTTATAAGCTCCGGCATGACTCGAATTTCAACGTTCGAATCTGCGGCATTCAAGTACAGTGGAGTACGGATGTCGATTCTCGAACGATGGAATTTGAATCGTGACATTTTGGTATCAGAGCTGAAGGTTGAAACTTTAGCTCAGGAGTATAACACATTAAGTAACTCATTAGAGATAGGGTGAAATATACCCTAGAATGAGCAATCCCTAAGATATCCGTTCGAATGCCTCAGTAAATTCTCTTACTATTCACTGATAGTGAGTATGAGTGCGAGAAGAGGACGAGATAGGGGACAGGGGAATACCAGGACAAATGGTCAATACCCTGCAACAACGGAAATATCTTTCTCTATCAATCTCCATCGATTCGTCTTTTCAACTCTTTGATGTCTTCGTGGCAGCTCAATGAAGAAGCTTCGGTGTGATGGTGGCCCTACGAATCGTGTGGATAAGTCTCTATTTTGTTTTCTCTTCGTCAAATTCCTATCAGCTTTTCGTTTTTAACTTTAACGAAGTTGAAATTTAAATTGAAATAAATTGGTTAACTAAAATATAAAGCTAAATAAATTGTATCGATAAAACGATTTCGATTAAAACCAAATTTGAAATTTTATTGTAATTTCTTATGAATATCAAAGTCCGAAGACGGACAAGATATATACTTTGAGGTGTTCCGACTTAAGTTTGGAATCCATATCTAGTATTTGAAATTTCGAAAGATTAAGTCCGTCTATCTATCGTTGGGTCCGATATATTCTACGAATGATTAGTTATCCCTTCGAACTAATCAATGTCCTTACATATCGTAGACTGGTGGCCCGAATATCTTGTAAAATGATTATATGAGTTTGTTCTCATATCCATTAGTGATATTCTGATTTGGTAAGCCAATACAGAACAGATGATCGGCTTGATTTGGAAGTCGATTCTCTATCTTTGTATATCTCTCCATTCTTAGTTGTCTTCCTGGCAAATTTCGGGGACGAAATTTCTTAAGGAGGGGAACCTGTAACATTCCCGTTTTTGAATCGAATTTAAATTGGAAATTTAATTAATTTTAGAAATTTAATTGTGAATTAACTGGGTATTTTCCAAATTTAAATAGATATTTGTTTGTCATTTATGTAAATGGATATAAAACAAGAAATAAAAATTTAAAATAATATAAATATAGATAATGATTTATTTAAAAGGTATACTAGTTTTAATTCAAAAATAAAAAAAATAAACTAAGCTTAAAAATAATATTGATTTAATAAATAAGTTTATAAAAGCTTCATAAACTAAGAAATGTATATATATGTGTGATTTATTTGTGAGTGTACAAATTGTTTTAAATTCATTTCTTTTTAAAAATTTGTAAAAGTAAAATAAATACATATGTTAGTATCTCAAGTTTAAGGTGAGTGTTTTAAAAAAAAAAATGAGTAGCATTTAAAAATTTGTTAAGATATAATATATGTATATATATACACATAAATATTGATTAAATTCTTTTAACATTGAACATGTACATATTACATACAAATGAATAAACAAATACATTTATTTACAAAGTAAAAACAAATACATACCTTAAGATCTTATACATGCACATATACAAATGGCATCATTACATTTATAAAATAATCAAATTTAAAATTACAAAAAAAAGGGGGAAATAATTGTATTCAGCTATGAAACAAATAAAAAGAAGACAAAAGGTAATCAATGTAAATAATCTCAGCCCCAAAACTTCCCTATCTTTTCTTTCCGCTGCTATTATCTTGTATCATATCTCTGATGTATATTCATTGTATCATCTGTTGTATCATATTGTATCAGTTATTGTATCAAATGTTGTATATTGATTTATGCTATTCATTTTCTTCCGCTGTGTTGTACTTAATGTGTTATAAGCTCCGGCATGACTCGAATTTCAACGTTCGAATCTGCGGCATTCAAGTACAGTGGAGTACGGATGTCGATTCTCGAACGATGGAATTTGAATCGTGACACCAAACAACCTCTAGAATTCCCTAATTATCAATCTAAACTGATCTATACCCTCCGTTAGTCAATCTACGTTTGTCGAAATACGACCAATATTCAACTATCTAATGTTTTTAGCATTTTCTGATAGCTCATTCGATGAAAAATCTTGAACTATTTCTAAAAAACTAGAGGTCAAAAAACATTTTTTGTGTAGGAACATCTGGCTAGAAGCGAATGATTAAGGACATACAGATTTTTGAAGTGGTGGATTGGAGTTTATTTTATTTAACATGGATAACCAAAAGTGAAGAAGAAGAAGAAGAAGCCTTTACTTTCCTAAGCACATATATAGACACACGCTTACCCATTTCACCATCGTGGAGGCCAAGATCCAGATTGATGTTCAAAATCAAGGGAGACAAAGGAGACACTTGGGAGAAAAAAGGCAGGAGAGGCAGCATCACAACCGAGATGTAGAAAGGTGTGGTATACAAATGTGTTTGAAGAATCGCATGGTGTATTGTGTTGTTCAGGGGTCTGCTACACAAATTACATCCGTGTACAAACCGCAAATGATGGAAAATAGAATACAATCATGCACAACAATATGACACGATCATAAAAAAAATACTAGTAAACAAGTTTTGTTAGATTTCAAAAAAAACCAATATTGGGTGTAAAATATGTCAAAGGATAAATTTAAATATATTTTTTATATTAAAATTATGGGAAATTCCTATAAATTGAACTAAAAATACGTCTAAAAATTTGGGTAGTTATTTAAAACATATATAAATTCAAATCCAAATATTTTAAAAAATTAAATATTCAAATTTGAAGAATCAAAAATACAGGTCGTTACAAAAGGAATGTCTGTTGAGTTACAAACTAGTTAAATATAATTTTTATGTTCTTTGTTTCAAAATATTGATTTAATTTGTGTATATATTTAACTCAAGGTTTACAACTTATACTTTTATGTAAAATACTGTAATTTTGTTTTTAAACTATCTTTTAATTAATATTAACTTTAAATTGTCTACTTTAAATTTAAAACATGTTATATAAAGTGGAAATTAGGCTAAAGGGCTTTTATTTGCAGGGTAATAAGTTTTAAGGACAGCACTTCTGAATAATTAGTTCTAAGGACAATTTACAGTATAATGATAAATTCATTTATCTTTTTAAGTTATACATAAAAATGATAAATCCTTCTATCAATATTTCTGTATAATTGAAAATGATAAATTCTTTTATCTTTTTGCTGAAAAATGTCCTTAAAACTAATTTTTTTAAAAGTAGTGTCCTTAAAACTTATTACCCTGCACAAACAAGCCCTTGAAGTGAAAATCCCCTTATATAAATAACTCTATCATAATGTACACAACTATATACAAATAAACATATATTAATAAATCTTATTGAAAATAATTTTTCGATGACAAAGCATATATAAAGGGGAAATGTGTTTGTTGCGGTATAAATCCCAGCACCAAATAATATTCAGATGAATGTGTGCACTTTCCATATGTTACACTTGCATTTTCACACGTGAATGCATTTGATGGGCTAAACTAACAAACATACAATTTAAAATTAAACTTAAAATAATTGTCAAAATAAGAAATAAAATGAAGATTTTATTTAAAAATTTTGATTAGCTCTAAAACAAATTTAGGATTCTCAAGCTCAACTAAAATCAAAATGGTTTTTTTAGTTCACCAATTTTTAACTCACTTCTGACATGTTCGGTTCCTACATAGGCACCAGAGTGAGGTTGCTGAAGCATTCACTTAGTACATTGCAAGTCCCTAGTTCCATCTCTGCAATGAGCGTGATAGGGGGTTCTCACATTATGATCGGTGATGAAGCATTACCTCTTATCCTTACATGTCCTGTGATGGTTGTGTTGGTCGAAATGTTGCATGTAAAACTTGTTCATGAGGTACATAAGTGGTTCACTTTAAAGGAGTTTGGGTCAGAACTTTAATGGCATCAAAGTCAAATAGACTATGCAATCTGAATTAGTCATGCTAGCACTAAAAAATTAAGCTTACCTTTTTAGTAGGGTGTTTAGAAAATAATGCCTAACCAGGATATGTGTAATCAAGTACCTTGCACTACCTAACTACCGGCTTAGGCCAAAAGTGAAGTGAGCCCAAAAGGTTATGGCTAATAGAGAAGGTCCAATTTGAATTTGGGTCTTGGGCTAATTTTCAAAATCTGTATGAAAATTAAAGGTCATTTTTCATTTAAAAGTATAATATAAAATGTGAAATAAATTTATAAAACTTATAAAAAGCATTTTCAAAATTGTTTTAAAATAAATTAGTATTTTAAAAATTATTTCAAATTTAATTAATTGTACTGACTAAATAAATAAGTAATGTTAGTTAATTATATATATATTTGTGTGTGTGTTGACCTATGTATATATAACTATAAATGTTATACTATAACATGTATGTTTATTCATCTTAAATTGTTTAAGGTAAATTAAAATAATTTTCAATTTATAATATTAATTGAATTTATCTTAATTAAATAAAATATTTATTTGATAAATAAATTAGTTAAATGTTAGTCAGTCAAATAATATGTATTATATAATAATATATGCATGTAAAACAATAATGTTATAGCTAACATTCATCTTAAATTGATTAAGATGAGTAAAATTAAATTTTGAATTTTAAGAATAATTTAATTAATTATCTAATTAAATTAAAAAATTAAAAATAATTAAAAATGGTTTAAATAAAAATATGCATAAGATTGTTATGTAAGTTGATTTAATTACAGAAGGTTATATATGAAATAAACTCATATAATGTATGAATGTATAAAATTAAGTGAAACTAATTAGATAAGTAGTAAATAAATGCGTATAGTACATATACCATGATTTTAGATGTGCTTGACACTTGAATCACGATGGTATTTCAAAATAAATAATTACTCCCTAAATAGATATCACTTAAATAAATATATTAAAGATTATGGTTTATAGTATAAAAGTTGTCCTCTACCATTTATATGTTAATAAATTACTTACATACTCTTTGGTTGTTGAGAAAACTTAAGCTAGATATGTTGTGTGTAGTATTATTAATATATTGATAGACATGGTAAGTTACATGTCCGTATTTGTTGGGAAAACTGAAGGTATGAACATATATACTTAGGCCGTCGTGAAATGGTAGGTATGAGTGAATAATCTCTTTCTATTTTTAAGCGGACTAAAGCTCAAGATTGAGATTGGGATAAAGACCATGAGTTAGAAGTTGTATGTGATACAGCAGATATGCTTATGGGGCTGTGGCTTGTTGAGAAAACTCAATGTCAAAATATAAAGGGAACATGTCCTAACGCCCACTAGAGAAATCGAAAGATTTCTATATTTTTATCGTGCTTTGGGAAACATAAAAAATCTAGTAGGAGCCTTGTTAGAAAAATGAAATGGTCACATTTATCCTTTCTAATAGTCTACATCTATAAATTTGTGTAACTGATATAATTGACAAACTGTTCACTAATTGAAATATAAAAATTGTGATGACTGCCCTATACCACCAACAAATGACTTAAAAGAGCGGCGTCAATGTTCCAGGCTGATATAGGATGATCATCAAGGTTGAAATATAAAGTAGACAACCTGTTGAATATCTCACAATGCATGGATAAAATATAATATAGAAATATATAATAGAAATATAGCGAGCCGTAACAAATGAAAGATAACATCTCTACTACAACATCATGAGTTACGGTACAAATATCATAATATCTATATACAACGTTTCCTCACTGCATTTCTCAAAGTATATAACAACAAACAGCAGAAACTAGAAATATAAAGTAATACGCCATAATTCCTCCAAGCTCGTCTTTATACAGAAACTATGACTCCAAACCTGTCATCTAGCCTGCTCATTTAAGAGTACCCAAGACGATAAGAGGAAACATAAAACCTTGGGTCAGACAATAGTCTGATGTGAGCGATAAATGACTATCAAAAGCTATACTGGAAAATACAATACTAGACAGGTACATAAAATCGTACCTGACCTATCCCTGCAATCAAAGAGTTAGCACATAATACTAAGATATAATATGCTACTCAAAAAAAATGACAATATGATATTGTAAAATAATAGGATAAAGGAATCTAAGGAGCCTCCTCCATTGGACCTATTCCAAATCCCTTCTCTAGCATTCATATCGATGATAGCCTACTAAAAAGCGGACATAGCAATCATAGCAACCATAGAATCCAAAACCTAGATATCATCTTCTAAAGCCTTGAATATATGATAAATCGTATGGCGTCGTCCTCACTTTGCCAGAGACTGATGGAAATTTCGATTCTCAATCTTTTCACCGTACTCACTGGTTGGAAACCCTACACGGTTGTCTCTTGTGATACCTCTGCACCACCTGACTTAGACCCTGCTGGTCCAAAGTACTACATATAGTACCCTTGCTTTGAACACCACCATAATACTCTGAGTCATCAACGGTTCCTTGGCACTACCAAATTTTCAGAGCTTTCCACAACTCCAATCTGTTTCTTGGAGCGAGCCTACAACTCATCCCAATCCAATATCTTACAGCCTCATTCCATCCCGACCTGTCAAACTACTCCTTCGATACTGCTCCTATTCGATTTTTCGATCAAAGAGCTAAAGCTTCATTATGCCATAACTACCAAAATATAGAAGCAGTCAGTGAGCCACAACTTCCAGCATGATCCGCTATAACTTCAGAATCTCTAACCTCGATCTCCTATCAATTGGAGCCAATAATTTGGATCAATATCGATCTAATTGGATCAGTACCAATCCGAATACTTAGCCAAATTTGGCTCCCTCTCACTTCCTACCTATAGTGCATTTCCTCTAGATGTCATAGACACCTTTCTTTTCCTCTTAGCCTCTCGGTCCTTCCATCTACACTACAGCTAATCCAACATAGATGATCCATAAAGTCTTCAATGCTTGGCCTATTCTCTGATCCAACTACATAGAGCATCACTAGAAACCATGCTCAACCATCCCCTTGGATCTCACGTAGATTGGTGCACAAAATTCGGTTCGATGCAGATCTAAATACATTGCTCCATTCATTGTGAAATTTTTGAGGCATCTTCCTTGCATGCTCCAGAGCCTATTCTCTAAGTTTCGTATGATTTTGACAAACTTTACTCCTAATATACTTTGATCACCAATCTATGTCCTAAATCTGCACAACACTAGCAAACGAATCAAACATAGCAAGCAATTCAATCACAACAGTGAATCAAACATAACAAATTATTTATTTTACATTCAATCATAAACATTCAAGTCATCCAATTGAATCAATGATCATAAACAAGCATAGATCCAATCTAAATCATATAATTACTTAGCCATATATGCACAAATGACACTAGCCAATGATCTAATCCATATTACATGTTTAATTAGGTCAATCTAGGGTTTCTAAATTTGAAATTACCTACATCTAATCAATTTATAGTTTAATTTGACAATCATATCTTATAATCATCTGATTACAATATTTAATTCATCATAGACTAGTGAGAGATCATAACCACTCACCGAACCAATCAAACCTATGAAAATGATAGGAGATCCAATCCAAATAGCATGAAAATTTTGATGTAGATGTGATACAATCGATGAGATCAAGCCCCTCGATGAAGATCTAGCCTCTAATTTGAGGTTAAAGATGACTTGAACTCATATTTGTAGCCAAACCATATTAGACTAATAGGCTTGCTAAATGACCCAGTAATCCCCTTTCTAATTCTAGCCAGCAGTTTATAAATCTTAAAACAGCTTCAACTTCTCAACTACTTATTCGATTTTTCAGCTTGACTACTCTATGGAATGGGAAGCACCATCCCATAGCAAAAACTAGATTGAACATCTAATTCACTCCTATCAAAAGTCATGGCATAAATAAGATCTCTAAGGGGAAAATGGTTACATAGAAATTCGCGAAAAGTCATGGACGTGTAAACATCCCCAAGAATCATATTTCAAAATATTAGAATGATATGACCTCAAATAAATTAAATAGAATTATTTTACGATTCTTTGGTACGTAAAATACGAGTCATTACATTCTTTCTTCCATTAGAAATTTCGTCCCCGAAATAACTAAACAAATATAAACAACCAAGGTTATCCCTATGCCTACTATCCATTAACAACCATCTACCAATCCAACTAAATAGCTGAATCAACAATAGCAAGCAAAACCTATCCTATCATGTAGAATTCTAATAGTATAAAATACAATGGTGCAAGTAAGTACGACCTATGGGTCTTACTACTCAAAGACTTCTGGATAGGCCATCCTCATACTCTCTTTAGTCTCCCATGTACAATCGCTATCATCCTCACTCCATTGCACTTTAACAAGCTTAACTATCTTCCTCCTAAACTATTTCGGGTCATTTCCAATAACTCGAAGTGGATTACAAGGTCTTCAAACTTCTGGCACAACCTCTATCTCTTCTAGTTGATCTGGTGCTACCACAATACCTGAGTCATGCACAAAATTCTATAGATAGGAGATATGAAAAACACACTCGTCATCTTCTGAGGTAGTTCTACAATATATGCTAATTTCCTAATTCTCTCGTAATTGGAAAAGGTCCAACAAATATGGGTGCTAATTTTCCCTTCCTACCAAATCGAACGACATTCTTCAAAGGAGAAATCTTATCAAATACCATGTCCCCAACTGAGAAATCCAAATCTCTTCTTCTCTTATCTGCATAGCTTTTTGATGTTCTCGAGTAGTCTTCATTCATTGTTGAATGTTCTCTATCTTTTATGAAGTCTCTCTAATCATCTTCGGTTCAAGTATCGACTTCTCACCTATTTCAACACCAACATGAAGGTGAATTACAAGGTCGTACATATAATGCTTTATATGGTGCCATGCCAATACTCGAATGATAATTGTTGTTATACGAAAACTCCACTAGATGTAAGTGGTTATCCCAAGACCCTCCAAAATCCATAATGCATGCTTGAAGAAGATCTTCCGGTATCTAATTAACTCTCTCAGTCTGGCCATTCGTCTATAGGTGATAAGCTGTACTCAAATGCACCTCGGTTCCCAAAATCTCTAATATGCTCTTCCAGAATTCACTAGTAAACATTGGGTTTCTATTTCTTACAATACTCTCTGGCATACCATGTAATCAAACAATCCACTCAACATATAATTCTGCCAACTTAGATGTTATTCTGGTAGATTAGATAGGTATGAATCTTGTACCCCTGGTAAGTCGATCTACCATCACCCAAATACTATCATATCCCTCTCTAGTCCATGGCAACCCATCTATAAAATCCATATATCTATGTTCCCACTTCCATTCGGGAATAACTAGTGATTGTAGCAATACACTAGGCTTCTTCTGCTCAGCCTTCACTAATTGGTAATTCAAACAGTTTGAGATGAAACTTCCAACGTCCTTCTTCATTCCTTCCTAGTAGTAAGTGCTTTTCATACCCTTTACATTTTTTACCACCAGGATGAATGGTAAATCTGGAATGATGGCACTCGCTTAGTAATTCATCTCATAATCCATTAATATCATGAACAACCAGCCTCTTATCCTTACAAAGCCAACCATCTTAGTCAATTCCGTACTGTCTCAAATCTTCAGATTCTACTCCCATTTCAATCTTTTCTATGATATCTACTAGCTTAGCATCTTGTTTCTAACTAGTACCAATATTTTCTATGAGACTAGGTCTGATCAATAAACTTGCTAACATCTCAGGCTTGAGCTCACAACATGGCCTGACATCAAATCCAGCTATGTACTCCATAAGTTTCAATTTCAGAAACATCGCTCCCAATTCAGCATGTCTTCTGCTTAATGCATCTGCCACAACATTACCTTTCCCTGCAGTATAGAAAATATCAAAGTCATAAGAAGCTAGGAAATCAAACCATTGTTGCTATCGAAGGTCAAGATCCTTTTGAGAGAAAAGATACTTCAAGGATTTATGGCCTGTGAGTAGCTCAAAATTTTCTTCCAACAAATGGTGCCTCCGCATCTTCAAAGCAAATATAATCGCCGTTAGCTCCAAGTCATGAGTTGGATAATTCCTTTCATGCAGCTTCAACCGTCGACTAGCATAAGCAACAATTCTCCCTTTCTACATCAACACGGCTCCAAGACCAGTACCACAAGCATCGGTGTATACTGTCATCTCTTCATTCTCGCCCGTAATAACTAATACAGGTGCACTTGTCAACCTTTTCTTCAAAGTTACAAATGCATGCTTACATCTTGCATCCCTAGTGAAAATTTGATTCTTCTTGGTCAAGTAAGTCAATGGTGCTGCAATCTTTGAGAAGTCCTTTGTAGTGCTTATAATATTCTCCCAATCCAAGGAAAATTCTCACATCTCTAGCATTCTTGGGTTGATTCCAATCCTGGATCACCACCACCTTTGCTGGATCCACTTCAACTCCTTGTCCTGACATGCCATGTCCCAAGATCCTCCTAGAATTGACATTTAGAGAAATTAGCTCTCAACATGTGCTTCATTAAAATCTCAAACACAATCCTCAAGTGTGTTTTGTACTCTTCCTTGATTCTGAATAAATCAGAATATCATCCACAAACACAGGCATGAACTTGTTCAACTTATCTCTGAGGACTCTATTCATAAGATCCACAAAGTATGCTGGAGCGATGGTCAATCCAAAAAACATCACTAACCACTCATAGAAACCTGATGGTGTCTGAAATGCAGTAATATGCACACTGTTTTAGTCACACTCAACTGGTGAGATCCCATTGCCAAATCCATCTGAGAAAACACCTTTGGCCCATGCACTGATCAAATAGTCATCAACCCTTGGAAATGAATACTTATTTTTCTCCATAACCTTGTTCAGCTCGCGATAATCCATGCATAGCCTCAGAGAACCATCCACTTTTTTTGCGAATACAACAGGTGCACCCCATTCAGGTATGCTTGTCTGAATGAATCCTTTCTTCTACAAATCATCCACTTGCACCTCTAACTCTTTCTGCTCTCTGGGTGTCATACGTCTCAAAGGCATAACTATGGGACTCGCTCCATCCACTAAGTTGATCTGAAACTCAATCTCCCTATGCAGCGGTAATCCTATCACTTCCAAGAAGACCCCAGGATACTCTATAGAGATAGGCACGAATGACAATCCTTCCTATGGAATCTCAAGAAAATAAAGAAAGCCGACTAATACCCCATTCTCGAATAAGCAGCGTAACAACACCGTTCGCCCTTCCATATTCCCAATTATTACATCTAGCTTCACGCAATCCAGTACAGCCACATACATTTTAAGCCAGTCCATTCCCAAAATAATTCCGAACCCAGCAAAATAAAGAACAAAGCAATCACAAACAAAAGAACAACCATGACTCGATATTACAGAACCACGACAAACATAGAAATACTAGTAGATCCTTCAAACAGGGTTCGTCAAGATCAAAGGTCGGTTTGCTATCTTGGGTCCAAAACCAAGTTTTCATACCAGCTCGCCATAGATAAAAGAATGTGAGGCTCTAGTATCAAAAAGACTTCTAAAAGAAACATGTTGGATGGAAAGCATACCTTGCACCATGACTCCTTTCCCCTTATCCCTAGCAATAGGAGCACAAGACGAAGTCCGGATAGCATCCAAAGCATATGCCTTCACAATCTGCTTATCCTTAAGCAGTTATGGACAATTCCACTTCATATACCCACTCTTATCACAATTGAAGCAATTTGCAGCCACCTTACATTCATTATCATAGTGCCTTTCTCACTACAATTATGACAAACAACCTCACCCTTACTCTTCTTCTGGCTCCCTTTTCCTTGCTGTTGTTGATGTTGTTTTTACTTCCTCTTTCCATTCCATCTTCTTACCCTCACCGCCTTGTTGGGGTTTTGGTTCCTCCTTTTCAGCAATAGCCATAATAGCAGCCTTATTCTTTGGGTACAAACTCTCATGTCTAAGGACTTTCTCAACAAGCTTCTCAAAAGTCACTTTGATATGGTGCACAAGTTTCT
Organism: Allium cepa; assembly: GCA_030765085.1. NCBI lineage: Eukaryota > Viridiplantae > Streptophyta > Magnoliopsida > Asparagales > Amaryllidaceae > Allium > Allium cepa. Next base: position 312,238,831 of record CM060931.1, read on the forward strand.
CTCCAAGTGGTCGTCCAATCCAGTGATAAAATTCATATTCGTCTTCAAAGGTGTATCAATAAAATATATCCCATACCTCAACAAGCATCCAACTCCGCCACATACTCAGAAGAAAACATCTCTCCTTACTTCAACTCAGCAAATTTCTTAAAGAGCACTAATTTCTAAGCTGTTGGAATGAACTTCTCTTCAAATCTATCTTTGAAATGATCCCAAAAATTCTGTTCTTCTGGAGTATTAATGGTAATACCATTCCACTAATTCATTTCTCGATCCTATAGTTATCTTGAAGCAAGCTTCCTTTTTATAGCATCTTCCACCTCCATATCCTTGAAAATGCGCTCACACATATCCATCTAATCTTGTGCTTCAATAGCTTATTATGTTCCCAAGAATGGCTTCCCTCCTAGAGTAGAATAATCCTTACAAAGCTTGGCGAAGTCGACTCTAGGTACTTGCACAGGAGCACTTCCATCTAAAGCCACATCAAAAGTAATTTGAGCTCTTCTCATCAGTGAAGCCATCATTGCACGAACATGGCTTGAAAATCTAGTGTAGCAGCTCCCGATCCCCCTCCTTCTTCTACTTTTGAAGCAGAGTTATTCCTAACAGTGTTTCTTGTGTTCTGATTCATCCTTATCTATAAAAGAATGATTAACCTCTTTCCAAAAAAAATCTGTAACAATACCCAAGTGCATACCATAATATATAATAGTATTGTATAGCCTAATATCTTCATTTACAAGTATGCTCTCTCCTTTAGCGTATAATCTAGAATTTTTTCGGTTAACCCGTAACCAAAGCTCAAATACCAAATGTGAAGACCGCCCCATACCACCAGCACCAAATGACCTAAAAGAGCGCTGTAAATGTGCTAGGCTGATATAGGATGATCATCAAAGTTTAAATTTAAAATAAAAAACTGTTTCATATCTCACAATGCATGGATAAAATATAGTATAGAAAATATACAATAGAAATATAGTGAGCTGTAACAAATGAAAGATAACATCTCTACTAGAACATCATGGGTTACGGTACAAATATCATGAAATCTAAGTACGGCATTTCCTCACCACATCCATCAGAGTATATAACAACAAGCAATGGAAACTAGAAATATAGAGTAATACACCATAGTTCCTCCAAGCTCATCTTCGTACACCAACTGTGACTCCAAACCTTTCATCTAGTCTACTCATTTAACAGTACCCATGGCAATAAGAAGAAACATAAAACCTTGGATCAGACAACAGTCTAATGTGAGCAGTAAATGACTATAAAAATATATACTAGAAAATATGGTACTAGACAGGTAGACAAAACCATACCTGACATGTCCCTACAACCAAATAGTTAGCACATAATAATAATAATATGCCACTAAAAATAAACGAAAATAGGATCTGTAGCAGAACAGGATAGAAGAATCTTGGCAGCCTCTCCATTGGCCTAGTTCCCAGTCTCTTTTCTATCATTCCTACAGATAATAGCCTACCCAAAAGCAAATATAGCAATGGTAGCAACTATAGACTCCAAAAACTAGCTATGATCTTCAAAGCCATGAACATATGATAACTCGTATGGCCACATCCTCCCTTTGCCAGAGACTAATGGAAGTCCCGGTTCACGATCGTTGTCATGGTACTCACCGGTTAAAACTCTCACACGGTTGTCTCTTATGATACCTATGTACCACCTGACCTAGGCCCTGCTAGTCCAGAGTACATGACTGGCACTACCAGCCCTCGATCCCTCCCGCATACAATACCTTTGCTTTGAACACAACTAGAACACTCTGAGTCATCAACAGTTCCTTAGCACTACTAAATCTACAAAGCTTTCCAAAACTCCAATCCATTTTCGGGTGCGAGCCTACAACCTATTCCATTCCAATATCTTATAGCCTCATTCCATCCCGAGATGTTAATCTAGTCCTTCGATCTCGCTTCTATTTGAGTTTTCAGTAAAAGAGCAAAAACTACATAATGCCATAAATACCAAACCTTAGAAGCCATCAGCGAGCCACAACTTCCAACATAGTCCACTACAACTCCAGAGTCTCCACACTGGATCGTCCATCAATTGGAGCCAATAATTTGGATCGGTACTGATCCAATTGGATCGGATCGGTATCGATCTGACTACTTAGCCAACTTTGGCTCCCTCTCATTTCCAGCCTCTAGTGCTTTTCCTCTGGATGCCATAGACCCCTTGCTTTCCCTCTTAGCCTCTTGGTCCTTCCATCTATGCTTCATAAGCAATCTAACATAAATGATCCATAAAATCTTTAATACTTGGCTATCCTCCGATCCAACTTCATAGAGCATCATTAGGACCCATGCTCTACCATCCCCGTGGATCTCACGTTGATTGGTGCACAAAATTAGAGTCGGTACCGATCCAATTGGATTGGATTGGTACCAATTCAAATTCTTTGCTCCATTTATCGTGAAATTTCAATGTATCTTCCTTGCTTGCACTAGAGCCTATCCTCCAAGTTTTGTATGATTATGACGAACTTTGCTCCCAATATGCTCTGATCACCAAGCTAAGTCCTAAACGTGCACAACAATAGCAAATTAATTTAGCATAGCAAGCAATTCAATCACAATAGTGAATCAAACATAGAAAATCATTTATTTTATAATTAATCATAAACATTTAAGTCATCCAATACAATCAATGATCATAAACAAGCAAAGATCCAATCTAAATCATAGAATTACACAGCCATATATGCACAAATGACACTAGCCAAGGATTTAATCCATATTACATGTTTAATTAGGTCGATCTAGGGTTTTTTCATCTAAAATTACCTATTTTTAATCAATTTATAGTTTAATTTGATGATCCTATCATATAATCACCTGATTACAACATATAATCCATCATGGGCTAGTGAGAGATCATAACCACTCGTTAAAAAATAATCAAACCTATGAAAATGAGAGGAGATCCAATCTGGTTAGCAAGAAAATTTAATGTAGATATGATCCAATCGATGAGATCAAGCCCCTCGATGAAGATCTAGCCTCTAAATTGACATTAGAGACAATTTTGGATGAAACCTATGCAAAGAATGGAGAATTAGAGAGGACATAGGTTTTGAGCTAATATGAAATGATAGACAAAAGTTTCAAATGGTCTTTCTCACCTTATATATATAGCCATACCAAATTAGACTAAAGGCTTGTCAATTGACTCATTAATCCCCTTTCTAATTCTGGCCAGTAGTTTACAAAACTTAAAACTGCTATAACTTCTTAACTACATATCAAATTTTCCTATATAACCACTCGATTGAATGAGAAACCACCATCTCAAAGTAATAAACCAAATTAGAACACCTAATTCGACTCCTATTAAAAGTTATGGCCGATATAAGATCTCCAAAGGCAAAATGGTTACATAGAAATTGGAGAAAAATCATGGACATGTTAAACATCCCTAAGAATCATATTTCAAAATATTATAATGATATGACCTCAAATGAATTAAATAGACTTATTTTATAATCCTTTAATATGTAAAATATGGGTCATTACAAAATGAACTAAATTAAGGTTGATTAAAATGTAAAACACTCTCATCTTTAAATCGTTTGGTATGTTTTCACTTTAAAACTCAAGCAAATGCCAATTTGCAAAAACATAAAAATATTTATGCCTCAATCACTTAAGAATTTATTTATCCAAGATACTGTATTGTTTGCTATGAGTTTTGAACTCTTAAGAAATACAAGAATATGGATGTTTGATTCATATTATATCACTTATAATTGTTATATAATGAACAAACATAGTTCGCAATATATGAAACTTCATTGAAATTAGTTCATTGGAAATAAGCAAATAATTTTTTTTGTGAAATCATTTATTCAATAAAAGTAATTATAGTAATAACTTCCTTTCGATGGTTTGACCATTTTGGAAAGGAAAATGAATGTTCAAGAGTGGATGGAACTTAAGCAAAATTAGGATGAAGAGAGTGAATAGTCAACTCTACTTCATAAGGGACATCATAAATAAGATTTTTATAAATACTATAAGATATTTAATATGGAATAAGAAATGTGATTGTTATTCCAAATTGTGTTATAATATAGAAAATTATTTTCTATGAGTGTCATTTCTATGAGTTTAATACATTTGATCAAAAACTCTCGAATGTAAACAAGTTACAGTAAAAAAAAATAGCACGTAATAAGTAGTTGAATGGAGCTTCATATTTCATACACTATTGTAGTAATAGCAAAAATTGTAAGAGCATGCCATATAATACTAATCAATGTATGCATCAAGGCATGAGATATTGTTTTTGTAAATATACTAGATATTACTTATGAAATAATAATTAGTTTTAGTATTAACTCAAAGTGAGTATTGTTTTATTTTCTTTTGAATGTTTTGATTATTCGCTATGAAATAAATCAATTATAATAATGATATTTATTTTATTAACAACATAAGAAAGAAGTATATATAATTTTTTACACTTATTTTGGGACTAAGGATGAAGCACCTGTTTAGTGGAAGCGACATATTGTTTGGTGAACTCTTTAGATTGGTACATAAAGGTGTATGTTGTCCAAAGTCCAGTGATTCCAAAAATAGTTCTACATACACCCGTCTAATCCATATGTGAATTATCATAAAATTAAACATATATACTTGATACACAAGTAGTATGTTTATGATACGTTCATCGAATATGAAACGGGAGTATAAAGTGCAACATAAAAAAGAAATAAGAAATTTTTATTTGATTGAATTGTTGATTATATAGGGAAATATTTCTGAAAGTACCTAAAAGGGGTAAGATTCAATCTCAAAATTCACTTCTCCCTATGATATATAATCATGTATGGATAAGAAGAAATCGGACTTTGTTGGACAAATCATGATAGATAATGAGTGAAGTTGAGTCAATTTTTCTACAACGTTATGTACTTAAGAGTAAGTATTTAAGGTTGAAACTAATTTATCCAAGACATAGTTTGTGAGATCATACAAGATAAAAGCTTATAAGAAACCCCTACACATCTTAGATCAAGGAGCTGACAAGTTCAATGATTTGAGAGGCCGCATGAAATACTAGCTTGTAAAGGATCTTTTTTGGACCACCCCAAAGGAGTTTGGGGCCAATTAATATTGATTGATCAACATATGTTATGAACATAAGTATCGTAAACTAAAAAAATTTCATATATGTATTTAGGTAGTTCATTAAATGCTTATGAATACCTAATCCATCATAATAAGAGACAATTATTTTTTCAACAAATGTGTGTTTCATATCAAAGGAGCTTCTTTTAGAAATTATTGGTAGTAAAATGGACTTGGATGTGATATAAAGATAAAAATGATAATAAAGGATGGAATAAAATTAACCAAACAAAGCAGAGTTGGCAGATTAGAATATCTAATGATAAATTTCACATATTAAAGAGAAATTTTGAATTTCATTAATGTCGAGAAAAGAACTTCCTCGGTCACGAGTAAGCCATTAAGAGTATTGAATCTACCATGTAGCATGATATGCAAATTCAGAATGGATTCTGTTATCGTAATATGATTTTGATAATGGTACTCGAAAGGATATGATCTATTGGCTACCAAAAAGCCTTTAAGAAGAAGATAATATGGTAGGAATATAAGTGACACTGATAAGACTAACATCGTATATTTGAATTATTGAAATTAATAAGATTCGTCATCCAACGAGCTTTAGTTAATTTGGATTTTACTCACAAAATTTATCACATGGCATGACTTTGAGTTCTGTTACATACGTGTTGAAACAAAAAATTCTAAACAATGATTTAGAATACATAATTTTCGCATAACAATAAAAACGTCTTGAAGTCTGTAGGAGCAATAACTAAGTTTGTGATTATGGGACATGATCCAAGAAATGATACGAAAGTGTTACTAAATAAGCATCAGAGTTATGTAAGTATTTTCATAGAGAAATAATATATTTTAAATTTCAGTCAAATTGCAGAGGAAGATGTGTCTATAAGAAAGAATATTAAAGATACTAAAATGTATTTCTAAAACTGTAAGTAAACAACAAACTTATGATTGTCAACGATGTATTCACGCTAAAATTAGTTTAATTTTGTTGTTTAGTACGCGAAATTTTATTTGAAAATGACATCTTTTATAATCGGTATAAAAGGATGTTGGGAATGTCCAAAAACAATATACTCAGGCTGTACATTAAACTATTTAATACCGAGCATGTAAGATGGATTCCTTATTCATTGGCAATAAGAATTATCATACACATTGTATGGTTTACAATATAACACTTTGCTTATGTATTTGATATATAAATCAAGAGTTAAATCCAAATTAAGATTACTATATATATATAGTGTTTTCAAGTATTTATGAAATAATAGAGAATTATTTATAGAAACAAATGAACTCCTTGTGAAGGAGTGCATGTGCTTGAACTTCACTAGTGATATCGCGTGTAGAATGTCATTCAAAACTCTTATTCAAACTTAAGTTAAGAACAATAAGTTTGAACTGTTCCAAATAATATGTAGTGACTTATTCAACCGAAGGCTACCATAATGTAAGAAGTATAAATAAATGCACATATTTGTAATAGGGCTAAGTGTGATTCTAAATGTTAAGAATCTTATGACATTGTTATATGATAACAATGTTGCGATATAGCTCATAAAAGAATCTAAATATCAATAGAAATGAGAGACATACCCTAAGTAGTTCCTTATGATAAAGGCAGTTTATCAGCTTCGAAAAGAGCTGATTGACAGAGTAGATGATTAAGAAAATAGCATACCAGTTCACTAATGGACTGACTTGATTAATTTCTGAGAAAACCGATCGATGAAGTTCGAATAAGATTCCATAATTGACCCCAACTGCAAGTGGGAGATTGATAGATTTAGATGTAATGACCTGTAATTTCAAACGCATCATCTTCGAATATCCAAACTTTGAAAAATGGTTGAGTATTAAAAATTTGATTTTATAACCTTAATGAACACATTTTAACTAATAACTAAGGCTAGAAAACTTGTTTTTCAAATGTGTACACAAAAATATATACTTTAAAGAAATATCGATAATGTGATCGAAAAGCGTTTTATTAAAGTCAACTTTTTATTCGATAAAAGTGTTTTAAATTATTTGGAATTATATAGTTACTTATGAAACACTCATTAATAAGAATTCAACCATCTCTCCTTTCATAAAAAGTTTAATTAAAATTAAGTACGAATTAAGGAGACAATGTAAGAGGTTTTAAGGCAGGAGACATGGCACAAAGCAAGGCACAAATCTAGACATGAATCTAGGAAGGAAGTTGTGGAGATGCTTATTCCTTTAGTTGGCCATATGGGGGTATGGAGGGTCTTTTACCGCATTTCTAAAGCTTATAAAAGCATGCGCATAATGCTTTTGAGTGGTTTGCTCATTCACTTAAACGAAACCACTCTTACACTCTCTTTTTTCTTCACAACACTCTTAAGTTGGAGAAACTCTATCAAAAGATCTCTACATCTCTTCTAACTCTTGCTATAGTATTAAAATACTACCACCGTAATTTGGAGCTAAGATGTTTGGACCATTTCCTTTGGATCTCATCAAGGTCGTACCCAAATAGGAAAATATTTGCCTTGGCCGTGCACTTATAAGCCCATTCTTCTTAAGCCATATTAAGGCTTAACCTAGCTTTGTTCATGAGCTTTTGGGTTTAAGGTAGGAAGTTGTTGTGCTATTGCAAGGTTGGGGTATGAAGTGTTAGCTTGGATTTGGTTAAAAATGTGTTATCTCACTCCTTGAATGAAATGATAAACATGTTGATTTTCTTGTTAAAACCCATAATTATATACACTAACTACTTAAAGTTATAGCCTATATTTATGCTTTAAAATGCATGTGATTTTGTGTGTTTGTTGTGCTTTGGAAGGCCTTTGATTGTGTTGTTGGGTTGTCCTTTGTAATGACATATGTAATTTGATTTTGTACTTGGACTTTTTATTTTTGCATATTTAATGGACTTGGACATTGGATTTAAACTTGTAAGATTATGCATATGTAATGGTATATGGAATGACTTTGGACTTAAATGTTGAAAGAGGACATGTAATAAGTAGATTTGTTATTGCCTTTATAGCGATAGTCGCTATAGAAGCACTTTGATATTATTGTATTTACTTTGCTTTATACTTGCTTCTCTTGCTTATATGTTGTATATATATCATTCTGTGCTTCTTTATGATGCTTCTTTGTGATGTTATTTGAAACTGAAAATCATTTATATATATGTAATTAAATGGAGTTTGAATTTGAATTGAATATAGAAATGACCGTATAGCGATAGTCGCTATAAACGCACTTTGAATCCTTCTCTTCTATCTCACTTTTTAAACTTTATCTTTTGAATGATTTTGAATGAGATATTTTTTGTTCGTATAGTAGTATAAAGGATAGTATGAAATGAAGTTTAAAAAATATTTTATTTATTAAAAAAATTCGTAGAAGTTATGGTCAATATAGTGATTGTCGTTGTGGATGCACTCTGGAAAAACAAGTTTTAGTAACGTATAAAATATTACTACTTTAGCTATTTTATGAAATCTTTTCAATGGAGTCTTATAGAAGATATACAAGAATTTAAAAATAAGTTTTTATTTTAAATATATTTTAAAATAATTTATTAAGAATTTATCAAATAGAGGTTTTCTCATTATACAGACAAAATTTGTTTATTTTGTTAACGTAGTAAAAGTTTTCAGGTCAATCTTAACTAACTATTTTTAAAGTAATATTTGTTGTAACTGTTTATAACTTATTTATAAGTATTTTAAAGGTATTTTGTTCTTATGTAAACTTTATAAAACTAGTTTAATATTTTATTTAAGTATAAAGGATTTTGCATTACTTTCCTTCTTTAAGCTTATTTTAAATTCTATTAAATATATTAAATTTTTAAATAACCTATTATACATACATCTATATTATTTCAAAATCATTTCTAACTTATTTACAAGTAAATTTATAAAGTATAAACTTTTGGAAGAAGGAATGAGATGTTACATTATGAAAAAGAACGTGTAGTTAAATTTGCATATGGAATGTTAGTATTGCTATGCTTAACACTAAAAGCCGAGCGAGATAGACTTCTTTACTTATGACAGTCAAGATTGAAGTTCGAGTAGGAATGGGACAATATTGTTCTAACTTACCGATTTCCTTCTTGATTGAGGAATAGTTAATTTGGAATGTGGAAACATGTTGAATGTACGAATCTTGATATCCATAAGTTTTTTGCCTGAAACTCGACAATCGATTAGTCGATTATCGAAATTAACCAAATTAACTTGAGAAGTAACAAAAATCTTTATATGCCATGAGAACCCCCAGTGTGGGGCATTCATATAAAATGTCTCTAGCTAACCTATCAAATATTGGAGTTGAGTTAATTAGAAATTCTACGATTAGTTTTGAAGAGTCCGGGAATGATAAGTGTTTTACTTATCGAATACCACTTCAGAACTACCATACGGGTCAGTATTAGAAAAGGTCATCGTAATGGAATGTTATAGATTTGAACTGTCTATCCTAAGGTTAAATCCGAAGGAGAGACCAACATTAACATTTTAGACTTATTCTATAGAGTTTAACTGTCTGTCCTAAGGTCAAGTCCAAGGGAGAGGTCAGTGTTAGCATTTGTCAAACAGGCTTAAGAATCCATGAGTGATGTGGATTATGTTCGAATGATGAAGATTCATGTGAAAGATGTCATACGTAGCTCAACATGGGAAAATGACTAAAGAAAGAGTGGGTTGCATAATCCAAGGGTTTAACTATCTATGTGGGCTACGTCAACTTCATTATCTTGAGTATACTTATAGATGTTGCTAGCGGAAAGTGGTGATATTTGGTTGACATTTTGGTGCATGGGTGAGTAGTGTTTTTGCTATATGGTCTATTTTATCTAGAGATATACGACGCTTGGTATAACGAACCGGAATTTCGAACCTTGAAAATCAACACTAATACATCCACCATATTTCATGTAAAGCATTCAAGTGTTGTAGGGTTGACAAGAAAGAAAAGATATAAGAGAAGAAATTAAACAACACAGATTATCTCAATGCAACGTAATAATATATATTACTCAACATAATATCCCATAAAGTCATTTAAAAAATGTTACATCAGAGTCATACTAATACAATTTCTACCCTGGGATAGTTATAACAGTCCCTACCTAACTGATAAAACATACATATAATACATCAAAAAAAGAAAAATAAATAGTTATCGATAAAGCCATCTGCTCAAAGTTCCTCTAAGGTGAATCTATAGAAAAACCTATAATACTTGGTTGCCTATCCAAATTTGAGCACCCAAGAGTTTAGGAAATGGGAAAATAAACTCTGAGTCAGACATGGGTCTGGAGTGAGTAAAGCATATATCTTAAAGTTTATAAAAACATTTAAATCAAAGGCATCTCATAAGATCACGCCGCATATAAACAAGGATGGTTTTTTCCTTACGATAACCAAAAAAATTGTATATAAAATCCAATGATATTATAATAGTGTCTAGGTTTAAAGTAAATAGAAAAATAGCTGAAATGCTTGCATCTCACATTTCAACATAGGTGGGCACATCTAAAACCATAAAGCACATATTGGACAACGGATTCCATACCATGACAAGGTAAGGGACTGCCTTGTGATGGTACACCCTTAAAAAATGCAGCTAGAGTCTGATAATAATTTTTTGTACCCTTGCTACCCAGAGTCGGCTGCCCCTTTAACATGACGAGCTGGATTACCCCATCCCATTTTGACAGCATGGCCCTATATTACCATTTTGTCTACTCGCAAAACAACTCGAATATGGACAATCTAGAATGGGATGGCGGCTCCTAATGGTAGCTGACCACATAGCTCTACTGCATACCATGTTTTCGCAACTTTCCTATTTGTGAGGCTCGAGGCTACGCTTTAACTTCTGTCATACCAGCAAACCATCTTGGAATGCTAACACTGCTATCTAGGAAGAGATACAATGCTAATATTCATCCATGTAAGTTGTTCCAGGATCGAATAAACATTCCACATTAATATCTTCCATTTTGGAATCACCTTCAGGAAGAATAGCATAACTCCATAGCATACTTCAATATGATTGAACATCATTCGTTATTAGTTTGGAGTGATTCTAATAAATCCAGGGACCGTTGACCCTAAAACTAAGCAATAAATTCCAGCTAACTCAATTCTAGTTCTTTTGGGAAGTATGCACTAAGTAATCGAGTCCTCACCGGAGAACTTGAATACACCTGACCTTCCTTCTAAGTCAAAACAGGTCTAGATTTGATGTCAGCTATTTAATTATCAAATAAACAAAACAACAACCATTTCCATTTGAGATTTATTTATCCATAGAAAAAACTAAGCCTCAAAATAAATCTTTATAATATAAATTTCTTTTCAAAACGTTTGTCTAAAATATTCATATACTTATCTCTTTGACATAAGTATATTCACAAAATATTTACGAATAAATTCTTACTTCTAAATCATGTTAAAAGGGATTAAACAAATGTTGTTTAAATCGAAGGTAAGGACAACCCTAAACACTATTCCCTCAGTGTTAATTGTGGGACGGATGTTTCATACCACCAATTTTAAAAGGTCAATTTAGAGAATATAGATCTCAAATTCTTTTTATATTTCTTTCGATAAATTCTTTTTAATCAAATCTATTTCATTCATGAAATATCTTTTACTTGAAATCCAAATCCATTTCAAAACACTTTCTAGATTTCCTAATTCATTACAAAACTCATTATAAAACTTCTTTTTATAACATCGAAAGCCATTGCCATTAATTAAAAACATCTTTAGTAAAACCATTTGCCAAATCATCCTTTAATATCTTGTTCAAAAAGAAATAACCTTGAAACCATTTCAAGTAGGAAATAAAATATTTATCTTTACAAAATCAAACAGAGGTGTAAATACCACAATAGTTCTTTAAATTTGTTTTACTTATCCAGTTCAGCATGGTTATTACATAACAATAGGTATGTAAGGGATCAATACATAACAATCAATCAATTTAAGTAAATGTCCAAGTTAATTATAATAGCAGAATGATGTTTGTTCTGCTAATAGATGTCCTTTAGTTTTTTCTAATGATATGAGTTACTTAATGGTAAGCGATATAGAAATCCCTTTTCCTTAAAAAAGAAACGGTTTAATGCAAAACTGATTATTTTAACTCAAATAATTTAAAATAAATTAAACCCATGTTAATTAGAATCAAACCTTTAATAAGTTGTAATTAAACTTTTATTTAAGTAATTAAACCTTAAATTGACCTTTATTAAAACAAAACTTACCTTTAATCAAAGGTTAATTAATAAAATCGCTTTTTAAAACAATAATTAATTACTAATTATCTTAAATAAATAATTAAATAATAGTTAATTAATACTTAATTGATAATTAACTTTAATTAAGTAACAAATCATGATTAGCTTAATTAATTAACGTTTAGCTATAAATAACCTTTGTTAATTAATGAGTAAGTACCAATTACCTGATTAACACATTAATTAATTAAATAACCATTAAATAATAATTAGTTAATTAACTAATTTTTTCCAAATAACATAATTAAAGTCATAAAGCCATTTCCAAAATATTATCAGTTAAATCAAGTTTAGATTGAAAAATAATTAACTTTTCCGAACTGCGCGTATAGTGACTATCGCTATACGACCCATAATGTCAAAACTTGATTTTTAAGCAAACTAAATTCAAAACTATATTTTTACACCTTAAAACTTAAAAAAATTTATAAAACACCTTTCAAAAAGTTAGGTGGAACAAGTTTCAAATTTGAAAATAGTTTGGTTTTTGCAAACAACGCAGCGACTATCACTATACTACCCGTAATTTCAAACTTTTATTTTTTCTTTTTTCTTTTCCAACTACCAAATTAACTTTTTTAACTATTATCACTTTCGGAACATATAAGTAGACTTTTGAAAACAAATCAAAGGATAAAATTTTGTAAAATTCAACTTATAAAACCAATTCTAAAACTTTCGGAAAAGAATATTAATGGTCGCCCTAAGTTAGTAAGGCACTAGCTTTTCATGTTATAAACAACATAACCCAATATCATCACAAACTCACGACCACATCACATATGCATGTTTATGATACACATACAACAAGATCCAACTTGCAATCAAATAATTAATCTACTTTCATAATCAACTATATTCCGACTACTAAACATATTCACATACAACCAAATCACATCCATTTCCAAGTATATTCAAGTGTAACCAAACCAAACATCAATGTTACACAACCAACATCAAATTTACCAATAAATACACATATTTATAAAGTAAATAAATTTGGTTTTAAAAGTCCTAACGTTACTCACTGTAACTTATCTAAATCAAACTAAACTTCCACCAAACTTGGCTACAATGCTAGCAAACCACCTTAGCTCCAAGATATGACCTAGTTGACCCTCTATGGTGTAAATGGGCTCAGCTAAGGGCATAATTAGGCTTAGACCTAGGTTGTTCTGAGGTGTAGGGGTTTGCTTTGAAGAGTACTGGTATTTGAAAGTGAAGTAAGGCAATTTAACTTGACTTTTTTGAAGTGTATTTACTAGTTTTTTCTTAGGAATTTGAAGATGGAAGCCATGGAAATACATGAAGACATGAAGAGAATTTTGACATGAGAATATAAATGAAAACAAAGAAGAGGATGTAGGAATGAGGAGGGTAAATATAGGCAAAGAAAAATAGTTGAATTGCTAAACTACCCTTGTAATAAACAATATAAACATGTCATGTAACACCATACCTTTCCCCCATCCCCTCTCCATACATCCTCCCCCCTCCATGACTTTGTGTGCTAACCTAGGGTGTTTAGGTGATGTTTGGGTACTAACCTAGGTTGTGTGTGTACGTGTGTACATATATAAATATGCATAAATAGTTATATTTGGAATGTATATGTATATATTATTAAGTATTCATGTATGCATACATGTATATGCATATTATTTAAAAATTTGATGAAACCCTACTTTATAGGTGTGTGTGCATGTTAAAAAAATGTGTGCAATGTTTTCCAAAAACTTTTCGGTGCCGAAAAGTAGAAAATTCGAAAAACGATTCCCGATCACATTTCTATTTTCATTTGAACTACTTATTTTTATAAACTCAATTGGAAATCTATTTTATCATCATTTTTTATTATATAAAGGAGTTACATTTTAATTATAAAACCTATTATTATAATATTTAGAATTTATTAAATATTCTCAAATCAAGGCGGCAAAATTTTGGGTCGTTACACTCTTCCCCTCTTAAAAGAATTTCATCCCCGAAATTGTCCACGACTCTAATTCCCAGAGATGCTTAAACTATTCTTCAGCTTATATGATGTACATAGATCATTCTTATGTAAAATCTGATTTTATCATTCACTCGAACACAGCACTTCATTTTCGAACTAGTATCGTTTATCCGACTTCCTAGTGCAGACTTTGATCCGGCCTTTTAATAGAAACTTCTGTTCTTCTTGCATAGCCATAAACTATGAAATACAACTTTTGGTTCCACGTAAGAACCCTCACCAATGCTTGTCATCAAAAATCGAGCGATAGATCCTTATTCGGAATGGTGTAAAACACCTCCAATCATATATTCGAATCTGGGGTCGATAACTATGTGGAAAAGGAGAAATGATCTTCATACGACGTACTTACTAACCTAAGCATTCTTACTATCTTACTACTTTCTACCCTCCCACCATACTTCATAAGAATTAATTTTTAAATTTGTTAACTTATATAATTTAATCAAAAAATTCACCTTCCGCCTAATTCAGAAAGTCTTAAGCAAAGGACGAAAGGAAAAGAGTTCGGATCGAACCTTCTGAAGTAGACGAAGGGATGTAGTCAACAATATGAAGCAGCTCAAGACCCTTTGGAGAAGACGGATGGTATTATTTCGAAATATCCAAGAATCTCTTACCCTCCAAGGAAGGCAAAGATGTCGAGACAAGGGCATGCAACCCTATAACAACCATTCCGAAAGCATAATAAGCCTTTCGGGCTGGTTGTAACACCTATTGAATACCTTTCGACGGTGTCGAAGGGTCTATGATGAAAGCAACATTCATAAGTCAAAAGGTTCCTAAAAACAAATGAAAGAAAAGATTCTTCAACAGCACTCAAGGATCCACAATGACATGTGAAAGGAAAACCTTTCATTGAAGCCGAAATGTTAGCCACTGTACATAAGAAGGAAACCCTTTGGTCCAGTCGAAAGCACAGGGATGGAAACATGGCCGCAGCATCTATAAATAAGATCCAAGGGGTTCTGTTTTAGGGCGGATTTTTCCTTATTCTGTAACGACCCAGAAATTTTGATCCCGAAAATTCCAGATAGTTATGAAATAGAAGAAGAGATAGAAGAAAAAGGTAGAAATAGAAACACCAAAACACAGAAACCTCACATTCGCAGCGGATCAAAATATAATATCACATAAATAACAGCTTTACAAAGAATAACTATATCAGTACACTTATATTTTTATATATCAGAGTTACAATCAATACACAACACTGGAAAGTTAAAACAAACATGTCCTAGATAAACTATAATATATACAGCGGAAAACGCTCCATACGTTCGTGCCATCCAGCGCGCCTCCTGAGCTCCAAAACGTGCTTACCTGAAAATTTGTAATACTCGGTCTGGCCCGAGTGTTACATCAAAGTAACACCCGAGTCAGGCTGGAAACCAACGTGAGTAAACCCAACTAGCATGAATTACAAGAGCATATAACATATATATAACCCGGGGTACTTATAACAATTTACAACTTCACGAGATGTTATAGACATCACACATATCAATTCTAAGTGCCAAAGCTTAGATTAAATGATCTAATTCACATAAATCATTCCATTACACCCTATTGATTCCACATAACAAGATTATATAGAATCGAAGTGGTTTCAGGTATTTACTCATACCTGGCTCTGGTCTCTTCGAATTCAATACCATCTTATCCCAAATTATTCCAGTGAAACACAATTCAAAATTAAAAACACAGGTGTCACCTATACACAATAATTCATCATTGATAGATAACCACATTATCTTAGTTTAAACCCAACATATCATATATCATAACATCACAAATCACATATCTGAGATATCAATCAATCTACGGCATACAATATTATTCAATCATTCATAAGCAAGATAAATTTTTCATACCATTCTAATTTAATTTAAACAAATTAGATTACTACTACGATCACCCTTAATCTTTCTTATCTAACATTAATTAATTACGAAAATTTTTATTTAATCATCCTTGGATTATCTATTTTAATTAATCACATGTATTAATTATTCTTAACCATTCACATTTATTAATCTTTAATTAATTAATTAATGACAATCATTAATGATCCTTAATCACTTCTAGTAATTATCAAAATCTTAATTAATTATAAGGTAAAACATTCCTTTTATTAATTACCTGGTATCATTCATTTCTAATTTGGTAATTCAATTATATCTACACCAACTTAAAAATTCCTATCCCACTTCACAATTTGTCGTACGATGGCGTACCATCCATTGATAAGAACCATCTCCTTTAGAACACATTATCAAATGTGAAATTAAATAATTATTTAAATATAATATCATTTAAGAACTTGAATTATTTTCAAAGTATAATATTTATTTCCTTTAATTATTTCAATCAAACTTCACTTAATAAAAACCCAAGTGTTTATAAATAAATTATTTCTAAAATCTTGATAACTTAATGATAAAATAACTTATTTAAATACCCAAATTTAAAATTAAAATAAAATAAAATAAATCTCAAAACAAAACAAGTTTTTTTTTTCAAATTTCTTTGACTATTTAAATAAACGTTTACATCAAAGTAAATTTGTTCTTAAAATATTTATTTTTAAACAACCTGTTTATTATAAATTTTAGGAAAGTAAATTAATTTCAGATTTTGATTTATTTTAAATCCAAATTCCTTTCATTGACAAGATCTTGCTTTAATTAAAACAAACACCTTAGCCCCAAGCCCACAACCCCAAAACAGAATATACAGTATGCATAAAAATAATTTAACAGCATACGGGCCGAAGCCCAATCGGATTAAACCAAAACCACAGGAAATCAATTCACCCCCCCCCCCCACCAACTCTTTCTCTCCCTTACTCCTGAACTTCCAGACAACAATATCCTTCCCAAAACCTAATCCCACTGCCTGGCCGAAGATCATCTCCGATCACTCATCAATCAACAATTTATCATCGCCTGATTCTCTAACATGACTAGCCCAGAGCCATGCCCAATCACCTCGCTTGCTCCACCTAGCCAAGAACCTCCACGTGCACGCTGTGCACGTGTACAACTTCAACCGCGACTATCTCACCGCCCCGACAGGCCCACCCGACCACTCATCGTCACACGATTCAAAAAGTCACCTTGCTGAAATCCCTTGTCCACCTGATCAAAAATCGATCAATCCAAGCGACTCAACGAAACTGGAAAGCCCACCCTATTCACCAAAATTGACGAACTACGCTCGTGACCAACGCTTACTTCACATACCACTAACTTCGTACGAACACCCATACATACAGACATCTCCAAGCTAAATTTCTAAAACCCGGTCAGCTACTCGTCACACAATTCAACTCCGATCACCCGTAAACCAAAACTTCATTAAACCCTAAAATCCAACATCTCACTCAAACGCAGGCCAAAATCAATAATTCGCCACGGTCGATCTCTTCCTGATGACCACCAGCACCTCCCAGACCTGGCCGCTCCACCCTACAACGACGAGGTCGCCTGAAATCTATTTTTGAACTAAAAACGTTCATCTACCAATTTCTCGAGCCATAGATCATTAAAAATTCCAATCTAATTACTAAAATTCATAATTTCACTCAAGCATCTAAATGGCATGCATGAATCTTTGATTTAAAAATATTGAAAATTCACCAATTTTGGTTGTTCTCTGTAAATCCTATCATTAATTAATTGTTTAGCATAATTTTATTTGCCAATTATTTTTAACGCAAACTACACTCAAATTTAGTACTTTCCTATGCATCAACAAATAAAAACTAGATAAAGAGAAATATATTTTAAAGTGGGGATGAACAATATACTTACTGTCTACAGAGCAGAGACTAAATCATTTTCAGATTTAAAGGAAATGTTTCTCACATGCAAATAATTATCACATCACCTACTGACTAAAACATCACATGCATAAATTTAAAACAAATCTTAATTTTTTACTCACATGTCTGTATGTTGAACAAAGGAGCAGACTTGATTGTATTTCTGCAAAAATTTGGAATTTTATTTGATCTTGAAGCTGCAAATCTTGGATTTGAACAGCAGTTTGGAAAAAAAAAACTTTTTGTTGAACTAGAATCCCTTTTGTTATTGAGAAGATTCAAGCTTTGAAAATAAAGAAGATGATTTTGGCCTGATCATTTGCTTATATAAATTTTTTGGTTTGAGAACTTGTGGAAGATTTAAGTAGTTGAATTTGATTTTGTTTCAGATTTCTTCTTTGTTTGTTTTAGAGAGTGAACTGATAAAAGGAAATGTAAGAGAGGTATGGAGATGTATATATAAAATATATCCTATCTTTTTTATTAATTATTTTTAAAACAAAAATAAAATAAAATAGGGACACGTGTTCAATTACTTAACACTTGTCATTTTTATACTTACTTGCTTACATTTGTTATAATACAAAGGGAATTTGTTATATATGTAATTCTTATATAAATTTATCTACATTTGCAATTTCCTTAATTATATATATATATATATGTTTATTTA
Organism: Allium cepa; assembly: GCA_030765085.1. Classification (NCBI taxonomy): domain Eukaryota; kingdom Viridiplantae; phylum Streptophyta; class Magnoliopsida; order Asparagales; family Amaryllidaceae; genus Allium; species Allium cepa. The sequence continues at coordinate 312,257,788 of CM060931.1, forward strand.
TATGATATTCCAAATTTAGCTTTTATATTTATAAATGTCTTTATATTTTAAAATAGATATATTTATTATATTATCAATTTTCTCTTATATATATGTTTGAATGTTTATATTTTTATCTTATTTAAATCTTACTTAATTATATTTATTCTTTCTCTTATATTTGTCTTATATATTCTTTTTTAAAGTATGTAATATAAAATTCCAACTACACACTTAATATTGTTATACAAATATATTAATTATACTTTATATACTTTATTTATATTTTGAATGTTTTCCCTAAAACTCTTTATATTAAATTTTTATTTAGTAACCTCTTTCCTTTATTTATTTTAATATGATCTTTAAATGAAAATAACAACTATATACAAATAAAATCATATATATATTATTTCTAAATTCAATTTACCTTAAAATGTTTATCTTTGAAATTTCAAATTCAAATTAAAATTAAAATCAACTTATATAAACTGTATATATTTCAAAACTTTTATCTATCACATTTTATTTATTTAACCAACTGGAATCAGTATTTTAATGATATAAAATCAGTTAATTATCCAAATAACAGATATTAAAAATCCAGGTTATCACATTCCTCCCCCCTTAGAATCTTTTCATCCTCAAAAAAGAACGAAACCAGAATTTATTGAAATGCTTAAAATCAGATAAATTTCCTTTGATCATTTTTAAAACACTTTTAAAATCTATATAATATTACAAATCAGTTTTATAAAAATATTTTTTATAACTCGATGTCTCAACCAGTCCATCCTTGTTCTCACAGAAATTCGGTCATACGTTTATCAGGCGTAAGACTGAAAATCTACAAGTGCTTGGCTGACCCGTTTTCAACATCCAATGAAATACTTTTGAAAATAATTTTATTGAAAATTCAGAAAGCATTTTTGGAAGTAGAGGAAATATCTTTGGTGAGAATGCTCAGGAAATCATCGCCCTCATCCATGGTCGTAGTTACATTCCAGGGTTACGTTGCCATCACAGCAAAAGCCTATGTAACTGCAGGCTCTCCGCGGCCTCTCGTTTATGCCATGGAACCCATGATAGATCATAGTTACAATCCAGGGTTACGTTGCCATCACAGCAAAAGTCCATGTAACTGCAGGCTCTCTGTGGCCTCTGATTTTCGCTGTCGAAATGAAACTTCTCACTCCTACATAAGTCGCAGTCTACCGATATAAAATCAAACGCAGACTGTCGGCTCTCAGCGGCACACACGACTTTCGCTATGTTACCATAGGTCGCAGTCTACCGATATAAAATCAAACGCAGACTGTTGGCTCTCAGCGGTACACGCGACTTTCGCTATGTTACCATAGGTCGCAGTCTACCGATATAAAATCAAACGCAGACTGTTGGCTCTCAGCGGCAGACACGACTTTCGCTATGGTATACTCTACTCATAATCCCCAGGAACTAGTTTTGTCTAGACTCCTCACAGGATCAGCTTTAGAACCCCCCCTGGGGCTCAAGGCAGCACCACCCGGTGGTACTCCTGAGAAGTTCATTTCAAGGGAGCGCCTTTTTCCCCAGAGCCATCATCAAAACACTTATACTATACTCATATAGTATCTTCAAATCATACACCTAGTATGATCATATACAAAGCTCCTTTACACAAAATCAATTATTCCAAAATCGATAATTCTCAAACTAGGCTTTCCAAATTCTCATATTGATTTTACCCAAAAATCAAGAGCCTTTCCAAATCCAAAGGTTCCTAAAACCTTTTCTAAAATCCTCATAAGATCCTTTATATATATACAGATATATATAATTTTAAAACTTTGGATCATTTCAAACTTGTATAAAACTCCTTTTATACTTCAAAACATTTTCAAAAACCCTTTTCTTCTGGCAAAAGATTCAACAAGGGGAGTTTTATCTTATATAACAAAGATATATAACTTTATTTATTCCAAATCAAATATTTAAATTTGATTACTCTATAAAGTCATTAACCATATTACTTATTTCCAAAAAGTAAACTTCTATCATAGAAATATCCAATTTCCACTTTGCTTCATCATGTACTTCACAAAATATAACTTCCATTTCAAAAACCATTTCACATTTCTAATCCACAAATTCCCAGTATCAATTTTATTCAAATCCGTACGATGTACACATATCATCCGTACGCTATACCAATCTGATCGCTCACTCGATCACACAATTTCATTTCCGAACTAGTATCGTCTACCCGACTTCCCAGTGCGAACTCAGATCTGGTTTCTTGATCAAAAACCGTCATTCTCCTTGCATAGCCATAACTATGATAGAGAACATCCAGAACCAATCAACAATCCATATCCGGGTTCGCCATCGAAAATTGAGTGGAAAATCCCAACTCGGATCGATATAACTATCTCGAAATTCTGTGCTCGAATCTGGATCAAATCACTATGCGAATAGAATAACATACATACACCCTACGTATTTATCTTCATTGATTATTAATCAAATGAATTCCCGTTCTATTCACATTCACTTTGATTTTCATTCACTTATTCACAATTGCTTCAATCCCATTTGGATTATCACCTCTATTCTTATCTCAATTGGGTATTCAATCATAAACAGTTTAAACCCCGACCAGTTTATTTAGAAAATAGCTTGAAAATTTTAAAAATAGATAAGTAGTTGGAAAATAATTACTAGTTTGTAAAATAGGTATAAAATAGTTAAAATAATTATAGAAATTTTAGATAATTGCAAAATAATAGTAAGATAGTAATTAGTTTTGTAAAATAGTTGGAATATAGTAATTAGTTTATAAAACAGTTGGAAAATCGTTAAACAGTTTCAAAAATAATTGTAAAACAAGTATAAGATAGTTTGGCTTTTTTTTAAAGAAAGGTTGTATATATAATGAATAGCTTGGAAAAATAGGTTTATATTAAAACAATTTATATTAAAAAATAGTTCAGAGTCAAAACTGCTCACTTTCCAATATCCATTCTCATCAATTCAATTTAAATTTCTACTTCCATTTAAATTGACCCAATTCCAATTTTAAATAACTTAAATTTCCATTGAAATTGATTCAACCCCAATTCAAGTTGAATTAACCTCAGTTTCTTTCCAAATTTAACTTTATTCAACCTTGATCTCAAATTCTACTAATTCAAATAAATTTCAATTGAACTAGTTCCAATTTCAATTCATTTCAACTCTAGTTTGAATTAATCCCAATTTCAAACTCCATTTCCAAACCAAGTTGAATTATTCTTGATTTCCTCCCAAATTCAATTCAAATTTCATTTGAATTTAAAACTATTCAACTTTAATTACAATTACAAATTATTCAAATCAAATTCAATTTTGAACTAATTAAATTCAAATTTCAAATTTAAACCATCTCGAATTATATACATTCGAGTTAAACCATTTAATTCTGAATCCAAATTCCATTTTATCCTATTTCAAAGTTCAAATAATAATTCAAATTCTTTTTAAACAACTAAATCTTTGAATTTCAATTTATCATCAAGTTTAAATTTTGAAACCAAACCCTTGATGTTTTATCTTAAACATTCAAAATTTAAGTCCAAAATGATTCCATTTTATTCTAATAATGGATACATTACCGCACCCCATTTCTTCATTCATTTGGACAAACCCAATTTCAACTTAAAGATTATTAATAACAACAGGATGGTATCATTCAAATCATTTTAAAACATTCATCCATTTCCAATTTCCACATCTCAAACCCATTTTAAGATCACACAAACTCATAATTTAGATCAACCATTTAACTTCCCAATTAAATTTCAATTTCATTTGGAAACTTTCAATTTAGGTTGTTCATTCAAACTTATTTAACTTTCTCCTAGTTAAATTCAATTTAATCCCATTAATCCCACTCCAAATTTGAATTTTTCACTTCAAATTTCAAAATTCTCTCCCACAAATAAGTTTCAAAGCTTATCACTCTTGGGTATCACATCTCATTCCAAATTTAAAACTTCAACATTTAGAGTTTTATTTCAAACCATCTTTGATATTATGTATATTCCTCACATATATACATATTTTCTTCTTGGCCGACCAAGCCAAATTTTAAAATTTAAACCACCCATGGTATTAATTCAAAACAAATTCTTTTAAATTTTACAAACAACTTTTTATTCTAAAATAAAATTATACTCAAAATAGTTTGAATAATATTATTTCCTTTAACATTTTGAAAACAATTCAAATGTTTAAATTTAGAATTCAGAACTTCACAATTTGAAATCCACTTTCATTTACAACCTTTCAAATTTACAAACTGCTCTCTTTAAATGGTTACTTCCTTAAAACATTTTGTTGTTTATTGGAAAACAATCATCTAATTATTATACACAATAACCATTCTATTTCTCTGGTTTGAAGCCAATTCTAATTCATCTTATTTTGAAACTTTTTCCCAACTTCAAGATTTAATTTCAGTTTGAATCCATTTTCAAACTTATCTTTGATTTAATTTTAATTTGGTTTTATTTCTATTACTACTTAATTTAATTCTAATAATTTTATCAACTAATTACCTTAATATTTATTAGAAAGAAATATTGCTTTATATATCAAAATATATTCTTATATAAAATCATTTAAAATCTTTATATAAGAAAATAACAAGTACGCTCTCATATATATTCACTCAACTCATTCTAGGGTACCATTGACCCTATCCTTAATGAGTAATCCCACCAGAGCTAAGGTTCTCGCTTAACCTAAAGCTCTGATACCAAATGTAACGACCCTGAAATTTCGATCTCGAAAATTCCAGATAGTCATGAAATAGAAGAAGAGATAGAAGAAAAAGGTAGAAATAGAAACACCAAAACACAGAAACCTCACATTCGTAGCGGATCAAAATATAATATCACATAAATAACAGCTTTACAAAGAATAACTGTATCAGTACACTTATATTTTTATACATCAGAGTTACAATCAATACACAACACTGGACAGTTAAAACAAACATGTCCTAGATAAACTATAATATGTACGGCGGAAAACGCTCCATACGTTCGTGCCATCCAGCGCGCCTCTTGAGATCCAAAACGTGCTTACCTGAAAATCTGTAATACTCGGTCTGACCCGAGCATTACATCAAAGTAACACCCGGATCAGGATGGAAACCAGCGTGAGTAAACCCAACTAGCATGAATTACAAGAGCATATAACATATATATAACCCGGGGTACTTATAACAATTTACAACTTCACGAGATGTTATAGACATCGCACATATCAATTCTAAGTGCCAAAGCTTAGATTAAATGATCCAATTCGCATAAATCATTCCATTACACGCTACCGATTCCACATATCAAGATTATATAGAATCGAAGTGGTTTCGGGTATTTACTCATACCCGACTCTGGTCTCTTCGAATTCAATACCATCTTATCCCAAATTATTGCAGTGAAACACAATTCAAAATTAAAAATACAGGTGTCACCTATACACAATAATTCATCATTGATAGATAACCACATTATCTCATTTTAAACCCAACATATCATATATCATAACATCACAAATCACATATCTGAGATATCAATCAATCTACGGCATACAATATTATTCAATCATTCATAAGCAAGATAAATTTGTCATACCATTCTAATTTATTTAAACAAACTAGATTACTGCTACAACCACCCTTAATCTTGCTTATCTAACATTAATTAATTACGAACAAATTTATTTAATCATCCTTGGATTATCCATTTTAATTAATCACGTGTATTAATTATTCTTAACCATTCACATTTATTAATCTTTAATTAATTAATTAATGACAATCATTAATGATCCTTAATCACTTCTAGTAATTATCAAAATTTTAACTAATTATAAGATAAAACATTCCTTTTATTAATTACCTGGTATCATTCATTTCTAATTTGGTAATTCAATTATATCTACACCAACTTAAAAATTCCTATCCCACTTCACAATTTGTCGTACGATGGCGTACCATCCGTTGATAAGAACCATCTCCTTTAGAACACATTATCAAATGTGAAATTAAATAATTATTTAAATATAATATCATTTAAGAACTTGAATTATTTTCAAAGTATAAATATTTATTTCCTTTAATTATTTCAATCAAACTTCACTTAATAAAAACCCAAGTGTTTATAAATAAATTATTTCTAAAATCTTGATAACTTAATGATAAAATAACTTATTTAAATACCCAAATTTAAAATTAAAATAAAATAAAGAAAATCTCAAAACAAAACAAGTTTATTTTTTTTTCAAATTTCTTTGACTATTTAAATAAACGTTTACATCAAAGTAAATTTGTTCTTAAAATATTTATTTTTAAACAACTTGTTTATTATAAATTTTAGGAAAGTAAATTGATTTCAGATTTTGTTTTATTTTAAATCCAAATTCCTTTCATTGACAAGATCTTGCTTTAATTAAAAGAAACACCTGGCTCGAAGCCCATAACCTCAAAACAGAATATACAGTACGCACAAAAATAATTTAACGGCATACGGGCCGAAGCCCAATCGGATTAAACCAAAACCACAGGAAATCAATTCACCCCCTCCCCAACTCTTTCTCTCCCTTACTCCTGAACTTCCAGACAACAATATCCTTCTCGAAACCTAATCCCACCGCCTGGCCGAAGATCATCTCCAATCATTCATCAATCAACAATTTATCATCGCATGATTCCCTAACATGACGCAGCCCAGAGCCATGCCCAATTACCTCGCTTGCTCCACCCAGCCAAGAACCTCCACGTGCACGCTGTGCACGTATACAACTTCAACCGCGACTATCTCACCGCCGCGACAGGCCCACCCGACCACTCATCGTCACACGATTCAAAAAGTCACCTTGTCGAAATCCCTTGTCCACCTGATCGAAAATCGATCAATCCAAGCGACTCACCGAAACGGGAAAACCCACCCTGTTCACCAAAATTGACGAACTGCGCTCGTGACCAACGCTTACTTCACATACCACTAACTTCGTACGAACACCCATACATACAGACATCTCCAAGCCAAATTTATAAAACTCCGGTCAGCTACTCGTCACACAGTTCAACTCCGATCACCCGTAAACCAAAACTTCATTAAACCCTAAAATCCAACACCTTACTCAAACCCAGGCGAAAATCAATAATTCGCCACGGTCGATCTCTTCCTGATGACCACCAGCACCTCCCAGACCTGGCCGCTCCACCCTACAACGACGAGGTCGCCTGAAATCTATTTTTGAACTGAAAACGTTCATCTACCAATTTCTCGAGCCATAGATCATTAAAAATTCCAATCTAATTACTAAAATTCATAATTTCACTCAAGCATCTAAATGGCATGCATGAATCTTTGATTTAAAAATATTGAATATTCACCATTTTGGTTGTTCTCTGTAAATCCTATCATTAATTAATTGTTTAGCATAATTTTATTACCAATTATTTTTAACGCAAACTACACTCAAATTTAGTACTTTCCTATTTTACAGCATCAACAAATACAAACTAGATAAAGAGAAATATATTTTGAAGTGAGGATGAACAATATACTTACTGTCTACAAAGCAGAGACTAATTCATTTTCAGATTTAAAGGAAATGTTTCTCACATGCAAATAATTATCACATCACCTACTGACTAAAACATCACATGCATAAATTTAAAACAAAGCTTAATTGTTTACTCACATGTCTGTATGTTGAACAGAGGAGCGGACTTGATTGTATTTCTGCAAAAATTTGGAATTTTATTTGATCTTGAAACTGCAAATCTTGGATTTGAACAGCAGTTTGGAAAAAAAAACTTATTGTTGAACTGGAATCCCTTTTGTTGTTGAGAAGATTCAAGCTTTGAAAAAAAAAAGATGATTTTGGCTTGATGATTTGCTTATATAAACTTTTTGGTTTGAGAACTTATGGAAGATTTAAGTAGTTGAATTTGATTTTGTTTCAGATTTCTTCTTTGTTTGTTTTAGAGAGTGAACTGATAAAAGGAAATGTAAGAGAGGTATGGAGATGTATATATAAAATATATCCTATCTTTTTTATTAATTATTTTTAAACTAAAAAAATAAAATAGGGGCACATATTCAATTACTTAACACTTGTCATTTTTATACTTACTTGCTTACATTTGTTATAATACAAAGGGAATTTGTTATATATGTAATTCTTATATAAATTTATCTACATTTGCAATTTCCATAATTATATTTTTTTGTTTATGTTTATTTATATGATATTCCAAATTTAGCTTTTATATTTATAAATGTCTTTATATTTTAAAATAGATATATTTATTATATTATCAATTTTCTCTTATATATATGTTTGAATGTTTAAATTTTTATCTTAAATAAATCTTACTTAACTATATTTAGTCTTTCTCTTATATTTGTCTTATATATATTTTTTTCTTTAAAGTATGTAATATAAAATTCCAACTACACACTTAATATAGTTATACAAATATATTAATTATACTTTATATACTTTATTTATATTTTGAATGTTTTCCCTAAAACTCTTTATATTAAATTTTTATTTAGTAACCTCTTTCTTTTATTTATTTTAATATGATCTTTAAATGAAAATAATAACTATATACAAATAAAATCATATATATATTATTTCTAAATTCAATTTACCTTAAAATGTTTATCTTTGAAATTTCAAATTCAAATTAAAATCAACTTATATAAACTGTATATATTTAAATACTTTTATCTATCACATTTTATTTATTTAACCAACTGGAATCAGTATTTTAATGATTTAAAATCAGTTAATTATCCAAATAACAGATATTAAAAATCCATGTTATCACACATTCTAATCTTGTAAATTCTAAAATCGTAGCTCTGTAACTTTAATTGGGTAGTGATTTAGGGAATTTAACAAAAGTGTAAGACTTTTCTTGGAAAAAGAGGGATGTATTAAGCTTCGTGAATTTACTATACAATTTACCTTAATTTTCGCTAGCTTAATTTTAATTTTCAAGTGTGGTTCTTCCGAAAGGTTCTTATCAATAAAGATAATAATCTTCCTTCTAGACGGTCTTTATAACCCTTCTGAGACTTCCATCCTGCTATCTATTTAGCCACAAGGGAAGCTTGCTTGAATCGATATCCATAAAGCCTTCCGGATTCATAAAATCTGTGGATAAAATACTTTCGACATGGGTCGTTACCCATCATATTTCGAAAAACGTTAGCAACCCTTCGAATCTCCAACATCTATTGCTTAACCTTTTGGAAAGGACCTAGGTCAACCCCCAATATGAAGGAAACTAAGAAAATTCTATCATGATCGATGAAATTGCTTTTGAAGGAAATCTTATAAGGGTTCAGCTAAATCGGTGATCATTCTGCATTAGCTCAGCAAAGCCAAAAGGTCTTTTTGAACCTTGTACCTAGGCCTTCTTAACCATATCGAAAGGTCAGATTCAAAGTCTAATCCGAAGCGGAGATACATTGATAATTCTACAGGTTATCAACCCTTCGGTATAGTTCGGCTTAATCCTATTACTTGGGTTAACACTAAATTTCTAACAGGAAATTTGCAGATTTACTAAGAGATTCCACTTTCCCATCATTTCCCAATAAGTTCGTCTACTAGCATCCTTTAGGGTGTTGACAATAGATTTAGTTAACATTTATAGCGCTAGAAGGAGGGCTTAAACTTCCGACATTGTGGTTAACTTCCTAACACTACAATTATTTGATTCTCATTGGACCAGTTCCATATTAAATTCACTTACTTTGGTTTGATCTTGGCTAAAAGATTCAAGAGGTCTGAGCAAGGGTCTTATGAACCACACTCGGTAAGGCGTTCTTACGTAAGAATCAAAGACTCTAATCAGGAAGAGGAACAAAGGATAAGGCTTGAAGCCTTGAAAATTATAAATAAAAGGAAGGTGGATCCTTATAATCCAGAGAAATGGAGCATAAACCCCTTTCATATATAGCCAACCCTGATTTATGCACTTGGAAGAAGAACAATTGGAGGTGACTACATTTTTAAGCGAATGAGAAGAACTATTCAGTCATATTCCCAATGGACTATTTTTAAAAAGAGATGATAATTTCATATATAAATGGAGTAAGCTTATAAATGAGGCTCGCCATTCAAGGGAGAATTACGGACACATAAAATCATCCACAGTTGAAGAAAAAAGGATGATCAAAGAACTACCCAGTGGAGCTATAAAAATTACCAAGGAATTTCCAACTTAAACCTTAAGACCGAAAGAAATTCACTTGAAAAAAGGTCAATATGCGATGAAAATAAAACCTGCTCCTCAAAGAGAAGAACTTGAACCAAGTTACAAGAATTAGACGTCAGTCAAAGATGGCTCGAAAGTCGATACTTCTTGCAGAATATAATCTTACAACGTCAATTGAGGACATTTATATTAGAACTAGAGAGGAACTGAATTATTGGCCATCTCAGAAGAAATAACCAGGGTTTGAAAGAAAATATAAAGGATTATATTGCAACTTTCATCTTATAAATGGACATGATACTAATCAATGTAAAGTACTTGAGAAAATGGTCCTACACTATCTAAGACAAGGAAATCTGAAGCAATTTATAAAGGATTGATCAAGTCATGAAATAAAGACTCTGTTCTCAAAATAAGAAAGTCTACATGATCAGGAGAGAAATTCTCCTTAAAACTTGGACTACCTAAAACGGTAGGCTACCAATAATGGTAGCAAGCCCTTGATTGCGCCGAGATGGCCAGGTCAAGGCACCTCCTGGAGGGAGGGCGTAAGCCTTTATCCGCGCCAAAAACAGAAATGGCTAGTTTAAAGCGGCACAAGCCCTTATCCGCGTCATGCTATAGCAAGGATAAGGCATCTCCTGGAGGGAGGACGGGTAATCCCTTGGTCCTGCCACACTATGGCCTGGCCAAGGTGCCGAACAAGCCCTCAACCACATCATGCTATGGCTAGATTAAGGCGCCTCCTGGAGGCAGGTCGGGTAAGTCCTTTGGCCCTGCTTCAAAATAAGCTAGCCGAGCGCACTGGAAACCTGGATGAAATGTCTGGCGGACTAAGAAAGGTCCATGCCTGAAACGGGCACCGCCAGAAATAACCATTGCTTAAAATGGCAACCACCAAAAGGTCGATAATGTCTAAAATGACAAACAGCCCGAAATGGGCTCTGCTTAAATAAGCACTAAAATTGGACAAAAGAGTCCACGCCTGAAATAGGCCAAAACAAATAACTAATAGTCAAAGAAAACTCAAGCCCGAGAAAGCGAAAGCATGCAAGACATCCTCAAATCCTGAAGATGGTGCATTCAACAAATAGAATCAGAAAAGAATTCTCTCTCTTCTCTTCGAAAATATCTGCTAGATGGGTATTCTGGTCTTTTATTATTAATTACCTGAAATGGTGTTCTGGTCTTCTATTATTTAATTGCCAGAAATGGTATTCTAGTCTTCTATTATCTAATTACCAAAAAAGGTATTCTGGTCTTCAACTTTTTAATTACCAAAAATGGTATTCTGGGACTTCTTTTCCTAACATAAGAAAATGATGTCCTGAAAGTGGCATCCTTGACTTCTATCATTAGATATCTAAAATGGTGTTCTGGATCTCCACTATCAAATATCAAGAAGAGATATCTTTATCATCTATTACTCATTACCAGAAACGGTTTTCTAGATTTCCATTATCAACACCAAACTGAATTCTAATTTTCTATTACTAATTATTAGAAATAGTATTTTGGCCACCACCACTAATGGTACCCTAAACTTCTATTACCAGGAAAGAAATTCTGAAAATGGCACTCTGGTCTTTTAATGTTGATTGCTAGGAATGGTATTCCAGTCTTCTATTGCTCATTGCTAGATTAAATCCCTGATCCTTTATTATTAACTGCCTTAAATCCCTGATCCATTATTATTAACTGCCAAATGTGGTATTCTAAACTTTTATTACCCAAATTCCATGGTTAGTTTTTTAGGCTCCTAATACTAAATACTAGGTTGGATTCTTGGTCTTCTACCAACTATCAGTGCCAAATCGATATTCCGGACCCCTGTTAATTGATTCCTACATACGGTTTTATGGACTTTTACTATTAAGTCCAGACTAAATATCCCTGTATCTTATCAACAAATATAAATTTCTATCCTTATGATGTCCATCATCGAATATGATACAAGTATACCAAAAAACGACCGTCGTATTATCTTAATATTATCTAATACCTAAATCTGGGTCCGGAGATATCTTGTAAAACTCCAACTTTATTACCAAAATTTGGATGCTAAGGCTACCAATTATTGAAAAGCCTAATCTGGGTACAAAATCATTGGACTTCTACTCATTTTCAGTGATATGGCTTGAGTTAAAGAATATTATTAGAAGAAGATTGCTACCAAAAGAATCTCCTAATGGGAACTTCAGAACTTTTTATTCTCAGATTCCCATGATAAAGAGGAAGGAATCCAAAAACTACCATGTTAAAACCTCAGTCATAAATGTCCCATCAGGGTCTTTATTGAGTAAATGTTAAACTTTGATAATTATATGCAACTTAATATTAACTATTTTAGGAATGTCGAACAAGTGGAAGGAGCTAAATCTACGATCATCCCACATTATGGATAAAGATGGGACTTAACATTTTAAATGAATTATTTTCCATAATTGCCATAATGATTTGCTAATCTAGGCGAATAATGTCTTTTAGATTAGTTTGCCAATTTCGAGCTAACAATTAAGAGTACTATGTGCCGTATGTTTCACAAAAAATCAGAATGACAAGGAATCTAGATTCACTTAATCAAGAGAGGAGTCATGGATTAAAAAGGAAAGCTGAGAAGAAACATCAATCCCCAAGAGGCATATCTGAATCAGAGATAAACAAGGTACGAACAAAAGCAACAAAACAGGTAATATTTACAATATTATGAATATCGCATTGCATTTGGCTACATGGCATTACCAAGGTATGGAAAATATATCTTATATGTATTGAGATGCATGTGATTTGGTCAGACGTTTGTATAAAAACCATAGATATTATAGGATCGGCGCCTAAAACTGAATTACCGATTATGGATTCTGAAGATTTATAGTGCCAGACTGACTTTAAAAAAATTGATTTCCAAGATGCTTATCCCCTCATAAAACTTGGTCATTCCGAGTCGAGATTGATAAAAGTATCTCCACCGATGGAATGCTTAAAAATTTCAATATCTCAGTCCCCCATTCTCAGAGTTTTAATTCTAAAACCTTAGTTTCCTTGAAGAATTTCTGAATAGTGTAACATGTGAGCTTAGAAATTAAAAGAATCTTTTTATGGAAACTGACTTTGTTTAGGCTCTACTCTTAACGTATCCTAGATCATTGCAAACTCCTAAAAAAGGGGCCTCGGAAGGTAAAACTGGTCTTGCTCGAGTCTCCCATATCAACAGACAAACAGTTTCTTTATTTCAACAATAAGAATACATATTAGAGTATGTTTCTTTTTAGGACCTTTCGTTAATTATAAGATATAATGACCCCATCCAGAATGATAACTAGTATGTATTTACTATAATTCCATCTCTCGGCTAGAAGAGTATTGTACCATCAATCAACATTGAATAAAATATTCTAATATCTTTTAAAAGAAATTTCCCTTCTACTTTCTGAGGAATGAGGGTTTTCTATATGAGGGTCTTCCCAACTATAGCATATTAACTAGGTGGGTCTCTTAGGGCGACATGATTTAAGAAATAGATAGTCTGGAATAACATAATACAGAAGTGCTAAACATAGAATATGTAATGAGAGATGTATGTTCATAGAACAATTGTTTGTCATCTATTTGTGATTACTCCCCCAACTCATATGAAATGGACTCGGGGAGGAATTCGAAAATAAATCTATACTTATAACACCCAAATCGTTTAAGGAATTTTTTTGGACAAACAGTCTGGTTCAATGCAAATTGCAGCATGCACCAGGATTTAGGCCAAGTCCTAATTTACATGAAAATAGAAACACTTAGGTAAACCCCTATTGAAGTTTACCAGAATATAAAAGCTTTATGGCTGAGTGTCAAAAATACACCTTACATAGAATTAGCCAAAACGTTTCTCTATACCTATCGTCTAGAGGAAGGCTAGAAATTTGCCGCTCTTTTTCAAAAAATGTCGTGCCAAGGTCATCATTTAAAGAACTTCACCAAATAGTTCATAACTAACATTTGCTTTCGAATCAAAATGTAACGGTAATTATACAAAAAGACAAAAGCAATTAATGGCGATCTCTAGAAAATAAGAGAAAATGTCTCATTTTTCGCACCAAAATCACTATCGAGATCCCCACTTCTTCCTCCCTCTCTCTTTTAACATTTAGTATATAAAATTTTATTTCTATAAAATAATAATAACAACAACAAAAAGAGAAAAAGTATCAATGGCTGCATGTAATCTTCACCAAATTCATCCTGATTTCATCAATGCAAAAGCACCGCATTGTTGCTACTGCTTTGCGTTAGGCTTACTGAACCAACCGCAAGAGGCGGAGGTGGTCAATAGTGCATAATCTAGCAATACGAACCACCTACAGCCTAATTTCTATAATCCACACATAAAAGCAACATACTCCAAGCTTTTTGATCAAGCCACAAACACATTCTAGATGTATTTGGCCATTTGGGATGCTACTGAAGAAAACCCTACGTTGATAACCTACTCACCTTATGTAACGACCCGGAATTTGAAGCAATATCAATTTAATAATCTGCATAAATAATTTAATTGGTTTGATAATTTTCTTTACTTTTAATTTAAATTGGTAAATTTAATCTTTTAAAGGTTAATAAACATTTAATCTGATGATTATGATCAATATCTTTTTAACAATATAAAAATTGATAAGATTTATTTTTCAAAGCTAATGAAATTTTATTCTATTTATAATATATATATCTGATATACATTGTGAATAGAAGGTCTTGTGTTTTAAATAAAAGATGAATTTTTAAATTGTAATATATATTTTTGTATATGTTATAATTTGAAATTGTTTTGAAATTTAATTTAATCTATTAATAATTTGAATATGTATGAAATTATAATTTAAAGCTTTGTTTAAAAATTAATATTCTTCAAAAGCTAATTTAAAGACTAATTCATTTATTTTTAAAATATAAGATAAACTGTTTGTTTTTAACTATGATAGTTTAAAAAGGAATTTAAACAAAGTTTGTTTTGCTTTCTTTTTAAATGCTTCAATTTAAATAGTTATAAATGTATATAAATAAATGTTTTAAGATTTTTAAATCCATAAGAATATATTTGTATTATAATTTGTTTTCTAATATTTCTTTAAAGGATTAAGCTTATATTTACATATGTAAGTATTAATTAATAAAGTAAATTAAATATGTTAGTTTATGTTAACATTTAAATTAAATAAAATTTATTAAAAATACACAAGTAACATGTGTAAGTATTTTAAGGCATCTCTAAAACACATGTTAGAAGATTAAGCTAATTATGTGACAAGTGTCTTCATCTTTAAAAAAAATTATTACTTTCTTCAATTTTGATAAATACATAACATAATTCATTTTTATCTCTTCTCCCTATCTTCAACTTATTCTCCTACTCTCAGCTGAAACAAAGAAGTTTGTTTTCCTTTCTTCCTTTCTTAAAATAATGGAAATCAGTAAATTACTCTTCAAAACCCTGAAAATTGAATTCAAAAATCAAATACAAATCTGGAATTAAAAGTGAAATCTGCAAATTTAAATGAAGACTCAAGTTATCTGCAATCAACCTGCAACTTCAAATTTTCAAACCTGCAAATTTAAAAGCTGCAGTTCAATTTCAACATGCAAATGGTTTTTTCATCAGCATATCAAAGCCTGGAAAATTCAAGAATTAAAAACTGTTCTTTAAATTTTATAACCAGGTGAGTAAATCCTATTTTAAAAACAGTTATGATAAAATCTATGATTGAATGTTGCGTGCAAATGAATTTGATTTTGATGATGTATATTTGTTTATTTGAATGTATATTTTAAAAAAAATTGAATTGCCTGTAAAAAAAATTAGAAATGTTACTGTGTTTATAAAACAGTCCCAAATCCTTCAATAATCTCAATAACTTGATTTTGAACACAAACTGGACATTTATTTGTAGATGAAAGTTGTTTGTAATCACATAATTTATCATCTAAAAATAATTATAGGGTTTTAAAATAAATGGGTTACTCATAATTTTCAAATTACAGTGAAAAATCAAATTTGGGCAAAAATTTATGATTTCAAATTCTAGTTTTGAATTTATAATTGAATTACGATTGGAAAGTAAAGATTTTTAGAGCTTGTATCATAATTTTTAATTGTGTAATTAAGTTGAATTTTTGGTTTGAATGTTTTGGGGATTTTGATGAACTGCGGATGATATACATAATAATTTGAGTTGATACTTAGATCGAAGCTTGCATGTAAGTTATAGATTATGGGGAAAATGTAAAATAATTTTTCAATGGAGTGAATTGATGGGAATTGAAGAATCTAGGGTTTTTGCGTTGTTTTTCGTTCGGCTCTGTTGTTGGGTGGGTTGCGACTCGAATAGTCGCCCGGAGGAGTTCGCTTTTGGGTGGGAGGAGGCTAGTGGTTGTGATGTTTCAAGGGTATGGTCGGTGGAGATTATCGTTGCCGAGATGATCAACGGCGGTGGAGTTTTTGGATTGAGCTGTTGTAGTTTTCGAGTTGATATGGTCGAATTTCGATTCGATTTATATTTCTCGAATCTGGGTTTACGATCGTGTTCGTGGGTGGTTGAGTGATAGTCGGCAATAGGCGCGACCAACTAGGCCGGCCAGAGTTGTTGGTGTATGTGCATGAGTTGGCCGTGTACGCTGGGTAGTTTGAGATTTAGGGAAGACGAGGTTGTCTCGGGGTAGCTCTCGTGCTTTTGGAGGAATGACTCGAAGGTGTTGGGATTTCGGTTTGCTTCGGTAAAGTATCGGGTGAATTCATTGTTGCCTCGGGTTTTTGTTTGCTGTTTTGGTAGTTAGGTAAAATACTGAGTTGCAATATAAACTTGAGTTGAATAAATTAAGAATCAAGCATTATGGAATAAACAAGTTTATAAAGAAATCTAAATTTAAACTTGTAGTTTTGGAAATAAAGTAAATCAAACTTTAAAAATATTAAATTGAATTTATTTAAAATTTAATTTGTTAAAAAGTTTGAATTTGGAAGTAATTATCTAAGTAGATGTTAAATTTCAATTTAAAGAAATGTTTGAATTTTAAAAAGAAGTGTTGAAATTTTAAGTATTAAATCAAGGTTTTAAGTAATGTTTAAAAACTTAAGTTTCAAATTTTATTTAAAATGAGTAAATTTGACTCAGATAATTACAGTATTTTAAATTTCAAATTTGATTTCTAAAAACTTTAAATTTCAAATTAAGTTTAAGTTAAATTTTATAAACCAAATTAAATAGTTTGTTTTTAAGTTATTAAATTTTGATTAAATTCAAACAATTTAATTCTGAAGATAAATAGGGCAAAATTATCTATGTTATTAACTTAAGAATACTTGATTTAAATATGATTTATTAATAAGTAAAGTTTAATTAAGAATAATGTTTTCTTAATTAATTAAGGATTTTAGATAAAATAAGTTAATTAATTAATTGTTTAATTAATTTTAAATAATTAGTTAATTGTTTATTTAATTTTTTTTATAATTACTTAATTATGGATTAATTAAGTGTGATTACTTAAGAAGGTAATCAATGGTTAATTATTGAATGTAATTAAGAATGATAATTACTTATGGAAGTAATTAGAGAAATTACTCATGGGAGTAATTTAATGGAAGTGATTATTGGTTAATCACTTGATGATATTAATTTAAGAAATTGGTTAATATAATTGTTTTGAAATTAATTAATTAGGGAGTAATTTATTAATTAGTGAATTAAAGATCAATTAATGATGGAATTAATTATTTGTTAAGTAATTAATTAAGAGAATAATTAAGAGTTATTAATGAAGTGGTTAGAAATAATTACTTATGTAAGTAATAAGAGTTAATTTCTTAATTTATTTTAGTTAATTAATTAAAGTGATTAATTAATTAATGAATGTGATTAATTTAAGATTAATTACTAAGGGTAATTAATTAAAAATGTAATTAATTAATAAGGTAAATTAATTAAGGATTTATTTATTAATTTAATTATTTAATAATTACTTAATAAAGTAATTAAAGATTGATTAATTAGATTAATAAATTAAGAGTTAACTTAATTAAATAAGAATTTAATTAATTAAGATAAGTAATTACAAATTGTTAATTACTGATTATGATTAATGAGTTGATCAATTACAAGTTAATTATTTAATTAAAGAGAATTATTAATTAATGGGGATCATTAATTAATGATATTAATCAAAGTTGATTAGTATAAGTAATTAATTTAAGTGTGATTAATTAATTGTAATTAATTGAGGTTTAATGCAATTAATTATAGTTAATTAATGGAAGTAAATGAATGATCATTAATTATTGTAATTAATTATTGTAATTAATTATAGTAATTAAAGGTTAATTGCTGAATATGGTTAAGGATGATTACTTGAATGTAATTAAAGTATAATTAATCAAGGAAGATTAATTTGGGAAGATCATTAGCGATGATTAATTTATTTGGAATAAATAAATGAAGGAGGATTTTAGGTAATCAAATTGATTAAGAGTTAATCAATTCTGCTTGGTTGATTGGTTATTATTGGTTGATTGATTGATATTGGATGATCAATATTGAGTGATTGATATTGGGTGATTGATATTGGTTGATACTGGATGATTTGGATATCTATGATATGTGATATGCTGCTTTGTGGAGATGAATGTTTGATGTGAATTATCTATTGTGATAATGTGATTCATCTATCCGTTTATATATCTTCCTGAATATGAGTTAAATTATTTAAAACCCTTAAGTTAACTTAGACATTAAAATGGCATTTGGTTTCGGTGAGACCGGGATCGGGTTTCCATATTTGGGATCCGAAAACCACATCGATTCCAATTAAACGTTAGATCGTGAATCCAAGTGGAGCTTTGTGAAGACTCGAGGTGTAAGAACTATACGTCAGTATAACTCTGTGGGTGATTCCGTAATGAGTTGACGGAATAGTACTTATAGGTTCGAGATGGTGATTTAGAGTGCAAGGGCTATGGTCGTTGACTCTAAGGGTGATTCCAAAATGAGTGCAACGAGATAGTGCCTTCGGTTTCGTTCGAACCCATAACGAACTTGTATGGATTGAATGCTTTCAGAACATCGTCAGGTGGACGATGAGCATTCTAAGATAGATGTGTTCTATAAAGGTAATCGTAGCCTCAAGCCTCATCAACCGGAAATAGCTAAAACAGGGGAGGTGCAGCAAGGCTTCGTGGGTAGCTCCAACTGGAGAGCAAGATTTTCCCATCTAGAAGTCCCTTTTATTCGGCTGTGTGGGCAGTTGGAATCGCGCACCAACTGCGGGATGGTCTTGTTCGGGACTGTCCAGTAAGGGATGGTTCCGGCCTTGTGTTGCAGAGGAGTTAGGGTGGCTCCTCGGTACGTTGATCAAGGCCACGTACTATGATGGATGGTACCCCAGTAGCCCTGCCATTGATGGAAACCCATTCTTCCCACGAGACCCTACGATTTTGATTGTATTACCCACTTTTGTGGCTAGTAGCTGGAATTTAATCATGTAACAATTTCGGCTATTTCATATTTACTTGAAAACACTAGACACTATTATAATATCACTGGATTTCCTATCAAATGTTTTGGTTAGCGTAAGGTAAAAACTTTTTCATGTTTATGTGTGGGAAGTCTTACGTGATACCTTTTCTTTCAAAGGTTTTCTAAAGTTAAGCAATTTTAACCCGTTTACTCACACCAGACCCCTATCTGACCCGAGTGTTTATTTTCTATTTTATTAAACTCTTGGGTACTCATATTTTGTATGAGTAGTCAAGTGATTCAGGTTTTCTTGACGAATTCTGGAGGAGTTATGGAGCAGGAGGCTTCCACGTGTAGATATATTATGGTTCCGCTGTGTTGTTTGGTATTTGTTTCTGTCGTTCTTGAGTTGTATAGTTAGACGGATGTTTATAACTGTCTAATATGTGTTGTATAAGTTGTATACTCTGATGTAATATGATATTATGTAATATTTTATGTGATATATTATATTTCATTTGTTCCTCTATGAGTTATCTGTTGTTGTTGTGTTCTTCTTTCTCTTTCTTTTCTTCTTCTATCCCTTTCTTTCTTCATTGATGATGCGATTTCCTAGAGGTAGGAAGTCGGGTCGTCACACCTTATCAACCAATTTGGGTTGAACCCATCGTCATCAACCCCATCAATTTAGCTCCAGGCCTTCCGCCTTTTCCAAATGAGCTGTAGGAAAGGGGAGGAAACCGTATTACATCTTTTAATTGCCTTCGATGTTTAATTCTAGGATGTTAATGTCATTTTAAACATGTATATATTGACAAATCATTTTGGAAAATGTAACATGAAGCAATATATGTAATATCTTGGTATTCTAGTTGAATTTCTGAAGTTATGTTGTGCAGCTGAATATATGTTTATGTGTTTGTTACCTTGTTATGATATTTTGCTATACATAAAAGAATCAAAAGGTTTAGAACACTTAGACCTCGATGAGAGCTTATTGTCGGAAGGTCTAACCATTAAATTATTTAAATCTTCCGACAATAAAGGGGTTGAGGTTGGAGTACCTTCCAATCTTGTTGGAAGGTTCAAAAAAGAGAAAATTCATCACTACAACCCTGATTCCCTTCAGAGGGATGAAAGAGGACATTCAAGGTTACCAAAATGATACTTAGGATCCCAGGTACCTTATTAACTTGATATTAAGTACAGTTGTAAATCCTGCCTGGAAAATAGGTATATAGGAAGGATAGTCTAATAGGTTTAAATCGCATTTAGAAAGTGGCCTCTTTGTTGTGAAAGAGGTCAAGTTATTTATAAGAATTCTTTTACTTGTACTTGGTAATTACGTTTGCAGGAAAAGAAGCTGAAAACTTCATAGCTTTTAAAGAAGATGACTTGGAAAGTCAAGAGCATCCTTCGCATAGGGGGCAAATGTTACTCAAAAAATTCACCTTTCGCCTAATTTAGAAAGTCTTAATCAAAGGACGAAAGGAAAAGAGTTCAGATCGAACCTTCTAAAGAAGACAAAGGGTTGCAGTCAACAATATGAAGTGGCTCAAGACCCTTCAGAGAAGATGGAGGGTATTATTCCATAATATCCAAGAAGCTCTTACCTTTCGAAGAAGGTAAAAAAGTCAAGACAAGGGCATGCTACCCTATAACAACCATTCTGAAAGCATAATAAGCCTTTCGGGCCGGTTGGAACACCTATTAAATACCTTTCAACGGTGTCGAAGGCTCTATGATGAAAGCAGCATTCATAAGTCAGCAAAGAACATAAGGCAATTTTTCGACAACATTTAAGGAAAGCTTGGCTCTCGGCAACATCAAAATAACAAGCGACCTTCCGACCAAGTCGAAGAGTTCACAATAGCCGGGAACCCTCCAGTACCACCGAAGGGTTCACATATTGTATAGATGACAAACCATCTGACAAGGGCAAAAGGTTCTTAAAAACAAATGAAAGAAAATATCCTTCGACGGCACTCAAGGATCCATGATGATATGTGAAAGGAAAACCTTTCGTTTAATCCAAAAGGTTAGCTACTATATATAAGAAGGGAACCCTTCGGTCCAACTGAAAGCATGGGGACGGAAGCATGGCCGCCGCATCTATAAATAAGACCCAATGGGTCCTGTTTCGGGGCAGATTTTTCCTCATTCTAATTTTGTAACTTCTAAAATCATAGCTCTGGGTAGTGATTTAGGAAATTTGATAAAAATGAAAACTTTTCTTGGAAAAAGAGGGAAGTCATAAGCTTTGCGAATTTACTTTACAATTTAACTTAATTTTTGCTCACCTAATTTCAATTTTCAGGTGCGGTTCTTCCAAAAGGTTCTTGTTAACAAAGCTAATAATCTTCTTCTAGACAATCTTTATAACCCTTCGGAGACTTCCATCCTGCTATTTAAACCCTTCAGCCACAAGGAAAGCTTGCTAGAATCGATGTCCATAAAACCTTTCGGAGTTATAAAATCTATGGATCAACCCTTTCGACATGGGTCGTTACACATCATATTCCGACAACCTTAGCTACCATTCGAATCTCCAATAGCTATTTTCTTAACCTTTCGGTAAGGACCCAGGTCAACCCTCTATATAAAGCGAACTAAGCAAATTCTATCATGATCAATGAAATTGCTTTCAAGGGAAATCTTATAAGGGTTCAAATAAACCGGTGATCATTCTGCATTAGCTCAGCAAAGCCAAAAGGTCTGTTTGAACCTTGTACATAGGCATTCTTAACCATATCGAAAGGTCGGATTCAAAGTCTAATCCTAAGCTGAGATACATTGATAATTCTACAGGTTATCATCCCTTCGATATAGTTCGGCTTAACCTATTACTTGGGGTAACTCTAAATTACTAACAGGACATTTACGGATTTTATAAGAGATTCCACTTTCCCAGCATTTCCCATTAACTTCGTCTACCGGGATCCTTTGGGGTGTCGAACATAAATTTGGTTAACATATAATACACTTCTGCATCCTAAGAGTATATACAAACACCTAATTTTTTATTCAATTTAATTTTAACTATTAGATGTAGGCCAAAATTAATTTAGGTCTTGAAACTAAATCGACAAATCAAGTCTGGTAAGTTGTTAGGAAGAGTAGGATGCTGGTATCCAAACTTCATACTGGATTCTACTTTTTCTTAGACACTACTAATGCAAAAATGTCTGTTAGTCGGCCTAATAACATCAAATAATACTTCATATCCTAGACATCAAAATCAAAAGAAAACGATTTAAACCTCCTTTTGATTAAACCTCCTTATTAAATTTATCCTAATTAAAAATTCATTTATTAATCCACCATTTTAATCAAAAAAATTATTTTTATAACTCTTCCTTTTAAGGGATCTAAGAACACAATACTTGGGTTTTATTTCAAAACCTTTCGAAAACACACATATAGCTCGAGTAACTCCAAGACGATGTTAGGGAACTGGGTACCGCCAAGTAGTATCATATATCCCTTTACTAAGAAGGGTAATACTCAAGAGAAGTGTTTGCCATCTGAACACATCTCTTATCCTTTTTAGTCATTCCAAGACACTCGAACTAGTTAATGAAAAAAATTCTTTTTCCAAATTTCTTCTCGAAACAATACTATTTATAGATAAATAGACTTTAACAAAATCATTAACTTGCTTTGCATTCATTCGGATTAGAACTTGTTTCGATTTATATAATGACAAAGAGAATAATTTACCAGGTGCTTTAGCCTATCTGCTTAAGCAAACATTCGATTATCGCTTAGAATATTATTCTGATCATCACAAAATAGATCAAAACTTATTGTCGAGCTGTCCAAAGAAAACCTTACTTTCAAAATTTATTTTAAAATATCTATATCCTAAAATATCTTTAAGAAAGATTGCTACTATTTTCCAAAATCATTTGGAATTTATCAAAGCCACCAAGATTTAATGTTCTCATAACCCTTTTCATTTTTAAAATACACTTAATAGTTCTAATTTGTAAAATTACCACACTTGATTCATCATATAAAACTATATGAAGATTTTCTTTCAATAAACACATTTAATAAAATTCAATTTTTAATGCTACATATCGTCGAATGTCTTATAGTCAAATTATGAAACTTAATTCGCAAGGTGTTTGACTTAATGTTCCTATAAATTCTATCTACCCAACCCATGGTGAAAAAAGGAAATCTACTATTAAATCTGACAATGGTCAATGCTCAAAACTGGACGAGCATGAGTAGTTAAACCCTAAATGTTAATAATTTAAATAGTATTAACTCCAAATCCACTCTCCTCATAGATAACCACATATATTTTCAAAATCATCCTTTTTATAAATAGAAAATACATTCCTTGGTAAAATTATTTCACTTACCAAATTTAAAATAATATTATGTCTATTGAACTTGTTCAAGTGTTTAGGAAATCGCTATCGATAACGTTGATTTGGCGCATCGACCGAAATTCTTTAGCCACTTAATAGGTCAAACAACACAATATTAAACATTTTTATTCACTAACAAATATGCACTCATATACACACACATACACAATCTCACAAGCACACACATACATATCTATATATACACACTACACTCGGACTTATTCTAGGGCACCACTGACTCTTTCTGTAACGAGTTTACCCCCACTGAAGTCTAGGTGTTCGCTCAACCTAATCTCCGATACCAAATGTGACGGACCGAATTTTCGACCCTCGGACACTACTGCATCCATTGTATCGTGTGCCAAGCATTCAAGTGTCGAAAAACTGATCATTAGGGTTGAATAGAAAGAAAAGGTAAAAGAGAAGAAACTAAACAGCACTGAATCTCGCAATGCAACAGAACAATATATATTAATCAACATAATATATTACAAAGTCATTTCAAAAATGTTACACCAAAGTCGTACTAATACAAATTCTACCTTAGGAAAGTTATAACTATCTGTCCCTACCTAACTGATACATCATACGTATAATACATGGGAAACAAGAAAACTAACTAGCTATCAATGAAGCCACCTACTCCAAGTTCCTCCAAGGTGAATCTATAGAAAAACCTAAACTACTTCGTTGTCCATCCAAATTTGAGCACTCAAGAGTTTAGGAAAAGAGAAAATAAACTCCAGGCCAGACATGGGTCCGGTGTGAGTAAAGCATATGTCATTAACTTTATAAAAACCTTTAAATCAAAGGCATTCGATAAGTCCATGTCGTACATATACACGGATGGGATTTTGTATTATAATAACCAAAACATTTGTATATAAAATCCAATGATATCATAATAATGTCTAGGTTTAAAGTAAATAGAGTAAATAGCTGAAATGTTTACATCTCATATTTCAACATAGTTGGGCACATTTAAAACCGTAAAGTCACATACTAAAGAATGGATTCCACACTATGGCAAGGCTACCATCCGATGGTATATCCCTAGAAAAAGCATCTGGAGTCTGGAAATAACGTCTTGTACCCCTGCTACACGGAGTCGGCTGCCCTATGAACATGACGAACTAGATTACCCGATCCCTTTTTGACACCGAGGCCTTATACAACTCGCAAAACAACTTGAATGTGGATAATCTAGAATGGATGGTGGCTCCTAATGATGCTAACCACATAGCTCTGCTACATACCCTATTTTCACCATTTTCCTAGTTATGAGGCTTGAGGCTACGCATTAGCTTCTTTCATACCTGTAAACCATTTTGGAATGCTAACATTACCCTCCAGACAGAGATACAATGCCAGCATTCATCCATGCAAGTTGTTACGGGATCAAACAAACATTTACTATTTTCCATTTTGGAATCACCCTTAGGAAGAATAGTATAACTCCACAGCATACTTCGGTACGATTTAACATCATTTGTTATTAGTTTGGAGTGGTTTGGATAAATCTGAGGACCAGTGTCTTCAAAACTAAGCGATAATTTATGGCCAACTCAATTCCGGTTCTTTTAGAAACATGCACTAAGAAATCGAGTCCTCGGTTGGGAACTCGAATATACTTGACATACCTTCCGAGTCAAAAAAGATCCAGATTTAATATCGGTTATTTAACTATCAAATAAAAATCAAAAATCAATTCCATTTGAGATTTATTTGTAACCACTAAGCCTCAAAACAAATCTTTTTTTAATAAATTTCTTTTCAAAATGTATGTCTAAAACATTCATATAATTATCTCTCGATATAAGTATATTCAAAAAACATTTGTGAATAACTTCTTACTTCTAAATCATGTTAAAAAGGATTAAAAACAAATGTTATTTAAATTGGATGTGACGACAACCCTAAACACTGTCCCTTCTGTGTTAAGTGTAAGACGGATGTTCTGTACCACCATTTTTAAAAGGTCGGGTTAGAAGAAACCCAGATCTCAAATTCTTTTTATATTTCTTTTGATAATTCCTTTTTAATCAAATCTATTTCATTCATGGAATCTCTTTTCACATGAAATCCAAATCCATTTCAAAATACTTTCTAAATTTCCAAACCATTACAAAACTCTTTCTAAAACTTCTTTATATAACATTGAAAATCATTCTCATTAGTTAAAAACATCTTTAATAAAACCATTTGCCAAATCATCCTTTAAAAATACTGTTCAAAAAGAAACAACCTTGAAATCGTTTCAAGAAGGAAATAAAATATTTATCATTATAAAATCAAATGGAGGCTTAATCACCACAATAGTTCTTCAAATTTGGTTTTGCTTATCCAGTTTAACATGGGTATTACAACAATAGGTACGTAAGGGATTAACACATAACAATCAATCAACTTAAGTAAATGTCCAAGTTAATTGCAACAGCAGAACGGTGTTTGTTCTGCTAGTAGATGTCATTTAGTTTTTTCTAATCATATGAGTTACTTAAGGGTAAGCGACATAGAAATCCCTTTTACTTGAAAAAGAAACAGTTTAAAGAAAAAATATTATTTAAACTCAAATAATTTAAAATAAATTAAAACCCTTGTTAATTAGAATTAAACCTTTGTCAAATTGTATTTAAACTTTTATTTAAGTAACTAAACCTTAAATAAACCATTATTAAAACATAAATTAACTTTGATCAAAGATTAATTAATAAAACCCCTTTTTAAAACAATAATTGATTATTGATTATCTTTAAAAAATAATTAATCCTTAATTAATAATTAACTTTAATTAATAACAAATCATGATTAACTTAATTGATTAACATTTAAGTATAAATAACTTTTGTTAGTTTGAGATTAAGTACTAATTACCCCGATTAATACGTCAATTAATTAAATAATAATTATTTAAATAATAATTAATTATTTCCTAATCACTTAATTAAAGTTATAAACCCATTTTTAAAAATATTATAAGCTAAATCAAGATTAGATTTAAAAATAATTAACTTTTTCCAAACTGCACGGTCGTATAGCGATTACCGCTATATGACCTGTAATTTCAAAACTTTATTTTAAGCAAATGAACTTCAAAACTCCTTTTTTACACTTTAAAACTTAAAAAAAAGTTAGAAAACACCTTTCAGAAGGTTTCTAGATGGAAATAAGTTTCGGATTTGGAAATAGTTTGGTTTTTGTGAACTACGCAAATAACGACTATCGCTATACGACCCGTAATTTAAAAACTTGATTTTTTTTTTCCTTTTTCTAACTATCAAAACTTAACTTTTTAGCGTTATCACTAAACATACAAGTAGACTTTTGATAGCAAAATAAAGATTAAAACTTTTTAAAATTCAACTCATAAAACCAATTTCAAAACTTTCGGAAAAGGATTCCAATGGTCGCCTTAAGTTAGCAAGGCATAAACTTTTCATGTTATAAACAACATAACTCAATATCATCACAAACAATACTACCACATCACATATTCACATATACAAGTTTATGATACACATACAACAAGATCCAAATTGCAATCAAATATGATTAATCAACTTTCATAATCAACTATATTCTGATTACTAAGCACATTAACATATAACCAAATAACATCTATTTCCGAGTATATTCAAGTATAACCAAACCAAACTTCAATATTACACAACCAACATCAAATTTACCAATAAATATACATATTTTTAAAGTAAATAAATTTGGTTTTAAAAGTGCTAACTTTACTCACCGTAACTTATCTAAATCAAACTAAACTTCCATCGAACTTGGCTACAACACTAGCAAACCGCCTGACGCAGTGGATAATTCGAAACAAACTTCAATCGGTGAAAGTAGCGATCGATGGAATGAAGATACCGAAGTGCCCAAATTCGTTGATCCGAAGATACCGAATTCTAGCTATCTCAAACACGTTGATAGCGCACTATACCGTGTTCAAAGATCTACGATTCTTCGTACGTTGATCTAGCGCACTAGATTCCGTGAATCGGCTTCAACAAACGTGGATTCGAGCGCACTCGAATGACGTAAGTGGAGATAGGAGATTACACTCAACTACCAATTGGAGAAGAAAGCACAAAGCAATCAACAAGAAATTTTATTTCAAAAATCAACCTCCAAAAATGTACAACACACGCCCTATTTATAGCTTGTTACAACCGGCCCCTTAAGTCGTATACGACTTACGACTCATCCTGGGTCGGCAACGACCTATGACTCACGACTCAAAAACACACAGCTTAAAACCCAGCGACTTATCAAACTGCACGACTCATCAGCTACCATGACTCACGACTTATCATAACAAACGACTCAAAACATGTACAGACTCAATTATAGGTCGTGAACGACCTAACATCATTCAACAGCGACTTAAAGAACATACCAACAGTACACGACTCATCGGTACAAGCGACACAGCACTTAGGTTGTATACGACCTAATGACTTACGACATAAGACACAAACGACTTAAACTCTTAGGTCGTAACTCGTAACTCGTTAACATCTTTCTCTGATCTCCAGTTAGGTCGTGGACGACCTAGGCCTTCAATAACTTCTGCTCTGTTAAGTCCTGAATGACTTAAACCTGTGTTGTTAACTCGTATGTGATTCATCAAACATGAACGGCTTATGCTTCCATTAACTCGCAGCTTCTTTTCTCGTGGATCTTTAGGTCGTAGACGACCTAACATCTTCTCCTTAGGTTGCATACGACCTAGGCCTTCTCCTTCCTTAAGACGAGAACGACTCATGCTAGGTTGTGAACGACTCATGCCATGGAAACTGTTAGTTTGCAATTCTTCAATCCGGGTCTGAGCTGCATCATCCTTCCCTGGTTGAGAAAAATTCGTCCTCGAATTCGTAAATTCTTCCACATCAGATTGTTCATCTCCATAATATGTTACAAGATGTTTAACATTGAACACGTCAGAAGTGTACACATCCTCCGGCAGCTTCAGCT
Source organism: Allium cepa (assembly GCA_030765085.1). NCBI lineage: Eukaryota > Viridiplantae > Streptophyta > Magnoliopsida > Asparagales > Amaryllidaceae > Allium > Allium cepa. The sequence continues at coordinate 312,286,899 of CM060931.1, forward strand.
TATAAGCGTTTTCATTAATCCGTTTCACAACTTCCACAGGACCAATTTTTCTAGCTTTCAACTTGTTATAAGCACCCACAGGAAAACGATCCTTTGTCAATACAGCATAAACCAAATCACCTTTCTTAAATTCAACACTTCGTCGTTTCAAATCAGCAGCCCGCTTATACTTCTCATTTGACCTTTCCAATCGTTCTTGAACGATTCTATGACATTCCGTCAATCCTTCAACAAAATCAGCAGCTCGTTTAACCGTCCCCTTCGGTTGTGGTACCACCGCTAAATCCAACGGTCCCCTGGGTAAATTTGAATATACAATCTGAAATGGACTGAATCCCGTGCTACGATTCACTGCATGATTGTGTGCAAACTCGGCTTGGCATAACTTCATGTCCCAACTCTTCAGATTATCCTGTACAAGACATCACAACAAATTTCCCAATGACCGGTTTACAACTTCTGTCTGTCCATCAGTTTGCGGATGATAAGCACTACTAAATTTCAGCGTCGTTCCCACCATCTTCCACAAACTTAACCAAAAGTGACTCAAAAAACGAGTATCTCTATCCGACACAATAGACTCTGGCAATCCATGAAGTCGATAGATCTCCTTGAAAAATAACTGAGCAACACGAACAGCATCCGACGTCTTCTTGCAAGCAATAAAATGTGCCATTTTAGAAAATCTGTCAACCACTACATATATAGAATCATTACCACGCTGCGTTCTTGGCAATCCCAATACAAAGTCCATACTCACATCAACCCATGGTCTAGCCGGTACCGGCAACGGCATATATAACCCAGCATTGGTCGCGGTTCCTTTCGAAACTTGGCAAATATGACATCGTTCCACAAACCTTTCGACTTCTTTCCTCATCGACGGCCAAAAGTAAGATTGAGAAATCAACTGCAACGTACGATCTCTACCCACATGGCCTTCTTCATGCAACTCCTTGATAATTTTCATTCTCAAGCTGCTCTCAGGAATACATAACTGATTTCCTTTAAACAAAAATCCATCAATCATCATAAATTCATCAGTACTCCCTTCCTTCACTTTCTCAACATATTTCTCAAAGTAAGGATCTTCTTCAATCATCTCTGGCAGTAATTCAAACCCCGTCACTTCAACCTTCAATGTTGTTAACAAATGACTCCTTCTACTCAACGCATCAGCTACCCGATTCGTCACCCCAGATTTGTGCTTAACAACAAAGGTAAATTGCTGTAAATACACGATCCATGATGCATGTCTCGCTGAAATCTTATCCTGCCCCTGTAAATGCTTTAATGCCTCATGATCAGTGTACAGAACAAATTCCTTCTGAAATAGATAATGTCTCCAATGTTTAATCGTTTGCACCACAGCATAGAATTCAACATCATATGTACTGTATCTCATCTTTGCCTCTGACAACTTCTCACTGAAATATGCAATAGGTCTCCCCTGCTGACTCAACACTCCTCCAATCCCCACCTTTGATGCATCAGTATGTAGCTCAAACAACAACTGAAAATTAGGTAAAACAAGAATTGGCGCTGTCGTCAACAGTTCTTTAATTCGTTCAAAAGCAACTCCCGCTTCCTCTGACCATACAAACTGTTTTCCTTTCATACAATCAGTAACCGGTGCCATCACGCTACTGAAGTGTGGGATAAACCTTCGGTAGAATGATGCCAATCCATGGAAACTTCTAACTTCAGTGATAGTTCTCGGCTGTGGCCAATTTCTAATAGCTTCAACTTTACTCTGGTCCACCTGGATTCCCTTCTCAGATACAACATATCCCAAAAATAACACACTTCTCGTCATGAACACACATTTCTTCGTGGCTGCATAAAATTGTTCCTCACGAAGAATAATCAACACTTCCCTCAAATGTAGAACATGCTCCTCCATACTCCTGCTATATATCAGAATATCATCGAAATAAACCACCACGAACTTCCCAATGAATGGCCTAAAAATTTGATTCATCGCCCGCATGAATGTACTAGGTGCATTTGATAAACCAAATGGCATAACCAACCATTCGTATAACCCCTCTCTTGTCTTGAAAGCTGTCTTCCATTCGTCTCCCGGTCTAATTCGAATCTGATGATAACCACTCTTCAAATCAATCTTCGAAAAGATAGTTGCCCCACTCAACTGGTCTAACAAATCATCCAACCTCGGCATAGGAAATCTATAACGAACAGTAATCTTGTTCAAAGCTCTACTATCTGTGCACATTCTCCATGTTCCATCCTTCTTTGGCACCAACAAAGCTGGTACTGCACAAGGACTCAAGCTTTCCTGAACACGTCCCTGCTCAAGTAATTCTTCCACCTGCCTTCGTAACTCTTCATGTTCCTTCGGACTCATTCGATAATGTGGTCGATGTGGTAACACTGCTCCTGGAACAAGATCAATTTGATGTTGAATGTCTCTCAATGGTGGTAACTCCCTAGGCAACTCCTCTGGAAATACATCTTCAAACTCTTGCAAAACTGGCTTTGCTTCTTCAGGAATTTCAAACTCTTCACTGCTCTCTCTCCCAATCAACAAAAACACTTCAGGTTCCTCTTCAATCTCCTTAACAAACTCTTTCAAAGTCAACAAAGTTTTCAATTCCTCAATCTCCTCCAGCTTGCTCTCCTTCTGTTGTTGCTTCTTGGGAACCAAAGTAATTTTAGTACCCTCGAACATGAAACTGTAGCTATTGGCACGACCATCATGTTGAACTGATCTATCAAACTGCCACGGTCTACCCAACAACAGATGACATACGTCCATGTCTACAACGTCACACCAAACTTCATCTTTGTACTTCTTCCCAATAGAAAAATTAACACAAGCCCTTCGACACACCTTCACTTCACCACCCTTCCTTAACCATGCTAGCTTGTACGGTCTAGGATGTTTCTCGGTTTTCAAGTTTAACTTCTTCACAGCCTCGGTAGAAATAATATTATCGCAACTTCCAGCATCAATAACGAACTTGCAAACTTTTCCCAGAATAGTGCAGGTCGACTGAAATATGTTACTTCTCAACCAACTACAATCCTCCTCTTGCTTTGGTGTAAGACATGACCTCCTCATCATAAGATTACAACCTTCATCTCCAGACAATTCTTCTTCCTCCTCAACATAACGTGCATTTGAATACTCTGCCTCCTCACCATCATCCTCCTCAACTTCTGCAACCATGGCTCTCTTCTTTGGCTTCGGACATTCATTGCTTTTATGACCCAACTCCTGACAATTGTAACATTTGAAACCACTGTTAACCTTCGCCTTCTCAGCCTCCTTCACCACTGGTTTTGTAACAGGTTTAGAAACATTAGAACTTCCACTGGCCCCTTTCACCTGATTGTTAGAGTTAGTAAACACACCACCTCCACGCCTTCCCTGCTTCTCCCAAGCCAACGCTTTTTGATGTGCCTCTGCCACTGATCTAGGATCGAACATATTAACCATATCCTGGATCTGCATTCTCAATCCCCCAATGAATCTAGCAGTTAGCTGTTCTTCCGTTTCCATAATATCATTTCTGGCAATGAGTTGGTAAAATTCGTCAGCATAATCACTAACAGACTTCGTCCCTTGCCTCAGATTCTGCAACCTCTGGTACATAAGTGATTGATAGTTGTATGGTAAGAAAGTAGTTCGCATCAATTTCCTCATCTTCTCCCAAGATTCTACCTTTGACTTTCCCATTCTCTCCCTGGTAAGTTTAGTTTGCTGCCACCACGCCAAAGCTCTCCCCCTCAACCTAGTAGCAACCAACTTCACTCTCCTATGCTCAGGAACCTCCTTGAAATCAAAGATCTCTTCAACATTAGACATCCAATCGAGAAATTCTTCTGCTACCATCCCTCCTTTAAACTCTGGAATTTCCATCTTCATACCCGATTCCCAACGTCGATCATCATCAATAACCCGATACTGACGTTGTCCCTGATCTCGGTCTCTGAAATGAACACTTCCCCTATCACCGTCAAACTCCTCATCAAAGTCTGATGCATATCGTTGTCTTTCACGCCCTCCAACATCTCTACCACCACTCCTACTACCAACATCCCGTCTATCATGGTCATCAACATTCCTCCTACTTCGATTATCAACACTCCGATGATCCTGACTCTCTCTCCTCTCCCGATCTGAATGATGTGAAACTCTACTTCCTCCATGAATGGATTCAGGTGAATTTCTTCTTCTACTTTGATTCATGTCAATCATAAGCTTCTCCAACCTACCAATGCCTTCATCAATCTTCTCATGCATACGTTGTTCCATTTGATCGGCTTCTTCTCTCCGATACAAAGCTTCAATATTTTGATGACGATTAGCTCTCCTTGGTGGCATGATTGAAAACTCTTCACAAATACTTCAAAGTTTCTCAAACAACAAGTCACGGCTTACACAAGGTGAACGACTTAAGGCTTACGTTGCTCGGCACAACTCCTTAGCTCGGCCACAAGCTCAAGTATTTCAACACAAATCAAATTCAAACAAATCTCCACTCTAGATCCAAAATGGAATGGATCGAAAGTTCTCCCTCTTGTTGCAACTTCAATATGAACGCGATGAACAACTTCAAACTTCAAATACTTGGCTCCTAGAATCAACTTAGCTATGATTGGCTAAGTATGGCTCTGATACCAATAACTGACGCAGCGGATAATTCGAAACAAACTTCAATCGGTGAAAGTAGCGATCGATGGAATGAAGATACCGAAGTGCCCAAATTCGTTGATCCGAAGATACCGAATTCTAGCTATCTCAAACACGTTGATAGCGCACTATACCGTGTTCAAAGATCTACGATTCTTCGTACGTTGATCTAGCGCACTAGATTCCGTGAATCGGCTTCAACAAACGTGGATTCGAGCGCACTCGAATGACGTAAGTGGAGATAGGAGATTACACTCAACTACCAATTGGAGAAGAAAGCACAAAGCAATCAACAAGAAATTTTATTTCAAAAATCAACCTCCAAAAATGTACAACACACGCCCTATTTATAGCTTGTTACAACCGGCCCCTTAAGTCGTATACGACTTACGACTCATCCTGGGTCGGCAACGACCTATGACTCACGACTCAAAAACACACAGCTTAAAACCCAGCGACTTATCAAACTGCACGACTCATCAGCTACCATGACTCACGACTTATCATAACAAACGACTCAAAACATGTAGAGACTCAATTATAGGTCGTGAACGACCTAACATCATTCAACAGCGACTTAAAGAACATACCAACAGTACACGACTCATCGGTACAAGCGACACAGCACTTAGGTTGTATACGACCTAATGACTTACGACATAAGACACAAACGACTTAAACTCTTAGGTCGTAACTCGTAACTCGTTAACATCTTTCTCTGATCTCCAGTTAGGTCGTGGACGACCTAGGCCTTCAATAACTTCTGCTCTGTTAAGTCCTGAACGACTTAAACCTGTGTTGTTAACTCGTATGTGATTCATCAAACATGAACGGCTTATGCTTCCATTAACTCGCAGCTTCTTTTCTCGTGGATCTTTAGGTCGTAGACAACCTAACATCTTCTCCTTAGGTTGCATACGACCTAGGCCTTCTCCTTCCTTAAGAGGAGAACGACTCATGCTAGGTTGTGAACGACTCATGCCATGGAAACTGTTAGTTTGCAATTCTTCAATCCGGGTCTGAGCTGCATCACCGCCTTAGCTCAAAGATATGACCTAGTGTGATCCTCTATGGTACAAATGGGCTCGGCCAAGGGCATAATTGGCTTGGTCCTGGGTGGTTTTGAGGTTTAGGGGTTTTCTTTGAAGAGTATTGGTGTTCGGAAGTGAAGCAAGGCAATTTAACTTGATTTTTTTAAAGTGTATTTACTAATTTTCATCTTAGGAACTAGGAGATGGAAGCAATGGAAATACTTGATAAGAAGAGGATTTTGATACGAGAATACAAATGAAAACAAAATAGGAGATGTAGGAATGAAGATGGTGTATATAGGCATAGAAAAATAGTTGAATTACTAAATTACCCTTGTATTAAATAATATAAACATGTCACGTAACACCATACCTCTCCACACGTCCTCCCCCCCCCCCCCCTCCATGATTTTTTTACTAACCTAGGGTGTTTAAGTGATGTTTGGGTACTAACCTAGGTTATATTATATGTATGTATGTATGTATGTATGTATGTATGCATAAATAGTCATATCGTGAATGCATATGTATATATTATTAAGCATTCATGTATGTATACATGTATATGCATGTATATTATTTACAAATTTGAACAAACCCTAGTTTATGAGTGTGTGCATGTTAAAAAAAATGGGCATAATGTTTTCCGATAACTTTTTGGTATTGAAAATTCAAAAGACAATTTACGGTCACATTTTTTGTTTTTAGTTGAACTACTTATTTTTGTAAACAAAATTGGAAATCTATTTTACTATCATTTGTTACTATTTAGAAGTGTTATATTAATTATAAAACCTATTATTTTAATATTTAAAATTTATTAAATATTCGCAAATAAAGGTATTAAAATTCTAGGTCATTACACTCTGAAGGTAGTTTCTGATCCTTGTCACGAAGATTGGTCTCAGTAGTTTACTGAGGAGGTCTCCGAGGAAAATACATATACTAACATACCTTAGTGGTTTTATATATACTCTAATATGTTGTGTTGTGGTTAATGTAAGCATCATAGCTTTTTATGATTCATATTCGCACCTTAAAAATTATATATAATATCACCTAACTAAATATCAATTGAGTTGGGTCCTTTTGAGGGGAAAACCAATCCGGTGATTCGATTGGTCTCAAAAGCACTATTATGTGTTTATTCGCATTTTGAGTTTCTCATACTAGAATTATGTCTGACATGTGGTAATTGTTTTCCTAAAGTTCCTTCTATACTCTTTCGACTATATTGAGGAAAGCAGGTTTTAGTTAGATGCCTCAAGCTTATAGAGACGAGCTAGATATTTCCACCTATCTTTATATCTACCTATTTTCATTTTCATTCACTATATGATTGTATGTAATCAGCATTATGAAAAGAGGCAGTTATAACTGTCGAGGCTAGTAGTAGTACTTAGAATTTTGTAACTCTATGATTATCATGTATGTTGGAGTAACATTTTGTACAACACTTTCGAGATATTATATATTATCGTTTCGCGTATGAGATTGTAATATTTAGTATCGACGTTCGAGGGTCAAAAAGGCCGGTCGTTACATTTTTGGTATCAAAGCTTGAGGTTAGATAATACCTTAGCTTTGATTGGTTCTAGCTCATTAGAAATAGAGTTAGTAATACCTTAGAATGAGTAGAGTGTATTACATATATGAGAGTGTATTCGTTATGGCAAAACTATACTTTTTAAAAAAATCTCCTTCCTCGTAAACCCTTTATTTGAAATAACTCTTTCCTTGAAGCAATCCTTTCTTATATATCATTTCCTTGAAATAACTCTATCTTAAAATATTCTAAAGATGTTTGATTATATATTCAGGTAGCAATTATGAGTAATAATGATGCCTATGTTAAAGGAGGTTGAGGTCGGCGTGAGGGGTAGTACCGTTACCAATGGTAAGAATCGAGCTCCAAGGAATGCTGCTCTTATAACCAAACCTAGGGTGAATGCAGTATAGGAAGTTGTTCAAGTTCAGCCCCCAATGAACTTTTCTTTGCTTCGTCAAGATTTCGAAAGGTTAGGTGGTCAAAGGTTCAATGGGACTGAATCAATTGTAAGGTACAGACATGGTTGAGTTGATTAAGAGGATCTTTGGGGTTTAGAGTTGGGTGTTTCTATGAATTGTCACTTGGCCTCTCATTATCATTCCGGTGCAGACGTGGATTAATGGGGTTCTGTTACAATTAATATCCAAGTGAACAACTTCTCTTAGGCCAAATTTAAGGAGAAGTTTGAAAGGAAGTTGGTATCAAAAGTGGGTAAGATCTTGTTATTTAGAAGCTTTTAGATCAAAAGCAAGGTGTTATGACTATTGTAGAGTATGAGAACAAGTTTAATGCATTATCTCAATTTGGACCTAGTATGATAGACACACTTTTGAATAAGAATAAGATATTTGTAGCAGGTAAGCATCTCGAATTTCAACGGAATATGACTAATCATCTTATGGGATCTTATGTGGATTTGGTGAATATGGGGTTAAGGTTTGAGACTTGGCACTAAAGCCCCTGACTTCTATTTTAGCCATAAATAAAAGCGTAAATTCTATTTGAAGAATATTGTCCATCTTGTTTTCCATAAATATGGGAATGAGAATCATTTTTTGAAGAATTGTAGATCGATTAGATGAGGGTAGATGGTTAAGGCATTAATAGGGAAGGTGCCTCGGTGTTCACTATATGGGTGTTACAGTTGCCATCGAACTGGTCCTAGAGATTGTCCTATACCCAAGAATGGAGAGCATCTTAGTGTCTTTGATATTACTTATGCACCTTCCACTTCAGTAACAGCTAAGGGTGAGAAGGTTATTGAAGGTATTCTATCTATTTCTAGCATTCCTATTCATGTCTTATTTGATACTACTTTTTCTTATTGCTTTATCTCTTATGGCCTTATCAATAGAATTGGTCTGTAACTAGTTGTGATTCTTGATTCTATTTATGTGTCAAACCTGGTAGGGGTTTCGGCAATTATTCGTACGGTATGTGAAGGAGTTTAGATTTCTCGTTTTAAATTAATCCTTCCATGTGAATTTCCATTCTTAGTTTTACCGGGTTTTGATGTTCTATTAAAGATAGATTGGTTTTCTCATTATCATGCCATCTTGGAATTGTGAGAAGCGGACTGTGGTGCTGAAAATGGGAACGGAGGTTCTTGCATTATCTTGTGAAGAGAATGGTTCTCGTATGAGTAGTTTCCTTTATTCTCTCAATGTGTCAGATGGAGATTTGGAGTCGATTTCTATCGTTCATGAAATTCTGATGTATTCGAAAAGGTCTCAGGTTTACCTCCTCATCGTAAAATCGAGTTTTGTATTGATTTGATCCCTGATGCTAAGCCTATTATATTTTCTATGCATAAGCTATCTCCGAAGGAGAAGTCGGAGCTAGCCAACCAAGTTAGTGGCTTGTTATTGAAAGGTTGGTTTGACTTAGCCATTCTAGTTGGGAAGCACCTGTTGCATTTGTTACTAAGACCAAGGTTCCTTGAGGCTTTATGTCGATTAGTATAAGCTCAACAAGTGGACTATTAGAAATAAGCATCATTTACCTAGGATCGAGGACTTATTTGATCATCTTAATAGAGCTTGAGTATTTTCTCAGCTTGATTTTTGCATCGGTTTTCATCAAGGGTAGTAGAAGAGAGTGTGCCTTTGACAGCTTTCATATCTGACCGGTTTTATGAGTGGTTAGTTATGTTGTTTAGCCTAATCAGCGCTCTTGCTTATTTCATTAACTTGATGAATCATGTCTTTCGGGATGTGTTGAACAAATTCATGCTTGTTTCATTGATGACATTCTAGTATACTCCAAGATTAAGGAGGAGCATTCTCATTATTTAAGTATTGTATTAGAGACATTAAGAGAACATGTTTTTAAAGCTAAGTTCTCGAAATATCATTTCTAGCAGTCGGCGGTAAGGTTCTTAGGGCATTTTTATCTAAAGATGGTATTTTTATGGATCCAGTGAAGGTTGCAGCTATTCAAAATTAGAAGAGGCCTGAAAACATAACGAAAACTCAAAGCTTGATGGGTTGGCTAGTTATTATAGGAGATTCGTTCATATTTTCTCCAAGATTGCTTCACCGCTTGCGAATTTGACTAAGAAAGACGTCAAATTTTTTTAGATGGAGAAATGTGAGTTAGAATTCAGAGATCAAAAGAAGTAATTGACTAGCGCTCAGTTTATCTATTTTGGATAGGGGTGACGGTCTAATTATTTCCATTGATGCTTGTGGAACATGAATAGGTGCTATATTGATGCAGGATGGAAAGGTTTTTATTTGCACCGGTAAATAGCTAAAGCTGCATGAATCAAGGTATGTGATGCATGACTTAGAGGTATTAGAAGTGGTCTTTGCATTGAAGATATGGAGGCATTATTTATTGGGTGAGAAGTTTAAGTATAATCAGACCATAAATTTCAAACATCTCTTCACATAGAAGGATTTGAACTTGAGGTAGCAGCATTGGCTTGAGTTTCTCATGGCATAGGATCTTGGTATTTTATATACTTTGAGGAAAGCTAATGTTGTATCATATGCATTGAGTAGGAGATATGATATTATAGCTAATGTGGAGGTTCGTCCAACTCTTACCGGTCATATAGAGAGTAATCAATGGAAGGACGTTCGTCTCACTAAGAAAGTAAAACCGTTAGCGAGAATGTTCCTTCGGAGAAGTTTCTAAGAATTAAGGTAGATGATCGTGACATATTAACGAAGAATGGTAGGTTTTGTGTTTCGAATGTTGACAGTATTTGATAGGAGGTTCTTATGAAGGGTCATTATTCTAGATTGATGATACATCTAAGGGTCATTAAGATGTATCAGGACATGAGACGCACTTTCTGGTAGAAGGATATAAAGAGAGACATTTCCATATTTGTGAGAAGACGTGCTAATTTCCAATAGATTAAGGGTAGTCACCAAAATACAGTTGGATTGCTTCATCTAGTCAAGGTTCCAAAGTGGAAGTGGAAGCATATTTTGTGGATTTTATTGATGGATTGCCTAGGTCGAGGAGAGGTAATAAAGGCATCTGGGTTATTGTTGATAGGTCAACCAAGAATGCTCACTTCTTATAACTTAAGGCAATGAGGAATACTTTTATTTTGGCTTAGTTGTAGGTTAGATAGATCGTTAGGCGTCATGGTATTCAATGTGATATTGTAAGTGATTGATATTCGATCTTCACAAGTTAGTTCTAGAAGGGTTTGCATGAAGCACTTAGGATGGAGCTGAGTTTAAGCACAACTTATCACCCACATACAGATGGACAGGCCAAGAGATAAATCGTGTTTGGAGTATTTATTTTTTGCTTGTGTATTGGACTTCGAAGATTCATTGGAGGATCATTTGCCACTTGTGAGTTTTTTTACACCAATAGTTCTCAAGCGAGGATTGGGATCGCACCTTTTGAGGCATTGTAAGGATGGCCTTGTAGGTTTCCATCATGTTGGGTGTAGATGAAAGATCACTAAGTCCTTTGACCAGATATGATTTTTGAGGCCAAGAATAAGGTAGCTAAGATTAGGAGGCATATGAAGGTAGCTCAAAGTAGGCAGAAGAGCTATATGGATGTTAGGAATAGAGATTTGGAGTTCTCGGTTGGGGACTTTGAGTTTATCAAAGTATCTTCAATGAGAGGCATAGTTCGGTTTGGGAAGGGAGGTAATCGGGATCCTTATTTTATTGGACCTTTCTATATACTTGAATTATAGGGATTCCTTCTTATTGGGTTGCGTTACCATCTAGATTGTCTGGTCTACATGATGTTTTTCATGTATCCTATGTAGTAAATAGGTACACGATCCTACTTTGATTATTGAGCTATTGCAGCAGGAGGATTTAGAAGTTGAACCTGGCTTGAACATTGTGAGACAGCCTATTCATATTGTCGACCGTGATACGAAGAGATTGAGGACTAAGGTTTTGGACCTGGTCAAGGTGCAGTGGAGTAAGGATGTTTGATATTGCACTTCGGAGACATAGGACAATATTAGAGCCTCTTATCCTGAGTTATTTCTTTGCCGGTAGTTTCTATTGTATATTATCTTTCGTTGTGTACTCACCGCATGTGGTAGAGTCACTTAGGTTGTATCTTGGTTTATATGCAGTTGAGCAGTATTATATATATGCATCATTCCTTTTATTGTACTATGTGTTGTTCTTGTCTGAATATCAACTATGAAATGTCTTAAAAGGGTAGAATATAACGACCCATAGTTTCAAAAACTTCATCTTCGAATATCCAAACATTGAAAAATGGTTAAAATTATACATATAATTTTATATCCTTAATATATGCTTTTTAATTAATAACCAATGCTAGAATACTAGTTTTTGAAATGTGTCTACAAAATATATACTTTAAAGAAATATTAAATATGTAAGTGAAAAACATTTTACCAATAGTCAACTTTTTATTCGATAAAAGTTGTTTAAATTATATGGAATTTTATAGTAAGTTGTTAACATATAATAAGAATTAAACCATCTCTCTTTTCTGTATCTTTCAGATACCTAGATGATCGGCACATGAATATGGTGGATGTATTAAGTGTCATTTTAAGAAGTAAGAAAGACATATCGTTACACATGTTATCAAAGCCAGGTTGAGCAAATACCTAAGCCTTGGTTGGGGTCAACTCATTAGAGATAGGGTTAGTAATACCTTAGAGTGAGTTTAGTCTATGAGAGTGTGTATTTGTAATTTTTATTTGTACATATATTCAAATTATTTAGGTCGGCTTTGATATGTTGATTGGTACCCTTTTTCTTAAGATTATGTTGTCTAAGTATTCTTAAATTATCTTACTATATCCAAGTTGTAAGAATGAGAAATAGGGAAAGATGAGATAGAGGAGCTAATAGCACCACGATCACCAACGGTTGATCTCTGAATGCTGAAAGAGTTAGGGTAGTTGAAGAGGCAGTACTGGTGCAGCCTCATGTGAAATTTTATAGCTCTATGCATAGACTATATTAATATGGGAAGAAAGTTGTTTAAGGGCACGGATTCCATCATTAAAGTCCAAGCTTGGTTTTATTTATGCAAAAGATTTTTAAGGGGCTAGATATTTTGGATGAGCAGAAGCGTTTCTTAGCATCTTGGTAGTTACCAGATTGAGCGACAGCATGGTAGGACTCTATTACAATGAATGTTCCAAAGGATGATTCTTAGGCTAGATTTAAGGAGGTGTTTAAAGGCTAGTTCATGCCCGTTGCAGGAAAGACCCACATGTATATGAGTTTCTTGGATCTTAAGCAATGGGATTTGTCAACATCTGAATATGAAACCAAATTTAGCGAGTTATCACAATTTGGCCTGGAGTTGATTGATATCCCACTTAAGAAGAATGAGATGTTTCTGATGTGAATGAGGGAAGGATTTTAGAAGAAGATGACTGCCATCTGAAGGGAACTTCTGTAAACTTAGTGGATATGTCTTTAAGGTACGAAGTTCTTAAGAAGAAAAAGCCAGCTACAACACCTAGCAACAACAATAGCAACCCGAACGACATAAAGTTTAATCCGCAATGGAAGAAGCATTGGAAGGGAAAATCAAGAGGAGATCAAGGAAATAGGTTTAAAGATGTTAAGTGTTATCAGTGAAAACAAAAGGGCCATCTATAAGGTTTTGTTAGAATTATAAAGCTTCGAAGTAGTAGGAAGGACCTATCGCTCTAATGGATTAGAAGATGCTTTACTACCACTGTCAACTGTAGGATCATTTCCACCCTAGAGGGGGGTGAATAGGGTCAACTAAAAATTGATGCGGAAATAAAAACAAAAACAGAAAGCAATGCAAAAAAGATCACATACAGTTTTACCTAGCTTCGGCAAAAACTGCCTACGTGATGCCCCCAAGGTTTCTACTAGAAATTAAGTAATCAGTCGCTTACAAAACGATACCCACTAACTCGATTAACCTAAGACTAAGCTCAAAACCCTACCACAACTCAGCCATTGAGTTTTGAATTCTAAAACTACGCCCCGTAGTTTGTACCAGTTACACAACTAGGAATTTATCAAATTTTAAAAGAGAAAATTACAAAGTAAAAAACAAAACTATAAAACAAAAACCCTATATAAATTAAACCCGGAGCAACTAATATCGGCCCAAAAAAATTCGGTTAAAAAAAGGATGCTCTTATTCTTTTTGAATATCCAGGCCCATATCCTCTTTCACTTTATCTATCTTCGATTTAGGGTTTTGTTGATCTGGAGCCCCGCTTGAAAATAGCACTTGCTTTTGTTCCTCAATTAGCTTTGATGCTTCTTCGATCGGTGTTTTCAATTTCTCTAGGATTGAGTTCGACTTTGGTATGTTTTTGTCTCTTGAATGCTTTCGTTGATTGTTTTCAAACTCGTGATTATTTTCCAATGATGAATTGGCCTTATATAGGAATTGATTTCCTATAATTTTGTTTATGCTTTGGCTGTGAAAATTGATTTAAATTCTTCAATTTCTTTGCTCGGTCATTTGATTCTTGCTTGAATGATTGTGATGATTCTGACTTGTTCATTAGTTGATATATTCGAATATGTTACTCCATAGATTTCTGATGAACTCGTATTTGCATGAATTGGTTTGAATCGTTCCACTCCTTTATCCTACGACTTGTTCATCGATCTTTGACTTGTTCACTATGATTTGATGTTCCATTTTTTGTAATACGATTAAATATGTTTGATCCCTGTTGATCTTTATCTCGGCCTTGACTTGTTTGAACTGCTACTAATAGTTACCCACGGTTGCTTCACTGTTTTTGATGTGTATATGTGACTGCTGCATACTCATGTTGCCTTAATGTCTCCTCTGTTGCATATGTATATACATGTCATTGCGCTTGTATACATGTCAATGTTTGTTGGGTTGAGTTGTTTGTTGTGTTCATGTATATATATACATATATATATGTATGTATATGTGTATGTGATCTGATGTTGCTAAGCTCTGTCCCCCAAGTGCTTGCATACATGTGTGTTCATGTGTGTGTGTTATTGTTGTAGCTCCAATGTGTTCATTGTGTATACATACATACATATATAAATACACACACACACACACATGCTCCAATGCATACTTGTCTGGTGCACCACTTTGTATATTTGCACTACATGTTTAAACTGCACTTGCATACGAGCTTGTTATTCAAGTGTTTTGCATTCATGTAACCCATTTGTGTATGTTGTTATGCTGCTTTGCATTCAAGTAGGCTGTTTGTTGATTGTGTGGTTCCATTTTAGTTGAGCTGTTGTCTTGTTGTATGTTACTTTATGTTTCTCTTTTTGGTTTGCTGAGTGCTTGGTTGAGTGTATGAATTATACTATTATATATATGCTTCATGTTTCTTGCTGCTGCATTTAGTTTGGTTTGAATGTGCCAACATGTATGATGTTCATTACTCATTCATGTGCTTCACTTTGCTGCATCCATTGAGTTACTAGTTTTTGTGCGTGCATTGAGTTTGTATGCCTATTTGTACATGTCCATATCTCTAAAATAGTTATTCCTTGTTGTGTTTGCACCCTACTTTGATCTTCATGTGGTTAAGGCTATTGTCATGCTAGTTGGACCTGAACTATGATAGTCTGAAACTGTGTTGCTTTAATTTTGTTGCTCCTGACCATGTCTTGTGCACTTTCTAAACTATTTTGTTCGAGTCATTGCACCTGTGCTGAATCCAGTCTTGGCTTGGGTTTGACCTTGTGCTCATCTATCCCTGCAATTTTAACAAGAAAGTGTATATCGGTGTGCACGACCTTGTGGTATGTATAGTGATACACTGTGTATGTCACAAGTTGTTCACATAAGATGAATTAAAAAAATGATGACAAACAACCCAAATAACCGATGCAAATAATATTTTCAAAACACACACTTCATTATGCACTGCAAAATATTTCTTTTTCAATTTTACTAAGACAATGTTTATTTTGCAGATAGTTCAGATGCTGGATACATGCTGGAACGGAGTTGAAGATCAAATACGAGTGATGAGTAAATATGTAGTGAGGTGAAATATGTGTGTAAAACTGCAAAGTGAAAATTGTTTTGTAATTGAAGTTGTATTGAAAATGTATTAATGTAGTGAGAGTCCAAATTTGTACTATTTGAATTTGTAATAAAATATTTGTTTGAATAAATATCTGTTTAAATAACAATTCTGAGTTATTTATTTTATTCAACAAATATTTATTTAATTATGTGGAAAAATAAAATAGTACAATAACAAATACATTTAAACGAATATATATATATATATATATATATGTTTATTATCATTAAACAAAAATCATACACTAGTATATTCTATAATCTCCCCCTTTTGATGATAACAAACATATATTAAAATTTTGACTCTATTAAATGCATTTGGTCTTGATGGATTCTATTAGCTCCCCCTATTTGAATACTCCCCCTATAACAAAGCTCCCCCTTCGCATATGCATGAAAATAAAAAAAAATATGCAAATAAAAACAATAAAAAATGCAATGAACCTAGATGAGAATATGTGATTAAAAAATTTGAACTTATTTTCCAAATCTTAACTTCCCTCCCCCTTTCTTATCAACAGAAGAGTAATAGTGTAAGATAAGAGTGATAAAATGATAAACATTAAATACAACATTAATACCTAATCGAGTATACATATTAAATTTCAAGAAAAAAATCAAACAAAAATCATAAATACTCTATTAGGCGCATATTCCATTTTAGAGTGATAGGGATGATGTCGGCATAGAAATCCATATATTCATGTCCATTTGTGGTATATTTATGATAGGAATTTTTTAAATACTTACTAACCATGTATATCCGTTAGGACTTCTAAATGAGATTAGCAGTATTCCTTATTTTTATTAAAAAATTCAAGCATCTTCTAACCACGCATAACCGTAAGGACTTTTAAATAGGGTTAGAATCAACTTGCATATTTCACCTAATTTTGATATGTGTTCCATACATGCATAACCGTGAGGACTTTTAAATTAGCATGAAAGCACATAAGCAGAAATTTCAAGTAGCTACACATGCATAACCGTGAGGACTTTTAAATGAGAGTGAGTACTTATGGACAATTTTATTGCTAATTAAAAAAATGAATAATTTCCTGTTTAGATACCACATTTTTACATACTATATTGGATTTTGAAAAGTGATAGTCGTAGAAATATGATAGGAATAGAGATTGTCATGGAATTTTTACCAACCAAAGTTATTACAAATTTTTTTTAAATTTTTAAAGAAATTTTCTAAATATACTCTCTCAAGGCATAATGTATGATCAAGATCAATACT
The DNA here is from genome assembly GCA_030765085.1 of Allium cepa. Lineage (NCBI taxonomy): Eukaryota > Viridiplantae > Streptophyta > Magnoliopsida > Asparagales > Amaryllidaceae > Allium > Allium cepa. Next base: position 312,303,902 of record CM060931.1, read on the forward strand.
CATCACTTTTTTCAGTCACTATCTATCTTTTCGATAATCAATAGGGAGTCAGACTAATTAACATAGGCATTTAAGATCAAATCCAAAAAAATCACATTTCTAAAATGCCTAAACTGGGAAGAAGTTGAAAAAAACTCTTTTCTCGAAGGGGTTTTGTAAAAATGACTGTCAATTGAGAATTAGTTGAAATGAAGATCATTGTAATGGCCCGATTTTTCGACGCCCGAAAAGTCGGTCCGTTACATTTGGTATTGGGGTTGAGAAAAGAGGGGATCGGGTTTGCTTCATTACAGCATGATAGAGGGTTCTCGCTTCGTGTTTGGTGGCGAGCAGGAGGCTCTTACCCTTACATGTCCCTGTGAGGGTTGGTTGCGAGTCAAGAGGCAGGCCGTAAAAGCAAATTTGAGGTACGAATGTATGCTACGGTGGGTCTGGGATGGTTGCAAAGCCTACCGGTCGCCACAGCCTTGGGTTGTTACATTTTGTATCAGAGCGAAGGTTAAGTGAGAACCTTGGCTCTGGTGGGGATTACTCATTAGAAATAGAGTCTGTAGTACTCTAAAATGAGTTTGAGTGTATTAATAGATATGAGCGCGTATTTGTTAGTGAATATAAATTGTTTAATACTGTGTTGACTTATCGGTTGAGTGTTTATAGATTCTAGTCAGTGCAATCTGGCCAACTGTATCGATAGGAATTTCTAAACTCTTAAACAAGATGAACCGACACTGTAACGACCCATTAAATTCAATGATATTAAATGAGTCAATTTGATATGTTTTCTAATCTAATTTAAATTGAAATAGAAGTCTTAGGATTTTTAAATGGAGATTTAGATGAAGGTGAGAATGGTAATGCTTTAAATAGTAGAGACGTACACAAATCAATGTAGGTAATTAGAAATAAAATGTTGTCGAAACGATAAAACGTTTCTTGTGAAAAATGGATGACATAACGAAAAAGGGTAATGTATTCACTTGAATATAAATTGAAACTTATTTAAGGTATTAATTACAATGGATAGAGATTTTGGGTAACATTGTAAATGATATGTAAGTAATGCAAATGTATGTCAATAGTAAGGGATTAGGATGAATTAAAAATTTGTAACATAGGAATTACCTGCCTATTTGTTAATAAAAATTTGAATGGTTAGTAAGTGATAATAGAATAAGTGTACATTAGTGGAATTGAGGTAACGTTGGTTTTAATGTTGAAAAAATAAATGGGTATAGTAAAGTTTAAGTGGAATTGTAAGTATGTATAGGGGAATGAATTTTTGCAGGGAAATATTTGGTAACCATTGCAATAAATGTAAATTAGTGTGCATTAATATGAAATTTAGTAATAGGTGTGAATAACTTAAATTAATAACATTAAATTCTCCTTAATTATAGCAAATTCATTGAATTATTCATTTCCTCAATCTTCGCTTGTAAGTTTTCTCTTACATTTCCTTACTAACATTGCCACTTTTATTATATGGTAAGTTATATATGTTTTAAGAATATAAGTGAAATTTATACAAGTTTCTTCTCGATTTCTTTAATTAATTAATGGTTAAATAAATATATTCGTTTTATAAATTTCAATTTCAACTTACCTTTAATTTCATTCATGTATTTAAAGGTTTACGTTACTATTATATTTAATAATAGTAACAATTTAATTACACTAAATTTGCACCCTTATAGCATTAATTCTTATAAATAAAGGAGTTCACTAATTCATTTACTAATGTTTACAATTGTTTATTTACATTACTTATCCTCCTATGGTATTAAATTTTACTTTAATTAAAGGTTCAAATTTTCTACACCAAATTGACTATCAATTGATTGGAATTTAAGAACCAAATACCGGGTTTAATTCCAAATTATTTAAAATAGTAAATAACATATTCTTGTTACTTATATCTCTAATTATAATCGAAACGATAAAATTTTCTTAAACAAATTTGCAGTAAATTTCTACAGTGGACTTTCCTCTTCGAAACCCGAAAATGAATGTCGATGATGCGTGCACTCATCACCTAAATTATTTTCCAGCGACAGAGAGGAAAGTACAAACTTATTTTCCAAAATCTTCCTTTAAAACAATTCTTCCGAATTATATTGAAATATTATATCAGAAAATACTTATAAATAATATTATTATATTCCAAAATTTGTTCGAAAGAATTTTCAAAACCCCAGAACTTGAGTTCTAAATTTCTAAATTCATTTATCTATTTTCTTAAATTTTATTTCAATTATTATTTCCTAACAACCAATCTATATCAACCAAATATAGATATACTTTGAAAATTTTATTTTATATATAGAAAATAGATTAGGCAAAATTATTTCATTTGCCTATAATAAAACAAATATTATGTCGGTCTGTCCTATTAAGTGTTTAGAAACCCCTATTGATGTCACAGCGTCCCATGCATCAACCGGAATTTATAAATACAAAACGGAACAGATTAACACAATATAAAAACCTTTTATAAAACTAACAAGTACGCTCTCTCATATATATACACTCAGCGACTCCCATAGGGTATTACTACCCTATTATCAAAGAGTCAAACCCCACAAAGCCAAGGTTTATCGCTAAACCAAAGCTCTGATACCAACTGTAACATCCCGCCTTTTCGCACACTTTAAACCGACACACGTGCCAATTAAAAGCATACGCAAGGGCGGATTGTTATGGGGTAAATAAGAAAAACAGAGAAGAAATAAAACAAAATAGAATCTCACAGCGGAAGGATAAAATATAATAATAAATATACAGTTCATAAACGGTTACAAAACAGTTAATTCTTCTTTATACAATAAATATCAGAGTTACACATACCAATACAATCAATGCAGCGGAAATTTTAGAGTGTGGTGCAATACTATAAATAATATAATACGGATTCTTCGTCTTCGTCCTCCAAAGCTAAAATCTTCGATCCTGAAACGCTCGGACTGACCCGAGCGAATTTGAAAAGACAAAAACACTCGAGTCAGAACTAAAAGATCTTATGTGAGTTAAATTAACAGAAATAAATATGAGTACAGTAACTCAAGAGATGTTCGGGATTTACATCTCCTAAGGATCCGTTAAACTATTTACTATGTAGTATATTGCGCTATTATAATAGTGTCTATTTATAAAATAAACTTACTTTTTAATAGCGTTAAGGGGTTACCCATATAGCCCTTAACACAAATAATGCCAATAGTCTATACAGTACCGTAATACCTCCTGATCGGGAAGCTACTAGAGGATACTCCATAGGTACGACACAAATAGAAACTCGTAGTAAAGGCTCGGTATGGTAGGTGACACGGCACAACTAGGCAATGCCAGGGTAGATATACCAATTGCTATCCAGGCTGGTGGAAACGCGTAGCCGCAGTTACCGCCCACCTCGGACTAACTCCCCAAAATCAAAATATAGAAGTGGCCACTGAATCAATCCAAGTCAAAGTATAATATCGAAGAGGAGGGTCCGATCAGAGGAATGACCTCATTGGCCTGAGAATCGCTCCTGTTTTAGCCACCTTATGCCAACTCACGGGAGTCGGGTCCACGTATTTACCTTACAGGAAACGTCGCCACCACCTACTTCATTCTGGAATCTCCACCGCGTACACGGTTAGTCAAAGTGGTTTTCGGTATCGACAGAGAGTATGTCCATATCCGATCCCGGTCTCTTTGCCAACCCATCGTTATTATAACACCGCGGTCATTTAAAAATAGGTTATACTTTAAAAATCAGAATAAACATTCCATTTCATAACCATGAATACGATATCATTTCAAACCCAAAGCCATATTTATCACTTATCCCAAATATAATTCTTTTCCAAAATCATAATGCTTTAACTTCATAACGTCTGAAAATCAAATATTTCAAAGCATAATATTTTGAAAATCATAATTTAAAACCATAACTTCTAAAACTTGAATGGTTTGGACATTCAACGGTATGTGAATTAAATGGTTTAACTTAAATGTTACTTTGTAAAGAAAATAGTTCTCATGGCTTTACAAATACATTTCTTTATTAAAGTCTAAACCAAAATTTATATTATCTCTCTCAAGTTCCAAAACCACTTCAATTTATTTATATATACGTATATCCATTTTCAGTATCAATATTTCAAACTAAAGTTGGATTTTATGCTTTCAACAAATCAATTGTTCTATTAATTAGTCTTGAATATTCATATAAAATCCATAAATAATAAGACTTCAATTTCTAGTAATAAAATATATATATTTTTCCCAATTCAAATTATACTAGAATACTCATTTCAATTTATTTTGGGAAAAATCCAATTATAAATATCATATCTTAAAATTTCCAAACTTAACATTTAAACATATGATATAAATTATTAAACTCCATTTTCTTAATTTTCTTCCATTTTTAATAAAGATTTTTATACACCTTTTAATTTCAAAATTTTCAACTTCATATGTATATATATATATGGAAGAAAAATATTTATACAATATAAAATTTAAGATTATTATAAACCGTATTCCATCCAAACCATAGAAATCACATTAAAATAGTTATATATAGACCGCGGTGCCTGTATATAATTTTCTATCCTATGGTCAGGTGATACGGATATTTATCATTTCAATCCGCAATTTAAAAAAAATATAAAATTTTGCGGTTATATATCATGTCAAACCACAATCCCGAATGAAATGAAATATGCATGATAATTTGCAATTTAATGATATACAATAAACATCCATTCATCAACATCATCCATCATCCAAATCGCAATCATCAATCAATATCAATCAATAACAATATTATTTTTGGTACTACATAACAGGTAATACTGGCAATTTTATTCAAATTAAATTTAACAGCTATTAATCTACAGTCTATATTCAGTAATAAATTATATAATTGTTAACTAGCAGTTCATATACAAACAAATAAATTTTAACTGTAAATTTATACGCAATAAATTAATTAAATTAACAGTTAAATTTAATAAATGCAATTCAACAGATATGAATAAAATAAACATGCCAAATACTCATAAATAAATTTCTATTCATTTCTAAAATTAATTTAATAAACATAAAAGCTTCTAGTAGTTGTGAGTGGGTTAAAACACTCACCTTTTGAATTTAAATCGAATTTAAATCCGATTTAAACCCAAAAATTCGACGGTCTCAGAATTTGTCCAAACCAGCGTCAATGGATCTGGAATTAAATTACGATCCTAACAAAAGAAATTTCGCGTGAATCGGAGAACGTATGAAAAAGATATTCATTTTAAACGATTTGAAAACAAAAATAAAAACAAAATAAAATAAAATAAAATAAAACCCACTTAATTTCAATGGCCACGTCAGCTAAAAGATACAGCACATCGTCGAATTTTTTCTGGTCAAACGAATATCCAAAACAGAAAACGAATTGTACCAGCAGAACGTGTCTCGAGAACTTTATCATAAAATTTTCTGGAATTTTTGTGGAGAGTTTGAATTTTATTAGAAAATTTGAATTGTAGATAGATTAGGTTTTGTAACCATTGAGGAAGAGAAAGAGATGAAGAAAAATGAACGTACAGCCAATTGACAATAGAAAGGAGGCTAGGGTTTATCACAGCATATTTATAGATAGATCTCAAAAGGATAGGTGTGCACGAATTTTAACGTGCAAATAGAAGTGGTCCCAAAAGGATATTAATTATACACGTTACGGATTAAATTATTTCTTTCTCAACATTTACATTGCATTTTAAGCGTATTCACACATGTATAATTAGATGCTTCATTTAAATTTCCATATATATATATATTCACAATTCCATAAATTTCCAAATACATAGATAAATTTCCAATTTCAACTAAATTTCTAAATTACTGTAATAATTACAGATTAAATTTCTATCCATTCTCAATAGATTTATGTTTACATACTAAAATCCACATTTCTATGTACATTTGAATTCCATATTATACATATTTTATTTATCTTAATTACTTCCAACTTAAATTTCAATCAACATAAAACGTTTTATTCAGTTTCCAATAATTTCAATCATGCTTTAAATCCAAATGAATAAATAACTTAATTCCCATTTAAGCATTTTTCATTTGATTTGCAATCAACCTTTTATGATCAATTAAATCCCGATATATTAAATAAACGTTATTTCCATCATTCTTTATCCTATGAAGAAATTTAAGTTATTCACACCTATTACTAAATTTCATATTAATGCACACTAATTTACATTTATTGCAATGGTTACCAAATATTTCCCTGCAAAAATTCATTCCCCTATACATACTTACAATTCCACTTAAACTTTACTATACCCATTTATTTTTTCAACATTAAAACCAACGTTACCTCAATTCCACTAATGTACACTTATTCTATTATCACTTACTAACCATTCAAATTTTTATTAACAAATAGGCAGGTAATTCCTATGTTACAAATTTTTAATTCATCCTAATCCCTTACTATTGACATACATTTGCATTACTTACATATCATTTACAATGTTACCCAAAATCTCTATCCATTGTAATTAATACCTTAAATAAGTTTCAATTTATATTCAAGTGAATACATTACCCTTTTTCGTTATGTCATCCATTTTTCACAAGAAACGTTTTATCGTTTCGACAACATTTTATTTCTAATTACCTACATTGATTTGTGTACGTCTCTACTATTTAAAGCATTACCATTCTCACCTTCATCTAAATCTCCATTTAAAAATCCTAAGACTTCTATTTCAATTTAAATTAGATTAGAAAACATATCAAATTGACTCATTTAATATCATTGAATTTAACGGGTCGTTACAGACACGGTATTGTTTTAAAATAGGGTAAATGAAATAATTTTGCCCAAATTATTTTTGTATATAAAGAAATAATTTTATAAATTATTATAGTATATGGTTACTTGGTTGTTAGGAAGTGATAATATAAAATTATTATCATTGTTTTGTGGAAATTGAATTAGGGATTAAAATTATAACCAAAGGTTAAGAAATAAATTCATATAATAGAATGGAATTCATAAATGTGAAATACAAATGTGATTTATAATTAAAATGAGATAAAATTCCAGAGTAATATTTGATTTTAAATTGAAAGCATTTGAAATTTTGAAATTTGGGAAATTTAATTCCTTCTGAGTGTGAAAATGAATTCAAAGGTTTTGAAGGAGTAATGGTTATATTATTTGGGAAATATTTTTTTGAATTGGATTTGAAATCTGGTGAGACTTGGAATTTAAAAATATTCGAAGGGGATTTAAAAGATATAAAAGCAATGAACTCTTTTTGGTCACTGGAAAATAATTTCGGTGATGACTGCAGCATCATCTACATTCATTTTTGAGTTTCCTAGAGAGGAATTGCTACCTAAATGTTGTGAATGATTGGTAAAACTGTTTTGATTTTGGAATTCAAGAGGATTTTGGATAGAGTTTATTTCAAAGATGGTTTTGAAATGTTGAGGAATTGCTTAAACTCTGGAAGTTTTATTAAAAATGTTTATAGAAATAATAAATGGGTTTGAAAACTTATAAAAAAAAGTTTTGAAATTTGTTTAGTATGATATTTAGCGTAAGAAGAGTTAAATTAAAGTAAATGATAAATTAAATAAGTTAGAATGTAACCAATTAAAAGAGATTAGTAAATGGAATGTAACTGAATTAGCTTAAAGGGAATAAATCCAAACAAGCTAAATGGAATAGATTTCGAAATAAAATTTATTAAATTAGAGATAAATTTGTGAATAAGAAAATATTTGGTTAAAACTAAAGGGAATTGGGACTAAACATTTGAATAATGTTTAAATTTGGATTATGTCAAAAATAAATGAGGAAAATAAAATTTGTAAGTAAACTAATTTATTTAAGTAGGTAAGAAAATGGAATTGAAGTTGAATATTGGAATGATACTTAATTTAAATTGTGCCAACTAAAGTGAAGTTGAAAAATTAAGTCTAAGTATACTTAAAAAAATTAAGTTTGGAAATAAGATCCATTGGGATTTAAAATAAATTAGTAAGTGGAACTAATTAAATAAATAACTAATTAAATATGGTTTGAGATGAGATGAATTGAATTCAATAATTGGAAGGTAAATTGAATTCAAATGGAATTGTAAAGGCAAAGTGAATAGAGATGAATATAAACTTCGGTAATGAAGTAAAAAAATAAATATAAGAAGCGTATAAAATATATATACTAAACATAAGAAATGAATGGTGAAATTCTTAAGTAAAATTTGGTATTGGGAAAATATTCTAAGTTAATGTTGAATAAAGGTTAAGTAAAGTTATGAAATGGAATAAGTGTGGATAAGTGAATAGAAATCGAAATAAATGTGAATAGAAAGAAAATTGATATAGCTAATAATCAATTAGGATAAATATGTAAGATGTACATATGTTATTTATTTGCATAACGATTTGATCCAGATTCAAGCACAGAATTTCGAGATAGTCATATCGATCCGAGTTAGAATTTTTCACTCGATTTTCGGCGGCGAACCATGGATATGGATTTTTGATTTATTTTGGAAATTCTCTATCATAGTTTAGGACTATGCAAGAAGAATGACAGTTTCTGATCAATAAACCAGATCTGAGTCCGCATTAGGGAGTCGGGTGAACGATATAGTTCGAAAATGAAATTGTGTGATCGAGTGAGCGATCGGATTGGATATTGCGTACGAATGATATGTGTACATCGTATGAACTTGATTGAAATAAATATTGAAAACTTCTGTAAAGAAGCGAATAAAATGACTTTGAAAGCTGTAATTAGATATTATTGCTAAGTAGGATATACATGTGTTGTAAAGGCAAAAGAAAAGATGTTTTTGATTTCAAAAGATAAATTTGAATTGCTCGACAAAATGGTATGTATTTAAATTTCTGTATGAAATTTGATGATTTTCTGATCTAGCCACTTGGCTTTTTGTTTTCTTTTGAAATCTAGGGGCCCGTAGGGGCATTTTGTAGTTGTATCGATCTAGCCCCGCAAAGGAGAAGCTGGCGAAATTTTTCGAAAATTTAAAGGGTTAGAAAATTTTGAGAAATTTTGATAGTTTCATATTTGGTTTTAAATTAAAATTTGAAATGGTAGAGTAAGTGATATTGTTTGAAACCTATGGATGAATTTAGGAAGTTAGTAGAGTGGTAGTGTATCTTAAATAAAAGATTGTTTGAGAAGTTGTTAAAAACTGTTTGGTTTTGGGATAAATAGTTAACGGGTTATGGAACATTCCTCTTAACTAGTAATTTCGAGGACGAAATTCTTTCAAGGGGAGGAATGTGACGAACCGAAATTTTTAGACATTTGAAATTGAAATATTTAATTGATTTTAAATATTTAAAAGTTAGTTTTAACTTAAATTTCAAATATAACTATTTTATTGGATAATTTGATTATTGAATTAAATTACTGGAATTGAGGTAAATTAGTGAATCTTGATTTTTAAGCTTGTAAAAATAATTTAAAGGCTTATAAAATTTGTATTAACAATACTGAAGGTAATGGAACTTTTAAAATCGAATTTAAAAGTAGTTTGTTCAGTTTTGAAATTATATTATTTAAATTGATATTTTAAAAAATAGGCTTCTGAGGCACAGTCTTGGAATTTGATGAAACCGGTTCCATTGGATCTGTAATAGTGTAATTTTTGTAGTGTTTGGAGTTGTCGTATGAACGTACGGTAAGTAAACGCGCTAAAATTTATATCGAAAATTTAATATAATAACTGGATCCAAAAAGCTATCTTCTCAATACGATCGAGTTAGGCCTCGAAAGCTTTTCCATTACGACCAGAGTAGGGGTATAACATTATAAACGCCTAGCAGCACGCCTCGATAGGAGATCGAGATTTTTAGCTCGATTTCGAGACGTTTGAATTCAAATTAAAATTAAAAATTTTAATTGTGTCCAGTCAAAACAAAATATTGTGATTCAACATGTAGTTGCCTTTTCAAACACTTGTCCTTAATTTTAACATGCGCCTTCATTTTAAAAAATAATAGAGGAAGTTCAGGTCGAAGAAAAGAATGAAAGCTAGATGAAATAAAAATATTCGGACCTAATTCCTTTCCCTCATTCAAATCAATTCGAAACTGTAAAATAAAATGGCGGCCAAGCTAAATGAATTGAACTCCTCTCTATAAAAAAAGAGAAATAAACAATTCAGACAATCTTCTCGGTGATTTGAACGAAGGGGGATTTCGATCGAAATCGTATATCTCGCGCGCATTCGAGGAGCATGATCTTGGCTCATTGCTGATGGCATATGGGCTATTCGCTATGGAATCAGTGGGGCGAAGTGGACTCGTCTTCGATCTGGGGCTGCGCGAGGTTCATTGTGCTCTGTCACGTTGGAGGCAGTGCATGTGAGGATTGAGGGTCGCTCGCGAGTTCGATCTCGTGTAGGGGTGTCGCGATCGTTCGAGAGAGAGTCGGTGCTTGGTTCGTGGCAGTGCTGCGGTGATAGCTGGTCGACTGAGTGGTGAAGTCGCGATGAGCATCTTGGGCGGTTCTGGGTTTTAGCTCGAGTGGTGAGTTATTGTGTTCCTTATTTATTTATTTATTAAGATAATAATATGTATTAAGATAATAATACGTATATACATACAGAATTTAGGGAAAATATTTCGAATTTATAAACTGTTTTAAAATTTTACAGTAAGCCAGTATTTCCTCAATTTAAAGATTTATATATATAAATGAATATATATATACAGTAAAGATAAATAATAATATCAATATAAATACATGTATACACATATTTTTAACTTATAAGTTTAATTTTTAAATAATAGATTATGGGGATTAATTTGTTAGTTAACCTATTTAATGATTTTAATTACTATAAGATTTCTAAAGGAAAATTTGTTTAAATTTAATTATTTGTTTAAATTAAGTCAATTGTTAAAATTTGAACTATTATTTTAAAATAAAATCACTGGTTAATAAAATTTATCAAATGGAAATTTAATTATTCGATTGGTTCGAATATTAATAAAAATCATCTAATGTTTATACACGGTCAAAAATAATGGAGAAACAAGCCGGTTTGGATCGGATTTCCAATTGAGGTCAAAGGTGAGTTAATCTCACTCATTTGGATTACCTTTAAAATTTAAATAGTTAAATTTAAAATTTTTGATTGTTTGCTTGAGTTGATAATTTATTATCTATCTGGATGTGATATTATATATAATAGTGTATGTGATATTATATATAATAGTATATGTGTATATATATTATATATATATATATATATATATTGGAGTGATTGATTTCCTGCATCATATAGCGGGAGAGACCCTATGTGCCCCGCATCATAGCGGATGACCCTTTATATCGCGTTATCCCCCTCGAAGTGGGATTGGTATTTTCATATTGTGTTAAACTCTGTAGATGCAGGGAAATAGGTTGGAGGGATCCAACTGGATTCCTCAAAATATTTAGATTTTTTTAATATTTTGTGATATGGTTTATTTGATAATTTGTGGTAGATTATATTGGTATTTGAAAATATTGGATGTTATGGTTTGATTGAATATATTCGGGTATACTGAGTTATCAAAAATATATAGATTGGATTCTTGAAGGGAAAATAAAAGAGAGAATTTTTAAGTAAATAATTATAGAGGATTTGGATAAATTAAAGAATGAATTGGAAATGGATAAAAGTTTTTTAAATTCTAATAAATAAATTCCAAGTATGGGAAAGGATATTTTTGAATAAATGGGAATGAATGAATTTTTAAACTTAAGTGATATTATTTAAAGGAATAAAAGATTTATTTTTAAATTCAAGATTTAAATGGTTTAGGAAGAAATAAAAGAAGAATTTTGAAATAAATATGAAATTGGTATTTTCAGTTTAAATAAGATTTTAGATCATAATAAGGAAGTTAAATCTGAAATTAATGGGTTTTGAAACTGAGTAAGTAAAGGAATTTATTTTTTTCAAAAATGGAGTAAATTTTGGAAATCGATTTGGAAATTGATTTAGGGTTTGAAACTGTGTTTTAAAAGAAGGATGAGACTATAGAATTTATAAATTGGGTTTATAAAGTGAAATAAGATATCAGTGGATATTTGGAGGTATAAATTCGCGGTGGGAATTTATAAAGGAATGGGTAATTTGTTTTAAAAATAAATAGTGGTTTATTTTTAAAAGTGTGAAAGAAAAGTGTATTTCCCTTAAAAGCCAAGTACGTTTTCAAAGCAGATTTTAAGTATAAGTTAAAAGTTTTAAAGTTGTTTTAAAAGAATGTTTTTGAGAAATTATTATTTAGGTTGTTTAAAATTTTAAAGGTAAATATTTATTGAATTAGTTATAGTGGTAATTATTTTAAAAGGTTAATCGGTATTATGATTTAAAAAGATAATTATTAATATTTATATTTTATAAAGTAGTTTTATTTTAAAGATAGTTTGGCTAAAGTTTTTATTTGAAAAACTTGTATAGAATTTCATAAATTCTATTTTAAGATTTGTTTTGGCTTGAGCTTTACATGAGAAATTATTATAAAATTTCATAACTACATTTTAAATAAAGTGTTTAACATAGTTTTGTTTTAAGTATTTTAAAGTATATATTTTTGGATATAGTGATTTAAATTATTTTAAAAACCTAAAGTATTAAGACTTGGCAAATTTTCAGTGGAAATAAAAATGGGATGGAAATTTATTCCGCGAGAGAAAAGCGATTTGAAAACTATTTTCAAAAGGGTTGAAGTGTAGAAAAATATCTTGCGAAGATATTTTGAAATAAATAATTTGGAAAATTATTAAGGCTGATGGTTGTTTGTGCATGTTATTTGATAGTTAAATAACCGACTATCATTATTGGCCAATGCGTTGATCGTTTCGAAGAGACCGGGATCGGGATTTATTTCTCGAAAACCACTTCAATCTGGTTTGAACGTTTTCATGAGGAAGACAGGAGCTTAGAGTTGAAGATGGAGTAGTGAAGTGCAAGGGCTAATCGCTACTAATCCTGAGGGTGACTCCAAAATGGATATAGTAGGAGTAGTGCCTTCGGTTTCATTCAGACCCGAAACAGACTTGTATGGATGAATGCTTTTAGAACATCGTCAGGAGGACGATGAGCATTCTAAGTGAATGTGTAGAAAAGGTAACGCATAGCCTCGAGCCTCATAAACCGAGAATGGCTAAAACAGGGGATATGCATACAAGGCTAAGTGGCTAGCAACCAATTAGGGTAAGGTCACCCCTGTCTAGAGGTCCCTTTTATTCGGCTGTGTGAGCGATTGCTAATCCCAACCGCAGGGTGATCTTATTCGAACTATCCGGCAAGGGGTAGCTCCGGTCTTGTGTAGCAGGGAATCAGGGTAGATCCTCGGTACAGTGATCTAGACCACGTACTGTGACGGGAGGTATCCCAGTAGCCCTGCCATTGATGGAAATCCATTCTCCCTATATACCCTTTACGGTTTTGATTGTAGAGCCTAGTATTGCTAGAATTTAATAATGTAACAATTTCGGCTATTTGAAAAAGTATTTGTATATAGACACTACTATAATATCAGAGGATTTGATAAGAAATGTTTTGGTTATCGTAAGGTAAAAACCCGACATGTTTATTTGTGGCATGGTCTTACGAGATACCTTTGATTTTAAAGGATTTTGAAAACTTTAATAACCCAATTGAGTGTGTTTTCTCATGCTGGTTTTCCAGACTGACTCGGGTGTTATTTCACTGCAATGCTCGGGTCAGACCGAGTATTGTAGATTACAGGAAAGGATGCTGTGGAGCTCAGGAGACGAGCCGGATGGCGAGGCATATCACACGTATTTGATGAATATTCCGATGTGTATGATTAACTGCATAGTCAGTTCTGTAAGGACAGGTTATGAAAACTGTCCAGTTGTGTGCTATAAGTTTGGTTGTGCTCTGATGATGTAATGTTATAAACAGATATAGTTACTTGATTTAAAGATTAGCCATTTATCTATTATATATTGTTCCGTTGCGATTGTGAGATTATGATATTATTTCTATTTCTTCTTCTACCTCCTTCTTCTTTAACCCTAATGGTTCGGTTCTTTGGATTCGATGGTTCGACATTTGATACAGTGGACGTATTGATGTCGATTTTCGGGCGTTGAAAAATCGGGCCGTTACATTTATGTACATATTTTCTTTGGAAATGTGATCTCTAATGAAATGATGTCTAACATCTATATGCTTGATGCAAGAATGATGTACACGATTATTTGTGAGATCAATTGTACTTTTGCTATCATATATAAGTGGAACTCATTTAAAATTTAGACCATAGTCTTGCAAGGTTTGTATCATCCATAAGATTTGAGCAGAAAAACCGCTTAGAGCAATGTACTCTGCCTCAGTGGTATATATTGCAATACAATTTTGTTTTGACATGACCATGCAACTAACGAATGTCCCAACATAAAACACGTTCCACTAGTACTTTTTTATCAACTAGCTACCAGCATAATCTGCATCTGAGTACCCGTTAACTCAAAGCTATCATTAGTTGGATACCATAGACCAAACCCTAAGGTGTGCGACAGATGCCTTATAATCCTTTTTATAGCTTTTAAATGAGATTCTTTTGGATTTGACTGAAACCGTGCACATAAACAAACATAGAACATAATGTCTGGTCTAGAAGCAGTAATATAAATAAGTGATCCAATCAAACCTCGACATTTCTTTTGATCAGCTACCTTACCTTTTTCATCCTTGTCAAGCTTAATTGTTGTGCTCATGGGAGTTTTTGCAGGCTTAGCATCTTTCAATCCAAATTTGTTGACTAGCTCTCTGATATATTTTGTTTTAGAGATGAACTTACCTTTTTGTCTTTGTTTGATTTGAAATCCGAAAAAGAATTTCAAGCTTATTTCAAACTTCTCCTGCATGACTTTTTCAAATTTCTCATACAAAAGGTTGTTAGTGGCACCATAAATAATGTCATCAACATCTATTTCCAGAACATCTTGAATTTTACAAATCAGAGAAGCTCAAGATATGGTAGAAATGCTACAGCAATGTCAACAAAAATAGAATTAACAATAAAATATCAAAATAGAGTTTAGAGATCAAATCTACTTACCTTTAATGTCGTGATTATTCAAATACGTATATCTCCATCTCTTCTCTAGGCTAAGGAACATTTGAAATGTCGCCCGTCATGTGCGTGGAACAGCCAGAATCCAGGTACTACTCTTGTTGTTCCTTAGCCTACCAACATACCTACACGAGAAAAGAGTTTTGTAACCTATTTATTTTTATTTGTCCATGATCGTTAGTGACAATTTTTTTTGAAAAACAAGATTGTGTAGAACCAAGACATTCAATGTTTGTTCCTTTTGGCACCCAGATTTGTTTGATTTTAAAGAATTTTACATTCGTGCCTTTAGGAACCCAAATTGGTATGGTTTTCGTGTGTTTGGGTTTATACCAGCAATTGTTGTGATTGTGTCAAATTTTTCCACAAATTGTGCACTTGGACATGATTAGTTTCACTTCTACCTTTTCCAGATTGAGTATACCCAAGTCCTTGTCTAATAGTATTAACTGTTTATTTCCCTGATAGCATATTTAGTAATGTTTCTCCTTTGGAGAATTTTCCTAAAGTTGTAGACAAATGTTGGACTTGCGAATTGAGAGATTCATTTTCATTCAACAACAAAGAGCACTTTTTAATAGAATTTTCTCTCCTAGTACTTTCACTTTCTTTCAAAATCATAATTTCGTTTTCAAGCAATTTAATTTTAGTTTCTGATTTTTTTTGTTTCCTCTTCTAATGATGGACACTTATCACACTTAGGGCGATTATTTCTATAATTTGAATCAATTGGTCAAGCTACTTATTTAGTTCTATCAAACTATCTTTATGTGATTCAATTTTAGCGTACTTTTCCTTAAGTTTTCAAACAGCCATTTACTTCATGAAAATGTATAAGTAATTGTGAGTGGGTAAGTTTTGATACCTCGCTAGGCTCATTATCATTGTTGTCACATGTTTCTCCTAGAAGACACAGATTTGCTCTTTCACTCTCAATGCCAGTGCTTTTATCGTCTTAATCACTTTTATCCCAAGTTGCTGCAAAACTTCTCCTTTTCGGTTTATTTCCTTTGCTGATTTGATTTTGAAGACAATTTGGCTTGATATGACCAGGTTTATTGCACTTGTGACAAATGATCTCCTTCTTTTCTGAGTTGTCTAGAACTTTGACAATTCTGCTCTTCAGTTGTTAATTTAGAGGAGGATTTCCGTATTTACGGTTCCACCTTTTGAATCTCTTTATTATTAGTGCCAGTTCGGCTGCTCCTTCATCATCACCATCATCTTCTTCACTTTCCATTGTTCCTTTGAGAGCTATTGATTTCTTTCACGTATCTCCTCCGTCATGTACTTCCTTGAATTTGATTTCTAGCTCATAAGTGGTAAGATTTCCAATGTGTACTTCAACTTTAACTTGTTTCGGTTCCTTTGATTCTTAAATGGCAGTCACATTTGCTTCTTAATTTCATGGAAGAATTCTGAAGATCTTTTGGACTATTTCCAATTCAGTGTATGGTCTTTCTAGAAATTTTGCTTTGTACACAAGATTAGAAAGTCTTCCATACATTCCTTTGACACTTTCATCCTTTTCCATTGTGAAGTTCTCATACTCGCTACTAAGCATGGCAAGGCGAGATTCTTTGACCTGGAAGGTTCCTTCATGAGTCACTTCAAGCATGTGCCAAATTTCTACGCAGTTAGACAATGTGAACTTGGTTAAATTCAGTTTGATCTAATCAGTAAATAATAGAATTCATAGCTTTAACAATAGAAGTTTGCAGTTTATTTTCAAGATTTATCCATTGATCCGTAGTTTTATCAACTTCTTGATTATCTACCATTATTGTTAGTGTGTTGTATCCCATTTCAACAATATTCCACGCATCTATGGTTTTCAGAAAAATTTTCATTCTATTCCAATATGCATATTCACCATTGAACATGGGTGGTCTAGCTATGGACTGACCTTCAGCAAAAACATTATTAAAAGAAGACATTGAAAGGAAAAATCAAACTTTTTAACAGAAAATGATTTTTGTTCCTAGCTCTGATACCACCTGAAGGACCATTTTCACCCTAGAGGGGGGTGAACAGGATCTACTAAAAATTAATGAAGAAATATAAACAAAAAAAGAAAGCAATGAAGAAAAGATAACACATATTTTTACCCAGCTTTGACGAAAATTTCCTACGTGATGCCCCAAGGTTTCTGCAAAAAATTAAGTAATAAGTCGCTTACAAAAACACGTAAACTCATAATACCTGCTAACTCGATTAACCTAACTCTAACCTCAAAATCCTGCCATAACTCGGCCATGAGTTGCGAATTCTCAAACTATGACCCATAGTTTGTACCTAGTTACACAACTAGGAAATTACCAAATTTTAAAAGAGAAAACTATAAAGTAATAACAAAAGTATAAAACAAAAACCCTATATAACTAAAGCCCAAAGAAAATAGTATCGGACCAAAAAAATGCGGTTAAGAAAAATGATGCTCTTATCTTTTAGAATATCTTGGTCGATATCCTCTTTCACTTTTGTTGTCTTCGATTTAGAGTTTTGTTGATCTGGAGCCGTCACATGAAAATAGCACTGCGAATCTATATTCTTTTGTTCCTCAATTAGCTTCGCTGCTTCTTCGTTCAATGTTATTTGATTGCTCCAGATTTTAGTTCGACTTTGGTATGTGTTTTTCTCTTTAATGCTTTCATTGATTGTTTTCGATCTCGCATTATTTGCCGATGATGAATTAGGCTTATATAGGAATTGATTTCCTATATTTCATTTACGCTTTTACGGTGAAAATTGATTTGAATTCTTCGATTTCTTTGCTTAGCCATTCGATTCTTGCTTGAATGATTGTGATGATTCTGACTGGTTCATTACTTGATATATTCGAATATGTTGCTCCATAGATTTCTTATGAATTCGTATTTGCTTGAATTGATTTGAATCGTTCATTCTTTTCTCCGATGATTTTTTCATCGATCTCTGACTTGTTCACCATGATTTGTTCTTCCATTTTCTAAAATACGATCAAATATGTTTGACCCCTGTTGATTTTTAACTCGACCTTGACTTGTTTGAACTGCTACTAATAGTTACCCATGGCTGCTTCACTGTTTTTGGTGTGTATATGTGACTGCTGCATTCTCATGTTGCCTTGATGTCTCCTCTGTCCCATATGTATATACGTGTCATTGTGCTTGTATACATGTCAATGTTTATTGGGTTGAGTTGTTTGTTGTGTCCATGTATATACATAAATATATGTATGTATATATGTGTGTGATCTAATGTTGTTATGCTCTATCCAACGAGTGCTAGCATTCATGTGTGTTCATGTGTGTGTTATTGTTGTAGCTCAATTGTGTTCACTGTGTATACACATATTATATATATATATATATATATATATATATATATATATATATATGCATGCATGCATGCTTCAATGCATACATGTATGGTGCACCACTTTGTATATACGCACTACATGTTTAAACTGAACTTGCATATGAACTTATTGTTCAAGTGTTTTGCTTTCATGTTAACCCATTTGTGTACGTTGTCATGCTGGTTTGCATTCAAGTGGGTTGTTTCTTGATTGCTTTTGATTGTGTGGTTTCATTTTGGTTGAGTTGTTGTTATGTTGTATGTTACTTGATGTTTCTCTTTTTGATTTGCTAAGTGCTTGGTTGAGTGTATGAACTGTACCATTATATATATGCTTCATGTTTCTTATAGCTTGACTATTGTATTGCTTATGTTGCTGCGTTTAGTTTGGTTTGAATATTCCTACATATATGATGTTCATTACTCATTCATGTGCTTCACTTTACTACATCCATTGAGTAACTGGTTTTTGTGGGCGCACTGAGTTTGTATGCCTGTTTGTACATGTCCATATCTCTGAAACAGCTGTTCCTTATTGTGTTTGCACCCTGCTTGGATCTTCATGTGGTTGAGGCTGTTGTCATGTTGGTTGGACCTGAACTATGGCAGTCTGAAACTGTGTTGCTTTGATTTTGTTGCTCCTGACCATGTCTTGTGCACTTTATGAACTATTTTGTTCGAGTCATTGCACCTATGTTGAATCCAGTCTTGGCTTGGGTTTGACCTTGTGCTCACCTATCCCTGCAATTTTAACAAGCAAGTGTATATCGGTGTGCACAACCTTGTGGCATGTACAGTGATACACTGTGCATGTCACAAGTTGTTCACGTAAGATGAATTAAAAAAAATGATGATGAACAACCCAAATAACTAAGGAAAACAATATTTTTAAAACACACACTTCATTTTGCACTACAAAACATTTCTTTTTCAATTTTACTGCATCAATATTTATTTTGCAAATAGTTCGGATGTTGGATACAGGCTGGAACAAAGTTTAAGATCAAACACAATTGATGAGTGAATATGTAATGATGTGAAATATGTATGTAAAACTGTAAAGCGAAAATTGTGTTGTAATTGAAGTTGTATTGTAATTGAAAATGTGCAAATGTGGTGAGATTCCAAATTTGTACTATTTGAATTTGTAATAAAATATTTGTTTGAATAAAATATTTGTTTAAATAAGAATTTCTAGTAATTTATGTTATTCAACAAATATTTATTTAATTATGTGGAAAAATAAAATAGTACAATAACAAATACATTTAAACGAATATATATATATATATGTTTATTATCATCAAACAAAAATTATACACCGGTATATTCTACATCGACAACCAGGACTTTGGTAAAGGATTGCCCACTAATGAAGAACAGTTGGCAAATCAAGGTTCATGCCATCAAGGATAAACCATCAAACCTAAAGAATGTGAAAGGAAAAGGAGTTCTTGAAGGAAATTTAATCATTAATGGCATTTTTGTTCGAGTATTGTTTGATTCTGGGGCTTCCTATAGTTTTATTTCTGTAGAATTAGTAAGTAGATTGCAACTTTCTCCAAGAATTGTAGAAACCCCGATTTGTGTGTCTAACCTTGTAAGAGGTACGACTAATATGTGCATGATTTATGAAAATGTGCGAATTACCTACCTTATCCACCATTTTTCATATGACTCATTTGTCCTAAATTTTAAGGGGTTTGATATTATACTCGGTATGGATTGGCTATTAGAGAATGGAGCTATTTTAGATTGTGTTGGAAGAACGGTATCTTTAGAAATCAAATTGAGGAACTTCATGGTAGTGTCATGTAATGACTAGCTTCCTTTATTCCTTAGATTCATCCCAAAAAGAGTTGCGGTCAATAGCAATTTTTGATGTTTTTGAAGAAGTTTACAGTCTACCTCCACATCGGGAGATTGAGTTTCTAATTGACTTAATTCCTAGTTGGAAACCTATTATTCAACCTATTCGTAAAATGGCTCCAAGAGAGGAGAAGGAGTTAAGGGATCAAATAGATTATTTGTTGAAAAGAGGACTGATTAGACCAAGTTGCTCAAGTTAGGGAGCAGCTGTAGTTTTTGTTGCAAAGTCTAATGGTTCTTTAAGACTTTGTATGGATTACCATGAGCTAAACAAACAATCAATTCGAAATAATTATTACTTACCCCATATAGACGATATATTTGACCAACTTCATGGTGCTTTGGTATTTTCTCAAATGAACCTTGCTATAGGATTTCACCAGTTAAGGGTAGTGGAGGACAGTATTCCCCTAAGAGCATTTAAATGATTTCTTTGAGTGGTTTGTTATGCCTTTTGGGATAACAAATGCACCAATTATTTAGTAGATCTCATGACATGTTTTTTGCGACATGCTTAATAAATTTATATTAGTCTTTATAGATGATATTCTTATTTATTCTAAGACCAAGGAATAACACATAAACCATTCGAAAGTGGTGCTAAAAAAGGTAAGGAAACACATTTTAAAAGAAAAAATTTCAAAGTGTCATTTTTGATAATCGGAAGAAAGGTTACTCGGACATGCTATGTTAGGGGATGGTATTTTGGTTGACCCAGAAAAGGTAGTGGCTGTTCGAGATCGCAAGACACCACATACTCCAATGGATGTTTGAAGCTTCTTAGGATTGGCCGAATATTATAGAAGATTTATCTAAGACTTCTCCCAGATCGTCTCGCACTAGTTTTAGCTATTCTGGATGGAGGTTGAGGGTTGACTATTTATATGGATGCTTGTGGAGTAGGCTTGGTTGGAGTTTTGATGCAGCACGGAAGAGTTATTGCTTATGATAGTAGGCAGCTGAAGCCTCATAAGAGGAATTATGCAATACATAGTATGGAGGTTTTAGTTGTTGTGTTTGCATCAAAGATATAGAGGCATTACTTGTTAGGTGAAAAATTCGAGCTCTTCACGGATCATAATTCCTTAAAGTGTCTTTTTACAGAGAAGGATTCAAATATAAGGCAGCAGCGATGTTTGGAATTTCTGGCGGCATATGACTTAGATATTTTATGTATGTCGAGAAAACCAATGTAGTAACAGATGCTCTAGTAGGAATGCAGTTTATGCTCTTTTGGAATTTACTCCGACTCTCCTCAAAAAGATTGCAAGTAAGCAAAGGAAAGATAGCCGCTTGATGCAAATCATCAAGGATATAGAAGAAGGCCATGATTCGAGCTTTGAGATTGATCGATCATCATAGTATATTGTGGATGAAGTGTTCCAAGTGTCGATGGTCATAAGCAATAAAGTTTTAAAAGAATGTCATCGATCCAAGTTAAGTATCCACCATGGTATTTTGAAGATGCATCGAGATATGAAGCGAGTATTTTGGTGGAAGGGAACTAAAGGGGGTATTTATATCCATGTTAGCTAATGCGTAAATTGTCAACAGATCAAGGGCAATCATCAAAGGACTGCTAGGCTACTACAACCACTTGGTATCTCGAATTGGAAATGGAAGCAGATATCAATAATTTTACCAGATAGCTTACCCAGACCAAGGAAAAGTAATTAAGATATGTGGGTCATTGTTGATCGGCTGATCAAGAGTGTCCATTTTATTCCAATAAAGCCAACGAGGAGAGCAGCAACTTTGGCAAAGATTTATATAAGGAAGATCGTCCGGCTGCATGGAGTTCCAATTCATATTGTAATTGATCGAGATCCAATCTTTACCGGTCAGTTTTCGAAAGCGTTACAAATAGCTTTGGGAACAAAGCTAAGTTTGAGCACAACCTACCATCCTCAAACTGATGGTCAAACAGAAAGAGTTAACGGAATCTTTAAAAGATCTTTTGAGAGCGTGTATCTTAGACTTTAGAGAATCGTAGGAAGCTCATCTAAACTTGTGGAATTGTCTTACAACAACAGTTATCAAGCAAGTATTGGCGTAGCATCCTATGAAGCACTTTATGGATGGCCATGTAAATCACCATCGTGTTGGGTGGAGACCGGAGATCGGATAGTGCTTGGCTCTGATAAGATTCAAGAAGTACCGAGAAGGTTGATATGATCAAAAGAAGGACGAAGTAAGCTCAATATCGACAGAAGAGCTATGTCAATTGGAGGTGAAGGCATTTGGAATTTTCAATCAGAAACTTTGTGTTCATGAAGATTTCCCCGATTAGAGGCGTTGTACTATTTGAAATAGAAAGAAAGTTGGTGCCTAGATATATTGGACCATTTCAAATTCTTAAGAGTATTGGGCCGCTTTCCTATAGAGTTGAGTTGCCAGAAAGATTGTCAGGGGTTCATAATGTTTTTATGTATCACATTTGAGGAAGTATGTGCATGATCCATCTATTATTGTTGAACCATCTGTTTAAGAGGATTTGGAGGTGGAACCAAATTTAACCATAATAAGACATCCAGTTTGCATTATTAATTGGGATGTGAAGCAATCGTGTAATAAGGTCATGAGATTGGTTAAAGTTCAGTGGAGTGAAGATTCTAAAGACTGCACTTAGGAGACTAAGGATAACTTAGGGGAAGTTTATCCCGAGTTGATGTTAGAATAGTAGTTTGCTTGTTGTGGATTGTGTACTCACATTTGTGGTGTAGTTGCTTAGTATGTAAATTTGGTATGTGTTTCATCATATATAATATATATATATCATTTTATTTTGAGTTATCTTTTTGTGTGTAAAGTTTGGGACGAAGTTCTTTTAAGGGGGGAGAACGAATGACCCGAAATTTAATCACTTTGAATATAAATATTAGATATATTTTTAAATAAAAATTAATGGATTTTATAACACAAATATACCTCTTTTAAGTAATAACTAATGATGGTGAAGTTGTTTTGAAATTTTGTTGAAAAAATAATTAGTTCGGAGAAAAACCGAAAAAAAATTGGATTTTCGACTTTTCATCTTCAAAAAATTGTCAGAACATGTTGTGTACATTAGAGTATATATACATACACATATAGAAATAACATATACTTTAGTTAAGGAAGTGATTCAAGTTAATAAGTTTAATTAATTAAGTGAATGGGTAAGTTTGACTTTTCTTTTAAAATTTGAAAATAAAAGAAAATGGTAAAAGGTACCATGTATAAAGTGTTGAAGTGATGTTGATAAGAGGGAGGGGATAGGTGGCATATGGAGTAAGGAAGGTGGAGAGGTGATATAGCATCATAATGTGGAGGGTATGGCACCTTTTAATTATCAAGGTTAATTTTGTAATTTCCTACGTTTTATTTTTTATAAAAACAACCTCATTTTTTTACTTCTTATTTTCATCTTACTTCCTTCATTTACAAACTCTTATCTTCTTTTTCTAAGTTTCCATTTTTGTTTTCATGCTTTCTTTAAAGTTTTCAAGTTAAAAATCTTCTCTTATTCACTTTTTAGACCTTTATCTTAGCAAAAAACATCCCTATTCTTCTCTACATCTCATATACTCAATGACAAGACTCAAAACACCCTAAAAAACCAAAGCTGATCCCCTCCACCTAAGAAGGAAGCTAGCTCTGTTAGCCGATTGAAGAGTTGTAATAGCTTGGGTTAAGTTTGTGCTTGTTTGGTGAGTAAATCTCACTTTAAAAAGAAAGATTTAAACTTAATTATTTATGAAAATTATAGTTGTTAATTGCTTGTGTTTACATTTGTTGGAAAGTAATGTTATTTGGTTTGGTTCCAGCTTGAAGCAAATGACATATGTAATAATTGGTTAATGACTTGAGATGTAATCAAAATGTTTAAGTAATTATTTACAAGCGGTGATCTCTCCATGTTTTATGGATGTTATTTGCATTAGTTTATATGTATGTGCTTATGTATATGGATGATGTAATGTTGGATGGAAAGTCAAAACACTTGAATTGGTTTATTGTCGACATCAAGATCCCGTGTTATTTTAAAACTAGTTTACTTCCTTGGTTTTTAAATGTTTCTAAAATGTTTTTATGAGCTTTACTTTTTGGTTTCCAACTTTATATAAAGTTAATTAAGTGATTTAATTATAGAAGCAAATATTTAAAAGCTATTTTGAATTATAAAGCAAGTTAGAAAGTTATTTCCCGTAGGGATAGTCGTTATGGATATAGTTGGTAAATCGACAACTTTTAGGTAAACCAAAAAGAGTTTCTACTTTATATATTTTGAAAAGTCTTATCACAGCTATCAAAAATGTTTAATTATTTTTTTAAATAAATGGTTTAATTAGTATTTAATTATTATTTTAATAAAATATTTAATTATTTTTTTATATAAAAGGTTTAATTTTTACATAAATAAAGGTTCTAATTTATTATTAATTAATTAAATAAATTTTTTACTTTTAAATCACTTTATTTTCAAACGATTTTGTTTAAAAGCAACTATCTTTTACAAATGATATTTCTAAATACAAGTGATCTTTTTGTCCATGCCATTAAGTAGCCAAACAAATATGATAAGCTACGCTAAAACGTTGACACGTTTTATGGAAAGTAAGTCATCTTGTATTTAGCACTAAAATCCGATGAGTAGAATTTCCTCTATATCTATGAGACCTAGAAACCAGATTTATAGGCAAGGGATAAAGAAGTCGAAATGTCAGAAATGTGATAAGTATAAGAGAACTAATTTCAATAAATGGATCATGATTAATTAAATATATGGAAGATACTTCATTATATACTTAACATCAAATTTAGAGGTACGGAAATTCGTCTCTACCTCGAGATGTAAGATGTACATCGAGGATAGGATAATATTTTGACTTGCCCGACTTCATTGTTAACTAAGGGATGGTACCATTTGAAATCGAAAAGTGAAGTTAAGTATAGGATGTCTTATTTTTCATATGCAAATCTATACTCACCTTAAATAGTGAATTTGTCCACTATCGATAACTTGATCAGTTTTAAAATAATCGAATGTTGGTTCAATGAGACCGGGATCAGATAAGCATGAGCTATCCAAAAACCACTTCGAACCAACATAAGCGTTTGAATTAGATACATCCTGAAGATTATAGGATCGAAGACCAAAATCTTTGAAGTGCAAGGGCTATTTTCTACTAATCCTAAGGGTGATTCCAATGTGGATGTAGTAGTGGTGCCTTCGACTTTTTATATCATGAACAACTTGTATAGACGAATGCTGGCATTGCATTGTCGCATGGAAGGCAGTGTTTGCATTCCAAGTGAATTTGCTAAAGAAAAGGTAAAATGTAGTTTCAAGCCTCATAATTGAGAATTACTAAAACAAGAGATATGCAGTAAGGCATTGTGGGCGCACCCGTTAAGGCATGGTAATCACGTAATCTAGATCGATATTTTCATATTATGTATGCTAGTGGCCTGGGTATGGTTGCTGATCATAACCACGGTGGTGACATATTCAGTACTATTTGGTAAGGGGATAGGTCGGTCTTGTGTTGGCGGAGGGTCCAATGAGGCTATCAGTACATTTTATCTAGAAGTGTACTACAGCAGGCGGTACCCCAGTAGCCTTGTCATTATATGGAACCCATTATCCAATAAGTGCCTTTAAGAATTTAGTTGTATACCTAGTAAGGTGGAATGTAATTAATGCAGCCGTTTCGGCTATGATTAAATATTTATTTTAAATCCTTGACATTATTATAATATCACTTGATTTTCTATAAAAATGTTTTGGTTATCGTAAGTTAAAAACTCATCCGTGTTTACGTGCAGTATGGTCTTATGAGGTACCTTTATTTTAAATGATTTTTATAAGCATAACAATTCGGTTATTTGGAGTTTACTCACACAAGACTCATGTCTGACCCAGAGTTTTTCTTTCTTTCTCTAAAACTCTTAGGTACTCAAATTTGTTTGAGTAACCAACTAGTCCAAGTTCTTACGGATGCAATTTGGAGGAGCATGGAGTTGGTGGCTTCGATGTTATCTAGCTATCTATTTTATTTCCTCTATATATGTATATATTATATCAGCATTGTGGCAACAGGTAGTTAGAACTATCCTTGGCTGAAGTTAGTACCTGTTGTGACTCTAATGTTTCATTTAGAAATGACTATATGTATTATCTTATATTCTATTATATATGATTGCCTTGCATTGGAGATTCTATATTTCTTTCTTCTTTTCTTTGCATTTTCACCCAACGGCTTGTCTTTCGGACACCTAGATGGTCGGTACATGTATACTATGGATGTATTATGTATCGTCTTAAGGAGTAAGAAAGGTAGATTGTTATAGTTTTATACAGAGAAATGCAATTAGTATGCTAAGGAATGGCTGAAGAAATCCCCACTTTATGTGAATTTTGGTAGCATCTTTAGAAAAAGGCAAATATGAAATGATCCAAGAACTAATACAAAGGTATCTTCTACTAGCGTTAGAATTGAGAAAATATTTTAGTAAAAAATCAAAAAGTTTGATTTTTAGTCAAAATGCAGAGGAAGCGTGTGTTTATAAGAAAGACCCTAAAGGTACTAAAATATTTCTAAAACTATAAGTAAATGACAAACTTTTGATTGTTAATGGTCTGTCGATGTTAAAATCATTTTAGTTTAGTCGTTTAATACTCGACAATGGATTTGAAAATGATATCTTTATAATCCACATAAAGGGATGTTGGGAATGTTCCAAGTGATATACACACGACATATTAAAATGTTTAATATGAACATATAAGATGGATTCCTTATGCATTGGCAATAGAAGTTATCATACATGTTGTATAATTTACAATATCGCATTAAGCTATCTATTTGACACATAAAGCAAGTATAGAATCTGAATTAAGATCACTAAATGATATTTAGAGCATTCTCGAGTATCTACAAAATACTACAGATTGTTTTTGGAAACAACGAATTCTTTATGAAAAAATTATTCAATCTTGAACTTCATAAGTGATATTGCACCAAATATTGACACAACACCCCAAAAATCAATGAAATCTGAAAAACAAAATTAAAGTGAAGAAAATGAAGAGAAAGCACAAACATGCAATTTTTATAGTGGTTCGGCAAATACTTCGACCTACGTTCTCTTTAATCCTTTTTATTGATATTTACTCCCCGGTATACAATGATTATAATCCAAATCCAACCATACTCTAGTAAATCTCAGATTTGATGGAGTTTATAAGAGAAGAAGGGAGAGATCTCTAAACTTCCTCTAGGTCCAAAATTCCCATTCAAGCTGAAGTCCCATTTCTATTTATAGACGGATCCCAACACAAAACTCACTATCATGCTTGACTATGTCTCAATCTCCAGATCCAAAATCTAGCATAATGAACATGACAAATTGGAATAATCAAATCGTATAGGTACCAATCACAATTGTGATCGGTATCGATCAAATTCACTTAGTGTCAAAACATCCCTCATCATATGCATCTTCTTTGACTTCCATAAATATAACCTTACATCAAGAATCATATCAGCACTGAGCATAATTGTGATTAGTACTGATCAAAATTGACTTTTCCTTTTTGGCTTCAAATTTCTTATGTGGGTTCATATCATCATTCTAAGAAGCCCCTAAGTTCTTGATCTATGTCATCTTTGTCTCAATGTCCGGACTTACTTGGAAGTTGTTTGGTTCAAACGTCTCTGATCCATTCCTTTATCACTTTGTAGTCCATTTCATCCATCTGAGTAAAATTTGAGACTGTGGGAAATTTGTTGGTAACATTGCCCCTAAAGTATGCTTTGTGAATATAAGGGATAACTAAGTTTCATCCATTATAAATATCAACTATCCTATTCGAATCATTTCCAAATCCAAATATCTGCCAATCACTTATTTGAAAAGTTTAAATCAAACACATCTAGAAAAAAAATTAGTATAGTCAAGGACTGCCCTTGAATCTTAACCCAAAACATACCTTGGGACCGGTCGAGATCCCATACATGTGTAGGTAGCATGGTGGTAATCCTTTAAAATTTATTCAAAACAAAATCAAAATTCAAAAATTAAACTTTGTTGTGTTCCATCCCGACCATGGGATCACAATATCCAACCTACACCCTTAGCTACGATTGGGTACATCCACCACAGACGGTGGTCGCTTTTATTACACCACTATGGTTTGATCCTTACATTTTATTGAAGTTGGTTACTCCAAACCTGATTCTCTATTAAGTCACATAGATGTATGCATTCGTTCGTTTCATGCCCATCAAGCTTATGGAATAAGCATTAGTTTTCATACTTCCTTTCTCAATCTATGGGTTCTCTCTTTATCGGTTTTCGTTAGGGAATCAGTCCTCGATGTCAAAGTAAATTCTTTTTGGTATCCATTAATTCAGTATAGGAGGAAAATTTCAGTTCCTTCTTTTGTTGCTTTGATCCTTCGAAGCCATCATTAGTTTTTATTTTTTCTTTATCCTTTCCATATCCCCCTTTAGACGGTCCTCCATCTCCATGGTGTTAACTTCATTCTCGGCTTCAGCATCCTTTTGGGATAGATATCTTTTAGCTTAGTAGTAGAAACTACAAGATCCATTAGTGAATCTCTTTCTAAAGTGATCTTGAAATCAATCTTATTTGCGACACCAAAAATAACCATTGTTAGAACTATTAATGGATCTGGCTTATGCACTGTAGTTGCTGCTATGTTGAATCTTATCACGTGATTTCGTCTTTTCTCACATGCTCTCAGTGTCACGCTTGAAAGTGTCATGACATTCTTCGATTGTGATATATGAACTATGAAATGTTTCATGAACTCATGCATTAATTCGACTGATATGCTAATGGACCCATTCTTTAGTTATTAAAACAACATCAGCTCCAAATCTACAATGGGAAACAATGTCCCATTACTTCTTCCGAAGCACCCAATAACCCATTATATTGAATATTATCAAGTGAATAGTTGAGCCTATTCTTCTATTATACATCTCTAGCGTAGGTCGTTTAAAATTAAAGGATTCCCCATATAGCAGGTGTTTGGTGTAAATGGATTTCTATTTACATCCTCCATATTTTGATCTGGCACCTCTCAGCGCCTGTCATATCATATCGGCAATTCTATCATTATCATTTAACGGAAATCCCTGGGGTTCTATGCATACATGTCTTTGATCTTCATCTTGCCCAACATTCCTACAGGGGGGTTTCTGGTCCTAACCTTGTGGTTGTACATTCATATTCCGTTCTTCATTTTGACTTTTGCATTAGAATCTCAGTCTACCAGCTCGCCCAAGGCCTAGATCAATCGTTCCCCCCGACCATTGTGATCGGTACCGAGATTCTAGTGCGGCGGGTTAGCTCCAATCTGACCTACTTTATTCTCCTGTATATTTTCTTCACCTTCCGTCCTTTGATCCTGAGTTTCAACTGCCCTTTGCTATATCGTTATTGTGAAAAAATCCGTTAAGCATCTCTCCTTGTCGTGCTAGCAATCTAGTTTGCATCTTTGTCATCGTCCCTTCTATCTCTTCTCTAGTAACATAGATAAAGGGCGGATTTGAACTATAGGACACCTCTTGGCTGCCCCTATGTCTTTGTTAACTTCATCCAATAATAGCTCTTGTAGTAGATCTCTTCGTCTCCTCTAAATTTTAGATCTAGATCCTTCTCAATTAAAGCGCCAATAATGTTATAGCGCAACACCCGAAAAATAGATAAAATCGAATTAAACAAAATAAAAGTGAAGAAAATGAATAAAAAAAGCAAAAACCTACAATTTTTATAGTGATTCAGCAAATACTCCAAAACTTATATCCACTTTAATCCTTTTTATTGATATTTTCTTTTTGGAATACAACGATTATAATCCAGATCCTAATATAATATAGTACATCTCGAATCTAATAGAGTTTCTAGGAGAAGAAGAGAGAGATCACTAAAGTTCTTCAAGGTCTAAAATTCCCCTTCTAGTTGAATTCCTCTTGCTATTTATGGATGAATTCCAGCACAAATCTCGCTATATAGACTTGAATATGTCTCAATCTCCATATCCGAAAATCCAACATAAAGAGCACGTCAATTTGGAATACTTAAACCATATCAGCCAATCATAATTATGATAGATACAGATCAAATTCACTTAGTGCCAAAATGTCCCCCGTCATATGCATCTTCTTCAACTTCCACAAATACGACCCTACTTCAAGAATCATATCGATAGCGATCACAAATGGGATCAGTACTGATCAAGACTGACTTTTCCTTTTTGACTTCAAATTTATTTTGTGGCTTCATATCATCATTCCAAGCATGCCCCTAAGTTCTTCATCCATATCGCCTTTATTTAAACTCACTTAGAATTTGTTTGGCTTAAACATCTCTGGATCCATTCCTTCATCAATTTGTAAACCACATCATCTATTTGAATCAGTTCTGAGACTGTGGAATCCTAAATTCATATTCAACCTTAGTTAAAAAGCTTTGAGTTGGAAATGTTCCAAAACAAGAGGTTGTAGCTGATTCAACCAAGAGGCTAAGTATCACCTTGAATAGCACCACAGCATAAGCTCTATGTATGTGTGTGTGTATAATGCACAAATCTAAAACTAAGTTAGGGATGATTTCAAATATTGAAAAATCCTACAACATTGTTATATGATAACAAAGCCACGATTCAGATCGCAAAAGAACCTAAAGCTCACTAGAAATCGAAAAACATACTTCGAAATATTCCACATTATAAAAGCAGTTTATCAGCATCAAAGGGAGTTAATTAACATAGTGGATGATTAAAACAACATAGCATATCAGTTCACTAAGGGACTAACTCGATTATTTTGAGAAAGCTAATCAAAAAATGTGAATAAGATCCTACAATGGACCCCAAGTGCAAGAGGGGGGTTGAGAGAGCTGGGAGTATGCCTTAGGAAAAATTATGTAATTTATTACATATATCTAACTCTATAATCAATCTTTTTCATTATAAAAGTATTTAACTTCTATCATATACAATGTTATATTCTAATTTTATTAATTAAGTAATTAAATTAAAGTATATAATTAGAAAATCCTTAATAATATTTCATCTGATAATTGTTACTGTTATCGCACCTTTTGGTCAAAGCTGGAATATCAACAAATTGGCAAGGAAGGATGAATATCAGGATTGGAGATCGATTGGAAACAAGGCTGCAATCGATGTCGTTAAAATTTGGCCGAGCTCCGATTAGGATGGAATCGATTGGAGATGATGATCAGGGTTAAGGAAAGCTACATTTCAAATTTTAGGTTGATCGGAGTTCGTATGCGCGAGATATGGATGGATTAAGGTGCACAAGGACTGGTTCGTATCGATGCATTTCGCATCGATCAGCAGAGGGTGTGTCGTATCGATTGGATTCGTATCAATCGGCAGTAGTTTGACTCGATGAAGTTCGAACCGATCAGGTTTTGGTTTGACTCCATGGCGTTCGTATCGATTAGATGGGAAGGCTAGAAGGATTTCGCCTCGATAGCGGTAAACCCAGGTTGGTAAGCGAGCGTGCGGTTGTTTGTTCGAATCAATGGATTCGCATCCATCGGTTGATGGCATTTCGAGTCGATACTGTTCGTATCGATCAGAGACAGAACATAGTGGTGGACTTCGAATCGACATCGTTCGTATCGACCATCATGGATTCGACTCAATTGTTTCGCATCGATCAGGTAAGCGGGCAGGTGAGGCATTGTTCGTATCCATCAGGTAAAGTATTGTTCGCATCCATCGCGTAAGGCTTCGTTTGCATCCATCAGCTAAGGTCTCGCTCGTATCCATCCTAAGGATGAGCTTCATACCCATCCTCTATTTCACATCTCTCTTCACGGCCACTTCGTATCGATGACCCTCATGGTCATTTCGTATCGATCAATTCGTAAGGGATCGATGCGAAGTGTACTCTTGGAATCGATACAAAGAAGGACACGAATTAATGGGTGTGAGC
The DNA here is from genome assembly GCA_030765085.1 of Allium cepa. Taxonomy (NCBI): domain Eukaryota; kingdom Viridiplantae; phylum Streptophyta; class Magnoliopsida; order Asparagales; family Amaryllidaceae; genus Allium; species Allium cepa. Next base: position 312,336,244 of record CM060931.1, read on the forward strand.
ATACCGTTGCGAGGTTATCGATATGAACGAGCACGAAATACGAATGCGAGCGAAGAATATCCACAAATCAAGGGAAGAAGCGTTCAAAGCGGCGAGGAATATGGATCGCACCCTGGAAGTAGCGCCACGTCACCTCATGCACATGTGCCTTGATCGAGTCGAACATGAGGGATGCGAAGCCATGGATTCGAAGTAGACAGCCTTCCGAAGAACATCAACTCATGTCGATCATCTCTCCTAAACCGCTGATCCAAATGCAACAAAATTTTCACAGTAGCTTGCACAAAAGGTAAAGAACAATCTTTCCAAGTTTCAGCTCGATTGGATCATTTTTTGATGGATAAGAAATTGTTTCGTATCGATCACAGATCGAGTCGAAACTTGGTGGGGTCGGTCGCGTGGGCCCACTCACGTGCCAGAAGAAGTCTCCCGAAGTTTGAGCGCGGTCTCAGCCTCTCAAGCCTATAAATAGCCCCCTGAAGCCTATAGAAAAAGGGATCTTTTGGCTATTGGACGTCCAGACTCCACCAGATTCAATTCCACATCTTATCATCGCTGTTGTACTCAAATTACTTCATTGTAACCGCTGTAACCATCTGTAACCAGCAAGGATAATCAATAAAAGATAAAACTTTGAAGTGGACGTAAGCCGGAGATAGCCGAACCACTATAAATCTCGTGTCTTTGTCTGTTATTATTGGATTGTTGTTTGTTGTTTGCTTAGATCTGGGATTTTGGCTTGAATATTGCTGATTTGTGTTCATACACTGGTGCTTTCACGGTATTTGGGGTTTGTGACCAATTTTGGCGCAAACACTTTGGTGCTTTCACTGAGAAGGACTAGCACCCGCAACATCGGATTGAAGTTTGGATTTGAAAAGAGTGAAGAGTTTAGATTTGAAAGACAATGACTCATAAAACCAGCAGAAGACAGAGGGCTGAAAGAAGCCAACAGGAAGGAAGTCAAGAAGCATCCTCCGGAGCTGGGGAAGGACAAGCTTCGATCTACATAACCAGGGATGAAATGGAGGCTATGGCCAATTCATTGCAAGAGAGATTGTTGAAGAGTCAACAGGACATGATGTAGACTTTCCTTGAACAGATGAGAGCTGTAGGAACACAAAACCTTAGACCGACTACGGTGACTGCGGATGTGGAACAAGGAACTAGGGTCGCAGAACCCAATGGAGGACAGAATACAGAACCAGATGGCAATCAACAAAGGCTTGGGGGCAGTCCCGCGGGGTCTGACATTGGAAGGCCCTTGGATGGAGCTCAACAGGCTAGAGCTAGCGCTAACGTTAGCGAACCACATGAGGAGTATGTACCGGATTTCCCTCGGGGATATGGGGGGCAACCTTTGACAGATAATGCTGGATTGGCTGAGATTATCAAGAGAACTATGCGTGGAGGTCTGACTAATAGAGATTTGGAAGGGGTGAACAAGAGTCCGTTCACAAGGGAAATCAGGATGGCTCGAAATCCGCCTGATTTCAAGCTACCTACTGTGGAAGTATACAATGGCAAGGCTGATCCGACAGATCATCTGATGAGATATACTAAATACATGGAAGTGCTGGGGGCACCGAAGGAAGTTATGGCCTGATATTTTCCCTTGTACTTAATAGATATAGCCGCAATGTGGTTTAGGCAGTTGGAAGAAGGGTCTATTAGAACATGGATGGAGCTGGGGGATAGGTTTCTAAGGCAGTTTCGGGTTCATATTAAAAGGCCTAAGAATGTGATGACGCTAACGTCGGTGAAGCAAAGGATGGATGAATCACTTAGAGATTTTCTAACTCGATACAATGCGGCAGTTGCTTCGGTGGATCGACCGGATCCATCAATGGTTTTAATGGCAGCAGTGCCAGGAGTCAGGGAGGATTCGGATTTCAAGGTATCTTTGATATGAGACGCACCACTGGATCTCGGGGAATTCTTTCACGAAGCTGAGAGGGTCCTCGGACAAGAGGATGCATGTGCAGATTTAAAGTTGAAGGAAGTGAATGTGACTGAGGGTGGAGGACCATCCAACAAAGGTTCGGATAAAGAAAATGGAAAAAGGAAATTGGATGATGATTCTGGAAAAGCTAGGAAGCGATGGAAGGATCCAAAGTTTTCCACGTACACAGGGTTGAATGAGACGCTGGAGTGGATATACCTGGATACCCGGAATCGCCTTCCCTATCAAAGGCCGGCTAGGAGAGAGCCTTCTGAGCGGGAGAGGGCATCAGGAAGGCACTGCCTCTTTCATGATTTGGATGGGCATGATACCAACAGCTGCAGGCACTTAAAGGATATAATCGAGGAGCATGTAAGGAGTGGACAGTTGCGACAATATGTCAGAACTCGGAATGCAGCGGTGGAGCAGGAGCAACCACCGCCTACCTTGAGCAACGATGATGTGAGGTCCAAGGATGATGGTCGATTGATTATCCATTGACCAAGATAATATGAAATAAGCAACAAGCTACTGGCAAACGGCAAAGTCATTTACACATGTATGGGGATGGAGATAGCCCCTAGGCATGCTCTGAATGATGATAAACCATGATGCTATGGTTTGTGAAATTTGTCTTTTGCTTTCGGATTGGACACTGTTTTTTCTGGTTTGGTTTTGGAGTTTGAATTGAACTCCTAGTTTTGTTTGCTTTTTGATTTGTATTTTCGCTTGGACGATTGTGTTCTGTTTTAGATGTTGGTTTGGATTTCTGAATTTCTGGTTTGATTTGGATTTCAGATTGGATTTTGATTGGATTTTTATCTGGTTTTTGGTAAATGGTCGTCGGGTATGGATTATATCTGGCAAGGGGCAAGTCTCTTCGTCCGCACGTGGCGAATTGGCTTATTCAGGTCGTTGAGTATGGACTATGCTCAACAAGGGTCTGGAGTGACCAGGATTCGGCCTAGGACTTAGGCCTCATATTATCGATTATTGTTTCAGGTCGCTGAGTATGGACTATGCTCGACGAGGGTCCGCAGAGACCAGGATTCGGCTTAGGACTTAAGCCATGGCATTGTACAACGTCCAGGGACACTGGACCACGGTCGCCAAGTGTGGATTGCACTTGACAAGAACCCTGAGAGGTTAGCTCAACGTCCAGGGACACTGGACCACAATCGTCAAGTGTGGATTGCGCTTGGCAAGAGCCCGAGAGGTTACGGATTTGTACATCGACCCGGAGAGGTCCTGGATTCGGTTATTGGCTATTGGATAAGGATGGATTAGATCTCGGTTATCGGGTTCAGACGGACACGGAATTGGCTAAAGGCTTTGGTTACTGTATTTGGAATTGGGCATCGACTCGGAGCAGTCAAGGATGATGTACTCTGATGATATGGCTATGGGCTTCGGATATTGGATTCGGAACTATTCAAAACATGCCTTATTATCACAAGGCATGTTTTGGGGGGTAAATGTTATCGCACCTTTTGGTCAAAGCTGGAATATCAACAAATTGGCAAGGAAGGATGGATATCAAGATTGGAGATCGATTGGAAACAAGGCTGCAATCGATGTCGTTAAAATTTGGCCGAGCTCCGATCAGGATGGAATCGATTGGAGATGATGATCAAGGTTAAGGAAAGCTACATTTCAAATTTCAGGTCGATCGGAGTTCGTATGCGCGAGATATGGATGGATTAAGGTGCACAAGGACTGGTTCGTATCGATGCATTTCGCATCGATCAGCAGAGGGTGTGTTGTATCGATTAGATTCGTATCAATCGGCAGTAGTTCGACTCGATGAAGTTCGAACCGATCAGGTTTTGGTTCGACTCAATGGCGTTCGTATCGATTAGATGGGAAGGCCAGAAGGATTTCGACTGGATAGCGGTAAACCCAGGTTGGTAAGCGAGCGTGCGGTTGTTTGTTCGAATCGATGGCATTCGCATCGATCGGTTGATGGCATTTCGAGTCGATACTGCTCGTATCGATTAGAGACAGAGCATAGTGGTGGACTTCGAATCGATATCCTTCGTATCGATCAATATGGATTTGACTCAATTGTTTCACATCGATCAAGTAAGCGGGCAGGTGAGGCATTGTTCGTATCCATCAGGTAAAGTACTGTTCGCATCCATCGCGTAAGGCTTCGTTTGCATCCGTCAGGTAAGGTCTCGCTCGTATCCATCCTAAGGATGAGCTTCATACCCATCCTCTATTTCACATCTGTCGTCACGGCCACTTCGTATCGATGACCGTCATGGTCACTTCGTATCGATCAATTCATAAGGGAACAATGCGAAGTGTACTCCTGGAATCGATACAAAGAAGGACACGAATTAATGGGTGCGAGCATACCGTTGTAAGGTTATAGATATGAACGAGGATGAAATACGGATGCGAGCGAAGAATATCCACGAATAAAGGGAAGAAGCGTTCAAAGCGGCGAGGAATATGGATCGAGCCGTGGAAGTAGCGCCATGTCACCTCACGCACATGAGCCTTGATCAAGTCGAACAGGAGGGACACAAAGTCATGGATTCGAAGCGGACAGCCTTCCGAAGGACATCAACTCGTGTCGATCATATCTCCTAAACCGCTGATCCAAATGCAACGAAATTTTCACAGTAGCTTGCACAAAAGGTAAAGAACAATCTTGCCAAGTTTCAGCTCGATTGTATCATTTTTTGATGGATACGAAATTGTTTCGTATCGATCACAGATCGAGTCGAAACTTGGTGGGTTCGGTCGCGTGGGCCCACTCACATGCCAGAAGAAGTCTCCCGCAGTTTGAGCACGATCTCAGCCTTCCACGCCTATAAATAGCCCCCTGAAGCCTACAGAAAAAGAGATCTTTTGGCTATTAGATGTCCAGACTCCGCCGGATTCAATTCCACACCTTATCATCGTTGTTGTACTCAAATTACTTCATTGTAACCGCTGTAACCATCTGTAACCAGCAAGGATAATCAATAAAAGATAAAACTTTGAAGCGGACGTAGGCCGGAAATAGCCGAACCACTATAAATCTCGTGTCTTTGTCTGTTATTACTGGATTGTTGTTTGTTGTTTTCTTAGATCTGGGATTTTTGCTTGAATATTGCTGATTTGTGTTCATACACTAGTGCTTTCACGGTATTTGGGGTTTGTGACCAATTTTGGCACAAAGAATTGCAACTATGAGAAAATTATCACAGTATAAAATAACATATTATTTTAAATATTCCTAGTCAAAATGTTTTGAGAAAGGATATCAATACATCCATTGAGACCAGAGCACATAACGCATTCCAAATATTGGGCAGTGCATTAATCATGACTGCTAGGAACCAAGAGGTTACTTACTCAAAATTATTGGATGACTATGGAATGAACCACTTGAAATTTTTCTGTTGGTTAATAATAACTACGATCTAATAAGACATGGTACTCTCGACTTAAGAGTATCATTGAACTTTAATGTACTTCACTATGATTACATTTAATTCTTAGCTTGGTGTCCATCGAACAAATATAGGTAGGTCTGAGTTGATGCATTGAAACTGGAAACATATTCAATAGTGAATTCGTCTTCTATATGAGGCTGGTATCAGTGTCAACTATATTCAAGTCAAATTCAAAGTCCCTAGCCAAAGCATTATGTTTAATAATAAATATTATTATTAAACTAAGGACTTTGTTTAAGTACTAACTGAGTTGAATGCGGACAATATTAGAATTTTAACCGAAGACCAAATTCCATAAATTCTAAAGTGTATAGTATATAGGAAGAGAATTGGTGTAAATAATCGTTAGTAAAAGCTAACGCTTAAATGTAACATTATATTTTATTAATAAAGATGTATGAGCGATAAATTCGACCAAACTATCACTCTACTAGCTAAAGTGACGAGTGAATGCTTATACTCGAATCGTTCGATATTAATCGTTGAACGAATTACATCGACGAGTCGCATAACCGTATTTGTGATTTCTCCAAAATACCACATAATTTGATTAATTTATAATTGATATAAACTAATTAATATTTATGAAATGTAATTTATCTATTTATTTGATATTTTTAGTGCTACTGTTATTTTATGGGTGCCATTAGTAATTAATTGGGTTCATATATAAAAGTTATATATGCACGTATCGACATATGGTATCGATGCACATTTAATTACGTTTTAAATGGTATTAATTAAAAGGTTTGGTGTATTTTGATGGTCCATTGAGCCTATCCTATGGCCAGCCATGATTTGCAATAATGATGTTATAATTTATTTTTTTAATTCTAAATATGGATCTCGAATTAGTAAAAAGGAGAATCGGTAAAAGGAGGAGAATTTGTCTCCTCTCTTCCCATATTTAAAACAACCATACCCTTTCACTTTATTTCTTCTTGCTTGCCTCCCTTACTTGAAGTGAGTGTTAGACTCTAGCTTGGTTGAAAATATATTTCTTGTTGATACCAAAAATGGCACCAACACCCAAATATCATATGAAAACAATATTTTATTAAAAATCCAAATCAAACGACAGAAATAGTAAGAAAGTAAAGACATATAAGAGTTTTTATAGCGGTTCGACAATTTCTAACCTATGTCCATTTTACATTTTGTTATTAGTTGTCTTCTCTCCATAGTACAACGAATTATATCGGATCTGACTATAATCTAGTAGATATCAAATTTACTATAGAACTTCTAGAGTATATTTTAAAGTCACTAGTACAAGCGATATGCTGATCTAAGTCCTAAAATAGCAAATAGTAGCTTCTTACATGACTCTAATTGAAGAGAGGTAAGAGGTAAAGAAGAAAAAGTCTCCGATGGCACAGAGTTTGGTCCAGAGAAGAAGATGAATATCCCATTTTGGCTGTCATAGGGCTTGTATTTATAGAGAAACAGTTGCATAGAGTCAGAAGCCCTTTTGAGTCAAATCCTAGGAGAAAGCCTAACCACACACGGTGAGCACGTGGGCCCACATGCCATAAATTCCTCTCGGTATCGAGAGGTTCCTCTCGGTACCGAGAGATTTACTTAGTTGCAAACTCTCAACTTTCCTTTTATTGTTCTTCCATATTTAATTCGATGTACTTCAAACTCTTTTTCATGAAGGTGGAGTCGATTCCAACGATTCCTTTGATAACACTTGCATTATCCAGCTTTCGTTGATTTCTTCTCATCAATCTTTAAAGTTGCTTTTCTAGTCTCTCAGAAACACACATGACAACGACTGGTTGAAGTAGTATTTGAAGTGTAAGAGCTTCAGGAGGTCCAAATAGGAGGAAAAAGCTCTCGGTATCGAGTGGTCAACTTAGTATTATTTTCCTTTAAACTCCTTGAGTTCAGTTCTCGTCCTTCTAAACATGATTCCAAGTTGTGATTCATCTCGTCTCCTTTTTGGCCTCCTAATTCTGGTTGGAATATAATTTGGTCAAAAAGCGGGTTAACATTTTCCAAAAACACATTAAATCAAATAAAATTATGGTTTTCCAAACCGTTGCAATGCTAAAAGATTGATTCAACGTGGATCTAGGAGAACGCATCGATCAACATTTGTTCAGAGGCTACATCCTTAAGGATAAACTCTTATATATTTTATATACTACACTTATCATGAAGTAGTCATTACATACACACACAAAAGATTCTATACACACGTTAGTTGTTTCATGTTGAATATGTGATTAACATCATTGATTGAGTTAAGATAACCTATAATATTATTTATACTAAATAAAATATTACATTTAATTTTCGACTAGGATTCATATATCATATATTTTCGATAATATATGATATATCGTATATTTATATTTAAATGTTAATTTTCGATTATTTATTGGTTTTAATTTATTGATAAAAATATAACTTAATTTTAAATTTTCTTTAAATTAATAATAAATTCAAGATAGTTTTCAAATTAAAAACACCTTTTGTCGAATGCTTATTATAAGGGAATGCATGTGCACACACATGCACATATATATATATATACACACACATATATATATATATATATATTACAAAACAAATTAATTTCGGATTTAAAAAAAAGTGTGACGACCCGGAATTTTCGAGCATTTAAAATCGGAATATTTAATTGATTTAATATTCAATATAATAATTTTAACTTGAGTTTCGAATATCACAATTTATTTGATAAATAAATTATTGAATTAAATAATTTAAATTGGATAAAATATGAAATCTGAGAGTTTAAGTCTGTTAAAATATAATCTGAAGGCTTATAAAATTTACATTGGAAACATTGAATATAATACTGAAGATAATAGGAGTTGTAAAATTTAAATTAGCAGTGGTTTGTTCAGCTTTAAAATTTATATCGTTTAAAATTGAATTTAAAAATAGCCTTCCGAGGCACAGTCTCGGAATTTGGCGAAACCAGTTCCATTGGATCCGTAATATTATATTATTGTCAGATTTCAATTTTCGTAAGGTTCGGAATTACCGTCTGAACGTACTAACCGTAAATGCATAAAGAAAGCTAATTAAATTTAATTTACTTAGTCAAAACTTTTTAATGAAATCTCAAACCCTAGCTTCTAACGCAAGCCTAAATTTCTCTTTTATAAAGGCCGAAGCCTTATCTACAGAATTGAACCGAGATTTTTACATAATAAATATTTGGCCGAAGCCAATTTTCCCCCAAATTGAAACCAAGTTCGATTCTTATAAAAAAAATGGGTAAGCTCGACTTCGTGAAGGAGGGTCGCGTGAGGGTTCGCGTTTCAGGTGAACCGTGAGTGGGGGTCGCGAAGCTTTGCGATGGCGTGGAGCTCGAGATTTAGGGCAGGGGTATTGGAGTCACGCGCACGGCCGATTGCAAGGCCATGGAGAGAAGGGCGACTGGTAGATCGTGTGCGTGAGGCTCGTGAATCTGGATGGCTCGGTGGCGTCTGAAAGTTTGGCGCAAGCGTTAGTGGCCGCGAGTTCAATGGGTTCGCGACAGTTTGTTGAGCGACACGCGAAGTTATGGTTGCAGTTTGTCTTCGTGTGGTTGAACTGCGTGGAGCTCGAGGCAATGATAGAGGGTATTATGGGGTAGCGGCGGTTCAGTAGTTTGCAGGTCGTGGTTTCTCGAGACGATGGTAGCTGTGTTGATTTGTTCGGTAATTAATTTTGATCTTTTTTTTTTGAATTTAAGATTTACAGTAGATTATTTAAGTTAGAGGCTGAATGATGATAGCTAATTTAAATTTAGCATATATGTAGATTTAGGTATATACATAAAAGTCAGAAAAGCAGGAGAGAAAATTATTAACAGTAAAGTAATTCTGAAAAATTTTATTATACACAATAAATTTGGTAATTTCGGGAGTTTTAAGAATAAGGTAGGATTTTTATGCTAGATTTTAGGAATGTCTTGACTAGGTAGTATTATGTAAAAGTTAGATTTTGGAAATTTTACAGATTGATTATTTTTGTATAACATACTTCCAAAACAAACATATATACATGTTTTCACGTACTAGTTAGTTTTAAAATGATGTATTATGAAGATTTATTTCTTAAGTAAACTTATTTAAATTCTTTTAGCCACACAAAATATATTAAAGAATGAAAATTAACTTAAATTTAAACTATTAATTCAAAAGAACATTTGTTGGTTTAAATTAAATGAATAAATATTAATAAATCATAAATTATTTATTCAAGGTTTAAAATCGAGAAACAAGCTGGAATGGAAATGAATGGAAATCGACTGCAAATAAAAGCAAAGGTGAGTCAATCTCACTCAGTTAATTTAATTTTAAATGATTAAATTTAAATAATTGTTTGGATGGATGAATTGAGTGATGTGATTTAGTATGATATTTTAGAATTGGCATATTATATTGTGCTAACATTTGTGGATGCAGGGAAACAGGTTGGAGGGATCCAACTGGACCCCTCACATTTATTTAAATTATTCCATATTCTCTGTTGTGATTATTTGATATTTTATGATGAGTTATATTGGCATATTGAATGTATGGTTGATAGGATATGTGGGTATAATGAATTACCAAATTATATGAATTGGATTGTTGAAAGAAATTAAAAAGAAGTAAATTTGTAAGCGAAGTAATTATAGAAAGTTTGAATAAATTAAGAATGAATTGAAAAGAAATAGAAGTAATATGAAAATAATACTAAATAACTTCGAGTATGAAAAGAAATGGAATTTTGAATAAAATGAAATTGATGAATTGTCAACTTAAGTTATATCAATTAAAGAAATAAATAATTATTTTAAAATTTAAAGTTTAAATTTATTTAAAGGAATGAGGAAGTAATTGAGAAATCTAAAAATTGGAATCAAGAAATGAGATTTGAAATTAATAAATTCTGAATTTAAGGGAAATAAATTGGAAATCATTTTGGGAAATTGGTTTAAGCGATTGAAGCTAGGATTTTACTCTGGATAACCAAGTACATGTTTAAAGTAAATTCTTAAATAAATTTAAAGGCTTTAAAGATGTTGTAAAAAAAAGCAAGTTTTAGAAAATTGATTATTTCTAATATTTAAATTCAATAGTAAGTATTTTTGTTTCTAAATCTATTATCGTAGTAATTACTTAAAAAGTGACCTAGTATTTTGTTTTCAAAAGTGAAAATCTAGTATTATATCCTATTAAGTAACTTTATTTTCAAATACACATATAACATGTATTTTTACAAAGTATTGAAGTAATTTAACTTAAATGTTTAAAAGTAAATATTTTCAAAGCAAAGTATTTTAAATTATTTTAAAAATCTATTTTGTGCTTGGTGATTTCAGAGGAGATAGAAATACTTGGGAAAGTTTATACTGGAAAGAAAGAATGATGATTGAAAACTGTGTTCAAAGGGTTGAAATAGAAATATATCATGTGAAGGTATTTTGAGATAAATAAATAATTTGGGAAATTATTTATTGTTTGATGGATGTTTGTGAATATTAATTGATAGTTAAATCACCGACTAACAATATTGGACAAATGCGCTGATCGTTTCGAAGAGACCGGGATCGAGATTTATTTCTCGAAAACCACTTCGATCCGGTTTGTACGTTTCGTGAAAACGATTTTGGATTCGAAGATGGAGCAGTGAAGTGCAAGGGCTAGTCGCTACTAATCCTGAGGATATTTCCAAAATGGATATAGTAGGAGTAGTGCCTTCGGTCCCGTTGAACCCGGGACGGACTTGTATGGATGAATGCTTGCGAAACATCGTCAGGTGGGCGATGGGCATTCTAAGTGAAAACGTTCTAAACGTAACGCTTAGCCTCAAGCCTCATCAAATGGGAATGACTGAAAATCAGGGGATATGTAGCAAGGTTAGGTGGGTCATGCCCAAGCAGGACAAGATAATTCCCCTGTCTAGATGTCCCTTTTTATATATTTCGGCTTAGTGCGTGGTTGGTCGCGCCAACCACGAGGTTTATCTTGTTCGGGACTGTTCAGTAAGGAATGGTTCCGGCCTTGTGTTGCAGGGGATGAAGGGAGTAATCCTCGGTACGGTGATCTAGGCCCCGTACTGTGACAGGTGGTACCCCAGTGCCTAGTCATTGTTGGAAATCCATTCTCCCTACGAGCCTTGTACGAGTTTTGTTTGTATTACCCACTTTTGTGGCAAGTAGCTGGAATTTAATAGATGTAACAATTTCGGCTATTTTATAAGTATTTGTATATAGACGCTATTATAATATCAGAGGATTTCTATAAAAATTGTTTTAGCTATCGTAAGGTAAAAACCCGACATGTTTATTTGTGGCGTGGTCTTACGAGATGCTTTTGTTTTCAAAGGGTTTTGAAACATTAATAATCAATTGGATGAGATTTTCTCACGCTGGTATTCCAGACTGACTCGGGTATTATTTAACTATAATGCTCGGGTCAGACCGAGTATTATAGAATACAGGATATGATGCTGTGGAGCTCAAGAGACGAGCTGGATGACGATACGTATTCTCGTACTTGTATATATATATTTCCGCTGTGTTGAGTTGTTGTGTATCCATTATATGTTATTGATGTGAGCTGTGACTGATGTACTCTGATGATGTAATATATGTAAACTGATATATTTGATTTTGAGTAAAGATTATTTATTCTCTATTATATTTTATTCCGCTGCGATGGTTAGATTCTGATGTTGATTTTGTTTTCTCTTCTTCTACCTCTTCTTCTTAAACCCAAATGGTTCGTATTTCTGTGCAACTTGAGTTGATTGTTGTAGAATAGTGTTGAATCAAGGGGTACGGATTTGCGGGCCGTTACAGTTGGTATTAGAGCTTAGGTTGGTGATAACCTTGGCTCTGGTGGGAATTACTCATAAAATAGAGTCTATAGTACTCTAGAATGAGTTTGAGCGTATTTATAAATATGAGCATGTATTTGTTAGTGAATATAAATTGTTTTAATATTGTGTTGATTGATTTATTGAGTGGCATATGAACCTTCGTCGACACAGTCTGCGCAACTGAATCGAAAGGGTTTCTAAACACTTGAATAGAACAGCCGACACGGTATTGTTTTAAAATGTGGGTAAATGAAATAATTTTACCCAAATATATTTTGATATAAATAAAAGTTTTTGTAAACTATTTTAGCTAATATATGGTTGCTTGGATGTTGGAAATAAGGATATTTAAATTAATATCCTTATTGTATGGAAAATTTAACTAGAAATTGAAAACATAACTAAAGGTTAAGGAAATAAATTCATTATAAAATGAAATTCATAAAGATGAATTATAAATGGAATTTATAAATTGAAATATAATCAAATAAGAATTTGTATGAGCATAAGCTTTGCAAATGAAGTATATTTAAAATTTATTTAAGTAGGCTTTTGAAACTTTAAAATCCGGAGATTTTGGAAGTATTTTGAGGATAAATTGTAGCATTGTTGTTTTGGGGTATTTCTGAAAGGAAATTGTTTTAAATAAATTTTGAGAAGAGATTTAGCATTGAATTCACTTCAGTCACTGGAAAATAACTTCGGTGATGACTGCAGCATCATCGATGTTCATTTTCGAGTTTCTAAGTGATGAATTGCTACCAAATTGATTTGTTTAGAGAAGCAAGTTGTTTTTGAAATTCCAAAGAAAATTTGTTGGGAATAAAACAGGATTGGTTAACTTTTGAGAAATGTGATTTGAGATGTTGGAGGTTTCAAAATGATTTGAAACCAAAGCGGGGAGTTTAAAAATCCTGATAAGATAAGTTGTAAGCTTATAAATGGAAATGATTTGTAAATCAGGAAGAAATTTTAAGCTCTGGATAATGGAATTTAAATTAGCAAGGTGAAAAGTTAAAAAAAAATGAAATTAACTTGGATTGGGAAATAAAATTTAACTGGATTGAAGTAATTGAGTAGGTTGGAAATAATATCCAGTTGTTTCCGAATTAGGTTGAGACTAAGTGAGATTTAATAAATCTGAGTTTAAAATAAAATTGAATTGGAATAAAGGTTCAATTGAGTTAATGAATTGAATTAAATTCTTACCTGAATAAGGGGAAAAAAATAAGTGGATAAGGATTGGATTGAAATAAATAAACCAAAATAACTTATAAAAGAAGTAAAATGCATGAATAAAATATGTTTGGGTTATAAAGGAACATAAGGCTTGAGTTAGAATAAAAGAAGAATATCTTCAAGCTTATGATGAATGGAATTGTATAAAACAATAAGTTATGACTTATTAAATTGAAAATGGAATGCAATACCCAAAATCAATATTTTGATGAATTGAAAAATGAAAAGAAAATCCAAACTTGAAATATAAAATAGATTTGAACTTTAGGAATTCAATGAAGAGATTTTGAGATTAAAAAAAATCAAGTGTCGAATATTGTCCAGGGAAAGAATTAATTAGATCACAGATTAGTTAATGTAATTTAATTGTGAGTTTATGATGGGGTTTGAAAATAAAACTCAAGTTATAATTAAATTCGACTTACATTGTCGATGAAGAAAATATAATTAAAAGTGGCCTTGAAATTAATAAATTGATTTGTGAATGAAATTGCAATGTAAGTTAATAAAATTGGATGGTAATTTAAAAGTGAATGGTAATTTGAAAATGAATAGTGGATTCAAAACTTGAGATATAAATTTAAATTTTAGCTTGAAGTGTTAACAAATTAAATATAATTGGGAATGTATCGAATAAAAATGGAAATGGATTAAATGAGTAATGGTATGGATTGCAGATAAAATCCAAATAAGTGGAGATAACTTGGAAATTAGCCAGGCAATAAATTAAATGAGTTGAATCTAAAAAAAAGTTAAAATGTATAATAATTGATCGAATAAATGTGTAGTTTGAAATGGGACTGGATTAAAATAGAATCAAGTTAAATTGAAAAAAAGAGAACTTTGATTGTAAGATGAGAATGAGCTTAAGTGTAAAATTTGAATAAATTGAAGTAAATTGACTTAAGCTAAATGAATGGAGGAGAGTTGAATTGAATTCAACTTGAACTAAGTTTAATGATATTGGGTTGGATTTAAATCAAGTGAAAATGAATTTTAATCGAAATAAAATTCGGTGAGTTGTAAATAATACTTAATGGAATGATATTCTTAAATAAATAAGTATCAAATGAAATGTGGTTTAAATAAGTTGAAAAATAGTTATTGAATGAAATAGCTTGGATTGTTTCCGAGCTAAATAAAATAGTTTGGAATAAACTAACCTGGAATGAAATGTGAATGAACGGATTGTAAATGAAATTTAAATGGAATGTGTTGAGCTAAATAAATGATTGAGAATAGATTAAAATAAAAGGGGAAATTTAAGTGGCAATCAAGATGAACCTGGGTTGTAAATGGTTTTGAATGAACTAGTTAGTTAATAAAGTGAGATGTAAAGTGAATGGATTCAAATCTGAAATGCAATGAAAATAAGAATATATGGATCGTGAATAAATTTAAAAACGAAATAGAATTGAGTTGAAATCCATTTAAAATGGTTATAAACCATAAATACTTATTCACATAGATCTTGTCAAATTGCATAGAATTAATTGTCATTTGATGTAAATGGAAGTAATTAAAAATTCTATGGATTGATAGGAGTAAAATAAATTGATTTTGAAAGCAATTGAATTAAATATGAGTTCGGTTTGCTTAAGAATAAATTAAATGTAAGCGATCGTGTTTTAAACCATTCAAATTTGAATGAAAATGGTTTGTAAATTAATTGAAAAAGTTGAATTACTATGAAAGTTGTAAAAATTGCTTACGGAAAATGTTTTTGAATTTTCTTTTAAAATTCATATGTTTTAACTAGTGTGAATAAGTGATATACTGTTAAACTGCATATATTTGGCACATACATGTTTAAATTGAGTAAGTACAGGTATCCGGGGGCCGTGTGGTTGGATTTGGTTGTGCTATTTGCTAAAAATAATAAGCCGCTTGCTTAAAATGCTAAATAAGGTACGCCTACGCAATAAAAATAGGAAATATGAACTGTTTTTGGTTTTTCCGACCGTGTGGGTCGATGTATATATATTTATCTCTTTTGTCAAATTGCAAAAGCTCCTCCGTACAAAGGAGACTCTGCCAAAAAAATTCAGAAATTTTGGGAGTTAGAAAATTTTTGGAAATTTTGGAAAATTTATTAACGACAAAACAATTTCAAACTAGAAATTGAAATAAGTTAGTGAATGAGACTAATTAAAATAATGACATGAATTAGTTATAAATGAAAAATAAAATTTAACATTTGGAGTTGAAGATATATTGAATTCGTATGAAAATGAAAGAATCAAGTTAAATAGAAATAGGTATAAACTAAAGACGGAGTGAAATAAATATAAGAAACACATAAAATACTTGTACTAACTTAAGTATGAAATGGTGCATTCTTAATTGGAAATGGAATATTACAAATACATTCTAAGTTGATATTTGGATTAATAAATATTGACATTGGTAAGAAAGTCAATAAAATGTTAAGTTGAGTTTGGATATTAGTGCTAAGAAGGTATGCAGGTATTATAAAAGGGAAAAGGAAATTGGATTTGATTTCAAGAGATAAATTTGTATTGCCCGACAAAAGGTACGTATTTAAATTTGGTATGGAATTTGATTGGGATTTGGATTTGAATTTGGATTGAGCCACTTGGTTCTTTTTGGATTTGGGAGGCCGTAGAGCCATTTTGTAGTTGTACCGAGTCAGCCGCGCAAAGGAGATGCTGGCAAAAAAATTCGTGAATTTAGGGAGTTAGAAAAATTTTGAGAAAATTTTGATAATTCAAAATTTAGTTTTACATTGAAACTCGAATGATTAAGGAAATAGTATAGTTTGAAACTATGGGAGAGTTGAAAAGCTAATAAGAATGATAATGGGTCTTTTGTAAAAAGAGAGTTGGTTAGATGTTGATTTGTTTGGTTTTGGAGATAAGTAAACGGGTATTGGACCGTTCTTCCTAACTGGTAATTTCGGGGACGAAATTCTTTTAAAGGGGGGAAGGAAAGTGACGACCCGGAATTTTCGAGCATTTAAAATCGGAATATTTAATTGATTTAATATTCAATATAATAATTTTAACTTGAATTTCGAATATCACAATTTATTTGATAAATAAATTATTGAATTAAATAATTTAAATTGGATAAAATATGAAATCTGAGAGTTTAAGTCTGTTAAAATATAATCTGAAGGCTTATAAAATTTACATTGGAAACATTGAATATAATATTGAAGATAATAGGAGTTGTAAAATTTAAATTAGCAGTGGTTTGTTCAGTTTTAAAATTTATATCGTTTAAAATTGAATTTAAAAATAGCCTTCCGAGGCACAGTCTCGGAATTTGGCGAAACCAGTTCCACTGGATCCGTAATATTATATTATTGTCTGATTTCAATTTTCGTAAGGTTCGGAATTACCGTCTGAACGTACTAACCGTAAATGCATAAAGAAAGCTAATTAAATTTAATTTACTTAGTCAAAATTTTTTAATGAAATCTCAAACCCTAGCTTCTAACGCAAGCCTAAATTTCTCTTTTATAAAGGCCGAAGCCTTATCTGCAGAATTGAACCGAGATTTTTACATAATAAATATTTGGCCGAAGCCAATTTTCCCCCAAATTGAAACCGAGTTCGATTCTTATAAAAAAAAAATGGGTAAGCTCGACTTCGTGAAGGAGGGTCGCATGAGGGTTCGCGTTTCAGGTGAACCGTGAGTGGGGGTTGCGAAGCTTTGCGATGGCGTGGAGCTCGAGATTTAGGGCAGGGGTATTGGAGTCACGCGCACGGCCGATTACAAGGCCATGGAGAGAAGGGCGACTGCTAGATCGTGTGCGTGAGGCTCGCGAATCTGGATGGCTCGGTGGCATCTGAAAGTTTGGCGCAAGCGTTAGTGGCCGCGAGTTCAATGGGTTCGCGACAGTTTGTTGAGCGACACGCGAAGTTATGGTTGCAGTTTGTCTTCACGTGGTTGAACTGCGTGGAGCTCGAGGCGATGATAGAGGGTATTGTGGGGCAGCGGTGGTTCAGTAGTTTGCAGGTCGTGGTTTCTCGAGACGATGGTAGCTGTGTTGATTTGTTCGGTAATTAATTTTGATCTGTATTTTTTTAATTTAAGATTTACAGTAGATTATTTAAGTTAGAGGCTGAATGATGATAGCTAATTTAAATTTAGCATATATGTAGATTTAGGTATATACATAAAAGTCAGAAAAGCAGGAGAGAAAATTATTAACAGTAAAGTAATTCTGAAAAATTTTATTATACACAATAAATTTGGTAATTTCGGGAGTTTTAAGAATAAGGTAGGATTTTTATGCTAGATTTTAGGAATGTCTTGACTAGGTAGTATTATGTAAAAGTTAGATTTTGGAAATTTTACAGATTGATTATTTTTGTATAACATACTTCCAAAACAAACATATATACATGTTTTCACGTACTAGTTAGTTTTAAAATGATGTATTATGAAGATTTATTTCTTAAGTAAACTTATTTAAATTCTTTTAGCCACACAAAATATATTAAAGAATGAAAATTAACTTAAATTTAAACTATTAATTCAAAAGAACATTTGTTGGTTTAAATTAAATGAATAAATATTAATAAATCATAAATTATTTATTCAAGGTTTAAAATCGAGAAACAAGCTGGAATGGAAATGAATGGAAATCGACTGCAAATAAAAGCAAAGGTGAGTTAATCTCACTCAGTTAATTTAATTTTAAATGTTTAAATTTAAATAATTGTTTGGATGGATGAATTGAGTGATGTGATTTAGTATGATATTTTAGAATTGGCATATTATATTGTGCTAACATTTGTGGATGCAGGGAAACAGGTTGGAGGGATCCAACTGGACCCCTCACATTTATTTAAATTATTCCATATTCTCTGTTGTGATTATTTGATATTTTATGATGAGTTATATTGGCATATTGAATGTATGGTTGATAGGATATTTGGGTATAATGAATTACCAAATTATATAAATTGGATTGTTGAAAGAAATTAAAAAGAAGTAAATTTGTAAGCGAAGTAATTATAGAAAGTTTGAATAAATTAAGAATGAATTGAAAAGAAATAGAAGTAATATGAAAATAATACTAAATAACTTCGAGTATGAAGAGAAATGGAATTTTGAATAAAATGAAATTGATGAATTGTAAACTTAAGTTATATCAATTAAAGGAATAAATAATTATTTTAAAATTTAAAGTTTAAATTTATTTAAAGGAATGAGGAAGTAATTGAGAAATCTAAAAATTGGAATCAAGAAATGAGATTTGAAATTAATAAATTCTGAATTTAAGGGAAATAAATTGGAAATCATTTTGGGAAATTGGTTTAAGCGATTGAAGCTAGGATTTTACTCTGGATAACCAAGTACATGTTTAAAGTAAATTCTTAAATAAATTTAAAGGCTTTAAAGATGTTGTAAAAAAAAGCAAGTTTTAGAAAATTGATTATTTCTAATATTTAAATTCAATAGTAAGTATTTTTGTTTCTAAATCTATTATAGTAGTAATTACTTAAAAAGTGACCTAGTATTTTGTTTTCAAAAGTGAAAATCTAGTATTATATCCTATTAAGTAACTTTATTTTCAAATACACATATAACATGTATTTTTACAAAGTATTGAAGTAATTTAACTTAAATGTTTAAAAGTAAATATTTTCAAAGCAAAGTATTTTAAATTATTTTAAAAATCTATTTTGTGCTTGGTGATTTCAGAGGAGATAGAAATACTTGGGAAAGTTTATACTGGAAAGAAAGAATGATGATTGAAAACTGTGTTCAAAGGGTTGAAATAGAAATATATCATGTGAAGGTATTTTGAGATAAATAAATAATTTGGGAAATTATTTATTGTTTGATGGATGTTTGTGAATATTAATTGATAGTTAAATCACCGACTAACAATATTGGACAAATGCGCTGATCGTTTCGAAGAGACCGGGATCGAGATTTATTTCTCGAAAACCACTTCGATCCGGTTTGTACGTTTCGTGAAAACGATTTTGGATTCGAAGATGGAGCAGTGAAGTGCAAGGGCTAGTCGCTACTAATCCTGAGGATATTTCCAAAATGGATATAGTAGGAGTAGTGCCTTCGGTCCCGTTGAACCCGGGACGGACTTGTATGGATGAACGCTTGCGAAACATCGTCAGGTGGGCGATGGGCATTCTAAGTGAAAACGTTCTAAACGTAACGCTTAGCCTCAAGCCTCATCAAATGGGAATGACTGAAAATCAGGGGATATGTAGCAAGGTTAGGTGGGTCATGCCCAAGCAGGACAAGATAATTCCCCTGTCTAGATGTCCCTTTTTATATATTTCGGCTTAGTGCGTGGTTGGTCGCGCCAACCACGAGGTTTATCTTGTTCGGGACTGTTCAGTAAGGAATGGTTCCGGCCTTGTGTTGCAGGGGATGAAGGGAGTAATCCTCGGTACGGTGATCTAGGCCCCGTACTGTGACAGGTGGTACCCCAGTGCCTAGTCATTGTTGGAAATCCATTCTCCCTACGAGCCTTGTACGAGTTTTGTTTGTATTACCCACTTTTGTGGCAAGTAGCTGGAATTTAATAGATGTAACAATTTCGGCTATTTTATAAGTATTTGTATATAGACGCTATTATAATATCAGAGGATTTCTATAAAAATTGTTTTAGCTATCGTAAGGTAAAAACCCGACATGTTTATTTGTGGCGTGGTCTTACGAGATGCTTTTGTTTTCAAAGGGTTTTGAAACATTAATAATCAATTGGATGAGATTTTCTCACGCTGGTATTCCAGACTGACTCGGGTATTATTTAACTATAATGCTCGGGTCAGACCGAGTATTATAGAATACAGGATATGATGCTGTGGAGCTCAAGAGACGAGCTGGATGACGATACGTATTCTCGTACTTGTATATATATATTTCCGCTGTGTTGAGTTGTTGTGTATCCATTATATGTTATTGATGTGAGCTGTGACTGATGTACTCTGATGATGTAATATATGTAAACTGATATATTTGATTTTGAGTAAAGATTATTTATTCTCTATTATATTTTATTCCGCTGCGATGGTTAGATTCTGATGTTGATTTTGTTTTCTCTTCTTCTACCTCTTCTTCTTAAACCCAAATGGTTCGTATTTCTGTGCAACTTGAGTTGATTGTTGTAGAATAGTGTTGAATCAAGGGGTACGGATTTGCGGGCCGTTACAGTTGGTATTAGAGCTTAGGTTGGTGATAACCTTGGCTCTGGTGGGAATTACTCATAAAATAGAGTCTATAGTACTCTAGAATGAGTTTGAGCGTATTTATAAATATGAGCATGTATTTGTTAGTGAATATAAATTGTTTTAATATTGTGTTGATTGATTTATTGAGTGGCATATGAACCTTCGTCGACACAGTCTGCGCAACTGAATCGAAAGGGTTTCTAAACACTTGAATAGAACAGCCGACACGGTATTGTTTTAAAATGTGGGTAAATGAAATAATTTTACCCAAATATATTTTGATATAAATAAAAGTTTTTGTAAACTATTTTAGCTAATATATGGTTGCTTGGATGTTGGAAATAAGGATATTTAAATTAATATCCTTATTGTATGGAAAATTTAACTAGAAATTGAAAACATAACTAAAGGTTAAGGAAATAAATTCATTATAAAATGAAATTCATAAATATGAATTATAAATGGAATTCATAAATTGAAATATAATCAAATAAGAATTTGTATGAGCATAAGCTTTGCAAATGAAGTATATTTAAAATTTATTTAAGTAGGCTTTTGAAACTTTAAAACCCGGAGATTTTGGAAGTATTTTGAGGATAAATTGTAGCATTGTTGTTTTGGGGTATTTCTGAAAGGAAATTGTTTTAAATAAATTTTGAGAAGAGATTTAGCATTGAATTCACTTCAGTCACTGGAAAATAACTTCGGTGATGACTGCAGCATCATCGATGTTCATTTTCGAGTTTCTAAGTGATGAATTGCTACCAAATTGATTTGTTTAGAGAAGCAAGTTGTTTTTCAAATTCCAAAGAAAATTTGTCGGGAAAAAAACAGAATTGGTTAACTTTTGAGAAATGTGATTTGAGATGTTGGAGGTTTCAAAATGATTTGAAACCAAAGCCGGGAGTTTAAAAATCCTGATAAGATAAGTTGTAAGCTTATAAATGGAAATGATTTGTAAATCAGGAAGAAATTTTAAGCTCTGGATAATGGAATTTAAATTAGCAAGGTGAAAAGTTAAAAAAAAATGAAATTAACTTGGATTGGGAAATAAAATTTAACTGGATTGAAGTAATTGAGTAGGTTGGAAATAATATCCAGTTGTTTCCGAATTAGGTTGAGACTAAGTGAGATTTAATAAATCTGAGTTTAAAATAAAATTGAATTGGAATAAAGGTTCAATTGAGTTAATGAATTGAATTAAATTCTTACCTGAATAAGGGGAAAAAAATAAGTGGATAAGGATTGGATTGAAATAAATAAACCAAAATAACTTATAAAAGAAGTAAAATGCATGAATAAAATATGTTTGGGTTATAAAGGAACATAAGGCTTGAGTTAGAATAAAAGAAGAATATCTTCAAGCTTATGATGAATGGAATTGTATAAAACAATAAGTTATGACTTATTAAATTGAAAATGGAATGCAATACCCAAAATCAATATTTTGATGAATTGAAAAATGAAAAGAAAATCCAAACTTGAAATATAAAATAGATTTGAACTTTAGGAATTCAATGAAGAGATTTTGAGATTAAAAAAAATCAAGTGTCGAATATTGTCCAGGGAAAGAATTAAATAGATCATAGATTAGTTAATGTAATTGAATTGTGAGTTTATGATGGGGTTTGAAAATAAAACTCAAGTTATAATTAAATTCGACTTACATTGTCGATGAAGAAAATATAATTAAAAGTGGCCTTGAAATTAATAAATTGATTTGTGAATGAAATTGCAATGTAAGTTAATAAAATTGGATGGTAATTTAAAAGTGAATGGTAATTTGAAAATGAATAGTGGATTCAAAACTTGAGATATAAATTTAAATTTTAGCTTGAAGTGTTGACAAATTAAATATAATTGGGAATGTATCGAATAAAAATGGAAATGGATTAAATGAGTAATGGTATGGATTGCAGATAAAATCCAAATAAGTGGAGATAACTTGGAAATTAGCTAGGCAATAAATTAAATGAGTTGAATCTAAAAAAAAGTTAAAATGTATAATAATTGATCAAATAAATGTGTAGTTTGAAATGGGACTGGATTAAAATAGAATCAAGTTAAATTGAAAAAAAAAGAACTTTGATTGTAAGATGAGAATGAGCTTAAGTGTAAAATTTGAATAAATTGAAGTAAATTGACTTAAGCTAAATGAATGGAGGAGAGTTGAATTGAATTCAACTTGAACCAAGTTTAATGA
The DNA here is from genome assembly GCA_030765085.1 of Allium cepa. Taxonomy (NCBI): domain Eukaryota; kingdom Viridiplantae; phylum Streptophyta; class Magnoliopsida; order Asparagales; family Amaryllidaceae; genus Allium; species Allium cepa. Next base: position 312,359,086 of record CM060931.1, read on the forward strand.
TATTGGGTTGGATTTAAATCAAGTGAAAATGAATTTTAATCGAAATAAAATTCGGTGAGTTATAAATAATACTTAATGGAATGATATTCTTAAATAAATAAGTATCAAATGAAATGTGGTTTAAATAAGTTGAAAAATGGTTATTGAATGAAATAGCTTGGATTGTTTCCGAGCTAAATAAAATAGTTTGGAATAAACTAACCTGGAATGAAATGTGAATGAACGGATTGTAAATGAAATTTAGATGGAATGTGTTGAGCTAAATAAATGATTGAGAATAGATTAAAATAAAAGGGGAAATTTAAGTGGCAATCAAGATGAACCTGGATTGTAAATGGTTTTGAATGAACTAGTTGGTTAATAAAGTGAGATGTAAAGTGAATGGATTCAAATCTGAAATGCAATGAAAATAAGAATATATGGATCGTGAATAAATTTAAAAACGAAATAGAATTGAGTTGAAATCCATTTAAAATGGTTATAAACCATAAATACTTATTCACATAGATCTTGTCAAATTGCATAGATTTAATTGTCATTTGATGTAAATGGAAGTAATTAAAAATTCTATGGATTGATAGGAGTAAAATAAATTGATTTTGAAAGCAATTGAATTAAATATGAGTTCGGTTTGCTTAAGAATAAATTAAATGTAAGCGATCGTGTTTTAAACCATTCAAATTTGAATGAAAATGGTTTGTAAATTAATTGAAAAAGTTGAATTACTATGAAAGTTGTAAAAATTGCTTACGGAAAATGTTTGGTGAATTTTCTTTTAAAATTCATATGTTTTAACTAGTGTGAATAAGTGATATACTGTTAAACTGCATATATTTGGCACTTACATGTTTAAATTGAGTAAGTACAGGTATCCGGGGGCCGTGTGGTTGGATTTGGTTGTGCTATTTGCTAAAAATAATAAGCCGCTTGCTTAAAATGCTAAATAAGGTACGCCTACGCAATAAAAATAGGAAATATGAACTGTTTTTTGTTTTTCCGACCGTGTGGGTCGATGTATATATATTTATCTCTTTTGTCAAATTGCAAAAGCTCCTCCGTACAAAGGAGACTCTGCCAAAAAATTTCAGAAATTTTGGGAGTTAGAAAATTTTTGGAAATTTTGGAAAATTTATTAACAACAAAACAATTTCAAACTAGAAATTGAAATAAGTTAGTGAATGAGACTAATTAAAATAATGACATGAATTAGTTATAAATGAAAAATAAAATTTAACATTTGGAGTTGAAGATATATTGAATTCGTATGAAAATGAAAGAATCAAGTTAAATAGAAATAGGTATAAACTAAAGACGGAGTGAAATAAATATAAGAAACACATAAAATACTTGTACTAACTTAAGTATGAAATGGTGCATTCTTAATTGGAAATGGAATATTACAAATACATTCTAAGTTGATATTTGGATTAATAAATATTGACATTGGTAAGAAAGTCAATAAAATGTTAAGTTGTGTTTGGATATTATTGCTAAGAAGGTATGCAGGTATTATAAAAGGGAAAAGGAAATTGGATTTGATTTCAAGAGATAAATTTGTATTGCCCGACAAAAGGTACGTATTTAAATTTGGTATGGAATTTGATTGGGATTTGGATTTGGATTTGGATTGAGCCACTTGGTTCTTTTTGGATTTGGGAGGCCGTAGAGCCATTTTGTAGTTGTACCGAGTCAGCCGCGCAAAGGAGATGCTGGCAAAAAAATTCGTGAATTTAGGGAGTTAGAAAAATTTTGAGAAAATTTTGATAGTTCAAAATTTAGTTTTACATTGAAACTCGAATGATTAAGGAAATAGTATTTTTGAAACTATGGGAGAGTTGAAAAGTTAATAAGAATGATAATGGGTCTTTTGTAAAAAAAGAGTTGGTTAGATGTTGATTTGTTTGGTTTTGGAGATAAGTAAACGGTTATTGGACCATTCTTCCTAACTGGTAATTTCGGGGACGAAATTCTTTTAAATGGGGAAGGAATGTGACGACCCGGAATTTTCGAGCATTTAAAATCAGAATATTTAATTGATTTAATATTCAATATAATCATGATTTTAATTGATTTGTCAAGTACTAGTGGTCCAGTGGTTTACGACATGAGGTGAGTTGCTGCATCTTGTTGTGGTGGCACAGGTTCGATTCCCAGCGGCCACAAGTATGAGACATAAGTGCACGGCCACTTTAAAACCGGCTTAACCAAAGGTCAGGGCGACATAGTCTCCCTGTCCCCAAAGTTTTTTATTCATACTTAACCATATATGTTTTTTTCAAAATTAAAAATCTCCGTTCATGGCCGCAACTGGCGATTTGCGATTGTGGGTTAGCTTTTCTTCCTCGCCGTGATTTTCTTTTTGCGTCTTTTCTTCCATGTCATCCTCTCCGCCTCGTCCCACTCCTCCCCTCCTTTCCGCTCCATCGTCGACTCGGTCCGGTCGCCCTTTCAAATCCAAGTCCTCTGCCTTTCCACTTATTCTTTCCCACTCCGATTTTCCACCGCTCTCATCGTTTTGTTCTGGTGTCGAGGCTTCTGATTCTGTTCGTGCTGTGTTGCCTCTCCCAGATTCCAACGCGTTTTTGCCTTTGAACAGAGATAGTGTCTTGGGTAAGTCAGATGTGTTAAATGAGATTTCTGGTCACGTATCGTCTGCTATTAGCAACAGTAATGGTGTAGGTGGAATGTGTGGGAGTGTTGAGGGGTTGGGAGGTGTTGCTGACGCTGCCCAATGCACGTCTCCTGATCGTCAATATGCTAAAGTGGATTGTGGAGTGAAAAATACTGATGTCAGTTTGATTGTCAATGAGGTTGCTCTCCAGCCTGTTTTCCACGAGAAACCGATGTTGGTTGAGTGTGAAACAACAGTGAACGACGGTGCTATCGACCATGTCCATGGGAGTTATACTGATAGTCTTCCAAGTTGTGGACAAGGCACATCAGCTGTTTGCGGTTTTTCCCCAACGAATTCTGCTTCTAAAGGCACAGCTATTTGCTCTAAAGATTCTATGCCCACTGCTGCTACTGTCCCCGGTATTGTGCATAGCAGTGTAACTGATGGTTCGAAGCCCTCCTCAAAATCGTGGTCTTCTCTTTTCTCGTCCTTGCCCCGAAATGCGGGTGCCTACACCCCTATTGATTTTGATTTGGTTGAGGTAAATGGAGTGATGATTCCACCCCTTAGTGTTATGCAAGCCGGTGAAGAATTTTGGTCAGATTATTTGGTTGGTTTTTTTCTGGAGCCGCATCACCGTCTTTCTTTTGCGTCTGCGGTGCTTCGGAGAGCTTGGAAGCTTCGTGGAAATTTGCATGTGAAGCTGATTGATACGATGTACTACTTAAAGTTTTCCTCTTCTGAGGATCGCCGGCTTGTTTTGGAGGCGGAGCCATCGTTTGTTGATGGAAGGCCTTTTATTGTTACCCCATGGTCTCCTACAGTGGCGTGTGCTCGTGAGAAAGTTTTCTCTATCCCTGTTTGGGTATATTTTTCCCAGATTCCTTCTGTTTTACAGCCTCTCATTGGTTTGAATTGGTTAGCTTGTAATGTTGGTAAGCTGAAATGTTTTGACACCAATACTGTGGCACGTGAAAAGTTGATGTTTGCGAAGGCTCTAATTGAGATTTCCCCTACTAAGCCACTTCCTTCTTCTATTTCTGTACAGCTTGCTGTTGGACATGTTGTGGAAGTACGGGTTCGCTATGGTTGGGTCCCGGATTTTTGTATCGCTTGTCACTCTTTTGGACACCTTACTTTAGACTGCCATCATTCTGTAGCCTCTGCGGCAGCTCCGAAGTCTCCTTTGCCGCGCCCCCGTCGTAGGATCTGGGTCCCCAAGGCTCCTCCTTCTGAGTCTATGTTGCCTGATCAGAATATTCCTTCTATACCTCATGTTTCGCCTGTTTCACCTACTGGTTCTGAGGTTCCTATTGTTGCTCCTGACATCTCTTTAGTTGCTTCAGCCCCATCCTCGCTGCTGCCTCCTGTAGCTTGGGATGAGGCTGAAGGGTGTTGGATTGATCCCATTTCCGATATGAGGTATAACCCGGTTAATGAATCTTTCTTCCGGTTTGTTTCTGACGATCATCTTGACCTTCGGTGCCTTCGCTACAAACGATCTGCTGACTCTCTTGTTCTTGATTTGGACGGTATTGATGCGGTAGCGAATTCTGTCATGCTTGCTGATCCGTCCTGGGATCGATCTTTTATCTACTGTTCTGACGATGTGGTTTTCGACCCTTGTATTGCTCTTCGGTTTCGCCCCTATGCTGGACTTTCTGGGTCTGACCCACTGTGCATTACTTCGGTGTCTGGAGATGTTGGTAATTCTCCTACCGCGGTGGAGGAATAGTTTGTTGTTGTTTCTTTAGTTATCGTGACAAAGCAGTCACGTACCTGTGCTGTATTTTCTTTCTTCATTTTAGTAGATAAGGTGCTTTTACCTTGCTCCTGTACTTAAACTTTTATTACTTTCGTAATAAAAAGTGGACGGTCCACTATAAAACCGGCTGGCCTTGCCAAAAAAAAAAATATTCAATATAATAATTTTAACTTGAATTTCGAATATCACAATTTATTTGATAAATAAATTATTGAATTAAATAATTTAAATTGGATAAAATATGAAATCTGAGAGTTTAAGTCTGTTAAAATATAATCTGAAGGCTTATAAAATTTACATTGGAAACATTGAATATAATACTGAAGATAATAGGAGTTGTAAAATTTAAATTAGCAGTGGTTTGTTCAGTTTTAAAATTTATATCGTTTAAAATTGAATTTAAAAATAGCCTTCCGAGGCACAGTCTCAGAATTTGGCGAAACCAGTTCCACTGGATCCGTAATATTATATTATTATCAGATTTCAATTTTCGTAAGGTTCGGAATTACCGTCTGAACGTACTAACCGTAAATGCATAAAGAAAGCTAATTAAATTTAATTTACTTAGTCAAAACTTTTTAATGAAATCTCAAACCCTAGCTTCTAACGCAAGCCTAAATTTCTCTTTTATAAAGGCTGAAGCCTTATCTGCAGAATTGAACCGAGATTTTTACATAATAAATATTTGGCCGAAGCCAATTTTCCCCCAAATTGAAACCGAGTTCGATTCTTATAAAAAAAAATGGGTAAGCTCGACTTCGTGAAGGAGGGTCGCGTGAGGGTTCGCGTTTCAGGTGAACCGTAAGTGGGGGTCGCGAAGCTTTGCGATGGCGTGGAGCTCGAGATTTAGGGCAGGGGTATTGGAGTCACGCGCACGGCTGATTGCAAGGCCATGGAGAGAAGGGCGACTGGTAGATCGTGTACGTGAGGCTCGCGAATCTGGATGGCTCGGTGGCGTCTGAAAGTTTGGCGCAAGCGTTAGCGGCCGCGAGTTCAATGGGTTCGCGACAGTTTGTTGAGCGACACGCGAAGTTATGGTTGCAGTTTGTCTTCACGTGGTTGAACTGCGTGGAGCTCGAGGCGATGATAGAGGATATTGTGGGGCAGCGGCGGTTCAGTAGTTTGCAGGTCGTGGTTTCTCGAGACGATGGTAGCAGTGTTGATTTGTTCGTTAATTAATTTTGATCTGTTTTTTTTTTAATTTAAGATTTACAGTAGATTATTTAAGTTAGAGGCTGAATGATGATAGCTAATTTAAATTTAGCATATATGTAGATTTAGGTATATACATAAAAGTCAGAAAAGTAGGAGAGAAAATTATTAACAGTAAAGTAATTCTGAAAAATTTTATTATACACAATAAATTTGGTAATTTCGGGAGTTTTAAGAATAAGGTAGGATTTTTATGCTAGATTTTAGGAATGTCTTGACTAGGTAGTATTATGTAAAAGTTAGATTTTGGAAATTTTACAGATTGATTATTTTTGTATAACATACTTCCAAAACAAACATATATACATGTTTTCACGTACTAGTTAGTTTTAATTATGATGTATTATGAAGATTTATTTCTTAAGTAAACTTATTTAAATTCTTTTAGCCACACAAAATATATTAAAGAATGAAAATTAACTTAAATTTAAACTATTAATTCAAAAGAACATTTGTTGGTTTAAATTAAATGAATAAATATTAATAAATCATAAATTATTTATTCAAGGTTTAAAATCGAGAAACAAGCTGGAATGGAAATGAATGGAAATTGACTGCAAATAAAAGCAAAGGTGAGTTAATCTCACTCAGTTAATTTAATTTTAGATGTTTAAATTTAAATAATTGTTTGAATGGATGAATTGAGTGATGTGATTTAGTATGATATTTTAGAATTGGCATATTATATTGTGCTAACATTTGTGGATGCAGGGAAACAGGTTGGAGGGATCCAACTGGACCCCTCACATTTATTTAAATTATTCCATATTCTCTGTTGTGATTATTTGATATTTTATGATGAGTTATATTGGCATATTGAATGTATGGTTGATAGGATATTTGGGTATAATGAATTACCAAATTATATGAATTGGATTGTTGAAAGAAATTAAAAGGAAGTAAATTTGTAAGCGAAGTAATTATAGAAAGTTTGAATAAATTAAGAATGAATTGAAAAGAAATAGAAGTAATATGAAAATAATACTAAATAACTTCGAGTATGAAGAGAAATGGAATTTTGAATAAAATGAAATTGATGAATTGTAAACTTAAGTTATATCAATTAAAGGAATAAATAATTATTTTAAAATTTAAAGTTTAAATTTATTTAAAGGAATGAGGAAGTAATTGAGAAATCTAAAAATTGGAATCAAGAAATGAGATTTGAAATTAATAAATTCTGAATTTAAGGGAAATAAATTGGAAATCATTTTGGGAAATTGGTTTAAGCGATTGAAGCTAGGATTTTACTCTGGATAACCAAGTACATGTTTAAAGTAAATTCTTAAATAAATTTAAAGGCTTTAAAGATGTTGTAAAAAAAAGCAAGTTTTAGAAAATTGATTATTTCTAATATTTAAATTCAATAGTAAGTATTTTTGTTTCTAAATCTATTATAGTAGTAATTACTTAAAAAGTGACCTAGTATTTTGTTTTCAAAAGTGAAAATCTAGTATTATATCCTATTAAGTAACTTTATTTTCAAATACTCATATAACATGTATTTTTACAAAGTATTGAAGTAATTTAACTTAAATGTTTAAAAGTAAATATTTTCAAAGCAAAGTATTTTAAATTATTTTAAAAATCTATTTTGTGCTTGGTGATTTCAGAGGAGATAGAAATACTTGGGAAAGTTTATACTGGAAAGAAAGAATGATGATTTGAAAACTGTGTTCAAAGGGTTGAAATAGAAATATATCATGTGAAGGTATTTTGAGATAAATAAATAATTTGGGAAATTATTTATTGTTTGATGGATGTTTGTGAATATTAATTGATAGTTAAATCACCGACTATCAAATATTGGACAAATGCGCTGATCGTTTCGAAGAGACCGGGATCGAGATTTATTTCTCGAAAACCACTTTGATCCGGTTTGTACGTTTCGTGAAAACGATTTTGGATTCGAAGATGGAGCAGTGAAGTGCGAGGGCTAGTCGCTACTAATCCTGAGGATATTTCCAAAATGGATGTAGTAGGAGTAGTGCCTTCGGTTCCGTTCGAACCCGGGACGGACTTGTATGGATGAATGCTTGCGAAACATCGTCAGGTGGGCGATGGGCATTCTAAATGAAAACGTTCTAAAGGTAACGCTTAGCCTCAAGCCTCATCAAATGGGAATGACTGAAAATCAGGGGATATGCAGCAAGGTTAGGTGGGTCATGCCCAAGCAGGAGAAGATAATTCCCCTGTCTAGATGTCCCTTTTTATATATTTCGGCTTAGTGCGTGGTTGGTCGCGCCAACCACGGGGTTTATCTTGTTCGGGACTGTTCAGTAAGGAATGGTTCCGGCCTTGTGTTGCAGGGGATGAAGGGAGTAATCCTCGGTACGGTGATCTAGGCCCCGTACTGTGACAGGTGGTACCCCAGTGCCTAGTCATTGTTGGAAATCCATTCTCCCTACGAGCCTTGTACGAGTTTTGTTTGTATTACCCACTTTTTTGGCTAGTAGCTGGAATTTATAGATGTAACAATTTCGGCTATTTTATAAGTATTTGTATATAGGCCCTATTATAATATCAGAGGATTTCTATAAAAATTGTTTTAGCTATCGTAAGGTAAAAACCCGACATGTTTATTTGTGGCGTGGTCTTACGAGATGCTTTTGTTTTCAAAGGGTTTTGAAACATTAATAATCAATTGGATGAGATTTTCTCACGCTGGTATTCCAGACTGACTCGGGTATTATTTAACTATAATGCTCGGGTCAGACCGAGTATTATAGAATACAGGATATGATGCTGTGGAGCTCAGGAGACGAGCTGGATGACGATACGTATTCTCGTACTTGTATATATATATTTCCGCTGTGTTGAGTTGTTGTGTATCCATTATATGTTATTGATGTGAGCTGTGATTGATGTACTCTGATGATGTAATATATGTAAACTGATATATTTGATTTTGAGTAAAGATTATTTATTCTCTATTATATTTTATTCCGCTGCGATGGTTAGATTCTGATGTTGATTTTGTTTTCTCTTCTTCTACCTCTTCTTCTTAAACCCAAATGGTTCGTATTTCTGTGCAACTTGAGTTGATTGTTGTAGAATAGTGTTGACTCAAGTGGTACGGATTTGCGGGCCGTTACAAAAAGTTAAGATGAAAAGGTTTAAATGTAATACATACATATATGTTTAATGTTGATTTTATTATCATAATTGTGTACTCTGTTTTATTTTGATATTTTAAATGTTTAGAAAAAATATTTCAACTATTCTACTATATTATATATATATATATATATATACACACATATATTGAAAGATGTTATATTTTTCATTTAATAGGTTTAAATTTGAAATCAAATTGTTTTACTAAGTCAATGTTGGATATTTTAGATATTATTTTAAATTCAAACTTTATTTATTTTTTCAAAATATACTTAGTATTTAAAAACGGGATATCTTATTTTATATTTTGTAGATTAGATTTTGAAATTCAAATTATTATGCTAATTGAAAAATGCTAAATATCTAATTTAATTTCATATCTGTTGACTTGCTTAATATATACTTTTAGACATTTGATAGAAAGGTTTATTTTGTTTAAGAAAACCAATAAATTTTGAAATACACACATATTAAATAATTTTGTTGCATTATCCAGCTTTCGTTGATTTCTTCCCATCAATCTTTGAAGTTGCTTTTCTAGTCTCTCAGAAACACACATGACAACGAGTGGTTGAAGTAGTATTTGAAGTGTAAGAGCTTCAGGAGGTCCAAATAGGAGGAAAAAGCTCTCGGTATCGAGCGGTCAACTTAGTCTTATTTTCCTTTAAACTCCTTGAGTTCAATTCTCGTCCTTCTAAACATGATTCCAAGTTGTGATTCATCTCGTCTCCTTTTTGGCCTCCTAATTCTGGTTGGAATATGTTTTGGTCAAAAAGCGAGTTAACATTTTTCAAAAACACATTAAATCAAATAAAATTATGGTATTCCAAACCGCTGCAATGCTAAAGGATTGATTCAATGTGGATCTAAGAGAACGCATCGACCAACATTTGTTCAGAGGCTACATCCTTAAGGATAAACTCTTATATATTTTATATACTACACTTATCATGAAGTAGTCATTACATACACACACAAAAGATTCTATACACACGTTAGTTGTTTCATGTTGAATATGTGATTAACATCATTGATTGAGTTAAGATAACCAATAATATTATTTATACTAAATAAAATATTACATTTAATTTTCGACTAGGATTCATATATCATATATTTTTCGATAATATATGATATATCGTATATTTATATTTTAAATGTTAATTTTCGATTATTTATTGGTTTTAATTTATTGGTAAAAATATAACTTAATTTTAAATTTCCTTTAAATTAATAATAAATTGAAGATAGTTTTCAAATTAAAAACACCTTTTGTCGAACGCTTATTATAAGGGAACGCATGTGCACACACATGCATATATATATATATATATATATATATATATATATATATATATATTACAAAACAAATTGATTTCGGATTTAAAAAAAAGTTAAGATGAAAAGGTTTAAATGTAATACATACATATATGTTTAATGTTGATTTTATTATCATAATTGTGTGCTTTGTTTTATTTTGATATTTTAAATGTTTAGAAAAAATATTTCAACTATTCTACTATATTATATATATACACACACATATATTGAAAGATATTATATTTTTCATTTAATAGGTTTAAATTTGAAATCAAATTGTTTTACTAAGTCAATGTTGGATATTTCAGATATTATTTTAAATTCAAACTTTATTTATTTTTTCAAAATATACTTAGTATTTAAAAAAGGGATATCTTATTTTATATTTTGTAGATTAGATTTTGAAATTCAAATTATTATGCTAATTGAAAAATGCTAAATAACTAATTTAATTTCATATATGTTGACTTACTTAATATATTCTTTTAGATATTTGATAGAAAGGTTTATTTTGTTTAAGAAAACCAATAAATTTTGAAATACACACATATTAAATAATTTTGAGACGTTCAATGAGTATATAAATGGCCAGTGTATACATTATAGATGAAAATCCTAACATTTATGTACATATATATTAACTATGTACACCTTATGTTATGCATGCATGATATACAAATAAAGACTTAATCTTTTTCTTATCGTCATCATTAAGCTCTTTAACTGGAACATCTGATAAAAACAGAGATTGAGTAAAAGAAAACATTGAGTAGGGAAAGGCAACGAAAATCAAGACTTATGAGGAGACGCGGAAGTCCTGCAGATGTTAGAAAAGCACTTGATAAAGAAGAACTAGTTTTCCACATCCTTTATTTTATTAACCCCATCTTACATCAAATTTTCATAGTATTGGCTTTATATATCTGGCTATTAAGATTTCTTAACTTGACCAGCCATGTCAAAAAGTTCAACACTTTAGCGTTGAGACAAGGAAGTCCGGATTCCAATGCCATCATTTCTAGGGATAAGAGATAAGTATAGACATTCGATGACAACTAGATTAGGGCAATCCCAACATTAGATAGAAACATAGATAAGAACTCTGGGAAGGGCAAGAATCTACCTTACTACATACGGATGACAATATAGGCAAAAAAGCCTCTAGGAGGGTTGTTGATGGTGTCAGTCTCCTTTGGAGGAATGGCTTCGATACCGATAATGCTAAAGTTATTGAGGATGGCATCGACTTCATCTTGAGTTGCTATGAAAGAATGCTTGGAAATAGCTATAGAACTTCTTTGGAGAACTCATGATTCTGCTAGGTGAAAACATTTTAGTTAAAAAGTTTAGGCTTAATTATGAGTTTGGCAAACTTTCAAAAATCATCAAAGAAACCTATTTAGATAACTAAAACATGAACAAAATTTGAATCTTCAAACTTTTGAAAAATATTTAAGTTAAAAATCAAAGACATTGGGCTTCTGACAAAGTCGAAAGGAAAAGGACATTAACACTAAACATTGTCAAAAGCCTAAATGAAGGTTTCCTTGAGCTATCGACATGGTCGAATGGATAAGTCAAAATAATTATTGTACTAGCACTTTTCAATAGTGTCGAAAGTTCTATAGGAACCTAACTGTTAAGGAAGGATAGTTAAGGTCAACCCAAAAATTAAACAAAAATATACAGTATAAACATTTCATCAACCAAGCAATGGGACCCTTTGGCACCATCGAAACTAATACCTTTGGTTTCCTAAGAAAAATAGTGATGTTGTCGAAACCTAACATGCTCATTGAAGTCAAAAGGTTCTAAGTTAAGCTCACGTGCACTTAGAACAATTCGACAAAGCTGGACAAAAATTGCTCTTAGAGGTTCCGACCTAGTAGGTATAGGTGGTGTCGGAGGAGTTAAAGGGATCTAATGATTCCAAAAACAAACTAAGGAAAATGGATTGCAATGGAAACAAAGGGTTTTGACTAAGTCAAAATGTTTTTCCATCGAAGGAGTTCCTACTCTCAACCTAATAGTGTAACCTTTCCATAAGGATGATTTAATCAGCACTACAACACCTTTCGACCGAATCGAAAGGGGCTAAGGAAGCAAAACTAACGTTGTAACCTTAATCCCTTTTGAAGGGGTAGAAAAGTCATTTTGTGGCACTAACTTTTTATCCATACAAATGAAATTCTCGGTTAAAGGAATCAAGTTCAACCTGTGTAGTTAATGCCCCGCTATTACCCCGCTATAACCCCTTTATATCTCATAGCGGATTTCTGCCGCTACGATTTTTTCATATAGCCCAAAATATAGCCTTTCCCCTTTAATCCCCGCTATTTCCGCTACATCCCGTTATTCCCGCTATATTTTGTTATTTCTGCTATATATTCTTTAATAAAATGAATTAAAAAATTGCATTTATACATGATAAAAATTATGAAACTAATTTATTTGATTTAATTTTTAATATATTTTCAGAAATGAAAATACTCTAATATTCTACTAAATTCAATTATGTTATGTAACAGTTTTACATTTATTTAAAGTATATTCGCACATATTTTTTGTTTAAAATTATTTATGTATTAAATATAATTCAATTGAATGATAGTTTTTCATTTAATTACCATTTATATATTTGTAAAAACATTAAGTACGAGTTTTATATGCTATTTTAGAGTCATCCGCTATATCCTGCTATATTCTCGTTGTATTCTCGCTGTGACTTTTTGCACCTCTACCGCTTTGAATCTGCCGAACGCTTTAACTGCACAGAGTTCAACTATCCCCCAAACCCGATTCTAAACCCAGGTTTTAAAAAAATTCTTAAAGAACAAGTAAATCCAATCTTTTAAGAAAATGAATTCAAACTAAAATAGTTCTGTCTCGATTTCAAAAGTATAGAAATATTGAAGATCCAGATTTACTAACGATGAACAAAAATAGTATATTCTAGAATGAAAATTTAGACCCAATAAGGAGATGGATTCTAATATCATCCACTGACAATTTCAGCAGAAATAAATTCTAAAAAAATCCTGAAACAGATGTAGATAAAGCTTCTCAGTAAATCAATTGAAATCTACCTTCAGAAAAATCGAGATTCAAATATTTTAAAAATCAAGTTTCAATTTTGAAATTTAGAAGGGTAGAATTCGATAAAAATTAACCAAACAAAGTTATCTAAGTTACATATTAGATTTGATGACTATTTGGATTTCTGGAAGTAAATTGAAAGTTTAAATTTTTTTGGAACAATTCTACTCATATTTGGACTTTCGATTGTCGAAAATAATTTTATTTCTATAGTTTGAAACATGATTTGATGTAGGTGTTTTAACATAATATTTAGTACCAATACATGTCAATTTGAAAGTTCAAACTAATCACATTTGGTCTTGCAGCGTGAATCATCAGTCAACTGAACCAACCATCTTTTTTGAGATGGATTTTTATGTATCGAATCTAAAAATAAGGAAGGATTCAAATTTCTACATTAAAAAATCCTCATGTAATGGTACCTTTAGAAAAACCTATCAATCATATATTTAAAAATACTTATCAATCGATACTAAGCACCTGTAATATGCACTAACATATTATTTACTGAAATAGAACTATTAAGTCTTGAACACTCACTAATGAAGTTCTACTTTCTAAACATTGTTTCAAGCAATAAGCTTTTTAAAATTCCTGTCATTAGTTAGTTTTTGTTAACCACTTACTGCAAGCAAACGAACAGTCATTGTAGCAGCCAAAGCATAGCTTCATTCATAGCACTTGGAACCGATGTTGAACCATCCTCTCCTTTTCATTTTCCATTTCTCTTTTTTGTTATTCTTTTCCTCTACCAAGCAAATTCAAAAGCATAACCACCTAATTTTAAATCCGATCAAACGACATCTACCAAACAGATTCAAAAGCTTAACCCCATAACCCAGTTAAAACGACAACAGCTAAATTTCTATAAGATCGATTACAATTCCACTTTAAAAAGTAGTTTTCCTGACCACATCAGAAGAAAAAAATCAATATTCTAATTTTTTATTTATGCAGTGTTAAAAATATATGTAATCTTGAAAACAAATTCTAAAATTTGGAAGAAAGAAAAGTGACTAAATAGATAATCCTTGGCTGAAATACTACTGTATGTTTGGGCGATTGCATTCAAATTTACAAGGAGAATTTTTTAACTACATTGGGCAAACTAAACTTTGATAAGTATGTCGTAAGACACAAAAACTAGGCTGAACATAGACTAAAATTAAATTACCCAAATATTATGTATTGCTTTTACATATAGACCAAGACCATTGCTACGGTGAAAAAAAGTATGAACGGGCTATGGCTGATCGTAGCACAAATTCAAATGAACGAAACTAATCTAGACTGAAACAGAGATTTTTCATAGAGAGTTCGCCACAGGAAAAGCTCTAAAAGGTGGGGATTCAATCAATTGTCTAAATCAGACCATCCATTTTGAAGCATGACTTCCATTCATACCCAAACTAAAATCGGTAGCTGGGCTCAACATCCATTGACCATGCAAATTTTGCAAGAAGGGACCTGTTGAATATCTGCCAAAAGATATCCAATGTAAGTAAGGCATTTTATCTATTAGAAGCAGAATCTACTGTTAAACTTGGAAAAAAGGAATAAGAAATAGCATAGCACTTCAAATAACACTGGCTACAATAATGCATCTTAACATTTTTTATCACATTGTAGCAATTGTTGGTTAATGGAGTCTACATACAAAGCCATTGTTAAGTTCTTATTTGTGTTCGTGTTCAGATAAAATACTCACTATCGCCATCTGTCATGTTATGGTTAAGATTAGAATTAGAACTTCATAATCCATCCTAAAAGCTAGCATAGCATATGATCTCAAAGAAATTTCTATTATTTGACTGAATTAGATCGAGTTTTTTGAAGCCAAACAATATGCAGAATACCTTTTCAATAGGAACTTCATTACGCTTGCACCATGCAACCGATATCCGAGGATCAAGATAGTTAACCTTTGAAGTTCCCAATGCTACAGTCTTCAACTCCTCTCTGGTACTTTTATCCAGTCCCAATTTTTTTATCCTTGCATCAAAGTTAGCAAGCTTACTTTCCAACCTGTAATTTGAGTTATATATTAGTAATGTATGGCGATATTAAGAGGACTACCATGAAATAACATAGTTTTCAAACAGAAACTAAATGTCATTACACTTCAGGAGTCAAACTCTTTTTTGTCTTCCCTTCTTTATCTTGAAGTGGGGGTTTCCCTTTTTTGGCTCTATCCAAATCCTTTTGTACCTCCTCCCTTTGAGACTAATTAAGGCCAAAGTGATTTTTAAATAATACACGGACTAGAAAGATTATTCGAAGACAGCATACTTGTTAATAAAATAAATTAATCAAAAATAATAATGTTTTTACCTTCAACGCATCTATTTTCTCATCAAGCCTAGACATACTAGTATCATGACCCTTTGAAACAGCACGCTGATGATTACATATAATTGCAACCTGTAATAATATTGTCCTCGATAAGAATGATTATAAGTAATATCTTAAACCAACACTAAAGTAAACAATGAAACCGAGGTTACCTCTTTGTTTGCTAGCTGATATGTAGCCAACTTCTCTGGTACTGTTCCATCCTTGGTTTCACTATACAACTGACATATGATACATGGAAATTGTTGGCTTAATTATATGATAGTATTCAGAATAGAGTAGGTAAATGAGCATGTAGAGAGTAATTGTCGTTTTTGCTCACCATGTTATCCAAAGTAATAGATGCGTTGTATGTACGAAAAACTTTAGCAGTTAGGCCAGGCATAAGTTCCCTTAAATGGGCGTTGAGTTTATTTGTATCTAACAAGTCAAAAATGTCGTCTCCTCCATTCTTTTTCTGGCCATCACTTTTTTTAGCTGTCAAATGACAATAAGTATGAACTATTACAACAAGTTGGCGATGAAATAAATTTGGACAAACTAAAGCAGTAGTTACCAGATTTGAATTCTTCAATTGCTTTATAAACAGGCATCTCAACCTCCACGGTATTGAAATATCTTATAGAATCTTTACCAAGGAAGTCAAACTGAATGAAAATTGACTTATATAAGCACAAATAATTTAAACCAATGTTCAAGCATTTTGAAAATTTACACTCTAACCTGTAGCTTGTTTGAATTGGGTATGCATTCAACATTCTCCACTTTCAAAGTGCAACAGCCTACAGTATCTGCCTCATCGTCATCCTGTAATATCCACATTTACCCATCATTGCTTTAAGAAATGAAATCGTTGTGACATTTAATTGGTCGAATGCACAAGTGTTTCTGCCAATGTGTTAACATGTGACCATTTTCCGGTGTGTGCATGCATGTGCAAGTGGGAGGGTGTGCATGCGTGTTTGTTTGATATCTGTATATGCAAAAATGCTGAATTGTACTAGTTTAGTAATTATCATTTTCAAGCCTGGAATGTTGCATAAGAAGGTTGTTCGGCTGCTTGAATTTTCCTAGTGTATGTACAACTTCAAACCTTTTCATTGACACACACTCAAGTCCATAGCATTATACATCGGCTGGCCAAAAATGTTTCATCATATTTTATTCAAATTTGGTCTTGATGATCTTGTTAATTAAAACATATCAACAAGAAAATCACTTCAATCTGGAATTTTTTTTTGCACAAAAGATGGAAGGAGCACAAATACAGGAAAGCTCAAGTGAAAGCTATAAGAGAGGTAATACCCAATGAGCAGTAAGCCATACAAGGGTTTGCCCAAAAAAAAAAAAAACCACAAGAACCAGTAAAAATAATGTTTAATACCCAGAGGTTATAAACGAAACTCAAACTCGTTGCCATTAGGAGCATATTAGTTTTTTCTTACTGTGACGCCAAGTTAAATGAAATAAGTAATGCGGTAAAAGATGGCGAAACAAAAGAGAGTAACATCATTGAGTGAATGCTTTGTCATGAACTTACTTTTTCATTGCCAGCTCTAAGTGCAAGCTTGTCGATAAGATAAGTGGCAACTGCAATTTGCCTCTTTATAGGATCTTTACTGCTAAAATTACGTGTATATGTAGTACGAATGTCCTCTATATAATCCTGCAAGGGCATGCATTCTTTAAGTATAATGGATTAATAAGTATTGCAGAAAATAAAAATAGTATCAGCTAAGATTTTTACCTTCAAAAGCCTAGCCTTTTCATACTTTTCCTTGTCACTCTGACCTTTTAGTGAACTGCTAGGTGCCAGATAAACATATTTGCCTTCTCGGTTATTTATAGGATCAGTCCAAAATGCTAGCCATGTGACCGTATTATCATGTCTTACTTCTTTCCACCTGCAAAAATCATTAAGCATGTAACAATTGATAGCAGTATTGAATTTCATTATTGTTATTAAGCACTATTTCAGGAGCAGGTTCATCTCTATAGACCTTTCACCAGGATTCGGGCATTGAGGAATTGGAGCATCTTTTCCAATATTTATTGTAATGTCGCTTGGATGAATGCGTCTTTTGAGTTTCCCCATCTAAGAAACAAAAACAATACGAGTTTCCTTTTATTTCTTTAGAAAAAAACTTTAAGAGACAACTGAATAAAAATAAAAGTGAGTGCAAGCATTGTTTGGTAATACAAGCGACAAGTGATCTTCTATATAGACCCAATGTGGTAGGGGTGAGCAAAATTAAACCATGTTAACCAATATAACTGAACCGAATTTTGTAAAATGGTTCGGTTCCAATAAAGTACAGTTTGATTTTGGTTGAGAAACTTGAAAAAAATTTATCATCGGCTTATTTCCATTTAGAAAATTTTAAACCAAAATGATATTGAATAACAAAACGGGATGGGTGACCGTTATTGTTATAACCTTTCAATTACTTTTGTCATTTAGTTTCGGCTTCTATCTCTAGCCGACCCCAACTTGTTTGGGAATAATGGCTCTGTTGTTGTTGTTGCAGTTAATCCGTTTAAAACTCAACCAACCGAGCTGAAGCAGTTTAGTCCAGTTTGATTATTTATTGAATCTAACATTATTCAGTTTGACTCGGCTTGGACATTATTACATTTTGGTTTTAATTGGTTTTGAAAATTCATATTGATTTGGACCAAACCAACCATCTACTCACCCCTAGTGAAGATGAGTAAACATAAAAAAATGTTGGTATATTTATAACCTTTGGGTGCTCTCCACGGCCTCTGAATAATCCAGGAGGCTCCACTCTGAAATTCCCAACCTGAATTATGTCAAAATAGTAACATATAGAGTAATGAGACTACCATAAAGTCCGTAATAACTGAGAAAGGTTAGATATTTAAGTGTGCCAAGAACTAGTCCTAATTAACTGTGCATTCCCAAGGAACTGTATTATGATCTACTTCAGCAATTTTAGACTTCAAATTATGAAAACACGAGAAAACCAGATAAGATCAGGAACAACCTTCTCTTTCACTCCATCAACAATAGCCCACGTGTATTTTTCTTCTTGTTTCAGTTTATCTTCTTTTAAGGCCTTTTTCTCCTACAGGGCAATAAAAATTAGTCATCTATGCATTTGAAGTAAAATAGCATAATAATAATCATGATGTACATGCTTCTAGCAATAATGATTAGTCTATTGTGTGATAATTGTTATACTTGTTATTTTGTGCATTAATTTTACACAATTGATCACATACAAAATATTGAAACAGAAACAGAATCTATTTTAAATTCAGCCATTCACCGAAACAAGATTTGAGTTGAGCAAAACGTATCAAGTATGTTTAATGTAAACAGAAAAGGACATCTGCATCAAGCAAGGAGAGCTACATTCCATCAGTTGTTCCTTAATGACAAACAAATACACTAGGAAGGGTACTATATATACTTAACCACAAAAGAATTCACTTTACCTTTAACAGGTACACAGGTTTTGTATGTTTTAACAAATAAGGGCTCTAGCAATCAAGAAAAAATGTTCGCAGTTGAGTGCATGTCTATACTTAGGTTGACTAGCGATACCTATAAAGTTGCATTAGTAATGCGAGTAATATTTTCATAATCAAGCAATATTCATCTGCACAGACAAGAAGACTTACTTCTGTAGTCATGAGCTTTTTCTTTTCCTTTTCTTTTAAATGCCATTCATAGATTGGAGTAAAATCACATAGCTCAAATTTCTTTATGATGTGTTTTCCACCAAGTATCTGCCTCCAATCATTCATAAAATTATCGATAAATGTCGGTTTGCTGGCATAATCTGTATCCTTCATTACTGCAAACATTGTGGCAACCTGCAGATTAAATATTATGGAACATGTCAAATATTAGCTGGATAACAATGAAATGCTGACTGTGATCGTTCCTTCAAAAATTCTGATTTGTGCATTATCACATCTCACTTAGAACAGAGTTAAAACTGAAGTGAATAAAAATGAACTGAGGTGCACTATAGACACTAAGCACGCCTAACTTATAACATACGGTTTATATCGGTTTAATTTCTTACCTCCTCTTGCTCAGGCGTCAAATCAACTGGTGATCCATTGTAAAGCATTTTGATGCCATGTGGCTTATATGGAAGAGGAAACATGACACCGTTGTGCTCGAATGTTGTCCATTTCTTTTCACTACCAGTTTCGGGTGAGACTTTTGAAGTTTTTGATATTTTCAACTTCCTACTAGCAGTCTTTTTCAACTTCTTTCCTTTTTTCCTTAATGCTGAAGAAGTTGCATTCTTTGTGACCTTTTTAGATAATGACTTGTTACTCAAAGAAACTGATTTCTTCATTATCTGGCCAATGGTTACATTATCATCATCATTTATTTTCACTTTCTGCTTTAAAGAAGATTTTTCCTTGACTTTCGCTCTCTTAGATGGCGAGCTTGTAGAAATTTGAATCTCTTTGCTAAGTCTTTTTTTGCTATTGGAACCATAAGACTTGAGATCAGATAAAGGTTTTTCATCTTCGGAATCAACAGTTGTATCAATGATGGTTGCTTCTTTTTTCATTGAATGGGATGAAGATGACATGTGAGTCCCATTAGATTTCAGTTTCTTAGAAAATATGACACCGAGGGGTAATTCATCACCAGAATCAGCAGACACTTCCTTTTTAACGGCAGCAGATGGTCGCTTAAGTGAGGATACTGGCTTTTCATCGTCAGAATCATCAAAAACTGAACTATTAATTGCAGCAGAAGGCTGCTTAAATATGAAGTTTAAGGGTTTATCATAATCGGAACAGTCAGAAGTTTTAACTTCACCATTAGGCTTCTTTCCAGTCAAGTTTTCTGCATAAATTCCATTTTGGTTGCATTGGTTAAGTTCAGTCGCTTCAAAAGTTGGAGATGATGATTTCTTACAGGTAGCCTGTGATTGTATCTGACCGGATGATTTGCTTTTCCTTTTGAAGACATGATGGTCATCAATGTTGTCACTATTATTGCATAAAACAGGTTTTATGCCATCATCAGTAGACATGGTTTCTTCTTTAACCTGTAACATTACACGATACATTCAACTAAGTTCAAATAACAAATATAACATAAAAAAACCCAGCATTACAAATCAATGAGTGAATCCACAGTAGGTGAAAGGAAATGCGCAAATCCTGTCAAGATGGGGAATGATAATAACACAAATTCCAATTTCTGTGACTTCAACCAAATAAATTCTAAAATTTTGTGAACGATAGATCTATGGATGATTTGAAAATGGCCAAATATGGGCACTATAAAATGATTTAGACCAGTATCCTAAGTTCTGTGAAAAATAAACAAAATTGGATATGACAATATTGTAATAACTACATTGTGGATTGAGCTTTGCAGTAAATCAGAATATGAAGCAAACTTGATACACAAAGGATTACCAGCTACACGCGATAGATTCAAAGTCGATTGCGAGCATGTGATTGGTTGAGTCTTTTGAATTATTTTAACATATTGTGCAAGCAGAACCAGCAGGAATAATTTGTTTGACATAATCCACACAAGAGTGAAATTCGGGAATTGTACAAGGACTGAAATGTTAACTGGCCACAGGAAGATTTGAAAAGTGCACATGTTTTACGGTGGAAATCGTCGGGTTAGGTACTTCCGTAAAAGTTCGCGTGTTGCTCAGGGTTGATGATTGATTATATTTCCATATTTAAGCCGGAACTGAGAGGAGGTGTTGAGCATGATATGGTAATTCCATTGCAAGAAAAACTGGAATTTTCTCATCAAATTCCAGCAATCAAGCTAATTGATCAAATGGGTGGTGCAATACATGTTACTGGGAACTCGATATTGCATATGCGCCTAGCACTTAATGCAACCTTGATTTACTAATTGTGGATAGGACTTTATTATTTATACGATATGAATATTAATGATGTTTTTTAAAAGGTATGGTAAGGAACTTGTTGGCTCCAAAAATGGACTAACAATTGATCGTTGTTAATTTAGTATGTTGATCTCAAATTTTGAGTGAATCTAGATATTTTTATAGTTTTCAGTGTATACGATCAATAACAAGCAGCAAAACAAGCAGAAAGTAAATCATACACGGTATTATAGTGTTCGTGTACAAATGTTTAAACAAGTTACAAGCAATTAAAGATAAAAACAGAACATATGGTTGGAGGAAGAAGAGAAGAAGTAAGATGATGGGATGGCAGAATATGTTACTCAAGCTGTGACTTCTTCACATGGAACCACTTTGAGTATTTAAAGGAGTGGTTTGACTTCTAATGGACCTGCTTCCAATTGACTTTGAGCAATGGTGTGGAAATGTAAGCAATCAACTAAAAGCGCACTGAAATCCAATTGACCCGGTTGGGCAGAGTCCGTTCTTTTCCTAATATCTCACCCTTGTCGACTGCTTCAGGATTAGCATCATGAAACAAAACTTACCACCCAGCTTTCCAACTGGTCTCATGAGCAAACCCACAAATAAATATTTTCCAATTGACTTTGCCCGGGGTCAGACTCATTCGAACTTTGGAATCTGCCTTACGTTGCCATTCGGAAATGACCGTTGCTTTGTCTTTTTGGGTCGCCTTTTTTTGTAACTTGTTCATCAAAAATAGTATATCATTCTATGAAGTTTCACGTGATTTGGGTGAATTATGGATAGTCAAATGCATTTCACAGCCCATCTTCCACCCGCAGTCAATATCCATGAAATGAATTTTTGCCCTAAACAGAAATAGTTTGCCGGTCATGGACTTTTAAAAATCATTCGGCTTTAAAACAATATATTTTGTTTGCCAAGTAGTTCATTTCTCTTGTCTTGCAAATGACCATGTTTACAGCATTGAAGAGAGAAAAAAAGCATAAGAGGGAGCATGTGTTGAATTTCCTTATTCCAAAATGTATTGCACTAACACATTAACTATATTTAACTTTTAACGGAATTTTTAACCCATCAGAATTCAATAGGAATTAGAACATTCAGACTATGCTAGAATAACTCGAGACTCAACCAAAACCACCAAGCGAACAAGTCAACAGGACTCAAGGAAAATCAGCCATAAAATACTAAGTACATAGGGAAGCATCATGAGTCACTCAAACCTCTTGCACAATGATACATTACTATTTCTAATCACGCTTGCCAAGTTTCATAGCATGTGAAGCAATCTAGCTCGAAAAGTGAAGACTCGTCTAATCAAGTTGTTTGACCAAAAGCAATTAACTTAAAACGAACCTAGAAAACTCAAACGAAGTCGGATTGACTTGAAATTTTGGAAGAACGTTTAAAAAGAAGGCTTACAGAAAAAATGAAATCATTTGAAGGTTGTTTGATGGATCACAGGCGAGCTAACTAGACGGATAGCTAACGAAGTGAGCCCCATCACCTGAAATTTTTATGGTAGATCATAGACACCCTCTAGAGTTTACCTGCAAACTTTAATCTGATTCCATTAAATTTTGAGTAAGTTATGAATGATTCTTCTGTACTAGATGACCCATGAAGACGGATGATCAAACAAACACTAAAAGACTTCATATTTGGACAAGGCATTCAAATAGATGAAATGAAGAAAATCCAAAAGGATTGATTTAAATAGTCTGTACATGGATCGTTAGCGATCCATCATGTTAGCTCGAGTCTTCTTAAGTTTCTCTAGACTTCTTCCTAGCACTGAGTAGAGGCTTCGGACAAGTCGGCTTTGGCCCAGCTGCTTTTCTGCCCCTATAAATACAATCTTACATGCAAATAGAGATGGATCTTTTCCGAAAGAGCGCCATCATTACTCTATTGGAATTTCTTCATTTCTTCAACTTTTTTCTCCCCCACAACCGTCAATAAGAGGGTTCTTGTGGTTCTTCAACCAACCATTATACTTGGGACTTATTCTAACTCATTATAACTTAGACCTAAGGACTAACTAGTTGATATCCAAAGAGATTCAACTAGTATAATCATAATAAAGATTGATTAAAGTGGACGTAGATCAGAGTCAGCCAAACCACTATAAAAATTCTCACTTTTCTTGCTTCTGTTTTTATCTGTTTTTTATCTGAGATTTGTACTGCTGATTATCTACGTTGGTGCTTTCACGTTCGATCCAGGGTGTTGATCCATTTTTTGGGCTAACAATAACATTATGTGAACCCTGGAGATGTTAGTCATTCTATGACCAATGATATATCCCCTTTGACCAAATAGGTAATAAATGGCACGTTACAACATTATAAGTTTCAGAGCACGGTGCATATTCATATATTAGTGCTAACAGTCCCCGGCAAACTTAGTATGCAGAGTTTACACTATATCAGGCTTTATCAACAACATATTGTAGGATCGATTTCACCCTAGAGGGGGGTGAATAGGGTGATAGTGTAAATTATAAAAATTAATCGTGGAAGCTTATGAATTAAATTCAATTCAGATCACAGAATAGCAGCACAGATATTGCAGAATATAAATAACAGAACAACACAGAATTTACCCAGCTTCGGCAAAACCCTGCCTACGTGCTGCCCCCAAGGTTTCTACTAGAAATTAGATAGTCCCTCGCTTACACACGTAAACTCGCTATACCCGCTATTGACTAATCTAACTCTACGCTCAAAACCCTGACCACAACTCAACCACCGAGTTGCGAATTCCCAAACTACACACCGTAGTTTGTACCCTAGTCACACGACTAGAAAATTAAAAACGGTTTAAAAGAAAAATACAATTTAAAAACAATTTAAAACACAATAACCCTTATTTAAATTTAAACCCTTAAAATAAAAATACGCCCAAATTAATAGACACAGGCCGGCCCCTTATTCACTTCTTCAACCCGTTCCTTTTATTATTATTATTTTTTTTTCCTTCTTCGTGAAAGAAAATGGCCGCCCCTCTTTGTTCCTCTTTGCGAATTAGGGCTTCTGGTAATTTGCTATTGCTCCTTGCGATTTAAACTAGGGTTGAGCAAAAATTGAAGCGCCGCTCGATTTCGTTCGATAGTAGGCTTCGATGCTTTTGATTTGCTTACGGCTTCTTCAATTTTGGATCGAATTCGTTCTGCTTTTTTCGGTATGTATTTTCCTCCTTTTGCTTTGCTGGTTGATTCTTGAACTCGATGCTTTATGCCGATGATGATATTGGGTATTTATAGGATTCGAAATCCTAGAATTGCGTTCGTATATGTTGATTTGAATTTGTCAAATTCTTCATCTCGGCCACTTTATTATTCTTGAACTTTTGATGATTAATCTGACTTTTTCATATGCGTATAGTTTCATTTCTTGCGTCCCACGGCTTTGATGTTGACTTGTTCATATGCATGTATATTCTTGCTATCCACGGCACAGCTTTGAATTTGTGGCTTGTACTTGTATACAGCTGTGTCCTTTACATGATTTCGACTTCACTGTTGCAAGTGTTGTTGTGTCATACTCGAAGTGTTTGCACTGCTGTGTTATGTAGTAATTGACTTGTTCATGCTGTACTTGGATATTTGCAGTTCATTTGTACATTTGTTCACCTGCACTCTTCGTTTGGTCTACTTGCATTGTTCATTTTATTGTCTTTATTGTGGCATACTTTGATTCTTTAGAAACTCGAGTTGCACACTACTGTCTTAAAAAATAGGGCTGCTGGTTACATATGCATTCTGGTTCATTTTCGAGTCTAGTTGATGTTGCTGAAATCTGTAGCATCTTGGTTTCACTGATGGCCTGTTGTAGTGGTTGCGACTTGTTTACATTCTCTTCATCACTGCAGTCGTGTATTGCTTTCACCTCTGACCTGTTGTAGTTTGCATATCACTTTGAGTTCTTGCAGACTTTACATACTGTATTGCTTCATTATGCACATCTGTCTTTGTGGTCACTTATGCAGTTTAGTCTTATTTTTGCTGTGCATTCACTTGGTGGTGTGTTGCTGCCTTCACTGTCCACCTGTATCTTGCTTGGTTTTGTTGCAAATTGCATTTGGTCTGCACTTTCACTGTTGCCTTTGGTTACTTCTGCACTTGTGTATATTTGGGCTGATCATTTTTGCTGTCCACTGCAGTTTGTAGTGATATTGAGCATTGCATTCTATTGCATTTGTGTATTGCCTTGCTGATTCATTTGTTTACACTCATGTGTTTGGTCTGCATGTTATGGCCTGTCCCTTGTTTGGTTTTTGATGATATCTTGTTGGCTGTGCATTGAGCATTGTTCGAACTTGTATCACTGTCTGGTTCATCTTTGTTGCTTCACCACAGTTTGCATTTGCCACACTTGTGTTCCCTGTTATCAACTGGCCTTGATTATGTTTTGATTCAAAACTTCTGTTCACTTGCATCTGTATCACTCTGGTATGCTGCAGCTTGTACTTGCATAGTACCATGGCTTCTCTATTGCACTCGAGTTTGTACTAGCTGTGCATTGTTCATTCCAGTGAGTTTTGTTTTGTGATATCCATGTTGCAACTGTTTTTGACATGTGAACTGCCATGATTGTTGCAGTCCATTTTGATGTTGGTCTTCGTTGCATTCATGTCGCTTGCAGTGTTGGTCTGACTTGAACTCGATTCACTTGTGTTGAATCCAGTTTCAAAACTCGGATTTGACCTTGTGTTCGTGTCGTATTTTTGAATTTATTGCACCTGAGTTGAACCTGTCCATATATTTGGGTTTGACCTTGTGCTCACATGTCCCTGTAGCATTATCAAGTGTATATATCGGCGTGCACGGCCTTGTGGCATATACAGTAATATACTGTGTATATCACAAGTTGTTCGTGTATGATGAATTCAAATTTAAATTATGACGAACAACCCAAATAACTGAGGCAAATATTATTTTCAAAATTCATCTTTTATTTTATATTGCAAAAATATTTTATTTTCAATTTTACTGCGTTAGTTTATATTTTTGCAGATTACTCAGATGCTGAATTCAAACTGGAATGCAGTTGAAGATAAATACGAGTGTGAGTGATATGTAGTGAGGTGCTGATGTAAAATAGTGATGTAATTGAATTTGTATCAAAGTTGTATAGTGAATAGTGAGAGCTTGAATTTGTATACTATTCAAAATTGTAATAAATATTTGTTTAAATAAAATATTCGTTTGAATTCAAATTTCGTGTTATTTATTTTATTCAGCAAATATTTATTTAATCTGTGAAAAATAAGATAGTATGTTATCAAATACATTTAAATGAATGTATATATGTTTATTATCATCAAACAAAAATCATATAAGCGCATATTCAACACATATCGCATGGCTTCAAGATGTAAGTTAAGAGATGACACCTCCAGCTACTGACAGATAAGCTCCTCTTTCTTCAATTTTGGTATGTTTCAATTTTAAAGGAATAATGGTAGATGTGTGACCAAAGAAATCCACTAAAGAATGTAAACTGAATATTGTAGAAATCACTTTTACCAATATGTGATGTCAAAAAACAATGTTGAAGACCAAGTGGAAAATAAATAGAGGCTCTGATATAGACAATTTGAAATTCAAGTATAACAAACAAAACAAATAGGGAAAAAAAAGCCTTCTAGCTTCTACTTTGACACAAGGAGAGGGTCACGTTGAAGCTTGGAAGGTCACCTGCCCCTCCAGAAATTCAACAAAAATTAAATCCCGCTTTCCCACTCGTAGAACAAAAAGCTTAATCGTTTTTCACCTCCGCAAGCACGAAATTCGAACATTGCAGAGCCAGCCACCATTATTTTTCAACCGTTGCAGCCATCATCACCTCTGCCACCATAGATAAGCTTCTCCAAATATCGTGAATTCAAATTCAAATCCATTTATTTGATGAAATTGATTTTCGAACTCAAATTTGTTCAAGTTCAAATGAATTTTGAATTTAAATTGTGAATTTTGTCCTTTGATTTTTGTAGTTGAGATAAGATTAATGGTTAATGGTGTTGACTGATAGAAAGCTGCTCCTTTGAATAAAGGTTGTAGATGAAAAGTAGGGATGAAAATTTGACAATGCATCATCGTTCTGTCACATGTCACCAATCAAATTTGACAAGTTTGTTTAGCCCTTCAACTACTTTACAATGTTTCATTCGATTAGAAGTATGCCAGTAAAACTTAGATTTGATGAAGTAGTCATGTTCCCCATTGCGTTCATAATTGAACTAAAATGTATTATCATGACCTTTGTACTACAGATGGTGTAATAAACCATGTAAGAAATGCATAGAATATACCCAAAAGTCGAGCTATTGGATCTGGTCGCACCAGCAAATGCAATAAATCAAACGAAGCAAAGAAATGCAAGGTCTGTACCCAAATTCAAAACAAAATTTTGATCATAACAATTAATTAGTCGGCTAACAACTGGCTCTCTACAATAGTCATTGTTTGTTTGCATATATTACACATTGTGAAACAACAAATTTCCTTGTGAGATAAACTACATGACCGTGTAACAACCATACACAACAGTTTGTAACATATTACTTGGATATAAGGAATCCTTTAAATAACACAAGCATTTATTAAGAACTTGCATACTTTTAACTCTACCATATATACAAAATGCATCAATATGCATAACAGATGAGTACCACTTAGCTCAAAGGAATCACATATACAGAGGAGCACTATCCAAGTAAGCACACAATGATGTAGCTTCCAAAACCAAAGCTGATTCTATTTCAGACTAAACCGACATACATAAATTCATAACGTATGAAGTTCAACAAGAAAGAAGTAATACCTGAAAAGGCTTATGAGAAACGTTACAAGAGAGAATTTAGATTATTTGGAATCAAGTGGGTAATAATTTAGGGTTTGTGGATGGTAAGTTAGGGTTTATGAGAGGCCAGAAATTGAAACTACCCGAATTTTCGCGCTGAGATTTTCTCGTTCTTTGTTGATCTGAAACCCGTTGATGGGCTGATGCCTGATGTCCACAAATTTGCCCAGAAGTAAGGCTAGCATTTAGTGCCCCTTTCAAACATGATCGAACCGAACTGACAATATTTTTATTTTCAATCCGAAGTCAGGGAATATGTTGCTGTAAGAAAAGCCTCATGCAGCAATCGAACATGTAAAATAAATTTCTATTTTTTTAAATTAAAAAGTACACATTAGCTTGCAGTTTTCGAATAAAATGTACAATTTAACTTGTATATTTCAAAATGTAAAAATCAAATTTCTCTATTCGTAAACAATAATAACTGTTATTCAAGTATAATTTTAGTAAATAACTATAGCTTTTCATCATTTTCAAATTTTATATGATTTTTTTTTAAAAAAAAAACTGCAAGTTCGTTTGCATTTTCTATCAGAAAAGTGCAAACTACCTTGTATTTTCTATTTCTCAAATATTGGAGCTTGATTTATATATTCATTTCTACGGGGATTATTCTAATAACGGCATAAAAACAAGGACTTGTAGCTTTTTTCTTGAACACTAAAAAATATATGATAAAAAAATCATTGAGAATCGGGTTCAAATTCTCTTATTTGGTGTGCTTATCTAATTATTACTTTACACATAATCAGATATTTTGCAAAGAGAACTTCGAAATAAAACGAGAATGCATTTTTTTGTCAAGTTTTAAATGATTTGTCGAATAGTCACAACGAGATGGAGAAATTCAAGATCAAGTGATCTTCTACCCTAAGATTTCAAAGACCTTACCATGCACAAAAAAAATGTAAAATATGTGGAATGAGTAATGTTATTTTCTAATCCGAACTGAAGCTCGGATAAGATCGAGATGTGTCTAAACTTTGAAAATGCATTTTGAACCTAATAAAATATAACCTTAGTAGCCTTAAGATCGTTGTAAAAGCTTCGAGTATGCATTCGCTGAATCAATTCTAGGCGATCATTCTTGTGCAAAAGGGATAAGCAATATCCGACTGAATAAATCAACTAAATCGATCCATCTTAGTCGATTGAGTTACAAATTTAAATTGGCTCCTAATTCGTTTATAAAATAAACTTTCCACATAAGTTTAATCGAACGAATCAAAAATGTGGTTATGTTAATAAAAATTAATAGTATTTTAACGTTTTTATAGGTTAGTCTAGTCATCAAAATAATTGTGTGTGTGTGTAATTGATAACAATTCATAGAAATAATTAATAAAAATACATGCTATTTTGGTTTGAGTGCATTAAACATTCTAGACATAAACCAATAATATATTTTCTCGATTAATCGAAAAAACGAAAACTTAACTGAAATTAAATTGAAAGTTTTGTTCACTTTGTCTTTTTCAGGTGTAACTCTATTTAACAAACTTTACCATACAATTAACTAAACGAACTAAAAGAATGGTCATGCATCTACATACTATATGTCCTTATAATAAGCCATTGTGTATTTCCAAGACCTAAAGACATTTAAATTTTTTAGCTATTTTAAATTATTGAATTTAATGTAATTATTGAATAAAAATGATTCATAAAAAGAATTTAATGATTTTGAATGTAAGTTATTGAATATGAACTTGAATAAAAATCTCGAAATAAACAATTTTGGGAATTTGAAAATTATTTACATTGAAATAAATTATATGTATCGATGGTATTTATGATCAATAACTGGAGTTGGATAATAAATATAGATTATTTGGATAGAAATAATATAATGTTGATAAGTAAAATTTATTTGGAATTTAATGATGTATTTATATTGATTTATTGAATAACTAAATTGTTTAAATTTAATCTTGAAGTTATTTGAATAACTGAACTCTGAATTTTATGAGAATGAAAATGGCGTCAAAAATTGATTTAAATTTTATTTAAATATGAATGAATATGGTTGACATTTAAAATTGGATTTAAGAGTGAATAATTAGAAATTGAAAATTTTATACTTTAATTGACGAGTAAAAATAGCCATTTTGGTCAATGTCTCGGATTTCGACGAAACAAGTTTCATTTGATCCGTAATAGTGAATTATTGTAGGATTTCAAACTTCGTAGCGATCGGACTTGTCGTTTGGCCATGCAAACTTGAAACACATAAAAATTTACTTTAGGATTTAATTAAATTAATTCAATTTGAAAAGCTATCTTCTGCATACGATCGAACTGGCTTTCGAAATTGGTCTTGTTGTGCTGAGAATAGGAATAAAACATTAGGAATGCCAGGCAACATGCGTCGTTTGGAGTCCGAAAATTCACGGGCCAATCAAGCTAGATATTTTCGCTATTATAATATTATATATATATATATATATATAAATATCTTAAAACCGCAGCCACCTACATCTCTTTTTCCCCTTTTCTCTTCAGATTCAAATCGACCCAATAAAATAAACTAAAATGCCGATCCTTCGAATCAAAAAAAAAAAGGTCACGATTGATGCTCTTATCGTCGATCAATCGAGGAAGTGGTGCGCTCGCGCGCACAAGGGGGAGTACGACGCGGCGAGGCGGCAGCACTGGGAGGATTGCGACTCAACATTGAAGAGCGCGAGTCAATGATTTGGCTCGGGTTGGTGTGTGCGCGAGTTGATATATGGACGACGGTCGGGCAGTGGTTCACCTGGAGGCGGCTGTGAGCAATCACACGTTTAAAAAAAATGATGGCAGGGGTTGCGAGCAGTTTTGGGAGGAAGACGTAGTCGCGTGTCTCAGAAGCTGAGGGGAAGAGATTGTGACGGTAGCGTTTTATTATTTATTTATTTATTTTAGTTATTTTAGTTTTAATTAATTAAGTTAATCTCGTTTTAGTTAATCATTAGGCTAATTATCGCGTATTTTTGTCATACGACGTCCCTTTCGGACGAAACGAATCACATTGAAATCGTATAAACGTCGTCTACAGCTTGCATTAGATTGGCAATTGTTTGAAGCTGAAAATATTTTCGGTTAAAAGGTGAGTGTTTTATACGCTCACAATTGACTGGAAATTTTTTTATGCAGTTACATTATATCATGATGTGATTTGAATTTTACTGATAGTTGTTTGACAATTTAACATTTAAATTGACATCTGAATTAATTGATAGAATTTAAATTAACAGTTAAAATTGAATTAGAATCTAACTACTAGTAAAATCCCGAATTTATCGATAATTATTTGATTGTTGTGATTATTGACTATTTGGATGATGGACTGAGATGGATGCTATTTATTGATGTTTGGATGTTTGAATGCTTATTTATATTTAATATATCATGTTATCATCCTATATAATATTTACAATATATAAAACTATAAATCGAATTATTTCGGATAAATTAAGAAATAAGTTGAAATGATTTATATCTATGGCATTTATTTTGGATTGAAATGATATATATCCATTTCTGAAATTAAATTGAAATAACTAATCACTTGGCCATAGGATAGAGAATTATATACGGACACCGGATTGGTTAAATTAAATGATTTAAAATTTTTGTTTTGAAATTATTTAAATAATTTAATTTTAAGAAATGAAAAATCAAATTTATAGAAATCAAACTATTTTTGAACTTGAGCTCGAAGTGTTGAAATTTAAGTTTACTAACAGGAGTGATTTTAAAAAATCGAGGTTGAGATTTTGAAATTTTTATCGAAATATGATTTGAATTTCATAAATTGATTTGTTTTAAAAGACTAGACTTTTATTCGAACTTTGAATATTGCTAAGTAAAAGTGATATAAAACGATATTTCAAAATTGAGCTAGGAATTGAATTATATTTGAAGATTTGATTTTAAATTGGATATTGAAGGTAGATTTGATTTAAGTGTATTAAATCAATACTTTGGGAATCGAATCGGAAAGTTTAAACTTGAGAATTGATTTGAAATTTATTTAGTGGATTTGAATTAATTTGGAATTGGAATTTAAATTAATTTGGAATTAGAGTTGAAACTAATTTGAAATTGGAATTTAAATCAATTTGAAATCCAAATAAAATTTGACTTGAAATCAGAATTGAATCGATCAAATCGAAATGGAAATTGGAACTGATTTGAATTGGAAAGTTTGAAAAGTGAACCGGTTTGACTTTGAAACTATTTTTAAATGAATTATTTAGTATAAACGGTTTTAGTTCTATATTCTTCAGATATTCAAATTATTTTGATTTTCCAAACTATTTTACTATTTAAACCATTTTTATTACTCAAACTATTTTCTATTAAACTATTTTAACTATTTAATTATTTTAAACTTTTTAAATTATTTTCTAAAAATTCAAACTGGTCAAAAGGGTGGAATTTTTATATTTAAATCTTGGATTTAAATGTGAATACGGTTAGAGTCAAGCTATAACAAAATTTGAAATTCGAATCAAATTTTGAAGTGAAATCGATATATCGAACTGAATTTACATTTTAAAGTAAAATATGATTTTTGAAGCGAATAAAGTAAATCTCAAAGTGGATTTGATTTTGAAGTGAATATGATATCAAGTACGAACCATTTTCGAAATGTAAAAGAACCAACCGGTGTGTAAAGTGATATTTGGTTGTTAAAGAGACCAGGGCCTCTTATTGACATACTCTCTGTCAATACTAGAACCACTTTGACAACCGTGTACGTGGTGGATGATATACAGAATGTAATGGTTGAATTGGCGACGTTTTACTGGAATGAAGTAAGAGAACGATCATGGATAGCCTTAACACTCGTGTCATAATTAAAATGACTAAAACATGAGCCAATGTCCGGCCACTGAGGTTAGCTACCTCTAACGACATTGATCCCTCGTATTACTATTGTGATTTCGTATTCGATGGTGGCGCCTTTTGTCGGTTGGATTGATTGTCGCGGTCGACCATGGATGGGTTACGACCAGCCAGAAAGGGTAAACTGGTAGAATCCTGCCTTGGGCATTGCCTTATGTACCTTGTCATACTTACCCCTATACAAGCCCATTACGACTTTGGTTTAAAACTGTAAAAATGTATTAAGGTGGATCAATGTAAAGCCTTAGCGCTATTTTGATATTTATTTTATTGATAGACATTACCTATTATAGCGTATACTATTATATATAAATAGTTTAATGGATCCTTAGGAGATGGAAAAACCTGTAACATCTCTTAAGTTATTCCAGTTATATTTTATGATATTAATTTGACTTACATAAGTCTTATAGTACTGACTCGAGTGTTTTGTCTTTCATTATGCTCGGGTCAGTCCTGAGTCTTTCAACGTATTGGAGATTATTCTCTGGAGGACGAAGACTTTGTATATTACTATTATTATTATACCATGTATCATGTTATTCTACTGTATTGATTATTTCTTCCCGTTGTATATTTATAACTCTGATAAATATGTATAGATTATAATCAAATGTATAGTAAACAGCTTTATGAATTGGTTATCTGATTATTATATTTTATCGTTTTCGCTATGAGATTCTGCGTTTGTTTCCTTCTCTTCTTATTTTCTCATTTAACCTCATTGATTATCTACGTTCCGGATAAGTTGGATATGTGTGGATTATTGTCGATTTAAACCTTTCAAAATGTGGGTCGTCACAAGGTCTCTATTTTTTTGCAATAAAAAACCTTATTCATGTTACTAAGAAAGCGAACAGAAATGGAAAAGATGCATACTTGTTATTACCTCATCAACTAGTTGTAGCATGAAATTATTCGATGTTTTGATTGTCGAGTAAATGTCATTTAACTAATAGTTTTTTCCTTTTTTTTGGAATATTATTGACATTGTTATAGTTCTTAGCCTTGAGAAATAAGTACCTTTAGTAGCAAAGTGTTTTATAGAGTGCTTTTGAGCTATATGTGTTTAAAAGTAATTAATGTTCTTCCTACCTCACATAAACACACGCACTTCACCATAAGCTAACACATACTGTCAATTATTTTAATCGAACATCTTCTAAAGTTCTAATTCCATGTGAAATGCCAAAATCAACTTCTCAATAATTTAGTGAATGGTGTTCGTAGATGATTAACATGATTGGAAATTGCTTTATTTCCAACATGAATGTCGTATTAGTACAACGTTGATGCTACCGATATCGAAGGATGAAGCAGATGACAAAGAAGAAGTATTATGGGTATGTGAGATTACAACCAAAGAAGAAATTAAAGTTCAGATCAATAACAAATAGTAGGAGAATATTCCAAGCAGAACTCCAAAGTTAAAATATTATATAATTACATTACCACTTTCAGATGCCACCAAAGATTTTCCAAACATCTGATAAAACCACAATATCTAACTTCACATTTACTAAACAAAAACGGTATAAGAAAACTAAATTTTCACCTAGTGTAGTGTGTGCTCCTCAAACATAATGCACAAACTCTTTGGATAGGGTATGTAGAATACGAGTAACTTGGAATTGGTAGGTCAATGGAAATTGCAATTTTATAGAATTTCTGTGTAACTTGGATATTTTTATCGATCAAAATATCTTAGACACCCAAATGAGAAATGAACTGAAATATGTATTCTGGTAAATAAAGAGTGGTATCCTATAATAGTTGGCAATCTAGACTATATGCATTTGAAACATAAAAGATTCTTATTGGCATATAAACAAGAAAACACCCCGATTGAATGGAAAAACGAATTTAAATAGTGAGAAATTGCAAGAAAAAAAGGAAAATATAATATTTTTATAATGCTTTAGCAAATTCTATGACATGCATCCATGTGATCTTTTTAATGATTGATATTCACAAGTACAACCGTGATGCAAGTCAAATTTCTTATTATAATGGCTTGATTTCAAATTCAACAGAGCTTCTGCATAAAAATAAATCAAAGGTCCAAAAGGCCCCCATTTTTTGTGTGTTGAAAGTAACTATTTATAGACGAATCTGCACACTAGAATTGCCAGATCTTTGTGTTAATCGGTTTATTTCCAAATTCGAATTTTTAGCATGAAGAATAAGTCAAAAGAGCATGTTTCCACAAGATCTAATAAATCGGTTCTGATCAATGGCTTTAACCAATTCTTCACTATTTTCTTCAAAATTGCTAGAGTCTTTAAGCTTTGTGTATTCGAGGGGAAAAATAATAATTTGGACCGATCGGTATCAGTCGATTTTACATCCCGAAAACTTGTCTATGTCTTCAGAATGGCATGTAGAATCATGTCCAAGTGAAGTGGGCCCAATGTCTATGTTTTGATTGATCGGTGAAGATCGATCAAGTTTATGCCAAACTTGAACTTTTTCTATAGCGTTCCGTTCTTGATCTCTTCTAAGTCTCTTGTTTCATTCCTTCATCGTTTCGTAGTCTAAATCCATCCAAATATTGCATGATTCGAATACCGGATAATACTTGCCCCTCAAATACTTTGAGTCAAGACAAAATACTAAATCCAGTTATACAAAGATGCTTTTTACTCAAATCATCTCCATGGAACATATGATCTTTACTGAGAATATCGACACTTTATTCTAAACTGCGATAAAGTCACATCTTTTCAGAAGATATAAACGTTGAAGTCACATCTTTTCAGCAGATTTAAACATTGAAGCCCTCTGTTTGAAGTCTACGAACATTATTCAGAATTCTTAAAGTTGTTCTAGTTCATGGTCAGGTAAAACTTTCTTTCCTCCTTTCCATCATCACCGTTTTCATTATTTTATATATATGGATCGGTACCAATCGGTATCGATCGGTATCGGTCGAGTTTTGCTTTGATGTATAAAGAAAAGTACTTAGAAAATTTTCTAATACTTACTTATTTTTGCATTATTTTTTCGTGTTCTTTCCTTCAAGAGAAACAATGCCTTTGTTCTCCTTGACATAAATACAAGCAACAATCCATCATTGGTTCATATATCTCTTATTTTTTCTTTCGCCAATCCATCATGTTCTTGAAGAACTGATCTATTTTCTAGTAATCAATCTCGATTTTTAAATCAGCGCCATCTCTCAATATAAGGTAGGATCACCGACTCTCCTAAGAATGTTGTTGATGCCTTTTTTCCTTACCATCGTAAGCATAGTCGACATGTTCGATCATCATTGCCGTCGTCCTGCTCTGCCAATCCATGATCCACTTAAAGGCTATGATAGGGTCAGAGGTTTAGGACCCACCTTTCAACACCAAAATATTGATTAAAAATTCGACGGGAGTTATGTGATTTTGAAAATCTTTAGCTACCAATTGCAGATTGAAGATGTTAATTAAGTATAAGATTCAACAAAACAATGTTAGAATAAGTATGAGACCATTTTAGAGTAGTTCGAACAATATATTAGCATCCATTGTGGTTCTTTGCATTTTGTAAATTTATGTGATGACCCACCTTTCTGACCTCAGGGAACGACACTTAATACATCCATGGTATTCGTATAAAGCGTCTGAAAGATGAATTGTCGTAGGGTTGAAAATAAAAAACAATACAGAAAATCTCACGACGAAACTGTTAAATAGAACATAATATAATATAGTACATAAGGTTACTCCCTAACATTAAGTTATTAGAGTTACACAAAGGCACTATAATCAACTTAGGCAGTTATAACATCCTGCATTTACACATGCTGAAACAAAATACACTTACAAGAAATAAACAAACAGCAGAAATATATAACTAAATAAATAAAGGCCTCCTGCTTTGACACCATCTTCAAAAGAGCCCATAAAGATCTGCTACTCTTGGATTGCCCAAATATAAATAAATACCCGAGAGTTTAGGAAAAACAAACAACTCGAGTCGAATAATATGTCTGGTGTGAGTAAAACTCTAAACAATAAGTGTAATTAAACAATCAGAGTAGTGGTCTAAAAAGATCCACAATATCACAAAAGAATAGTTACACGAACTACACAAAAGAATAAGTATACATTATGGAGTCTATATCTCAAGTGTATACAACAAAAACTACTAATCTATGTAGTTAACCAAAAGTCAAGGAGGTAATCCCGGATGTAAAGTCAAGCAGAAGCACCTATAACATCTTGGTCTGACCCGAGTATTATTTAATAAGAAAATAATAAACGGATCAGTCTAACTATAAATATCAGATGAAACGATATAGAGTAAGAGATATGACTAAACACATAATAATCACAATGCCAAGCTGTGATATATATATATATATAAGTAATTGAAAATCAACAAGAGATTAATCAATATCACCAAATCTACACAAGAATCAAAGGAAATGTCATACTCCTTATTTCGTTCACCAAAGCATAAATATTGACGATTATATCAATGTCAATCACAAAAGTCAATGACACACAAATTCACCAATGCACAAATATTGACAAAACTTATCAATGGAAATCACGAAAATTGGTGAAGCACAAATTCTAGAAATCATCTCAAGAAATCCAGTCAATGACACACGAATTCACCTATGCACAAAGATTGATAAATCATATCAATAGAAACCACAAAAATAGGTGAAGAAGAAAGTCCCAGAATTCGACACACGAAATCCAGAAATCACACAAAATAGGGGGGAGGCCTATCACACGAATGGGAGCATGAAAACTCACCAACATATGTATCACACGAACGAGACGCTATCTCATGGTAGCTAGCCATTAATTTTAGACACACGAACGGCCCGAAGACCATGGGACGCTACCCCATCAATATGAGTCGAAACTCCACAAAATGGGGTTTAGTCTCCCTCGCAAACAAAGAGACATCGCACATTGCTAGTCTAAATCACAAAAATGATCGTCATGATCATCAAAAAGTGTCAATTACAGTAAGCTAGTAAATATATGAGCTTAGCTTCATGTCCCATAACCACTAGCTTAACTTAAATATTTACGAACAAATTGTAGGTCTCCACTAGAAAACTGTCATAAGAGTTTCGATCGAACGAGTCCAAGAATTAACCGACGAAGTAAACGCAGGCGTTTCATACCACTTGTTTTACTAAGTCATTTAATTAGATTTCTCATACGAGTGAGGTAAAGGTTTGTATATACTAATAGGTTGGAAAACGGTTTTATAAACGAGTTTGATATTGAAAATAGAGTTTAAATAATCTTTGATAAAGAGTTTGAATATTTACTACTAGCATAGAAACCTTTATATTTTAAAGTGACAAAGCACAAAAATGATTGTAGAAACAATCAATCACCAAAATTCACATACGAAGACGTGAATTAATTCCAAAGAAATCGATATCCAATCCATCAAAATGGATATTCCCAAAAATCCCGATATAAAAGACATCAAAGTCGATAGTAAATGAAAATCAACAAATCGGATAATCACGAATCGATTAAATTTGGAAACCGAGCAAAAATATGCACAAATAGGCACAATAGGCAAATAGGAGCAAATCAGTCGACTGGCCCTCTGCAGTCAGTCGACTGAAGCATAAACATGAAAATTTCATTTTCTGCAGTCAGTCGACTGACCTAAAAATCCAGTCGACTGATTGCAGGAAAATAGAGGACCTGAGCCTCTGGAATTTGCCTTCGGAATGCCTATGTGCTACAGCCAGTCGACTGAATATCAAATCCAGTCGACTGACTAGCACCAAGGCTGTTTTCTTAGCCTATGAAATGAAGATGCAATCCTCTCCAAAATGCAACCGGGCGAGCAACGGACACTAGGGGTTTATGTCAATCGACTACCCGGCCCTATAAGCTTCACGATGCATCACCAAAAACATGTTCAAACAATAAAACTATGATTTTCATAGATTTTGGTTTCAAAACACCAAAAATTGGAATATACACCAAATCAATTCAAACCAAAATCAAATGCACATGAATATGTGTTAGGAATTCATACCTAACAATCGAAGATAATCATAGACAAAGATGTGAGATAAAAATCTCACCTTTGAACCCAAACGATTGAAGAAGATACTTGAAAGCAAAGGAGAATCAACCACTCTTCAAATCCAACTCAAGAAGCTTGATTCTAAGCTTTAAAAGAAGAACATTCCCAAAGTTAGGTTTAGGAATTTCTGAAATTGATAAGAGATTGAGTTGGAGAAGAAGAAGAGAAGCTTACCAATGGGTTCTTCTATTAGTTTGGAGCTAGAACTTGATTTGCAAAAGAAAACTAGGGCTTGAGTTTTAATTTCTCATCTCTCCCACCATTGTTGCTAAAGCTTGAGTATTAGGAATTGGAAATGAAGTAAATGAGGAGGAGAGGGGTTGGGACTGAATACATAAGTGGGCTCAGCCCAAATCAAAACCCTAAGTGAAAAAGTAGCAAAAAATCAACTTACTCCAAACATATTGAAGCTTATACTCAAAAAGGTCGCAAACGGCATTTTAAACTCAATGGGAGTGGTCCCGAGTCCTAATTCGACCGTATGCAAAAAGTAGCTTTTCGGACAAAATTCCGAGTATCGATAAAATATTTAAATAAAATATTAAATATAAAATCGATAAATATGCGGGTTATTACAGACTCCCCTCCTTAAAGAAATTGTGTCCTCGCAATATTTAAGAAGAAAATATAAAGTAACAACCATAAAAGCATATTCAACACAAAAGAAATTTGAAATAAAAAGTTCACCTCAAAGAGCACGAGAAAGTAAGTCCGGATGTGTTCGCTCGATGAACTCTCTAGACTCCCAAGAACAATCCTTAGGATTTGAAGACCATTGAACTTTCACAAGCGGAACATCTTTATTTCGAAGGCGTTTGACCTCCGAAGCAATAATTCGAATAGGATGCTGCTCATAAGTTAAATTAGGCGAAACTTCAATTTCTTCCACAATACCGGGCTCAAGAATGGAACCGGAATCTCGAAGGCATTTCCGTAATTGAGAAACGTGAAACACGTCATGAATAGTAGAAAATTGAGCCGGTATAAAAGGCAATATGCCACGGAACCAATACGTTCAGTGATAGGGAACGGACCAATATATCGAGGTGCTAACTTTCCCGATCGACTGAAACGCACAACACCCTTCATAGGTGAAACACTAACAAACACAAAATCTCCCACAGAAAATTCTAATTTCCTTCTCCGGTTATCAACATAGCATCTTTGTCTACTCTGGGCTTCTTTCATCCTATGACGAATAAGGTCAATATTTTCTGTGGAATCACGAATAAAATCTGGACCTAAAACCAGCTTCTCACCGGCCTCAAGCCAACAAGAAGGAGATCGACATGGCCTTCCATAGAGTGCCTCGTAAGGTGCCATACCAATACTAGATTGGAAGCTATTATTATAGGAAAATTCAACAAGAGAAATATGATCTTCCCAACTTCCACCAAAATCAAGAACACATGCACGAAGAAGATCTTCAAGAGTTTGATTCACACGCTCGGTTTGTCCATCGGACTGAGGATGATAAGTGGTGCTAAAATTAAGCTTCGTTCCCAAAGCTTTTTGAAGACTCTTCCAAAATCCACTAGTAAACAATGGATCACGATCACTAACAATAGAAGTAGGAACTCCATGTAATTTAACAATCTCTTTAACAAAGAGCTTGGCCAAAAGAGGAACGGTTCGGTTAGACCGAACGGGAATAAAATGGGCGGATTTAATAAGTCTATCAACAATCACCCATAAGCTATCATGACCCAAACGAGAACGGAGAAGGCCATCTATAAAATCTATGGAAATTTGATCCCACTTCCAAATTGGAATTTCTAAAGGTTGCAATAACCCACCGGGCCTTTGATGTTCGGCCTTAACGAGTTGGCAAGTCATGCAACGCTTAACGAAGTTAGCGATGTCAAGTTTCATTCCCTTCCAATAATAAAGTCGCTTCATATCCGCGTACATTTTGCTACTACCGGGATGAATGGTGAATTTGGAACGATGAGAATCTTCTAAAATATCTTTTCGAAGATCACTAATATTTGGCACGATAATTCTACCAAATTTACGAATGCCGCCACGAGAATCAATATCAAAGTCTTTCAAACCTTCAATATCAATTTTATCTTTAACATTTTGGCTAAGAAGAGCCAATTCAGGATCTAGCCTTTGAGCTTCAAGAATGCGGTCTAAAAGAGAAGGATGAGCCTCAAGGCTACATAAAACAAATGATGAACATAAATCGGATACGCGCTCTCGAATCTCACAAGTGGATAAGATCTCGAGATCGTTCCATTCAGATATCATCATAGAAACAACTGCTTGTTGTTTACGGCTAAGTGCATCCGCAACGCGATTTCCCTTTCCGGGAGTATAAAGGATATCAAGATCATATGGTGCAAGAAATTCGAGCCAACGCTGTTGACGCAAATTAAGTTCCTTTTGAGAGAATAAATACTTCAAGGACTTATGATCGGTATAAAGAACAAATTTCTCTCCTAAAAGATAATGACGCCAAATACGAAGGGCGAAAACAATAGCCGCGAGCTCTAAATCATGGGTGGCATATCTAGTCTCAGCAGGCTTCAATTGCCTAGAAGCACAAGCAATAACATGTTCTCTTTGCATAAGAACGGCACCCAAACCAACGCGACTAGCATCGGTATAAACAACGAAATCTTGATTCCCCTCGGGAATAACAAGAATAGGAGCATTAGAAAGGAGTTCTTTTAATTTCTGAAAAGAAGTTTCACATTTGTCCGACCAAATGTATTTAACACCTTTCTTCGTTAAGCTAGTGAGAGGCACGATAATCTTAGAAAAGTCTTTGATAAAACGGCGGTAATAACCTGCCAATCCAAGGAAGCTACGGATCTCCGTCACACTCTCCGGTTTCTTCCAACTTTGAATCGCTTCAATCTTTGAAGGATCTACGGAAATTCCGGATTCGGAAATAATATGACCGAGAAACTTCACACAAGATTGCCAAAAATGGCATTTAGAAAATTTTGCTTTTAATTGATTACTCCTAAGAGTTTCCAACACAATCCGAAGATGCTTTTCATGCTCCTCCTTGGTTTTTGAATACACAAGAATATCATCAATAATGATGAGAACAAATCGATCGAGAAAATCTTTGAAAACTCGATTCATAAGGTCAACGAAATAAGCCGGAGCATTCGTTAATCCAAATGGCATAACAAGCCATTCATAAGATCCATAACGGGTACGGAACGATGTCAAAGGAATGCTATCCTCTGCAATACGAAGCTGATGAAAACCAGTAGCTAAGTCTAATTGTGGAAAGACTCTAGCACCACTAAGTTGATCTAATAGATCATCAATCCGAGGTAAAGGATATTTATTTTTGATAGTAAGATCATTAAGCTTGCGGTAGTCAACGCAAAGCCTAAGTGTACCATCAGATTTCTTCACAAAAATAGCCGAAGCTCCCCAAGACGAGGAACTAGAGCGAATAAATTGCTTCATCTCCAATTCGGATAATTGTTTACGCATCTCCTCGTTTTCTTTATTGGACATACGATACGGAGGACGAGTGATAGGTTGAACTCCAGGAATGAGATTAATTCTGAACTCAATTGCTCGCTTAGGTGGTAATCCTATAACGGGCTCGAATATGTCAGAAAATTCATGAAGGACGTGAATAAGAGAAACAATATCACCCTCATCGTCATCATCGTCATCACGAGGATTTAAAGAACATAAAGATGCAACCAAGCTGGAAT
Source organism: Allium cepa (assembly GCA_030765085.1). Lineage (NCBI taxonomy): Eukaryota > Viridiplantae > Streptophyta > Magnoliopsida > Asparagales > Amaryllidaceae > Allium > Allium cepa. The sequence goes on from CM060931.1 coordinate 312,401,973, forward strand.
CCGAATCTTTAAGATTAATAGAAATCTTCTTAACAGATTGAGAATGTCGAAGATGAATAGTCCGCTCAGGACATAGGATATGAGCTTCATAACGGTTAAGCCAATCCATTCCCAAAATCATTCCAAAGCCTAAATAACGCATGACATGCAAATCGGCTCGGAAAGAAAAATCATCCAAAATAATCTCGACATCATTGCACAATAAACTGATTGTTGCGGATCCACCAACCGGATTTGCAATTCTCAAAGAAGTCATTAAAGCAACAACACTTAAAGAAAAAGTATCAACAAGTTCTTTTGATATAAAAGAATGGGACGCACCCGTATCAAAAAGAACTCGAATAGGATGATCACGAAATAAAATAATTCCATCCAGAATAGAATGAGAAATACCTTGGCCACGAGATGTGTTGCCAGGGGCTTGAGCAACATTAAGCTTTCCCGCCTTCCTATTCTGAAGTTTGGGACATGCATGCATAAAATGGTCCGGGCTTTTACAACAGCGACAAGTACGAGGCTTTGAACACTTGTTCGCAAAATGGTCTTTGAAACCACAGTTAAAGCATTTCCCTTCAGTAGAGGAAAAGGTCTTTGCAGCAGGAGTTGCCTGCCTCCCTTTCTTATTGGGATAAGGACCTTTGAATTTGTTTGGTCTCTTCTTGTTGTTGAAGCTTGGTTTGGAACCCACCACTTCAACATCATTCTCCCTATCCGCCTCTTCAAGACGAAGAGCGATATCAATGAGTTGGTCGAAAGAAACTTCTAACTTTAGAAGTAATGGCTTCTTGAGATTTCTGTTTAAGCCATAGACGAACCTCTGGTTCTTCTTTAAAGGGGTGTTGATGTATTTAACCCCGTATTTAGAAAGCGACTCGAAGGAGGCGACATAATCAGTCACGGAGGACTCACCTTGAACAAGGTCTATAAATCGTCGAGACAATGTCACTTTCTCCGCTTCTGGTACAAATTTCAACTCGAAGCGTTCCCGGAATTGCTTCCAGGTGAGATCCGATTCATTAATCTCAGAAATAAGAAGCTCGTACCAGTCCAATGCTCTTTCTCGGAGCATACTAGAGGCCACCTGAACTCGGTGAAGGTCAATAAGATTCATGCGAGAAAAGATTCGATCGCATGACCTTAGCCAAGCCTGTACTTCAATAATAGTTTGGAACCTTTAAATGGCTCCCCACCCAAATTAGTGTAATCGCTGCACAAGCGTGCAAACCCCGACTTTGGGTGAGTAGGTTCCGGGTTAGCTCCAGCTGCTTGAGCATTCGTCACTAAATCAAGAAGCTGTTGAGCAGTCATAAAAACTCCATCCTGGGGTGGAGTGCTAGAAGGTACGGCTCTGGGGCGGCCTGGTCTAGACATTTCTTTTCCTTTAGAAAGAAAGAAGCAGAAGAAAAAGGTTATTCACCAAATTGAATATCAAGCAATTCTTAATAGATAAAACAAGGAATCATAAAGAAAATAGGATGAATCGGTACGAAGACTCGAATTAAATCCTAAAGCACAACTCATAAGATGGACTTAGGACGATGATCCTTGTTATAACATTCCATATTGTTCCGAAGTTTGGCTCTGATACCAAGAAGTGACGCCCCACCTCTATACCCACGCTATCCAAGAACATTACGGTGAATGCTGTCAACTAGCATGGAGAATAAGGTTGTTGAGGAGCGTCCATCCGTGTAATTTCTTTGCGCGAGCATCGATATGTCAGATAGTATAACATGCATTTCTTTATCAAGAGAGAATCCGACATACCGACACAAACTCAAAGCTACTACACAGTGGCTATAATATCTTCAGAAACAAATATAGAAATAAACATAACATAAATCAGTCACAGACAATTCATATCACAAAGGCGGAATTAGATATGAATATTACACTAGGAAGTGTACATCAGAGTAGTGGTCTGAAAAGATTCACAATATCACAAAAGAATAGTTACACGAACTACACAAAAGAATAAGTATACATTATGGAGTCTATATCTCAAGTGTATACAACAAAAACTACTAATCTAAGTAGTTAACCAAAAGTCAAGGAGGTAATCCCGGATGAAAAGTCAAGCAGAAGCACCTGTAACATCTCGGTCTGACCCGAGTATTATTTAATAAGAAAGTAATAAACCGATCAGTCTAACTATAAATATCAGATGAAACGATGTAGAGTAAGAGATATGACTAAACACATAATAATCACCATGCCAAGCTGTGATATATATAAGTAATTGAAAATCAACAAGAGATTAATCAATATCACCAAATCTACACAAGAATCAAAGGAAATGTCATACTCCTTATTTCGTTCACCAAAGCATAAATATTGACGATTATATCAATGTCAATCACAAAAGTCAATGACACACAAATTCACTAATGTACAAATATTGACAAAACTTATCAATGGAAATCACGAAAATTGGTGAAGCACAAATTCTAGAAATCATCTCAAGAAATCCAGTCAATGACACACGAATTCACCTATGCACAAAGATTAATAAATCATATCAATAGAAACCACAAAAATAGGTGAAGAAGAAAGTCCCAGAATTCGACACACGAAATCCAGAAATCACACAAAATAGGGGGGAGGCCTATCACACGAACGGGAGCATGAAAACTCACCAACATATGTATCACTCGAACGAGACGCTATCTCATGGTAGCTAGCCATTAATTTTTGACACACGAACGGCCCGAAGACCATAGGGCGCTACCCCATCAATATGAGTCGAAACTCCACAAAACGGGGTTTAGTCTCCCTCGCAGACAAAGAGACATCGCACATTGCAAGTCTAAATCACAAAAATGATCGTCATGATCATCAAAAAGTGTCAATTACAGTAAGCTAGTAAATATATGAGCTTAGCTTCATGTCCCATAACCACTAGCTTAACTTAAATATTTACGAACAAATTGTAGGTCTCCACTAGAAAACTGTCACAAGAGTTTCAATCGAACGAGTCCAAGAATTAACCGACGAAGTAAACGCAAGCGTTTCATACCACTTGTTTTACTAAGTCGTTTAATTAGATTTCTCATACGAGTGAGGTAAAGGTTTGTATATACTAATAGGTTGGAAAACGGTTTTATAAACGAGTTTGATATTGAAAATAGAGTTTAAATAATCTTTGATAAAGAGTTTGAATATTTACTACTAGCATAGAAACCTTTATATTTTAAAGTGACAAAGCACAAAAATGATTGTGGAAATAATCAATCACCAAAATTCACATACGAAGACGTGAATTAATTCCAAAGAAATCGATATCGAATCCATCAAAATGGATATTCCCAAAAGTCCCGATATAAAAGACATCAAAGTTGATAATAAATGAAAATCAACAAATCAGATAATCACGAATCGATTAAATTTGGAAACCGAGCAAAAATATGCACAAATAGGCACAATAGGCAAATAGGAGCAAATCAGTCGACTGGCCCTCTGCACTCAGTCGACTGAAGCAGGAACATGAAAATTTCATTTCCTGCATTCAGTCGACTGACCTAAAAATCCAGTCGACTGATTGCAGGGAAACAGAGGACCTGAGCCTCTGGAATTTGCCTTCGGAATGCCTATGTGCTACAGCCAGTCGACTGAATTTCAAAACCAGTCGACTGACTGGCACCAAGGCTGTTTTCTTAGCCTATTAAATGAAGATGCAATCCTCTCCAAAATGCAACCGGGCGAGCAACGGACACTAGGGGTTTATGTCAATCGACTACCCGGCCCTATAAGCTTCACGATGCATCACCAAAAACATGTTCAAACAATAAAACTATGATTTTCATAGATTTTGGTTTCAAAACACCAAAAATTGGAATATACACCAAATCAATTCAAACCAAAATCAAATGCACATGAATATGTGTTAGGAATTCATACCTAACAATCGAATATAATCATAGACAAAGATGTGAGATAAAAATCTCACCTTTGAACCCAAACGATTGAAGAAGATGCTTGAAAGCAAAGGAGAATCAACCACTCTTCAAATCCAACTCAAGAAGCTTGATTCTAAGCTTTAAAAGAAGAACATTCCCAAAGTTAGGTTTAGGAATTCCTGAAATTGATAAGAGATTGAGTTGGAGAAGAAGAAGAGAAGCTTACCAATGGGTTCTTCTATTAGTTTGGAGCTAGAACTTGATTTGCAAAAGAAAACTAGGGCTTGAGTTTTAATTTCTCATCTCTCCCACCATTGTTGCTAAAGCTTGAGTATTAGGAATTGGAAATGAAGTAAATGAGGAGGAGAGGGGTTGGGACTGAATACATAAGTGGGCTCAGCCCAAATCAAAACCCTAAGTGAAAAAGTAGCAAAAAATCAACTTACTCCAAACATATTGAAGCTTATACTCAAAAAGGTCGCAAACGACATTTTAAACTCAATGGGAGTGGTCCCGAGTCCTAATTCGACCGTATGCAAAAAGTAGCTTTTCAGACAAAATTCCGAGTATCGATAAAATATTTAAATAAAATATAAAATATAAAATCGATAAATATGCGGGTTGTTACAGATACAGTGTGACACAAGGCCAAACCAAAATAAATAAACCCTGCCACATAGCGTAATAGTCTAACAAATATAAATAGACTATCAGGTTAAAACCCCGACTCCTAACAAAAAGAAATAGGTAGCCATGTTTATGACGAAACTTAGTGAATCTACCTAAGTAAAATAAATACCTAAACATTGTCCAACTGTAAAATAAACTGATAGGACTGCAATATAACATCTATCTAAACAACAACAAGGATAGTCATGTATACCAGAATAGACCTAACCCCAAGAAATAGGTCTACCCACCCAAATCTAAAAATGTATCGATTCTCGGATCGATGAAAAATGAGTTATCTTCTCTTGGGGATCTATCGGTCTGAAATCCGAATACCCTAAGATAATACAACTCTAAGTGTTAATTACTGTCACTCTAGTAATCACAAGAACTTAACTAACTATCCCATACTAGATAGTAAATACAAGTATTTACTAAAAGCTAGTAATTTCCATTTTAAACTCTGTTAAACAAATTATATAATAACCAAAAGAATTGTACAAAGTTTCTCGTACCACCCGACAATTCAGTCGTTTATTAAAATTCTTTGTTTCACAGAAAATCAGGAAATTCAACAGAAACACAAGTGAAAACATTTATTTTTCAAAATCAATGTTTCAAAAAGTCATCAAAGAAATACCAAAATAGTATATAATTAGCCGAAGGCTAAACACAATAAAAGCCAATAAGGGTTTATAGTTAAAAGCAAATAATAAGTATTTACCATATACGAATTAGTTACTATATTAATTTATATATGCTTACTTTCAAATTATTCACTTTAAATTTTATAAACTCAGTTTAAAGAAGAGTTACTTATTTACTAAAGCTTTTGGAACTCTTCCAAATCATTTAAACCTCTTTTATAACAAAATTACTTGAAATTAAAATTATTACTTTCATAATCACTTTTATAAATAATACTATATTTAATCTTTTGTCTCTAAAGTTTTATACTTATAATAGCAATTTTAAAAGAAGTTTTAAAATAAGTACTACTCATTTTTAAAAGTTTTGAATAGAAATTTTGAATAAGAAATAAGTTAAGAATATAATATAATTTAACTATAAATTTGTAAATAAAATTCCAATAAGGATTAGAATGAATAAAATCAAATTTATGGAGTTCTTTTAAAACATTCAAACAACAAACCCATCGAAAATTTAATATCTTGAGCCAACATCGCTCTAAAAATGTAATTACATAATTTGGAATTATTTAGTAATCCGAGTTGCTTTTCGATAACTCTGATCATACAAACAACGTAGGTATTTCCAATCATAAATTCAAATTTGAAATGAACGGTAAAATCTTAACATGCAACCTTACTTTAATCATTTGATTCGTTTTTAATTATCGATTTAAATCCAATCTTTTAAACACATAATTCAACTAATTCAAACATCGATCTAATTGAAATTATGGCATGCAATTTTTAATATATTAATCCTATCATTTAGTCACTACCAAATACTTATGAAATTAAAAATTTAAGGCAAGGCATGAATTAGGAATTAAAATAATTAGAGATAGAATTTGTGAGTTTAACAACTCACCTTAATTGTTTGTTTGCAGCCATTATCGAATTTGTCATCGCTGTCGTGGACATGGCGTGAATTTATGTCAGTGCTACAAACTGAAATTCTTATCGTTGATGGACCTGAGTCATTCTCCGTATCCACATTATTCACTGCCTTCAACACGCTCCAGTATCTACTTCATAGGCAAGACCGTCAGCCTACACGCTGCCATCGCGACTACCATAGGTTGCTACCCATCGCCTGTTGCTTTAAAGCTCACGCGTGCACCACCACTACTCTATTAGGTTGAAGCTTGGGTGCCGTTTGCCTCGTCGGATCCCTCATCACACACGAACAGCTCGTGACACCCAAGGCAACCTCGCCATCCACATCGCTTACAAGTAGGCACAACCCTCGATCGACAAGAATTAATTTTAGGTTGCAACTTTGTGTATATATTTTTTTCTTGATGAGGAGAATCAGTTTCCAAATAATCAATTTGGGAATAGGGATTAGTTTATGAGTTTGTGGCTAGTGAGTTAGCCGAAGAGATAAGGTTCTATTTCTTATGTGGTCTTCGAGCTTTGAAGTGTTAAAGAAGAGAAATAAACTGAGTTGAATCCATATCAGCAATTAAGTCCTTATATTAATCAATTTCCATTACATCTTCTTAAATTGAAATTCGAAATCTCTTTATTAATATATGAATAATTCTAATATTGAATTATGACTCATTTTCAATTCAAATTGATTATCGTGTATTTTATCCAAGTTATTCAAATTCAATAATTATTCATTTTCAATAATTTATCGAATTTATCGAATAACAAATAAAACTCCTTTTCATCGATTTCAAGTATCTGAACTTATTCACACTCTAAATTATTAAACATTTTATTTAGATTTCTGTATACTATCTAAAAGGAAATTCATTAGCTATTTCAATTTTATTATAAGAAATTCCCTTAATAAATAACTTTAGCTAAAAATTAATTAAATTCCCAAATAATAATTATCAAAGCTGAATTACTTCTATTTTATTAAATTAATTTAATATTACAGCTTTTAAAATAGGATTGTTACAGACCTCCCCTCTTATAAAAATTGTGTCATTGCAATTTCTCATATGAAGACGTCAAAAACACATGCAAACATTAACTCTCTTCGAATTTAACTATTAAGTTGAAACTCGATTGAAACCTTAAGTAGTTAACATTAAAATAAAACTTTGTATGTTATAAATTTAAATAGATTCATTTATTAATTTTCCTTTCTTCGCATGCAAAAATTTTTATTAAAATTTTCTAAGTGTTAAAATTTTTGGAAATTTCGGCAGTCTCCTTTGTATGGAGAGCTGTTTGCAATTTCATAAAGATAATATATATAATATACATCGTCCATACGGTTGGAAACACAATATATATCAATATTTTTATCATTCCTATATTTTATTTGAAAGCATACCTTTATTTTAGCATTTCAATGCAATTGGTTAAATTATAATGCGAGCGAGAGCGAGTTTGTGCCGCATACCAATCCATGTAGCCTTCTATAACCTACACTTAACTCAAATACAACTATAAGTCTCATGCACATAAAACTTAATAACACATCATTTATTCAATCAATGACTATACATGCACACTTTCCAAAAAGTTCAATCAGTTAAAAACCCAATATCTTGTAATAGTTGTAAAAGTTGAGTTGTAGCATGACTCGTTAGCTTGTCTAAATAATTTTTGGATTATAAAATGTGATGTCATGACCCAATTTTCCGACGCCCGAAAATCGAAATCAATACGTCCACTGTATCAAATACCGAACAATCGAATGCCGGAAAACCAAACCATTAGGGTTAAAGAAGAAGGAGGTAGAAGAAGAAATAGAAAACAACATCAGAATCTCACAAACACAGCGGAATAACATATAATAGATAACAACATGCTTTTATACAAAGAAACTGTAACTGTATTATATATTACATCATCAGAGTATAGCATCAACAAAACACAACACTGGACAGTTATTTAACTTGTCCCCACAAAAACTAATTATGCATCAAACCACACACAATGGATAATACATCAAATACGTGTGATACGTCTCATCATCCAGCTTGTCTCCTGAGCTCCACATCATCCTTTCCTGTATCTATAACACTCGGTCTGACCCAAGCAAAATAGAGAAATAACACCCGAGTTAGTCTGGAAAACCAGAGTGAGAAAACACACCCAATTGGATTATTAAAGTTTCCAAAATCTTTTGAAATCAAAGGTATCTCGTAAGACCACGCCACAGATAAACATGCCGGGTTTTTTGCCTTACGATAACCAAAACATTTTTATCAAATTCGACTGATATTATAATAGAGTCTATAGAAAGTAAAATAGAATCTAGCTGAAATGCTTGCATCTCACGTTCCAGCAATAGTTGGGCACAATCAAAACCGTACAGGCACTTATTGGAGATTGGATTTCATACAACGGCAGGGCTGCTAGGGTACCGCCCGTCACAGTACATGGTCTAGATCACCGTACCGAGGATCCACACTGATCCCCTACAACACAAGACCGGAGCTACCCCTTACTGGATAGTCCGAATAAGATCACCCACGGTTGGGATCAGCAACCGCCCACACAGCCGAAATAAGGGCATCTAGACAGGAATGACCTTACCCTAATTGGTTGCTAGCCACTTAGCCTTGCATGCACCTCCTCTGTTTTAGCCATTCCTGATTGATGAGGCTCGAGGCTATGCGTTACCTTTTTAGCACACATTCACTTAGAATGCTCATCGTCCTCCCGACGATGTTCTGATAGCATTCATTCATACAAGTCCGTTCGGTGTCCGAACGGAATCGAATGCACTACTCCTACTACATCCATTTTGTAATCACCCTCAGGATTAGTAGCGATTAGACCTTGCACTTTACTGCTCCATCTTCGACTCCAAGCTCTTGTTTTCCTCACGAAAACATTCAAACCAGATCGAAGTGGTTTTTGAGAAATTAATCCTGATCCCGGTCTCTTCGAAACGATCAACACATTGGTCAATATTGATAGTCGGTTATTTAACTATCAAATAACATCCACAAAGAACCATCAGATCTTAATAATTTTTCAAATTATTTATTTCAAAATATCTTCGCAAGGTACTTTTCTACACTTCAACCCTTTGAAAATAGTTTTCAAACACCTTTTTCTCTCGTGGGATAAATTTCACCCAATTGTTTCCTTTCCATTGAAAATCACCAAGCCTTAATACTTTAGATTTTAAAATAATTTAAATCACTTAATCCAAAAATGTATACCTCAAAACATTTAAAATAAAAACTACTTAAAACAATTTATTTAAAATACTAGTTATAAAATTTTATAATAATTTCACATGTAAAACTTAAGCCAAAGCTAATTTTAAAATAAAAGCTATTCTATATGGTATAAATATTAAATAATTATCTGTAAATCATAATACTAGATAAGCCTTTAAAATACTTTACTTAAATAAATAATCTTAATAAATATTTTCTTTTAAAATTTTAAAACTACTAAATAATAATTTCTTTCTAAAACATTCTTTTAAAACCAGTTTAAACTTCTAACTTATATTTGGAAATCTTCTTCGAAAATATACTTGGCCTTTCAGGGAAATACACTTTCGTTTACACACTTTTAAAAATAAACCACTGTTTATTTTTAAACAAATCACCCTTTCCTTATAAATTCTCATCATGAATTTATACTTCCAAATTATCCTCTAACAAATATTTCACTTTATTTATAAACCCTGTTTATAAATTCTATAATCACATTCTCTTTGGAAATACTGTTTTAAATCACTAAATTGATTTTAAAATAAATTCTCTAAATTAATTTTCCATAGAATTTATTTCTTGATTTATTCAAAGCTTATTTCAAAACCCATTAATTCCAGATTCACTCCTTAATTATCACTATGCCATAGATGGCCTTCTGCAACACAAAAAAAATGTTGGCTCAGGCCCAAAAAATGTTGCCATAGGTCTATGGCAACACTTTTAGGGTGATGCAATTTTTGCCGTTGCCTTAGACCTCAAAGGCAACATTTTGACAATCTAAGGCAACATATGAAATATTGTTGCAATAGAACCCTATTTGGGTCTATGGCAACACCCATAGGTATCTGTAGCAACATTCCAAAAATGTTGCTATAGATATTAACTTTCTGAAGTTGTGGGGCCTACATCTTGTGGGGCCCATAATGTGGGGCCCACGACCCAACTGGGTCCATCCCTATGGCAACACCTTGAATGACTATTGCAACATTATTTTAAGCAACATTTATTACCCGGTGGCAACACTATTATGAAGCTACTGCAATACTATTCTAAAGCTACTACAACACTATTCTGAAGCTACTGTAACACTATACTGAAGCTACTGCAACACTATACTGAAGAGACAGTAAGAGCACATAGAACAGTACAATATCACATAGAACACTTGCATAATACACAGTACAATATCACATAAAACACTTGCATAATACACATCATAATACACAATACAGATAACAATTCATACAGCAGTACACATCACAATTCAAGTCAGTTACCCCAAAATATCCAGTTACCCCAAAATATCCAGTTACCCCAAAAATATCCGGTACACATAACAATTCATAAATGAGACTTAAGAGCTGGTGCCTCCAGTCAGATTATCAGTATCACTGGACATGATTGTGGAAGTTAGATCCTCTACATTGATGTTCATCTCCGAGTTGGCATCACCTAATTTCTTAAGCACCCTAGCCAAATTCTCTTGTACCTTCTTATTTACCTTGGATTCTAGCTGTGCTTCCATTTCTTCGACAAGCCTTTGCCTTAAGTCATGTACGTAAGCATTTGTTAGAGCCTCGGTTGATTGTTTTGCACACTTTGCACGCCTCCCTATAAGCAAAGGACGACCCTGTGATTTTCCATTCGAAATTACTATTTCAACAGTATTTCCTCCTTCTCCACCGGCCATTGCCTTTTGAACTAAGTCCTACAAAATAAAGCCACATCAAAATTACCCTACAGTAAATGTAGAGAATGCAACAAATGCTTACATATGGATTGTGTACAGCAAATGCAGAGAAAGCCACATTTTGGAAAACAATTTGTTTATGTGCATGTAATTAGAAAACAATTTGTAACATATATACTAGTGAAAACTGGAAAATAATTCCGTCGACAGCCAGCTATGGCTTCGTCATCTGGATTCTGAGGCTTCAAACGGCCATTCATTTTATTTATGAACATATGTGTATTACTATAGACATATATTTTTATATAAACCAAGTCAGTAATCCCTTTAACCAAATTCATTTACTCGTTTCCAGTTTTTGTGTCATTTCTAGCCAAACGCAAAAGCAAGTCCTCTTCATTCGACTTGAAAAGGAAAAAAATGGCCAAGGGATCAAAATTCTTAATCTCACAATATAGTCAATTACAATTTCCAAAGCAAACATCTATGCCATTAGTACGTTTTTGAAACTCAAGTTCAACAAGTGTTTCAAGGACAGTTTCAAGGACATGAGCATGCATGCACATGAGCAAGACATGAACAATGTGCAGCATGTGCAAAACAGAACAAATTTATTACAAAACAAAATTATTACTTACAAGTTTGTAATTCATTACTTGAGGATTAGACACGTACTCACGTCCATCTGTTCTCTTACGACTTTTAAGAAAAAGTGCTGCATCGGATGGTGTCTCCTGATACAAGTTCAATAGAGAGTTTACCATACACTCTCTTCAATCAAAAATGTAAAGTATCACATACCATCTTATGAAGAAGCTGGGCGAACGACTTTGGACCAGCGGTGTGTGTGTCTTGATACGACTTACGACTAACAGAATTTTTCAGGTCTTTTTGCTAAAAAATACATAATAAACAAAGTACTCGTTTATCTCACAAAAAAATACTCGTTTATCTTGCGAAATAAATAATATGTACGTATACCTGAATCTCATCATCTGCCCAATACCTCAAGAGCACTTTAAAATCCTCCACTGGGATGTTGTCCGGCTTGTTTTCTAGCCTCTCCTCATCAGTCTTATAGCTTTATAATGAGCTGTTTTTATGCGACTCTTGTACCCCCTCCAACAGTCATGAATAGACTTCAACACCCAGTTTTCACATTCATCCGGAATAATATACCGTTGCTTAAATATAAATCAAAGATAAAAAAGAATAAATAAATCAAAATCCAGCTACATTATAGTTAATAGATCAATATTACTTATTAAAGTAAAATTCAGCAACATTATAGTTAATAATAGATTACCTTAACATAATCCCATAGAGATTTCTTCAACTTTTCAGGAACATCCGACCAAGATTTATACGTAAGTGGCACAGACCTTTTCAATGTTCCTAAAAAGTTGCTCAGTTCAGATATTACTTTGTCATCATCTGAAATAGGTTGGAACCACTGGTTCATCATAATTACAACTCTTTTGTCATTCGCCCTTGTATGAACATTAAACATCTTTGTGTGACCTCTGAGTCTTTTACGAACTTCACCTTTAATTAAAATGAAAAGTCCCGTCAAATAATAACATAAATCATGTAAATTCGGTACTTAAATATTAATCCTACTGTAATATTAAATATTATTATCACATCAATTCAGTACCTGCTTCAACTTCTTCATTTTCAATGTCTGGCAAGACATTCTCTGCAACATACTTATTTGCCACACCACTTGCACTAGCTTTTGCAGCATTTTTTTTTGTCGTTCCCGCAGAGCCAAATAATCAGCCATTGTTCCTTTTCCTTCAACATCCTTCTCAGTTGAACTTACTATCAGGCTTGGGCTTGTGCTTCTCAACTTTTCCTTTTCCTTTGCGATACCACTAGCTAAACGGGTTTGTGGTCCACTAACAGGCTTGGGCTTCTCAACTTTTTTAGTTCTCTAAATTGCATATATAAGTAGGAAATAAGATTGGATTTTATAGTTATTATCTTCATAAGCAGAAAAAATAAGATATGTAGCTATCACACACCTTTCTTGGACTTTGTGAAGTATCATCTTCATTATGCTCCTCATGGTCCGGATTATATTCCTGATCACTATCCACATCCTCTTGCATCTTTTCTTTTCCGTTATCTTTTTTTTGGTTTGCATTTCTCAGTTCAGCTGAAATTGCAGACACACCTAGAGAAGCAAGAACTTCGTTGTTCCTCATCACATTAACAGCTCTATGTACTTCATAATCTTTTAGGTTCATCATCAACTTAGCAGTTCTCTGTACTTCATAATCTTTTAGAGATAGTGGAGGTGTAGAATACTCATTTGGAGGTGGTGGATGAACATCCTGCAAGTATATAATAAACAGGAACATCATAGTAAGTATGCTGCAAGAGTGGTACAAAATATTCAAATTACAATAAGATCATCATAATAACAATTCTTCAAACCTGCATGCCATTTTCATCCATATCTTCTTCTTCCGATGTTGGTAAATGTGATTCCAACTTCCTCTTAACACTTGATGAGTTCAGATTCACTGTTGAATCGCTGATTTTTGGTTTTTTTCCCTGTGTCATCTTCTGAGGATTTACCTGATCAGCTAACTATAGATTCACGGTTGCATTGTTGGGTTCTGGATTATTCAGCCGTGTCGACTTCCGAGGACTCCTCACCTCAGCTAACTTTAGATTCTTGGTTGCATTGTTGGGTTCTGGATTATTCAGCCGTGCCGACTTCCGAGGACTCCTCACCTCAGCTAACTTTAGATCCACGGTTGCATCGCTGGGTTCTGGATTATTCAGCCGTGTCGACTGCCGAGAACTGTTCACCTCACCTAACTTTAGATTCACAGTTGCATTGCTATTCAGCCGTGCTGACTTCCGAGGACTGTTGACTTCAGCTAACTTCTTGTTTTTTTGGTTCTGTTATAGTTGATGAGCCGTCACATACTGTCGTTTCACTGGTTTTGTAGCTGCAACAATACAATGATATTATAATCATAATCTTTCAATGTTATAATCAAAATATCACAATAATTTTTTTTGCTATATCAAAATATCACAATCTGTAAATGATATTAACTATCCATTTATATATACCTATAACCAAATTCTGCCTTGGCCGCATGATTACATGCGGCTGCATTTGCTTTAGTGGCTCAATTGCAGTATCGACAACGTTGTCAATATAAAAATCCAAGTTGCCACCACTGTTAACTCCTTTGACTAATTCGGAGAGGTCCGCATCATTCGTCACTAACTTCCACCCACCCTTCTCACCATTTCTCATATAAATTCCTCCTATTTCGGTGTATTGAAGGTCATCCTTCACAAACTCCATGAGCACTGTATACGAGAAGTAGTCAGGATCAACCCTCTTTATCACAGTATCGATTCCACCAACATATTTTGCCTTCTGAAATGCACCCTTGTGATGAAATGTGAGCTGCATGAGTTCCCCCATCCTACACAAAATGGATACAGAATGGTGAGTTTACATTGGAAACAAGATATGAAATAATAATATGGGCATGTATATTAAGTACATGTGTATGCAGGTATATAAAGCACTAGAAACAACAAGGGAACACATAAAATCAGAATAACTTACAAGTAGTCAAGTAATTAAAAAGTAGTAAATTAATTATGAAAATCAACAGATACAGAATTCGTCCCTTAATTAAGAACCAATACATAAATAGAAGTCACTTGATATTGCTACATAGAAATCAAGAGGTAGTTTCCTCTATGCTAGGCGGAATGAGGATTTGTGTTGCCGGGATGTCATCTCTATACCACCTAACATCACTAACTTGATTTCCTATTCCATTACCACATTGAATATCATGTAAAACTGGATCATCTTCATTTCCATTTTCATTTTCGACTTCACACCAGTCCCTCGGCAATTTCTTGACAACATTATAAAGTGCCGTATCAGTTGGATCTTGTACATAAAATAATTGTTGTACTTGTGAAGCCATAACATACAGATCAGATTTCTGGCACAATCTATTAAAATTAACTCGAGTCATCCCATACAAATCTTTCTCTTCTTGGTACCAGCAACACTTAAATAAAACCACTGAAATTTCTCCCCAATAATCAATTTCTAGTATTTCTTCAATTGCTCCGTAGTAACTAACATTACCAACCAATGGATTTTGATCTTTTGAACTTGCAAAGCTAGTGGTCAAGGCAGTTAAGAATACACCACTATTCTGTGTTTTACACTTAGCATCTCTATATTTTGTATGGAATCTGTATCCATTAATAACATATCCACTAAATTTCCTAGCTGTCCGATTAGGGCCCATTGCAAGCACTTCTAGCTCTTTCGAAATGTCCTCTTTTTTCCCAACCTCATCCTTCAGCCATTTCCAGAATTCTTCAGTATGTGCTCTCTCTCTTTTATATCTTCTCGATATTGCATGACCATCAATTAAAGCTCGATGTTCCCTATAATAATTATGATGGTATTAATATCAATAAAGAAATATTCTAATTCTTTAGTACTTGCTAGAATAAAATTAGAACATAAAAACTTACTCTTTTAAATTATCTATTTCCTCATTACCACAATTGAATAGAATGTACCGATGACATGCCATCTACTCAGATTCTTTTAGATGAATAGCTTTTCCGTCTTTATTTCTTCTTGTACCAATAGCATATTCCATATTTTGTGGACAACTTTCAAATTTAGGTACTGCATCACCACCGCTTAAGAATCTTGAGCAGAATGTCAAGCATTCTTCTGCCAAGTAACCTTCGGTGATGGAACCCTCCGGTTTAGATCTGTTGCGCACATAAGATTTGAGTTTAGCTAGATAACGCTCAATCGGAAACATACATCGAACGTGCACAGGTCCACCGTATTCAACTTCCTTGCACAAGTGAACCGTCAAGTGAACCACTATGTCAAAGAAAGCCGGTGAAAATATCATCTCAAATTGGCAAAGAATTTTGACAATTTCTTGTTGTAGCCTCTTCACATCTTCCAAATCAATTACTTAGCCCCAAAGACCTCTTAAGAATGCACCAAATCTTATCAGAGGCAATGCAACCTCAGGCTTCAGTGTTTTTTTCACAGCAAATTGCAACAAGTAGTGAAGTAGAAAATGAGCATCATGAGTCTTGTACCCTGAGATTTTCCTTTCCTTCGTGTGAACATACCGACTGATATTGGCTGCACAACCATATGGCAATCTAACATTCTCCAGTACTGAGCAAAATATTTCTTTTTCTTTATTCGTCATGTCAAATATGGCAGCCCTAATCTCAAAGTGTTCGTCGTCATTTGATAAAACGGGATGCAGGACCTTCCTGATGCCCATTTCCTGTAAATCAAAACGAGCATTCAAATGGTCTTTTGACTTGCCACTAATATTTAGCAAAGTACCGAGTATGTTGTCGCATATGTTTTTCTCTATATGCATAACATCAAGGTTATGTCGCAATAAATTGTGGCTCCAATATGGTAAATTGAAAAATATTGACTTCTTTTTGAAAGGAGAATCCTTTTTCTTCCCAAAATTATTTTCAAAGTCACGCAACAGTTCTTCAATGTCCGTTCCTGATAAATTTCCCGGAATCTGTCCTATTTCAACTTCACCATTAAACCTCCTCTTATCAAACCTCCACTTGTGTTTCGGATCCAGAAATTTTCTATGATTCATGTAGCACATTTTTTTACTATGTTTCAAGTACATTGAAGAAGTCTCATAATGGCATACAGGACAACCCAATTTACCCTTTGTGCTCCAACCGGATAACATTGCATACCCTGGAAAATCGCTAATGGTCCACAACACACTTGCACGTAACATGAATTTTTGATCAGTAAAGGCATCATAAGTTTCTATGCCTAGATCCCATAATTCTTTCAATTCTTCAATTAGAGGCTGCATATATACATCAATTTTATTCTTTGGAGACTCTGGACCGGAGATGAGTGTTGAAAGAATTAGATTTTCGGGCTTCATGCACAACCAAGGTGGAAGGTTGTAGTTAACTAATACAGTTGGCCATGTACTGTAAGTTGTACTCATTGTACGAAAAGGATTGAATCCATCAGAGGCTACACCCAATCTGATATTTCTATTTTCTGATGAAAAATCAGGATACATAGCATCCATCGCCTTTCAAGTCTCGCTATCAGCTGGATGTCTAAGTTTTCCGTCTTTTTTTGGGCCCATAGAATGCCATCTCATAAGTTGTGAATACTCCTTGCATATAAACAGCCTTTGCAGCCTTGGTTTTAGCGGAAAGTAACGCATTACTTTTGCCGGGACTTTGTGAATCAACTTCTCTGGATCATTGTCACGGGTGCCTTTCTTTTCCTCTTCCCACCTCGAAATACCACAAGAGTTACAGACATCTTTATCTTCATTTTCTGCCCAATAGAGCATGCAACCGTTTGGACATGCGTGTATTTTTTTGTAATCAAGACCTAAATCTTTAATGATTTTCTTCGCAACTCTAAAAGATAAAGGTATGTGGGCCTGTGGAAAAGCCTCTCTCATCAACTCTAGTATATGCCCAACTGCAGACTCTGTAATTCCATGTATACATTTTAAAGAATAAAGCCTGATGATAAAACTTAATCTCGAAAATTTTGAACAGCCAGGATATAATGGCTGCTTTCCATCTTCGACAAGGCGATAAAATCTTTTAGCATCGGCATTTGGTGCATCAGAATTCTCATCTTCACAGTTCTGCATATTTCCACGAGTACGGTGCAACATTTCACCTAGATTATCTCCAAAATCACCAGCATCACAGTCTATATCTTCATCACTCCTTCCAAAATTTGGGTGAGAAACCTCACAAATCCATTTCACATACAATGGAGATGGACCATTGCAGATGAGATGATCATAAATTATATCTGGACGACGCCACTTGCTATTTTTACAATTCTTGCATGGGCACGTCATTTCATCGCCTACGACCAATTTAGAAAAACCGTTTTGTATGAAGGCTCTTATCCTGCTAATATATCCTTCACTAAACTTTGGAAGTTCTATCCAAATGTTTTCGCTGTCCATCACTACAATTATGAATATGAGTATTTTAACATAAAAAGATAAAATTTGCGTGTGTGTCCAACAAGAGGAAACCTAGACAAGTCGAATTGTTAATTCAGGCCGAATTAAGAATTTATAAGTAGTTTAAATCGAAACCCTAAAGTGATGGGAGAGAGTGTTATACCTCAAAATCGAAATTGAAGCCCTAAAGTGATGTGAACAATGCTTGAACCCCCAAATCGAAGTGAAATCGCTGAACAAAGCTTGAACCCCCAAATCGAAGCCCTAATCGAACCGAAATCGTTGAACGCTTGAACCTTTGTAAGAAGATAGAGAAGAATGAAAATAAAAAGTTATTTGCGGGCTTTTTTTCTTCGCGGCTCTAAAAGATCAAGGAGGGGTGTTCGGATTGATGAGGTGTCACGTTCTCCAACGTAGGATTTGCCTTGGTAGATTGGCGCGGATCGGTGCGAAAGATATGCAAAGGTCTGCTATAGCAACACTATAAAAAAATGTTGCATCAATTACACTTGTTCAGCTAGAGCAACACATTTTTATGGCTAAGGCAACACCAAAAATTCAACGTTGCAGTAGGACCAAAATTGTATAGCTATCGCAACATTTTACCTGGCAACACCTTGAAAAAATGTTGCAGAAGGCCATCTATGGCGTAGTGTATGATTTAAAATATTATTTAAAACTAAATATATAAATTACATACTTTATTTCAAAATTCTTCTTTTATTTTCCCAAACTCATTCAAATCTTGAATTTAAAAAAATATTTCTTCGTACTAAAAAAATATGTTGCTTAAGTCCTTATTTTAAAAAAATAATCCCTTTTTCCCACTTATTCAAAATCCCTATTTTTCCCATCCTTGAATTTATTATATAGGATTTAAAATCAAACCTTTATCCCTTTTCCAAATTCATTCCATTAATTTATTTGAATTTGCAACAATTATTTTACTTAGAAATTTCCCTTTTTATTCCCTTTAAAAATCCCAACTTTATATATATTTCATTTTTCTCAATACCAATATATATTCAACCAAGCCATAGCATTTAATGAATTTTAATTCCAAATATAATCAATATAATCCATCGTAGATTATCACATATGTCACATTACTGAATATAAAATAAATTCATCATTTGAGGAATCCAGTTGGATCCCTCCAACTTGTTTCCCTGCATCCACATATGTTAGCACAACAATTTAAAATACCAATCCCGCTTCATGGCGGGATATCACGATATAAAGGGTTATCCACTATTATGCGGGGTGCATAGGGTCTCATCCGCTACATAATGCGGGAATTAATCACTCCAATATATATATATACACACACTATTATATATAATATCATATCTAGTCGATTCAATCATTTAACCAATAATTTAGATTTAACTATTTAAATTTAAATGGTAATCCAAATGAGTGAGATTAACTCATCTTTGACTTTAAATTTGCAATCTGATCCATATCTGCTTGATTCTCCATGATTTTAACCTTGTACAGACATTAGATGATTTTATTAATATTCAAATCAATCGAACAATTAAATTTCCATTTGATAAATTTACTTAACCAATGATTTTATTTTAAACTAGTAATTTTAGTTTAAACTAATTTCCCTTGTAATTTATTTTTAGCAAATAAAATAACCGAACAAGTTATTTAACGGGTTAGTCACATAATTCATTATCTTAAATATAAACTGGTAAGTTTAAAATGTGTATATGTATGTCTATCTTATTCTTCATTTTGAAAATACATACCCTTATAAAAATAGTTTATATAGATTTCAAAATCTATATACATGTATACCAAAAAAAAATTGCCATTTAAAATTCCTATTTCCAGATCTTATATATATTTATATATTATTTCTGTTTTCCTGTATATATTTTGTTGAGTTCTAAAAATAATTTCTAACCTATATATATATATATATATATATATATATATATATATATATTAAAGCAAAAACCTTACTGCAACCGTATACATACACACATACATGTGTGTGTGTATATGTATATATATATGTAAATTCTAAATAAAAAGTTTTATATTTCTTACTGTAAACTTTCATTTTTTCAATATGTAGACATAAGTTTAATCAAATTAAAATAAAGATAGAATGCTACCATGCTGCCTTCGATACGAGCTTCTGCCATCGAACGAACCTCCATCATCACACGCCGAAGTTGCCTACGCCTCCTCCTCACCTTGGCCTCGTCCCACCCGTGAGCGCCACCACTCGAACATCAACTGCACCCCCAAATCAAACCCGAGCCCAAAACATTCGCCAATGAACCCCACAACAACCTCATCGAATCTTAACTATCACTGTGAGTTTGAAAACCGCTGCGGCCATCAAGATGAGTCGCCACCTCTGCCAACGTGCTGAGAATGACACTGACAGTGAAGCTCGCCTTAGATTATCGAGAATTGAATGAAGGTAAGAGGAGGGAACGTGGTTCTATACGAATTCGAACCTGATTCGAAAATACGTTCCGCAATTTCTTTTTGAGCTTTCGATTTTGATTATTGTTTGATCGGCTTGAGTTTGATTTCATTTCGAACGAAGCAGATTGGTTCCTTTGGTTTTTGATTTACTGTTTTGCATTTTATTATTTTTTCTTTAAAGAATACGCTTGTCCTCAGGGAAGACACGTGCTTAAAATTCTATACGTATCTGCAAAGGTTTGACACAATATTTTAATGCAATAATATTATTATATTTAAATTTAAATTTAAATTTAAATCTTTTCAATTTCCGCAACTCACAATCTCGATCTCTTATCGAGGCGTGCCACTAGGCATTTACAAAGTTAAACCCCTATTCCGAACGCAATGGAAAAGGTTCTGAGTCCTAATTCGATCGCATGGAGAAGATAGCTTTTTGGACCCGACTATTATACTAAGTTTTCAATATCAATCTCAATGCATTTTATATATCGTACGGCTAAAGGATAACTCCAAATGCTTCAAAATTTGAAATCCGATAATAATATAATATTACGGATCCAATGCAACTAGTTTCGTCAAAATCCGAGACTGTGCCTCGGAAGGCTATTTTTAAATATCAATTTAAACGATATATTTTCAAAACTGAACAAATTACCTTAAAATTCAGCTTTTAAAACTTTTATTATCTTCAGTATTATCAATATAGATTTTATAAGCCATTGAAATATTTTTAACCAGCTTAAAAACCAAGATTCACTATTTTAACCAATTTCTAATTATTAAATTTAATAATTTAATTACCAAATAAACAGTGATTTGAAATTCAAGTTAAACTAACTTTAAAATATTTAAAATCAATTAAATATTCCAATTTCAAATGTCCAAAAATTCCGGGTCGACACATTAATCCCTCCTCAAAAGAATTTCGTCCCCGAAATTACTAGTTAAGAGGAATGGTCTACAACCCGTTCATTATTTTCCCAAAACAAACAGTTCTTAAACATCTTCCCAAATCAATCTTTTTATTAAAGCCATCCTATCACCCTTACTAACTTTTCCAAAATCTTCCATAGTTTCCAAGCAGGATTACTTACTCAACAATTCAAATTTAAATTTAAATCCAAATTTAGAATTATCATAATTTCTCAAAATATTTCTAACTCGCTAAATTTTTGAATTTTTTTGCTAGCGTCTCCTTTGCATGGCTAGATCGGTACAACTATAAAATGCCTCCGCAGGCTCCCAGATTTCCAAAAAAACAAAAAGCCAAGTAGCTAGATCAGAAAATCATCAAATTTCATATGCCAAATTAAATACATACCTTTTTGCGACAACCCACATTTTGCAAAGTTTAAATCGATAATAATCCACACATATCCGAATTAAACAATCCGAAACGTAGATAATCAATGTGGTTAAATAAGAAAAATAAGAAGAGAAGAAGAAATCAAAACATAGAATCTCATAGCAGAAACGATAAAATATAATAATCAAATAAACAATTCATAAAGCTATTTATTATACATTTGATTATAATCTATACACATTTATCAGAGTTATAAATATACAGCAACACATAGTCTCCCTGTCCCCAAAGTTTTGAAAAATTTAAGACAAACGAAGTTTAGGAAAAGTTACTCCATAAAAATAAGAAGTTTAGAATCATGGCAGCAACGGCTATTTTATCTGCTTCTTCTCCATCTTCATCTTCTCCTCCTACCCACTCTAACTTACCTACTCTCCCCCAGATTGTTGTTGCAAATCCCTCGGACCCTCCTCCTCCTCCTCCACCTCCGCCGCCTTTGCCGCCTCCAGTCCCGTTCCCCGTTTCTGCCTCACTCATTTCCTCTTCCACTGTTACTGTTCCTTCTCCACTCTTGTCTCCTCCCACAAATCGTTCATGGTCTTCTCTTTTTTCTTCAAAACCTCGTAATGCTGGTGTATTTACTCCATTGGACTACAAACTCAACTATCTTGGCGAACCACTTATGCCCCCAGAAGAATTGTATACTGAAGGCAAAAACTATTGGGATGATTATTTAGTTGGATTTTTTCTTGGCGTTTCTGTGAATTACATGGCTGTCATCTCACACGTCAAGAAATTCTGGAAGCTCAAGGGATCTTATGAGATAAAGTCGAATGGTACAAATTTCTTTTTCAAATTTAATTGTCAAGAGGATAAAATAAAAATATTGAAAGCAGATCCCACATTCATACGTGGTCAAATGTTTATTATAACAAGCTGGAAACCATTCTTTGGCACAGTGCAGTCACAAGTTAAAAATGTGCCAATTTGGATACATTTATATAATATTCCACATATAGCTTGGACTTTACTAGGTATTAACTGGATTGCCTGTCACTTGGGTAAGTTAATATGCTTCAATGAAGCTACAGAGAAGCAAGAACGTATGGAATATGCTAAGTGTTTGGTGGAAATAACTCCGGAAAAAGAATTACCTGATTATATTCTTATTGGAGATAAAAAAGATACAATACAAAAAGTGTATGTTGAATACACATGGAAACCTCTCATATGTACTGAGTGCAAAGTTTTTGGCCATTCCACACTATCTTGTGACATACATGGTAGCAAAGAAGACATTAGTGCTAATACTGGTGATATGTATGTCAACAAGGAAAAAGCAAAACAAATGACAGGTAATGCAAAACAATCACAAAATAAAACTGATCAGGAAAGTACCAAAAAAGATGGAGTTGATATGAACAGAGTTAAGCAACAGCATTGGCAAAAGAAAATAAAACAAACCAATGATATACCAGCAGAGACACAGAATTCCAAAGAAAAGAATATGATAAAAGATTCGACTGGAAATGATAAAATGCAGAAAAATAATGAAAAAACTAAAGATGGACATATAGAGACCAATAACTCCTTTTCTTTGCTTGCTGAAATGGAGGAAGGTGAAATTATTGAGATTCCTGATGAAGTTCAAACAAATACAGAAATGTCTACAGAGCACAATAGCAATAAATCTAAGGACAAAAACCTTGATATTGGAATACATATCAGCAACAGTGAAACAACATGTGATATAGATACAGGTATTACACAACCAATCTCCCCAAAAAACAGAAATAGTATTGTGACAAATAAGACATTACAAAGGACATTCACTCCCATCCACAATACAGAGATTGATGCTACAAATATTCAAGTTCCCAATAATACACCAAATAATATACAAAGAGCTAGCAGTAGAAAAAACTCTACTACATCGAAAAAGCAAGTTAAAAGCCCTTATTTGAAGCTAAAACCTCCAGCTAACATTGCATTATATCTGCCTGATACTCCTTGTTCAAGGCATAATGCTTCTGACAACAATATTGAGACTGATGATGAATGCTCCAGTGAGTCATTGGAAGATCTAAATGATAACATGGATTTCTCAACTGAACAAATACTTGTTAAAATGAGCAACAAAAGCACATCAGGGAAAAAGAAAAGATTCACCAGGCAATCTGCCAAAGCAAATAAAAAGTAATTATGATGGATAGTATGGGATATTGGAATATCAGAGGTGGTCATGACAAAGCAAAAAAGTTCGAAATCAAACAACTAATAAAGGGCAACAAACTTCAACTTCTTTGCCTAGCTGAGACAAAATATACTGAACTGGTTACTAGTGAAGTAGCAAAATTTATTGCTCCTACATGGTCTATGATACACAACCACAATAATGCTCCTTATGGTCGCATCATGATAATCTGGAACCCCCATATATTTTCTGTCAATACTGTGGATACTCATAGACAATTTATACACTGTAGTATTCTGCACATGCCCACTAATACTTCTTTTTTTACTACTTTTATATATGCGGAAAATACAAAACAAAAAAGGCAATACCTGCTAGACTTGCTTCCTTCTCTACATCCAAATGCTATGCCATGGATATGCTTGGGGGATTTCAATTGCATGCAATTCTCTGATGAAAAATCAGGAGGGCTTCCTCTCAGTCTCAATGATGTCTCCCCTCTTAATAACTCCATTCATACTGCACAGCTTCATCAGATGCCTAAGACTGGTCTTTTCTATACTTGGAATAATTGCAGTAGGACTGGTTCTCGTACTTTCTGCAGGCTGGATAGATCTTACTTAAACAATGATGCTTATACTATCTGGCCTTCCCTATTAGCTCATTTTCTTCCTCCTTCCTTATCTGATCACAGTCCTATCATTCTAGATTGGGGAAATGCTTATATAAAAGGTCCCTCTTCTTTCAACTTCTTCAACAGTTGGACTAAAGAAAGTGATTTCATGAGCTTAATCCAGCATACTTGGTGTGTCAATAAGTATGGCAACCCCATGTACATACTTCATGCCAAACTCAAAGACTCCAAAATCAATATCAAATCTTGGGCTTCAGAAAAATTTGGTTCAGGTAATTATTTATCAACCAAAATAAGAAATGAACTAAACAATATTCATATTATGATGCAGGCTAATCCCAATGATACTGATTTATCTAGCAAGGAGCATCACTTATCTAATCAATTAAAAGAAGCAATTGTCACTGAAGTTAATATGCTGAAAGCTAAAAACAGGAAGAACTGGGATATTGGAGGTGACAAAAATTCCAAAATCTTCCACAATTCTTTGAAGATAAAAAAAGCTGCAAGCATCATTCATAGGATAAAAGATAAAAATGGACATGAAGCTACCTCCCAGATTGGTATCAAAAATGCTTTTCTCTCTTATTACAAAGATCTCTTCTCTAACAATGAAAATAATCCTGATCTTCATATACTTACTGACTTAAACTTTAAGATAATAAATGATGAACAATCCAATAATCTTATAAAACAGATTACAAAAGAGGAAATAACTGATGCTATATTTAAAATGAAGAAAGATAGCTCCCCTGGTCCTGATGGCTTCAGTGCTCATTTCTTTCAAAAATGTTGGAATATAATAAAATCTGATTTCTGTAATGCCATACTACACTTTTTTAAGACTAACATTCTTCTTAATGGCATTAATCATACTAAACTTGCTTTAATCCCCAAAACTAGCCTCCCTCAAAATGTCACTGAGTTTAGGCCTATTGCTTGTTGCAATGTAATTTATAAATGCATTGCAAAAATATATCCAATCGTATGAAAAATTGCTTGAAAGATTTAATTTCATCTAATCAAAATGGTTTTATTCTTGGTCGAACAATTACTGACAATATATTGCTTGCGCAAGATTTAATTAGGGGATATAATAGGAAAAATATTTCTCCTAGATGTTTCCTTAAACTTGATATTCAAAAAGCTTTTGACACAATTAAATGGGAAGCTATAATATCTATTATGTCCAGAATGAATTTTCCCCTTCCCTTTCTAGCTTGGATTTACTCTTGCATTTCCACTGTTAAAATTACTTTAGCTATAAATGGTGAAAGTTTTGGATATTTTAAAACTGGGAAAGGTATAAGGCAGGGGGATCCTATATCATCCTCCATTTTTGTCATTGTTATGGAACTATTAACGCAACTGTTATGCAGAGATACTAATAGCAAACTTATTGATTATCACCCTAAATGCAAAGTTCATAAAATTATCACATTAATGTTTGCTGATGATCTTCTTCTTTTCACTAAACCAAATAACAAATCTATTTCTAATACATTTGCTACATTTCATACATTCAAAAATATGACTGGGCTGCAAATTAACAAGTATAAATCTCATATTAGTATTGCTGGTGTGTCTGAACCTTTGTACTATAACATTCTGCAACTCTCTGGTCTTCAAAATATGGATAATAATGCAACTTACCTAGGTGCTCCTTTATGTAAATCTAGAATTAATACATCTCAATGTCTCCCAATGTTTGAAAAAATAACCCAAAAATTGAATAAGATGAATACTGCTAATATATCTCAAGCTGGTAGGCTTATGATAATAAAAAGTATTGCTACAGCCATGTGCACATATTATTTTCGTCTATTTATCATACCTGCTAAACTGATTAACATGATTAATCGTGCTTTTAACCATTTTATTTGGCATGGGAATATTTACTCTAACAAACTCATACATATTGCTTATAAAAAGATAATCACACCTCTCAAAATGGGGGGATTAGGCATAATCAATCTCAAAACTTGGAATATAGCTGCTAACTCTAATTATATCAATAAATTATTAACTGATAAGACTGGCTTATGGGCTAACTGGAATAGGCAATATAATCTTAAAAAAAAACATTTCTGGACTATGATACCCGAAAACAATGCTAGTTATCATTGGAAAAAAATATTAAAGCATAGGCAGATATTTTTACCTTGGGTTCAATGTGACATAAACAATTCCTTCTGGTTCTCTCCATGGAGCTCTCCTGGTATGATTCTTTCAAATCTTGTTGACTACAATCTTATTAATAACTCTGGTATCCCATTGCATGCTAATGCTAAAGATTATATCACTGATGATGGCCTACAATTGCCCCATGTTTCATCTACCACTCTGACTTCTGTTTGGAGTCATATCAGTGATATATACTCTAAACAAAATATTGATGGTCTTGCATGGTGTGCTAAAACTCACAGCATTTCTAATGTTTACAACTCTATAATATGCAGCACTTCCAACTCTACTTTTGCTTGGTACTTTAGAATTTGGCAAACTGGATCTAAACCAAAGCATAACTTACTACTCTGGAAATGCCTCAACAATGCAATACACACGCAAGACAATCTTATGAGGAGGAATTTCATCGATCAATCCAAATGCATCCTATGTAATCGTGCTACTGAGAATGTTGGTCATCTTCTATTCAATTGTCTTTTTTCCTTTCAGCTGTGGAGACGAACTCTTTTACACATAAATGCACACTCTCCTATTCGTGACTATAAATTAGAATGGATACGAATCTTCAATGCCACGCGATGGAAATCGAGTTCGTCCATTTGCCTTCTCAAACATCTTAAGCTTACGGTGGCTGCAATTTGGGATGAGAGAAACAATCGACGCTTTGCCAACAAGTACTCCTCCCTCACGGCCGTGCTAAGTAATATCATCAGATGATTGTTTCTGATGTCGTTTTTTCATTTTGGTGCGTTATTGCCTTGTATTTTATTGTTCTTCTTCTAATGTCTGTGTAACTCTTTTCCTTTAGTATTTAATAAATGTGGACTGTCCACGTTAAAAACAGGCTGGCCTTGCCAAAAAAAATAAAAAAAATAAAATAAATATACAGCAAGGAGAAATAATCTATACAGTAACATAACATGATATAGGGTATAGTAATAATAATATACCAAAGCTCCGTCTTCGTCCTCCAAAGAATAGTCTTCAATACACTGGGAAAAAACTCAGGACCGACCCGAGCATAATGAAAAGACAAAACACTCGAGTCAGGACTAAAATACTCTTATGTAAGTCAAATCAATATCACGAACATGAGTGCAATAACTTAAGAGATGTTGCGGGATTTTCCATCTCCTATGGATCCGTTTAACTATTTATATATAATAGTATACGCTATAATAGATAATGTCTATCAGTAAAATAAATATCAAAATAGCATTAAGGCTTTTCATTGATCCACCTTAACATAATTTACAGTTTTAAACCAAAGTCGTAATGGGATCGTATAAAGATAAATATGACAAGGCACGTGAGACAATGTCCAAGGCAGGATTCTACCAGTTTACCCTTTCTGGTTGGTCGTAACCCATCCGCGGCCGACCGCGACAATTAATCCAAACGACAAATAAGGTGCACCCATCGAATCCGAAACTACAATAGTAATACGAGGGATCAACATCGCAAGGGGTAGCTAACCTCAATGGCCAGACATAGGCTCTAGTTTTAGTCATTTTAATTATGACATGAATGTCAAGGCCATCTATCATCGTTCTCTTACTTCATTCCAATAAACGTCGCTAATCAACCACTACATTCTGGATATCATCCACCGCGTACACGATTGTCAAAGTGGTTCCGATATTAGCAGTGAGTATGCCAATAAGAGGCACCAGTCTCTTTAACAACCAAACATCATTTTACATACTGATTGGTTCTTTTACATTTCAAAACAATTTGTACTTGATATCAAAATATCATATTCGTTTCAAAAATCAAACCATTTTTGAAATCATCATATTTACCCAAAAATCACATTTTACTTCAAAATGTCAAACTCAACTCGATATATCGATTTCACTTCAAAACTTGATTCAGATTACAGTTTTGATTAATGCACTTTAACCCAACTCGTATTTAAATCCAAGATTTAAATATAAACATTCCACCCTTTAACCAGTTTGGATTTTAGAAAATAGTTTTAAAATAGTTAAATAGTTAAAATAGTTTAATAGAAAATAGTTCTAGAAATAAAATGGCTTATATAGTAAAATAGTTGGGAAAATTAAAATAGCTTGGATATTTAAGGAAAGTAGATTTGAAATAGTTTATATTAAAATAATTTATTTAAAAATAGTTTCAAAGCCAATCCGATTCAATTCCAAAATTTCCAATCAAAATCAATTTCCATTTTGATTTACTTGATTAAATTCCAATTTCAAGTCGAATTGAAATTCCAATTCCAAATTAATTTCACTTCCAATTTCAAATTAATTCAAATTCTAATTGCAAATTAATTTCAACTCCAATCCTAAATTTAAAACCATTTCGATTTATACCAATTTAGGGTCAATTTCTAATTATCGATTCAAAAACTTAAATCTAATTTTCTTTAATATCCAATTTAAAATTCCAAATTTTTAAATACGATTCAAATCAGAGCTAAATTTCAAAATATCGTTTTAAACACTTAAATCAAATTTACTTTCGATACTAAATTTTAAATCCAAATTTTAAATTCCAACTCAAATTTGAAATATCATTTCATATCAATTTTTCTTAGAAATATTCAAGGTTTGAATAAAAGACCAATCTTTTAAAACAAATCATCTTTTGAAAATTTACGCCGTATTTCAATTTTTAACTTAAAAATCTAAACTTCGATTAAATAAACCATTTCGTTTACCAAGTTTAAATGCCAACATTTCGAGCTTCACTTTAAAATAATCCAATTTCCATAAATTGAATTTTATTCTTAAAATCAATTTATTTAAATAATTTCAAAACAACTTTTTAAGTTATTTAATTTAACCAACCCGGTGTCCGTATAAAATTTTCTAACCTATGGCCAAGTGGATAATTATTTCAATTTAATTTCAAGGATGGATATATATCGTTTCAATCCAAAATATATGTTATAGGCATATATCATTTCAACCTATTCCTTAATTTATTTGAAATAATTCAATTTATAGTTTTATACACAAATAACATATAGGATGAATGATATATTAAACATAAACAAACATCCAAATATCAACCAACAGCTTCCATCACAACCAATCATCCAACCTGCCAATTATTACAACAATCATCCTAGTATCTATAATTCGGGAATTTTACTAGTAGTAAAATTCTAATTCAAATTAACTATCAATTAAAATTTATTATTCAATTCAGATTTCAATTAAATGTCGATTTAAATTATCAAACAACAATAAATCCAATTTCAATTACTTCACGATAGAAGTTGAACTAACAAAGAACAGAATAATCATATGTGAGCGTAAAAACACTCACCTTTGCTCGATCCCATGTCATAGAAGATTCGCTACGGTCCACACCACAATTCATTTCACTTGAAACTATCCTCATATACAAAAGTTGCGCAATAATTAATATACGATAAAATTTTAATTTTAGTTAACAAAACTAAGTAATTAACATAAACCTTCACTATTCATACTTTCACGTGATCGTTCCAGATCAACGCTCGCTACCCAAATCACGTTCGATATCATCCAGGCGCACGCCCCCTTCAGCCATCGAATGTCGATCGGAATCTACCGCTGGATACGCCACCACAGCACTCCGCTGCCTCCCAGCCTCAACGCGCTCGCCTAAGCAACCCCTACACGCCCACCAAGCCACGTGCCATCTATCATGCCACCGTGGCCCTCTGCCTCCACAATCAGACACTCTCGCTGACGCCTCTCCTCGCGCTGCACACGCCTCTCCCCACAGATCTTGAAGTCGCGACTTGTGACGTTAGCGATCGACTTCATCTCCTGTAGTATTTTTTTCTATCACGATCTCCCCCTTTTTTCCACATGCGATTTTCCTTTATTTTTATGTTTTTGTTTTGTTACTTCGATCTGGAGTTTGAGATAAAGAGAAAGGAAAAGAGAGATATGAGGGATTGATTTTTTTTATATAAAGAATCGGTCCGGCTTTTTTTTTTTTGGGAATCGATTGGCATCTTTTTTCCCCCTCTTATTGGAGGCTGTGATTTTCTAATTAAAGAAAAGAGGATGGGGTAGATAGATATGCGGTTGGAAAACATGGTTATAATATCGGTTGATTAATATATATTATTATTTAAATTATAAAATATCTCGCTTATAACCGTCCGAAATTCCGAACTTCAAATGAAACGTTCCGCCAGGTTCTTAATGTTTTACCCCCATTCCGAACGCAATGGAACTAGTTTCCAGCCTAATTCGATAATATGTGGATTATATCTTTTCAAAGTCAATTATTTTAATTAAATTCTGAAATTAAATTTCTACGTTTCAAGCTTGTATGGTCAAACGTCATGTCTGAATGTTATGAAACTTGAAATCCTATTATAATTCACTATTCCGGATTCGATGA
The DNA here is from genome assembly GCA_030765085.1 of Allium cepa. Lineage (NCBI taxonomy): Eukaryota > Viridiplantae > Streptophyta > Magnoliopsida > Asparagales > Amaryllidaceae > Allium > Allium cepa. The sequence continues at coordinate 312,433,257 of CM060931.1, forward strand.
AACGAGTTTCGTCGAAATTCGAGACAGTGGCCAAAATTGCTATTTTTACTCATCAATTTGAAATATAAAATATAAAATATAAAATTCCAAATTATTCACATTTAAGTCCAATTTTTTAAGTTAATTATCTTCATTCATATTTATATAAAATTTGAATCAATTTTTGATATATATTTTTAATCCTATTAAATCCATAATTCAATTATCCAAATAATCTCCTATATTAAATTGAAACAATTTAAATTATCCAATGAATTGATATTAACAAATCATTATATTTTTACCCATATCTATCTAATAATCACATTAAATTTAATAATTTAAATAGTCAAAAGTATGGGTCGTTACATACTCCTCCACTCAAAACTTTTCATCCTCGAAAATGCGTTAAGTACAGAATTTAACACTCAATATACATTCTCAAATAATTTACTTATAAAACATAACCATCTTATTTGTAAAACTATTACTCCGATATCGATTTTTCGGAAAATATAATTTATATATGAAAATAAGTCATAAAAATTTTAAAACCCCAAAAAAAAATTAACTCACGGATTTAGGAAAATTTTGGCAGAGTCTCCTTTGCGCGGCTCGATTGGAAATTTTTTTACAATTCAATATATAGCACAAATATAACCAATATATACCAAATATACATCTCATCTCAATGATGAGGCATCCCGAAGGGCAAAAATATAAAATCATAGTATGTTATCCGAGATACGTACCTTATTATTTATAATATGAGAGAGTTCGCTCGTATTAAGCAAGCAAAAACATATAAATCCGCATATACGCCCCAAACAGTCTTAATATGTACCTATCTCAACTCAATTCAAGATATTAGTCATATATAATGGTATATAAGCATATATAAGTCTAATACAACCATATAACATGGACTTTTGAATTCAAAAAATAAATATAAGCACAAATACACAACATACAACAATCACATATAATCAAAACGATAATAACAATGGTTTATAACAAAAGAAACCATCCAACCTTCAATATTCGTCCAATTAATCCAATTTAATTCATAACCATGTGAATTTACTTCATATAATGTCAATTTTTAATTTATTTCCTTAATTTCTTATTAACATCCACTTCATTAACATTTTAATTGATTCATTTCAATTCAGTTGTATTCAACCAACCTTTATTCAATTAGATTTACGTTCACTTGATTTTTCATTCAATTTATTTACTTCCAATTGGTTTGCATGAACTTATCAACCTTAGTGAATTCACATTCTATTTATTTACATTCATTTATAGTTACGTTCTTTTTTTTTCATTATTTCATTTCAATCATTCATATAATTAATTTCACTTAAATAATTTAATTCCATACCACATTCCATATATTTTAGATTAATTCCAATTCACTTATTAATATCATTAGTGAATCATTTATAAAATTTATTCCACTTAGTATATCCTTTCTTTAGTTACGCTATTATCGTTTATAGATTATCTAAGTTTACTATAAATGTTTTATACAACAAAACTCAGTTTTTATTATTATTACTTCATATCTTAAGCTATTATTAAATTATCGATTCACTTCATTTATTCAAATTCATATTATTAATTTACTAAAGCAATTTTATTTTATAACTCAATTCATATTAATAACCCCTTTTTTCACACTTAATTCGTTCAGCTTCTCTTAAGTCCACTTTAACTTATAAATTTTTATTCCATAACTTATTCCATATTATATTAGTTAACATTCAAATTTTTATTTAAACTACTTCACTTGCAATTTAAAATTTCCTTTATCCAATTTCAAATCAAATCCAATTACTCATACTAAATTTTTCTTACATTCGTTTATTTTATTTAATCTCCTTCACACTTAAATCACATTGCATTTTAAAATTCAAGTCCTTATTCATTTTTAATTCATTTTATAGCTCAAATGAAATTAATCCACTTACTAGTTTATCTAATTTCATTTAATATCTAATTCAAATTATTAATCTAAACTTCAACTTATTTTAATCTATTGCTCATTTTATTTAATCTTATTCAATTTGAATTTCCTTATCATTTTCATTTTACAAACGAAAATTCATTTTTAGCTTAGGGATTCTCAAATCTATAAGTTATACAAATTAACTTCTTAAAATTTCATTTCGTTATTTTATCTATTTTATTTCAAATGGAATTCATTTTTTTTAAGCTTTCGTGAGTTAAATAGATTTTATTTATTTTATTTCACTAACTCAATTTAATTTAATAATGCTAAGCCAATTTATTTACTTGTATGTAAAATTCAAAATTTTCCTTTGTTTGCTCAACCAAGATTTAACCATTTTAAAATTTATTTTGTTTTCTATTCAATTTATAAGTTACAAAATTATTCATATATAATATTTCCAATTTTAAGTACAAAACTATTTTCATACACTTATAAAATCACACTTAGGATATATATATATATATATATATATATATATATATATATTTCAATCAATACTTGTTTAATTGAAATTAAATTTCCTTTGGTAGCAATCTTCACTTAGAAACTCGAATGAACAATAGCGATGCTGCAATCATCCCTAGGATTATTTTCCAATGACCAAGCAAGTTTAGTGCTTTTATTTCTAAAAAATCTTTAAAAATATTTTTTCTAGTTAAAACTCTTTCAATACAATACTATTTATTAAATTTTAAAGCTTTCTAAAAAACAATTTTTGAAAACAAAAGGATTTTAAATTCCAAAATTCTCAATTTTAAAACCCTTTCTATATATTAGCTATATTATAACTACTTATAAAAATTTTCTCACCTTATTACCAAAATATTTCATCAATTTACAATTAGTCATTTTAATCGATTCTTATATTTCAATTCAATTTAATCATCAAATTCCTCCTAAGATAAAATTTACAAAGTATCTGTTTTATTTTAATTCAATCAATAATCGATGATAATTAAATATTATCATCTACCAACAACAATTTCTTTTAAAATTATCATTTTAAATATATAAAATATACTTAGGTAAAATTATTTCATTTACCCGATTTAAAACAATATTATGTCGACTTGCCTCATTTAAGTGTTTAGAAATCTCTATCGATAACACGGCATCCTGCACATCGAGCGGAACTCATAAACAACCCAACGGATAAGTAAACACAATATCAAACATTTTATAACACTAACAAGTACACTCTCTCATATATATACACACAAACTGACTCATTCTAGGGTATTACTACCCCATCTCTAATGAGTCACACCCCACAAAGCCAAGGTTATCGCTATACCTTCGCTATGATACCAACTGTGACGACCCACATTTTGGAAAGTTTAAATCGACAATAATCCACACATGTCCGACTTAAACAATCCAGAACGTAGATAATCAATGGGGTTAAATACGAAAAATAAGAAGAGAAGAAGAAAACAAAACACAGAATCTCATAGCGGAAACGATAAAATATAATAATCAAATAAACAATTCATAAAGCTATTTACTATACATTTGATTATAATCTATATACATTTATCAAAGTTATAAATATACAGCAAGGAGAAATAATCTATACAGTAACATAGCATGATACGGGGTATAGTAATAATAGTAATATACCAAAGCTCCATTTTCGTCCTCCAAAGAATAGCCTTCAACACACTGGAAAAAAAACGCAGGACTGACCCGAACGTAACGAAAAGACAAAACACTCGAGTCAGGATTAAAATACTATTATGTAAGTCAAATCAATATCACAAACATGAGTGTAATAACTTAAGAGATGTTACGGGATTTTCCATCTCCTAAGAATCCGTTAAACTATTTATATATAATAGTATACGCTATAATAGATATTGTGTATCAGTAAAATAAATATCAAAATAGCATTAAGGCTTTACATTGATCCACCTTAACACAATTTACAGTTTTAAACCAAAGTCATAATGGGCTCATATGGGGATAAATATGACAAGGCACGTCAGGCAATGCCCAAGGTAGAATTCTACCAGTTTACCCTTTCTGGCTGGTCGTAACCCATCCGCGGCCTCCCGCGACAATCAATCCAAATGAAAAATAAGGTGCACCCATCGAATCCGAAACCACATTAGTAATACGAGGGATCAACATCGCTAGAGGTAGCTAACCTCAATGGCCAGGCATAGGCTCCTGTTTTAGTCATTTTAATTATGACACGAATGTCAAGGCTATCTATCTTCGTTCTCTTACTTCATTCCAGTAAACTTCGCCAATCAACCTCTACATTTTGGATATCATCCACCGCGTACACGATTGTCAAAGTGGTTTCAATATTGGCAGAGAGTATGCCAATAAGAGGCCCTGGTCTTTTTAACAACCAAACATCATTTTACACACTGATTGGTTCTTTTACATTTCAAGACAATTTGTACTTGATATCAAAATATCATATTCGTTTCAAAAATCAAACCATTTTTGAAATCATCATATTTACTCAAAAATCACATTTTACTTCAAAATGTCAAATTCAACTCGATATATCGATTTCACTTCAAAACTTGATTCTAATTACAATTTTGATTATAATGCACTTAAACCCAACTCGTATTTAAATCCAAGATTTAAATATAAACATTCCACCCTTTAACTAGTTTGGATTTTAGAAAATAGTAAATAGTTAAAATAGTTTAATAGAAAATAGTTTTAGAAATAAAATGGTTTATATAGTAAAATAGTTGGGAAAATTAAAATAGCTTGGATATTTAAGGAAAATATGTTTGAAATAGTTTATACTAAAATAATTTATTTAAAAATAGTTTCCAAGCCAAACGGATTCAATTCCGAAATTTCCAATCCAAATCGATTTCCATTTTGATTTACTCGATTAAATTCCGATTTCAAGTTGAATTCAAATTCCAATTCCAAATTAATTTCACTTTCAATTTCAAATTAATTCAAATTCCAATTGCAGATTAATTTCAACTCCAATCCCAAATTTAAAACCATTTCGATTTGTATCAATTCCGAGCCCATTTCCAATTATCGATTCAATACACTTATATCAAATTTTCTTCAATATCCAATTTAAAAATCCAAATTTTTAAATATGATTCATGTTAGAGCTAAATTTCAAAATATTGTTTTAAATGCTTAAATGAAATTTAATTTCCGTACCAAATTTTAAATCCAAATTTTCAATTCCAAACTCAAATTTGAAATATCATTTCATATCAATTTTTCTTAGAAATATTCAAAGTTCGAATAAAAGACCAATCTTTTAAAGCAAATCCACTTTCGAAAATTTACGCCGTATTTCAATTTTTAACTTAAAAATCTAAACTTCGATTAATTACACCATTTCGTTTACCAAGTTTAAATTCCAACATTTCGAGCTTCACTTTAAAATAATCCAATTTCTGTAGATTCGATTTTATTCTTAAAATAAATTCATTTAAATAATTTAAAAACAACTTTTTAAGTTATTTAATTTAACCAACCCGATGTCCGTATAAAATTTTCTGACCTATGGCCAAGTGGATAATTATTTCAATTTAATTTCAAGGATGGATATATATCATTTCAATCCAAAATAGATGTCACCGGTGTATATCATTTCAACCTATTCCTTAATTTATTTGAAATAATTCAATTTACAATTTTATACACAAATAACATATTGGATGATAACATGATATATTAAGCATAAATAAACATCCAAATATCAACCAACATCATCCATCACAGCCAATCATCCAACCAGTCAATAATTACAACAATCAACCTAGTATCTATAATTCGGGAATTTTACTAGCAGTTAAATTCTAACTCAAATTTAACTGTCAACTAAAATTTATTATTCAATTCAGATTTCAATTAAATGTCAATTTAGCTTATTAAACAACAATAAATCAAATTTCAATTACTTCACGATAGAAATTTAACTAACAAAGAATATAATAGTCATATGTGAGCATAAAAAAACTCACCTTTGCTCGATCCCATGTCGTAGAAGATGTCGCTACGGTCACACAACAATTCGTTTCACTTGAAACGATCCTCGTACACAAAAGTTACGCAATAATTAATATACGAAATTTTTAAATTTTTATTAACAAAACTAAGTAATTAACGTAATCCTTCACTAATCCATACTCTCACGTGATCGTTCCAGATCAATGCTCGCTACCCAAATCACGTTCGATATCATCCAGGCGTGCCCCCATCAGCCATCGAATTTCGATCGGAGTCTGCCGTTGGATACGTCGCCATAGCACTCCGCTGCCTCCTAGCCTCAACGCGCTCGCCAAAGCAACCCCTACATGCTTACCAAGCCACACCTCATCATGCCACCGTGACTCCCCTGCCTCCACATTCAGACACTCTCGCCGACGCCTATCCTCGCGCCGCACGTGCCTCCCCCCACAGATCTCGAAGTCGCGACTTACGACGTTGGCGATCGACTCGATTGCCTGTAGTATTTTTTTCTGTCGCGATCTCCCCCTTTTTTCTGCGTGCGATTTTCCTTTATTTTTTTGTTTTGTTACTTCGATCTGGAGTTTGAGAAAAAGAGAAAGGAAAAGAGAGATATATACGGGGGATTGATATTTTTTATATAATGAATCGGTCCGATTCATTTTTTCCCCATCGATAGGCATCTTTTTTTCCCTCTTATTGGTGGCTGTGATTTTTGAATTGAAAAGAGGATAGGGTAGATAGATATGCGGTTAGAAAACATGGTTATAATATCGGTTGATTAATATATATTATTATTTAGATTATAAAATATCTCGCTTATAACCGTCCGAAATTCCGAACTTCAAATAAAACGTGCCGCCAGGCATTCCCAATGTTTTACCCCCATTCTGAACGCAATGGAACTAGTTTCGCAGCCTAATTCGATTGTATATGGAAGATAGATTTTCAATGTCGATTATTTTATTTAAATTCTGAAATTAAATTTCTACGCAATTCAAGCTCGTACGGCCTAACGTCAAGTCTAAACACTACGAAACTTGAAATCCTACCATAGTTCACTATTCCGGATTCGATGAAACTAGTTCATCGAAATCCGAGATAGTGGCCAAAATATCTATTTTTACTCGTCAATTTGAAATATAAAATATAAAATTCCAAATTATTCACATTTAAGTCCATTTTTTAAAGTTAACCATCTTCATTCATATTTATATAAAATTTGAATCAGTTTCTGATATATATTTTTAAACCTATTAAATCCATAATTCAATTATCCAAATAATCTCCTATATTCAATTTAAACAATTTAAATTATCCAACAAATTGATATTAACAAATCATTATATTTTTACCCATATCTATCCAATAATCACATTAAATTTAATAACTTAAATAGTCAAAAGTATGGGTCGTTACACTTTTTGTCGGCAATTCAAATTTATCTTCTGAAATCAAAAACATCAATTTATCCTTTTGCTATTAAAACACATGTACCATACTCAGTGACAATACCCAATTACAGAATTCAAAAATCATTCTGTTCACTTCTTTCATAAAATCTCAATATTTGTTTTACTTAAGCCGTACGATGTACACATATCATCCGTGCGCAACATCAAATCTGATCGCTCACTCGATCATACAATTTCACTTCCGAACTAGTATCGTCCACCCGACTACCTAGTGCGGACTCAGATCTGGTTTCTTGATCAGAAACCGTAATTCTCCTTGCATAGCCGTAAACTATGATAGAGAATTTACAGAATCAATCAAAAATCCATATCTAGGGATTTCCGTCGAAAATCGAGTGAAAAATCCCAATTCGTATCGGTATAACTACCTCAAAATTCTATGCTCAAATCTGGATCAAATCGCTATGTGAATAAAATAATATACGTACATCCCATGTATAAATTTCCAGTTGATTATTAACCATCAATTCTCTTTTGGTTCACATTTATTTTGATTTCCATTCACTTAGTCGCCCTTATCATTTCACACACCTTTATTAAATCTTTATTCAAATATTAACTTAGAATATTTCCTCAATTCCAAATTTACTTAAGAATTTCACCACCCATTTCTTAATTCAATTCAAATATTTTATATAGCTTCTTATATTTCTTTCCTCTTCACCATTTAAGCCATTATATCTACCTCATTTAACTTAAATTTAATTCCATTCTATTTCAATTTACCTTCCAATTTTCCACTATTGAATGCTATTAACCACATCTCAACCCATATTTATTTTCCTCGTTATTGTAATTAGTTTCATCCACTAATTCATGTTCAATCAAATTCAATTTCAAATCTGTTTAACTTACTAATTTTATTTATCACTTTATTTCTAAATTTAATTTCAAATCTCAATAAAAAGTTTATTTCCAAACTTTTACTTCTTTTAGTTCCCTCAAACAAATTCTACAATTTCAAATTACTTAACACAATTTAAATTGATTCCAATCTTCAATTTCAATTCCAGTTCCATCTACTTAAAAATTTAAATTAATTTGTTTACTCACAAATTTATTTCAACTTAATAAATTTTATTACAATGACCATTTTATTTTTCCTACTTAGAGCAAAATTTACTTTTATTTAACTTGATTTAGTTAAATTTCATTTCCATTTAAAATTTTAAACTTCCATAAATTTTCCAACTTATTTAAATACCATTCACTACTCTCTTTAAAATTACTTCATTTAATGGGTTTACTTTTCCAACTTATTTCATTTTCATACTCATTTTAATTTAACTCTTCTTAAGTTAAACTTTATTCTAAACAAATTTCAAATTTTTATAAATTTCTCAAACCCATTTATTATTCCATAAACAGTTTTTATTAACTTCCCTAATCTTTTTAAACAATTACACTATATTTCAAAATCACTTTTGAAATCACTATATACATATTTCATTTGCATATCAAATCATTACTTCAATTTTAAAACCAAACCCGGTTTTGCAAACAATTCCAATTTTAAAACAATTTGGCAGCACTTCCTTCTTGGAAACTCGAAAATGGACACCGATGATGTCACAATCATCATCGAAATTATTTTCCAACGACCAAAAAGAGTTTATTGCTTTTATCCATTCAAAAACATTTTCCAAATATTTTAAATTTCAAATCTCACCAGATTTCATATCCAATTCAAAAATATTTCCCAAATAATATCACCATTATTCCTCCAAACTTTTGAAAATCATTTTCAAACTCAAAGGAATTTAATTTCCAAAATTTCGAATTCCAAATCCTTTCAATTCATATTCAAATATTACTCTGGAATTTTTATTTCATTTTCAATTATAAATCACATTCATAGTTCACATTTACAAATCCCATTTTGTTATATAAATTTATCCCTTAACCTTTGGTTATAACTTTAATTCCTATTTTAATTTCTACACAACAATGATAATAATTTAGTATCATCACTTTCTAACAATCAAGCAACCATATATAGCTATAATAATTTATGGAATTTTTTTTCTTTATATACAAAAATAATTTAGGTAAAATTATTTCATTTACCCTATTTAGAAACAATACCGTGTTGGTTTATCTTGTTTAAGAGTTTAGAAACCCTATCGATAACATGGCGTCCCATATATCGATCAAAATTCATAAACACTCAACCGATAAGTCAACACAATATAAAAACAGTTTTTATATTCACTAACAAATACGCGCTCATATATATTAATACACTCAAACTCATTCTAGAGTACTACGGACTCTATTCCTAATGATTAATCCCCACAAGAGCCAAGGTTCTCGCTTAGCCTTCATCTCTAATACCATAGTCATGACCCGATTTTTCTACGCCCAAAAATTGACATCAATACATACACTGTATCAAATGCCGAGCAATCAAATGCTGGAAAACCGAACCATTAGTGTTAAAGAAGAAGGAGGTAGAAGAAGAAATAGACAACAATATCAGAATCTCACAAACGCAGCGGAATAACATATAATAGATAACAACGGGCTTTTATACAAAGAAACTATAGCTGTATTATATATTACATTATCAGAGTACAACATCAAAAAAACACAACACTGGACAGTTATATTAACTTGTCCCCACAAAAACTAATTATGCATCAAACCACACACAATGGATAATACATCAAATACGTGTGATATGTCTCGTCATCCAGCTTATCTCCTGAGCTCCACATCATCCTTTGCTGTATCTATAACACTCGGTCTGACCCAAGCAAAATAGCGAAAGGACACCCGAGTTAGTCTGGAAAACCAGAGTGAGAAAACACACCCAATTGGATTATTAAAGTTTCTGAAATTTCTTGAAATCAAAGGTATCTTGTAAGACCACGCCACCGATAAACATGCCGGGTTTTTTACCTTACGATAACCAAAACATTTTTATCATTCGACTGATATTATAATAGAGTCTATAGAAAGTAAAATAGAATCTAGCTGAAATGCTTGCATCTCACGTTCCAGCAATAGTTGGGCACAATCAAAACCGTACAGGCACTTATTGGAGATTGGATTCCATATAATGGCAGGGCTGCTAGGGTACCGCCCGTCACAGTACATGGTCTAGATCACCGTACCGAGGATCCATCCTGAGCCCCTGCAACACAAGACCGGAGCTACCCCTTACTGGATAGTCCGAATAAGATCACCTCACGGTTGGGATCAGCAACCGTCCACACAGTCGAAATAAGGGACATCTAGATTGGGATGACCTTATCCTAATTGGTTGCTAGCCACTTAGCCTTGCATGCACCTCCTCTGTTTTAGCCATTCCTGATTGATGAGGCTCGAGGCTATGCGTTACCTTTTTAGCACACATTCACTTAGAATGCTCATCGTCCTCTTGATAAAGTTCTGATAGCATTCATCCATACAAGTCCGCTCCGTGTCCGAACGGAACCGAAGACACTACTCCTACTACATCCATTTTGGAATCACCCTCAGGATTTGTAGTGATTAGCCCTTGCACTTTACTGCTCCATCTTCGACTCCAAGCACTTGTCTTCCTCACGAAAACTTTCAAACTGGATCGAAGTGATTTTTGGGAAATTAATCCTGATCCGGGTCTCTTCGAAACGATCAGTACATTGGCCAATATTGATAGTCGGTTATTTAACTATCAAATAACATCCACAAACAACCATCAGACTTAATAATTTCCCAAATTATTTATTTCAAAATATCTTAGCAAGGTATTTTTCTACACTTTAACCCTTTGAAAATAGTTTTCAAACACCTTTTTCTCTCGTGGGATAAATTTCACCCAATTGTTTCCTTTCCACTGAAAATCACCAAGCCTTAATACTTAAGATTTTAAAATAATTTAAAATCACTTTATCCAAAAGTGTATACCTCAAAAAATTTAAAATAAAAACTACTTAAAACACTTTATTTAAAATACCAGTTATACAATTTTATAATAATTTCTCATGTAAAACTTAAGTCAAAACTAATTTTAAAATAAAAGTTATTCTATAAGGTATAAATACTAAATTATTATCTTTAAATCATAATACTTGATAAGCCTTTAAAACATTTTACTTAAATAAATAGTCTTAATAAATATTTTCTTTTAAAATTTTAAACTACTAAATAATAATTTCTTTCTAAAACATTCTTTTAAAACAACTTTAAACTTCTAACTTATACTTGGAAATCTTCTTCGAAAATAAGCTTGGCTTTTCAGGGAAATACACTTTCCTTTACACACTTTTAAAAGTAAACCGCTATTTATTTTTAAACAAATCACCCTTTCCTTATAAATTCTCATCCTGAATTTATACTTCCAAATTATCCCCTGATAAATATTTCACTTTATTTATAAACCTTGTTTATAAATTCCATAATCACATTCCCTTTAGAAATACTGTTTTAAATCACTAAATTGATTTTAAAATAGATTCTCTAAATTAAATTTCCATAGAATTTATTTCTTGAATTATTCAAAGCTTATTTCAAAACCCATTAATTCCAGATTCACTCTTTAATTATGATTTAAAATATTATTTAAAACTAAAGATATAAATTTCATACTTTATTTCAAAATTCTCCTTTTATTTTCCTAAACTCATTCAAATCTTGAATTTTTTTTTAAAAAATATTTCTTCGTACTAAAAAAATATATTGCTTAGGTCCTTATTTTTTAAAAAAAAAATCCCTTTTTCCCACTTGTTCAAAATCCTTATTTTTTCCATCCTTTAATTTGTTATATAGGATTTAAAATCAAACCTTTATCCCTTTCCCAAATTCATTCCATTAATTTATTTGAATTTACTATAATTATGTTACCTAGAAATTCCCTTTTTATTCCCTTTAAAAATCCCAACTTTATGTATATTTCATTTTTCTCAATACCAGTATATAATTCAACCAAGCCATAGCATTTAATAAATTTTAATTCCAAATATAATCAATATAATCCACCACAGATTATCACATGCATCACATTACTGAATATAAAATAAATTCAACATTTAAGGAATCCATTTGGATCCCTCCAACCTATTTTCCTGCATCCACAGATTTTAGCACAACAATTTAAATACCAATCCCGCTTCTAGGCGTGATATCGCGTTATAAAGGGTCATCCGCTATTATGCAGGACGCATAGGGTCTCATCCGCTATATAATGCGGGAATCAATCACTCCAATATAATATATATATATATGTGTATGTATGTATATATGTACTACTATATATAATATCACATCCAATCTTCAATCATTCAACCAATAATTTAAATTTAACTATTTAAATTTAAATGGTAATCCAAATGAGTGAGATTAACTCACCTTTGACTTTAAATTTGCAATCTGATCCATACCGACTTGATTTTCCATGATTTTGACCTTGTACAGACATTAGATGATTTTATTAATATTCGAATCAATCGAACAATTAAATTTCCATTTAATAAATTTAATTAACTAATGATTTTATTTTAAACTAATAATTTTAGTTTAAACTAATTTCCCTTATAAATTATTTTTAGCAAATAAAATAACCGAGTAAGTTAATTAATGGGTTAATCACATAATTCATTATCTTAAATATAAACTGGTAAGTTTAAAATGTGCACATGTGTGTCTATCTTATTCTTTATTTTGAAAATACATACCCTTATAAAAATAGTTTATATAGATTTCAAAATCTATATACCTGTATACCAAAAAAAAAAAATCTATATTTCCATTTAAAATTCCTATTTCCAGATCTTATATATATTTAAATTTTTTTTTTGTTTACCTGTATATATTTTGTTAAGTTCTAAAACTAATTTCTAACCTATATATATATATATTTTAAAGAAAAAACCTTACTACAACCGTATACACACACACACACATATAAATAAATTCTAAGTAAAAAAATTTATATTTCTTACTGTATACTTTCCTTTTTTCAATCTGTAGACATAAGTTTAATCGAATTAAATAAAGATAGAATTCTACCATGCTGCCTTCGATACGAGCTTCTACCATCGAACGAACCTCCCTTACCACGCGCCGAAGTCGCCTGCGCTTCCTCGTCACCTCGGCCTTGTCCCACACGCGAGCGCCACTACTCAAACATCAACTGCACCCCCAAATCAAACCCGAGCCCAAAACATTTGCCAGCGAACCCCACACTAACCTCCCCGAATCTTAACTATTACCGTGAGTTTGAAAACCGCCGCGACCATCAAGATGAGTCGCCACCTCTTCCGACATGCTGAGAATGGCATTGACAGTGAAGCTCGCCTTCGATTATCGAGAATTGAATGAAGGTGAGAGGAGGGAAGATGATTCTACGAATTCGAATCTTATTCGAAAATACATTCTGCCATTTCTTTTTGAGCTTTCGATTTCGATTTTTGTTTGATCGGCTTGAGTTTGATTTCATTTCGAACGAAGAAGACTGGTTCCTTTGCTTTTTGATTTGCTGTTTTGTGTTTTACTATTTTTTCTTTAAAGAACAAACGTGTCCTCAGGGAAGACACGTGCTTAAAATTCTATACGTGTCTACAAAGACTTGATACAGTATTTTAATGCAACAATATTATTATATTTAAATTTAAATTCAAATTTAAATCGTCTTGATTTCCGCAACTCACAATCTCGATGTCCTATCGAGGCACGCCGCTAGGCGTTTATAATGTTAAACCCCTATTCCGAACGCAGTGAAAAAGGTTCCGAGTCCTAATTCGATTGCATGGAGAAGATAGATTTTTTGACCCAGTTATTATATTAAGTTTTTGATATAAATCTCAACTCGTTTATATATCGTACGGCTAAATGATAACTCCAAATGCTTCGGAATTTGAAATTCGATAATAATACAATATTATGGATTCAATGCAACTGGTTTCATCGAAATCCAAGACTATGCCTCGGAAGGCTATTTTTAAATATCAATTTAAATGATATATTTTCAAAACTGAACAAATCACTTTAAACTTCAACTTCTAAAACTTTTATTATCTTCAGTATTATTAATATAGATTTTATAAGCCATTGAAATATTTTTAACGCTCATAAAAACCAAGATTCACTATTTTAACCAATTTCTAATTATTAAATTCAATAATTTAATTACCAAATAAACAGTGATATTTGAAATTCAAGTTAAACTAACTTTCAAATATTTAAAATTAATTAAATATTCCAATTTCAAACATCCAAAAATTCCGGGTCGTAACATGTGAAGTACAACATAATCTATGGATGTTTTATCTAACATTACAACTTAGAAAATCACATTTTTTCTGACACGTCCACTTCATTGCAGCTCTGTTTTTAAATAGTAAACATCCAAATTCCGCTTAACTCTTAAACAAAAATTGTTCATTATTATCTTAGATTTTCGAAAAGTATAAGATCACTTAAATCAGATAAAGCGTTTGAAATATATGCTTAAAATAGTTTAGTGCTGTTTTAAGGTGTTTTCATTTTCTAGAAAGCGACACACAACGTTTTTAATTCATGTTTCAATCATTGTTAAGCTCAAATTTCCATTGTACTTAGAAATGAAATTTACCTAATGACATAGGTTTCTAATGTTGGACCGTAACCCATTAATTTTTAGCATGAGTCATCATATAATTCCAGTTCTTTGATAGGAATAAATAAATTTTTTATCTTGTTTAGAAAAATAACAAGATTGAAAATGATTAAAATAGTGAAAAAAATAAAAATTGGCAGTAGAAATAATTGTTAGTAAACACTCTACACATTGGATTTTCACATGTATAACCATTCTCGGTAGCAACATGACGAACTAAACATTTCTAGGAAAACATGTACACTTATAATAATAATTATTATTATCATCTCTTATATACATACTAAATATTATTTTTGAAAATATTTTACTGCCCAAAACACCATGTCTGAATGACTAGAATTCTTAAAACACTCAACAAATAATTTAACATAAGAATTATTTTCTATAGTATATACATAAATTTTTTGTACTTTAGACTTTTCCAAATATCTACTTGTTTATAATAAATATAACCATATTCCAAATATATGTATATCTAATATCAAAAAGATTTTAATTTAAATAGATGCTTGCTTTTATTAGAATTCTTTCAGTCAATCTTAATGTTATCATAGTATTAATAATTTTACTGATAATTACTCCATAGCACACACATTCATTTATATATATCTTGAGCAAACATTAAATTTTTAATTCATCTTATAATTGAATTAGTCACATATATGAATTAACACTTCATTATATATATAAATTTGAATCTCCAATATTTATTGCGATAACTACACGTCACAAGTTATTATTGAACAGGTACTAACTCTCAATATTGATTCCAATCAATATTAATTTTTGCATAATCATTTAAATTTTTAAAACAACCAAGCATCCATCAAATAATAATTTACACATTTAATTTATTAAGGAATATTTTCAAATTCCAAATTTGATATTTGCTTTTATATAATTTCTTTCTATCCATTTCAAAATTTAAATAAAATAATTCTTAACAAATTTTAATTCCATAGTGCATCTTGGTATTTATTTGGTTGTACCCATAATTACAATTTCATTTTACATAAAACAAAGTTTTCAATTTCCTTTGCGGCACCAATGAAGATACCATAATATATTTTTTAATTAATATTAGGTTATAAATTTTTAGATGAAAATTCCTACTCGATAATAATTCAACAATTATTTAAAATTTTCAAAACAATCAAACATCCATCGATGCAAATAACATACATTTCAATAAAATGAACAAACAATTGCCTTCAATGGGAAGCTATTTTTTAGCTTCCGCTGTGCACTTTGATCACTAACAAACAATTTAATTCTTAGTCATCTGTTATTTATAATATCCATTAAATCTCACTCTTTCCTGAAGCGAGTCCCAATATTTTCATAACAATAAGTTATATACTACTGTCAAAGGACTTTTCAAATACGTCCCAGTGATTATTCCCAATAATCGTTTATATTCCTATTCCTAATTAATTAATTAAATTACTAACAACTACACACCCAAGGGATGGGACTCTTGGTCATCTTGGTTTAGATCTCAACTCCATACTACTCATATTCTATTATGTTCTGAACATGGCTCTAATACCAAGCTGTAATGACCCCATCGCTATGCCCAGTTTAGCAAAAAAAAATACAAGTAATGTCGTCTACTAATTCGAAAAGTACGATTGGTTAAGAGCGATTGAAAGTGAATATATCTTTATACTAACAACGACACATCTTATTTACCTTTTTGAGGATCTGGACTTAAACGTAGATGTGTATAATATTAATACAAAGTAATAAACACACCGATTAAAAATATTCAGAACAGTATATAAAATGGATAAACTAGAATCAGAGCTACAGATCACAGTGGTATAATATATATCATCCTATACACAACAAAATGTGAGTCTACAAAATATGAGTACTAGACCCACATAAAAATATATATCATATCCAAAAATTGGGTATCAGGTACAAAGTCACACTATATAATACGGATGACATACACTCCTAAACCTAACTGCCAATATATACAAGTATGAGTAAATTGAAACTATCAAATATTCTACTTTAATGCTAGCCCAAAATCCAAAGGTCAATGGGTCCCTATACCTGTAAAGTCTTGATCTGACCCGAGTATTAAAATAATAAATGGGTTAGGCTATATGTAAATAAAAGGTGAGATACTAATATTATAAATTTATGACTTAAAAATAATAAGCTATATTAAATATGCCAAACAAAAATCATAATAAGTCATATTAATTAAATTCACTACTTTACAAATCCATAAACGACTTAACTCTAAAATAAGTCGCTTCAAAATATGCGTAAAAATTAAATAATCAAAGTAAGGTATATTAATCAAAATCACCATTTCATAAACTCATATCAAGTCTCTAATGGATTATCATCTCAAAATAAGGTGAGAACCAATTCAAAATTCGCCAGAGCCAAAAAGATACTAAATATCTATCCCCAAACCTCTAACGAAATAATCATCACTATCGAAATAATAATGGTAGTCAACTAACAATGTGATACTATGCGACACAGGGCCTAACTAAAATAAATAAACCATGCTACATAGTATACTAATTTGACAAATATAGATAGGCTACCAGGTAAAAAACCCGACTCCTAACAAAAAGAAATAGGTAGCCATATTTATAACAAAACTATATGAATGAACTATATGAATTTACCTAACTAAAATAAATAGGTAAACATTGTCCAACTGTAAAATAAACTGATAAGGCTGCAATATAACATCTATCCAAACAATAATAAGTATAGTCGTGTTATACCAGAATAGACCTAACCCCAAGAAATAGGTCTACCTACCCAAATCTGAAAATGTATCGATTCTCAAATCGATGAAAAATGAGTAATCTTCTCTCGGGGATCTATCATTCTTAAATCCAAACACCCTAAGATAATACAACTCAATGTGTTAATTACTATCACTCCAGTGATCACAAGAATTTAATTAACAGTCCCATACCAGATAGTAAATTCAAGTACTTACTAAAAGCTAGTAATTTCCACTTTAAACTATATTTAACAAATTATAATAATAACCAGAAGAATTATACAAAGTGTCCTATACCACCCGATAATTCAATTGTTTATTAACGTTCTTTGTTTCATAGAAAATTAGGAAATTCAACAGTAACACAAGTGAAACATTTATTTCTCAAAATCAATGTTTCCAAAAGTCATTAAAGAAATACCAAAACAGTATATAATTAGCCAAAGGCTAAACACAATAAAATCCAATAAGGGTTTATAGTTTAAAAGCAAATAATAAGTATTTACCATATACGAAATAGTTTCTATATTAATTTATATATACTTACTATCAAACTTTTCATTTTATATTCCATAAACTCGTTTTAAAGGAGAGTTACTTATTTACAAAAGCTTTTGGAACTCTTCCAAACCATTTAAACCTCTTTTATAACAAAATTACTTGAAATTAAAATTATTACTTTCATAGTCACTTTTATAAATAGTATTATCTTTAATCTTTTGTCTCTAAAGTTTAAAACTTATAATAGTAATTTTAAAAGAAGTTTTAAAATAAATATTACTCATTTTTAAAAGTTTTGAATAATAAATAAGTTAAGAATATAATATAATTTAACTATATATTTGTAAATAAAGTTCCAATAAGGATCAGAATGAATAAAATCAAAATTTCAAAATTCTTTTAAAACATTCAAACAATAAACCCATCAAAAATTCAATATCTAGAGCCAACATCGCTCTAAAAATGTAATTCCTTAATATGGAATTATTTAATAATCCGAGTTGCTTTTTGACAACTCCGATCACACAAACAATGTGGGTATTTACAATCATCAATCCAAACTAGAAATGAATGATAAAATCTTAAAATGCAACCTTGCTTCAATCATTTGATTCATTTTTAATTATCGATTTAAATCTAATATTTTGAATACATAATTCAACTAATTCAAACATCGATCCAATTGAAATTATAGCATGCAATTTTTTTATACTAAACCTATCATTCAATCACTACCAAATATTCATGAAATTCGTAATTTAAAGCAAGGCATGAATTAGGAATTAAAATAATTAGAGCTACAATTTATGAATTTAATAACTCACCTTAATCGTTTGTTTGCAGCCATTATCGAATTTGTCATTGCTGTCGAATACATGGCGTGAATGACTGTCAGTGCTACAAATCGAAATTCTTATTGTTGCCAGACCTGAGTCATTCTCCATATCCACATCGTTCGCTACCTTCAACACACGCCAACATCTACTTCATAGTCGAGACCGCCAACCTACACCCTGCCATCATGACTACCCTAGGTCGCTACCCATCACCTGTTTCCTTAAAGCTCATATGCGCACCACCACTACTCGATTAGGTCGAAGCTAAGGCTCCATTTGCCTCACCGGATCCCTCATCACACACGAAAAGCTCGCGACACCCAAGGCGACCTCACCAAGTGTCGCTTGCAAGCAAGCGCAGCCCTTAATCGGCACGAATCAATTTTAGGTCGCAACTTTGTATTTTTTTTCTTCTTGATGAAGAGAACTGATATCCATATAATGATTTAGGCATAGGGATTAGTTTATGAGTTTGTGGCTAGTAGAGACTAACCGTTGAAGAGATAAGGTTTTATTTCTTATGTGGGCTTCGGGCATTGAAGTGCTAAAGGAGAGAAATAAATTGAATTAAATCTGTATTCTCAATTAAGTCCTTATATTGATCAATTTCCATTACATCTCCTTAAATTGAAATTCGAAATCTCTTTATTAACATATGAATAATTTTAATATTGAATTATGGGCTCATTTTGAATTCAAATTGATTATCGTAAATTTTACCCAAATTATTCAAATTCAATAATTATTTATTTTCAATGATTTATTGAATTTATTGAATAACAAATAAAACTCATTTTCCTCGATTTCAAGTATCTAAACTCATTCACACATTAAAATATTATTCTTGTTATTATTAAATATGTTATTCAGATTTTATTATACTATCTAAAAGGAAATTCATTAGCTATTTCAATCTTATTATAACAAAATCCCTTAATGATTAAACATTAGCTGAATATTAATTAAATTCCCAAATAATAATTATCAAAGTTGAATTCAAACACTTCTATTTTATTAAATTAATTTAGTATTACAGCTTTTAAAATAGAGTTTTTACATTAAGTGGGCAATATGTTTCGACCAAGGGCTTAGGATGGTTCGCCTAGATGAATATAGTATGTATGAGTTTGTTTTGTAGATGAGGAGTTGTATAAGTGGATGAAAGGCTTTTTATACAAGGCTAAAGTGTTTTTAAAAGTGAACGAACTAAATTTTTTAAGTTTTATAAATGTTTAGAAGCCATGGAAGTTTTCTCAAGAGCTAAGAGAGGTTAAGAAGTAGAAATGAAATTAAAAATAATGAGGAAATGGTAGGAAATGAGTTTATATACAAGTGCAAAAGTTAAATTACTAAAATAGCCTAAGGTTACATACCCTCCATTAGATTTTTTTCGCATCATTTTTCTTGCCTCCCTCCTATCTCTTTCTCACATGTTTTTCCTTGTTCTACTCTCTTGTGATGAGCCAACATGTATTAATGACATAGTTAACTTTTTTTTTGAGAGAAATGACATTTTACGACTATTTCCTTTTTACATTTTAAACTTATTTATTTTTCATAAAACGTCATTTCATATTTTAATACATTAAAGTAAATATGTATGTATGTATATTCTAAAACGTATTCTAACTTTTATATAAATGTGTGTGTATGTTACACAAATATGTACAACGTTTTCTGACAACTTTTTGACACCCAAAAGTCAAAAATTTGGAAAACGATTTCCGGCCACATTTTCCATTTTTCTTTGAACTTATTATTTTTGTAAACAAATTTTGAAAACTACTTTGCCATCATTAATTATTATTAAAAAATGTTTTATTTTGATTATAAAGTATACTATTTTGAATATATAAATTCAAGTAAATATTCACAAATTAAAGCGGTGAAATTCCGAGTCATTACAATTTACGATCTGATTACAAAGCACAAAAAGTGAGTTCGTAACTTTGATGTCGTGTGCCAGTGTAGACCATGGTCTTTCAAAAGTCCTTTTAAAAGAGGTTTGAACAAATAAGATGTTTGTCTTGTACTCTAAAATCTTCTTCATTCAGATCTTTTCCTTCTAGGCTCTTTTATATTGGAAGTTTGTTATACGGTAATTAGTATGGATTAGTATCGCTAACAACATGCTTTTGTCAGATCGTCGTTGCTCTACTTGCTCTTGTTAGGGGAAACTATTATTGTTGTTAGTACAGTCAATGGATACCCAAAAATTCTTCTTTTATTTCTTCCCAAAATTTAAACCCTGAATTTAGAAATAAATCCTTTATTCTTTTAAATAATATCACTTAAGTTTAAAAATTCTTCCCATTTATTCAAAAATCTCCTTTCCCATACTTGGAATTTATTTATTAGAATTTAAAAATCAACTTTTATCCTCTCCAATTCATTTATCCAAATCTTCTATAATTATTTACTTAAGAATTCTCTCTTTTGTTTCCCTTCAAAAATCCAATCTACATATTTTTGATAACTCAGTATACCCAAATATATTCAATCAATCCATAGCATCCAATATTTTCAATTACCAATATAATCTGTCACAGATTATCAAATAAATCATATCACAGAATATTAAAACAATCTAAATATTTTGAGGAATCAAGTTGGATCCCTCCAACCCGTTTTCCCTACATCCATAGATGTTAGCACAACAATTTAAATATCAATGCCACTTCAAGGCGGGATATCGCGGTATAAAGGGTCGTCCGCTATTATGCGGGGAACATAGGGTCTCATCACTATATAATACGGGAAATCAATCACTACAATATATACTATATATATACTGCTATATATACTATCACATCCAGACTGATAGTAACTATCAATGAAATCAAAAAAACCAATAATTTAAATTTAACTATTAAATTTTAAATAGTTATCCAAATGAGTGAGATTAATTCACCTTTGATTTTAATTTACATTACGATCCAAACCGGCTTGTCCCTCCATAATTTCAGACCTTGTATAAACATTCACAGTTTATTAACATTTGGCATGATCGAACAATTTATTATTATTTATTTATTTGGTTTTAACCAATGCTTTCCTATAAAAAATCCTTTGGTAACTAAAATAATTAAAATAAGTTAATATATCTAATTAATCTCTTTAATATATTATTTTAAAATAAACTAGTTAAGTGAAAATTGGTGTATATGTATATTTATTTTATTTTTCTTTGAAACTATATATACCAAAAGTAACCTATATTGTAACAACCTGCATATTTTATGATTGAATATTTAAATATTTCATCGCAAGTCGGATTATTGTCCGAAAAGCTACTTTTTGCAAACAGTCGAATTTGTACTCAAGACCACTTCCATTGAGTTTGAAATGGCGTTTGCAACCTTTTTGAGTATAAACATCGATGTGTTTTGAGTTGAGTGAATTTTGCTATTTTTCACTTAGAGCTTTGCTTTTGAGTTTGGGTTCAGCCCACTAACCCAACTCATCTTATATCATTACTCCACCCCCTCTCCTCTTCATTACTTCACTTTCATTTCCTAATACTCAAGCTTCATCAAAAATGGAGGAGGAGATTGGAAACTTAAATCCTAAGCCCTAGGTTCTTTGCAAATTCAAGTTATAGCTCCAAATTCAAAGAGAAGCCATTGGTAAGCATCCTCTTCTTCTTCTCTAACTCATTCTCCCTTTAATTTCAGAAATTTATAAACCCTAACTTTGAAAATGTTTTTCTTTTAAGCTTAGATTCAAGCTCCTTGGGTTAGAATTGAAGAGTGATTGTTCTTGCCTTGCTCTTTAGCTTCTTCTTCATTGTTTTGGGTTTAAAGGTGAGATTTTTATCTCACATCTATGCCTGTATCTATCTTTGATTGTTGGGTATGAATTCCTAACACTTATTCATGTGCATTTGTTTTTGGTTTGGATTGAATTGGAGAATATTCCAATTTTTGGTGTTTTGAGTTCAATTCTTTAAAAATCCTAACTTTGTTGTTTGATCATGTTTTTGGTGATGAATCGAAGAGCTTATAGGACCGGGTAGCTGATAGGCGTAAACCCCTAGCATTCGTGCTTGTCCGATTGCAAATTGATAGAGTTTGCACTTCATTTAAAATGGGATAGGAAATGCAGGAAATCAGGTTCAGTCGACTAAACTCCCTGAGTCAGTCGACTGAGCCGAAGCCCGTGAATTTTTCAGGTCTGTGTTCAGTCGACTGACCTGCTCCTGTTTTGCCTATTTATGCTTAATTTGGTTTATTTTCCAGTCTTTAATCGATTCTTCTTTCTCCGACTTGTTGTTATCACCTTGTTGGCTATGATAACATCTTCTTTGGAATTTTTGGGAATATCCATTTTGATGGATTCGGTATCGATTTCCTTGGATTTAGTTCACGTCTTCGAATGTGAATTTTGATGATTGATAGTTTCTACAATCATTTCTATGATTTGTCACTTTAAAATACGAAGGTTTCTATACTAGTAGTAAATATCAAAACTCTTTCATCAAAACGATTTCAACACTATTTTAATACAAAGCTCGTTTATTAAAACCGTTTTCCTACCTATTAGTATATATAAACCTTTACCTCACTAGTATGAGAAATCTAATTAAACGGCTTAGTAAAACAAGTGGTATGAAACGCTTGCATTTACCTCGTCAGTTAATTCTTGGACTTGTTCGATTGAATCTCTTGTGACAATTTTCGAGTGGAGATCTACAATTTTTTCGTAAATATTTAAGTTAAGCTAGTGGTTATGGGACATGAAGCTAAACTCATATATTTACTAGCTTAGTGTAATTGACACTTAACCTCGAGTGGAAGTCTACAATTTGTTCGTAAATAATTAAGTTAAGCTAGTGGTTGTGGGATATGAAGCTAAACTCATTTATTTACTAGCTTAGTGTAATTTACACTTATCGATCAATGATGATCATTTTTTGATTTATACTAGCAATGTGCGATTTCTCTTTGTCTGCGAGGGAGACTAAACCCCGTTTTTAGTAGAGCTTCGGCTTGGTGGGGTAGTGACCCATAGTCTTCGGACTGTTTTAGTGGAAATTTGGCTCAAAGATCTTCGGACCGTTTTGATGGAGCTTCGGCTCAAAGGTCTTCGGGCCGTTTTTGTGGAGCTTTGGTTCAAAATTAATGGTTAGCAACCATGGAATAGGGTTCCGTTTTGTGATACACGTGTTGGTGAGTTTTAATGCTCCCGTCTTGTGATAGGCCTCTTTCCCCCTTTTTGTGATTTCTCGATTTCTATTGATCGATTTCTAGAATTTGTGTTTCACCAATTTCGTGATTTACATTGATAAGCTTTATCATTATTTGTGCATTGGTGAATTTATGTTTCAACAACTTTTACGATTGGCATTGATATGTTTGTCAATATTTGTGGTTAAGTGAATAAAACAAAGAATATGACATTCTTTTTAATGCTTCGAGATTTCTTGAGATAGTGTGTGATTTTTGTTGATAATTTAATGTATACTTGTTGTAGTATGACATTTTTGTTATCATACGTCTTATTATATCTCTTCTTATATCTCATTTTTATCTGATAATTATAGCTAGACTGATCCGTTTATTATTTTCTTCTTAAAATAATACTCGGGTCAGACTGAGATTTTACAAGTGCTTCCTCATGTCTTCTTATCTAGGACCATCATCTGATCTTTTGGCTAACTACTTTAGTTTAGTAGTTTTTGTTGTATACATTTGAGATATAGACTCCTTGATGTATACTTATTCTTTGTCTAGCACTTGTATCTATTCCTTTGTGATATTGTGGATCTTGTTTGACCACTACTCTGAAGTACACCTTCATGTGTTGTATTCATATCTGTTTCCTCCTTTGTGATATGAACTTCTATGACTGATTTGTGTTATGCTTATTTCTATATTTGTTTCCGAAGATATTATAGCCACTGTGTAGTAGCTTTGAGTTTCTATCGGTATGTCAGATTTCCTCTAGAAATGAAATGTACGTTATTCCATCTGACATATCGGTGCTCGCACAAAGCAATTACACGGATGGTTGCTCCTCAACAGCCTTATTTTCCGCGCTAGTTGATGATATTACTCCGTAGTGTCCTTAGCTAGCGTGGGTATAGAGGTGGGGCGTCACATATATACATTTTTAAAAATCTAATTCTTATAAACTCTACATTTTTTTTTAAATTTTCTATATTCACCCAAATCTTATATATATACATATTTTTTTCTTCTGTTTACTGTATATACATATATATAAATTGAAAAAAATATGCTTATATACTTTACTGTCAAATTTTTTCCAAAATCCATATATATACACACACATACACATATATATCCAAAAAAATGAAATAGAATTACCTATATGCCATATTCATCATGAGCTCTCGTGCCTGACCCGGCTTATCGCCATCACGGCACAACCTACAACATCACGACTCGCTCGGTCTCAAGCTTTGGATCGAAATTGATTTCGATCCCTCAGTTCGCCATTGCAGACCCCTTTCACCAAATAATGTTGCGAAACCAACCTCCTCTTGTTGTCACGCGAACTCATCCATGCTAGGTCGCGACCCAAATGTCTTCATCGAATCGCCTCATCTATGCACGAACTCCATCGTGCACGTGCCTCGCCTAATCACGATGACGTCACCTCCGATTCATTGATCTCAACTCATGCCTCGCGATCTGGTAGCTTTCAAATCGATGTTGAATGAGGATTGAGCAGCTTCGTGGAGAGAAGAAATACACAATAGAATTAAAAAGGAAGAACGAAGAAAATTCGTTAAGAAGGAAAAAGGGATTTCAGGTATTCGCCATTTTTTTATACGAGAGCGACTTGAATATGAATTTGCAACCATCGATTGTTTGAAAGAGAATCGATTTGTTTTAATAAAATGCTCATCTATGATTTATAGAAGGAAGGAGACACGTGTCTAACCAAGGCGAACACGTGTTATAAGGGAAGGTACGTGTTAATTGTGAAAACACTATTCAAAATAAAAATATAAAACATATATATCAAATTCAAATTAAAATTTTAAATCGCCTCGATAAATGCAACTCAAAATCTCAATCTCCAATCGAGGTGTGTTGCTAGATGTTTATAATGTTAAACCCCTATTCCTAACGTAATGGAAAAGGTTTCGAGTCCTAACTCGATCGTATGGAGAAGATAGCTTTTTGGACCCAATTATTAAATTAAATTTCCGATAGAATTTCAGTGCCCGTACGGTCACACGTCAACTCCAAAAACCACGATATTTGGAATCCAGTAATAATACAATATTACGGATCCAATGGAACTGGTTTCGTCGAATTTCGAGACTGTGCCTCGGAAGGCTATTTTTAAATGTCAATTTAAACGATATATTTTGAAAACTGAACAAACCATCTTTAATTTCAAATTTAAAAGATCTATTATCTTCAGTATTATCCATATAAATTTTATAAGCCTTCGAAATATTTTTAACAAGCTTAAAACCAAGATTCACTATTTTAACCAATTTTCAATTGAATTCAATAATTTAATTGTCAAAAAACAGTGATATTTGAAATTCAAGTTAAACTAACTTTCAAATATTTAAAACCAATTAAACATTCAATTTCAAATATCCAGATACTTTGGGTCGTCACATTCCCCCCCCTTAAAAGAATTTCGTCTCCAATATTACTTGTTAAGAAGAATGGTACATAACCCGTTAACTATTTTCTTAAAACCAAATAGTGTGAACAACTTCCAAACCATCTTTTATTAAAGACATATTATCATCCTTATTGACTTCCCAAACCTATCCACGATTTCCAAACAGCCTTATTTACTCAACAATTCAAATTTAAAATCAAATTTTAAATTATCAAAATCTTCTCAAAAAATTTCCAACTCTCTAAATTTTCAAAATTTTTTGCCAGCATCTCCTTTGCGCGGCTAGCTCGGTACAACTACAAAATGCCTTTACGGGCTTCCAGATTTCAAAAAGAAAACAAAATGCCAAGTGGCTAGACCAGAAAATCATCAAATTTCATGCAGAAATTTAAATACATACCTTTTGTCAGATAATTCAAATTTATCTTCTGCAATCAAAAATCTCCATTTTCTTTGCTTTTTAAACACCTGTATATCCTACTAAGCAATCATATCCAATCATAAAATCAAATTCATTTTGTTAACATTCGTTTTACTTAAGCCTGTATGATGTAAACATATCATTCATATGCAATATTAATTTTGATTGCTCACTCAATCACACAATTCCACTTCCGAACTAGTATCGTTCACCCGACTCTCTAGTGCGGACTCAGATCTGGTTTCTTGATCAGAAACCTCCATTCTCCTTGCATAGTTCTAAACTATGATAGAGAATTTCAGAACCAAACAAAAATCCATATCCAGGGTTCGCCGTCAAAAATCGAGTGAAAAATCCCAACTCGGATTGATATAATTATCTCGAAATTCTATGCTCGAATTTGGATCAAATTATTATGCAAATAAAATAATTTACGTATATCTTACGTATTTATTCCAATTGATTATTAGCTACGACAATTCTCTTTTTAATCACATTCATTTTAATTTCTATCCACTTATTCACAATTTTCCCATTTCACAACTTCTAGTTAAATCTTCACTCAATTATTAACTTTGTATATTTCTAATACCAAATTTATTTAAATAGTCTACCGTTTATTTCTAAAGTCTAATATGAAAATTTTAACACTTGTTGTATTTATTTTCACCTCACCACTTAAGCTTTCATGTCTAATTTCATTTAACTTTAAATTTCAATTCCACTCTGAATGCAATTCACCTTTCATTTTAAAATATTGAATTCAATTCATTTTGAACCATATTTAATTATTATTTCTTTAATTAGTTCCACTTACTAATTTATTTCAATTCTTCTTTACTTAATATAATTCAGGTTGATTCCAATATTCAAATTTCAAATCATTTGCTTACAAATATGAATTAATTTGTTCCTTTATACATTTGTTTACATTTTAATAAACTTACTTTCAATAATCAATTTTCTCGAAGCTCACTTTTCTTAACTAGATTTACTTACATTCCGGTTCAATTTAAATTCCAAACTTCTATAAGTTTTCCACTTATTTAAATTTCATTTTCTAATTTCTTTTAATTCACTTCAATTAATTTGCTTACTTTCCAACTTATTTTGTTTTCATACGTACTCTTATTTAGCCCTTATCAAGTTGAAATTTATTCCAACAAATTTCAAATTGTTATAAGTTTTTCAAACCCATTTGTTATTCCATAAGCATTTTAAATTAACTTCCAGAGTTTTCAATAATCACTTAAGTATTCAAATAATTTTGAAATCAATTATATCCAAAATGCTTTGGTATCAAATTATCTCTTGAAATTTAAAACCAAACTCAATTTTGCAAACACTCCAATTTAAGACAATTTGGTAGCAATTCCTATCTTGGAAACTCGAAATTGAACATCGATGATGTTGCAATCATCACCGAAATTATTTTCCAGTGACCGTAGTGAGTTCAATGCTTTTATCCCTTCGAAAACATTTTCCAAATATTTTAAATTCCAAATCTCACCAGATTTCAAATCCAATTCAAAAACAGTGCCCAAATAATATCACTATTATTTCTCCAAAACCTTTGAAAATCATTTTCAAACTCAAAAGGAATTAAAATTTCAAATTCCAATCCTTTCAACTCATATTCAAACATTACTCTGAAATATTATCTCATTTTAGTTGTAAATCACACTATAATTTACATATATAAATTTCATTTGCTAAATGAATTTATCTCCAAATCTTTGGTTATGCCATTATTACCATATTTCAATTATCATAACAACAATGATAATAATTTAATATTATCACTTCCTAACAACCAAGCACTAATTTACAAAATTATTTCTTTTATATACAAAAATAATATGGGCAAAATTATTTCATTTACCTATTCTAAAACAATACTGTGTCGGTTTATCTTGTTTAAGAGTTTAGAAATCCCTATCGATACAGTTGGCCAGACTGCACCGACCCGAATCTATAAACACTCAACTGATAAGTCAACACAATAAAAAAATTATATTCACTAACAAATACGCGCTCATATCTATTAATACACTCAAACTCATTCTAGAATACTTACGGACTCTATTTCTAATGAGTAATTCCCACCAGAGCCAAGGTTCTCGCTTAACCTGGCTCTGATACCAAGTGTAACGACCCGATTTTTCGAAGCCCGAAAATCGAATGCAGGAAAATCGAACCATTAGGGATAAAGAAGGAGGTAGAAGAAGAAATAAAATTCAATATCAGAATCTCACAATCGTAGCGTAATATATATAATATATAACAACGGCTTTAAATCACAAAGAGATCTGTAATGATTTATACACTACATCACCAGAGTACAACTCAAATCAACAACACAATCGGCAACAAATACCGGACAGTTATAATAACTTGTCCCCTACAAAACTGACTATACACAGCAATACTACACAGAGGAATATCCATCAAGTACATGTAATATGTCTCGCCATCCAGCTCGTTTCCTGAACTCCACAGCATCCTACCCTGTATTCTATAATACTCGATCTAACCTGAGCATTATAATAAAACAATACCCGAGTCAGTCTGAAAAACCAGCGTGAAAAAACACATTCAATTGGATTTTTAAAGTTTTCAAAATCCTTTGAAATCAAAGGTATCTCGTAAGACCACGCCACAAATAAACATGTCGGGTTTTTACCTTACGATAACCAAAACATTTCCTATAAAATCCTCTGATATTATAGTAGTGTCTACTTACAAATACTTATTCAAATAGCCGAAATTATTACATAATTAAATTCCAACAATACTAGAACAAAACTGTAAAGGCATGTAGGGAGAATGGATTTCCATCAATGGCAAGGCTACCGGGGTACCGCCCGTTACAGTACATGGTCTAGATCACCGTACCAAGGATCCACCCTGATCCCCTGCACCACAAGACCGGAGCTACCCCTTAATGGATAGTCCGAATAAGTTCACCCTACGGTTGGGATCAGCAACCGCCCATACAGCCGAATAAAAGGGACCTCCAGATAGGGATGACCTTACCCTAATTGGTTGCTAGCCACTTAGCCTTGTGTGCACCTCCCCTGTTTTAGCCATTCCCAGTTGATGAGGCTCGAGGCTATGCGTTACCTTTTTAGCACACATGCAGTTTGAATGCTCACCATCCTCTTGACGATGTTCTGAAAGCATTGGTCCATACAAGTCCGTTTCGAGTTCGAACAGAACCGAAGGCACTATTCCTACGACATCCGCTTTGGAACCACCTTCAAGATTAGTAGCGATTAGCCGTTGCACTTCACTGCTCCATCTTCGACTCCAAGCTCTTGACTTCCTTACGAAAACGTTCAAACCAGATCGAAGTGGTTTTCGAGAAATTAATCCTGATCCTGGTCTCTTCGAAACGATCAGCGCTTTGGCTAATATTGATAGTCAGTTATTAAACTATCATATAACATCCACAAACAACCATCAAACACTAATAATTTCCCAAATTATATATTTTCAAAATATCTTTGCAAGATATTTTCCACACTTCAACCCTTTGAAAACAGTTTTCAAATGACTTTCCTCTCGCAGAATAAATTCCCGAATATTGCTTATTTCCACTGAAAATTTTATAAGTCTAAATACTTTAGATTTAAAATAATTTAAAATCACATTACCCCAAAATATATATACTTTAAAACATTTAAAATAAAAACCATTTAAAAGACTTTATTTAAATTAGTAGTTATAAAATTTTATAATAACTTCTCTTCTAAAACTTAGGCCAAACAAAATTTTAAAATAAAGTTACGAAATTCTATACAAATTTTCAATAAAAACTTTAGCCAAAACTATCTTTAAAATAAAACCACTTTATAAAATATAAATATTAATAATTATCTTTTTAAATCATAATACCAATTAACCTTTTGAAATAATTACTACTTTAACAAATTTAACAAATATTTATCCTTAAATTTTTAACATAAATAATAATTTCTCAAAAAAATTCTTTTTAAAACAATTTTAAAACTTAATTTATACTTAAAAATCTACTTGAAAATGTACTTGGCTTTTCAGGGAAATATATCTTCCTTTCACACCTAAAAAAAAGAAACCACTATTTATTTTTAAAAAAAATTACCAATTCCTTTTATAAATTCCCACCGTGAATTTATACTTCCAAATATCCACTGATATCTTATTTCACTTTATAAACCCAGTTTATAAATTCCATAGTCTCATCCTTCTTCTAAATCACAGTTTCAAACAATTAATCAGTTTTCAAATCCATTTTCAAAACTAACTCCATTTTAAAATAAATTCCTTTACTTACCCAAATTTATTTTAAAACGCATTAATCCCAGATTTACTCCTTTATTATGATTTACTGAAATATCAATTTCATACTTTATTTCCAAAATTCTTCTTTTATTTCTTCCCAAACCATTTAAACCCTGAATTTAAAAATAAATCCTTTATTCTTTTAAATAATATCACTTAAGTTTAAAATTTTATTCATTCCCATTTATTGAAAAATCTGCTTTCCCATACTTTGAATTTATTTATTAGAATTTAAAAATCAACTTATATCCTCTTCCAATTCATTTATCCAAATCCTCTATAATTATTTACTTAAGAATTCTTTCTTTTATTTCCCTTCAAAAATCCAATCTGCATATTTTTGATAACTCATTATACCCAAATATATTCAATCAATCCATAGCATCCATTATTTTCAATTACTAATATAATCTGTCATAGATTATTAAATAAATTATATCATAAAATATTAAAATAATTTAAATATTTTGAGGAATCCAGTTGGATCCCTCCAACCTATTTTCCCTACATCCACAGATGTTAGCACAACAATTTAAATACCAATCCCGCTTCAAGGCGGGATATCACGGTATAAAGGGTCATCCACTATTATGCGTGGCACATAGGGTCTCATCCGCTATATAATGCGAGAAATCAATCAATCCAATATATATTATATATATACTGCTATATATACTAGCACATCCAGATTGATAATAACTATCAATGAAATCAAACAACCAATAATTAAAATTTAACTATTAAATTTTAAATAATTATCTAAATGAGTGAGATTAACTCACCTTTGATTTTAATTTGCAGTCCGATCCAAACCGGCTTGTCTCTCCACAATTTCAGACCTTGTATAAACATTCACAGTTTATTAACATTTGACTTGATTGAACAATTAATTATTAATTATTTATTTAATTTTAACCAATGCTTTCCTATAGAAATCCTTTGGTAACTAAAATAATTAAAATAAGTTAATTACTCTAATTAATCTCCTTAATATATTATTTTAAAATAAACTAGTTAAGCGAAAATAGGTATATATGTATATTTATTTTATTTTCCTTCGAAACTATATATACCGGTAACCTATATACATTTTAAAAAATCTAATTTTTATAAACTCTATAACATTTTTTAAATTTTTTTCTATATTCACCCAAATCTTATATATATATATATATATATATTTTCTATTTTCTATATATTTATATAAATTGAAAAAAATAGGCCTATATACTTTACTCATAAATTTTCCTAAATCCAAATACATACACACACACATATATCCAAAAATTGAAAATAGAATTACCTCACTACCCTATTCATCACAAGCTCTCGTGCCTGACCAGGCTTATTGCCATCACGACACAACCTACGACATCGCGAGTTGCTCGGTCTCAAGCTTTGGATCGAAATTGATTTCGATCCCTCAGTTCGCCATCGCAGACCCCTTTCAACAAACACTGTTGCGAAACCAACCTCCTCCTGTCGTCACGCGAACTTATCCAGGCTAAGTCACGGCCCAAATGTCTTCATCGAATCGCCTCATCAGTGCACGAACTCCATCGCGCATGTGCCTTGCCAAATCGCGATGACGTCGCGTTCGATTCGTCGATCTCGACTTAAACTACTGCTTCGCGATCTGGTGGCTTTCGAATCGATGTTGAATGAGGATAGAGAAGCTTCGTGAAGAGAAGAAATACACCGATAGAATTAAAAAGGAAGAACGAAGAAAATTCGTTAAGAAGGAAAAAGGGGCTTAAGGCATTCGCCATGTTTTTATATGAGAGCGATTTGAATATGAATTTGCAACCATCGATTGTTTGAAAGAAAATCGATTTGTTTTAATAAAATGCTCGTCTGTGATTTACAGAAGGAAGGAGGCACGTGTCTAACTAAGGCGAACACGTGTTATAAGGGAAGGTACGTGTTAATTGTGAAAACATTATTCAAAATCAATAATAAAAAATAATATCAAATTTAAATACAAGTTTTAAATCGTCTCGATAGGTGCAACTCAAAATCTCAATCTCTAATCGAGGCGTGTCGATAGGCGTTTATAATGTTAAACCCCTATTTCAAACGCAATGGAAAATGTTTTGAGTCCTAACTCGATCGTATGGAGAAGATAGCCTTTTGGACCCAGTTACTAAATTAAATTTTCGATAAAATTTCAGCGCGTTTGCAAACTGTATGGTCATACGTCAACTCTAAACGCTACGAAATTTGGAATCCGGTAATAATAAAATATTGCGGATCCAATGGAACTGGTTACGTCGAATTCCGAGACTGTGCCTCAGAAGGCTATTTTTAAATGTCAATTTAAATGATATATTTTGAAAACTGAACTGTAACGTACCGCCTTTTCACACGCTTTAAATCGACGAAAAACCACGCATGTCAGACTTAAAACATACAGAATGGCGGATTGTTATGGGGTAAATAAGAAAAAGTTGAGAAAGAAAAACAAAATAGAATCTTGCAGTGGAACGATAAAATATAATAATCAAATAACAGTTCATGAAGCTGTTTTACAAAACATTTGATTATATTTATACAATACATATCAGAGTACACACACCAGAGAATAATAATTAATGCAGCGGAATTAAACGGTGTAGTGGAATAATATAGTAGATAATAGTACTACAAATCTTCATCTTCGTCCTCCAGAATAAAATCTTCAATCCTGAAATGCTCGGACTGACCCGAGTGAATTGAAAGAACAAAACACTCGAGTCAGAACTAAAAGATCTTATGTAAGTTAAATCAACAAGAATAAATATGAGTGGAACGACGTCAGAGATGTTTACGGATTTGACATCTCTTATCCAGTGTCTAACGTGAGTGCAGTAACTTAAGAGATGCACGAGATTCACATCTCCTAAGGATCCGTTAAACTATTTACTATGTAGTAATATATGCTATTATAATAGTGTCTAAAGTAAAGTATATTATAGTGAAAATAGCGTTAAGGCTTTACATTTTCCACGTTAACATACTTTTATATTCCCATAGTCTATACAGTACCGTAATCTCCTCCGTATTGGGCGTCGTCAGAGGGCACTCCATAGGTATGGTACAAAACAAAATCGTACAAGGCGCGCTAAGGTAGGTGACACGGCATAACTAGGCAATGCCGGTGTAGATATACCAATTACTCTTCCGGGCCGGTGGTAACGCATAGCCGTAGCTACCGCCCACCTCGAGCCACACCCCCCAATAAAAATCAAAAGTGGCCACCGAATCAAATCAAAAGACAAAGTATAACATCGAAGGGATGTGTCCGATCAAAGGTGCTACCTCATTTGCCCGTCAATCGCTCCTGTTTTAGCCACCTTATGCCAACTCACGGGAGTCGGGTCCACGTATTTACCTCAAAGGAAATTCCACCACCATCCTACTTCATTCTGGAATCTCCACCGCGTACACAGTTGTCAAAGTGGTTTTCAGAGTTGGCAGAGAGTATGACAACTTCCGATCCCGGCCTCTTTAACAACCAAACGTTATTATAACACCACGGTCTTATCAAAATAGTTTATACTTTTAAAACCAGAATATAATGTCCATTTCAAATCCATATAAATACGATATCATTTCCTTTTTTTAAAAACCAAATCAAATTTGATATCATTTTCAAATATATCATTTTCTAAACTATAACATTTCAAAGTTATAATATTTCGAAACCAAAACTTGAAATATAGCCTTTCTAAACATAAAACTTTGAATTTCATAACTTTGAAACATACTACACAACTTAAATGGTTCAAATATTTAATTATTTTATATAGTAAAACAGCTTCTTCACCTTCACAAATCAATTCCAATATGGATTTTAAATTCTCAAATAAACCAATATAATTTCCATATATTTCAAAGCTTTAATTATTACACCATTTCAAAACTTATTCTTTGATAATTTCATATATATCAATTTCAACTACTATTATTTAGATTGAAATGTTTACTTAATAAATCAAATATCATTTTAGTAAAACCTTTAGGCTTCAAATAATTAGATATTCTTTCAGTTACATTAACTTGATAAATATTCAATTAAATCAATTTGATATTCATTTAAATCCTCTAAACAAAAATCAAGTTATAAAATCATACCTTTTAAATCTTAATTTATTTATATTCAAATCAAATTTTTCCACGATAATCCTTAAATCTTAAATTCAAATCAAATTCACATTTATCTTCCAACCTTAATTTTATTTGAGTCATTATAAACTCTATATACAATAGAATTTAAGTACATACTTAACCATATTATATAAAAGAAATTCAAACTTTATTATTTAGCTTATTTTATAATTCAAAACAAATTTATACATAGCTAAATCAAAAATAAAATAGCATTTATATAACATCTAAAATCAATATCTGTATAGCCCATATATTTCTTTACAAAACCATAAAAATCATTTCAAAAATAATTTTATATATATACCGTGGTGCTTGTATATAATTTTCTATCCTATGGTCAAGTGGTACGGATATTTATCATTTCAATCCGCAATTTAAAAATAAAAATGCGGTTGTATATCATTTCAAACCGCAATCTCGAATCAAAATAAATGCATAACAACTTGCAGATTATGATGATATAAATAAAACATCCATTCATCCATCATAAAATCATACATCCATCAAAATCATTATACAAAAGAGTCAATCAATATCAATATATAACTGATAATATATAACAGGTAATTAACTGGCAGTTATATTCAATAATAAATTAAATAACGATTTAATTTCAATAAATGCAATTAACTGAGATGATGATTAAAAATATACGAAACAACCATAAATAAATGCATAATCATAACATAAATTAATTTATCAAACATAAGAAATTTTAGAAGTTATGAGTGGATTAAAACATTCACCTTTTGAATTTAAATTGAATTTAAATCCAATTTAAACCCAAAAATTGGCCAGTCTTAGAATCCGTCCAAACTAGCGCCAAAATGTCCAGAATTCCAGTACGAACATAGGGAGAAAACCGCGCGTGAATCGGTTATCGTACGTAAAAGTTATAGCGATTAAATTGTTGAAAATAAAATTTAATTAAAACAAAAACAAACTCATCCTTTACCAAACCATTGCCACGTCAACCTTCAACATCTTCCCAGGCAACATTATTGCACGAACCCAAAACCCTACAGATGCGAATTCGAATGCGCCGTCGTCCATGCCACGTCGCGCCGTGCTGTACCAGAGCCGCCGCGTCCGGAGTTTGCCGCCATCCTCCATTCGTGGCCACGCGGTCGTTGCGCCACCCAAGTCGACGTGTAAAAGAACCCAGCTGCCATATTCTCCTATCCCTAATCGAATTTTCAGTGAAAATCCAACCGTCGAAACAACGAACAAGGTACTCCGATGGACTGCGCTCGATGATCACGACAAAACCCACAAATCAATTTGGCAATCAGACGAGTTTGATCACTGCGCGATGAAAGGCTGAGGATAGTTGTTCAATTCTAGACAAACAGAGCTTCAAATCAGAAAATGAATTGCAGTTCTCAGATGCGCTCGTCGAGAGCTTCGAATCCATATAAAATTTGATATTGTTTGGAGAGTTTGAATTTTTGGCTTTTGATTTGATTTGGAATTGTATTAGGGAATTAGGGTTTGCAGCCATTGAAAAGAGGAGCTAATAGAACGGACAGAAATGAGAAATATAGGTAGCCTAGGGTTTATAACAGGGTATTTATAGACAAACTGAAATAGAATAGATGGATAAGATAGATAAACGCGCTAACGACAAAGTGGCCCAAAAAGCCCGTTTCGACTCCGGAATGGAATTGGGTCAACCCATATATCAAAATAGGTGTTTTAAAATATTTTAAACGCAATGGAAAAGGTTTCAGGTCCAAATTCCATCGTATGAAGAAGTTATGCTAAAATCAATATTTTCCAAATTGATTTCATTTAATTTCATTGATTTCAAGGCATTTCGAGTCCGTACGATCAAACGACAAGTCCGATCGCTATGAAACTTGAAATCCTATAATAATTCACCGTTATGAATCCGATGAAACTGGTTTCGTCGAAATCCGAGTCAGTGGCCAAAATGGCTATTTTCCTATTAATTAAATAAATTAAAATTTTAATTAATTAAATCAAATTTCCAATTTAAATTGTAAAATTGACAAGTCTTATCATTTTTATATTTCCAAACCATTCACACTAATTTAACAAATTTAGATGTCAAATTAAAGTTAATTTATTTATCAATTTCAGCATTTATCCTTAATACATTGAGTTCAGAAATTATAAATAAATTCCCAAAACTCCATTTAATTAAATCAATCCATAATTATTCCATTCATTATTGTCAAATAGAGGGGTTTAACATTGGATTCAAAGCTATTACATAAATTTTCTCATATTATCTTTATTTCAAACTACATAACCTTTAATTTCAAATAACGTAATATTTTTTTACAAAACCATAAAAACCATTTCAAAAATAATTTTATATATATATACCACGGTGCCTGTATATGATTTTCTATCCTATGGTCAAGTGATGCGGAAATTTATCATTTCAATCCGTAATTTAAAAATAAAAATACGGTTGTATATCATTTCAAACCGCAATCCCGAATCAAAATAAATGCATAACAACTTGCAGATTATGATGATATAAATAAAACATCCATTCATCCATCATAAAATCATACATCCATCAAAATCATCATACAAAACAGTCAATCAATATCAATATATAACTGATAATATATAACATGTAATTAACTGGCAGTTATATTCAATAGTAAATTAAATAACGATTTAATTTCAATAAATGCAATTAACTGAAGTGATGATTAAAATTATACGAAACAGCCATAAATAAATGCATAATCACAACATAAATTAATTTACCAAATATAAGAAATTTTATAAGTTGTGAGTGGGTTAAAACACTCACCTTTTGAATTTAAATTGAATTTAAATCCAATTTAAACCCAAAAATTGGCCAGTCTCAGAATCCGTCCAAACCAGCGCCAAAATGTCTGGAATTCCAATATGAACCTAGCGTAGAAAACCGCGGGTGAATTGGATATCGTACATAAAAGTTATAGCGATTAAATTGTTTGAAAACAAAATTTAATTAAAACTAAAACAAACTCACCATTTACCAAACCATTTCCACGTCAACCTTCAACATCTTCCCAGGCAACATTACCGCACGAACCCAAAACCCTACAGACGCGAATTCGAACGCGTCGCCATCCATGCCACGTCACGCCGTGCCAGAGCCGCCGCGTCCGGAGTTCGCCGCCATCCTCCATTCATGGCCACGCGGCCGTTGCGCCACCCAGGTCGACGTGTGAAAGAACCCAGCCGCCATATACTCCTAACCCCAATCGAATTTTTAGTGAAAATCCAACTGTCGAAAGAACGAACAAGGTACTCCGATGGACTGCGCTCGATGATCTCGACAAAACCCACAAATCAATTTGGCGATCAGACAAGTTTGATCGCTGCGCGATGAATGGCTGAGGATAGCTGTTCAATTTCTGGACAAACAGATCTTCGAATCAGAAAATGAATTGTAGTACTTATATGCGCTCGTCGAGAGCTTCGAATCCATATAAAATTTGACATTGTTTGGAGAGTTTGAATTTTTGGCTTTTGATTTGATTTGGAATTGCATTAGGGAATTAGGGTTTGCAGCCATTGAAAAGAGGAGCTAATAGAACGTACAAAAATGATGAATAGAGGTAGGCTAGGGTTTATAACAGGGTATTTGTAGAAAATCTGAAATAGAATAGATGGATAAAATAAATATACGCGCTAACGACAAAGTGGCCCAAAAAGTCCGTTTCGACTCCGGAATGGAATTGGGTCAACCCATATATCAAAATAGGCGTTTTAAAATATTTTAAACGCAATGGAAAAGGTTTCAAGTCCAAATTCCATCGTATGAAGAAGTTATGCTAAAATCAATATTTTCCAAATTGATTTCAATTAATTTCAATTTCATTGATTTCAAGGCATTTCGAGTCCGTACGATCAAACGACAAGTCCGATCGCTACAAAATTTGAAATCCTACAATAATTCACTGTTACGGATCCGATAAAACTAGTTTTGTCGAAATCCGAGTCAGTGGCCAAAATGGCTATTTTCCCATTAATCAAATAAATTAAAATTTTAATCAATTAAATCAAATTTCCAATTTAAATTCTAAAATTGACAATTCTTGTCACTTTTATATTTCCAGACCATTCACACTAATTTAACAAATTTATATGTCAAATTAAAGTTAATTAATTTATCAATTCCAGTGTTTATCCTTAATTTATTGAGTTCAGAAATTATAAATAAACTCCCAAAATTCCATTTAATTAAATCAATCCATAATTATTCCATTCATTATTGTCAAATAGAGGGGTTTAACATTGGATTCAAACATATTAAATAAATCTTCTCATATTATCTTTATTTCAAACTGCATAACCTTTAATTTTAAATAACGTAATATTTTTAATATTTTACTCCACTTATTTGCAATTAATCAAATTATCTAACTTTAAATTCCAATAAATTAATAAATCCTGTTTTCCACTCTTTTAATTCAACTAATTATCATATTATAAATAAAATTTATGTTATTCCCAATTTTTACCTTAATTTACATTAATGTAACATTTAATTCAGATTTATTGCAATTGATTACCCACTTTAATTTAATAGACTAAATAAATGATTACTTTATAATGATTGTTTCCACTAACCCTCAATCATATTTATACAAGTTATAATTTCCAAACGATTACATACAGAACATTTATTTTATTCAATTCTATTTATTCATTATTAATTTATTGATTGATTAAATATTTACATTTATTTTTCCTATAGTAATTAATTACCAGATATTCTCATTTACACTCAATTATAACCCAAATAGTTGCTTCAAACAATTGTGTTTGCATTGAATTACTTATTTATTAGTCTACATTTACATTCTTGCCATTCATTCGAAATTTTCCCTATTTTCCTTATTGTGAATCAATTATAACTTACCATCATAAAGGTGATGTCAACATTCTAAATTACTAATTTACCT
Source organism: Allium cepa (assembly GCA_030765085.1). NCBI lineage: Eukaryota > Viridiplantae > Streptophyta > Magnoliopsida > Asparagales > Amaryllidaceae > Allium > Allium cepa. The sequence goes on from CM060931.1 coordinate 312,473,809, forward strand.
TTAAATTTGAATAAATATTCCATTTCTAAATGTGTACTTCTAGCAATTTGTACACATTAATTTAGGTTTAGATCCAATTAATGAATTTACCTTAATTCCATTCTTTTTACCAATTTATTACCTTATCAATAAATTTACGATTCTATTTAATTTACATTCACACTTCCGTTATTTTATCAATTTCCATTAAAGTAACGTTTATTATATACAAAAAACATTATAATTACTTATCTACATTGATTGTATAAAATTTCCATTTATTACGTATCACTTAATCGGTTACTGTAATATTGAATTCATTAAATTATCACTAATTATATCATTACGTTAGTTAATACGATATTCCCATTTGTTTTCTTAAATTCAATTTCTTAGCCTAGTGTAACAATTCCCATTACTTCAATTAATCGAAATTTCATCTCAATTGTTAATACTTAGCTTTAATTTCCAATGTTGCATTTCATTTTTAACATTTACTTCAATGTAAATTATAAATTTTTTATTTTTTATTTCTTCCTAAATTTAATTACAAAAACTTAATTAAATTAACCAATTTATTTATCAAAATTTACGGGTCGTTACACTCTACCCCACTCAAAACTTTTCATCCCCGAAAAGGAAAGAAGGGAAAAGAAGAATTAGGAAATCAATATATCTTACTTAAACTTTAAGTTTATAAACAAGTAAATTTTACAAAATTAATTAATTTAAATAAAATATACCAATTTATAACCATTAAATCTTTTTATACTCAAATTAATAATGTTTGGAAAACATTTACAAAAAATTTCTAAGTCCAAAATTTACGGAAAATTTCGGCGGAGTCTCCTTTGTACGGAGAGGCTCGGGAGAAAATATAATATCAAATATAACAATATATAACATATAATTTCCAAAATAATATATCCCAATACGGGAAAACAATATAATATCGCTATAAACCGTAATCCAAAATCGTACCTATTTGTCGGGCAATTAACGCTTAATTAAAGAACCAAAAGCAACAGCAATTGCTTTCATAACTTGTATTTCACTTATATGATCCAAAAAGTATTAACAATTATATAAAATGAAATATTTAAAGTGGTTTCAACCATAAACAAACAAATCAATACAAACATCAATCACTTGCAACAAAACATACAACCATCACACACAATCAACATGAATATGTCACTCAATCATATCAAGCAAAATAAATAGTTGTTCGGGTTCAAACTTTAAATTGCACAGAATGGAAAATAACTACTTAGTGCACCATTTACTCAACAGTCTTAGATGGAACTAAATATCTTATTTATTCATCCAATCCATTTTAAAGTATCCTTGCCCAAACAACCATAAACCAAACAACAATCAATAATTTCAAAAAATAGATCAAATTCATTCTTAATCATTTCTTTTCATACATTTATGGTTTGATTTCCTTTTTATTCAATTAATACTTATCTTCATTTTTGTTCTTCCCAATACTTACTAACTTCCTTTCATTTATTAATAGGATTCATGTTCTGCTCAATGGCTTAGCATTTACATTCATTTATTTAAGTTTCTAATTGCTTACTTACAATACTTACTTTCTACCATATTTTATTATAGTACATTTTAATTATAACTTAAGGTTATAACATTTCAACATCAAATTTTTATTTATTAAAGAAATTCATTGAACACTTTCATTCATAAGTTTACTTGTACAACTTCCATTATATTTTCTTATTAACATTTCAAATTTTTACATCTTTTGGTAAGTTATATATATGTAAAAAAAATGCAAATGAAATTTATACAAGTTTTACCTCATCTTTTAATTTAATTTAACGTTCAATAATTACATCTTTGTTTTATAAGTTACAAATTTCAACTTTCTTTAAATTTTATTTATAACTTTGCATTTATCTCTTATTTTAATTAATGGTTCCAATTATTAACTAGTTACATTCCATTTCACTACAACAATTGAAACTATTTATTAACGGAAACCTAAGAACTAAATACCGGGATTAAATTCAAAGATCGTTTTACAATAATAGATAAATGTATATACTTACACTTTACATATCCAATTATATTTAAAACAATTTAAAATTTATATTTGTTTATCAAAAATGAATCTGTAGTAAAATTACTACAGTGGTCTTCCCTCTTCGAGTAATAAAAAAGGTCCTATAAAGCGAGGAGCCAATTTCCCAATCGTACTGAAACGCATAACCCCTTTCAAAGGAGAAACACGAATAAAGACAAGGTCACCAATCGAGAACTTGAGAGGCTTCCTACGGCTGTCAGCATAGGACTTCTGACGGCTCTGTGCCTCTTTCATTCTCAAACGAATAAGATCAATCTTCTCGGAAGAATCACGAACAAAATCTAGACCAAGAATAAGCTTCTCCCCAGATTCCAACCAACATGAAGGTGATCGACATGGCCTTCCGTATAAAGCTTCAAAAGGAGCCATACCGATACTAGACTGAAAACTATTATTGTAGGAGTACTCTACAAGAGGTAGATGATCCTCCCAACTACCACCGAAATCAAAAATACAAATACGGAGAAAATCTTCCAAGATACGATTCACCCGTTCAGTTTGTCCGTCGGACTGCGGATGATATGCTGTGCAGAAATTAAGCTTTGTTCCCAAAGCTTGCTGAAGACTCTTCCAAAAATGACTCATGAATAAAGGATCACGGTCACTCATAATAGAACTAGGAACACCGTGAAGTCTCATGATTTCCTTAACATATAACTTAGCCAAATGCGAAGCAGTCCTATTAGACTTAATAGGAACAAAATGAGCAGACTTAGTGAGGCGATCAACAATAACCCAAATGCTAGAATGGCCTGATCTCGAACGAGGTAGGCCATCAATAAAATCCATAGAAATCTGATCCCATTTCCACAATGGAATCTCTAGAGGCTGAAGAAGACCCAAGGACGCTGGTGTTCGGCCTTAATACGCTGACAAGTTATGCAATTACTCACATAACTCGCCACATCACGCTTCATGCCTTCCCAATAATAAAGACGACGCATATCGGCATATATCTTACTACTACCAGGATGAATGGTATAATTTAAACGGTGACAATCATCAAGAATGTCATGCCTAAGTGCAAAATCAGAAGGCACAAAAAGACGGTTCTTCTTGCGAAGACACCCATGAGAATCAATGCTGAAATCCCGCAACGCTTCATCATAGGATCTGGACTCACAATGCCGAATAAGATGCAACAAATCAGGATCACGCCGCTGAGCATCGGCAATACGATCCAATAAAATGGGTCGAGCTCCCAAACTAAATAATAGAATAGGAGAATCAGAAGATGAACCTCGATCATGAATTTCACAAAAAATAGAGTCTCAAGAACATCCCATTCGGCAAACATCATAGAAATAACAGCCGAATGTTTGCGACTAAGCGCATCAGCAACACGATTACCCCTTCCAGGGGTATACTGGATATCAAAGTCATAAGAAGCAAGAAACTCGAGCCAACGCTGTTGTCTCATATTGAGTTCCTTCTTAGTGAACAAATACTTCAAAGATTTATGATCGGTATAGAGAATGAAGCGCTCGCCCAATAAATAGTGTCGCCAAATCTTCAAGGCGAAGACAATGGCGGCTAACTCAAGATCATGAGTGGCATAGCGAACTTCATTCGGACGCAGTTGCCTAAAAGCATAAGCAACCACCCGATCCTTCTGCATAAGAACAACACCGAGACCACTACCACAAGCATCGGTGTAGACAACAAGATCATGATTCCCCTAGGGAACCACAAGAATAGGAGCATTAGTGAGAAGTTCCTTCAATGTCTGAAAGGAAGCTTCACACTTGTCGGACCAAATAAAACGAATGCCTTTCCGAGTAAGGCTGGTGAGAGGAAGCACAACACTGGAAAAATCCTTAATGAACCGACGGTAATAACCCGCCAATCCAAGAAAACTACGAATCTCATGAACATTCTCAGGCCTCTTCCAATTCTGGATGGCTTCGATCTTTGAGGGATCGACAGAAATGCCATCGGAAGATATAACATGGCCTAAGTACTTAACCCTATTCTCCCAGAAATGGCACTTGGAGAATTTGGCTCTAAGCTGATGGTGACGGAGAGTACTCAAGACAATTCTCAAGTGATTAACATGCTCAGCATCAGACTTAGAATAAATAAGGATATCATCAATGAAGACAAGAACGAACTTATCAAGATATTCCCGGAATACTCGATTCATGAGATCAACAAAAAAAGCAGGAGTGTTCATCAACCCGAACGACATAACGAGCCACTCAAAAGAACCATAACGAGTGCGGAAAGCGGTAAGAGGTATGCTATCCTCCGCGACTCGTAATTGATGAAAACCCGTGGCAAGGTCAAGCTGAGAAAAGACCTTAGCACCACTCAATAGATTGAACATACCATCGATCCTAGGCAATGGATACCTATTCCAGATGGTTAACTCGATAATCTTGCGATAGTCAATGCAAAGCCTAAAAGTTCCATCGGATTTTTTAACAAAGACGACTGCGGATCCCCACGGAGAAAAACTGGACTGAATCAACTGCTTGGACTCAAGCTCTAAAAGCTACTTCTTGAGTTCCTCATTTTCCTTTGTAGACATCCTTGTGGGAGGACGACTAACTGGCTGCGCGCCTGGAATGAGATCAATGCGGAACTCAATTGCCCGCTTGGGTGGCAAACTCGAAACAGGCTCACATCAGAAAAGTCATAAGCAGTAGGAATACGAGATATATCATCATCATCTCGCGAATCAAGAGAATATAAAGCCATTCCAGAATTATCTACATCCCGAAGAACAAGAAATAACCGAGTAGGCGAATCCGGATATCGAAGATACAAAATTCTCTCCGAACAAATAATCCTGGCATCATATCTCACTAGCCAGTCCATACCCAAAATCATATCAAATCCCGGACAAGAAATAACGTGTAGATTCGCACCAAAAGGAAAGCCACATAAAACAATCTCAACATCATCACAAAGCATACTAAGGGTCGCGGATCCCCCAATCGGATTCGCAATCCTTAAAGAAGTAACCAAACAAGAAACATCAAAAGATAAATCATCAACGAGCTTTTTCGATACGAAAGAATGTGATGCACCCGTATCGAAAAGAACTCGAATACTATGATCATGAAATAAAATAAAACCTTCTAAAATAGATGGAGATATACCTTTGGGTTGAGAAGGACCTTCAGAAGCCTTAGCAGCATAAAGCTTGCTAGACTTAGCACCAGCCGGAACAGTAGGGCAAGTGGAAACATGATGACCTTCCTTCTTGCAATAACGGCAGAAGAGAGGCTTGGAACAAGCTCGAATAATATGATCAGGAGAACCACAATTGAAGCACTTCCGAACGAAAGGTGTTCCAGAAGACTGAGGCTGAGAGCTAGAACCACCAGTCTTTTTCTTCTTAGAAGGAAAAGACCTCTTATGAAATGGAAACTGCTTCTTGTTGGGGTTCTTGGAAACCTCAACATCAACATTACTATCACACTCCTTCTCGACGGTCTCGAGATGAAGTGCCAAATCAACCAAATCCTCAAAAGAAAGCATAAGCTGGAGCAACAAAGACTTCTTAAGATATTTCCTAAGACCAGAAACGAACTTCAAATTCTTCTTATAAGAAATACTAATGAATTCAAGACCATACTTAGATAAAGCCTCGAAGGATGCAACATACTCAGAAACAGAAGATTTCCCTTGCTTCAACTCAAGGAAGCGACGGGTCAATAAAACTTTTTCAGATTTAGGAACAAACTTGAGTTCAAATCGCTCCCGAAACTGAGTCCAAGAAAGAGTAGACTCATCAATTTCGGCTACAAGAAGCTCATACCAATCAAGAGCACGCTCTTGTAATAAGCTAGAAGCTACAAGAACTCTATCATGGTCAGAAAGATCCATACGAGAGAAGATATGCTCGCACGTGCGAAACCAAGCTTGGACTTCAAGAACAGACTCGGAGCCTTTAAACGACTTTCCTCTAAGATGAGCAAAATCACTGCACAGACGTGCAAAGGCAGACTTGCGAGGTGGAGAAGCTTGAGGAGGAACTGGAGGCTGAGTGCTCCTAAACAACTCCAAAAACTGATCGGCAGACATATAAACGCCATCCGGATGTGAGCCACTGGATTGCCCAGCATTCGAACGTCATCCTCTGCCTCTTCCAGCCATACGTTGAAAGTAAGATAAGAACAAGATTATTCACAAGGTAGATAATCCAAGATGGAATATTACGGAATAAATGCATTCCTAGACGTATTCCCACATTCTCTAACACCAAGGCATAGAAGGAAATAGAGGCAAGATGGTTCAAAGATTTGTATCACTTATACACTTTGATGTACCGTAATATGTGCATCTATTCTATGTTTATCATATTTTGTTCTGAACTCAGCTCTGATACCACGCTGTGACGCCCCACCTCTATACCCACGCTAGCCAAGGACACTACAGGGTAATGTCGTCAACTAACACGGAGAATAAGGCTGGTTAAGAGCGACCATCTATAGCCTTGCTCTATCTATCTATTGAATACATCGACAATAGCCATACCAAGCAGGTCGATGTACCCAATGAATACTTAAAACAAAACCATAGGTGGTTGGAGGATCTATCAGAACAGAATATAACAACTCAAATGTAATATACATCACAGAATAGTAGATCATCATATACACATATATTGATACATAACAGAGTATACAAAATAATACATGTCAAGTGGTATAGCAAACCACAATATACAGATGAGTCAAAAGAATACATATATCAGAGTTACAATAAAAAGGACTACACAAAAAGCTTTAACAAAAAGTAACAAGCTGGATAGTCCATGCGGAAGCAAAATAGGATAAGTCCAAAAGCACCTAACCTGAAACATCTCGGTCTGACCCGAGTATAAAATACACTGGTCAGTCTAGCTAAACAAATCAGTTAGATAAACTGAACAACAATAAACCTGCAAGGTTACAAGGTATAAAAAATATCTCTAAAAGAGATAACACAATCATCTAACAAAAAGATGAATCATATCATAACAAGCCTCATACCATCGGCAACACAGAGAAACAAAGGATAGAAATATCCCAAAACAAGCCATAAAGGCAAATAACAAATACCAATGAAGGTAACACAAGTACCACAAGGTAATCACTATACTTCATGCGGCTCAAAAAACCAACACCGAAGGGCGATACCTAGGGAATATACATATCAATGAAACATCATAAAATTTGCACGTGCTCAGTACTGTATAAACAAGGATCCATGAGCCCGAAGACTCCAAACCCAAATATCACTCGAGCGGCTCATAAAGACCTAACTCCGAAAGCGATACAATAGGGCAACAAACCCGAAGGCACAAACCCGAAGGTACAAACCCAAAGGCAACATACCCGAAGGAAACAAACCTGAAGATGCAAACCCGAAGGCAACACACCTGAAGGCAACAAACCGTAGTGGTGAAGGTCCAGAGGCCCAGTACTGGACACCACTAACTGGCAGAATGTGTCATAACTCTCAAAAAGGAATCCGAAAAGTGGTAACGTGAGTCCCATAACCACTCGTTCGCACTAAACGGTTTACCATCCGCTAGTTAATTTCACACTCAAAGCAGTACAAAGTCTATCTCATCTCATTGGTAAACTAGACCAAAAGGTCAAAACAATCAATCGAATAGGTCGAGGATTAATCGGCAAGGCAAACGTATGGATTCATGGTCCATGTTTTACCTAACCATTTAATCTCCCTTCCACTCCGCTCAAAGTGCGAAATTGTGTGTGTGCGTTTTAAATAAAATTTATAAATTGGAGAAGCAAACTTTTAATACAATTTAGAGGGATTATTTATGAAAACCCGTGAATGGAGTCAAAAATAAGTTATCAAAGCCAAAGATGCAATAACAACCACTAAGAACCAACTTAAATCGATAAAATTTGGAGAACCAATCAAAATGAGAAAAAATAGGCAAAACAGAAAAATAGGAGCAGGTCGGTCGGCCGGCTACAGAGCTCGGTCCGCTGGCCAGAAGCAGGAAAAATGCTCGGGATAGCAGGTCGGTCGACCGGCTACAGCTCTCGGTCGGCCGAACTGCAAGTTTCTGCAGTTCCTGCCCTTTCTCATCGAAGTGCAAACACTTCCAAAACGCAACCGGTCGAGCAATGGACCTAAGAAACCTTAGCCAATAGATACCCCAGCTCCATTAGCTCTTCGATTCGCCACCAAAACATGTTCAAACATCAAAGTTAGGATCTTTAAAGAATTGAAGCCAAACACTAAAAATTTGGATATTCACCAATTCAATCCAAACCAAAAGCAAGTACATATGAACAAGTGTTAGGAATTCATACCCAACAATCAAAGATAGATATAAGTATAGATGACAGATAAAAATCTCACCTTACATCAATAATATCAAGAGAAGTAGATGTGAGTTCAAAACTCACCTTTTATCTCAAAGCAAAGAAGAAGAAGCTCAAACGCAAGAAAGAGACTAACTACTCTTCACTTCAACTCTACAAGCTTAAATCTAATAATAAAACACATATTTCCCAAAGTTAGGTTTAGGAAAACTTTCTGAAATTGAAGAGGAGAAGAGTTGGAGAAGATGAAGAAGAAGCTTACCAATAGCTTCTCTTTGATTTTGGAGCAAGATTTCAAGTTGCAAGAAGAAACTAGGGCTTGGAATTTCTAATTCCCATTCTCTTCCTCCATTTTCAGTTTTTAGCTTAAGTTTTATGAAATGAATTAAGTGAGTGGAGGAGAGGGACTGTGTAAGGGTTAATTAGATAATTAGTGGGCTGAACCCAACCCAAAGCCCAACTAGAAAAAGTAGCAAAATTCAACTTACTCCAAACATATCAAAGCTTATACTTAAAAAGATCGCAAACACCATTTTGGAACCAATAGAGGCGGTATCGAGCCCTAATTAGGCCATTTGCAAAAAGTAACATTTCGGACCAAAAATCCGACTAACGACACTATATTTAAATAAAATATTTAAATATAAAATCGTTAAATATGCGGGTTGTTACATTAACACAATATTAAAACCTTTTTATAACACTAACAAATACGCTCTCTCATATATTTACACTCGGCGACTCCCACAGGGTATTACTACTCTATTAATAAAGAGTCAGACCCCATAAAGCTAAGGTTTATCGCTAAACCAAAGCTCTGATACTAGATGTAACGTCCCGCCTTTTCGCACATTTAAAACGACGATAAACCACACACGTCAGACTTAAAACATGCATAAGGGCAGATTGTTATGGGGTAAATAAGAAAATTAGAGAAAGAAAAACAAAATAGAATCTTGCAGTGGAACGATAAAATATAATAATCAAATAACAGTTCATGAAGCTGTTTTACAAAACATTTGATTATATTTATACAATACATATCAGAGTACACATACGAGAGAATAATAATTAATGCAGCGGAATTAAACGGTGTAGTGGAATAATATAATAGATAATAGTACTACAAATCTTCGCCTTCGTTCTCCAAAATAAAATCTTCAATCCTGAAACGCTCGGACTGACCCGAGCGAATTAAAAGGACAAAACACTCGAGTCAGAACTAAAAGATCTTATATAAGTTAAATCAACAAGAATAAATATGAGTGGAACGACATTAGAGATGTTTACGGAATTTGACATCTCCTATCCACTGTCTAACGTGAGTGCAGTAACTTAAGAGATGCTCGGGATTCACATCTCCTAAGGATCCGTTAAACTATTTACTATGTAGTAATATACGCTATTATAATAGTGTCTAAAGTAAAGTATAATATACTGAAAATAGCGTTAAGGCTTTACATTTTCCACCTTAACACACTTTTATATTCGCATAGTCTATACAGTACCGTAATCTCCCCCACACTGGGCATTGTCAGAGGGCACTTCATAGGTATGGTACAAAACAAAATCGTATAAGGCGCGCTAGGTAGGTGACACGACACAACTAGGCAATGCCAGGGTAGATATACCAATTACGCTTCTGGGCCGATGGCAACGCATAGCCGCAGCTACCGCCCACCTCGAGCCACACCCCCAAATAAAAATCAAAAGTGGCCAACGAATCAAATCAAAAGTCAAAGTATAATATCGAAGGGATGTGTCCGCTCAAATGTGCTACATCATTAGCTCGTCAATCGCTCCTGTTTTAGCCACCTTATGCCAACTCACGGGAGTCGGGTCCACGTATTTACCTCAAAGGAAACGCCGCCACCATCCTACTTCATTTTGGAATCTCCACTGCATACACGGTTGTCAAAGTGGTTTTCGGAGTTGGCAGAGAGTATGACTACATCCGATCCCGGTCTCTTTTACAACCAAACGTTATTATAACACCACGGTCTTATCAAAATAGTTTATACTTTTAAAACCAGAATATAATATCCGTATCAAATCCATATAAATATGATATCATTTCCTCTTTTTAAAAACCAAATCAAATTTGATATCATTTTCAAATATATCCTTTTCTAAAACTATAACATTTCAAAGTTATAATATTTCGAAACCCAAAATTGAAATATAGCCTTTCAAAACATAAAACTTTGAATTTCATAACTTTGAAACATACTACACCACTTAAATGGTTTAAATGTTTAATTACTTTATATAGTAAAATAGATTCTTCACCTTCACAAATCAACTCCAATATGGATTTTAAATTCCCAAATAAACCAATATAATTTCCATATATTTCAAAGCTTTAATTATTCCACCATTTCAAAACTTATTCTTTGATAATTTCATATATATCAATTTCAACTACTATTATTTAGATTTGAAATGTTTACTTAATAAATCAAATATCATTTTAGTAAAACCTTTAGGCTTCAAATAACTTGATATTCTTTCAATTACATTAACTTGATGATATTCAATTAAATCAATTTGATATTCATTTAAATCCTCTAAACAAAAATCAAGTTATAAAATCATACCTTTTAAATCTCAATTTATTTATATTTCAAATCAAATTTTTTGAGGATAATCCTTAAATCTTAAATTCAAATCAAATTCACATTTATCTTCCAACCTTAATTTTATTTGGATCATTATAAACTCTATATACAATAGAATTTAAATAGATACTTAACCATGTTATATAAAAGAAATTCAAACTTTTTATTTAGCTTATTGTATAATTCAAAACAAATTATACATAGCTAAATCAAAAATAAATAGAATTTATATAACATCTAAAATCAATATCTGTATAGCCCATATATTTCTTTACAAAACCATAAAAATCGTTTCAAGAATAATTATATATATATATATATATATATATACACACACACACACACACACACAAACACATACCGCGGTGCTTGTATAAAATTTTCTATCCTATGGTCAGGTGATACGGATATTTATCATTTCATTCCGCAATTTAAAAATAAAAATGCGATTGTATATCATTTCAAACCGCAATCCCGAATCAAAATAAATGCATAACAACTTGCAGATTATGATGATATAAATAAAACACCATTCATCCATCATAAAATCATACATCCATCAAAATCATTATACAAAACAGTCAATCAATATCAATATATAACTGATAATATATAACAGGTAATTAACTGGCAGTTATATTCAATAATAAATTAAATAACGATTTAATTTCAATAAATGCAATTAACTGAGATGATGATTAAAAATATACGAAACAGCCATAAATAAATGCATAATCATAACATAAATTAATTTGCCATACATAATTTTTTTAGAAGTTGTGAATGGATTAAAACACTCACCTTTTGAATTTAAATTGAATTTAAATCCAATTTAAACCCAAAAATTGGCCAGTCTCAGAATCCGTCCAAACTAGCGCCAAAATGTCCGGAATTCCAATACGAACATAGGGAGAAAACCACACGTGAATTGGTTATCGTACGTAAATGTTATAGCGATTAAATTGTTGAAAATAAAATTTAATTAAAATAAAAACAAACTCACCCTTTACCAAACCATTGCCACGTCAACCTTCAACACCTTCCCAGGCAATATTATTGCATGAACACAAAACCCTACAGATGCGATTTTGCGCCGCCGTCCATGCCACGTCGCGCCGTGCTGTACCAGAGCCGCCGCGTCCGGAGTTTGCCGCCATCCTCCATTCGTGGCCACGCGGCCGTTGCGCCACCCAGATCGATGTGTGAAAGAACCCAGCCGCCATATTCTCCTAACCCTAATCGAATTTTCAGTGAAAATCCAACCGTCGAAACAACGAACAATGTACTCCTATGGACTGCGCTCGATTATCATGACAAAACCCACAAATCAATTTGGCGATCAGACGAGTTTGATCGCTGCGCGATGAACGACTGAGGATAGTTGTTCAATTCTAGACAAACAGAGCTTCAAATCAGAAAACGAATTGCAGTTCTCAGATGCGCTCGTCGAGAGTTTCGAATCCATATAAAATTTGACATTGTTTGGAGAGTTTGAATTTTTGGCTTTTGATTTGATTTGGAATTGCATTAGGGAATTAGGGTTTGCAGCCATTGAAAAGAGAAGCTAATAGAACAGACATAAATGAGAAATAGAGGTAGGCTAGGATTTATAACAGGGTATTTATAGACAAACTGAAATAGAATAGATGGATAAGATAGATATACGCGCTAACGACAAAGTGGCCCAAAAAGCCCGTTTTGACTCCGGAATGGAATTGGGTCAACCCATATATCGAAATAGGTGTTTTAAAATATTTTAAACGCAATGGAAAAGGTTTCAAGTCCAAATTCCATCGTATGAAGAAGTTATGCTAAAATCAATATTTTTCAAATTGATTTCAATTAATTTCAATTTCATTGATTTCAAGGCATTTCGAGTACGTACGATCAAAGGACAAGTCCGATCGCTATGAAACTTAAAATCCTACAATAATTCACCGTTATGGATACGATGAAACTAGTTTCGTCGAAATCCGAGTCACTGGCCAAAATAGCTATTTTCCTGTTAATTAAATAAATTAAAAATTTAATTAATTAAATCAAATTTCCAATTTAAATTCTAAAATTGACAATTCTTATCACTTTTATATTTCCAAATCATTCGCACTAATTTAACAAATTTAGATGTCAAATTAAAGTTAATTTATTTATCAATTTCAGCGTTTATCCTTAATACATTGAGTTTAGAAATTATAAATAAATTCCCAAAATTCCATTTAATTAAATCAATCCATAATTATTCCATTCATTATTGTCAAATAGAGGGGTTTAACATTGGATTAAAAGCTATTACATAAATTTTCTCATATTATCTTTATTTCAGACTGCATAACCTTTAATTTCAAATAACGTAATATTTTTAATATTTAACTCCACTTATTTGCAATTAATAAAATTATCAAACTTTAAATTCCAATAAATTAATAAATCCCGCTTTCCATTCTTTTAATTCAACTAATTATTATATTATAAATAAAATTTATGTTATTCCCAATTTTTACCTTAATTTACATTAACGTAACATTTAATTCAGATTTATTGCAATTGATTATCCGTTTTAATTTAATAGACTAAATAAATGATTACTTTATAATGATTGTTGCCACTAACCCCCAATCATATTTATACAAGTTATCATTTCCAAACGATTACATACAGAACATTTATTTTATTCAATCCCTATTTATACATTATTAATTCATTGATTAATTAAATATTTATGCTTATTTTTCCTATAATAATTTATTACCGAAAATTCTCATTTACACTCAATTATAACCCAAATAGTTGCTTCAAACAATTGGGTTTGCATTGAATTAATTATTTATTAGCTTACATTTACATTCTTGCCATTCATTTGAAAATTTCCCCATTTTCCTTATTATGAATAAATTATAACTTACCATGTTAAAGGTAATGTCAACATTCTAAATTATTAATTCACCTTTAAATTTAAATAAATATTCCATTTCTAAATGTGTACTTCTAGCAATTTGTACACATTAATTTAGGTTTAGATCCAATTAATGAATTTACCTTAATTCCATTCTTTTCACCAATTTATTTCCTTATCAATAAATTTACGATTCTATTTAATTTACATTCACACTTCCGTTATTTTATCAATTTCCATTAAAGTAACGTTTATTATCTACAACAAACATTATAATATCTTATCTACATTGATTGTATAAATTTTCCATTTATTACGTATTACTTCATCAGTTACTATAACATTGAATTCATTAAATTATCACTAATTATATCATTGCATTAGTTAATACGATATTCCCATTTGTTTTCTTATATTCAATTTCTTAGCCTAGTATAACAATTCCCATTACTTCAATTAATCAAAATTTCATTTCAATTATTAACACTTAGCTTTAATTTCCAATGCTGCATTTCAGTTTTAACATTTACTTCAATATAAATTATAAATTTTTTATTTCTTCCTAAATTTAATTACAAAAGATTAATTAAATTAACCAATTTATTTATCAAAATTTACGGGTCGTCATCTTTAATTTTAAATTTAAAAGTTCTATTATCTTCAGTATTATCCATATAAATTTTATAAGCCTTTGAAATATTTTTAACAAGCTTAGAACCAAGATTCACTATATTAACCAATTTTCAATTATTAAATTCAATAATTTGATTGTCAAATATACAGTGATATTTGAAATTCAAGTTAAACTAACCTTTAAATAGTTAAAATCAATTAAATATTCAATTTCAAGTATCCAGAAATTATGGGTCATCACAAGAAATAAATATTGTTGTATATATTTATAATAGTTATAAATATGTCGATCGATATGAGATATCGATAACGAAATTAAACTGGATTTAATTACCATATTTGCTTGCTACCGATTTGAGGAGGTTTTCAAAGGAAGAGGACTCATCATTTCAAGGTGGACTTGAGGGCATCAATTATAGGTAAATGTTTAGTTTCATATAAGATGTATAATCACTGTATAATTGCTTATTTCTCATAGACATCTATATATATTATTACCGCATTGTTAGTTAGGTGAGATTTCTATATGTATTGATGTTTTTACAATAATGATTGTTTATGTGCATAAGTTTAATATATATATATATTAATATGTAAATTAGTTTATTTATATAATATATATCAAAGTGTATGTATGCCTATTTATAAGAATTTTGATCTAAGCATTTTCAATGTATGTTTGTATTAATTAATTTTAGTAACCAAAAATAGTTTTTCTGAAATTATTAGATATTTTTATTATTAGTTAATCACTATAAGGTTTAATAAATTTTTATAAAATAAATATTATTTCGAAAATTCAATTTTAAATTCTTTAAAATTAGTTTACGATCACAGAAGTTCTCGGTTAAAAATTTAGTTTTTTTAAACATATTTTTTTTATTTCTTAAAATTATTTTAAAATTGATCAAATAGTATTTAATTAATAAACAATATATAATTTTCACTGAGAAAAATGTAGAAAAATTTCTCAACCCTTAAAATATTATTCTTGGTTTCAAAAAATTTGATATTTTAATTATATAAATATGTTGTATTATTTATTTTTGAAAGTTTGACAAATTAATTCATAATATATATATATATATATATATATATATATATATATATATATATATATATTGAAAATGGGTAAATTTTTATTAAGGCATTTTTCAGCCCAAATTGAAGCCCAAAAGGACCAGTACAACATATACTTAAGTTAATACAACTCGGTTCAACTTGATCCTTTCCAATTAAGACTCCGCATACTTCCGCTTTTAACCTTCAGTTCGAAAATCATGGCGGCCAGCTCTGACGACTCTCATCTTGGATTCTTATCGATGGACGAGACCGATCCTCTTCTTCAATATGAGTTACGGCTTGTTCCCGCCTAGTGAGTTGAGAGTTCTTTATTCTTTTCAAATTTAATCTCAAGTCTCCAATTGCTATCTTGCTAACTTCTATCTGATTTTTTTGTTTGCTTTGGAACACTCTTTGATTCCTCTCCTTCCAAATGCTCCATACAGCTACATTGACGATGATTCTTTGCAGTTTGGATTTGACGTCTTTGTCATTATCCCGCGCAGTCAGGTAATTAATCTGTTCTTCAAGTTTAATTGAGTGCGGTGATAGATCTAGATAGTTGTTTGCATGAATTCCACACCAAGTTAGAGAAAGCACATTCGAAGAATAGGTGTTTGTGAGTTTCAATCTCTTGATTGCATAGATTACAGATGGAGTCATTTATTGTGCCCCATTTCAGCAGTCTATCTTTTGTTGCTAATCTTCGCATGATCGCTTTATAGGTAGTGAATGCTATTTTCTCAAATGATTTTACTCCATGCAGTCTTACTTTCTTTTTTCCTGATTTCGTTCCAAGTAGCTTTAGAGTTGAAATCATTGCCTGTAGGCTTCCAAGCCCATATGTCTTTTTCCTTGCCATTGTAAATTGACATATATTGGATTTCTTCTTTTCTGTCTTGGGTAATTGGCAGCAAGGAGCAATTCCAGTTATTGTTATTTATCACCTCTTGAACTTTTTTATTCGGGCATCCATAGTCAGAAAATGTCCGTAGATCCAGAATGTCAATCAAAGATTTCCTTGCATCCAAGGATCTCTCCATAGATCAGCATCTCTTCCATTTGCTATTTCACGAGTGCAGAGGGGGGTCATAACATATATATATATATATATATATATTATAATAAAATTATAATAATTTTAGACCTGTTGTGTATCTTGATTTGGAATGTTAAAAAAATTATGCATATATATATATATATTTATATATATAATCTATTATAATACAAATTTGTATTTAATTAATATGTTTAAATTTATATATCAACATACATATTTATATACACACACATAATTATTTTACTTTAGTTAGTGTGTATATACATAAAAATTATTTCTTTAAACTTATAATTTTATATGTATATATATTATTTGATATTTGTAATATATTATATATATACATACGTACCTATAATATTATTCATAATACACACACACATGTAATTACTTGGATATTTATATATATTAACTATAAGTATACACATATATTTAGAGAAAATACAATACATATAAGATGAGCTAATATGTTATCGCGATATAAACCCCAACGTCTATATATGGGAATGTTGTACCTTGTAGGAAATATCATGTTACACATGCATACACATATACATATGATACATATGTATGCTTATATATAAAGTAAAACTAAATCATTTAAATTTCAAACAATAATTTATAAATTTAAATAAAATATATGATTTATTTAAATTAAATCTAGAAATATTCTAAATAAATTATACTTCATATGCCCAATGAAGATGCAATAGGGTAAAATTTTGAAATTCACATATATCTTCCACTGTAGGCTAGCCAAGTTCCAACAATGGTATCAGAGTTCAATAGCTATGTGGTTTGATTAGTCATGCTAGGGTTAACTAATTAAAGCCCACCTATATAGTAGGGTGTCTAGAAAAGTAGTGTCTAAGACTGGGTTTAGGTAATCAAATATTCTGCCCTGCTTGGCTACTAACCTGGCCTAAAATAATGAGGTAAGCCCAAAATGTTATCCCTAAAAGAAAAGGTCTAATTTTCATCTGGCCTTAGACTGATTTTCAAGATTGCTTAAAAATTTAAAATATAAAATTTTAAATTTAAAAACTAAATTTAAAATAAGATATACAAATATTATAAGACTTATAATATAATAAAGTTTTCAAATGTTTGAAAAATAATAGAAATTGATTTTAAAATTTAAAGATTTATTAATAAGCTTAATAAAATAAATTAAGTAAATAAGTTAATTAATAAATAAATACTGTTGAATATGCTAGTATATAATTTTTGTTTGATGATAATAAACATATATATACTCATTTAAATGTATTTTTTAATGTACTATTTTATTTTCATATAATTAAATAAATATTTGCTGAATAAGATAAATGACATAGAATTTAAACTCAAATAGATATTTATTCAAACAAATATTTTATATAATTTTGAATTGTACAAAATTTGAGCACTCACTATATGTACAACATTTCACATTACAATACAATTTTTCACTATATAATTATCATTTACATCAGCACCTCACTACATACCACTCATTCACTTGTATTTAATCATCAACTCTACTTTAGATTGAATCCAGCATCTGAGCGATCTGCAAAATAAATAATGAAGCAATAAAATTGAAAAAGATATATTTTTATAGTGTAAAAAAAATTAAATGTGTATTTTTGAAAATATTATTTGCCTTAGTTATTTGGGTTGTTCATCATCATTTATTTTGAATTTATCATACACGAACAACTTGTGACATGCATAGTATAATATTGTACATGCTACAAGGCTGTGTACATCGATATACACTTAATAAAACTGCACGGACAGGTGAGCACAAGGTCAAACCCGAGCCGAGGCTGGATTCAACTCAAGTGCGATACAAATATAGTCACAATACGAGCACAAGGTCAAAGCCAAGCCAAGGCTAGGTTCAACTCAGGTGCATGCAATACAAATCAATGGGTCAAGTTTTTAATGACTCGAACAAGCCTCGACCAAAATTCATTGTGTACACTTGAAAAGTACTCGACCAGTCAAGTTGCACCAGACCAGTAAACACTTGAAGAACCATATGTGCACAAGCAAGCTACAAAAAGAACAAAATAAAATAGAGCAACTTGATATGCAAGAAAGGCTGCTACATGGTGCAGTTGACACAAATGCACTGGCTTGAAAAATACAAAACTGAGGAGACTAGACAATCCAACCACACTCAAGTGAACCAGATAAGGCACAAGCTTATGACTCATGCGAAACAAGTGAAGGGATGGAAGCAGTTCAATATCCAAGCAGAATAAATGAATAACATATCTACAAGATTCAGTACAAGACAATAGCATGGATGAGGACACAAATATACACATCAGACTCAAGTAAATCATCACAGAAAAATGCAATGACCAGAGGCAGTAAACAGTGCGATGCAGACTACAACAACCAAGCTTAAACTCAAATGTGCAACAAAGAATTGCATGAACATCAACACAACGGTTTGAAAATGTACGAGTGACTCGAAGCAGATGAATGCACCATAAATGCACAAGAAACAATAGAGCATCCACTTGAACCAGACACAGTGCAACATCCATGACACAAGTGCAACACAATAGTTCAGTACACACGAAAAAATAGTGGAATGCAAAACAATCACAGTAGCTACACTATACATGTATATAGTTCAGAAATGCTACAGACATATATACATGTGCAACCGCGAATGAAAAATCACAATACAGGGTTTAGAGCATGCAAGTGAAGCCTCGATTAAGCTCCACATAAAACCAGATTCTATGAAAACATACATATATACATGTATGCAGGATACAGTGGTGTAATATACATATGTATAAGGACATGTATCAAAACAACAAAGCAGGATCAACAACGATCGGACCAATATGCAAACAAATGCAATGCATCACTAAGACACGAGTACGAGTACAACATGAATATATACATACATACATACATACATACATACATACATACATATATATATATATATATATATATATATATATATATATATATATATATATATATGCAGTGAAACTAGAGGCAACAACATATAAATGGTCAAACTACAAAACAATTGACCAAGGTACAAGTTGAATAAGCAATAGAATATCAAGTCGAGCAAGACTTCACAAGTAAACCTAGTCCAACATCATATGAAATAAGCTACTGGACATAGGATTTCAAATCAAAGCAGCAGTTTCAAACAAAGTCAAAATATTATCACAAAACCAAAGTACCGAAGTCACAGAGGTAACAAATTCGTATATTCACAATGCCGAAGTAAATTTGCAGTTACAAAAATCAGGGTAGCCGTGATTCAAACAAAGTCAATATCAAACCAAAATCAAAGCCCTGATGACCAATAAAAAATCGAACAAGCCAAATCGAAGTCGTGATATCCAAGCAACACAAAATACGCGAATTGAACTAATCAGGGTCAGTCACAAGCGACGAAACGAAAATCAACGGCCGAGCTAAAGTAATTGAAGAATTCAAACAATATTATACGAACGAAAATTAAGCGAATTAAACCCTATATAACCCATATCATCATCGGCATGGAAAAGGCAATTGAGTTCAAGCAATTAACCAGAAAAGAAAAAGGAAAATCACATACCGGATTTAAGTCAATTCAAACTCGATACGTCGAAGCAGCCGCTAGTGAATCAAAGTGACAAATTGATCGACTAAGCAACTGTGGATAGTTCATCATTCAATCAATAATGTGTAAGTTAGGTTAGTCGATAGCGAGTGTCACGAGTTTACATGTGTAAGTGTCTAACTACTTAATTTCTAGTGGAAACCTTGGAGGCAGTACGTAGGTAGGGTTTTGCCGAAGCTGGGTAAATATGTGTTGTTCTATTTTTGTTTTTATTCCGCTATTATTTATGCTTCTATTATTCTGTTATATTTGTGTCATGATTATTTTATATACTTATGCATTGAATTTTTATAATTAATAGTATCACCCTATTCACTCCCCTCTATGGTGAAATCGATTCTACAAGTATCAAAGATAGGAACAAAAGCCAATTTTTGATTTTAAAATTTTGTTTTTTTCAAAACAAAATGTTGTTTTAAATTTTTTAAAATGGCTTCTTAATAATGCATTTGCTTAGGGTCAGTCCATAGTATACCACCATTGTTCAATGGTGAATATGCTTAATGGAAAAATAGAATGAATTTTTTTCTGAAAACCAATGGTGCTTGGAATATTGTTGACACAGGTTATAGAGCACCAACTATAGTTGTAGATAACAAGAAATAGATAAACTAATGGATCAATGGACAGATCTTGAAAATAGACTACAGAATACTAATGCTAAAGCTATGAATTCTATTATTTGCTAATTGGATCAAATTCAATTTAATCGTGTCCCACATTGTCTAACTGTGCAGGAAATCTGGCACATACTTGAAGTGACTCATGAAGGAACATCTCAAGTCAAGGAATCTCACCTTGCCATGCTTAGTAACGAACACGAGAATTTCACAATGGCTAAGGAAGAAAATGTCAAAGAGATGTACGGACGACTTTCCAATATCGTCTAGAAATCAAAACTATTGGAAAATCATACATAAAATTGAAAATAGTTCGAAAAATCCTCAGAGTCCTTCCATGAAACTTTGAAGCGAAATTTACAGCTATTCAAGAATTAAAGGATTTGAAACAAATCAAATTGAAGAACTCATCGGAAATCTCACCACTTATGAGATAGAAATGAAATTCAAGGAAAAGCATAAAGGAGATGTGACTCGAAAGAAATCAATAGCTCCTAAAGGAACAACAGAAAATGATGATGATGAGGACAATGATGGAGTAGCCGAACTAGCACTTTTAATGAAGAAATTCAAAAGTAGTGTCAAAGATACGGAAATCCAACTCTAAATCAAAAGTTGAAAAGAAGAATAGTCAAAGCTTTAGACAACCTAGAAGAGCAGGAAATCATCTACCACAAGTGCAATAAACCTGGTCACATCAAGCCTAGTTGTCCTAAAATCGATTCAGCTATGGAAAGAAATAGAAAAGGAGAAGTTTTGCAGCCACTTGAGATGAAACAGATGAAGATGATAAAAGCACTGACAGTGAGAGCGAAAAAGCAGTTCTGTGCCTTCGAGGTGACAAAAATGACAATGATGATGATGAGCCAAGTGAAGTATCAAAACTTACTCATTCAGAATTACTTACATATTCTCACGAAGTAAATGGATGTTTCGAAAAACGTAGGGAGAAATACGCTAAAATTGAATCATAAAGAGATACTTTGATAGATTTAAATAAACAGCTTGATCAATTAGTCAAAAACTATGAAACCAAGAACCCTAAGTGTGACGAGTGTCCATCCATTTTATAAGAAAAGATTAAAAAATCAGAAATCAAAATCAAATCGCTTAAAAATGAAATTATGATTTTGGAAGAAAGTGAAAATATGAGGAGAGAAAATTCTATTAAAAAGCGCACTCAATTATTGAATGAAAATGAATCTCTCAAAACACAAGTCCAATAATTGTCTACAACTTTAGGAAAATTTTCAAAAAGTGAAAGATCATTAAATATGCAATTAGGGAAACAAACTGTTAATATAGACAGACAAGGACTTGGATATAATCAACTTGAACTTGATAGAAGCAAAATTAATTAAGTCAAATCTTAGTGCACAATTTGTAGAAAACTTAGACACAATCATAATATTTGCTAGTATAGACCCAAACACGTGAAAACTATTCTAGTTTGGGTTCTAAAAGGCATGAATGTAAAATCCCTTAAAGTCAAACAAATCAGGGTGCCAAAAGAAACAAATATAAATTGTTTTGGGTCTCCACAAACTTTTTTTTCAAAATCTTTTTCCACTAAAAACCATGGACCTATAGAAACAAATAAGTCACTGAAATCTTTTATCGTGTAGGTGTGGTGGCAGGTTAAGGAACAACAACGGTGTTACCTGGATTCTGGCTATTCCAGGCACATAACTGATGCCAAATCAAAGTTCCTTAGCCTAGTATAAAGGTGGCAGAATCACAATGGGTAACAACGAAAAATTATCGGTAAAGGTAAAAAAGGTAATGGTACATTTATCTTGAATGATTTATTAAATATGAAAATCTGCACCATAATCTGAATTAAATCAGTCCATTATGTGATAAAGAGATGAATGTTGATTTTGATTCTGACTTTTTTAGAATTGTTGGCCAATTATCTTTTATGATGAGAACACTTTGAACTAGTTTCATTTAGATTTTTCTGAACTAATGATGATGCTTTATTGGTTGCTGATTACTCATGATACAAGTGGATATATTTTCTTATTTTACCCTTTTGGATCTGATACTATGTTTATAATGTTTATTTGCACGACTTCAATTCAATTTCATTTAAAAGCTGTTAAAACTGATTTCAAAATATTTTGTTGCACACTTCACGATCTAGTCTATCACAACCAACATACGATAATCTTGAGTCAATGGGAAATTCGGATGCGGATAACACTAGTAATCTAGTTGATAGAAAAATTACTAGCGGAACGTGATTTATGTTGAGAGATTCAGTAGTTGCATCGTTTTCAAAGAAAATATCTGCATATTTTTCATTTCAAATAATTTTCAATTAGCAGACATTTCTTTTGTAAGACCCCTTCCAGAAAGTAGTTTTTGTTGACCTTGTTTTAGATTAGTTATTTTAGAAATTTTGATTTTATAATTATTTTTGGATTTAATCTTAAATGACTACAATAACCAATCCAACTCCCTACTGATTATCGAAAAGATAAAAGAGTGATTGAAAAAGTGAAGAGTGTTGATATTAATCCTATATTATAACTTGAGATAGTATAATTAGTAAATTTCTTTCGAAATTTAAACAAGATTTATGAAAACTTTTTGATGGGTAAAATTCTATGACCATCTCTAATTGTATCATATTTCTATCAACCATCACTCATCAAAATCCAATATATTATGTCATGTGTGGTATTCAATGGGAAATTATTCGGTTTTTATTTTATAATATTTTTCAACAGTAAAATCATCCAAAGTATTCACTCTCATTTAAAAGTCCTCACGGTTATGCATGGGTGAATAACTTGGAATTTTTGATTATGTGCTTTCATGCTCATTTAAAAGTCCTCATGGTTACGCATATATGGAACACATATCGAAATTGATTGATTAAATAGACAAGTTGATTCTAATCCCATTTAAAAGTCCGCACGGTTATGCATGGTTAGAAGATACTTGAATTCATTTTAATTTTTTTTGGAAATGCTACTAATCTCATTTAAAAGTCCTGACGATTATGCATGGTTAGTATATATTCAAATTTGTGATATAAATATACCACAAATAGACACAACTATATGGTTTATATGATGAAACCATCCCTATCATTCTAAGGTGAAATATGCGCCTAACAGCGTATTTATGATTTTTGTTTGATTTTTTACTGAAATTTAATATTTATACTCGATGGTATTAATATTGTATTAATGTCTATCACTTTATCTCTATTTTTCTAACACTATTACTCTTTTGCTGATAACAAAAGGGGGGAGGGAAAAGTTAAGATTTTGGCAAATAAAGGTCAAATATTATATTGTGTATTTTCTATTTGTATCTAGACATATTTGTATATTTTTATTTATTTTGCATGCATATATGAAGGGGGAGCTTTGTGTGGAGAGGGAGCATTCAAATAGGGGGAGCAAATTGAATGATATAATACATTTAATAAGCTCAAAATCTTAAATATATGTTTGTTGTTATCAAAAGGGGGAGATTGTTGAGTATGCTAGTATATGATTTTTGTTTGATGATAATAAACAAATATATACTCATTTAAATGTATTTATTAATGTACTATTTTATTTTCACATAATTAAATAAATATTTGCTGAATAAAATAAATGACACAGAATTCAAATTCAAATAGATATTTTATTCAAACAAATATTTTATTACAACTTTGAATAGTACAAAATTTAAGGTCTCACTATATATACAACATTTCACATTACAATACAATTTTTCACTATACAATTATCATTTACATCAGCACCTCACTACATATCACTCATTCACGTGTATTTAACCTTCAACTCTATTTTAGATTGAATCTAGCATCTAAGCGGTCTGCAAAATAAACACTAACGCAGTAAAATTGAAAAAGAAATAATTTTTGCAGGGTAAACAAAAATTAAATGTGTATTTTTGATAATATTATCTGCGTCAGTTATTTGGGTTGTTCGTCATCATTTATTTTGAATTCATCATACACGAACAGCCTGTGACATGCACGGTGTATCACTATACATGCCACAAAGCTGTGCACAACGATATACACTTGATAAAACTACAGGGATAGGTGATCACAAGGTCAAACCCTAGCCAAGGCTGGATTTAACTCAAGTGTAATACAAATAAATTCACAGTACGAGCACAAGATCAAACCCGAGAAAAAGCTAGGTTCAACTCAGGTGCATGCAATACAAATCAATGGGTCAAGTTTT
This sequence comes from Allium cepa, assembly GCA_030765085.1. Taxonomy (NCBI): domain Eukaryota; kingdom Viridiplantae; phylum Streptophyta; class Magnoliopsida; order Asparagales; family Amaryllidaceae; genus Allium; species Allium cepa. Next base: position 312,498,925 of record CM060931.1, read on the forward strand.
TAATAACTCGAACAAACCTCAACCAAAATTCAATGTGTACACTTGAAAAGTACTCGACCAGTCAAACTGCACCAGACCAGTAAACACTTAAAGAACCATATGTGCACAAGCAAGCTACAAAAAGACCAAATTAAAATAGAGCAACCTGATATGCAAGCAAGGCTACTACATGGTGTAGCAGACACAAATGCACTGGCTTGAACAATACAAAACTGAGGAGACTAGACAATCCCACTAGACTCAAGTGAACCAGATAATGCACAAGCTTATGACTCATGTGGAACAAGTGAAGGGATGGAAGCAGTTCAATATCCAAGCAGAATACAAGAATAACATATCTACAAGATTCAGTACAAAACAGTAACATGGTTGAGCATACAAACACAATAGACTTACGTAAATCATCACAGAAAAATGCAATGACCAGAGGCAGTAAACAGTGCAATGCAGACTACAACAACCAAGCTTAAACTCAAATGTGCAACAACGAATTACATGAACATCAACACAACAGTTTAAAAATGTACAAGTGACTCGAAGTAGATGAATGCACCATAAATGCACAAGAAACAATGGAGCATACACTTGAACTAGACATAGTGCAATAGCGACGACACAAGTGCAATACACTTAGTCAGTACACGTGAAAACAGAGTGGAATGCAAAACTATCGCGACAGCTACACTATGCATGTATATAGTTCAGAAATGCTATAGACATATATGCGTATGCAACCACGAATGAAAAATCACAATATAGGGTTTAGAGCATGTAAGTGAAGCCTCAATCAAGCTCCACATAAATCCAGATTATATGAAAACATACATATATACATGTATGCAGGATATAGTGGTGCAATCTACATATTTATAAGAACGTGTATCAAAACAACAAAGCAGGATCAACAACGACCAGACCAATATGCAGGCAAGTGCAATGTATCACTGAGACACGAGTACAAGTACAACATGAATATATTCATGCGTGAACACACATACATACGTACATACATATATATGTGTAGTGAAACCAGAGGTAATAACATATAAATGGTCAAACTACAGCACAATTGACCAAGGTACAAGTCGAACAAGCAGAAGAGTATGAAGTCGAGCAAAACTTCACAAGTAAACCTAGTCCAACATCACATGAAACAAGCTGCTGGACATAGGATTTCAAATCAAAGTGGGAGTTTCAAACAAAGTCAAAATATCATCAAAAAATCAAAATACTGAAGTCACAAAGATAACAAATTCATATATTCACAATGCCGAAGTCAATTTGCAGTTACAAAAATCAGGGTAGCCGTGATTCAAACAAATTCAATGTCAAACCAAAATCAAAGCCGTGATGACCAAGAAAAAATCGAACAAGCCAAATCGAAGTTGTGATATCCAAGCAACGCTAAATATACGAATTGAACTAATCAGGGTCAATCACGGGCAACCAAACGAAAATCAACAGCCAACCTAAAGTAACTGAAGAATTCAAACAATATCATACGAACGAAAATTGAGAGAATTAAACCCTATATAACCCATATTATCATCATCGGCATGGAAAAGGCAACCGAGTTCAAGCAAACTAATCAAAAAAGAAAAAGGAAAATCACATACCATATTCAAGTCAATTTGAACTCGATTCGTCGAAGCAGCCGCTAGTGAATAAAAGTGACAAATTGATTGAGAAAGCCACTGTAGATAGTTCATCATTCAATCAGTAACTGAATCAACATGTTCGAATTCGCGAAGCCCTAATTTTTCTTCAAAGAGGAACGAACGAAAAAAGGAAGCATCGATTTTCAAAGATCGAAGTAAAAGGAGTCGGGCCAAAGAAATAAAAGAGAAAAGGAGGATCACAATTCTTATCACTTGATTTAATTTGGGCCGGCTTATATTTTTTGGGCTTTTATTTTTTAAAGAATAGGGTTTTGATTTTTAAATTGTTTTAAATTTTTTATTTCTCTTTTAAACATTTGTAAAGTCTAGTCGTGTGACTAGGGGACGAACTACGGTGGTGTAGTTTGAGAATTCGCAACTCAGTGGATGAGTTATGATAGGGTTTTGAGCATAGAGTTAGGTTAGTCGATAGCGGGTGTCGCGAGTTTACATGTGTAAGCGTTTGACTACTTAATTTATAGTAGAAAACTTGGGGACAGCTTGTAGGCAGGGTTTTGCTGAAGCTGGGAAAATCTGTTTCGTTCTATTTCTGTTTTTATTCTGCTATTGTTTGTGCTGCTATTATTCTGCTATATCTGTGTCATGATTATTTTATATACTTCCACATTAAATTTTTATTATTAATAGTATCACCCTATTCACCCCCTCTCTAGGGTGAAATCGATCCTATAAATACATGTATTATATATTATGATACATGTTATGTTATTTTAAAATGTTCAAAATAACATAAGTATGCATGCATGTATACCAAATAAAATGTGTATAATACATATGTTATACTATAAAAGTTATAGTGTATAACAAGTAACGAATATAAATGTTATATTAATATGAAATTAATTAAAAGATTAAGTAATTAAAATTAATTACATGAAGATTTAATTAATATAATGTTATACATAAGACTATTATATAAGTAATATAAAACATAAGAGTTATATAATAATAAAACTTATATAATATGAATAGATGAACAATGAAGAAACTCTAACGAGATTTAATTAATAAATACATAGGTAAATGTATGTATACCATGATTTCTGACGTGCCGACACTTGTATCGCGAGAGTATTTCATGAGTAATACATTATTTCATAAGTCGATATCACTCAATATACTATATTAAAGATTATGAATCCTCAATATAATGTTATCCTCTTGTATATAAATATATACATATACATATACATACATATACATATACATACATATAACATAACACACACACACACACACACACATATATATATTAATAAATTACTTGCATACTCCTTAGTTGTTGAGCAAACTCGTGCTGCGGGTGTTATGTGTAGTATTATTAATATATTGAATAGACGAGGTAAGACAACTATATGTCTTTGTTGAGTAAACTCTAGGTATATATACTATACTTAGGCCATCGCGATATGATAGGAACGGGTGAATAATCTCTTTCAATTTGTTAAACAAACTCAATGCCGACATGAGATTGTGAAAAGGAACCATAGGTTAGGATTTGTACGTGATACAACCGATAAGGAGTTATCCATCGTCTGTGGAGCTATGATTTGTTGAGTAAACTCAAGGTCAGAATTCCAAGATAGATGAGTCTTGACACCTGCCAATGAAGTCGAAAGACTTCTATATTTCGCTTAGGGTTTGGTGAGACATAAAAGGGTAGTAGGAGCCTTACTAAAAAAATGAAATGATAAAAGTTAACTTTCTAATATTGTAAGAACGTATGCTATATAACGTTAATATTAATGTACAATGGTAAATTTATGCATTTAAAATGTGATAAAACGTTTATCAATTAAGATATAAAATTAAACTGAATTGAAAATTGACAAATAGTAATATAAAATATACTTACTAATGAATGATTGTTGCATCTGAATGTTTCCATACCTATGCAAGTGCCAAATTTTACAATTACTTAATACATTCGTAATTTGGTTGCTTACATGTTAACTAGACTGTGTATTGCATTATATGATTTTCGTACTCTAAAAGCAATGCAAGATGATGAATATTTAATCCACATATTATCGCATATAATTGTTATATGAGGAACAATCACAATTCATAATATAAGATACTTCGATGAAGTTAGTTCATTTGAAATAAGCCAATAAACAGTATTGAGAGATCCAATATCTAATTTAATTGATTACAAAATGATCGCATTGTGACCAAAACTACAATATAAATGTAAGAACTCGATCGCTGAAATGTCAATTTGATCAGTTTACATAAAATGAAACATATTTGATATCCTTAAATGTTAAGGATGATTTGTATGCTTTTGTAAAGAGTTCATTATAATGTTGTAATAAGGGTATTCTTTTGAATAGTTTGACCATTTAGAAAGGAAACCGAATGTACAAGAGTAGACATGGTCTATGGTACAGTTGGGATAAAGAAAATGGGTAGTCACTTCTATTTCATACAGAAACATCGAAAACGAGAATTATAATAATAATTGACATATAATATTCGAATAAAAGAATATGATTTCCATTCTGAAATGTATTTACATATAGAAAACTATTTCTATGAGATTTTTTTCTTCGAGTTTAAGATATTTGATTAAACAACTCTCCATTTTATACTAGTTGCAGCATACAAAATAAATAACCTACATTAAGTGATGAACCTTTGAGTTTAATACGCTATTACAATAATGTCAAAAATAGTGGGAGCATTCCATGCAGCACTTATTGATTGCATTAAATTACAAAAATCATTTTCGTAAAACATATCGAAAAATTATTTGTGAAATAATGACTTTTTTCGGTATCAATAAAAAATAGAATAGTTATATTTCAATGTGAATATTATGAATATTCGTTATGAAATAAAACTGTAATGCGGTATTTGTTTTCACAACAAAAGTGATGCATTGGAAAATACAAAAGTATCTAATTTACAATTATTTTTGAATTACCAATTAAGCTGTAGTTTTGAGAAATAAGTTTATTATATGATTATGAATCGTATGATATTGGTTAATTATATCTCAAATAATAAAGGGATATGCACCCATTTAGTGGGTGCATCATAAGAGTTGATGAACTTTTTGGATCGATACATATAGATGTATGCAATTGTAGGTCTATTAATATCATACTCACTGATGAGTTATCAACAATTTGAATATGTGTATTTGATACATATGTAGTACTCATAATATACAGCGGAAGTAAATAATGTAACATGCAATAGGAATGATTCAATTTGATCGAATGACTGAGTACATTGAAAAATGTTTCAACTGCACATAAAAATGAATAAAGATTCAATCTCAAAATTCACTCCTCCATGTTATACGCAATGATGTATCAATAAGGAGTGATCGATCTTTGTGGACAAAATACGATTAATTGTGAGTGAAGTTTAGTTAATTTCTTTTTATAAAGTCATGTACTTGAGAGTAGTACACAAGGTTAATATCATTTCATCTAAATAATAGTTTACAAAATCATAAAAGAAAAGGGTTTATAAAAATACCCAACATATCCTAGACCAAGGAGCTAGCAAGTTGTGCAGGTCAAAAGTCTGCACGTAACAATTGTTCATAAGGGATCTTGTATGAATCTCCCTAAAAGAAATTTGGGAAAAAATGTCATTAGATGACACATTTATGTTTTGAACATAAGTTTCTTGAACTAAAAATAAATCAATTTTAAATAAAAGGCAATTATAATGTGTTTATGAATACATGTTCCATTATGTTGAGAAACAATTGTTGTTTCAAGAAATACCAACTTCATAGTGAAGGAATTTCTTTGAGAAATTATTAGTAGTAAAGTGAAAGTGGATACGATCCAAAGATAGAGCTGATTGCATGGGATGAAATGAAGTTAACCTACCTAAATGAACTCATCACATTGGAGTGTCTAATAAGTATTCCCGTACACTGAGGAGAAACTATAGATTTCTTATCAATGTCAAGTATAGATAATCCTCAGTTGTCAATTAAGCTATTAAGACTATTGACTAAATGATATGGTATGATGAGAAAATCCAAAGGAATCCCAAGTACGTTATCAAAATATGATTTTAGTAGTCGTATCCGAGATGATGTGATCCATCGACCGTGATTGTGTCTTAAGAGACCATTGTAGTTGCAAATTAATGAGCAACGTTGATAAGAATAACCTCGTAAATTTCAATTGTTGAAATTAACGTAATAGATTCGTTATTCAACGTACTCAAGTTATATTGGATTTACTCATAAGATTATCGCTTGATAAGACTTAGTGTTTTGGTACATGAGTGCTGAAATAGAAATTCTAAATAATGATTTAGAGTAGACTATTTGCACATAACAACAAAGTTGTCTCGAAGTCAATGGGAGCAATATAAAGATTGTGAGTTTTTGGATATGATCCAAGAAATGATACGAAAGTATCATTTTATAAGCATCAACGTTGAATAAGTGTTATGACAGAAATATCAAATAGTTTGATTTTCCATCAAGGTGCAGAGGAAATGTGTGTTCATAATAAAAAACATTAAAAGATACATTGATTTTTCTAAACAATAAGTAAACAACACATTACTAATTTTTAACAATGTATTTGTGTTAAAAACAAAATTAGTTGTTTTAATACTCAATTTTGAATTGTAAATGATGTCTTTTATAGCAAGTATAAAAGATATTAGGAATGTCCCAAATCGATATGCAAAGACACCATATTAAATTGTTTAATACGGAACATGTGAGATAAGTTCCTTATGCATTGACGATAGAAATTATCCTACATGTTATGTTATCTATGATATCGTGATTTGTGTATGTATGATGAAACGTGAAGAAAATATCAGATTCAAATTCATATCACTAATAGTAGTGTGGAGTGTTCTTGTGTATTAGGAAAGTACTAGAAAGTTGTTTACAGAAACAACAAACTTTTTATAAAGGAGTGTTCGGAATCAAAATTCATAAGTGATATTAAGTATAATATGTTAATAATGAATTCAAGATAAGAATCTTTAAGTTGGAAATGTTCCAAATAGAAGATATAGTGGCTGATTTATTGACTTGAATAGCACCACAATAAAAACTATGTATATATATATAATAAATTCACAAATGTAAAACTGAGCCGAGAGTGATTCCAAATGTTGAGAATCCCACAACATTTTAAATGATAAAATTGTCACTGTACAGTTCATAACAGAACTAAGAGCTCGCTGGAAGTCGAGAGATATACTCTAAATTGTTCCACATGATAAAGGTAGTTTATCAACGTCAGAGAGAGTTAGTCAACAGAGTAGATGATTAAAACATAATAGTATACCCATTCACCAAGGGACTGCCCAATTGGTCTTAAGGAAATAGGTTAGAGAAGTTAGAAAAAGATTCCACAATTGACCCCAAGTGCAAGTGAGAGATTGATAAAGTTATAGATATGCCCTAGAGGCAATTATGTAATTTGTTAACTAACTAACTTGGTAAGCGATCTTGTGCAAAATAAAAGATGTTTTCTTTCTATTATATACTTGATATAATGTGTTATACTGATTAATTAATTTAATTAAAAGAATATTTAATAGAATCCTTTAATGGTATATTTTGTGATAGTAGTTACAAAGTGTTGTAACCGTGAGTAATTTATCACAATTAAAATAAATATACCTTTTTCAATGTTCCTAGTCAAGATGCATCGAGACTGGATATCAATGTATCCATTGAAACTAGAGTACATAACGCTCTCCAAATGTCGAATAAGGTATTGATCATAGTTATTGGGTGTACCAAGAAGTAAGATACTGATCATTATTGGATAACTATGGAACGACTCACTTGATAGTTTTCTGTTTATTAATATAACTAAGGTCAAACAGAAATATCGATGTAACTGATTTACATAGTTCTATCGACTTGAGAATACCGTGGATCTTTGATATTAAAGCTCTGCTTTGATTATAAACAAATCAAAGCATAATATACCATCGAGTAACTATAATTGGATCGAGTAGAAGCATTGGACATGAAGCAGTATTCAAGTAAGGATTCATCTTCGTAGTTATATGGGGTTAGTATCACAGCCAACTCAAGTCAACTCAAAGTCAAAGTCTCTGGCCAGAGCATTTCAGTTCACAATAATTGTTACTATTGAACCAAGACCTTTTTGGTTGGACCATAGAGTTGAACATGGACGATGTTAGGAGTTGACCATTACCAAATTCCAAAAGTCCAGATATAGTTTGATGAAAAGAATTGGTGTAAATACATGTCACAACTGGGTAATGCTTAATAAAGTGAAATTTCATTTTACCAAAACTAAGTAGGCAATAAATTTAGCCATAATGTTACATCACCTGCTAAATGACGTGTGAATGTTAACATTCGAATAGTTCGATGTTAATTGCTGACCGCATTTGCACCCAAGAATTACACAATCGAACTGATGGATTCTCTTTATACCAAGCAAATTAATGAGTTTATAATTGTTATAAATTAATTTAATTAACTAATATTTATGAAATATTAATTATAAAATTTAAACATGATTTGAGAAATAAATATTATTGAATATATTTATAATTGGTATAAATATATCGATCGATATGAGATATCGATAAAGAAATTAAATTGGATTTAATTACCATATTTACTTGGGCTTAAATGGGGTATTAACCCATATATTCAGATGGGAATTTTTGGCTGCAATTATGTGATAGGGGTGGCAAAAAATAGTGGAAATTGGGGTTTAAGGTGGATGGTGGGGATTGGGTAAGAAAAAGCAAGATATGATCCAATTTTCCCTCTCAACAATTATAAAAGCATCTCTAACCCTAATCTAATGAGTTTTTGTTTTTAGCCGCCTCCTTCTTCCTTATCATGGCTAATCTATACATGCATATACTCCATTAAAATCTCAAGTCAAATCAATAGCTATTTGATAGCAAAGGGTATGCAGTTCAAGGACTAGCAATTTAACGAATCGGGGAGGTTTCCAAAGGAAGAGGACTCATCATTTCAAGGTGGACTTGACGACATCAGTTATAGGTAAATGTTTAGCTTCATATAAGATGTACGATCATTGTATAATTGCTTATTTATATATATTATTTCTGCATTGTTCGTTATGTAAGATTCCTATTGGTAATGATGTTGTCACAATAATGATTGGTTACGTGCATAAGTTTAATATACACACACACACGCACATTATTAATGGTCTAAAGTTTATGCCTAGTTACTGTATTTTATTTTAATATTATATATATATGTATGTATGTGTGTGTGTAAATTAATTTATTTATATAATTTATATCAAAATATATACGTCTGTATTATATAAAATTTGATCTAATAATTTTTCAATGTATGTTTATATTAATTATGATTTTAGAAGCTAAAAATAGTTTTTTCTGAAATTGCTAGATATTTTTATTATTATTTAATCACTATAAGAATTAGTAAATTCATATAAAATAAATCTTGTTTCACAAAATCAATTTTAAATTTTTTAAAATTAGTTTATCATCATAGAAGCTCTTGGCCAAAAATTTAGATTTTTTGAACATGATTTTATATTTTTTTAAATTATTTTAAAATTGACTGAATAAGTATTTACTTAATAAGAGAATATAATTTTCACTCGAAAAAATCTGGAATCAATCCTTAGAATATTATTCTTGGTTTTTGAAAATTTTAAATTTTGATATGTTTATCATATAATTATTTTATATCATTTATTTATGACAGTTTGACCAATTAATTCATAATAAATATATATTAAGATAATAAAACTATAATAAATTTGAATCTAAAGTGTATTTCGATCTTGAACGTTAAAAAAATTATATATATATATATATGATTTATTGTAATACAAATTTACATTTAATCGTTTATATCTAAAATTCTGTATACATATTTATATACATACATACACATACATAATTATTTTACTTTAATTCATATGTATATATACATATAATTTATTTCTTTAAATATATAAATCTATATGTACACATATATATATATATATATTTATTTGATATTTATAATATATTATCTATACATATATATCTATAATAGTATTCATAATATATATATACACACATATGTAATTACTTGGATATATATATATATATATATATATTAACTATAAGTATATGCACATATATGGACAACAAACAATACATATAGGATGAGCTAATGTGTCTGGTATGATGTAAATCACAGCATCTTTATATAGACGTTGTAACAACCCTGAATTTTGAACAATTTAAAAATGAAAATATTTAATTAATTTTAAATCTTTGAATGATGGTTTAGTTTGAATTCCCAATATAACTATTAATTGGCAATTAAATTTTAGAATTTAATTTATTTAAAGTTTAATAAAATTTAAATTTGACTTTGGAGTTGAAATTGAATATTGAATTTGTATTTTAAATTCAAACTAATGACTTAGAAAAATAATTTGGATACAAAAATTATTATTTATGTAAATTTATAATTTGATGGTTAGTTTTAATAACATTTTTTTAACTTAAATAAAATGGAATAAATTTTAATCAATACAAAATAAATAAAGAAATACACATAGTTAAAAATTCAAACAACAAAATTTACAAAACAAAGTAAAGAAAATAATTATACAAAACAAATTGAATTTAAAATGAAAAAAAATAATATATAAAAATAAACATAAAATAAAGAAAAAAATCCAACTGCCTTACCTTTATCAGCTGCAAACACGCCTTTGTTTCAGCCTTAATCTATGCCTTCCATCACTCAAAAATCACGTCTCCTTTCCCTTTTATATTCGAAACCCTACCCTCTTCTTTTCATCAAAAAAAAAAAATCATACGAAAGAAAAAAATGGCATTTCTCTCGTTTCCTCTTCGTTCGCAAATTAGGGCTTATGGAATTCGATCGCGCTCGTCTTCTTGAGGACCACGGCTTCAATCTACTCAATTGACTCCTTCGCATCGCTCGCGATCGCTTCGGTGAAAGGTGAGTGATCCCCCTCACTTACATCTAATTCAATACCCGTTGTCGATAGTTGATTTTGGTTTCGATGTTGATTTTGAACTATTCAATATTCTCTGTCATCTCTGTTTCGAGTTTGTTTTTCTCTGATTTTTGTTGGGCTTCGTCTCAGCCATTCGATTTGTTTCGATGTTGATGTTTTTGGTGATTTAATTAAATTTGCATTCATCTTTTCCACTGTTTTACTCAAGTCTGCATTATATTGTACCTGTACTTGTAGTTGCATCTCTGTTCATCAAGTTTTGCAAGTGAGTACCTTTTAAAACTTAAGTAAATTTGGTTGCATGCTACCTTATTGAAATGAATAAGTATTGTATGTATATATATAAGTGAAATCTGATGTGGTTGTTTATAGTATGTATGCTGTGCATATTCATATAAACATATGTGAGTATATCTGGATCAGGAGACATTCCCTGTTCCTGTTAAATAGGTTTTCAAACCCTTCAGAAAACAAGATCTCAACTTCTAATTTCCCTTAAGCTTTGTGGTTCAAACAGAAATTATTTATAATGGGAAGATCTTTAATTTAAAAATAGTTATAAGAATGATATGTGTCATATATTATCTGAAAATCAAAAAGAATAGGAAAAAATAAAACAAAACAGACTTCTCTGTTTTATAACTGTGAGTAAATTTCAGTTTTGAATCAAAATTTTATATAAGTCTGTGAGCAAACTTCACCTTCTTTATTTTGGGATGCCTATGAGTAAAACTCACCTCTGGTACTCATATTAAGTGCTGTTTGAATCTTAGCTATGGGTGATTATTGATGTTCTGCTGTTATTGCTGTTTAAACACACCCAGTTCTCACTGTAAATTAACCTGTTGTCTTGAATTCAGTCACGAAATGTCATTTGCCTTGAAAATCTTACATTTTCCCCCTATCGTTCATTACTGGTCACATGCTTCCTGAACGTGGCCCTCATTTTGCCCACTGTCTTGACTTTGTACGCCCCATATTTATCACATTACCTTGAATTTGGTCATGCATCCATGCTTGTAGTTTGTCCCTGCCATGTTGTTATGAAAATTGGCCGTACATATTGCCTTTATGTTGCGTTAAAAAAATGGACAAGCACCCATGTTGTTGCCAAGATTTCATACGTCCCTACCTTGTTGACTTGAATTTATATGCACCTTTTAGAGTTTTACCATTTCCCTTTGCCTCTGTCTTGTTTTTAGCACGTCCTAGCCTGTAGTTTTTAATTTGTCCATGCTCTATATTACCTTGCTAGCTTCTTTTGGCTCAAGTCTGGTTCATTTGCATTGTATGTTTCTCTTGTTGCTCGTTACTTGAACCCAGTTGCTTTTGTCTTGTGTTATGATGTTGGGTTCATGTTTTAAATACCTGTTTGAGTGTTGCTATGTTTCTTGTACATGTACAGTTTCATTGTTGCAGTGATATTTTGAATTTTGGTCGAGGCCATTTGTACTTGTGTTGAATCTGATTTTGATTTGACCTTGTACACTCGAGTTGGCAAGGCAGTGCACATGTATGTATGTGTGTACTGCAGCCACACCGTCTTGATTTTATTGGTATTTCTTTTGCTTTGATGCATGGATCTTTTGTGCATTTTATACTAGTGGCGAGGCAGTGCATGCAAGCGTGAACTGCAGGCACACGACGTGATATTGTTTTATTGATATACTATTTTGTTTTGATTTATGACCTTTTGCATATTTCATTACGGTAGTGGCGAGGCAGTGCACGCAAGCGTGAACTGCAGCCACACAGAGTTAACATTTTAAATGTGGCGAGGCCGTATACGCGTGTGTGTATTGCAGCGCTACCAAATCTACTGTTTTAATTGTTTTTTTTCTATTGATGGAAATTGTTTTATGTTGACAATTCAATATATTTTGAATCGATTTTGATGATTTTGTAGTTAATTGCCGTTTAGGCAATTCTGATGTTTTTTTTTTCTAAATTATCTTCATCAATAATCCTTTCATCTATCTTCATTGATAATCTGAATCTAATGATTTGTTGTTATAACACTGTTAAGTGTTATATTTACCGTTATCCGATTTCTTGTTAAAGGATCGGATAGGTAAATTTATATTTGACTGTCGTCTAAATTGTCAATTGATTATTATTGCCTCTATGCACTAATAACTGAGTTTGAATTAGATTGACATGTGTATTATTTTCTTTTGAATGTAATACTCGGGTCAGACCCAGTATTTTACAGCTTGAAGATTTTCGGGCAGCGAAGTTCGAGTTGGGGAAACACTTAACTTTAGCTTTTCGAAGAATTTTTGTACTTAAAAGGAATATTCCGCTGTATAAAATTTAATTCATTGTACAAACTCTGATATATGTAAGAAAAATTCATTTATGTGAAATATTATGATTATCTGTTGTGATTCTATGGTTGATTCTGTTTAAACTATATAAACTGAATAACAATCCGTCATTTTGAACGTTTCAAGTTGGTTTAATTACCGACTGGGGGCAGTCAGAAGGGCGGGTCGTTACAAAAGTGGTATCAGAGCTTTGGTTTATACAAAGCTTAGTTTATGATGTTTAATATGAATAGTTACTAGGATCACTTTAAAGAAAAGTGTTTTTCAAATTTAAAGAAGTATGAAATTGTTTTCTTTGAAAAGTAAAAGGTATTTTGAAAATTCAAATCTTTTTCGGAAATTTCCCTCTCTAAATTTAGGTTTGCGATAGTTTCTCTTCGGTAAGGTCTCCTTAGATTCGAGTTTCGATCTTTTGAAAAATCCATTATCGAATTGCTGAGATTTATGAAAAATAAAATAAAAGTTAAGTGAATTAATGAATTGGTTTAAATCAAATATTTTGAATATCTCCAAAATAATAATTGGGAAATAAAATGACCTGTCAATTTAGTATAGCCAAGAGGATCATTGAACTATAACTTGGGAATGTGATTCCGAATTCTTTTGAAAATTGATTTCAAATGTTTTGAAGAATGATTTAGTAAATAAATAGATTATAAGTACTTAACTTATAAATGGACTTTTGGGTATATAACTGAGTTATATAAATTGAATTAAATTAATAAAGAAGATTTATAAATCGAAGTTTTATAAATAGAAATGGAATTTGTAAAGATTGTTTATAAATTAGAAACCAATTGAATTTGATAAAATGAAACATAGAAGTTATTAAAGGAGATATATTCATGATTTTGACAGCTAATTATCCTTTAAAGTTAAAAATTGTGATAATAAAAGTTGGTTGGGAATTTTATTTACGATTTTGGACAGTGAATAAAATATTAAAGGATGTGTCTTGGGAAAATGATTGAATAATCCAACCTCTGCTAATCAGGATTGCAAATATTGATAGGAAACTTCTAAAACACCTTGTTAATTATAATGGCGAAAACCGAAGCACAAAAAGCAGCACGCCGTGAACAAAGAGCAATTGCCCGTAGAGAAGCAGAAGCGGCACGTGCGGAAATTGAAAGGAGATTCAGTGAAAGGCAAGCACCTGGTCCTTATGATGATGTTATCTGTTATCGATGTCATAAAAAGGGACATTATGTCATTAAGTGCCGAGAGAAGAGAAAGAAAAGGAATGTGGATGTCCGGTTCGCTCGTCCTGAGATTGTGTGTTTCAAATGTCAAGGAGTAGGGCATTTTCTTAGTCATTGCCCTAAAGTGAAAAGGAAAAAGTGCGTACTCGATTTACCCATCGATAGATTGACAATCTGCTACCATTGTCGTCAGACTGGAATATAGCCAGAAACTACACCGAAAGACGGCATGGAAAGCAAGCTATAGCCCGACCAGCTTGAGCGAAAAGTGTAAAGGTGATAGATAAGGATGGAAACATCTCATATTTTTGCGGGAACTGTAGGGATTGGGGACATGTAGATTTTGAATGTGTTACTTCTCCTTTAATACAACCTAAAATAGTACAATCCGAAGATGAAAGTTTGGCAAAGATGCATACTACCAGACAGGAAGTCGATAGTCCTTAATAATTCTGAATCTTAAACCAATCAGTATATTTGAAGCAATCAGTATATTTTGTAATCCCCAATCTTCTGTGTACGTCTTTTAAAAGTATTAAGCTATGTAAAATTTTGTACGGAAGAAATATTTTAATGAAATAGCATCTTGGGAAGGAAATTTAATTGTTGATTTAACTGTAGGAATCAAACTAGTTTTGATGTAAAGCTTATATTTCAAGTTTAAAAACTAATGCCTAAAATAGTTAATGTGGAAATATAAATTTAATGGAACTAAATCGATGAATGACTTACTAAAGAACTAGTTGATTATATTTGGAAATAGAAAGCAAATGCAAAGTTCAAATAAAATTTAAATTTCAAATTTGAAGTTGTCAACATGATAATCTATAATAGGTTTAATAGATTCAGTGATGAATTTGAATTTAAACGTGCGGAAAAATTAAGTTAAGTGAAAAACTTAATATTGAAAAGTTTGAAATTGGTTTAAAACTAATATTATGAAATGAAGTTAATGGTTTTAAAGATGTTTTAAAATGCATTAAGTATCGAATACATAGATTTCAACATTCATTGTTGAAATAAACGTTTTCGAGGAATATAAGGAAATGGTGGACTATAACACTGTTGTTATAGTAAATGGTTTTCGAAAGGAAATGTTGTTTATAGTATTGGGATTTATATATCTATCTTAAATTCGAATCCCTATACTAGTGATTTTGAGTTGTCGTAACGATGTTTTACGTAACATTTGTTTTGACTCAAATAAATGATTTCCTTAAAGAATGGAATATGTACTTAATTTTGATTCAAGTATATTGAATATTTTGCAAGTGTTGAAAATAAATGGATTTGTGAATTACTTATTATCAAATAAGTATGGAAATGTTTTCCAATATGAAATGGAAAGTTTGAAATTTTATCTTTTAAAGATAAATTGAGAAATGAATATTTGAAATTTGTTTCAAATGGTTAAGTATGGAAAATTATATATGTCTTGTAAAGATATTTTTGGGAAATTTGAACAATTAGTTCAACTTGAATATTTTTTTCAAAAAGATTGAATCTTAAGTTAAATTGAGTTTAACTTTGACATCAAAAACAATATAAGTTGAGCTTTGAATTTTGGATAATCGATTGGGATTGTATGTCTAACATTGTGAATTGATGACATAGCAATTGATCTCTATTAAATATATATCTGTGGTGGCGTAGAATTTATTCTTTTAGCTTAACACCCTTCTCTGAGACGTACGAGCTTAGAGGTTATATATCGGTAGACATCAATTATGTATTGAGAATTGACGATGTAACGTGAAATCCAAAATCGAATGTGAAGTCGATAATGAATTGGATTATGAATGTGAATTGGGTTTGAGATAACCTTAAATTTTCAAATCGATTTAGAGGAAAATTTTAAACGAGATGGGAAATTTTGGAATCCTCTATTTGTAATGAATAAGAGATATTATGGTTTTCGTAACTTATATATGTGAATGTAATAATTCGAAAACCATCAGTTTGGAAAGTCATTATTATGAAAATCCTATGCAAGTTTACATAGGTATGATATGTACGAAATGTGAAATGAAGTACTATATGTATATGACATATGTTTTCTAAAACTGAGGATATGGAAATGTACCTTCCATTTATAATTTGTGAAGGTGATTGGAACTCGGAGTGAGTGTCCATTGGAAATCGTAGCTACGTAGAATTTCCATTAGTGGAATGTCCATTTGGACTAGAATCCTCCATGATGGATCATCGTGTTGGGATTATGTGAATTGATGCTGGCGTAATTCGTGGGGCGTGATGCCTACAGTTACAAGCGATTCCACTGGGATAGTGGCGCAACCGCCGCGTAAACTGCGATCTAGAGGCCAAAGCGAAATTTGAGGGGCGAGATGCCTACGGTCATGAGCGATTCTACTAGGATAGTAGCGTAACCGCCGTGTGAACCGCGATCTATGGCAACAACCATGGCGAAATTCAAGAGAGATGTGAAATCTACAGTTACAAGCGATTCTACTGGGATAGTAGCGTAAGCGCCGGGTAAACTGTGATCCATGGGGGAACGTGCTTTCCATATCCATTTTAAAAAGAATTTTTAAAAGTTTTTTCACTGGGAGTTGAAGCAAGTATATTTAGTACTTGGAGATTTTTAGACCTGCGCCTGGCCAGCATATGCCTAAAGTCTGTGAGAACGACGATGGACTTGTTAAACTTCGAGTTAGCAAGTATTTTCAAAACTTTAATAGCAAATCAATAGTCTGAAATTAGAATTACATAATAACAACCTAATGAATTAAAGAAGAAGATCATTAAAATATCTTGAAAGCACACAGCTTTGGAAAAGATGTAATATGTAAATATCTAGCATGAAGAATTTCAAGTTTAAAATCTGAGTTTTGTAAGTCGAAAATTTTGGTAAAAGACTTTTGTGTCTTGACCATAGAAATCAATGAACCAAGCTAGTGAGATTAAATAAATGGAATGAATCCTATATTTATTTATAAATTTCGAACTTGGTAAAAAATTGTGTAGGGTATAAATAGCGGTGAAATGTAGAAATCGTTTTCCTAACTTATAATTTCGGGACGAAATTCTTTAAGGAGGGAAGATTGTAACAACCCTGAATTTTGAACAATTTAAAAATGAAAATATTTAATTAATTTTAAATATTTGAATGATGGTTTAGTTTGAATTCCCAATATAACTATTAATTGGCGATTAAATTTTAGAATTTAATTTATTTAAAGTTGAATAAAATTTAAATTTGACTTTGGAGTTGAAATTGAATATTGAATTTGTATTTTAAATTCAAACTAATGACTTAGAAAAATAATTTGGATACAAGAATTATTATTTATGTAAATTTATAATTTGATGGTTAGTTTTAATAACATTTTTTTTTAACTTAAATAAAATGGAATAAATTTTAATCAATACAAAATAAATAAAGAAATACACATAGTTAAAAATTCAAACAACAAAATTTACAAAACAAAGTAAAGAAAATAATTATACAAAACAAATTGAATTTAAAATGAAAAAAATATATATAAAAATAAACATAAAATAAAGAAAAAAATCCAACTGCCTTACCTTTATCAGCTGCAAACACGCCTTTGTTTCAGCCTTAATCTATGCCTTCCATCACGCAAAAATCACGTCTCCTTTCCCTTTTATATTCGAAACCCTACCCTCTTCTTTTCATCAGAAAAAAAAAATCATACGAAGGAAAAAAATGGCGTCTCTCTCGTTTCCTCTTCGTTCGCAAATTAGGGCTTATGGAATTCGATCGCGCTCGTCTTCTTGAGGACCATGGCTTCGATCTACTCAATTGACTCCTTCGCATCGCTCGCGATCGCTTCGGTGAAAGGTGAGTGATCCCCCTCACTCACATCTAATTCAATACCCGTTGTCGATAGTTGATTTTGGTTTCGATGTTGATTTTGAACTATTTAATATTCTCTGTCATCTCTGTTTCGAGTTTGTTTTTCTCTGATTTTTGTTGGGCTTCGTCTCAGCCATTCGATTTGTTTCGATGTTGATGTTTTTGGGGATTTAATTAAATTTGCATTCATCTTTTCCACTGTTTTACTCAAATCTGCATTATATTGTACCTGTACTTGTAGTTGCATCTCTGTTCATCAAGTTTTGCAAGTGAGTACCTTTTAAAACTTAAGTAAATTTGGTTGCATGCTACCTTATCGAAATGAATAAGTATTGTATGTATATATATAAGTGAAATCTGATGTGGTTGTTTACAGTATGTATGTTGTGCATATTCATATAAACATATGTGAGTATATCTGGATCAGGAGACATTCCCTGTTCCTGTTAAATAGGTTTTCAAACCCTTCAGAAAACAAGATCTCAACTTCTAATTTCCCTTAAGTTTTGTGGTTCAAACAAAAATTATTTATAATGGGAAGATCTTTAATTTAAAAATAGTTATAAGAATGATATGTGTCATATATTATCTGAAAATCAAAAAGAATAGGAAAAAATAAAACAAAACAGGCTTCTCTGTTTTATAACTGTGAGTAAATTTCAGTTTTGAATCAAAATTTTATATAAGTCTGTGAGCAAACTTCACCTTCTTTATTTTGGGATGCCTATGAGTAAAACTCACCTCTGGTACTCATATTAAGTGCTGTTTGAATCTTAGCTATGGGTGATTATTGATGTTCTGCTATTATTGCTGTTTAAACACACCCAGTTCTCACTGTAAATTAACCTGTTGTCTTGAATTCAGTCACGAAATGTCATTTGCCTTGAAAATCTTACATTTTCCCCCTGTCGTTCATTACTGGTCACATGCTTCCTGAACGTGGCCCTCATTTTGCCCACTGCCTTGACTTTGTACGCCCCATATTTATCACATTACCTTGAATTTGGTCATGCATCCATGCTTGTAGTTTGTCCCTGCCATGTTTTTATGAAAATTGGCCGTACATATTGCCTTTATGTTGCGTTAAAAAAATGGACAAGCACCCATGCTGTTGCCTAGATTTCACATGTCCCTACCTTGTTGACTTGAATTTATATGCACCTTTTAGAGTTTTCCCATTTCCCATTGCCTCTGTCTTGTTTTTAGCACGTCCTAGCCTGTAGTTTTTAATTTGTCCATGCTCTCTATTACCTTGCTAGCTTCTTTTGGCTCAAGTCTGGTTCATTTGCATTGTATGTTTCTCTTGTTGCTCGTTACTTGAACCCAGTTGCTTTTGTCTTGTGTTATGATGTTGGGTTCATGTTTAAATACCTGTTTGAGTGTTGCTATGTTTCCTGTACATGTACAGTTTCATTGTTGCAGTGATATTTTGAATTTTGGTCGAGGCTATTTGTACTTGTGTTGAATCTGATTTTGATTTGACCTTGTGCACTCGAGTTGGCGAGGCAGTGCACATGTATATATGTGTGTACTGCAGCCACACCTCCTTGATTTTATTGGTATTTCTTTTGCTTTGATGCTTGGATCTTTTGTGCATTTTATACTAGTGGCGAGGCAGTGCACGCAAGCGTGAACTGCAGGCACACGGCATGGTATTGTTTTATTGATATACTATTTTGTTTTGATTTATGACCTTTTGCATATTTCATTATGGTAGTGGCGAGGCAGTGCACGCAAGCGTGAACTGCAGCCACACAGAGTTAACATTTTAAATGTGGCGAGGCCGTATACGCGTGTGTGTACTGCAGCCCTACCAAATCTACTGTTTTAATTGTTTTTTTTCTATTGATGGAAATTGTTTTATGTTGACAATTCAATATATTTTGAATCGATTTTGATGATTTTGTAGTTAATTGCCGTTTAGGCAATTCTGATGTTTTTTTTTTTCGAAATTATCTTCATCAATAATCCTTTCATCTGTTTTCATTGATAATCTGAATCTACTGATTTGTTGTTATAACACTGTTAAGTGTTATATTTACCGTTATCCGATTTCTTGTTAAAGGATCGGATCGGTAAATTTATATTTGACTGTCGTCTAAATTGTCAATTGATTATTATTGCCTCTATGCACTAATAACTGAGTTTGAATTAGACTGACCTGTGTATTATTTTCATTTGAATGTAATACTCGGGTCAGACCCAGTATTTTACAGCTTGAAGATTTTCGGCCAGCGAAGTTAGAGAGAGTTGGGGAAACACTTCACTTTAGCTTTTCGAAGAATTTTTGTACTTAAAAGAAATATTCCGCTGTATAAAATTTAATTCATTGTACAAACTCTGATATATGTAAGAAAAATTCATTTATGTGAAATATTATGATTATCTGTTGTGATTCTGTGGCTGATTCTATTTAAACTATATAAATTGAATAACAATCCGTCATTTTGAACGTTTCAAGTTGGTTTAATTACCGACTGGGGGCGGTCAGAAGGGCGGGTCGTTACAATAGACGTGTTATACCTTGCACGGAATATCATGTTACACATGTACACACATATACATATGTATGATACATATGTATGTTTATATATAAAGTGAAACTAAATAACATAAATTTCAAACAATAATTTATAAATCTGAATAAAATATATGATTTTATTTAAATTAAATTTCGAAATATTCTAAATAAATTAGACTTCATAGACCCAATAAAGATCCAATAAGGTAAAAAAAATCCACCCATATCTTACGCTGTATGCTGACCTAGTTCCAACATTTTGGGCCTATGAAGTTTAATTTATTTAGATCATTTCTAAATTTCTTTTGAATAAAATTAGTATTTCATTTAAACTTATAAAATGATTTTATATTATGTAATTAATGTTGTATTATATATATGTGTATCACACACACGAACGCGTGCACACACGAACGCGTGCACACACGAACGCGTGCGCACACGCACACACATATATATTTTTGTGTATACGTAAGATTGCAATCCATGTAAGGTATAACATGTCCGTGTATAAGTATTGTGATTTACACCGTAACAGGCGCGTTAGCTCGTCTAATATACAAATACATTGTCCAAATGTATGTTTATATACTTTAATTTATATATACAAAATGTTCCATATATTTGTATATATGTATGTACATAAACTATATTTTATTTACATATTATATAAATATATAAATGGAATATTAACATTATATATATATATATATATAGCCACATAATTTTATTTGAATCATTTGTAAAGTAAGTTAAATTAAAAAAATGAAGACTTCAGGAGATATTCAGCAAGCTGAAAAAAGATGCCCACAATATGGGAAAGGACAAAGGCAAAACGATTTTGGATTAATAATTAATTAAATGATCTGGCAAATTTGATAAGTTTGCCCGCTGTAGAAGACAAATTTCTTTTGAAAAAGAACTGGTGGTCTGTATACCTAACGTGCTACCTGATAAAAAAGATAGGATGCTATCTCCCACTTTAATAAAGTGGACAATTGATCCATGAGTTTAAAATTTTTGGAATCCAAAATAAATTGATTTGAACTTCATTCATGCGTACAGCCTAGCCTATAAATAAAGATGGGATTCATATGAAGAAGGCAGACCGATTTCCTCCATTTCTATTCTCCACTCCAAAAGTTTATGCCATTAAAATACAAGTGTGTACTATTATTAAGATTATAAACACGAGCGTGTATTGATTAAGAAGTCTTATTCTTCTAATTTGTATTTTTAAATCTTTACTTTGTAATTTTATTTTATATTGTATTAAAAGCCTAAATGGTAGGCTAAATTAATTATTTGTTGAATTATGTCTATTTTATATTTATGCATGCCTATGTTCTTACTTTAAGGAATATGTGTTAAAATTACAATACTGAATAAAGGTTGGGGATTGCATCAGGCAACAGTAATCTCTGATCAACATTTAAGTGGTGCACTCATGTCTGTGTTAGCCTTATGTAGGCATTTTAAGACTTCTTTTACATTGACTTGTTAGTTAGAAATTATTGGTAGACAGATGCATGCCATGCCTATAAAATATTCGATTATTCATTCATTTTTTTATATGTAAGATCCTGAAAACATTGTAGCAAAGTTCGTACTTGTGACGACCCACATCTCGGAAGGTTTAAATCGACAATAATCCACACATGTCCAACTTAAACAGTCCGGAACGTAGATAATCAATAGGGTTAAACAAGAAAAATAAGATAAGAGAAAGAAACAAACATAGAATCTCACAGCGGAAACGATAAAATATAACAATCAAATAACAGTTCATGAAGCTATTTATATTATACATTTGATTATAATCTATACAACATTTATCAAGTTATATGTATACATTAGGGATAAATAATCAGTACTGCAAAATAGCATGACATAGGGGATAATAATAGTAATAATATACCAACTTTGTCTCTGTCCGCCAGAAACCGATCTTCAGTGCACTGGAAAAACTCAGGACTGACCCGAGCGTAATGAAAAGACAAACACTCGAGTCAGGATTAAAATACTCTTATGTAAGTCAAATAATATCACAAATATGAGTGCAATAACTTAAGATATGTTAATGGATTTTCCATCTCCTAAGGATCCGTTAAAATATTTATATGTAATAGTATATGCTATAATTGATATTGTCTATCAGTAAAAAATATATCAAAATAGCGTTAAGGCTTTACATTGATCCACCTTAACACATTTTTATAGGTAAACCGAAATCATAATGGGCTCGTATAGGGATAAAAATGACAAGGCATGTGAGGCAATGCCCAAGGTAGGATTCTACTAGTTTACCCTTTCTGGCTGGTCGTAACCCACCTGCGGCCAACCGCGACAATCAATCCAAAAGAACAAAAAGGTGCACCCATCGAATACGAAATCACAATAGTAGTACGAGGGATCAACGTCCTTAGAGGTAGCTAACCTCATTGGCCAGATATAGGCTCCTGTTTTAGTCATTTTAATTATGACACGAATGTTGAGGCTATCCATCATCGTTCTCTTACTTCATTCCAGTAAACATCGACAATTCAACCACTACATTCTGGCTATCATCCACCATGTACATGGTTGTCAAAGTGGTTCCAATATTGGCAAAGAGTATACCAATAAGAGTCCCCAGACTCTTTAACAACCAAATATTATTTTTACACACCGTTTGGTTCTTTTACATTTCGAAAACAGTGCATACTTGATATCAAAATATCATATTCACATCAAAATCAAATCCATTTGTAAATCATCGTATTTACTTAAAATATACCATATTCATTTTGAAATCATCATATTCGCTTCGAAAACCATATTTTTACTTCAAATGTAGGTTAGAGCCTTGTGAGCTACCGCTCTAACCCGTAAGAGAAAGATCGAGCAACCTCCCATATTCTCCCCCTAAGTAATATTGGACTGTATGTTGTGCTTCACACTTTTACTTGATAGTGTTACGCATAAACAATCCCCAATTGATATACTGGCGCCTTGTTAGTTGTCTCTGTGTACTGGACCTGGATTAATTCAATCCGATATACCGATTTCACTTCAAAACTTGATTCGAATTACAATTTTGGTTATAATTAACTTTAATCCAATTTGCATTTAAATTCAAGATTTAAATATAAACATTCCACCCTTTTACCAGTTTGAATTTTAGAAAATAGTTTAAAATAGTTTCATAGAAAATAGTTTAAGTAATAAAATGGTTTATATAGTAAAATAGTTGGGAAAATTAAAATAGTTTGAATATTTGAAGAAAATAGATTTAAAATAGTTATACTAAAATAATTTATTTAAAAATAGTTTCCAAGCCAAGCTGATTCAATTCTAAAATTTCAAGTCCCAAATCAATTTACATTTCCATTTCGATTTACTCGATTCAATTTCCGACTTCAAGTCAAATTTTTTTACCTTGATTCCTAATTAATTTCAATGCCAATTCCAAATTAATTTCAACTCCAAAATTTAAATCATTTCGTTGTACATCAATTCCGACTTCGATTTCCAAAAATATCGATTCAAAACCCTTAGATCAATTTTTCCTTCAATATCCAATTTAACTCTATATCTTTAAATATAATTAAATTCCGAGCTCAATTACGAAATATCATTTCATATCACCTTTTACTTAGGAATATCAAATTCGAATAAAAGTCCAATCTTTCAAAACAAAGCAATTTTTGAAATTCAAATCATATTTCGATTATAATATCAAAACCTCACTTCAGTTATTTAAAACAATTCCTGTTATCAAATTTAAATTTCAACGTTTCAAGTTAAAGTTCAAAAATAGTTCAATTTCCATAAATTTGATTAAAAATCATAAAATTGATTTAAATAATTTCAAATTAGAATTTAAAAATCATTCAATTTAATTAATACGGTATTCATATATAATTTTCTATCCTATAGCCAAGTGCATCATTATTTCAATTTAGTTCAGGGATAGATATATATCATTTCAATCCAAAGTAAATGCATAGGTATATATCATTTCAACCTATTTCTTAATTTATTTGAAATAATTCAATTTACAGTTTTATATATTGTAAATAGTATACAGGATGATAAAATGCTATATCAAAACAAATAGACATCCAAATATCATCCAATAGCATCCATTACAACCGATCATCCAAATAGTTAATAAAATTCACAAAAATTTAATAATTATCAATATCGGCTATTTTACTGGCAGTTAAAATCTAATTTAATTTAACTGTCAATTCAAATCCTATCAATAAATTTAGATGTCAATTTAAATGTCAATTAAATTTATCAAGTAATAATCAATAAATTCAGTTCACTTCACGATATAGTTTGACTACATTAAAAAATCAGTACTTGTGAGTGTAAAAATACTCAACTTTATTTGAACTGAAAATATTCGTCGACGTCAAATAAATTCAAAATTGATTCAACGCCGAAGCTCTTGTCGATGCGATTCCAATATGATTCGTTTTGTCCGAAATGGACCTCGTACGACAAAGATATGCTATAATTAATATCACGGTAATTTAATCTAAATTAACAAAACAAATAAGATAATAAATTTAAAACTAACAAACCTTCCCCCTCACTGACTCGTCTTCGTTCGAACCTAGATGCACGCTTGTGAAAACCAGCCACGTGAACAAACCCCTCCACACACATGCCAATACGAGATGACCTACTGTCGACGCCTCCTCAATCCCTGCCACCAGCGCAGATGTGGACAGCAAAGGCACACAACAAAATCGCAGAACCCTAATTGCTTGACTGCATCGTCGCATCGTCTCCTAACAAGTCACCACAGTCTCCATCCATACAACTGGCCCCCTCCTTCGCGCATGTACGAGCACCCTACTCACCGACATTCCAGATCGAGAAGAAAATCTCTATTCGAATCTTAAATTTTTGATCGCGCCACTGTTCTTTCATTCGATTTTTCCTTTTTTTCCTTTTTTTTCGATCGGTTGTTTTTTTATTTGTTTGAATAGATTTGCGATTAGAAATAGAGGGGAGAGGGAGTGATATATGATAGAGATTATATATATATATATTATAGTAGAAAATATCACGCCTATGAATGCCTAAAATTCTCGAGCTCCAAATGAATAGTGCCACTTGGCGTTCATGATGCTTTCCCCCCATTTCGAACACAATTGAAATAGTTTCGAGGCCTAATTCGATCGTATGTAAAATATAGCTTTTTAAAGTCAATTCATTTTATCGAATTCCTTAAATTGTTTTCTACGCGTTTCAAGCTCTCACGGCCAAACGACCAGTCCGATCGTTACTATACTTGAAATTTTAAAATAATTTAAAATTATGGATCCGATGAAACTAGTTTCGCCGAAATCCAAGACAGTGGCTGAAATGACTACTTTTACACGCTAATTAAAATAATAAAATTTCAAATTTCAAATTATTCACATTTAAATCCAATTTTAAACGTTAACCATCATTATTCATATTTAAATAAAATTTAATTCAATTTTCGATGCCATTTTGAATCATCTTAGATCCAAAATTAAATTATTCTAATAATTTCCAATGTTAAATTTTAAACAATTTAATTATCCAATAAACCAATATTAATAAATCATTAAATTTTTATTTTTAACCATTTTATTTAATTATTATATCAAATTCTATAATTTATAATAGTTAAAAAAAATATGGTTCGTTACATACTCCCCCACTCAAAACGTTTCGTCCACGAAAAGGCATTAAGTAAAGAATTTAATACTTGATATATTTTATTCAAAACTATAAACCTATAAAATTTTAAAATCTTATTTACAAAACCATTACTACGCTCTCGCTATGACACTTCAATATCGGTTTTACGTAAATTACAACTTATATGTAAACAAGTTATAAAAAATTTGACTTTAAAATTTTTCTAACTCCCGAATTTGCAAAAATTTCGGCAGCGTCTCCTTTGCGCGGTTTGATCGATTTTTTTACAATATCAATAAAATCATATAATATACATCTCATCCAAATGATGAGGCATCCCAATCATGGGGAAACAATATATAATATCAAAATATGGTATTTAATCCGAGATGTGTAACTTTTATTAGCGTTATAAGTAAGTTAGCTTATATTTAAACAAGCAAATGCAACATATGTGTAGTCGAGCTCCAAAAGTGAGCATACACCCTCCGTACCTACTAAAAACTCAATAATTGATGAGAACATGTATATGGAAAGAGAAATCAATATATAACATACCTATACCACAACTATACAAGCAAACACATCCGTGCACTAAAAGAAATATCCAAACAACCATATTTATCAAAATTTGATTCATAACCATACTGCTATTCAATGTTAACAATTTATAACAATATACTATATTTTAAAACGAACGTCCTAAGTATGTACATGGACTTTTTCTTTATCATTGGTAGCATCATCATCGTAACAAAATATGGCAGAATAGACGAAAAAGAATCAGCTTTCAAATATGAAGAATCAAAACAATATTCCCACCTGAAAATCGCTAAAAAAATAGACCATTTAGTCTACTTATTCTCCTTTCTTGCTAAATAATCATCAATTTTTAGATGATATAGTCAGTATTTGACCTAGTTTTGAGTTGGGATTAAGAATGCATAAAACATTTTCTACTTATTCTCCTAAAACTTAGATGCTATCATTTGATAAAACCATTAAAATAATCTCAAAAAATTAAACTACATAAACCAAATGAATTCCTAATTTTTTTTATAAAAAAGCTGCAACATCAATAATTAAGAATCATGTATTTTATCCCAATGTTGTAAAGAAAAAAATTGTCTTGGTGATAGAATTTTTAGGACCACTAGATAATAGAATGATATGACTTTTTTTAAAAAAAAAATCAAAGCAAAAAGAATACATATATAAACACAAAATCATAATATCTATGTACTGGCATAAAACATTTAGATCCTATCATTAGGGACCAATTATGCACATGGTTTTGGATCAGGCTGTTGCTATTTGCAGTAGCATGTCAAGTGTCATTTTTCTTCTTCATTCATATAGACTGTAGAAAACTTTAATTCCTTTTTAAAACGAACTCCATCAGCAGTGAATAATGAACACTCATAAATAGTGTGTCCATATCCAAGCTATAGGTCCAAAGCTTTTATCTTTATAATCCGAGTTTTAATGTTGATTGTTTCCGCTATAGTATAAGTTTTTTTCTCTCTGTTTCCTTTTTTATCGTTTATTTTTCTCTTTGTTAAAAATAATAATAATAAAATATGCTAAGACTTGTTGATTGTTTAGTTTTGAGAAAATGATTGATCAATGATGCAGGAGTGCGCTTTAGATAAAAATAAATTGCATCATAATGGACGTAACTTGCTAGAGGGAAAGCGTCAATACATTGTTATGTCATCCCTGACTTGCATAAATTTTTGATGTCAAAGGCTTCGTGTGTTCTCTATTAGACTCAAGCTAACTTGCTAGAGGGCAAGCGTCAATAAATTGTGTTGTGGTATTTTTAACTTTTAGAACTTCAGTGTTTACAATCCTAGGCCCTGCTATGAACTGTATCATGATAGGCATAAAGTAAATAGCCAAATAGTTGCACCAAAAATTCCATGTTATAGTTATTTACCTTCAATTCATCACAACTTAAGTTCATCTTTATTCATTGATTCAAACTCATATAATAATTTTACTTAAGTAAAATTTATTTTTGTAACTCTAATTCATATTAAATAATTTTTTTTATCACCATCAATTTTATTCAACTCCTCTTATGTTAACTTCAATTTATAATTTATTCTCTTAACTTATTTGATATTCAACTTTGTTACCATCCAATTTTATTGAAATTCATTCTATTTGCATTTAATTTATTTACATCCAATTTAAATTAAATTCAATTGCTCATATTGATTTTAATCACATTCATTTATTTTATTTTATTTCTTAAAATTTCATTTTGCTACTTTATCTACTTCATTTCAAATGCAATCCATTTTTTATTTAAGCTTTGACGAGTTAAACTATATTTACTTCATTTCACTAACTCTATTAACATTTCTTAAGTTCATTATTTTATTTTCTTAATCCAAGTGTTTAACCATTTTAAATTTGGTTTTATTTTCCTATTCAAATTTATAATTTACAACTTATTTCTCGTCTATACTATTTTAAATTTATAAGTTCAAAACTATTTTCATATAATTATTTAAATCATAAATGGAATGTTTTTCACAAACAAAAATTGTTTAACTAGAAATAATTTTTTTTGGTAGCAATTCCACGCAGAAACTCGAAAATGAATACTAGCGATGCTGCGGTCATCCCCAGACCAAAGCGAGTTTTATGCTTTTATTTTCTTCAAAAATCATTTCAAAATATTTTCTAGTCAAAACTTTTTCAAATAATATTAATATTAATATTTAAAGTCTTCGAAAACAATTTTGGAAAAAATATATTTTAAATTCTAAAATTCTCAATTTTTAAAATCATTTCTATTTACAAGATATATTATAAATATATTTATACAAATTTCCTTACCTTATTTACCAAATATTTCATTTATTTACAACTTTTTTATTCCAAACGTTTTTTATTTTAATTAGATTTCAATTCAATTTAATTTTTGACTTCGTAAAATAAAATTCACAAAGTATTTGTTTTATTCTAATTCAACCAATATTCGATGGTAGTTAAATATTACCGTCGCCTAACAACTAACATTCATTTGTAATTATCATTAAATATACAAAAAATAATTTAGTTAAAATTATTTCATTTACCCAATTTTAAAAACAATATTATGTCAATTTGCCTCGTTTAAGTATTTAGAAATCCCTATCGATGACATGGTGTCCCGCACATCGACCAGAATTCATAAACAACTCAATGGACAAGTAAACACAATATAATATATTTTTATAAAACTAACAAGTACGCTCTCTTATATATACATACACTCAAACAGACTCATTCTAGGGTAACATTATCCTATCTCTAATGAGTCAAACCCTTACAAAGCCAAGTTTATCGCTAAACCTGGCTCTGATACCAACTGTGATGACCCACATTTTGAAAGGTTTAAATCGATAATAATCCACACATGTTCAACTTAAACAATTCAGAACGTAGATAATCAATGAGGTTAAATAATAAAAATAAGAAAAGAAGAAGAAACAAACACAGAATCTCATAGCAGAAACGATAAAATATAATAATCAAATAACGGTTCATGAAGCTGCTTATATTATACATTTGATTATAATCTATACAATGTTTATCAGAGTAATATGTATACATCAGGGATAAATAATCAACTCTGCAAAATAGCATAACGTAGGGGATAATAATAGTAATAATATACCAACTTCGTCTTTGTCCGTCAGAAACTGATCTTCAATGCACTGGAAAAACCCAGGACTGACCCGAGCGTAATAAAAAGACAAACACTCGAGTCAGGACTAAAATACTCTTGTGCAAGTCAAATAATATCGCAAATATGAGTGCAATAACTTAAGAGATGTTACGAGATCTTCCATCTCCTAAAGATCCGTTAAACTATTTATATGTAATAGTATATGCTATAATAGATAATGTCTATCAGTAAAATAATTATCAAAAGAGCGTTAAGGCTTTACATTGATCCACCTTAATACATTTTTATAGGTAAACCAAAATCGTAATGGGCTCTTATAGGGATAAATATGACAAGGCACACGAGGCAATCCCAAGATTGGATTCTACCAGTTTACCCTTTCTGGCTGGTCGTAAACCACTCGTGGCCGATCGGGATAATCAATCCAAACGAACAAAAGGGTGCACCCATCGAATATGAAATCACAATAGTAATATGAGGGGTCAACGTCTCTAGAGGTAGCTAACCTTATTGGAGAGATATAGGCTCATGTTTTAGTCATTTTAATTATGACACGAATGTCAAGGATATCCATCATCGTTCTCTTTCTTCATTCCGGTAAACTTACCAATTCAACCACTACATTCTGGCTATCATCCACCACGCACACGGTTGTCAAAGTGGTTTCTATATTGGCAGAGAGTATGCCAATAAGAGGCCCCGGTCTCTTTAATAAACAAACGTCATTCTACAAACCGATTGGTTCTTTTACATTTCGAAAATAGTTCTTACTTGATATCAAAATATCATATTCACTTCAAAATCAAATCCATTTTGAAATCATGTATTTACTTAAAATATACCATTTCATTTTGAAATCATCATATTCGCTTCAAAAACCATATTTTTAATTCAAATGTTAATTCAATCCGATATGCCGATTTCACTTCAAAACTTGATTCAAATTACAATTTTGGTTGTAATTCACTTTAACCCAATTCGCATTTAAATTCAAGATTTAAATATAAACATTCCACCCTTTAACCAGTTTGAATTTTAGAAAATTGTTTAAATAGTTTAATAGAAAATAGTTTGAGTAAAAAAATGGTTTATATAGTAAAATAGTTGGAAAATTAAATAGTTCGAATATTTAAAGAAGATAGATATAAAATATTTTATACTAAAATATTTTATTTAAAAATAGTTTCTAAGCCAAACTGATTCAATTCTAAAAGTTCAAATCCCAAATCAATTTCCATTTCCATTTTGATTTACTTGATTCAATTTTTGATTTCAAGTCGAATTTTTTTACCTCGATTCCTAATTAATTTCAATGCCAATTCCAAATTAATTTCAACTCCAATTCCAAAATTTAGATCATTTTGATTTATATCAACTCCGACTTCGATTTCCAAAAATATCGATTCAAAACCCTTAAATCAATTTTTCCTTCAATATCCAATTTAAATCTATATCTTTAAATGTAATTAAATTCTAAGCTCAATTATAAAATATAATTTTATATCACCTTTTACTTAGGAATATCAAGTTCGAATAAAGGTCCAATCTTTTAAAACAAATCAGTTTCTAAAATTCAAATCATATTTCGATTATAATATCAAAACCTCACTTCAATTATTTAAAACAATCCTGTTTTCAAATTTAAATTTAAACGTTTCGAGTTTAAGTTCGAAAATAATTCGATTTCCATAAATTCGATTAAAAATCATAAAGTTGATTTAAATAATTTCAATTAGAATTGAAATAACACTTAATTTAACCAATCTATTGTCCATATGTAATTCTCTATCCTATGGCCAAGTGCATCATTATTTCAATTTAATTCAGGGATAAATATATATCATTTCAATCCAAAATTAATGCCATAGGTATATATCATTTCAACCTATTTCTTAATTTCTTTGAAATAATTCAATTTATAGTTTTATATACTGTAAATAACATACAAGATGATAAAATGACATATCAAAAAAATAGACATTCAAATATCAACCAATAGCATCCACTACAACCAATCATCCAAACAGTTAATAATATTCACAACAATTTCATAATTATCAATATCAGATATTTTACTGGCAGTTAAAATCTAATTTAATTTAACTATCAATTCAAATCCTATCAATAAATTCAGATGTCAACTGAAATGTCAATTAAATTTATCAAGCAATAATAATTAAATTCAATTCATTCATGATATATTTTGACTACATAAAAAAATATTTTACTACTTGTGAGCGTATAAACACTCACCTTTCTTTGAACTGAAAATATTCCTCGACGTCAAATAAATTCCAAATCGATTGCACGCCGAAGCCCTTGTCGACGTGATTCCAACGTGATTCGTTTTGTCCGAAATGGACCTCGTTCGACAAAGATACACGATAATTAATATAACAATAATTTAATCTAAATTAACAAAACAAATAAGATAATAAATTTACAACAAACAAACCGTCCTCCTCACCGACTCGTCTTCGTTCGAACCCAGATGCACGCTCGTGAAAACCAATCCACGCGAACAAAACCCCTCCCCCACACGCCAACACGAGATGACCTACCGCCGACGCTTCCTCAAGCACTGCCACCAACGCAGATGTGGACAGCACATGCACACAACAAAATCGCGGAACCCTAATTGCTCGATTGCGTCGTGACACCGTCTCCAAACAAGTCGCCACCATCTCCAGCCATGCAGCTGGCCTCCTCCTTCATACGCGTGCGAGCACCCCACTCACTGACATTCCAGATCGAGAAGCAAATCTCGATTCGAGTCTTAAAATTTTGATCGTGCCACTATTCTTTCCTTCGATTTTTTTTTCGTTCAGTTTTTTTTTATTTGGTTGAATAGATCTACGATTAGAAATAGAGGTTAGAGTATACGGTTATATATATATTGTTATTATAGCAGAAAATATCTCGCCTATGAATGCCTGAAATTCTCGAGCTCCAAACGAAGCATGCCACTTGGAGTTCATAATGTTTCCCCTCATTTCGAACACAACGGAAATAGTTTCGAGGCCTAATTCGATGGTATGTGAAAAATAGCTTTTCAAAGTGAATTCATCTTATCGAATTTTGCTTGATTTCTACGCATTTCAAGCTCTCACGGCCAAACAACCAATCCGATCGTGATGAAACTTGAAATCTTAAAATAGTTCACAATTACGGATCCGATGAAATTAGTTCGATCGAAATCCGAGAAAGTTACCAAAATTACTACTTTTATACACTAATTAAAATACTAAAATTTCAAATTTTAAATTATTCACATTTAAATCAATTTTAAATGTTAAACATCTTCATTTATATTTAAATAAAATTTAATTCAATTTTTGATGCCATTTTGAATCATCTTAGATCCAGAATTAAATTATTCAAATAATTTTCAATGTTAAATTTTAAACAATTTAATTATCCAATAAACCAATATTAATAAATCGTTAAATTTTTATTTTTAACCATTTTATTTGATAATTACATCAAATTCTATAATTTAAATAATTAAAAAATATGGGTTGTTACAATACTATGGCTACTGTAGCATCGTACTGTTGCCGCAATTCTATAATAGATATATTATTCGTATACCAGTTAAATTATAAATATTTGCCTCATAGTTTTTATAATGGTATCAAATAAATTATAAACACTTTTAGAATGGTATCAGAGCTTGGTTTACATGCATATAGAATACAGTAGTTCAACGCATACTAATTAAAATGAACATGATCAGGAAAAGAGATAACCTTAAAAAAACAGTATTAAACAAAAATATGACATTCCATAAAATTTAGATTTGCTAAATAAATGGACAATTCTTGAAGTAGAACCTTCGGTAATATAATAATCAGGTACTTTTGGAAAAACTTGGATTAAAGCAAGTAGTTAAAACTACATAAGAATCCATTTCCCTTAATAATGAAGAAATGATTATCAAATTATTAAGTAAAAAAGATTTACAACTATATAGGCATACATATAAATTTATTCATATAGGGTTAATATGAAATTGCATTTAGACCTTTAACCCTTGAAGGACTATTATAGCTGTTTTAAGAGATGGTAGAAATTTAGACTAGAAAAAATCTTTAATAGGACTAATACAGTTTAGTTTAGCACATGAACTAGCCTATTTTAATATTTACCTGAATTTACATTTTCTTTATCTGATGTTAATATACAAGAAGCTGTTACTTAAATTGTAACGACCCGTAAATTTTCGATAATTAAAATAGCTAATTTAATAAGATTTCGTGTTAGAAAAAAAATTGTAAGTCGTTTGGAATAATAATAAATATTGAATTCATTGGGTATAATAGAGTAATTGATTGATGAGTAAAATCTATTTAAAATCAAATATTGAATATTGAACAGGTAAATTGTTTAAATTAAATATTTGGAATTTATTGAATAATTTAATAATGGGAATTGAATAACCGTATAATGGAAATGGTTGTTCTATAAATTTTAATTCGTTCAAAAGTTAAATTTTTAAATTCGTTTTGAATATTTCAAAAGATAGTGATTTAAGAATAATCCAATTGTTTAAAATTTAATATTACAAATGTTTGAATAATTAAATTCCGAAGTTGATATGATTAATTTGATATTGAAATTCAATATATGAAAATAGAGTGAATAATTGAAATTTGATTTAATATGATTCAAATTGGTTTCCAAAGTGAATGGAAGTTATATTGGGATTATAATAGAGTTAATAAGATTTTAAAATTTGAAATTATTGGATAATTGAATAACGGGTTTAATATGATTAAAAATGATTTGTAAAATTTTATTTTATCGTATTAAAGTAAGAATGATGTTGTAGAACTTTTAAAATTGAATTAAAAGTAAATTTGTGGAAATTGAATATTTTAATATTTAATTATCGACTGGAAAATAGCCAAATTTTGAACAGTCTCAGAATTTGACGAAACTTGTTCCATTGGATCCGTAATAGTTAGTTATTTTCGGATTTCAATTTTCGTAGCAACTGGAGCGGTCGTTTGACCGTGGAAGCTCGAAACGCGTTGAAATTATTTTAATATTAATTTGGCGAGTTAAAATAGTCATTTTTCAAACAGTCTCGGATTTCGACGAAACCAGTTTCATTGGATCCGTAATGTGATATTATTGTAAGATTTCAAATTTCAAGTCAATCTGATTTATCGTTTGTCCGGTGCAAGCCAAAACGCCTAGAAAATCGTTTAATCGATTTAATTTAAAATCGATCGTTTATTGCCGTAACTCGCGTAGACGATCGAATTAGCTTCCGAAACCTGTTCCATTGTGTCCGAAACGCGGGATAAACCCTAGGGACCTCAGTTACCGCGCAAAATTTGGAGTTTGGAAAAGCCGGATAAATAGTATTCGTCGTTTCCTATAAATAGCCCTTTTATTCTCAAATTAAAAATAAAAAAAACAGGGGCTAGGGTTTTTTCTCGTGGCCGCCATTAGATGAACCTACGGCCGAAATTTCATCTCCTTTTCCACCTAATCTCTCCCAATGATAAGCAATTACCAAAAGTCTTCAACTAAAAGGTTGTAGCTTGTGATCGAGTATGGATGTGGAGTTTGTCGGCAAATCGAGCACGAAGTGTCGCCGTTCGCACGCGATTTTGGAGAGCCGGGGGGGGGGGGGGGGGCGAGCTCAGGGGGGTTGCGGCCGAAGGTTGAGGAAGGTGGGGGCTTCGAATTGGCGGTAGTGTGATGAAGTTTCGTCGCGCGTGGAGGGGTGCGTGATTAGGGTTTTGGGACGTGAGTTGGGTTCGGCCGTGCGTGTTGTGCCTGGAAGTAACGCGTACAGGCATTTGGGGAGGAAGGTGTTGCGTGGGCCTTGGGCCTTTGGTTGGGTAGGAGGTTAATTTGTATTTGAGGTTTTAAATTTAATTTAAATATCGATGAACTTATTTACTGAATATATTCTACATACGAGGTCCGATTGGAGCGAGAATTTTTGCGTTGCGATCGTAATGACGAGAGCTTCGAAATGAAACTGGTTTGGAATCATTTGGATATAGAGAAAATTTCGGGTAAAATTAAACGCTCGTTTAATTTTATTCGAAATAAAACGCTGGAACAACAGGAAATCAAGGTGAGTGTTTTATAACACTCACAACGTACTAAATATCTTTATGCTAGTTAAATTGACATTATGAAGTGTTATGATTTTTATTTGTCGTTGTTTGATAAAATTTAATTGTCATATAGCTTGTCATTTGAATTAACCGTAAAAAAATTAAATTGACAATTAAATTGAAATTAAAATTGAATCGCGATTAAATTATCTGACATTGATAACTATGAAACTGCCATGAATTGTATTGTTTATTGGATGATGTATTTTGATGGATGTTATTGGTTGATATTTTAATGTTGGATGTCTATTTGCTTATATATACTGTTATGCATACATATGACACTGTGATCGGTTTAAGTAATATATACTCATCCCTGACATTTAATTTAAATAAATAATTACTTGGCCATAGGATAGAAAATTATATACGGACACCGAATTGGCTAAATTAATAATTTTTAAAATCGTCAATTTGAAATTTATTTAAATGCTTTGATTTAAAAGTTATAAATAGAAATCAATTTATAGAAATAGAATCTATCGAAAAATTGATTTTGGAATGTTGAAATAGATTTTGGTTAAAAGAAATTGTTAAATGATTTAAGTGAGACTTTGAAATTTAAAATTGGGTTATGATTGAATTTCGAAAATTTATTCGTTTTTAAAGATCGAACCTTAATTCGAGCTTTGAATATTACTAAGTAAAAGCGATATAAAATGATACTTGAAATTGAGCTTGAAATTGAATCATATTTGTAAGTGGGATTTAAATTTGAATATTGAAGGAAAATTTTGTTAAGTGTTAAAAGTGATATTTTGAAAAATCAAGCTAAAAATCGATATACATTGGAATTGAATAAGTTGAAGGTGAATGTAAAATTGAGTAAATTTGAAGTCAAAGATTGACATTGATTCGAATTGAAATCGAAATTGAATAGGTAAATTGGAAATTGAAATTTATTTGAATGGGGAAGTTATAATTGAAATGGATTGGTTTTGAAGCTGTTTTAATTTGTTTTCCAAATTACTCTGTTATATAAAACATTTTGAATACTTAAACTATTTTAATCTATTTTTAATCTACTTAACCCAATTTAAATTATTTTAAACTAATTTATCTATTTTAAATCCACTTTTAAAGATTTTAAGTATTTTTAACTATTTTAATTATTTAAACTACTTAAAACTATTTTCTAAAATTTCAAGCTGGGTAATAAGGTGAAATGTTTATGTTTAAATCTTGAATTTAAATACGAATTGGGTTAAATGAAGTTGCAATCTAAATTGAAATTCGGAATGATTTTGAAACCGAAATGAGATATTGAGACGAAAAATGATTTTTGAAAAGAAACCTTATATTTTGAACGGCTATGTCGATATTTGGAATGGATTTGATTTTTGAAGTGAATATGATATTTTGATATCAATTATGAATCGATTTAAAATATAAAAGAGCCAACGATGAAATAATACGTAGTTATTAAAGAGACCGCGATCAGATATGGACATACTCTCTGTCGATACCGAACACCACTTTAATAACTATTATACGCGGAGTGTTGATCCAGAATGAAGTGGATGGTTTGGTGAACGCGTTGACTGAAAAAAGAGAACAATGTTGGATGACCCCTGACATGACTAAAACAGGAGCCGCGCCGGGCCATTGAGGTTCACCACCTCTAGCGGACACACTTCTTCGATACCATATCTATTACATTTGTGATTTGATTTGGGTGCACCCCTTGATTTGGGAGTGTTGTTTCGCAGTGTTGGGGTAGCTGCTGGCTATGCTCAACATCAGTCCGGATCACGCAACTACTAGTATCCTAGTTGGTATCGCCTCTCGCGACCACTACGTTTTGTGTTATACCTATAGGGTACCCTCTGATAACCACCAGTTTACGGTGGGGCTTACGGTGCTGTATAGACTATGACATTATAAAAATGTGTTAAGGGGGATTATGGTAACGCCTTAACGCTATTTTGATACTTTATATTACTGATAGGCATTATCCACTTAGCGTACATTACTACATAGTAGATAGTTTAACGGAACCTTAAGAGATGGAAAATCCCGTAACATCTCTTGAGTTATTGCACGCACGTTGACACTGGATATGAGATGTCAAACCCCGTAAACATCTCTGACGCCGTTACACTCATATTTAATTACGATTGATTTAACTTTCATAAGGATATTTTAGTCCTGACTCGAGTGTTTTGTCTTTTCATTATGCTCAGGTCAGTCCTGAGTTTTTCAGATTTTTGAAGATCTATTCTGGAGGATGAAGACGAAGATTTGGTATACTATTACTATTATTACCCTTGCATCATGCTATCTGCTGCATTATTTTATTTGTTCTGTTGAATATGTATAACTCTGATAAATGTTGTATAAATAATGATCAAAGTATAATAAACAACTTCATGAACTGTTTATTTGATTATTATATTTTCTCGTTCCGCTGCAAGATTCTGTGTTGTTTCCTTTCTTTTATTTTTCTTTCCTCTTCTTTTCTTGTTTACCCCAATAACCATCTGCCCCTTTGAATGGTTTAGAATCGACATGTGTTTTTGATCGTCGGTTTAAACTGTCCAAAAAGGCTGGTCGTTACATAAATTGTTAATACCCATGGATAGTTATATACCGCGATCGAAAATTATATATATTTACTATAGAATTTATTATAAACCCTTATACACTTTAAACCCACAGTTTAGATTGGTTAATAAACTTTTAAATGAAACAATTTTAATTGAGACAAATTTTCGTCAATCCAACATAATGACAAGGAGATCAACAAAATGGGAAAAAATTGCTCTTCCAGAGAGTTGGAAAAAAGAACAGGCTGTCCCTTCACAGCCAATGATAAATGATAAAATTACAAACATTATACAAACTCTTAAAGGAAATATACAAATACAAATGGATAATAATCCTTCTAGGCCTAGCTCTAGAAAATCATATTTATCTAGAACAAAATCTTTTCACTCTCATATTTCATTTTCTGATTATATTGTTGAATCCCCATTAAGAATGTCAACCTCTCAAATAAGAGAAAATTAAAAAGTTCGTCTAATGAAGAATCCTTAAAAGATACTCCTGTTGAAAAATTATATGTAAACAAAAATAATATTGCAAAGGGTATTTACAATAATCAAGAAGTGGATATAACCGAATTAGAAATGAATTTTTTCATTTGATGGATTGTACAACCAAAATAGATTTTAGTCCTGGCTCTCAAGCCAGACAAAGAATTAAATTTGAATTGAATCTTCAAAATGGGAACCATTTAGAAAATTGTTCTTGAAAGTTTTTCAAAAGAATAACAAAATGATTTTCAGAACGAATCTTACAAATTTACATTTGAAAATAATAATAATGTTTTTTTGTTACTTGGTTTACCGCAAATTTTATTGAACAGTATATTTCTGTATTAGAAAGAGATTACAAACTTTCAAATGAAAATATTTTAAAGTCAACCTGCCCTTCTCAAGCATCTTTTCAAATAGAAAAGAACGGAAAATATTTAAATTTTAATGCTTTTTCTAAAGTTTTAGAAAATGATGCATTACAAATTACTATAAGAAAAATAAATCAAATATTTAAACAACAAAATTATGCAAATCTTTATTTGACTATTATTGGTGAACAAATTACTTCTTTACATAACAAAATAGAAGAAATATTTTTTGCCATTAATAATATATAACTTATTGTTTCAATTACAACTAAAGAAACTAGTGAAGTTATTACGAATTTAAACCTTCAACCGCCTCCTTAAATTACAAGATTTAAGTTAAAAACAGAATCGAAATTTGAAAAGGTTTTCAAATTAAAAGCAGAATTTGATCTATATAATTTCTTATAAGAAAAAATGAATAATTTAAGATAAAATATCATTGAAGAAGAATTTTCTGAGAAATAATAATAACCAAACAGTTCAAGTAGAAATTAATAAACTTAAAAAAATACGCATGTAAGCCGTCTTAAAAATTATTCTATTACAGAAGACATTCTCCCGTTCATACTTTACCAGAAGAGCCAAAAATATATTAGTAACAATAGATACAATGGGAAAAGTATTTATGAATGGAATATTGATGCGTTTACCGAGAAACAAATTTATAATCTGGCAAATTGTATGCTAACGTATAACACTATTTGCAAAAACAATGGAAATAATGATGTTGTTGCAAAAATGATAGTTACTGGTTTTACCGGTCAACTCAAAGGTCAGTGGGATAATTATCTTTCTCTAGCAAACAAAAGTAAAATTTTTAACACAGTAAAATAAGAAGATGGAAAAATGGTCCAAAATGCTGTGTATACTTTAATAGTTACCATTTTGCAGCATTTCACTGGTAGAGTGTCCAATAATATTGAAAATATTTGAAATATTAACAGATTTTAGATGGTATAAAGTTACATTTTTAAATAGAGTAATGGAATTACCAGAGAGTAATAGCTCCTATTGGAAATCAATATTTATTGATGGACTCCCTTCCTTGTTTGCAAAAAGGGTAAGAAAATCTTTAAGAAATGATAAAATAAATGTTCCTTATGAAAGTTACACTTAAGGTAAACTTATTGGAACATGTATTCAAGAAGGTTTATTGTTATGCAATAAGATAAAATAAGCAAATCTTTTCAAAAAAAGAAAATAAATTTTACTCTCATAAAATATTAGAGCAAAGGGCTCAAAGGAGAGAAGAAAGATTAAATAAAAAGAAAAAGAAAATTATCCATTGTTACAAATGTGGAAAAGTTGGCCATTATGCTAATAGACGTAAATTAAAAAAGAAAATTAATAATCTACAAACATATAATAAATTAAAAGAAACATTATCAAAATTTTGTTAAATTCCAGCTTCAAAAATAATTCAGAAATGGAATCTGAAAATGATTCAGAATATTCAAACACTTTCGAAAAGCTTAAAGTTCTAAATGATGAATCATTAGATTTTGATAAATGTTGTGAACCTTGTAGTAGTGGAAAACCTTTTCTAAATCCAATAATAAGCAGTTAAGACGGAAATACGATTTTATAAAATACTTTCACAATTTCAAGATTTATACATTAATGTTTTAACCAATAATAATATTATAGAATTTTTAAATTAGTCAAATACCCAGAACTAAGATCTAAAATGATAGATCAAATGGAAGACATTCCATAAATAAGCAAAAATAATGATACATTTACTGAAACATTTCAAAATATTGGTAGTTCTTAAAATTCATATTCCATGAATGAAGTTCATAGTCTTCTAAAAGAAAGACAAAAAATTGAATACCCTACTACTATCCAAGATCTTAATAATGAAATTAAATACCTTCGAAAAGTAATTCAAACAATAAAAAATGAAATCTTGATTATAGACTTTCTTTTCTAGAATAGTCAAAACAAATCATCCCTATTGAAGATAATCAAATGAATTGTTCTCAAATAAATCTTCGAAACAAGAAGAATTTCTTTAAAAATTAGATATTTTCATATCTCAAAAATGGTTTATCAAAATAATCCTTTTAATTGATAATCATTTTAAAAAGGAATTAACTGCACTTGTAGATAGTGGTGCATATATGAACATAATTCAAGAAGGAATAATCCCAACCAGATATTTTCATAAAACCACTAATTCATTAAGTCATGTATGTGGAGAAAAACTGAATATTAAGTTTAAATTGCCACATGCTTATATATGTAAAAATGAAACTTGTATTCCTACAAGTTTTTTGTTAGTAAAAAATATCACCAACCAGGTTATACTTGGTACACCATTTATAGATAAAATTTATCCTATAACTAATATTGATCAAAATGGAATTACAGGTATTTATGAAAATAAACCAATTACTTTTCAATTTATAAGTAAACGCTTTACAAAGGTTTTACATGAAATAAAAGATCTTTTAATATAAAAGACTTTTCATCTAAATTACCTAAAACAAGAAATAAATTATCTTAATATAGAGTTAAAACCCCAAAATCCGAAATTACAAGAGAAAATTAAAATGATTTATAATAAATTTTCTACGGAAATTTGTATTAATCATCCAAATGCTTTTTGGGATAGAAAGAAACACATTGTTAGTCTTCCATATGAAGAAGATTTTGATGAAAAGAAAATTCCTACTAAAGCAAGACCATGTCAAATGAATTCTGAACATTTATAATTATGTACAAAATGAGATTTAAACATTATTACAAAAAGGTTTAATAAAACCGCCACAATCACCTTGGTCATGCACCACATTCTATGTAAATAAACATAGTGAATGAGAAAGAGATGTGCCTAGATTAGTAATAAATTACAAACCTCTAAATAAAGTTTTAAAATGGATTAGACATCCAATTCCTAATAAAAAATACTTACTAATAGATTGTATGATTCTATCATATTTTCTAAATTTGATTTAAATCTTCTTATTGGCAGATCCAGATTTCAAAATCAGACCAATATAAAACTTCTTCTAATGTTCTAATTGGACATTATGAATGGACAGCAATGCCTTTTGGCATAAAAATTGCTCCTTCGGAATTTCAAAAAATAATGAACGACATTTTTGTTCCATATAGTGAATTTATTATAGTTTTTATTGATGATAATTTGGTATTTTTTAAAGATATTGAAATGCACTTTAAACACTTAGATATTTTAGAAAAATTATTATTCAAAATGGTTTAGTAATATCAAGAACAAAAATGTCTTTATTTCAAACAAATTTAAGATTTTTAGGTCATAGTATTGAAAAAAGAAAAATAATTCCTATAAAAAGAAGTATAGTATTAGCTTCAAAATTTCCAAATGTAAAAACAGATAAAACACAATTACAAACATTTTTAGGCAGCTTAATTACATGCCTTCTTATTATGTCAATCTAGCTACAGAAGCTGCTAGCTTATATGATAGATTAAAAAAGGAATCCAGGTCTGTGGACAGAATAATATACTCAAGCTGTTAAAATAATAAAAGGAAAGGTAAAAACCCTTCCTTGTTTAATGCTTTCAAATCCATATTGGGAAAATAATAACTGAAATAGATGCCTTAGACATAGGATTTGGCAGAATTTTAAAACAGATTTTCCCAAAGACTAAACAAGAATATCTTGTTAGATTTCACTCAGGAAAATGGACTAATAGTCAGAATAGTTATGCAACTATAGTCAAAAAATTCTAGCTATAGTCAAATGTGTTTTAAAAATTCAAGATGATGTATATAATCAAAAGTTTATTATAAAAACTGATTGTAAATCTGCAAAATATATGTTTAATAAATATTTCAAACATGATATATCTAAAAAAATGTTTGCCAGGTGGGAAGCTCATTTGGCGCCTTTTGATTTTGAATTTGCTTATAAAAAGGAGAAGAAAATAGTCTTCCTCATTTTCTAACTCGTGAATTCCTGATGGATTATGATCTCTAGAGGAAGGGGGTAATTCCTCATATAGAGCATAAAGGTAGAGAAAATATCTCCTAGCCCAACAAAGAAATAAAAAACTATTTGCGGAAGATTTGACAGCCACTTTAGGGAATAATAATCCTAATGATGCTTTATACAAGGAACTTTTAGAATTTTAAGAAAAAACATGGGGCTAATAGCCAATTTGATTCGTCATCATATGCTAGCATAATGGGCAATGAAGAAGCTGAAGAAAATATAACCACTTATGCAGAAAATCCACATAGAGAAATCATATTCTTTTAGAATTTGATGATATAAAAAGGGAGAATGATTCCTGGAACCTACAACAAAGGTATCTTGATACTTCATCATTTACTATTAT
Organism: Allium cepa; assembly: GCA_030765085.1. Lineage (NCBI taxonomy): Eukaryota > Viridiplantae > Streptophyta > Magnoliopsida > Asparagales > Amaryllidaceae > Allium > Allium cepa. The sequence continues at coordinate 312,542,706 of CM060931.1, forward strand.
GGAATATAATCAAAGGTATATTATTAGGAAATGATAAAGGTCTCTGAGACCTGTGAAATAACTCGTTCTAATGCAGGAAAACCAAATGTTTATAGTTTCAGTAAAATAATTATTAAAAGTTTAATAATGCCCGAAGAATAGGAGTTGTCTACCCTTAAAGAAAAAGAAATTTTTTTATCTGATAATAAAATTCTATTAGATAACTATTAGGATAATGTAGAAGCACTACATAAGTACTTCTCTATGAAAATAATAAACGAAAACATTTATGGTTTATTAAAGTTTGCAGGGAATTTAATAAACATCCGATACCAAATTGGATTATGGAATGGTGGACAAAACATAGACCACCGCTTGATATTCTTCTAAAAAAATTGAAAGAATTATATTCAGAATGGGCTGATGTTTCTCCAAGATTAAATGATCTTGAACAATATTTAATGATATTAGGAGCAGGCCTATAATATTTATTTATTAAATTTTCCATTCCTTTGATTTGGAAATGGAAACTAGAAATAGGTTATACCAACAAGGAAATTCCTTATTTGCATAGATGTTTCGTTACGAAATTCTAAAACAAATTGAACATACTTGATAACAGTACAAGTTATATATTTGGAGAAGAAATGATTTTAGAGATAAGCAAGAAATAAAATTCTATCAGGAGCAGGAATCTGTAATTTAGCATAAAGAAGCTCCAAGCCTGTTCTAACATATTATCAGAAAATTAAAAGGCAAAAAGAAACAGTTACTAATGAAGATATTCTTTATGCCTATATTGCAGAGATAAAGAAAGTTTTAATAAAAAATCTTGGTAAAGAAGATGCAAAATCAGACACATCAATGACTTCATCAAAAACTAAGGACATTGCTGAGGATGATCAATTTCAGACCTGAATGATGAAGATGTTGTAGAGATATTCAACAAGCTGGAAAAAGAGGCCCACAACATAGGAAAAGACGAAGGTAAAATGATTCTGGATTAATAATTGATTAAGTGATCTGGCATATTTGATAGGATTGTCAGCTATAGAAGACAAATTTGATAAGGTTGTTAGCTGTAGAATAGACTACTTGTTCTTTTTCAAAAGGATAGGTGGTCCATCATTTTAGCTTTCTCCTTTCCCATATTGTGGGCCTCCTTTTCCAGCTTGTCGATTATCTCCGTAAATCTTCATCATTAAGGTCTAAGAATTGATCTTCCTCGGCCATGTCCTTAGTTTTTGATGAAGCCATTGATGTGTCTTATTTCGCATCTTCTTTACCAAGATTTTTTTATTAAATCTTTCTTTATCTCTGCATTATAGGTATAAATAATATCTTCTTTAGTGACTGTTCCTTTTTGCATTTTCAATTTTCTGATATTATGTTGAAACGGGCTTGGAGCTTCTTTATGCTGAATTACATGTTCCTACTCCTGATATAATTTTATCTTCTTACTTACCTCTGAAATTATTTCTTGGCCAAATATCAGACCTTTAGTGTTAACAATTCTGGTCAATTTGTCCTGGATTTTTGTTAAGAAACATCTTTGCAAACAAGGAATTTCCTTGTTGGTATAACCTATTTCTGGTTTCCATTTTCAAATCCAAGGAATGGAAATTTCAATAAAGAAATATTATAAGCCTGCTCCTGATATCGTTAAATATTTTTCAAGATTACTTAATCTTGGTGAAACATCAACCCATTCTAAATACATTTCTTTCAATTTTTCTAGAAGATATCAAGCGGTGGGCCATATTTTGTCAGCTATTCCATAAACTAATTTGGTATTGGGCGTTTATAAACTTCCCCGCAAACTTTAATAAACCATGAATGTTTCCGTTTATTATTTTCATAGAGAAGTACTTTATGTAGTGCTTATATATAGTCCCAATAGTTATACCTAATAGAAATCTTCTTATCTGGTAAAAATATTTCTTTTTCTTTAAGGGTAGACAACATATATTCTTTAGGCGTTATTAACCTTTTAATAATTATTTTACTGAAACTATAAACATTAAGGTCACCTGCATTAAAATGAGTTATTTCATAGGTCTTGGAGACCTTTATTATTGCCTCATAATATACCCTTTGCTTATATGCCGTAATAGTAAATGATGAAGTATCAAAATTTCTTTGTAGTAGGTTCCAGGGATAATTCTCCCTTTTTATATCATCAAATTCTAAGAGAATTATGATTTCTCTATGTTGATTTTCTACATAAATGGTTATATTTTCTTCAGCTTCTTCATTGCGCATTATGCTAGCATATGATGACGAACCAGATTGGCTATTAGCTACTTGTTTTTTCTTAAATTCTAAAAATTCCTTATATAAAGAATCATTAGGATTATCATTCCCTAAAGTGGCTATCAAATTTTCAGCAAATAGTTTTTTATTGCCATGTTGGACCAGGAGGATATTTCCTCTACCTTTTCCTTTGCAGAAAGAATACCCCTTCCTTTAGGGATCATAATCTTGCAAGAATTCGTGACTTTGAAAATCAAGAAGACTATTTTATTCTCCTTCTTTTATAAGTAATTTCAAAATCAAAAGGCGCCAAGTGAGCTTACCACCCGGTAAACATTTGTTTAGATACATTATGTTTAAAAACTTTATTAAACGTATATTTTGTTGATTTACAATTAGTTTTTTTTTTAATAAACTTTATATGGATCATCTTGAAATTTTAAAATACATTTGACTATAGCAAGAATTTATTTGGCTATGGCTGCATACGTTTTTTGACTATTAATCCATTTTGTTAAATGAAATCTAACACGATATTCTTGTTTAGTCTTTGGGAAAATTTGTTTTAAAATTCTACCAAATCCTATGTCTGAGGCATCTGTTTTAATTATTTTTTCTTCCAATTTGGATTTGAAAGTACTAAACAAGGAAGATTTTTTACCTTTCCTTTTATTATTTTAATGACTTGAGTATGTTGTTCTATCCATGGACCTGAATTCTTTTTTAATCTATCATATAAGGTAGCAGCATCTGTTGCTAGATTGATATAATAAGAAGATATATAATTTAAACTGCTTAAAAATCTTTGCAACTGTGTTTTATCTATTATCACATCTGGAAATTTTGAAGCAAATTCTATACTTCCTTTTATATGAATTATTTTTCCTTGTTCATTATTATTACCTAAAAATCTTACATTTTTTTGAAATAAAGACATTTTATTCTTGATATTACTAAACCATTTTGAATAGTAATTTTTCTAAAAATATCTAAGTGTTTAAAATGCATTTCAATATCATTAGAAAATACTAGATTATCATCAACATAAACTATAATAAATTCGCCATATGGAATAAAAATGTCATTCATTATTTTCTAAAAATTTCGAAGAAGAATTTTATAAGCCAAAAGGCATTGCTGTCTATTCATAATGTCCAACTGGAAGCGGTTTTATATTGGTCAGATTTTGAAATTTGGATCTACCAGTAACCAGATTTTTTAGAAAATATGATAGAAGAATAAAGTCTATCAAGAAGTCCTTTTTATTAGGAATTGGATGTCTAATCTATTTTAAAACTTTATTTAAGGGGTTTTTTAGATCTAGAGAGTGCTGATCTACCGGTTTACCTTCATGATGCTTTAGTTCGTGAAAGACCTTCATGTTCACGAAATATTTTTTGGATCAGATGACCGTTGATCTATCGGTTTGCCTTCACGACGCTTTAGTTCTTGAAAGGCCTTCATGTTCGTGAAGGGTTTTTTAGATAAATGACCACTGATCTATAAGTTTACCTTCATGATGCTTTAGTTCATGAAAGACCTTCATGATTGCGAAGGGTTTATTGGATTGGATGACTACTGATCTACCAGTTCGCCTTCATGATGCTTTAGTTCGTGAAAGACCTTCATGTTCATGATGGGTTTTTGGATCAAACGATTGTTGATCTACCGGTTCCCCTTTACGATGCTCTAGTTCGTAAAAGACCTTCACGTTCATGAAGTGTTTTTTGGATCAAATAGCCGCTGATCTATTGGTTAAAGATCTTCATATTCGTGAAGGATTTTTTTGGATTAAATGACCGTTGATCTACAAATTCGCCTTCACGATGCTTAGTTCGTGGAACACCTTCACGATGCTTTATTTCATGAAGGAGTTTATGTGGTCAGATGTTCGGCAACCAGACGAACTTTGAAAGCTAATTTATCAATTCATAAAGGAATTTTGGTCGGACGTCTGACGACCGACGGCCTTAGAGCGATAATTCATCGTCTTCAAGAAGAATTTTGGGTCATGTGTCCAACGGTCAGACGGTCTTCAAGCAAAGATTCATCGACTTCAAGGGAAATTTTGGTAGGATGTCCAACGACCAGACGACCTTGGGAAGATAATTCATCGACTCTAAGAAGATTGCTAGGTCATGTGTCCAACGACCCAACATTGTTTAAGCGATGATTCAATGACTTTTTGAGGAATTTTTGGGATTCAGCTCATGGGAACATAGTTTTTTTGGTTCCTGGAGACTAAGGGTTTCGATCTATTTGTTCGGCAATCCTTTAGACAAAACTTCTCGACGACACCAAAGTAACACCGGTTCTCAGAAGGGGGATCGAAATGACTTATCGAGGGCGTAGAAGCATTTCTTTCACCGTGGTGTTTGCAATGCCTATAGTGTCTAGGTATGGCTCATTCGGAAAAGGAAAGCAGTCAATGATGGATGAGAAGGCATCGCTTTAGGTTGCTGCCCCATTCCATAGTTTCTAGCTAGCTAGAATGTTATTAGATAATCATCCTTTCGTCTAATTTTGTTAGTTAGCTGTGGCGCTTTTCTATTATGCCTTAGTAGCCTTGCTTAGGCAGAAGATCTCTGGGGTCTTGTAGCTCCTTCACCATTTGGTATATTCTTTGGCAAATTACTGGGTTTACCTTTTTCCAATTGCACTACTTCTGGTCTTTAGAACCGGTTTTCCTTCCTATAGAATTCTTTCAGGGTAGTAGGTTGTTTCATCCTTTAATGATTCCCGAGGGCCTTATAGTAGACTACAACCATCACCCTTGCTTTGTCCATATGCTAGTCATGCCTATGAAAAATCAAATTCGAATCAGTTGTGCAGTTTTAAAAAGGTATAATTGGCATAATAAACTTCTTTGGATATTATGCATGTTGAACGGCTTCAGTGAATAGGTTTCAATTGGGAAGATGCTCTAATTGTTATCAGATCAGTTCATTTTTAAACTACGACTATTTATAATGGTTGAGAATGATATATGTATGATTATCCTATGCTTGAATGAATGGAAATGCCGATTGAATGACAAATCACTTATGATGGGGTCACGGATCAGTGACGATCCTTAAATTTTGAAAAAAACTATGTAAGATCAGTCTAAGGTGATCAAGAAGGACCCATAAGGTTGCATTCCAAATTTCAAGGTATTTGGAGTTTGTAAGTTCGAGTTACGGGAAAAAGATGATGGATCGGCATTGATGGATCGGTGATATTTTATGTGGAATCTGACACGAGAAAATTTGCCATTTGCTTGGAGTCAACATATGGTTCACTTGGAGTCATAGAATTTGAAATGCTGGGTTATTGACCAGAGTTGCTTGGAGCCATTCGCACGTTTTCTTGGAGAAAATCTTGGTTTCACCCGAGTCTGATTTTGGGCTAGAATTTCCTAGGTTTACTTCTAGTGAACTGGGTGATTACCTAAATTCGACTTTGAGTTAGGACTTCCAAAATCCGCTTCGAGTCAAATAGGTGATTACCCAAGTATGACTTCGAGTCAACCCCCAAGTGAGTTTTTTAACGACCATTTTAACGACTCTTGATGATTTTCGACGACGATGACCATTCGTGATTTAATGATGGAAGCTCCATGATGGGATTAGAGGCTGGTTAGTTGGGAGTGCTCACAATATACCACTATAGCTTAGCCTTTTAATTGATCTCGGTTTGTATAATATCTTCTTGGTCCTCCTACCTCTAGAAGTACTGTTTAAGTAGCAGTTCCTCGCCCATTGATTGGCACTATGCTGCGGCAAGGGTCTTAGAGCTTCTTATAGCGTTTTGCACATTGGCATTTTCATCTAATTTGTCTTCCTTAAATAGTTTACCATCATCGAAACCGGATAGAGCCATCGTTATATCCTTCCATGGGGTTATCACCCTTAACTTCGGGTTTGTAGCAGGTGCTTTTGCAGAAGGTGGAGTATCAACGTTTTCTTCCATCGTGATTCCTAAAGCTCTGCCCATTGCTTCGTTTTTCTTTAGCCTTCTATTTCTTTCGTTCAAGCCAAAATAAAAGAATGCTCTTGCTCCATAGCAACCACGGCTTCAGGGACCGTTCTAGGAGTAGTTAGTGATTGGAGTGCTAAGAGAGCACGTATCTTTTCCATAAGAGCCTTTTGACTGTTTTACATTTTATAGTTAATTTCATCAACCATCTTGGTCAATTCTCCCTTAGTCACAACTCCATGCTATATGGAGTATCTTGGAACCTGATTTCCAGAGTTGGCTCCAAACAGCAGGTTGTTGGGGTTGTTGACATTAATTTTTCGAGGGTTTGTTTCTTCTCCAGCAATGGTAGCTCCTATGGATCTTCCGGAGATAGTTTTCTTTCTTCCTACTGCCATTGATTCTCAACAACAAATCTTCTAAGTAGAGATTAAGGATCTAACTTTTGAACTTATCTAATCCAAAGTAGATAGCTAGATCTAAGTCTTAGTTGGGCTCTTAATGAAAGCACCAAAATGTTAACCTAAAAAATGGATCAACACCTTGGATTGAGTGTGAAAGCACCAACCCAATTCTTATAGAGCAGTAATATAGAGAATAAATGTGAAAAGAGCAGAAATAGTAAGAAGGCAAGAATATTTTTATTGTATTTCGGCTGTCAATGAAGCCTACGTCCACTTTATAACTAGTACTATTGACTAATTGCTGTTAGAAGGTGAATTGGATTACAAAGTAGTTGAATATCCTAAGTTAGACTAAGTCCCTAATGCTAGAGTTCACTGGAGAATCATAATGAACTCCTTGGATGACTATTGTGTGGGAGGAAAAGAGTGAAGAAGGTTTTCTGCAGAGTTCCAGCAGCCAGCCAAGAGGATCATGTTTATGATGTAGGTAGGATTGTATTTATAGGGGTTGGAGAGCATTTGAGCCAGAAGTGTAAGTATAAGAGTTCAGTTGTTATGCCAAGTCATCGTTGAAAATCTCAAATCAATCTATGTCATTTCTATGGATTGCTATCTATCCATGGGGGATGAATAGCAAGCTACCCATCAACTTAGCATATTTTTCTACCAAAAGCCTTTACTTAGTGCTATGAAGGAGCTCGAAAAGTTTGAGGGCGATCCGACCTATCCTGATGGATCGCCAGCTATCCATAGAGGATTGATCGCCAAATATCCATCAACTTAGCATATTTTCCTACCAGTAGCCTTTACTTAGTTCTATGAAGGAGATCAGAGAGTTTGAGGGCGATCTGACATATCTTGATGGTCGCTTGCTATCTATAGGGGATGGATTGCTGCTACCCATGGAGGATGGATCGCTAGCTATCCATCCACTTAGAATACTTTTAAGTAATCTTAGTTTAGTTGTCTTCCTATCTTCTATTTAAGTGTTTTATCCAAATATTAAGTCGTTTGGAGTTTATTTGATCATCGTCTTCATGGGTCATCTAGTCCATAAGAATCATCCATAACTTGCTCAAAACTTAATGAAATCAGATAAAATTTTGCAGATACACTCTAGAGGGTATTGGGAATCTACCATAAAATTTTCAAGTTATGGGGTCCAATCTACTTAGGTTGCTAGCGATCCATCTAGTTAGGTCTTTGGAAACCCATATAATCTTATCAAATGAAGCTCATTTTTGGTGAGGTTTTTCTTTTATGTCTTCTAAGTGTTCTTTGAAAATTTCATGTCAATCCGACTTCGTATGAGTTCTCTAGGTCCATTTTAAGTTAGCAGCTTTGGTCAACAAAGCGGGTATACAACTTGAATCAGATGAGTCATTACTTCTTAAAACTATGCTAGGATGGCTATGGGGCATGTTGAGGTGGGTTTTTCATGCCCCATGCCCACCATGGGTTTTTCAAACCTTGACCTAGACCCTCCACGTAGGCCCATTGCGAGTCCAGATTTTTGCCTCGAATTTGGAACCCGCTCGGGTCAGGGTAGACACGCCTCACTCGAAGACCTGGTGAGACTTTATATATTCATTCAGAGTTGTGTATTAATGCATACATATATATTTATTTTATTTGTAAGAGCCATTATCACTTAAATGGTTTAAATATTAAAATACTTTATAACAAAATAGCTTCTTAAATTTCACAAATCAAATCCAACACAAATCAAATTTTTACATTTTATATTTAACCAAATCCTAAATCATAAATTTCAATTCAAATTCAGTTGCCAAATAACTATTCCAAATTTATCGATTTTAAAACAAATTTGACCCAGGGAATAAACCATTTCAAATTCAATATATTTCAGCCCTTAAGGATTCAACAATTTCAAAACTGAGTTTGAAAATTTTCGTATATATCAAATTAAATTTCTATTATTTAGTTTTGAACATTTGCTTAATAAATCCATTATCATTTAAATAAATCCTAAGTTTATAAATAACTAAATATTTCCTTTAATTTATTTATACTTGAAATATTCATTTAATTCACTTTAACCCAAAATCAAGCTGTAAGCATATCTTTAGAAATTTCAAATTTAATAAATTTTACATCAGCTTATTTGAGTTTAATTCTTAAATAAATTAAATTTCAAATAAATTTCCAATTTATCTTCCAACCTTAATGTATTTAAATCATTATAACCTCTATATTAAAATAAAATTCAAATACTTAACCATATTTTATTTTAATAACATCAAACTCTATTATTAAACTTATTTTTATTAGCAAATTTATACATAGCTTAAATTCAAGAATTTAACTATATATAAAATGATATTTGTAAAATATCAGAATCAATATTTATTAAACCGTATATTTCTATCCAAAACCATATAAATCATTTTCAAAATATTTATATATAAACGGACGGTGCCTGTATATAGTTTTCTATCCTATGGTCAAGTGATATGGATATTTATCATTTCAATTTGTAATTTAAATTAAAAATACAGTTATATATCATTTCAAACCGCAATCCCGAATGAAATAAAATCCATAACAACTTGCAGTTTATGACAGTATAAAAAACAATATCCATTCATCCAATGTCAATCATCAACCATTTATCACAATCATCACCCAATTCAAACAATAACAGCAATATAGAACATATAATACTAAATAAAAATTTTACTGGCAATTTATAAGCAATAGTAAATTAAATAACAATTTTATTCAATAAATTCAATTTAACTGGAATGATGATAAAAATATGCCAAATAGTCATAAATAAATTTCTAATCACATCATAATTTAATTTAACACACATAAGAAATTTTAGAAGTTGTGAGTGGGTCAAAACACTCGCCTTTTGAATTTAAATTGAATTTAAATCCATTTAAACCCAAAATTTGAACAGTCTTAGAATTCGTCCAAACTAGCGTCAAAATATCTGGAATTCCGATACGATCTTAATAAAAGAAACCACGCATGAAACGGACTTCGTATGCGAAAGTTATTCGAGTTAGAATGTTTGAAATCAAAATTAAATAAAAATAGAAATAAAATAAAAAAAAGTACCACGTCACCAGCCAATATGCGTTCTGCCTCTTCCAGAACCCAAAAATCACAGGCACAATAAGAAACGCTGCCCTAAAATCAACACGCCGCACGTGCCAGAAGCCACGGCCCCCACATCTGACATGCCGATCATCTCCCCTCCCACGATCGACCCTTCCTTGGCCTCGCGGTCGCTCGAAGACACCAAAAAATGAACGATGCCACCTATGTTCATCGCTCGATCCTGGAGAGATCGACACCCCATAGTGCGAACAAATTATAATTCTAAGGTCTGCTCGAGCTCCTCTTCCAGCCTATACTCCCCGATCGACGAAAAGTTGAAAATCCACCGTTAATCCATAACTTCCCAAACGAACGACCGAGACAAATTCACTGATTCCAGGACAAACGGTGCATCAAACTGAAAAACAAATCATAGAATTGAGATGCGCTCTTCGAGGGCTTTCTGGTGATATAAAATATGATATAGTTTGTGGAGTTTGAAATTTGATTTGATTTTGAATTGCAATAGGGAATTAGGGTTTGCAATCATTGGAAAGAGGAGGAGCTAATGGAACTGGATGTACAGAAATAAGGAATAAGAAATAGGCTAGGTTTATAACGAGGTATATATATATGCAAAGCTGAAATTAGAATGGACGGACACATTGATATACGCGCTGAACGATAAAATGGCACAAAAATCTCGTTCTGACTCCGGAATGAAATTGGGTCAACGCATATATAAAAAATAGATGTTTTAAAATATTTTTAAAGTAATGGAACAGGTTTCAAGTCCAAATTCCATCGTATGAAGAAGTTATGCTAAAAGCAAATTATTTCAAATTGATTTCAATTTAATTGATTTCTGGGCGTTTCGAGTCCGTACGATCAAACGACAAGTCCAATCGTTACGAAACTTGAAATCCTACAATAATTCACAGTTATGGATCCGATGAAACTGGTTTCGTTGGAATCCGAGTTAGTGACCAAAATGGCTATTTTTACATTAATTAAATAAATTAATAATAATTTAATGAAATCAAATTTGCAATTTCAATTCGATAATTGACAAATTTAATCATTTTTGCTTTCTCAATCATTTACAATGATTTAAACAAATTTAAATGTCAAATTAGAGTTGATTAATTTATAAATTTCAGTATTAACCACAATTTCATTAAATTCAAAAATTATAAATTAAATTTCCATAATTCTATTTAATTTACTTTTCATTCTATTATTCAATTCATTATTATCAAACGGATGAAATTAACATTGGATTCAAAATCTATTACATTAATATTCTCACATTCCATCTTAATTTCAATTAACGTAATATTTAGATATTTAATTTCACTTATTTGCAACTAAATCCAGTTATTATAGTTCAAATCCCAATAAATTGATAGATATTTATTTCCATTCTTTTAAATTCCACAAATTGTCCTATTATAAATAACATTATTCCAAAATAATATTATAATTACTATTTATTATTATTAATTCATTAATCAATTCAATATCTACATTTGTTATCTTGTATTAAATTTATTACCAAGTATACATTTGCCTTTTTCAACTAATTGGGATTTCATTCAAGTTCATAATAATTAACTATAAATAACACCGTTGCATTTCACTTTAGTTATTATTTCATTAACTAAATTACAAAACTTATATATCTTCCAATATTTATTCACAATTCCTAGTTAAATTAACATTTTTAATTAACGAAAATTATGGGTCGTTACACTCTCCCCCACTCAAAACTTTTCATCCCCGAAAAGGGAAAAAGAAGGGAAACGAAAGAATTGAGTAAACAATACATTTTATTCAAAAATATTAACTTTATAAACATATAAATTTACAAAATTAATTAATTTAAATATACCACTCATAACCAATAAATCTTTTTATACTCAAATTAATAAAGTTTGGAAAACAATTTCAAAAAATTTCTAAGTCCAAAATATAAGAAAAATTTCGACAAGTCTCATTTGTACGGAGAGGCTCGGGAGAAAATATAATATCAAATATAACAATATACAACATATATTTTCCAAAATAATATATATCACAACGCGGGAAAACAGTATAATAACGCTATAAACGGTAATCCGAAAACGTACCTATTTGTCGGGCAATTTACGCTTATTTTATGAAACCAAAAGCAGTAGCAATTGCTTCCATAACCTGTGTTTCACTTATATAATCCAAAAAGAGTTAACAATTATATAAAATGAAATATTTAAAGTTTTTACAAACAATTCAATATAAACAACAATCATTGCAACCACAACATACAAATCATATATAAATCAACCATGCAAGCAAAACAAAACAATTGGTTGGTTCAGGTTAAGACACTTTAAATCACATAGAATGACAAATAACTATGAAGTATTCCATTTACTCAACAGTCTTAGATAAATTCAATTGATTATTCATACGTCTAAGCAATTTTAAAGTATCCTTCCCAAACAACCATAAACCAAACAAAAAACCATTCCAAACAATAGATCAAATTCATACTTATTAATTTCATTTCATAACATTCGTTGTTTGATTTCCTTTTCTTTTGTACAATGATTTATTTTTTTATTTACATTTATTTCCTGCAAATTTTCAATTTCCATCCATTGATTCAGTGTTTATTTCACTCATTGGCACTTATACTTACATAAATTCATTTTTATTTATTCATATCATATAAATTTTATTTTTATAGCATTACATTCATTATTGCATAACTTCATTTATTTACATTCATTTATTTAGTATTTATGTTCAATTCAATTTCTTAGCATATCAATTCATCTACTTAAGTTTCTAATTACTTTCTTATGATACTTACTTTCTATCAAAATTTATTATGGTAAATTTCAATCATAACATAAGTTTATAGCACTACATCATCAAATTCTTATTTATTAAGGAATTTCGTTGAGTACTTTCATTACCCAAGTTTACTTGAACAATTTTCCATTACAAAATCTTTAACATTTTAACTTTTAATATTTGGTAAGTTATATATATGCTCTAAGAATGCAGTTGAAAGTTATACAAGTCTTTCTTCTTTCCTTTAATTAATTTAACGTTCAATAATCATATCTTTTGTTTTTAGATTACATATTTCAACTTTCTTTAATTTTATTTATAACTTAGCATTAAATCTCTCATTTCCTTTAGAGGTTTCAATTATTAATTAGTTATATTCCATTTCACAGCAATGACCGAAACTATAAATTAACTGAACTTAAGAACTAAATACCGAGTTTAATTTCAAATCATTTTAAAATAATAGATAAATAATTACAACTTATATATCCAAAAAAATTTAGAAATTTATATTTGTTTATCAAAATAAATCTGCAGTAAACTACTACAGTGGCCTTCCGACTGTGAAACTCGAAAATGAATATCGATGATGCATGCACTCATCACCGAAATTATTTTCCAGCAACAGAGAGGGGAGTACATAACTTATTTCATTCCAAAATTTCTTTAAACCAAAATTTTCAAATTATATTGAAATATTTATATCAGGAAATACTTCTAATAATATTATTATATTCCAAAATCATTCAAAAGGAAGTTTCAAAATCCGAAACTTAAGTTCTAAATTTCCAATTTTATATTCATTTTCAAATCTTATTTCCAACCTATATTCATAAATTTCACTACCTAACAACCATTATATTACAACCAAATATATATAATTTATAAAAAAATTATTTTATATATAGAAAATGTAATAGGAAAAATTATTTCATTCACCTATATTCAGAACAAATATTGTGTCAGTTTGTCCTATTAAGTGTTTAGAAATCCCTATTGATGTCATAGCGTCCCATGCACCAATCAAAATTTATAAATACAAAACGAAATAAATCACACAATATCAAAAAATTTTATAACACTAACAAATACGCCCTCGCATATATATACACTTAGCGACTCATCACAGGCTATTACTACCTTATTGATAAAGAATCAGACCCTACATAGCTAAGGTTTATCGCTAAACCAAACTCTGATACCAGATGTAACATTCCGCCTTTTTGTATGTTTTAAATCGACGATAAACCACACACGTCAGACTTAAACCATACAAAAAAGCGGATTGTTATTGGGGTGTATAAGAAAAAAGAAGAAAGAAATAAAAAAAATAGAATCATGCAGCGGAACGGTAAAATATAATAATCAAATAAAAAGTTCATGAAGCTGTTTTACAAAATATTCGATTATACTTATACAATACATACCAGAGTCACATATATTAGAGAATAATAAATAGTGCAACGGAACAATGATGTAGTGGAATAATATAATAATTAATAATAACAATACAATCTTCATCTTCGTCCTCCAGAAGGAAAGTCTTCAAATCCTGAAATACTCAGGCTAACCCAAGCGAATTGAAAAGACAAAACACTCGAGTCAGAACTTAAAAATCTTATGTAAGTTAAGTCAACAGTAAATAAATATGAGTGCAAACAGCGTCGGAGATGTTTACGGGATTTGACATCTCTTATCCAGTGTCTAACGTGAGAGCAGTAACTTAAGAGATGCTCGGGATTCACATCTCCTAAGGATCCGTTAAACTATTTACTATGTAGTAATATTTAGCAATTACAATAATGTCTAATAGTAAAATAAACTTATTTTTAAATAGCATTAAGGCTTTGCATTTTCCAACTTAACACGTAATGGTCCCAGTAGTTCATCCAGTATCATGGTCCCTCCTGATCGGGAAGCCACCAGAGGATACCACACGGGCTACGGGGGAAAACCAAACTCGTACAAGGCTCACTAGGGTAGATGACACATCACACAAGGAAATGACAAGGTAGATATACCAATTACTATCCAGACTGGTGGTGACGCATAGCGCGCAGCTACCGCCCACCTCGAGCCACACCTCGAAATCAAAATTCAAAAGTGGCCCCTAAATAAATCTAAAAGTCAGAATATAATATCGAAGGAGTGTGTCCAATAAGAGGAGCTACCTCTCTGGCACGGAATTGCTCCTGTTTTTAGCCACCTTATGCCAACTCACGGGAGTTGGGTCCACGTATATACCTCAAAGGAAACGTCGCCACCATCCTACTTCATTCTGGAATCTCCACCGCGTACACAGTTGTTAAAGCGGTTTTCGGAGTTGGCAGAGAGTATGACAATTTCCGATCCCGGTCTTTTTAACAACCACACGTTATTATAACACCATGGTCATTTCAAAATAATTATACTTCAAAACCCAAAATATCATTGCTTTCCAAAACCAAATCAATACGATATCATTTTCATTTCAAATATATCCTTTTCTAATATCATAACACTTTCAAAGTTATAACATTTCTAAATCAAACAAACACTTGAATATCACACTTCCAAATTTTAATACTTTGAAATCTAACTTCCTCCACTTAAATGGTTTAAATATTAAAATACTTTATAACAAAATAGTTTCTTAAATTTCACAAATCAAATCCAACACAACTCAAATTTCTATATTTTATATTTAACGAAATCCCAAATCATAAATTTCAATTCAATCCAGTTTCCCAATAACTATTTCAAATTTGTCGATTTTAAAACAGATTTGACCCATAGAATAAACCATTTCAAATTCAATATATTTCAGCCCTTAAGTATTCAACAATTTCAAAAACTGAGTTTGAAAATTTTCTTATATATCAAATTAAATTTCTATTATTTAGTTTCTAACATTTACTTAATAAATCCATTGTCATTTAAATAAACCCAAGTTTATAAATAACTAAATATTTCCTTCAATTTATTTATACTTGAAAAATTCATTTAATTCACCTTAACCCAAAATCAAGATGTAAATCATATCTTTAAAAATTTCAAATTTAATAAATTTTACATCAACTTATTTGAGTTTAATTCTTAAATAAATTAATTTTCAAATAAATTTCCAATTTATCTTCCAACCTTAAAGTATTTAAATCATTATAACCTCTATATTAAAATAAAATTCAAATACTTAACCATATTTTATTTTAATAACATAAACTCTATTATTAAACTTATTTGTATTAGCAAATTTACACATAGCTTAAATTCAAGAATTTAACTATATATAAAATGATATTTATATAATATCAAAATCGATATTTATTAAACTATATATTTCTATCCAAAACCATAGAAATCATTTTCAAAATATTTAGATATAGACCGACGGTGTCTGTATATAATTTTCTATCCTATGGTCAAGTGATACAGATATTTATCATTTCAATCCGTAATTTAAATTAAAAATACGGTTATATATCTTTTCAAACCGCAATCCCGAATGAAATAAAATCCATAACAACTTGCAGTTTATAACAATATAAAATAAACATCCATTCATCCAATATCAATCATCAACCATTTATCATAATCATCGCCCAATTCAATCAATAACTGCAATATAGAACAATAATACTAAATAAGAATTTTATTGGCAGTTTATATGCAATAATAAATTAATTAACAATTTTATTCAATAAATTCAATTTAACTGAAATGATGATAAAAATATGCCAAACAGTCGTAAATAAATTTCTAATCACATCAGAATTTAATTTAACATACATAAGAAAATTAAGAAGTTGTGAGTGAGTCAAAACACTAACCTTTTGAATTTAAATTGAATTTAAATCCAATTTAAACCCAAAACTTGAACAGTCTCAGAATTCGTCCAAACTAGCATCAAAATATCCGAAATTCCGATACGATCCTAACAAAAGAAACCGCACGTGAAACGGACCTCGTATGCGAAAGTTATTCGAGTTAGAACGTTTGAAATCAAAATTAAATAAAAATAGAAATAAAATGAAAAAATGTACCACGCCACCATCCAATATGCGTTCTGCCTCTTCCAGAACCCTAAAATCGTGAGCATGCTAAGAAACACTCCCCCAATCAACACGCCGCACGTGCCAGAAGCCACGGCCCCCCACATCGGACATCATCGATCATCTCCCCTCCCACAACCGACCCTTCCTTGGCCTCGCGGTTGCTCGAAGACACCGAAAAAAGAATGATGCCGCCCATGTTCATCGCTCGATCCTAGAGAGATCGATACCCCATAGTGCAAACAAATTATAGATCTAAGGTCTTCTCGAGCTCCTCTTCGAGCCCGTACTCCCCGATCGACCAAAAGTTGAAAATCCACCGTTAATCCATTACTTCCCAAACGAACGGCCAAGACAAATTCACCGATTCTAGGACAAATGATGCATCGAACTGAAAAATGAATCAAAGAATTGAGATGCGCTCTTCAAGAGCTTTCCGACGATATAAAATGTGATATAGTTTGTGGAGTTTGAAATTTTGATTTGATTTTGAATTGCAATAGGGAATTAGGGTTTGCATTCATTGAAAAGAGGAGGAGCTAATGGAACTGAACATACAGAAATGAGGAATAAGAAGTAGGCTAGGGTTTATAACAAGGTGTGTGTGTGTGTGTGTGTGTGTGTATGCGCAAAGCTGAAATTAGAATGGATGGACACGATTGATATACGAGCTGAACGCTAAAATGGCCTGAAAAGCACGTTCTGACTCCGGAATGAAATTGGGTCAAACCATATATCAAAATAGATGTTTTAAAATATTTTAAAAGCAATGGAACAGGTTTCAAGTCCAAATTCCATCGTATGAAGAAGTTATGCTAAAATTAAATTATTTCAAATTGATTTCAATTGATTTCAATTTAATTGATTTTTGGACGTTTCGAGTCCGTACGATCAAACGACAAGTCCAATCGTTACGAAATTTGAAATTCTACAATAATTCACCATTACGGATCCGCTGAAACTGGTTTCGTCGAAACCCGAGTCACAAAATGGCTATTTTTTCATTAATTAAATTAATTATTAATTTTAACTAATTAATAATAATTTAATTAAATCCAATTTTCAATTTCAATTCGATAATTGACAAATTTCATCATTTTTGCTTTCTCAATCATTTACAATGATTTAAACAAATTTAAATGTCAAATTAGAGTTGATTAATTTATCAATTTCAGTATTAACCTCAATTTCATTAAATTTAAAAATTATAAATTAAACTTCCATAATTCTATTTAATTTACTTTTCATTCTATTATTCAATTCATTATTATCAAACGGATGAAATTAACATTGAATTCAAAATCTATTACATTAATGTTCTCACATTCCATCTTAATTTCAATTAACATAATATTTAGATATTTAGTTTCACCTATTTGCAATTAAATCCAATTATTATAGTTCAAATCCCAATAAATTGATAAATCTTTATTTCCATTCTTTTAAATTCCACAAATTGTCCTATTATAAATAACATTAACATTATTCCCAAATAATATTATAATTACTATTTATTATTATTATTAATTTATTAATTAATTCAATATCTACGTTTGTTATCTTGTATTATATTTATTACGAAATATACATTTGCCTTTTTCAACTAATTGGGAACTCATTCAAGTTAATAATGATTAACTACAAATAACACTTGCATTTCACTTTAGATATTATTTAATTGACTTAATTACAAAATTTTTATATCTTCCAATATTTATTCACAATTCCTAATTAAATTAAAAAATTTACTTATCGAAAATTACGGGTCATTACACTCTCCCCCACTCAAAACCTTTCGTCCCCAAAAAGGGAAAAAGAAGGGAAAAGAAAGAATCGAATGAACAATACATCTTATTCAAAAATATTAACTTTATAAACAAATAAATTTACTAAATTAGTTAATTTAAATATACCGTTTCATAACAAATAAATCGTTTTATACTCAAATTAATAAAGTTTGGAAAAAAATTTCAAAAATTTTCTAAGTCCTAAATTTACGGAAAATTTCGACAGAGTCTCCTTTGTACGGAGAGGCTCGGGAGAAAATATAATATCAAATACAACAATAAACAGCATATATTTAATATATATCCCAACACGGGAAAACTATATAATAACGCTATAAACCGTAATCCAAAAACATACCTATTTTCGGGCAATTTACGCTTATTTTACGAAACCAAAATCAGTAGCAATTGCTTCCATAACCTGTATTTCACTTATATAATCCAAAAAGAGTTAACAATTATATAAAATGAAATATTTAAAGTTGTTTCAAACAATTCAATATAAACAACAATCATTGCAACCACAGCATACAAATCATATATAAATCAACCATTCAAGCAAAATAAAACAATTGGTTGGTTCGGGTTAAGACACTTCAAATCACATAGAATGACAAATAACTATGAAGTATTCCATTTACTCAATAGTCTTAGATAAATTCAATATATTATTCATACATCTAAGCAATTTTAAAGAATCCTTGCCCAAACAACCATAAACCAAACAAACAACCATTCCAAACACTAGATCAAATTCATACCTATTAATTTCATTTCATAACATTCGTTGTTTGATTTCCTTTTCATTTATACAATGGTTTATCTTTTTATTTACATTTATTTCTTGCAAATTTTCAATTTCCATCCATTGGTTCAGTGTTTATTTCACTCATTGGCACTTATACTTACATAAATTCATTTTTATTTATTCATATCATATAAATTTTCTATTTACAGCATTACATTCATTATTGCATAACTTCATTTATTTACATTTATTTATTTAGTATTTATGTTCAATTCAATTTGTTAGAATATCAATTCATCTACTTAAGTTTTTAATTACTTTCTTATGATACTTACTTCCTATCAAAATTTATTATGGTAAATTTCAATCATGGCATAAGTTTATAGCACTACGTCATCAAATTCTTATTTATTAAGGAATTTCGTTGAATACTTTCATTACCCAAGTTTCCTTGTATAATTTTCCATTACAAAATCTTTAACATTTTAACTTTTAATATTTGGTAAGTTATATATATGCTCTAAGAATGCAGTTGAAAGTTATACAAGTCTTTCTTCTTTCCTTTAATTAATTTAACGTTCAATAATCATATCTTTTGTTTTTAGGTCACATATTTCAACTTTCTTTAATTTTATTTATAACTTAGCATTAAATCTCTTATTTCCTTTAGAGGTTTCAATTATTAATTAGTTATATTCCATTTCACAACAATGACCGAAACTATAAATTAACAGAACTTAAGAACTAAATACGGAGTTTAATTTCAAATCATTTTAAAATAATAGATAAATAATTACAACTTATATATACGAAAAAATTTAGAAATTTATATTCGTTTATCAAAATAATTCTGGAGTAAACTACTACAGTGGCCTTCCGACTGTGAA
Source organism: Allium cepa (assembly GCA_030765085.1). NCBI lineage: Eukaryota > Viridiplantae > Streptophyta > Magnoliopsida > Asparagales > Amaryllidaceae > Allium > Allium cepa. The sequence goes on from CM060931.1 coordinate 312,562,659, forward strand.
ACTCGAAAATGAATATCGATGATGTGTGCACTCATCACCGAAATTATTTTCCAGCAATAGAGAGGGGATTACATAACTTATTTCTTTCCAAATTTTCTTTAAACCAAAATTTTCAAATTATATTGAAATATTTATGTCATGAAATACTTCTAATAATATTATTATTATATTCCAAAATCATTCGTAAGGAAGTTTCAAAACCCGAAACTTAAGTTCTAAATTTCCAATTTTATATTCATTTTCAAATCTTATTTCCAACCCATACTCATAAATTTCACTACCTAACAACCATTATATTACAACCAAATATATATAATTTATAAAAAAAATTATTTTATATATAGAAAATGTAATAGGAAAAATTATTTCATTCACCTATATTCAGAACAAATATTGTGTCGGTCTGTCCTATTAAGTGTTTAGAAATCCTTATTGATGTCATAGCGTCCCATGCACCAACCAGAATTTATAAATACAAAACGAAACAAATCAATACAATATCAAAACTTTTTATAACACTAACAAATACGCTCTCTCATATATATACACTTAGCGACTCATCACAGGGTATTACTACCCTATTGATAAAGAATCAGACCCCACATAGCTAAGGTTTATCGCTAAACCAAAGCTCTGATACCAGATGTAACATCCCGCCTTTTTGTACGTTTTAAATCGACGATAAACCATACACGTCAGACTTATACCATACAAAAGAGCGGATTGTTATTGGGGTAAATAAGAAAAAGGAAGAAAGAAATTAAAAAATAGAATCATGCAGCGGAACGGTAAAATATAATAATCAAATGAAAAGTTCATGAAGTTGTTTTACAAAATATTCGATTATACTTATACAAGACATACCAGAGTCACACATATTAGAGAATAATAAATAATGCAGCGGAACAATGATGCAGTGGAATAATATAATAAATAATAATAATACAATCTTCGTCTTCGTCCTCCAGAAGGAAAGTCTTCAAATCCTGAAATACTCAGGCTGACCCAAGCGAATTGAAAAGACAAAACACTCGAGTCAGAACTAAAAAATCTTATGTAAGTTAAATCAACAGTAAATAAATATGAGTGCAAACAACGTCAGAGATGTTTACGGGATTTGACATCTCTTATCCAATGTCTAACGTGAGTGCAGTAACTTAAGAGATGCTCGGGATTCACATCTCCTAAGGATCCGTTAAACTATTTACTATGTTGTAATATTTAGCTATTACAATAATGTCTAATAGTAAAATAAACTTGCTTTTAAATAGCATTAAGGCTTTGCATTTTCCACCTTAACACGTAATGGTCCCAGTAGTCCATCCAGTATCATGGTCCCTCTTGATCGGGAAGCCACCAGAGGATACCACACGGGCTATGGGAGAAAACCAAACTCGTACAAGGCTCTCTAGGGTAGGTGACACAGCACACAAGGCAATGACAGGGTAGATATACCAATTACTATCCAGACTGGTGGTGACGCATAGCGCGCAGCTACCGCCCACCTCGAGCCATACCCCAAAATCAAAAATCAAAAGTGGACCCCAAATAAATCTCAAAGTCAGAATATAATATCGAAGGAGTGTGTCCGATAAGAGGAGCTACCTCACTGGCCCGGAATTGCTCCTGTTTTTAGCCACCTTATGCCAACTCACAGGAGTTGGGTCCACGTATATACCTCAAAGGAAACGTCGCCACCATCCTACTTCGTTCTGGAATCTCTACCGCGTACACAGTTGTTAAAGCGATTTTCGGAGTTGGCAGAGAGTATGACAATTTTCGATCCCGGTCTCTTTAACAACCACACGTTATTATAACACCGCGGTCATTTCAAAATAATTATACTTCAAAACCCAAAATATCATTGCTTTCCAAAACCAAATCAATCCGATATCATTTTCATTTCAAATGTATCCTTTTCTAAAATCATAACACTTTCAAAGTTATAACATTTCTAAATCAAACACTTGAATATCACACTTTCAAATTTTAATACTTTGAAATGTAACTTCCTCCACTTAAATGGTTTAAATATTAAAATACTTTATAACAAAATAGTTTCTTAAATTTCACAAATCAAATCCAGCACAACTCAAATTTCTATATTTTATATTTAACCAAATCCCAAATCATAAATTTCAATTCAATTCAGTTTCCAAATAACTATTTCAAATTTATCGATTTTAAAACAGATTTGACCCATAGAATAAACCATTTCAAATTCAATATATTTCAGCCCTTAAGTATTCAACAATTTCAAAACTGAGTTTAAAATTTTTCTTATATATTAAATTAAATTTTTATTATTTAGTTTCTAACATTTACTTAATAAATCATTTGTCATTTAAATAAATCCCAAGTTTATAAATAACTAAATATTTCCTTCAATTTATTTATACTTGAAATATTCATTTAATTCACCTTAACTCAAAATCAAGATGTAAATCATATCTTTAAAAATTTCAAATTTAATAAATTTTACATCAACTTATTTGAGTTTAATTCTTAAATAAATTAATTTTCAAATAAATTTCCAATTTATCTTCCAACCTTAATGTATTTGAATCACTATAACCCTATATTAAAATAAAATTCAAATACTTAACCATATTTTATTTTAATAACATCAAACTCTGTTATTAAACTTATTTTTATTAGCAAATTTACACATAGCTTAAATTCAAGAATTTAACTATATATAAAATGATATTTATATAATATCAAAATCAATATTTGTTAAACTGTATATTTCTATCCAAAACCAAAGAAATCATTTTTAAAATATTTATATATAGACCGACGGTGTCTGTATATAATTTTCTACCCTATGGTCAAGTGATACAGATATTTATCATTTCAATCCGTAATTTAAATTAAAAATACGGCTGTATATCATTTCAAACCGCAATCCCGAATGAAATAAAATCCATAACAACTTGCAGTTTATAACAATACAAAATAAACATCCATTCATCCAATATCAATCATCATCCATTTATCATAATCATCACCCAATTCAATTAATAACTGCAATATAGAACAGATAATACTAAATAAGAATTTTATTGGCAGTTTATATGCAATAATAAATTAATTAACAATTTTATTCAATATATCCAATTTAACTGAAATGATGATAAAAATATGCCTAACAGTCGTAAATAAATTTCTAATCACATCAGAATTTAATTTAACGCACATAAGAAAATTAAGAAGTTGTGAGTGAGTCAAAACACTAACCTTTTGAATTTAAATTGAATTTAAATCCAATTTAAACCCAAAACTTGAACAGTCTCAGAATTCGTCCAAACTAGCGTCAAAATATCTGGAATTCCGATACGATCCTAACAAAAGAAACCGCACATGAAACGGACCTCGTATGCGAAAGTTATTCGAGTTAGAACGTTTGGAATCAAAATTAAATAAAAATAGAAATAAAATGAAAAAAAGTACCACGTCACCAGCCAATATGCGTTCTGCCTCTTCCAGAACCCTAAAATCGTGAGCATGCTAAGAAACTCCGCCCTAGAATTAACACGCCGCACGTGCCAGAAGCCACGACCCCCACATCGGACATCGTCGGTCATCTCCTCTCCCAAAACCGACCCTTCCTTGGCCTCGCGGTCGCTCAAAGACACCGAAAAACGAACGATGCCGCCCATGTTCATCGCTCGATCCTAGAGAGATCGATACCCCTTAGTGCAAACAAATTATAGATCTAAGGTCTGCTTGAGCTCCTCTTCCAGCCCGTACTCCCCGATCGACCAAAAGTTGAAAATCCACCGTTAATCCATAACTTCCCGAACGAACGGCCTAGAAAAATTCACCGATTCTAGGACAAACGATGCGTCGAACTGAAAAATGAATCACAGAATTGAGATGCGCTCTTCAAGAGATTTCCGGCGATATAAAATGTGATATAGTTTGTGGAGTTTGAAATTTTGATTTGATTTTGAATTGCAATAGGGAATTAGGGTTTGCAGTCATTGGAAAGAGGAGGAGCTAATGGAACTGAACGTACAGAAATGAGGAATAAGAAGCAAGCAAGGGTTTATAACGAGGTGTGTGTGTGTGTGTGTGTGTGTGTATATATATATATGCAAAGATGAAATTAGAATGGATGGACACGATTGATATACGAGCTGAACGATAAAATGGCCCGAAAAGCACGTTCTGACTCTGGAATGAAATTGGGTCAACCCATATATCGAAATAGATGTTTTAAAATATTTTAAAAGCAATGGAACATGTTTCAAGTCCAAATTCCATTGTATGAAGAAGTTATGATGAAATTAAATTATTTCAAATTGATTGATTTTTGGACGTTTCGAGTCCGTACGATCAAACGACAAGTCCAATCGTTACGAAATTTGAAATTCTACAATAAGTCACCATTACGGATCCGATGAAACTGGTTTCGTCGAAACCCGAGTCAAAAAATGGCCATTTTTTCATTAATTAAATTAATTAATAATAATTTAATTAATTAATAATAATTTAAGTAATTAATAATAATTTAATTAAATCAAATTTTCAATTTCAATTCGATAATCGCCAAATTTCATCATTTTTGCTTTCTCAATCATTTACAATGATTTAAACAAATTTAAATGTCAAATTAGAGTTAATTAATTTATCAATTTCAGTATTAACCTCAATTTCATTAAATTCAAAAATTATAAATTAAATTTCCATAATTCTATTTAATTTACTTTTCATTCTTTTATTCAATTCATTATTATCCAACGAATTAAATTAACATTGGATTCAAAATCTATTACATTAATATCCTCACATTCCATCTTAATTTCAATTAACGTAATATTTAGATATTTAATTTCATTTACTTGTAGTTAAATCCAATTATTGTGGTACAAATCCCAGTAATTGCTAAATCTTTATTTCCATTCTTTTAAATTCCACAAATTGTCCTATTATAAATAACATTAACATTATTCCCAAACAATATTATAATTACTATTTATTATTATTAATTTATTAATTAATTCAATATCTACGTTTGTTATCTTGTATTAAATTTATTACGAAGTATACATTTGCCTTTTTCAACTTATTGGGATTTCATTCAAGTTCACAATGATTAACTATAAATAACACTTGCATTTCACTTTAGCTATTATTTCATCAACTAAATTACAAAACTTTTATATCTTCCAATATTTATTCACAATTCCTAATTAAATTAAAATTTTTACTTATCGAAAATTACGGGTCGTTACACTCTCCCCCACTCAAAACCTTTCGTCCCCGAAAAGAGAAAAAGAAGGGAAAAGAAAGAATTGAGTGAACAATACATCTTATTCAAAAATATTAACTTTATAAACAAATAAATTTACAAAATTAGCTAATTTAAATATACCACTTCATAACCAATAAATCTTAGTATACTCAAATTAATAAAGTTTGGAAAAAAATTTCAAAAATTTTCTAAGTCCAAAATTTACGGAAAATTTCGACAGAGTCTCCTTTGTATGGAGAGGCTCGGGAGAAAATATAATATCAAATATAACAATATACAGCATATATTTTCCAAATTAATGTATATCCCAACACGGGAAAACAATATAATAACGCTATAAACTGTAATCCAAAAACGTACCTATTTTCGGGCAATTTACGTTTATTTTACGAAACCAAAATCAGTAGCTATTGCTTCCATAACCTGTATTTCACTTATATAATCCAAAAAGAGTTGACAATTATATAAAATGAAATATTTAAAGTTGTTTCAAACAATTCACTATAAACAACAATCATTGCAACCGCAGCATACAAATCATGTATAAATCAACCATTCAAGCAAAATAAAACAATTGGTTGGTTCGGGTTAAGACACTTCAAATCACATAGAATGACAAATAACTATGAAGTATTCCATTTACTCAACAGTCTTAGATAAATTCAACAGGTTATTCATACATCTAAGCAATTTTAAAGAATCCTTGCTCGAACAACCATAAACCAAACAAACAACCATTCCAAACACTAGATCAAATTCATACCTATTAATTTCATTTCATAACATTCGTTGTTTGATTTCCTTTTCATTTGTACAATGGTTTATCTTTTTATTTACATTTATTTCTTGCATATTTTCAATTTCCATCCATTGGTTCAGTGTTTATTTCACTCGTTGGCACTTATACTTACATAAATTCATTTTTATTTGTTCATATCATATAAATTTTCTATTTACAGCATTACATTCATTATTGCATAACTTCATTTATTTACATTCATTTATTTAGTATTTATGTTCAATTCAATTTCTTAGCATATCAATTCATCTACTTAAGTTTTTAATTACTTTCTTATAATACTTACTTTCTATCAAAATTTATTATAGTAATATTTCAATCATAACATAAGTTTGTAGCACTACAACATCAAATTCTTATATATTAAGGAATTTCGTTGAATACTTTCATTACCCAAGTTTACTTGTACAATTTTCCATTACAAAATCTTTAACATTTTAACTTTTAATATTTGGTAAGTTATTTATATGCTCTAAGAATGAAGTTGAAAGCTATACAAGTCTTTCTTCTTTCCTTTAATTAATTTAACGTTCAATAATCATATCTTTTGTTTTTAGGTTACATATTTCAACTTTCCTTTAATTTTATTTATAAATTAGCATTAAATCTCTTATTTCCTTTAGAGGTTTCAATTATTAATTAGTTACATTCCATTTCACAACAATGTCTGAAACTATAAATTAACAGAACTTAAGAACTAAATACCGGATTTAATTTCAAATCATTTTAAAATAATAGATAAATATATACTTACAAATTATATATCTAAAACAATTTTGAAATTTATATTTCTTTATCAACATAAATCTGCAGTAAACTACTACAGCGACCTTCCCACTTCGAAACTCGAAAATGAATATCGATGATGCGTGCACTCATCATTGAAATTATTTTCCAACGATAGAGAGGGGAGTACAGAACTTATTTCTTCCCAAAATTTCTTTAAACCAAAATTTTCAAATTATACTGAAATATTTATATCAGGAAATACTTATAATAATAATATTATTATATTCCAAAATCATTCGAAAGAAAGTTTCAAAATCCGAAACTTAAGTTCTAAATTTCCAATTTTATATTCATTTTCAAATCTTATTTCCAACCCATACTCATAAATTTCACTACCTAACAACCATTATATTACAACCAAATATATATAATTTATAAAAAAAGTATTTTATATATAGAAAATGTAATAGGCTGAATTATTTCACTCACATATATTCAAAATAAATATTGTGTCGGTCTGTCCTATTACGCGTTTAGAAATCCCTATTGATGTCATAGCGTCCCATGCACCAACCAGAATTTATAAATACAAAACAGAACAAATCAACATAGTATCAAAACTTTTTATAACACTAACAAATACGCTCTCTCATATATATACACTCGATGATTCATCACAGGGTATGACTACCCTATTGATAAAGAGTCAGACCCCATATAGCTAAGGTTTATCGCTAAACCAAAGCTCTGATACCAGATGTAACATCCCGCCTTTTTGTACGTTTTAAATCAGCGATAAACCACACACGTCAGACTCAAACCATACAAAAGAGCAGATTGTTATTAGGGTGAATAAGAAAAAGGAAGAAAGAAATAAACAAAATAGAATTTTGCAGTGGAACGGTAAAATATAATAATCAAATAAACAGTTCATGAAGCTGTTTTACAAAATATTCGATTATAATTATACAATACATATCAGAGCTACACATACCAAAGAATAATAAATAATTCAGCGGAATAATGATGCAGTGGAATAATATAATAAATAATAATAATACAATTTTCGTCTTCGTCCTCCAGAAGGAATGTCTTCAAATCCTGAAATACTCAGACTGACCCGAGCGAATTGAAAAGACAAAACACTCGAGCCAAAACTAAAAAATCTTATGTAAGTTAAATCAACGGTAAATAAATATGACTGTAAACGACATCGGAGATGTTTACGCGATTTGACATCTCTTATCCAGTGTCTAACGTGAGTGCAGTAACTTAAGAGATGCTTGGAATTCACATCTCCTAAGGATCCGTTAAACTATTTACTATGTAGTAATATTTCGCTATTATAATAATGTTTAATAGTAAAATAAACTTACTTTTAAATAGTATTAAGGCTTTATATTTTCCATCTTAACGCGTAATAGTCCCAGTAGTCCATCCAGTATCATGGTCCCTCCTGATCGGGAAGCCACCAGAGGATACCACACGGGATACGGGAGAAAACCAAACTCGTATAAGGCTCGCTAGGGTAGGTGACATGGCACACAAGGCAATGGCAGAGTAGATATACCAATTACTATCCGGACTGGTGGTGACGCATAGTGCACAGCTACCGCCCACCTCTAGCCACACCCCAAAATCAAAAATCAAAAGTGGCCTCCAAATAAATCTCAAAGTCAGAATATAATATCGAAGGAGTGTGTCCGATAAGAGGAGCTACCTCACTGGCCCAGAATCGCTCCTGTTTTAGCCACCTTATGCCAACTCATGGGAGTCGGGTCTACGTACATACCTCAAAGGAAACGTCGCCACCATCCTACTTCGTTCTGGAATCTCCACCACGTACACGGTTGTTAAAGCGGTTTTCGGAGTTGGCAGAGAGTATGACAACTTCTGATCCCGGTCACTTTAACAACCACACGTTATTATAACACCGCGGTCATTTCAAAATAATTATACTTCAAAAGCCAAAATATCATTGCTTTCCAAAACCGAATCAATATGATATCATTTTTATTTCGAATACATCTTTCTAAAATTATAACACTTTCAAGGTTATAACATTTCGAAATCAAACACTTGAATATCACGCTTTCAAATTTTAATACTTTGAAATGTAACTTCCTCCACTTAAATGGTTTAAATATTAAAATACTTTATAACAAAATAGCTTCTTAAATTTCACAAATCAAATCCAACACAACTCGAATTTCTACATTTTAAATTTAACCAAATCCCAAATCATAAATTTCAATTCAATTCAGTTTCCAAATAACCATTCCAAATTTATCGATTTTAAAACAGATTTGACCCATAGAATAAACCATTTCAAATTCAATATATTTCTCCCTTAAGTATTCAACAATTTCAAACGATGCATCGAACTAAAAAATGAATCACAGAATTGAGAAGCGCTCTTCGATAGCTTTCCGGTGATATAAACTATGATATAGTTTGTGGAGTTTGAAATTTTGATTTGATTTTGAATTGCAATAGGGAATCAGGGTTTGCAGTCATTGGAAAGAGGAGGAGCTAATGGAACTGAACGTACAGAAATGAGGAATAAGAAGTAGGCTAGGGTTTATAATGAGGTGTATATATATATATATGTATATGTAAAACTGAAATTAGAATGGATGGACACGATTGACATAAGCGCTGAACGATAAAATGGCCCGAAAAGCCCGTTCTGACTCTGGAATGAAATTGGGTCAACCCATATATCAAAATAGATGCTTTAAAATATTTTAAAAGCAATGGAACAGGTTTCAAGTCCAAATTCCATCATATGTAGAAGTTATGCTAAAATCAAATTATTGCAAATTGATTTCAATTTAATTGATTTCTGGACATTTCGAGTCCGTACGATCAAACGACAAGTCCAATCATTATGAAACTTGAAATCTTACAACAATTCACCGTTACGGATCCGATGAAACTAGTTTCGTCGAAATCCGAGCCAGTGACCAAAATGGCTATTTTTACATTAATTAAATAAATTAATAATTATTTAATTAAATCAAATTTTCAATTTCAATTCGATAATTGACGAATTTCATCATTTTTGCTTTCTCAATCATTTACAATGATTTAAACAAATTTAATGTCAAATTAAAGTTGATTAATTTACCAATTTCAGTATTAGCCTCAATTTCATTAAATTCAAAAATTATAAATTAAATTTCCATAATTCTATTTAATTTACTTTTCATTCTATTATTCAATTCATTATTATCCAACGAATTAAATTAACATTGGATTCAAAATCTATTACATTAATATCCTCACATTCCATCTTAATTTCAATTAACGTAATATTTAGATATTTAATTTCATTTATTTGTAGTTAAATCCAATTATTATAGTTCAAATCCCAGTAAATTGCTAAATATTTATTTCCATTCTTTTAAATTCCACAAATTGTCCTATTATAAATAACATTATCATTATTCCCAAATAATATTATAATTACTATTTATTATTATTAATTCATTAATTAATTCAATATCTACATTTGTTATCTTGTATTAAATTTATTACCAAGTATACACTTGCCTTTTTCAACTAATTGGAATTTCATTCAAGTTCATAATAATTAACTATAAATAACACTATTGCATTTCACTTTAGTTATTATTTCATTAACTAAATTACAAAACTTTTATATCTTCCAATATTTATTCACAATTCCTAATTAAATTAACATTTTTAATTATCGAAAATTATGGGTCGTTACACCATGGATGATGGATCACCATCAATCCATCCACTTAGTGGATTTTTGGCTTGTTTCTCTTAAGTTCCATTGGCTTGTTCATTTTAATGCCTTGTTCAAGTTTCTAGTCATTCTAGCTTAGTCTAGATGTTTTAAATCCTGTTGACTTCTGTTGGGTTAAAGATCTAGTTAACATCAACCAATCTACATTATAGGATTAAAGTGTATAAAGGTTTATAATAAATTCTATAGTAAATACATATAATTTTTTTTATCATGGTATATAATTATATCCATAGGTCTTAACATTTAAAGTAACAGCTTCTTGTATATTAACATCAGATAAAGAAAGTTGTAAATTTGGTAAACATTAAAATAGATTGGTCAATGTGATAAACTAGACTATATTAGTCTCATTAATGATTTTTTTTAATTTAAATTTCTACCATCTCTTAAAGCAGCCATAAAGCTTTCTGTTATTTCTTCATGGGTTAAAGGTTTAAATGTAATTCGTATTAACTGTATATGAATAAATTTATTTGTATGCCTATATAGTTGTAAATCGTTTTCATTTAATAATTTAATAATCATTTCTTCATTATTAAGGGAAAAAGATTCTTATGCAGTTTTAACTACTTATTTTAATCCAAGTTTTTCAAAAGTACCTAATTGGTGTATTACCTTAGGTTCTACTTTAGGAATTGTCCATTTATTTAGCAAACCTAAATTTTGTAGAATGTCATATTCATGTTAAATAATGTTTTTAATAGTATCTCTTTTCTTAACCATGCTCATTTTAATTAGTATGTGTCGAACCATGCTATTCTACATGCATGTAAACCAGGCTCTTATACCATTCTAAAAACTCTGAACAGGAAAAGAGATACTTATTACAGAGCTGTAGCTATAGTACACTGTTATAGTACGAATAATATACAAATATGTAAGATTGTGGGATACAAGTATCTGTGCAAATAATGAATCTGTATCTGTAAGTCTTTTGGTTTGTATCTACTGTAGACTATATTCGTAAGTCTAAAAACTTATGGAATTATCCTAGTTTGCACAATTTGTATTTAACAAGTGTGTGTGTGTGTATAACTACATAAGTGTATTTAAATCATTTGTAAATTAAGTTAAATTAAAAAAAAACAATTACTGTAAAGCCGAAAACAACACACACACATACATATATAATTTTTTACATACATACGTACATACATACGTACATACATACATACATACATGTTAGATACTTACATATATAAAATAATATATATATATGCATATATTAATACTTCTAAAACACACAGTATATATGTATATATTAAATATATATATATATACACACACATATACATACATACATACATACATACCTATCAAACGCACACCATAGACATTTTTAAAATTTTAAATATACATTTTAAATAAATATCTATACGAGTATTATTTAGAAATTAATAAAAAAAATTTTTGAAGCATAATTTTGAATTTCTAGTACAATTTTGAGTGATTTTTTGTAATTTGAACATTTAATATGTAATTTAAAAAAAGTTAAAACCTATTTTTTAATTCTTAGATAATAATTTAATATTTCTAATTATAAAAAAGTTTTCTAAATTTTCCACTTAGAGTACGTTAAGTGTTAATTTAATTTTATAAATTTGAAAACATACATTATATAATACACACACACATATTATTATAATTAATTAACTTAAATAATACTTCAATTATATATATATATATATATTATTTTTGTCGAAATATTCTAACTATGAAGCTATATGTATTATCATATATAACCATATTTTGTATAGAGTATGATGTAGAATTTAAATTATAAACCATATATGCATGTGTGTGTGTAATTTATTAAACATTATATGTAAAATTATTTAAAATAAATTATTTGTTTTTTATTTTGAGCTGTGCATCTTATGCGTGTATATATGATAAAAAAATATTTTTATTTTTAGTATAAAAGTATATATAACTATACAACCAATCAGATTGTGATAATATACTTATATGTTAGAATCGTCACCTAACTAACAATATAATATACATGATACAAACATTACACATATAGACACAATAATCTTCATAAAAGTTTAGAAGTTTACTTTATATCCAATTCCTATAAGTACACCTTGAAACGATGAGATCTACTCCTCGAATTAGTTTCTAATCTAGTAGATTGTTAGTCCCTGAACCGATGACCACCGGCTATTGAATAGAATTGTTTTTATTTTGATTTGACTTTGGAATTGGAGAGTTGGGGAGCTCTTGATTTCGACCAGAAATAAGGGATAGAGGGAGGCTTCAAAAAGTAAGAAACCAGAGTGGATTGTGATTCTTATAGAGGAGGAATGGAGACAAGTTAGGATCTAGATCTCTTGCCAATTCTTTTTTCCTTATCCATATAAAACATGCTCACTCTGGTTACATCATATAGCCTCACCGTCATTCCCTATTGTTGTCGAACTAACTAGATGCCTTATGGGCTTTAAACCTATTTAAAGAACAAACAAAATATTTTGCATTTAAATCCAATTCAAATGCAAATTGATATCATATATATTAATATTTTTGTAACTATTATTAATATTTTAATAATATTTGTTCATCAAATCAAAGTAATATTTTATAACTAACATTTCATAATATTAAGTAACTTACTTAATTTATAAAAATTACAAATTAGTTAAATAGTTTGGTCAAGTATTCATCGTTTTGGCTATGTGACCTGTTAGATGTAAATTTGGTCAGCGGTTAATATCTAACTATTCGAATATTAACGTTCACACGCCACTTGCTAGGTGGTGCGACATTTTGGCCAAATTTATTGCTTATTTGGTTTTGGTGAAATCTAATTTTACTTTATTAAGCATTACCCGATTGTGACTATTATTTAACCAATTTGGTAATGGTCAAAATTCCAATATCGTCCATATTCAACTCCATAGTCTAAAGAAAAAGTTCTTATTTCAATAATAACAATTATTATAAGTCAAACTACTCTGGTCAGAGATTTTGACTTTGAGTTAACTTGAATTGACTGCAATACTAACTCCATACAACCGACGAATCATCTCTTGAATATTATTTCACTTTCAATACTTCCACTCAACCTAACTATAGTCACTTGAGGGACATCGTCCATGATTTGAGTATAATCAAAGCAAAGTTTTTATATTGAAAAAAAATAGTATTCTCAAGTCGAGAGAACTGTGTAAATTAGCCACACCGATATTTCTGTTTGACCTTGGTTATATTAACCAACGGTAAACTATCATGTGAGTCATTCCATAGTTATCCAATAGTTATCAATACGTAAACCCTTGGTGTCCCTAACAGTCATGAGTAGTACACCATCCAACATTTGGAGAGCGTTACGTACTCTAGTCTCAATGGATAGATAGGTATCCAATTTCGATGCATCTTGACTATGAACATTTAAAAGGATGTGTTTATTATATTGTAATACAAATAACTATTTATAATTACTATGATAAACACACCATTTACGGATTTTATGCTAAATATATTTTAATTAAATATTTAATTATTTATAACATAGTATAATAAAATATTTAACGAAAAGCAAAAAAGACCTTTATTATGAATGTTAGTTGATTAAAGAGTTGATTAATTTACAATAAATTACAGAATTGCCTCTAGGGAATACCCCTAACTCTATCAATCCTCACTTGAATGTAAGGCTAATTATGAAATCTCAATCTCATCCCTTCAGTCAGCTTCTTAAGAGTCGACTGAGGTGGACTCTTAGTGAATGGATCTGTTATGTTTCCTTGGTATCTATCTTTTGTACACTACACCATAACAAAGGATTCCCAACGAGTATAACGTTGTAAGCAATTTCAGTAACACTTATACGTGTTGCTATAGGGGTATGGACATTTATTTGTAACAATTATATCAATTACTAAATTATAACTACTAATGCTTATAAACATTGGAAGATATGTTCTTCCAACGATTATAAGCATTGGAATATTTTTTTCTCAATGGTTATAAACATTGATAATATGATAGTTGCAACAAATATATTAATTGCAAATTTCATGATACCAACAAATATAAATGCAAGCAATAACAAATTAGTAACATAAATAAATATTAGTAATTTTTGTTTTCTAACTTTAATAAACGTTGCATTAATTTATATAGTATGCATGATTATGATGTGGACTATGTTTAATATGAATTTCAAAATAATATAGCCTAATCAATATTAGTAAACAACATCCATAATCAGATAACAATATAGAGTATCAATTAACAAAAGACAAGTTCAATACATAATTAAATTACTAAATTGAATACATAGTTTACCATTTCCATACTAATGTCAAATTGGAATAACAGATGACACGACATAGTTCATAGTTAAGTCTACAAATACCGAATACGAAACTCCGACAATATAACGAAGCCTCCATTTGAAAATTCACATAGGTTGTACATTCTATTTTGAGGACTATCATAAATTGGTGCATCCGGTTCAAGAACATCAACCATCAAAATAACCCTCTCTACATTTGGTACCACCTTCCTCAACTGACAAGCTGATTGTGTTCCAATATAACCTGTAGCTATATCCATCTCTAAATCTTATGACAATTGCATTACATATTTTTTTCTCCTTTCTAGACGAATGAATATCATTGTCTAAGACGGTTGAAGTGGCAACTAAATTATTGTTCATATGAGAATCTCCTAATTAGAAGCACTTTTCATATGTGGAATCACCACAGGACTTGAAACATGCTTTTCTTGCAAACTAGGTATAAATTTAGTAAAAGTTAAAGTAATTGATTTGATGACATCATTAACTTGATTATCTACTTGCCTTTCTATCTCTAATTTCCAAACAGACAAATCCATGACTTTCTTTTTTTGTTCTTTTTCTTCAATTATAGCTTTTATAATTTGAGTCGTCTTTATTTGTTTTATAGAAAAAGTAGAACTAATAGTTTGACAATAATTTTCTTGTTATCGAAACCAAAAACTTCCACAATTTGATCTAAAGATCTTCTACTCCATCATTACCGCTGGAACCACCATCCAATTTCCGCTTTTCCTCCGCTTCTTTTATAAGTGTCTACATGCATTCAGTATCACTTTACATTGAAATTTATACTAAAAAGAATGACCGGTAGCAATCAAGGTGATAGCACATGATTTAACAATAAAAAAACATTAAATAAAAAGAAAAATATACAAAAAATAGCAGTTGTAAACTAAGTTTAACTTAGTTTACAACTGAGTACTTAGCTTTTAAACATAGAGTACTTAATTTGTACCTTGAGTACTCCGATGAACTCAGTTATAAACTGAGTACAAACCGAGTACTAAGTTTTTAAACACTGAGTACTCAGTTTGTACTCCGATTAATTGGTATTTAAAACCGAGTACTCTAAGTACTCGGTGTTTAAAACTAATCACTTTAAACAACATATTTTGTTTAACTCATAGTGAGGTACGATGACAAGTGGAATACAAGACTATGGTGAATCGACTCGTGATCACAGACCTCTATATTTAACATTCAAACAAGTAATGCTTTGTATGAAAAAAACCCTATTAGATACAGCAATGCATGGTGCATGCAAAATGGGTAGAAGAAGATGGTGGGGCAAAGCTTTCAAAGGCAATACTTTAGCAATCACTTGTATAATTTCATACAAAAACTGAAAGCAACAAAAATTATTATCAAGATCTGGCAGAAGACAAAGCTCAATTCAACAATCTTTGTTGCAATCAAAGATAGAAAAACAACCAAACATATTAAGAGTTAATCCAAGACCATCAGATGAAAGAGTTCAAGCAAAATGCAAAGGTGTGGAAAAAACTGGCAAACTTAATGCAGTACAGGGAGACTTGTTGCAAAAAGATAAATTTTAGGATTCTTTTATAAAAGAAATGAAATATTACCGTATGATAGCTTGGCTTGAGAGTATTTTATCATCACTAATGTAGTTTGAGCCGGGTTGTTTTTAGCCAAGACTCAATACAATACAAAGATAAAGTATGGTAGCATGTATAAATAAACAGGGTATTATATCAGAGAATGTAATGAAAACGGAGATATCAATACTCCTTTAATTTTTCAACATTCAATCATCATTTCAATTCTCAGTTGATCGTTACAAATTTATGATTACTCATTCAAATTCAATTTACTCAAAACTCTTTCATGGTATCAAAGCCATTGTTACAAGCCTAATGACATTTCTAAAATCAATTCAAAATCAGAGCCATTTTTACAAGCCTAACGACATTTCTGAAATTAATTCAAAATCAGAAGCTTCAGTTTTTTCATTCGAAAGATATCAGAACTCAAGGTTCTTTGGAGAATTTCTGAAATCACGTTCGAAACTAGAAGTTTATTAATATTCAAGAAATCATCAGAGAAATTCATCATTTAATTTCTTGAAACCCATCAAGTATATTTCATCATCTGGGTTTATAAAGTTGAATTTGTCTATAAAAAAGGTACCGTGCTAAAGAAATAGATAAATTTCTAGCTGCAACAAGTTTTATAGAAAAGAAGTGCAAACTCAGTTGCAAGAAACAACTTAAAAATCAGTTTCATAAATTAAGAAAGCAATCATAAGCAGAAAGATAATCAGTGCCTTGCCAAGAATCCATCAGATTATATTATCATCATTGGATCTATCTGCAGTCAAGCCTTCTTGAATTTGCAAGTTCATTTGTTTGCTCTGTGACTGTTTCTTTGTAACTGATTTCTTTATGACTGAAGGAGATAATCATCAGCAACATCAGACACTAATCTCAATTCTCAACAGCAGACAATTAATGCAGCAAAAAAGTTGATCAAAACTATCATTAACCCCTAAAGTTAGCTTATTACCATCCATTTAGAAGAAGATAATTATCTTCTATGGAAGCTTCAAGTTGAAACTGCCATACAGCGATATGGTCTTGAAAATTTTATTCTTGGCACCAGTTCAATTCCCCCAAGATTCATTGCTGATACACAAGGGAAAACAATTAGCAATGAAGAATACACTAGATATTATAGACAAGATAAATTAATAAGTACTTGGTTGCTATCTTCTACTAAAACAAAACTGTTATCACAAGTTATAGGCTGTAAAACTGCTAATGAGATATGGATTACATTAGAAAGATTATTCAACGCACAATCTGTCGCAAAGATAATGCACTATAAGAGACAACTTCAAAGTGTCAACAAGGATAATCAGCCCATGAGAGATTATTTGGCACAAGTTAACAATATATGCAACATGTTAGAAGCAACTAGGCTTAAGATTACTGAAACTGAACATGTATTGTCCATCTTGAATGGCCTCAGTGATGAGTATGAGACTGTAGTTGCAGTTTTATCATCTCAACCCACCATACCATCTGTGGAGTATGCTTACTCAACACTACTTGCTCATAAAGCATCATAAGAGACCTCAAGATTCAGATCTATCAATTAATTATGCTACTAGTAATAAAAACAAAGGTTCAAGTGTCAACAAACAAGGCCAATCTTATCAAGGAGGTGGTAACTCAAATAGATCCAGAGGTGGAGGAAGGTGGGGAAACAACAACAAAAATAGACCAAGATGTCAAATATGTGAGAAATAAGGTCATACGACAATGAAGGGCTACTTCAATTTTAATGCTAATTACATGCCAAATCAAAATAATCAGAGAAATGGTAATCCTAGTACCAATATACCACATGTGCAATCTGATACAAGCAGTCTATCTGATAATAGTAGAGCAATCATTCAAGATACTACAGCAAAGTCAGAACATATACATGATGAAAGTTGATATCCAGATTCAGGAGCTACAAATCACATCACTAGCAATCTTGAAATTTAAATCTTGGCAATAGAGAGTACAGAGGTAAACAAACAATTTGCATGGGAAATGGTGAGTCTATTAATATTACACATACTGAAAATGCATCAATCAAAGGTGCAAGACATTTATTTTTGAACAATTTGCTAAGAGTGCCAAAAATAAAGAAAATCTCATGAGTGTTTCTCAATTTGCTAAAGAAAATAATGTTTATTTTGAATTTTATCCAAATTATTGTTTAGTTAGAGACATTCTAACTAAAGAAAATTTGTTACAGGGTAATGCTGTGAGTGGTATGTATATATTCAATCTTATTAGTTTAGAAAAATTTGTGAGAAATCATCGATGCTGCAATATTGCTGCAGTTAGTCAGACAAAAAAAATAAAGATACGTTTCATCTATAGCATTATAAACTTTTCCATCCTAATGTAAATGTAGCTCAATGAAAATAAAATTGATTCTATTGATATATCTTTGCCATATGTATGTTCTTACTGTCAAATGGGTAAGAGTCATAAATTAGTATTCAGTGATTCTTTAACTGTATATTTAAAACCTTTGGAATTAGTTGCAATAGACTTATGGGGTCCAGCTCTAATATATTCTGACTATAGCTACATGTATTATATGTCATTTATTGATGCTTTTTCAAGACATACATGGATATTTTTTTTGAAGTCTAAGTCCGAAACATGTAAAGTTGTTATTCATTTTATTCCCTAGCAGAAAAACAAACTGGATGTCAAGTTAAAATCATACAAACTGATGGTGGGACTGAGTATAAACCACTCAGTAGTTATTTCAATAAAAAAGGAATATTTCATAGAATTACTAGTCCCTATACATCTGGACAAAATGAGTTAATTGAGAGAAAACATAGACATATTGTTGAGACGTGTCTTACTTTATTAGCTCAGGCATCTTTGCCATTGAAATTTTTGCCAGAGTCTTTTAATATAGCCGTTTATCTAATTAATATATTTCCAACAAAGAATCTCAAAGGAATTTCACCTATAGAAAAACTATTTGGAGTTAAACCCGATTATCAATACTTGAGAACCTTTGGATGTCTATGTTTTCCTTACTTAAGATCTTACAATAGCAATAAGTTAGATTTCAGATCAAAATCATGTACATTCTTGGGGTATGGAACCAATCAAAAAGTTATAAATGTCTTGATGATAATGGAAGGATATATGTTAGCAAACATGTTGTTTTTAATGAGCAGGTATTTCCTTTTAGCAATTCCATAATAAAAACAAGCAGAAAGATTCATATTCCAAATGTATCCATATCTGACATACCTATATATACTGATGATCTGCAAACTTGGAAGACTGAAAGGACTGTTGGAGTTGATGATTCTCAACACGTAGTTCTTGATCAACCAGGTCATGAATCATCTAAGCAGTCCAATTGTCACAGTCAATCTCCTGCAAATTCAAATATACAATCACAATAAGTAAGTGAAAGGTATACAGAAAATCAGGAAGATCAACTAGAAAATAGCAACACAAATGAAGAAGAATAACCACAAGCAAGAGAAGTTCATCCCATGATCACAAGAGCAAAAAGTGGTATTTTCAAACCGAAGTTATATACTGCTGTAACTAGTATAGAAGTGCCTGAAACCTTTGAGCAAGCTGTTGTTGACAAGAACTGGAAAGCAGCTATAGATGAGGAGTATAACGATCTCATGAAAAACAAAACATGGAGTTTAGTATTTCCTCCAGAGACTAAAAATATAATTGGGTGCAAATAGATCTTCAAAATAAAAAAATCCCAGATGGAACAATAGCTAGATACAAGGCCAGATTTGTGGCTAAAGGTTACATACAGGAGTATGGATTTGACTACAATGAGACATTTTCTTCTGTAGTCAAACCTACAACTCATAAGAATTATTTTGTCAATTTCTTTATATAAACATTGGAATAATAGGCAACTTGATGTTAATAATGCTTTTTTGAATGACACTTTACAGGAAGAAATATTTATGAAGCAACCTCAAGGGTATAAGAAAGATATGAATCGTCTCTATAAATTGAATAAGACCATATATGGTCTTAAACAGGCTCCAAGAGTCTGTTTTGATAGATTGAAAACCACATTATCTACATTAGGCTATCAATCTACCAAATCAGATAATTCTTTATTCATCGAGCTCAATAAAAATTCAAGTATATATGTTCTGATATATGTTCATGATTTAATTATTATAGGAGATGATGGAAATGAATTCAACAAACTTACTCAATATCTTGATGAAAAATTTTCAATTAAGGATCTTGGTGACTTAAATTATTTTTTGGGCATAGAAGTCGAAAGGATGTCAAATTCAGCAATGTTCTTAAGTCAATAGAAATATATTTTAGAGCTGCTATTCAAAACAAAAACGGTTAAAGCAAAGCCTTAACCAACACCAATGACAAGTAGTTAGCAATTAACTAAAAATAGGGGAGAACCCATAACTAATATCAAACAATAAAGAAGTGTTGTTGGTGCATTAAAGTATGCAACTATCACCAGACTTGATATATCATTCAGTGTGAATAAAGTTTGTCAATTTATGCAGGAACCATTGGATATTCATTGGAACGCAGTAAAAAGAATATTGAGATATCTAAAAGGAACTACTAATTTTGGTCTACTGCTAAAGGATTGCAACAACCTTACTTTAACTGGATATTCAGATGCAGACTGTGCTACTGATTTAGATGACAAAAGGTCTGTAACATGATGTTGCATTTATCTTGGCAATAATCCTATATCACAGTGTTCGAAAAAGCAGTCTACACTATCCAGATCTAGCACAGAAGCAGAATATAGAAGTGTGGCTAGTGCAACAGCAGAGATGATTTGAATTCAGTCGTTATTAAGTGAACTAAACCTCAAGTTACAGATCAAACCAAATTTGTGGTGTGATATCAAAGTGCACTATACATGGCAGCTAATCCTATTCAACATTCGAAGGCAAAACATATAGAAATTGATCTTTATTTTGTTTTAGAGCATGTGTTAAAGGGAAACTTACAAATAAACTATGTACATGCACCTCTCTCACAAAGGCTTTATCGGCTCGAAATTTTGTCAGATCTCAAAGCAACTTGAAGGTAAAAGAGATTCCAGAGGATACAAGAGAAGCTACTGACTGATTTGATCTTTCCAGTGCAAAATTCATCTTCGATTTCTATTTTTTCTGCAAGTTTGAGTTTATTCAACTTCAAAAGAGCTTAGATCCATATGAGAGTTGAGTGGATCTACTCATTTGTATTCTATTTTCCTTGAAAGACTGGATTTTTTAAAAATTTGAAGCCGATGATATAAAGCTCTGGTCGCCATGTCCTAACCCTAACTTCGGTTTTTTTTGGTGGGGGGAGGGGGGGTAAAAGAAATGAAGTATTACCGTTAGATAGCCTGGCTTGAGAGTATTTTATCATCACTAGTGTAGTTTGGGCCGGATTGTTTTTAGCCCAAGATTACTCAATACAATACAAAGATAAAGTATTGTATTAGCATGTATAAATAGACAGGGTATTGTATCAAAGAATGTAATGAAAACAGAGATATCAATACTCCTTTATTTTTCAACATTCAATCATCATTTCAATTCTCAGTTGATTAATACAAATTACTGATTACTCATTCAAATTCATTTTACTCAAAAATCTTTCATTTTATGCAAATAAACATAGAAAATCTCATAATGGTATCCATAAGATTTAATATATATATATATAATGTGCTTGTTTCAAACTACAAATAGGTCAACTAGTTCTTAAATGTATTTAACGTGCCATTTGAAATTTTCATTCTAACAAAGTTACCTGCCTCGGCTCAATTGAACCATTACTAAGACCTAGTAATTTATCATGAATGAACTTTGTCGCCAAACCATAGTAGCATGGAGATGATGCAGCTTTTGTATGTTGGCTTGAAACAGATGTGAGCAAGCATCCAACATACTCGTCAATGAATAATTGATCCAGAATATATCCAAATATTATTAACAAAATAGGTTTAAAAAAATTGAAAATCGACATAGGCATCGGTTACATACTTCTGTTAAACATTTTAGAGTATAATTATACGATAATCAATTGAATAAATAAAACCTATAGGTTTGAAACATCTCATTTAACATTTACATTTTCTTCTGGCATACTTCACCAAGTCTTATTTACTAGTTTAATGCACATATATACATAGCAAATATAGTGAATTAGTTTGTGGAGCAAAGTTAAGTTATCTAGTTTTATATTCTTGGACACTTCACTTTCAAATTGCATTGAACTTGTATAAATATTGGCCATAAAAAATATAAAAGATGCGGATTTCTAGAAGAAAAAAATCTCCAAATGTTACAATTTTTATAAAATTTTGAAAGCATCTTCTTTGGACGAAAGGCCTTCGACAAATCAAAATTGCAGCATACACACACATGATCAAAATAGTATCAGATTCACATTACAAAGCATAAAATACCACTAATATGATATACATCATAATGTGTATCACATAGCATACACCTGTAATAAAGATAAAACATACCTTACATTTGAAATAATAACGTGCGTGCTTTCTTTTTTGATGCAAACACGGACAAGAGAATACCAAAAAGCAATCCAAAAACCTTTCCCTACAAGAGAGTGGCAAAAGAGATGTTTGTTCATTCATTTAGGTTAGTTGCCTCGATTGTACAGTTTTGTATAAAAAGGTACGTTCATGAAAATAACAATTCAATTCATGCAAAAGATAAACATAGATTTGAAAATACTGAAATTTATAAGGACACAATTTTTTATATATCTAGTTCTATTCAAAGTTGCCTTGATTTTACATTATCGACTTCTATTCAAAGTTCTACAAGGATACAATTTGTATATCAGATTGGTACTTGTACTGCATGTACCATTAAGTACCTACAAATTAATGTTCTTTGAAAAGCACTAGATATTAGTTTCTTTTCCGGAATCAATATACACATATACATACATACACATACATATTATATGTATGTATATAATATATATTTGTATGTATATGTATATGTATATGTGTGTGTGTATATATACATATATCATATCTTAAGATTCGACCTTAGGCGCTTTGGTAATGATATGTTAAAAATGGTGCTTTCAAATATTCCAAATATCTTTGCATAAGCTGAATAATTAAAAATACATAATTTCATGTTAAAAAGTTATAAAATAATACATAACTTCAAACAGAGGCCCTGCAAATAATATAAATTCATTAGACACGATTAAATCAATTATGTAAGTGTCATCCTATGGAGGGTTAGACATTATTTCTTTCTCAAAAAAGTTTAAATAAAAAACGTTTAACAGGATATTTTTAAAGGTGATGGATTTGTTCTCAAGAAGATAAATTAAAATAAAGAGATGATTTAAAATAGCGTTAGACATATATATTCAAAAACTACAAGTGCATAGTTTCAAGACAGAATAAAAAAAATATTCTCTGCAAGAAGAATTACAAACCTAACCGGGTTATCATTTCGTGTGTGTGTAACATGATTGGTTATCAGAAAAATATGAACCTGATTGACTAAATATGAACATTTCAGCTTGTAGATTTTGTCTATGCATTTGCAAAAACAATAGAAAGGAAGGAAAGAATGACTTTGAAAAAGCATACTTTAGTATATTATCTTATATTATATTACGTGAGACATGAGAGCATACCCAAAAATCTTGACTGTATAACCTGGCCATCTCTCTTCAAAAGCAAATGCTTTTTTTTTCATGCCTACAGAAAAAATTATAACAAGTCAAAATTTTAATTCATAAGAAAAATATGCATTAGCACATTAAATGTCCCACATAAGCAAACGTTTTTTCTGTACATGAGCACATCAGCTGCCCCACAAAAGCATCCACGAAAGTTTGTGGCAATCAGACATCGACAAATATCATGTTTCCTTGCTTAACCTAATTACATCCACATGTGATTCGACCATATAAATGATATTTAGCTCATAATATGCATACAAAAAAGGGTTAAATATCTAATTCAGTTCATAATCCACTCATGTGATTCAGCCACATATATGATATTCAAACACAGAACATTAAATATAAAAAAGGGTTGAATAACAAATTGAATTCAGCCACATATATGATAGTATATATCTAGAAATGTAAACAAACTTTAGGAAGAATACTATTGCAACGATATTTCATAACTCAGTTAAGTCCATACATTTTTGAAGTTTTTATTTTGTCACGCCAAGGAAAGCTATTAATAATTTAAAATATACAATGTGACATGTCTCTTAGTTAACTATGTCAGTCAATACTTGGATAATTCAAAACATTCATGATAGTAGACCAACTTAACTATGTTTCTAATTTAATGTTTACTACTTGAATTTTGATAATGTTTGCTAGCACATCTGAATCCAACTTAACCATACAATCCTCTATCTATTGTGGACAAAAGAGAGTACATATTAAATGTAATTAAATGAATGAAGATTAGTACAAGTAAATTCATTGTACGACCGAAATAAATGTAATAACATATGTATCCGTAATTGTTGGTAAATACAGTGCAATCAATTATTTAAATTGACAAATAATCAGGATCCTTGTAGAAACACTTTTATAGTCGAAAAAACAAAGAAAAACATTGGAATTAACAACACATTATGTGTGTTATATATCGTCAGTTTATGTGAAAGAAATATAATGTAAAACTTTTTAGAGTTTTTTTATAATAAAAAAGGAAACTAAACATACGATGTTTGTCGGATAGGATACAATGCCTATACATTAATTAGAAAATGAATTAAATCCCTATATCAACTTTGCATCTAACATCAACCAGAAAACAACCTAATAATAGACTAAAAATAAAAAAATAAAAAAAAACATTCAAAGGATGTAATACCTAGCTAATATACAACATAAGCTATCAAATTCTACCGATCCTTATTATAAAATGTGAAACAAGGTGTTAAACCGCCTTTTGGCAAGGACCTAGACATGCGGATTTAACTAAAATCGACTGCTCGTTTGTCGAGACTGGAAACAATGGGTTTGGGATAGCTGGATGGATAGACGATCAATCAGGGATGGTTTGGTATGTATGGCTCGGTCGAAGGAGGGAAGACCATGCCGTTCGGTCGAGGTATGAAGGATAAGGCGGGTCGGAATATATGACTCAGCCTAGGTGGTTTGGTAGGTGTTGCTCGGCCAAGAATGAAAGGTCATGCATCGCTTGGCCTAGGTGGGTCGGCCAAGATAGGACGGTCGGGCCTGGCTCGACATTGGAGTGGATCGGCAGTGGAGTGGGGAGTAGCTCGGTTTTGGAGTATGGATATGATTCGCTCAAGATGGACTCAGATCGGTATAGGGAAACACACCGGGTCGGCATATTGTCTGGGTTCGGTGTGTTTGCACTACTCAGGATCGGCCATGTGTGGGTCAACCGAGATGGTTACGCTGAGGTGGTTCGGCATATTGAAGTGGGTCGATCTCCGTGGCGTGGATCGGTGATGGAAGTGGGTCGGTAATGGTGTGGCTCGGCATTTGGATGGATAGGCGACTTTAATTTGCTCTGGATCGGTGGACTTCGTGCTTCGGGTCTGCAGCTTCTTGTCTTCGGGTCGGTTTTGGAGACAGGGGGTCGGCCATAGGGATTATGCTCGGAGTCATGGAACATGCTCCTTCGAGTCAGTGAGACTGTTACTTTGGGCCAATGGTAGATTTACTCCGGGTCCGCAGAGACAATAAGAAGTCGGTATGTTGAAGGAAGGGGTTGAGTCTTGGTGGACCCGTACCGCTCAAGAAGCCCAGTAACTCGGGTTTCGCCTATAAATACAACATGTAGGGTTTCAGAAAGGGGGGGAGGGGGGTTTCTTTTCTTTCCTAGGCTTAACTCTGCCATTTTGTTTCCTGATTCCAAAGTCTTGTGACTATAATTACAGTATAAAAGGAATAAAATGATTGATTCTAAGTGGACGTAGGCCGAAGATAGCCGAACCACTATAAACCTTGTGTTCTTTCCTGCTTTTTTTTTTAATTTTTACTGTTCTTATATGTATACTCTCTACATACACTCTATCTGTGATTTATAACTGTGATTTGGTGCTTTCATTTGGATTTGGGTGTTAGTGACCAATTTTGACGCTAACACAAGGCGCTACATTAAAACAAAGAAAGCACGGATTCGAATATTAAAAAATGATTATTTGAACTTCAATTTGAATGTTAGATAAATATTCTAGGATAAGGAGACATAGCTGCAAGAAGAAGAAATGGCGAATTTTTAAAAATTGATTTGAGTTCGTAATTATGTCATACCTAAAGGAGAGGTAGAACAAGTAGTGAAACTCTACTGACTTGAAGGAAGAAGAGGCGGAACAAACAACGAAACCCTAGCTAACCCGAAGGAAGAAGCAAACTATGGGAGGCAAATGCATTAGAAACAAATGAAGTAAAGATAACAAGCAAAATTACAATATACCCCCTTTACTTTGTGTTATTTACGCAGAGCCAGTAATGCTCACGGTTATAATAGTCGGAAGTGTCTTGCAATGGGAAAAAATGTTTGTAATATATAATATAAATGTTGCGAACTGCAAAAATTAAGCATTAGGAAATAGCTCATTTGGTGTATTGGTGTCATGGCCTTTTTCTTCCAATGAATTTTCTAAAGAGGTGAAATTTTCAAAGAATATACTGCGACTTCTTGTATACTCTGAGTTCCTTTGCGACCTGAATCGTCGAATTGGCTAGTCTCTTGTTTGAAACTTTCACAACTAATGGCTCCGCCGTTAAATGTAAAGACATAACCAGACACTGACTTATTATCATCTATATCGCTTTGAAAGATGGAGTTCATATATCCCTTCATAAGGAGGTCTCTATTTCCATATACGAGGAATGCGTTCTTAGTATTTCAAAATACTTCAGTATATACTTTAAGGTCATCCAATACTTTTCTCCAAGGTTATCCTGGTATCGGTTTACGCATCCTAATATGTATGCCACATCTGATCTAGAACATAACATAACATACATTATGGATTCTATGGCTGAAGCATAAGG
The DNA here is from genome assembly GCA_030765085.1 of Allium cepa. NCBI lineage: Eukaryota > Viridiplantae > Streptophyta > Magnoliopsida > Asparagales > Amaryllidaceae > Allium > Allium cepa. The sequence goes on from CM060931.1 coordinate 312,590,112, forward strand.
GATCTCTTTATATGCTCTTTCTCGTCATCAGCATGAGGAGTGTCCTTCTTAGAAAGGGCAATTCCATACTGCATTGGAACATTTCCACATTTGTAATTCCCTATACTTAACCATCTCAATATGGTACCTTTGTACAAGGACTGGACACTACCAATAGCCTCTTAGGCTTATCTCTATAGATCTTTATACCCAGTATATGGGTTGCTTCTTTCAAATTCTTCATGTAGAAATTTTTGGAAAGCCACGTTTTCACTAATTGCAACAATTAAATGTTATTGCCAATCAATAGATCTTCGACACATAGCGCTAAGAAAAAGATAGCTTTGCCATGCTCCTTTTTGTATATGCACACTTCCTCTGTGTTTTGATAGAAACCAAAAATTTTGATTATCTTATTAAAACACTTGTTCCAACTCCTTAAAACTTGTTTAAGTCCATAAATGTTCTTTAACAACTTGCAAGCCCTGTTAGGGATGCAGATTAAGAATCTTAAGGCAGAAATAACACTAGAGGGGGGGGGGTGAATAATGTTTTAAAGAATATATGAACTATATGACTAAATTAAAACTTTCAACACAAATCTAAACAAAATTCTAACATAGAATGATCACAGAACATATAACAAATGCAAATAGTAAAGTAAAGCAAGTAAAAGGAAAGAACACACTGGATTTTATACTGGTTTGGAATCCTCCTACATCCAGTCCTACACCAAGACAATATCCTTGTACAAATTTTTATAAGCCAATATCCAAATTACAACCCTCAATTTATAACGCCTTGAGGAACCCTCCTATCTCCGAGTCTGGGGTAAACTCTCTTGATTTACGGGACACAAGATCACCCTAATACTTCTTAATAACAATCCTTTTGAATGGATAGACTCTATGGACTTTTTGAATACAAATTAATCCTATAACTTTGAATAGCACTTTGATCTTTAGTAGAATGATGGAGAATCAAATAGAGAGAGTATCTATGTGATTTCCTATTGAGAATTTGGCAGAATGATGGCACGATCTTGAAAATATGAAGTTTTATGGATATGGAATGGTGGAGAAGAAAGAGTGAAGAAAATAAGAAAGTAGTTGTTAAAAAAATTCGTTTTGGAAGCCTTTATATAGATGCACAACAGTCATAACCATTGGCGAAAGGTTTTCGAACGAATGGACACTTCTTTTGAAAATTGAATTTTGAATCCAACTGTCACCATGTCGACATGGGGTATCCCCTTATGTTGACATCCCTTAGTTCAAAATTATAGAGATGTTGTTTTGTAAAGACAATTGAATTTAAAACAAGTTGAAACTTCTCTGAAGCAAAGTAAAGTGTTTAAACAATATTTTGAGATAGAGAATGAATATAAAACATTATTTTAAATATATATATATATATAATTGATATAGACCGTCAATTATATAAGTAATATTTGAAATCAGAATAAGTTTTGATGTTTTAAAAATAGAAGTTTTTAAAATCAGAATAGAGGAATATTTCAAGGCTAAAACAAAGTTTGAAAATATTTTTGAAAACATGAGTTTGAAAGCTAAAACATTTTGAAAACAGATTTAAAAACATTTTGAAAAATCTATTCAAACTGAAATTGCAAGAACCTTCCTACATAGCTTCTCCATAGGACTCGAGAACTTGTACAAAGTAGTTTAAATGATTTTGATTTTCATGGGTTTGTAAGCCACTTGTCGTAGGTTTGTAAGCTACTTGTCGTGGGTTTGTAAGCCACTGGTTTCGACAGAAATTGGGTTCCATCCCAAAAGAAAATTGGAAGAAAGATGAGAGTGCTATTTTGAAGTTTTAACAAAATACTAGACACTTATCTTGAGATCTTGAAATCTTGATTCTCTAGAGTCTTGAATCTTGAATCTTGAATCTCTAATCTTCATCTTGATGCTTGAGTCTTTATACTGATCAGTCTTCGATGATACCTGCATATACTTCCTACATACATACATACATACATACATACATACATACATACATACATATATATATATATGCAAATGTTAGTATATATTTTATAAAGTAAAGTATAATAACTATATAAGGTTGTTTTCATCAAAACATCATCAACTCAGTTCCTAACAATCTCCCCCTTTTTGATGATGACAACCTTTATTTATAAAATATTCTTACCATACCATAACTCCCCCTTACTCCGTGATTTCTTCTTAAAACTACAACTCCCCCTTACTCCATGACTCCCCCTTACACCAAGCACATATATTTTTATAACTTTCTCCTCCTTTGTCATCAACAAAAACTATTAACTACTTAAGAATTCAAGAATGATTAGTATGAACAAATAATATGTATAGAACAAGCATGAAACAATGAGTATTTTAGTTATTACAACATATATAAGAACATACATAAACACGAACAAACAAAACAATTTAAAACAAAGAATAAAAATGAAAGTACGCTTTAATGGCGATCCTTAACTATAGGAGACATATGAATCGAACAATTGGGGTAGTGGAGACAAAAGTTTCCACGTTGTTCAATTATGTTTCCATTAGTATCAACAAGGATCTCACCAACGCAAATAACGCTCTCGTCCGTATTCATAGGGACTTCGGGTTGAGGTAAAGGTTGATCTTCCTCTTGGTCTTCTTGTGGTTCTTCCATAGGTTCTTCTTCCTCGGATTCCATGGCTTGTGAAGAGTCTTCAATATTAATAGGATTTGTACGGTTATCCATAAGGAATTTTTGTACATTCCTAATAATATTCCCTTGCCTTTGTTGTTCTCTAGTCATCCTAAGTTGACTTACTTGAATTTCAGTCATCAATTGAAGGATATCTTTTATCTTCTCTTGCAATTTGATCACTCGAGCATGCGTAGTTCGTTGAAATGGACCAGAATGAGGAGATGTGGGTGAAGTCGGTTCATTAGTAGAAGAGGAGGCCATTATTTTATTGTTTCAGAAGTTATTTATAGAGAATATAGTGAAGAAATAGGAGAGAAAACGAAATAAATAGATAAATAATCAAATAACTATCTTTGGAGGGAAATTCAATTTTCAAATTTTTGTTGGGTATGTCGACATCATGAGATGGGGCATGTCGACATGTTCTTAAAAAAAGTGTAATTTTTATTTTAAATTTTTATTGATTATTATATTATTTTATTTTATATTTCAGATTTTTAACAAATACCTAATTCTCTTCTAAATTTAGTAAAATTCTGTTCGGTTAATGGTTTAGTTAATATATCAGCAATTTGTTTTTCAGTATTTATATAATCTAGAGTTATTATTTCTTTAGTTATATTATCTCTAAGAAAATGATGTCTTATATCAATATGTTTAGTTCTAGCATGATGAGTTGGATTTTTAGATAGATTTATTGCACTAGTATTATCACAATATATTAGTGATTTACTTATGTTAATTCCAAAATCTTTTAAAGTTTGTTGCATATATATGACTTGTGAACAGGCCGGAGCAGCAGATATATACTCTGCTTCAGTTGTTGACAAGGAAACAGTATTTTGTTTCTTGCTGAACCAGGAAACCTGTGAATGTCCTAGAAAGTGACAAGTTCCACTTGTACTCTTTCGGTCTGATTTACAACCAGCATAATCAGCATCACAATATGATATTGAATCAAAAGTATTATTTTTAGAATAAAATAAACCATAATCTAAAGTGTATTTTACATATCTTAAAATTCTTTTAACAGCTTTTAAGTGAGTTTCTTTAGGTTGTGATTGGTATCTTGCACAAAGACAAACACTATGCATAATATCAGGATGACTCGCTGTTATATAGAGTAGCGAACCAATCATTCCCTATATAAAGTTTGATCAATATCTTTTGATTTATCTTCTTTACTTAAACCTACATTTGTTGACATTGGAGTTGGTTTCCAACTAGAGGTGCTTAAACCAAATTTATTGATTAAGTCTTTAGCATATTTTTCTTGACTTATGAAGATTCCATTTTCTAGTTGTTTAATTTGAAGTCCTAAGAAGAAACTTAATTCTCCCATTTTACTCATTTCAAATTCTTTAGTCTTATATCTGAAAATTCTTTATTCATTATGTTATTAGTTGATCCAAAGATTATATCATCTACATATATTTGAACCAGTTGAATATCTTGATTATTTCTTTTAATAAAAAGTGTTGTATCTACTTTACCAATTTCAAAACCAGATTGAAGTAAATAAGATCTTAGTCTTTCATACCAGGCTCTAGGAGCTTGCTTTAGACCATATAGAGCTTTCTTTAACTTGTATACATGGTTTGGAAATTTATTATCTTCAAAAAGTGGAGGTTGTTCAACATAAACATCTTCTTTTACAAAATCATTTAGAAAAGCACTTTGAACATCCATTTGATACAATTTGAAATTATTATAATTAGCGAAAGCAAGTAGAATTCTTATAGCTTCTAATCTTGCTGCGGGGGCAAAGATTTCATCATAGTCAATTCCTTCTTCTTGACAATAACCTTGCGCGACTAAACGAGCTTTATTTCTTACGACCTCACCAAGTTCATTCATTTTATTTTTATAAACCCATTTAGTTCCAATTATACTTTTATCCTCAGGTTTAGGAACAAGTTGCCATACATCATTTCTGGTAAATTGATTCAATTCTTCTTGCGTAGCAAGAATCCATGAATCATCAGACGATGCTTCCTTTGGATTTTTAGGTTCAATTGTTGATATAAAGGCTACATTACTCATACTACTTAATTGATTTCTAGTTCTTACTACAGATTCAATATTTCCTAAAACATTTTCTATAGGATGATCTTTTGATATTTTAAATCTCTTATTAGGTTGATTTATTTCACTAATAGTTTTATTAGATTGATTTAAATTTATAAAATCTTCTTCATCATCTATTTGTACAATATCTTTAAGATTTTCATCAAAAGATACATGCATAGTTTCTTCAATAGTATTAGTTTTTAAATTAAAAACTGTAAATGCTTTGCTTCTGTTAGAATAACCAATAAAGAATCCTTTATCAGCTTTTGGTTCAAATTTATCTAAATTATATTTTGTATTAAGTATAAAACATTTACTCCCAAAGACTTTAAAATAAGCAACTATAGGTTTCTTATTATAAAGTAATTCGTATGGAGTTTTATTTGTTAATGGTCTAATTAAAATTCTATTTAATATATAACAAGCTGTAGCAACTGCTTCAGCCCAAAAATGTTTAGGTAAATTACTATCAGAAAGCATTGTACGAGCACACTCTTGAATCGTTCTATTCTTATGTTCTACCACTCCGTTTTATTGTGGAGTTCTTGGAAATGAAAAGTTGTGAGTAATTCCCTTTTGAGTACAGAAATTCTTAAAATTTTCATTTTCAAATTCACCACCATGATCACTTCGAATAGTTTTAATTTTGAAAGAATGTTGTTTTTGAATTCTTTTAGAAAAGTTTTTAAATATTTCAAAAGCATCACTTTTATGTTTTAAAAAGATTGTCCAAGTATATCTTGAATAATCATCTACTATAACAAAAACATATTTACTATGGTTAATTGATTGAACTTGAGATGGACCAAATAAATCTAAGTGAAGTAATTCTAGAGGACTAGAGGTAGAAATAGCATCTTTTAATTTAAATGAACTTTTCTTAAGTTTTCCTAATTGACAAGCATCACAAATACTATCTACTTTAAAGTTTAACTTGGGTAGACCTCTAACTAAGTCAAGTTTTGATATCTAGATAATAATTTGAAATTCAAATGGCCAAATCTTTTATGCCAAATCCAAGGGTCACTTGTATTAGCCAAAAGACATAGATTATCATTTGAAATTTTCGTACTAAGGATATAAATATTTTTCTTCCTAATACCTTCAAAAATTATATTAGACTTATCATCTTCAATGTGACATTTATCTTTTCTAAATTTAATTTTAAAACCTTTATCGCAAAGTTGACTTATACTAAGCAGATTATGTTTTAAGTTCCTAACTAATAAAACATCATAAATAAGTAAAGTTTTAGAGTTACCGACATTGCCGATGCAAACCACATATCCTTTAGAGTTGTCACCAAAATTGACTAATCCACCATCTTGATAAGTAATGTCCTTGAGTATCTCGAGATTTCCAGTCATGTGCCTCGAACAACCACTATCAAGTATCCATTTATCTTTCTCAATTTGCACAGTTTATCCATTGGGTGTTGATTTGTCAAAAGCCATATAACATGTCTGTTCCTACATAACACACCAATTCGGTAGATAACTTGATTTTTCAAAATAACTATATGCAGACTTATGAAACTTTGATGAAATGCATAGATTCAAAACAGTTTTAACACAATTTTCCAAAAATTTCATTTTTATACTTTTCAAGTTTCAGATTATGAAAACAATGAAAGCCATTGCTCTGATACCAATTGTTAGGGATGCAGATTAAGGATCTTAAGACAGAAATAACACTAGAGGGGGTGAATAGTATTTTAAAGAATATATGAACTATATGACTAAATTAAAACTTTCAACACAAATCTAAACAGAATTCTAACACAGAATGATCACAGAACATATAACAAATGCAAATAGTAAAGTAAAGCAAGTAAAAGGAAAGAACACACCAGATTTTATAGTGGTTCAGAATCCTCCTGCATCCAGTCCTGCACCAAGGCAATATCCTTGTACAGATTTTTATAAGCCAATATCCAAATTACAACCCTCAATTTCTAAGGCCTTGAGGAACTCTCCTATCTCCGAGTCTAGGGTAAACTCTCTTGATTTACGGGACACAAGATCACCCTAATACTTCTTAATAACAATCCTTTTGAATGGATAGACTCTATGGACTTTTTGAATACAAATTAATCCTATAACTTTGAATAGCACTTTGATCTTTAGTAGAATGATGGAGAATCAAATAGAGAGAGTATCTAAATGATTTCCTATTGAGAATTTGGCAGAATGATGGACGATCTTGAAAATATGAAGTTTTATGGATATGGAATGGTGGAGAAGAAAGAGTGAAGAAAATAAGAAAGTAGTTGTTAAAAAAATTCGTTTTGGAAGCCTTTATATAGATGCACAACAGTCATGTAACGATCGCGATTTTTCGTTGCCGAAAAACCGAATAGTTATGGGTTTAAGAAGAAGAAAAGAAAAGAAGAAGAGAGAAGGAAGATAGAACATAGAGGGAAAAAGAAAATAGAAAAAAATAGAACAGAAAGAAAATAGAGAATATAGAACATAGAACGGAACAGAAAACAACAGAACAACAACAGAATCTCACAATTCGCAGTGGAACAACATATAATAGATAAATGAATAATCTTTAAACAAAGAACTATATCAGTTATTACATTACATCACATCACATTTCATTACTTCATATCATCAGAGTGTACAACAACAACAACAAATAGTGCAGCGGAAAAGAAATACTATATACTAGTAATACGCCATGCCATCCAGCTTGCCTCCAGCAACTCCTGAATATCCTGATAAACCTTAACTCTTGACTGCCCGTGTGGAAATTGGTGGGCACCCAGAGTTTAGGAAGGAAAACAATAAACTCCAAGTCAGTCATGTGACTGGTGTGAGAACTCAAAACAGTTTATTTATCTTTAAAATCAAAATAGAGGAATATTTTTAAAGTCAATTCGAAATGCTTTTTAAAAATGAGACTACCATAAGGCCTCCCGCACACACACACACAATGCAAACGCAGAATCGGAGGAGATTTCTCCTTATGATAGTCAAAGATGCTTGATACGCATTAAAAAGAACATTTGATATTATTACTAGTGCATAGTGTAGAGAAAATTCATTTCGAAAGTAGAATATAAATCTTAGCCAACATAGACATTTCGAACTATGCCTACTATAGCTACCATCCAAACAGTGGGGCGCCACCATAAGTGAATGATAGGTTCTACAACTAATACCGTACAAGATCGTATTGTTTCTTTGGATTTCCAACGAATGATCAGGCCAAGTAACTTCCCATTGCCACATGAGAATGCCTCTGGATGGACATCCCCGAGAACCAAACCGGATCTGTACCAACACAAGGCCGGGTTACCCCTAACTGAGTAACAACTGAACAAATATGCCATCCCCCGGTCCTTTGGGACCTTTCACCGAGCGCTCGTAATCAATTCACACAATCATAACAAAGTGTTTTCAACATGAGTAAGTATCTGGGCTCCATACCATGATACCACCCTTTTCCAGAAGGAAATGCACATATACTAAAGGGCGCTACCCCTCATAACCTTTCCGCTTCTTTCCTGTTTTGACCATTCACGGGGTGTGAGGCTCGACGAAGTCACGTCCACAAAAACATACTTTATACAAAAGCCATGCTTTGGGTCAACAAATGATCATAGAAATGATCACCAGGATAGACGATCAAATAAACGATCCTATCACAAATAATCAACACAATGATCATTTACAGCAACACTCAGCATGTCACATTACCAAATTGGGAATATATCGCTGATAACTTCAACTATATAACTTCTGAGCTCGTACGTCTCAGAGAAGGGTGTTAAGCTAAAAGAATAAATTCTCCGCCACCAACAGAAATATATTTGAATGAAATCGGCTTTATATCTCAATTTGTAATGTCAGACATACAATCCATACAAGTCTGTTCCGGGCTCGAACAAAACCGAAGGCACTTACAAAGAAGTCCTTGCAATCCGGATATTCACGATTCTGATCGGATTCACCATCACATATGGAGAACTCTATACCGGAGCAACTCGGTGCAGAGTCAATCGACAGGTCATCCTATCGCTCTCGCAAATACCGGGTCTTCAACACCGATCTTCAAATGCAATTCACAACGACGTATCACATATTCAGAATGGGTTATACGACCCCATGGTCCTTTCCCGGTTAACCCGAATAGTGAGCGCTTATTCAAAAATAAGTGTGGCATTCACATTCAAACAAATCACATCAAATACCCATTCAAAGGGAAATATTGATAGTCGGTTATTGAACTATCAATGGATATGCACACATCACCAGATTCCAAATAATTTTCCAAATAATTTATTTTCCAAAATATCTTTACTAGATATATAATTTTCACACTTCAAAAATAAATCAATATTTATTTTTAAACAAATTCTTCTTTTCATTTATAAATTCCATAATGAATTTATATTTAAAAATATTCATGAATATACGATTTCAATTTTTCATTTCAATTTATCTTCAAAAAGATAAATTCTCTAACATTCACTTTATATTGGAAAAACATTTCCATACTTATTTAATAAGTAATTCACAAATTTTATTTATTTTCCAACACTTAGAAAATATTCAATATACTTAAATCGAGATTAAGTATATATTTCATTCTTTAAGGAAATCATTCTCTTAAACATATTTATTTGGGCCAAAACGAATGTTGCGTAAAACATCGTTACGACAACCCAAATCACTAGTATAGGGATTCGAAATTAAAATTGATATATAAATCCCAATACTATACAAAACATTTCCTTTCAGAAATCATTTACTATAACAACAGTGTTATAGTCCACTATTTCCTTCTATTTTTCGAAAACGTCTATTTCAACAATGAATGTTGAAATCTATGGTTTCGAATCTCAACACATTTTAAAACATCGTTAGATCGTTTTAATTATATTTAAAATATCACATTCTAAACATTTTCTTTAACGTATTATTCACTATTCAAAAATGTGAATATACTTCGTTAACAAATTTCATCCTTTTATTCATTTTATTTCAAAGGATTATTCACAGTCAAAAATGTGAATATAACTCCATTAATAGGTTTCAACAATTTACTTATCAAAATAAGTCGTTTGCGAATTTATAAAACAATGTTTATAAATTCCATTTATATTTATTTTATAACAACTTCCTTTTATAAATTCCTTTATTAACCTATTCACTTTATATCTCAATTATGAACCAAAAGTCCATATTATAAGTTAAATACTTATAAAACGATTATTCACAAAATCGTTCTTTTAAACTTCATAATTATAAATCTTATAACTTATAAGATTCAATGATTTATTCAAAACTATTCTTTTAATAACTTTATAAGATATATTAATCTTACTATTTATAAATTTCATTTATAACTTCACCATTTTTAATTTTATACATTCCATTCATTTACAAAATTCATCTTCACTTCTTTCAAACACTTATAAAAACTCGTTTTATAATATCAATATTTCAATTTATAAATATCCATTTATAAATCTCTTAATATAAATCAATTCATATTATTCTTTAAAACGTCTTTAAATTCCTTTATAATTTCACCATTTTTATTCATAAAAAAAAATTTAAATTTTATAAATCCTATTCTTTCAACTTTTTATAATAAATTCAAATTCCCAATTTTTAAAATACTTTATAAAACCATTAACCTCATATTTTCAAAAATAAATCTTTAATCATATTTCTCAAAAATCATAATTTTTATAACATTAAAATTATAACGTTTATTTATTTAAAATAAATCAATTCCAAAAATATTTTATAAACGTATACTTTCAAAAATCACTTTAAAATCATTTTAAAATCCCAAAATCTGGGTCCAATGATGCTACACACTAAATAGTCAATCACGACAACAACGATATCATATATCGATATGATAATCCATCAAATATCAAAATATCTGAAATCAAATAAAAACTGTTGAGGAATCCAGTTGGATCCCTCCAACCTGTTTTTCTGCATCCCAAAAACATTAGCACAATACCAATTTCGCTCCAGTACGAAATTATCGCGGTATATGGGATTTAAATATTATCCGCTTAATAACGGCGCAATAGGGTCTCATCCGCTAAACAAAAAAATGCGAGAAATCAATAACTCCAATATATACATATGCCAATATATATATATTTCTATTATATATAATACCAATTTCACTGTTTATGAAATATTCGCGGTATATGTTTTTATTAAATAACATCTGCTTACTAACGGCGCATAATGTCTATTTTAACAATCAATAGATAACAATCATCATTCAAACTTGCATTCAAATATTTTAAATCTAACTATTTAAAATAAAGTCGAAACTGATTCGATTGAGTGAGAAGTTCTCACCTTGATTTTAAATTCCATTTTAGCGATTTATTTCGAATAAAATTAAACGGACGTTTAATTTTACCCAAAATTCTCACTAACTCCAAATGACTCCAATCTAATTCCATCGCGTAGTGCTCGTCCATACGATTCCAACGCAGCTGGTTTCGCGCGTTTTCGACCTCGTATGAAAAAGTTATGGATTTTTAAACTTACACGATTTTATATATATATAAATTAAATCAACATTTTAATAACCTATTCTAATCACAGCCGTAGGATCTTGCATTAGCTCATCAGGCCGTCCACCATTTCCTCTCACGCGTGCATCATCTTCCATCTACAGGAAGAAACACGCTATAGCCGAACCCATCATCTAGAATTAGGGTTAAATATCACCACTTCCTCGCTCGATTAAAACTCGATCAGCAAGTGCCATATTGTAGCCTTCGACGAGAGCCACCTTCGCCCAGAGCTAGGCCAAGCTCGGCCCTCTGCACGCATGGAAAATCGTGCCTAAAACGAGCACGAACGCGGCCCCGTATCTCACAACATACAACTCCATTCGCGATCTCCACCGTTGAACTTGTAGATCTTGATGCCCTCTTCATTTCTCTAGTTGAAAGTTTGTTGTAATTGTTAGTGGATTGAAAGAAATTTAGAGGGAAAGGAAGAAGCATTTTCGGCCATTGATGGCTTGAACTGGCGGCTAGGGTTTTAGATTAGGTTTTTTTTTATTTGTGAGGGGTTATTTATAGGAAATTCTCAAACACTATTCAATCCGGAAATTTCGAACTCCGATTCACGCGCCGTAACCAGCGTTTCTAGGGTTTACCCCGCGTTCCGGACACAATGGAACAGGTTTCGAAAGCTAATTCGGACATCTGTGCGAGTTATGGAAATAAACGTTCAATTTAAATTAAACCGATTTAAACGATTTTCTAGGCGTTTTAATTTGTATCGGACAAACGGTAAATCCGATTGACACGAAATTTGAAACCTTACAATAATATCATATTACGGATCCGATGAAACTGGTTTCGTCGAAATCCGAGACTTTTTGAAAAATGGCTATTTTAACTCGCCAAATTAATATTAAAAATAATTCGATGCGTTTCGAGCTGCCACGATCAAACGATAGCTCCGATTGACACGAAAATTGAAAACCGGTAATAACTAACTATTACGGATCCAATGGAACTGGTTTTGTTCAATTCTGAGACTGTTCAAAAATTGACTATTTTCACTAGTCGATTTTAATATTAAAATATTCAATTTTCACAAATTAACTTTTAATTCGATTTTAAAAGTTCTAAAATATCATTCTAACTTCAATATGATAAAATAAATTTTTACAAATCATTTTCAATCATATTTAACTCAATTTTCAATTATTTCCATAATTTAACATATTAAATTATCGATTTAATTATTCAATTAAATCCAATTATTCAAATTAAAATTTATTTGACTTATAACTTTCACTTATTAATATTTAAAATAAATTAAATATTCAAATTTTAATTACTAAAAATCCTGGGTCGTTACAATCTTTCCCTCTTAAAAGAATTTCGTCCTCGAAATTAACAAGTAAGAAAAGTTACACAATTTATTAACTTTCCAAAAATTCATAATTAAATTCCTTACAAATCTTTACTAAGTTTTCAAATCATACTTAGTTATCTTTTCAAAAACAACTACTATTATTTAACTTTCCATTCCAAATCAAAGTTATAGTTTTCAAAATTTTCCAATTTTCTCAAATTTTTCTAACGCCTTAAATTTTCGGAAAAATTCGCCATAGTCTCCTTTGCGTGGCTCGATCCGAAAAAAAAATGACAGTATATATATCACAAATATACATCTCATCAAGTAATGAGGCATCCCGCAGGGAAAAAGTATAAAAGTACGGTATGTAATCCGAGATATGTACCTTATATTTTATTAGCGAGCATATACAGCTAATATAGCGCGAAAGCAAGCTCCAAATGCGAAGCAAACGCGATCCGCACCTACTAAACACTCAACAAACAACATGAGAAACATGCATATAGACAATAGTATCAATATACAACATATAGCAACATAATAACTATATATGTCAACATAGCAACTGCAATAAAGCAATTATATTCAACCATCAACCAACTATCATCCAACTACATTCATAACCAATAAATATTCATTCATATTTTCATTAATATTAAATGAAATAGGTTTTCAATTTAATCACGTTTGATTCATTAACAGTGGATGTTTTTACTAACATTCATTTTCAATTAGTTTATATTCACAAATTCATATTCAAGTTGGTTCACTTTCAAATCAAATTCAATTCTATTCAAAATTCACTTAACTTCAAATTGAATTTCAATTACTTTAGCTTTCAATTTCATTAAATCTTAATGAATTATATACAATCAACTAACAATCATATAACAACCAATGTATATTAATTACAACCAAATTCCTTTGCTTATATTCATTCAATTTGGTTTAATTAAATTGATTTGCATTCAATTATTCAACTTCCAATAACATTAGATTTTTAATGAATTAACGCTTACATTCATTATTCCATATCAACTTAATTCACATTCAATTGATTAACATTTAATCCATTCATTCAATTCAATTACAAAAGTTGAATTTCATTACTTAACTCAAGTTCAAATTTATTTAATCCACTTGATTATTTACTTCGATACCAAAATCAATTCCATTCAACAACACTTAAGTTATATTTCATTTAAACATCACTTAGTTTTACATAACTTAAATTCCTACTTGTAAATAAATTCAGATTTCAATTCTAAAGTAAATTTCCATTTAACTTTAAATTCATTTTTTTATTTATAACTCATATTCATAAATATATTCATATAGTTTCACTCCTTATATATATAAGTTTATTTCACAATTGTAAATCACTTTAATTATAATTTAATTCTTATAATTCTTTTGTTTATACAATAATTCTTTTATTTAGATTATTCAAACAACTAAACAATCAACTTATATACACTTTAATAATTCTGAAAAATTATTCTTTTATATATAAAATATAATCAAGGTAAAATTATTTCATTTACCCAATTTAAAAACAATATTGTGCCGAATTGTTCTATTCAAGTGTTTAGAAACCCCTTCGGCATAGTTGTCGAGACCACGCTGACGAAGGTTCATATACCACTCAACAAACCAATCATCACAATATAAAACAATTTTATATTCACTAACAAATACGCTCTCATGGCTATTATTACACTCAAACTCAATCTAGAGCACTATTGACTCTATCTCTAATGAGTAATACCCAACAGAACCATGGTTGTCGCTTAACCATATGCTCTGATACCAAATGTAACGATCGCGATTTTTCGTTGCCGAAAAACCGAATAGTTATGGGTTTAAGAAGAAGAAAAGAAAAGAAGAAGAGAGAAGGAAGATAGAACATAGAGGGAAAAAGAAAATAGAAAAAAATAGAACAGAAAGAAAATAGAGAATATAGAACATAGAACGGAACAGAAAACAACAGAACAACAACAGAATCTCACAATTCGCAGCGGAACAACATATAATAGATAAATGAATAATCTTTAAACAAAGAACTATATCAGTTATTACATTACATCACATTTCATTACTTCATATCATCAGAGTGTACAACAACAACAACAAATAGTGCAGCGGAAAAGAAATACTATATACTAGTAATACGCCATGCCATCCAGCTTGCCTCCAGCAACTCCTGAATATCCTGATAAACCTTAACTCTTGACTGCCCGTGTGGAAATTGGTGGGCACCCAGAGTTTAGGAAGGAAAACAATAAACTCCAAGTCAGTCATGTGACTGGTGTGAGAACTCAAAACAGTTTATTTATCTTTAAAATCAAAATAGAGGAATATTTTTAAAGTCAATTCGAAATGCTTTTTAAAAATGAGACTACCATAAGGCCTCCCGCACACATACACAATGCAAACGCAGAATCGGAGGAGATTTCTCCTTATGATAGTCAAAGATGCTTGATACGCATTAAAAAGAACATTTGATATTATTACTAGTGCATAGTGTAGAGAAAAATTCATTTCGAAAGTAGAATATAAATCTTAGCCAACATAGACATTTCGAACTATGCCTACTATAGCTACCATCCAAACAGTGGGGTGCCACCATAAGTGAATGATAGGTTCTACAACTAATACCGTACAAGATCGTATTGTTTCTTTGGATTTCCAACGAATGATCAGGCCAAGGAACTTCCCATTGCCACATGAGAATGCCTCTGGATGGACATCCCCGAGAACCAAACCGGATCTCTACCAACACAAGGCCGGGTTACCCCTAACTGAGTAACAACTGACCGAATATGCCATCCCCCGGTCCTTTGGGACCTTTCACCGAGCGCTCGTAATCAATTCACACAATCATAACAAAGTGTTTTCAACATGAGTAAGTATCTGGGCTCCATACCATGATACCACCCTTTTCCAGAAGGAAATGCACATATTCTAAAGGGCGCTACCCCTCATAACCTTGCCGCTTCTTTCCTGTTTTGACTATTCACGGGGTGTGAGGCTCGACGAAGTCACGTCCACAAAAACATACTTTATACAAAAGCCATGCTTTGGGTCAACAAATGATCATAGAAATGATCACCAGGATAGACGATCAAATAAACGATCCTATCACAAATAATCAACACAATGATCATTTACAGCAACACTCAGCATGTCACATTACCAAATTGGGAATATATCGCTGATAACTTCAACTATAAAACCTCTGAGCTCGTACGTCTCAGAGAAGGGTGTTAAGCTAAAAGAATAAATTCTCCGCCACCAACAGAAATATATTTGAATGAAATCGGCTTTATATCTCAATTTGTAATGTCAGACATACAATCCATACAAGTCTGTTCCGGGCTCGAACAAAACCGAAGGCACTTACAAAGAAGTCCTTGCAATCCGGATATTCACGATCCTGATCGGATTCACCATCACATATGGAGAACTCTATACCGGAGCAACTCGGTGCAGAGTCAATCGACAGGTCATCCTATCGCTCTCGCAAATACCGGGTCTTCAACACCGATCTTCAAATGCAATTCACAACGACGTATCACATATTCGGAATGGGTTATACGACCCCATGGTCCTTTCCCGGTTAACCCGAATAGTGAGCGCTTATTCAAAAATAAGTGTAGCATTCACATTCAAACAAATCACATCAAATACCCATTCAAAGGGAAATATTGATAGTCGGTTATTAAACTACCAATGGATATGCACACATCACCAGATTCCAAATAATTTTCCAAATTATTTATTTTCCAAAATATCTTTACTAGATATATAATTTTCACACTTCAAAAATAAATCAATATTTATTTTTAAACAAATTCTTCTTTTCATTTATAAATTCCATAATGAATTTATATTTAAAAATATTCATGCATATACGATTTCAATTTTTCATTTCAATTTATCTTCAAAAAGATAAATTCTCTAACATTCACTTTATATTGGAAAAACATTTCCATACTTATTTAATAAGTAATTCACAAATTTTATTTATTTTCCAACACTTAGAAAATATTCAATATACTTAAATCGAGATTAAGTATATATTTCATTCTTTAAGGAAATCATTCTCTTAAACATATTTATTTGGGCCAAAACGAATGTTGCGTAAAACATCGTTACGACAACCCAAATCACTAGTATAGGGATTCGAAATTAAAATTGATATATAAATCCCAATACTATACAAAACATTTCCTTTCAGAAATCATTTACTATAACAACAGTGTTATAGTCCACTATTTCCTTCTATTTTTCGAAAACGTCTATTTCAACAATGAATGTTGAAATCTATGGTTTCGAATCTCAACACATTTTAAAACATCATTAGATCGTTTTAATTATATTTAAAATATCACATTCTAAACATTTTCTTTAACATATTATTCACTATTCAAAAACGTGAATATACTTCGTTAACAAATTTCATCCTTTTATTCATTTTATTTCAAAGGATTATTCACAGTCAAAAATGTGAATATAACTCCATTAATAGGTTTCAACAATTTACTTATCAAAATAAGTCGTTTGCGAATTTATAAAACAATGTTTATAAATTCCATTTATATTTATTTTATAACAACTTCCTTTTATAAATTCCTTTATTAACCTATTCACTTTATATCCCAATTATGAACCAAAAGTCCATATTATAAGTTAAATACTTATAAAACGATTATTTACAAAATCGTTCTTTTAAACTTCATAATTATAAATCTTATAACTTATAAGATTCAATGATTTATTCAAAACTATTCTTTTAATAACTTTATAAGATATATTAATCTTACTATTTATAAATTTCATTTATAACTTCACCATTTTTAATTTTATACATTCCATTCATTTACAAAATTCATCTTCACTTCTTTCAAACACTTATAAAAACTCGTTTTATAATATCAATATTTCAATTTATAAATATCCATTTATAAATCTTTTAATATAAATCAATTCATATTATTCTTTAAAACGTCTTTAAATTCCTTTATAATTTCACCATTTTTATTCATAAAAAAAAAATTTAAATTTTATAAATCCTATTCTTTCAACTTTTTATAATAAATTCAAATTCCCAATTTTTAAAATACTTTATAAAACCATTAACCTCATATTTTCAAAAATAAATCTTTAATCGTATTTCTCAAAAATCATAATTTTTATAACATTAAAATTATAACGTTTATTTATTTAAAATAAATCAATTCCAAAAATATTTTATAAACGTATACTTTCAAAAATCACTTTAAAATCATTTTAAAATCCCAAAATCTGGGTCCAATGATGCTACACACTAAATAGTCAATCACGACAACAACGATATCATATATCGATATGATAATCCATCAAATATCAAAATATCTGAAATCAAATAAAAACTGTTGAGGAATCCAGTTGGATCCCTCCAACCTGTTTTCCTGCATCCCAAAAACATTAGCACAATACCAATTTCGCTCCAGTACGAAATTATCGCGGTATATGGGATTTAAATATTATCCGCTTAATAACGGCGCAATAGGGTCTCATCCGCTAAACAAAAAAATGCGGGAAATCAATAACTCCAATATATACATATGCCAATATATATATATTTCTATTATATATAATACCAATTTCACTGTTTATGAAATATTCGCGGTATATGTTTTTATTAAATAACATCCGCTTACTAACGGCGCATAATGTCTATTTTAACAATCAATAGATAACAATCATCATTCAAACTTGCATTCAAATATTTTAAATCTAACTATTTAAAATAAAGTCGAAATTGATTCGATTGAGTGAGAAGTTCTCACCTTGATTTTAAATTCCGATTTAGCGATTTATTTCGAATAAAATTAAACGGACGTTTAATTTTACCCAAAATTCTCACTAACTCCAAACGACTCCAATCCAATTCCATCGCGTAGTGCTCGTCCATACGATTCCAACGCAACTGGTTTCGCGCGTTTTCGACCTCGTATGAAAAAGTTATGGATTTTTAAACTTACACGATTTTATATATATATATATAAATTAAATCAACATTTTAATAACCTATTCTAATCACAGCCGTAGGATCTTGCATTAGCTCATCAGGCCGTCCACCATTTCCTCTCACGCGTGCATCATCTTCCATCTATAGGAAGAAACACGCTATAGCCGAACCCATCATCTAGAATTAGGGTTAAATATCACCACTTCCTCGCTCGATTAAAACTCGATCAGCAAGTGCCATATTGTAGCCTTCGACGAGAGCCACCTTCGCCCAGAGCTAGGCCAAGCTCGGCCCTCTGCACGCATGGAAAATCGTGCCTAAAACGAGCACGAACGCGGCCCCGTATCTCACAACATACAACTCCATTCGCGATCTCCACCGTTGAACTTGTAAATCTTGATGCCCTCTTCATTTCTCTAGTTGAAAGTTTGTTGTAATTGTTAGTGGATTGAAAGAAATTTAGAGGGAAAGGAAGAAGCATTTTCGGCCATTGATGGCTTGAACTGGCGGCTAGGGTTTTAGATTAGGTTTTTTTTTTTTATTTGTGAGGGGTTATTTATAGGAAATTCTCAAACACTATTCAATCCGGAAATTTCGAACTCCGATTCACGCGCCGTAACCAGCATTTCTAGGGTTTACCCCGCGTTCCGGACACAATGGAACAGGTTTCGAAAGCTAATTCGGACATCTGTGCGAGTTATGGCAATAAACGTTCAATTTAAATTAAACCGATTTAAACGATTTTCTAGGCGTTTTAATTTGTATCGGACAAACGGTAAATCCGATTGACACGAAATTTGAAACTTTACAATAATATCACATTACGGATCCGATGAAACTGGTTTCGTCGAAATCCGAGACTTTTTGAAAAATGGCTATTTTAACTCGCCAAATTAATATTAAAAATAATTCGATGCGTTTCGAGCTGCCACGATCAAACGATAGCTCCGATTGACACGAAAATTGAAATCCGATAATAACTAACTATTACGGATCCAATGGAACTGGTTTCGTTCAATTCTGAGACTGTTCAAAAATTGACTATTTTCACTAGTCGATTTTAATATTAAAATATTCAATTTTCACAAATTAACTTTTAATTCGATTTTAAAAGTTCCAAAATATCA
The DNA here is from genome assembly GCA_030765085.1 of Allium cepa. Classification (NCBI taxonomy): domain Eukaryota; kingdom Viridiplantae; phylum Streptophyta; class Magnoliopsida; order Asparagales; family Amaryllidaceae; genus Allium; species Allium cepa. The sequence goes on from CM060931.1 coordinate 312,609,863, forward strand.
TTCTAACTTCAATATGATAAAATAAAATTTTACAAATCATTTTCAATCATATTTAACTCAATTTTCAATTATTTCCATAATTTAACATATTAAATTATCGATTTAATTATTCAATTAAATCCAATTATTCAAATTAAAATTTATTTGACTTATAAATTTCACTTATTAATATTTAAAATAAATTAAATATTCAAATTTTAATTACTAAAAATCCTGGGTTGTTACAAGTCATAACCATTGGCAAAAGGTTTTCGAACAAATGGACACTTCTTTTGAAAATTGAATTTTGAATCCAACTGTCACCATGTCGACATGGGGTATCCCCTTATGTCGACATCCCTTAGTTCAAAATTATAGAGATGTTGTTTTGTAAAGACAATTGAATTTAAAACAAGTTGAAACTTCTCTGAAGCAAAGTAAAGTGTTTAAACAATATTTTGAGATAGAGAATGAATATAAAACATTATTTTAAATATATATATATATATAATTGATATAGACCGTCAATTATATAAGTAATATTTAAAATCAGAATAAGTTTTGATGTTTTAAAAATAAAAGTTTTTAAAATCAAAATAGAGGAATATTTCAAGGCTAAAACAAAGTTTGAAAATATTTTTGAAAACATGATTTTGAAAGCTAAAACATTTTGAAAACAGATTTAAAAACATTTTGAAAAATCTATTCAAACTGAAATTGCAAGAACCTTCCTACAGAGCTCCTCCATAGGACTCGAGAACTTATACAAAGTAGTTTAAATGATTTTGATTTTCGTGGGTTTGTAAGCCACTTGTCATAGGTTCTTAAGCTACTTGTCGTAGGTTTGTAAGCCACTTGTTTCAATAGAAATTGGGTTCCATCCCAAAAGAAAATTGGAAGAAAGATGAGAGTGCTATTATGAAGTTTTAACAAAATACTAGACACTTATCTTGAGATCTTGATATCTTGATTCTCTAGAGTTTGAATCTTGAATCTCTAATCTTCATCTTGATGCTTGAGTCTTTATACTGATCAGCCTTCGATGATACCTGCATATACTTTCTATACACACACACACACACACACACACACACACACACACACACACATATATGGAAATGTTAGTATATATTTTATAAAGTAAAGTATAATAACTATATAAGGTTGTTGTCATCAAAACATCATCAACTCAGTTCCTAACAAGCCCTGCCTTCACTGCCACTGATCATAAAACCCTCAAGCTGTGACATATAAACAGTTTCATCTAAATCACCATTTAAAAATGCTATATTTACATCCATTTGACATATTTCATAGTCATAGAATGCGACAATAGCTAGCATAATCAGAATGGACTTAAGCATGGCTACGGGTGAAAAAGTCTCATCATGGTCAACACCTTGAATTTGACAAAATCTTTCACAACTATCTTGCCTTATAAGTCTCTAATTTTCCATCTACATTTAGGTTTTTCTTAAAAATCCATTTGTAGATGATGGGTTTTATCCCTTCGGGTATGTCTAACAAAGTCCATACTTTATTTTATTACATGGAATGCATCTCGAATTTCATTGATCCAAGCTAGAGTGCAGAGTCTTTTCTTGTAGTGCTTACTAGAAAGATAAAAGAGTGTTATCATCTAAGACATAGTCTTCCTTCTCTCCATCTACGAGAAAACCGTAGAATATATCTGGTGCATGAGATTCCTTGCTAGACCTTCTAACAGGTTGCATGTTTTTGTATACGGTTAACTTGGTTCTCCCATTGGTTCAGCCTTAGTGTTAACTTCTCGGATCTCATCCAAGTCTACAACTTTGCTATTAATTTCCTTTGATAAAAATTCCTTTTCTAAAAAGATAGAATGTCAAGAAATAATAACCTTTTATTCCTCGATATTATGGATAATATACCCTATCGAGTTTTTAGGATATCATTAAATTTACATGATACTGATTTTGCCTCTAATTTGTTTGGACCGATGTTCTTAACGCACACCGGACAACCCTACACCTCTAAATACTTGTTGGGGTTTTTTACCGTACCACATCTCATATATTTTTTTAGACACAAATTTAGTGAGCAACAATTTCAACATGTGTGATGAGGTTTCTAGCGTCCCTAATAGGACAAAGGTAACTCAGCCATACTCATTATGGAACAGACCATATCTAATAGATCTTGGTTCCTTCGCTCCAACACATCGTTATGTTGTAGAGTATGAGGTGTAGTGATACAATAAATGATCCGATTAGCTTTTAAATATTGTTGGAATTCCTGTCCAACATACTCACCTCCTCGATCTGGTTGAAGAATCTTAATTTTACGGCCCATTTGGTTTCCTACTGCATTTTTAAAAAATATATTTGTCTTTATAAGATACACATATCCTAGTCTTGAGAAATTATCGGTGAAGGTAAAAATTAAGAACTATTACCTTTGGTTATTGCAGGCATTAGGTGTAACATTCCTTATCTAGAGGCCCAAAGCTAAGTGCTACATATGCTGCAGTCATTCATAGTATTAACTTTCGACGGTTAAATACGGCTATGTCAATGGTATCCATAATGTTATAAGCACATGAATATGAAATAAAATCACAAATTTCAAAAGTATAATATCTTTGATTACATTTCCAAAACATGTTCCATATACAAATTACATAATCGCATAATCGTTTCACAGGTTCAGATAAAATATAGTTATTACAATATTACGCAAAGAGCGACATATAACGATGCCTTCTTGGTAGGGGTGGGCGTGGGTCGGTTTGGTGCAGTTTGGAGTCCAAACCGCTTCCACACTGCATCAAACGGTTAATCAAAAATACAAACCATTATACCAATCCTTTAAACGGTTCGATTTCGGTCCGATTTGAATGTAATACGGTTCGGTTTCGGTCCGGTCTAGTTTGAACCCATGCTAAATATGAAATAAAAGAATTACTTCCATCAACAATCAATTTACAAAGGCAACCATGTGAAACTTTTACATTTAAATGTTAAAACACACAATGTTATAATGAAATGAAAGATTAATTCTTAATTGTATGAATATTTCAATTTGACATTTTCCTACAAGTGAGATTTTTTTGGTAGATTAACCAAATATCAACATTAATCAATGCATAATCATTAAGGAAAATGACTAGAATAAGATTATAATTAGCATTTATTCACACAAAAATGAGATGAAAAATATTACACCAAAACTATAACTTCTTCCTTTATGTCAGCGATTATTATTAATATAACAACAACATACCCTAAAAGTAGAATGTAAATCGTTAGAATCTAAAAAAAGATAGGAGTTGCTTATATTTTTATCATAAGATTACTAATATAAATTTTCAGTTTGGTCCAGTTTAATATGGTTGGTTCAATCGTCCAAACCGCAACCGAACCGTATCGATGCGGGCCGGTCCGGTTTGGGGTATCAGCTTTAGTTAGAAAATTCGGTGCAGCTTTCCGCACTGCTTTTGCGACCCAGTGTGGGCGGTTTCCATACAGCGGTGCGGTCTATGCCCACCCCTACCTCTTGGTTGACTAGAGTACTATATATACAATCCATCGGAATCAATCCTAAAATATAACAACAACTACTAATTAGCTATCCGTCTGCCACTTGTTCATCACCGGAAGCTTTATTCGCCAATTTTCTAAAACCTGTAAACCTCAACCATCAGCCTATTCAAATCAATTTTGAGCACCCGAGAGTTTAAGGAAAATAAACTTCGAGTCAGACATAAAGTCTGGTGTGAATAATACAATACATCTCGGTTGTATGATATTAAGTGAGACCACGCTACTTAACAGAACGGTTTCCCCTCACTAATATCCTTTTTAAAACATATCTTTAGTAAATTATAATCCTGCAACCAAAACTGGTTAAATCTTTTAATCAATATCATTTATATGTATATATCAGTTATCATATGGATTATCTGTCTATACACTGTAGTTATGCTTGGCTAACGACTAACCCTTGGCTGGCTCAGGCCTACCAGATAACATAAAATTCTAACATCTGTTAGATACTCCTCTTCTGGATAGTCTGTCCTTATTTACTTCTCTAGGTCTAACTGATCCTAATGGTTTTGCGGGCTTACCAATAACCTATCTTTCCTTTTTAGATACCTTTCTGTGTGTAATATAATTTTAGTCTTACTTTTGACAAAGCCCTATACATTCGAATCTTGGACTAAATTAGCTAGGTACTAATAGCTAATGAGTATAGGGTAGAACCCTACACCAGTCTCATCTGGTCTTCTAATCTAAGTCATTTTCTTAGGGTTAACCACCCTTTAAATATTTTTCCTTGAAAACCTTTTCAAAATGATTTAAACCTTTAAGTCATACATATACAAGGAAAACATACTCTTTTCTTTACTTTAAACTATTTGCCATGTTATATATACTTTACCCAAAATAATGTTGATGAAATTATTAAGGATTTCCTATCCTTCCAAAATAACTTAAACCCTTGTTAACTTAAAAACACTTAAGGCTATATTGCCAAAAACAACTCATTTGAAACCTTTGTTTAAGACCTTGAACAACCATTTCGAAGCCATTGAAAGTACCCCTTTCGAAACCTCTGAATGTATCCCTTTCAATACAAGTAAAATCTTAGGCCGAAGGCCAAAACATACCTTTCAAAATCATTCATCTTTATCCTTTCGAAAGCATTGAAAAACATCTCCTTCGAAAGCTTTAAAACCTTAGACGTCCTGTTTAAAACACTTGCTTTCAAAACCATTGGAAAACCATACCTTTTAGATCATTCGAAACCATTGGAAAATCTTTCCTTTTAGACCTTTCAAAACCATTGGGTGCTACCGCTTTGAAATCTTTCTTTAAAACCTTTCGAAAGCATCAAAACATCAAGCCTTTCGAAAGCATTTGGGTTCAGTTTAGAACATATGGAAACACCTTCCGAAACCATTACAACTATCTCTTTCGAAACTATTTGGGTTCTACTTTTATAGAGAAAAAGGGTCTTTAAAACATTTAAGTCGAAAGCATTTTCTAAGTAAAGAAGTGATGGTGTCGAAACCATCCCTTCGAAAGCATTGGAGAAGCGGCTTAGTTTTAAAAACAAGATAACCCTTTCGAAACAAATTTGAGTCGAAAGTCAAAAAGCGGCAGTCAAGGGTTTCGACCTAGTCGATAGCAGTTACTTAAAAATAAAGGCGCAACGTCTTAAAACCATTCTTTTTAAAGTCATTGACCAAGTCGAATGCTGACCAAGTCGAATGCTATTCGGTCGAAAACAAAGCAAATACATTTTTATTTAAAAGCAAAGTGGTGCTTCGATCCCTTCGAAACCCTAGATTTCGACCCATTACCTTTCGTCTATATCCAATTCACTACGTATTAGATATCTGATGCCATGTGTATTGGTTTCGATAGAGTCAGAGGTGGAGGTAAGGAGTCGGAAGCCTGGTGCCAAAAGCATTGAAAAAGGAAAAAGCATGTAGATTTGACTTTTCAAACTATTTCTTTGTACCTAACCTGCCTTGTTTGTCAAATTACGATTGGATGTAAAAATTTATTTTCTAAATGTATTACTGATTTTAGAAATAAGAATTTGGATTATTTACAAAATACCCCTTCTCCTTTTTATAAGTATATAAAACATTTAAGTCCCATATCTTAAATAATTTTATATATCCATTAAAATACTTAGGAAAATTCTACAAAAATTCCAGAAAATCATTTTTAATATGTTTTCCAACATATATAAATTTCAGACCTAAGCCAGTATAATTTTGCCTTCATTAATTTTATACCCAAATTATTATTTTCTTCACTAGAAAATTCATATAAAATCCACATTAATTCAGAAAATTATGAAAAATGAAACCCACATCTAAATTATTGTTTCTAATCTAAATTTAAATTCGCAAGGCAATTGGATGTCATATAATAGGGTTTTCATATAAAACATATCGTAAAATCTATGTGAATTTGCATAAATCATCAATAACATATAGATATACATTTTATCATCTAAAATATGGCAAAAAATTTGCAAATATTTCGGATTTCATACTAAAAACCAAAAACCAATAAAAATTTTAAATGTAGTCATTATTCATCATACCTTTTTGTTTAAGGACATGAGATTTGTTCTTGATTAAGTGATTTGATTCTTCCTCTTGAATTTTTCTTCTTTGCTCTTCCTAATGGTGGCCGGCCTTAGCTTTTGTTTTTGAATTGTGAAAAATGAAGTGAATGTGAGTGTTGAGGGGTTAAGGGTGTATGGTATAAGGATATGCCTTGTTCCTATTTTTCCCTTGCATATTTCCTAACCTTTTTATTTTCTTTTTATTCTTTAGTTCACTTATTTAACATGGCATGGCTACTCCTTATTTAATCACAAATTTCAATCCATTAATCAACTTACATTATTTAATTTAATTTATCTAATTAAATATCCTAAATAATGTTACTAAAAATATGGGGTGTTACTGACTCCCCTCCTTAAAAAATTACGTCCTCGAAATTACGAGAAGGTACACATCAAAACAATCAAAGGTAAAACATACCATCAACAAATTAGGATAAGTATCTATCATCCTGTTCTCAGTCTTCCAAATACAGTCTCTGTCATTGTCGCTCTACTAGATTTTAACTAATCTGACTGTCTTGTTCCTCAACTTTTTCTCATCTATCGCGACTATGCAAACTAGCTTTCTAACCATAGTCAAATTCGGCTCTACAACTAAGTCATCTAACACAGTCAGCGATATAGTAGTATCCAGATCTCGAATACACTTCCTTATATGAGAAACATGGAAAACGTTGTGGACTCCTACCAAACTGCTCGGTAACTCTACTCTATATTCGAGTTTCTCGATCCTCTCAATAATAGGAAATGGTCCAACGAACCTCGGTGCCAAATTCCCTGACTTTCCAAACTGAATCACACCCTTCATCGGTGACACCTTAATGAAAACATGCTCTCCAACAGAAAACTCTAAGTCTTTCCATCTTTTATTCGTATAACTCTTCTGCCTAGATTGAGCTTCCTTCATTCTGGCTCGAATTAACTCAACCTTTTTTGCAGCTTCTCTAACCAAATCCGAACGAAGAACCAACCTATCCCTAGTCTCTAACTAACAAATTGGAGATTTGCATGACCTTCTATACAATTCTTTAAATGGTGTCATCCCTATACTAGTATGATAACTGTTGTTATATGAAAACTCGACTAGATGTAGATGGTCTTCTCATGATCCCCCAAAATCTAGCACACAAGCTCTCAACAAATCCTCTAAGACTTTGTTAACTCTCTCTATATGGCGATCAGTCTATGGATAGTAAGTGGTACTCATCTTGAGCTTGGTACCTAAAGTATCTGTAGACTCTTCCAGAACTCGCTAATGAATAAAGAATCTCTATCACTCACTATACTACTAGGAATTCCGTGCAGTCTAACTACATTCTTCATACACAACTTCGCTAACACAGGTGTTGTTCTGGTTGACTTAATTGGAATGAAATGGGCGCTTTTGTTCAACCTGTCCACAGTGACCCATATGCTTTCATTTCCTCTATTAGACCTTAGCAACCCGTCAATGAAATCCATAGAAATAGAATCCCACTTCCACACTGAAATACCCAAAGGTTGAAGCAACCCACTTGGCTTCTGATGTTCGGCTTTTACCTGTTGGCAGTTCAAACACTGCTTCATCTATAAGCCTACATCCCTCTTCATACCTTCCGAAAAGAAACTTCTCTTCATGTCCTGATACATCTTAGTTCCTCTCGGATGAATAGTGAACTTTGGGCAATGACATTCCTCCAAAACATCCTTCCTAATGTCTCCTACATTCGGAACACACAATCTTCCTTTATTTCTTAACCACTCATTCTGGTCAAGACTGAAATGCATTAAGTCATCGCTCTCCGTTCCATCTTCCAACTTTATGATCTGTTCAGCCAACACTGGATCCTTTAGCTGTTTGGAAGCAACCTTTTCGATCACAACTGGTCGAACTTTCAAACATGATAAAAAAGCAGTTTTTGTACTTAAACTACTCTTAGTTCTCCACTGTACTCTGCAAGTCGCTAAGGCTTCCAAATCTTTCCACTCGGTTATCATCGCTAACACTACATTCTAATGTTTCTGCTAAGCGCGTCTGCAACCTTGTTGCCTTTCCTTGATTCGTACTCAATACTGAAATCATAAGCGGCTAAGAACTCTAACCACCTCTACTGTCTCATGTTCATCTCCTTCTGAGAGAAAAAATACTTCAACGACTTATGATCCATATACCATTCAAATCTTTCCCCCAAAAGATAATTCCTCCACTTCTGTAGCGCAAAAATCACCACAGCCAACTCCAAGTCATGGGTTGCGTATTTGACTTCATGCGTCTAAGTTGTCGAGAAGCATAGGCAATTACTCTACCACTATGCATCAACACAACTCCTAACCCAGTCCCACATGCATCCGTGTACACCACCAAATCCTGATTTCCCTCCGGAACAACCAACACAAGTGCATTAGTCAAAGTGTTTCAGCTTCTGGAATGCCTCCTCACAATTATCAGTCCAAACAAACTTCACATCTTTTCGAGTTAGCTTAGTCATTGGCCCCGCTATCACGAAAAATCCTTAATAAACCTCCAATAGTAACCAGCCAATCTCAGAAAACTTCTTATCTCAGTCACCGCTTCTGGTCTCTTCCAACTATTCACGGTCTCGATCTTAATTGGATCTACTGATAACCCATTCTCTAAACTACATAGCTAAGAAACTTCACTTCCTTCTTCTAGAAATGACATTACGAGAACTTTGCCTTAAGCTGGTACTGCCTCAGCGTTTCAAGCACTACTCTAAGATGAACTTCATGCTCTCTTTCATCGTTAGAGTACATTAAAATATCATATATGAAATCCAATAAAAACCTATCCAAGTGCTCTTGGAAAATCGATTCATCAAATCTACAAAGAAAGCTGGTGCATTAGTCAGTCCGAACGACATCACTAACCACTCATACGATCCATGTCTGGTTCTACACACCATCAAAGAAATATTATCCTCTGCCACTCTTAGCTGTTGGAAACCTGTCGCTAAATCTAACTATGAAAATATCTTGGCTCCACTCAACTGATCGAACAAATCGTCAATCCTAGGCAATAAATATCTATTCTTTGTCGTTTTCTCATTCAACTTACGACAATCGATACATAACCTTAACGATCCATCTGGCTCCTTAGAAAACACTATGACTGCTCCCCAAGGTTAACTACTAGGCCTGATGAAATTATTGCCTTCCAAATCCACCAACTGCATCTTGAGCTACCTCATTTCAGCAGGTGTCAACCTGCTTGACGGTCTACAAACTGGTTCTGCTCCAAGCACCAAATCTATTCGAAACTCAATGGACCATTTTGGTGGCAATCCTACTATAGGTTCAAAAATATCCACTAACTCTCTAACCACAAAAACTATGATTCAGCTCGTCTTCTATCTCCACAACACTCAACAAAGTATTCACCATACAGCTAGTGTTTTCTATGGTATATACAATCTGCTTCCTACAATCTGGGTGTCTAAGCAAAATTTTCGCATCATGGTAAAATATTCTAGCATCGTACTTACTTAACCAATCCATACCCAAAATAATTTTGAATCCTACGAAATAAAAAACATGCAAAATGCAAACAAAAATATGACCTAACAAGTCAAAATTTAGGTGGTCACATCTCATCCTAAGTGTTGCATACCCTCCTATCAGATTTGCAACCCTTAAGGAAGTAACTAGGTATGAGGGTTCTAGGTTAAGCATATCTACCAAACAACGAGATATAAAGGAATACGATGCATTAGTATCAAACAGTACACTAACTGCCATATCAAGAATCATAAGCATACCTTCCAACATTGCTTTCCCCTTTTCCCCTGCCGTGGGTCTCGAGGTAGCTGGCTCCAATGCATATACTTTGCGCTTTCCATCCTTAGCAGCCTCATTGCATTGGCTCTTGTAATGACCCATCTGATCGTAGTTGAAGAATTTGACATTCTCCTTCCCAGTCACCTTCTTTGCCTCTCCAGAACGACATTCATTCGCAAAATTCCCTTTCTTGTCACATTTAAAATAGACAACATCTTACTTTCCTTTCTTCACGGCTCCACCCTTCTGGGCTCCCTTCTTAGGAAAGAACTTCCTTTTCTAACTCTGTCGTACCTGGACCTCCTTTGCCTTATTCTTATCCAAAAAAGCAATAATTTCCTCGTTTTTTAGGTCCATCTCTACTACAACATCATAAGAATCCCTGATATGAGGTAATGTAGCCCTGGCCAATTCAGGTTTCAATCCCATGATGAACTTATCATTTCTCTTAATCACGGTATCCACAATAGCATGATCATATCTTGCCAACTCCTTAAACCTTGTAGCATACTCAAACACAGTCATCTCTCCCTACTCTAACTCGGCAAACTTTCTGAGCAAGGTAGACTTTGCCATCACAGACATGAATATCTCCTCGAACCTCCTCTTAAACTTAGCCTATTCACTGTTCCTTCATCTACTCCAGCCTCAAACTATTCCACCAGTATAAAGATGCTCCTTGAAGCTGTCTCGAAGTGAGCCTTCTTTTCTACTCATCACTGTGCCCTAAATCTTTGAAAATTCTCTCACAGTGTAGCAACCAGTTCCCTACTTCTATGGCATCTTCAATCCCAACATATGGTTTTCCTCCCAACCTAGTATAGTCCCTACTCAAAGCTCTATAATTGTTGACTACTAGAGCTTCTTGGGCTCCTCCTCTAACTAGCATAGTCCTATCAACATTATCTCTTCGAAAATCCATATCTGCATTTGAACCTTTGTGAGATACAAAAAAATAACCTAATAGAGATAGGAGACTAGAGATAAAGCGCATACTTATATATGACAAATACAAGTACATTACTATAACGTTATCCCATACCCCGATCTTATCTCTGATTCCATAGGATTATGTTTAAAAATCATCTTTTTAGTAATGTTTTTCATAAACCTATGCTCTGATACCAAGTTGTAACATCCCTTATCTGGAGGCCCTAAGCTAAGCGCTATAGATACTGTAGTCATCCATAGTATTAGCTTTCGACGAATAAATATGGCTATGTTGATAGTATTCATAATATTAGAAGCGCATGAATATGAAACAAAATCATAGATTTAATTAAAAAATATCTTTGATTACATTTCCAAAAAATGTTCCAAATTCAAATTTCATAATCCCATAATCATTTTCCAAGTTCAGATAAAATATAGTTGTTACAATATTACGCCAAGAGCGACATATGATGATATCTCCTTGGTTGACCAGAGTACTATATAAATAAAGCAGCGGAATCAATCCTAAAATATACCAATAACTCCTAATTAACTATCCGTCAGCCACCTGCTTGTCACCGAAAGCTATATTCGCCAATTTTCTAAAACCCTAAATCTCAACCATCAGTCTACTCAAATTAATTTTGAGCATATGAGAGTTTAAGGAAAAATAAACTTCGAGCCAGACATAAAGTCAGGTGTGAATAATACAATACATCCCGGTTATTTGATATTAGGTGAGACCACACCGCTTACTGGAACGGGTTTCCCCCCACTAATATCCTTTTTAAAACATATCTTTTGCAAATTATAATCCTACAACCAAAACTGGTTAAATCTGTAAAGCAATATCATGTATATGTACATATCAGTTATCATATGGACTATCTGTCCATACGTTGTACTTTTGTTTGGCTAACTACTAACCTTTGGCTGACCTGGGCCTACCGAATAACATAAAATTCTAACATCTGTTAGATACTCCTCTTTTGGACGGTCTATCCTTACTCATTTCTCCAGATCTAACTAATCCTAATGGTTTTGTGGGATTACCAATAACCTTTCTTTCCTTTTAAGATTCCTTTCTGTGTGTAACATAATTTTAGTCTTAGTTGTAACAAAGCCCTATACATATGAATTATTGACTAAATTAGCTAGGGGCTAATAGCTAATGAGTATAGGGTGTAATCCCACACCAGTCCCATCTGGTCTTCCATTCTTAATCATTTTCTTAGGGTTAACTACACTTTAAATTCTTTTCCTTGAAAACCTTTTCAAAATGAGTTAAAACTTTAAATCATACATATGCAAGGAAAACATGCTCTTTGCTTTACCCTAAACTAATTGCCATGTTATATATACTTTACTCAAAATAATGTAGATGAAATTATTAAGGATTTACCATCCCTTCAAAATGAGTTAAAACCCTTTTTATCTTAAAAACACTTAACGCTATATTGCCAAAAAAAACTCATTAGAAACCTTTGTTTAAGATCTTTAAACAACCCTTTCGAAACCTTTGAAAGTACCCTTTCAATACAAGTAAAACCTTAGGTCGAAGGCGAAAACATACGTTTCGAAATCATATCTTTCGAAATCATTCATTTATTCTTTTGAAAGCATTGAAAAATATCTCCTTCGAAAGCTTTAAAACCTTAGACATTCTCTTTAAAACACTTAAACATTGCCTTTTGAAACCATTGTAAAACCTTTCCTTTTAGACCTTTCAAAACCATTGGAAAACCTTTCCATTTAGACCTTTCGAAACCATTAGGGAACCACCCTTAGAGACCATTCATTAAAACCTTTCGAAAGCAACAAAACATCAAGCCTTTCGGAAGCATTTGGGTTCAGTTTAGAACATGTGGAAACGCCTTTTGGAACCATAAAACTATTTCTTTCGAAACCATTTGGGTTCTACTTTTATAGAGAAAAAGGGTCTTTAAAACATTTAAGTGAAAAGCATCTCTTTTAAAAGCATTTTCTAAGTAAAGAAGTGATGTTGTCGAAATAGCCCTTCAAAAGCATTGGAGAAGCGGCTTGGTTTTAAAAACAAGATAACCCTTTCGAAACCAATTTGGAAAGCTGCAGTCAGGGAATTCGATCTAGTCGAAAGGAGTTACTTAAAAACAAAGGCGCAACCTCTTAAAACCATTCTTTTTAAAGACATTGACCCAGTCGAAAGCTGACTAAGTCGAAAGCTATTCATTCGAAAGCAAAACAGGCACATTTTTGTTTAAAAGAAAAATAGTGCTTCGACCCCTTCAGAACCCCTGGTTTTGATCCAATACCTTCCGTCTATATCCAATTCAGTACGTACCAGATATCTGATACCATATGCATTGGTATTGATGGAGTTGGAGGTGGAGGTAAGGAGTCAGAAGCTTGATGCCGAAAGCATTGAAATAGTAAAAAACATGTAGATTTGACTTTTTAAACTATTTGTTTGTGCCTAACCTGCCTTGTTTGTCAAATTATGATTGGTTGTAAATTTTCTATTCTAAAAGTACTGTCGATTTTCCAAAATAAGAGTTTGGATTATTCACAAAATAATCCTTCTCTATTTTATAAATATATAAAACATTTAAGTCCCATACCTTAAGTAATTTTATATATTCATTGAAACACTTAGGAAAATTCTACAAAAATTTTGGAAAATCATTTTCGATGTGTTTTCTAACATGTACAAATTTCAGGCCCTAAGCCAATATAATTTGCCCGTAATTAATTTTAAACCGAAATTAGCATTTTCTTCACTAGAAAATTCATATAAAATCCACATTAATTCAGAAAATTATGAAAATTGGAACCCGTTTCTAAATTATTGTTTCTAATCTAAATATAAATTAGAAAGGCAATTAGATGTCATATAATAGGGTTTATCAAAACATATTGCAAAATCTATGTGAACTTGCACAAATCATCAACAATATATAGATATACATTTTATCATCCAAAACATGGAAAAATATTTGCAAATAACTCGGATTTCATACTCAAACCCGAAAACCAATAAAAACATAAGATGTAGTCATTGTTCACATTAGCTTTTTGATTAAGGATGTGAGATTTGTTCTTGATTAAGTGGTTTGATTCTTCCACTTGAATTCTTCTTCTTTGCTCTTCCTAATGGTGGCCGGCATTAGCTTTTATTTTTGAATTGTGAAAAATGAAGTGGACGTGAGTGTTGAGGGGTTAAGGGTTTAGGATATAAGGGTACGCCTTATTCTTATTTTTCCTTTGCATATGTCCTAACCCTTTTATTTTCTTTTTATTCTTTAATTCACTTATTTAACATGTCATGGCTACCCCTTATTTAATCACAAATCTCAATCTATTAATCAACTTACATTATTTTATTTTATTTATCTAATTAAATATCCTAAATAATGTTACTAAAAATATGGGGTGTTACATTAGGCCACACACATCAGTATAGTACTAACCCTAAGAGTTCATCAACTCTTTATTGCTCCAACTGAAGGGTGCTTAGTCATTTTACCTTTTAGACACGGTGTCAAATGATTCAAAATCAAGTGATTGAAGAAAACCATTGGTTTTTAGTTTGGATAGTCATTTTTCACTAATATAACCTAGCCTACAATACCCAAGATAGCTATCAATCGCATTATTAGAAGATTATTAACATAACAATTTGAATGCCATTTTCAAGAATACCATCACAGATTTTATTTCCATTCAAACTAATGTTTATAGCATTATTTGTAAAATGAAATATATATCCAGTCTTAAGCAACCTAGAAATAGAAATAATCCCACAAATAAAGTCTTTTACAAAATAAAACTTATTTTATATCAAAACTACTCCACTAGGAAAATACAAATGATAGCCTCCTATTGCTGTCGAATCTACGATAGATTCATTAGCAACTTAGAGCATCGTCTCTCCTTTTTCACGCAGTGCTAGCTCCTAAGCCCCTGTAACACATTACATATATGTTTTCTAGATCTCATATCTAAGACCCAAGATATTTTATTGATTACAAAACAATTTTGAATCATAAATGTACCCAATAGAGCTGTAGAACCATTCTGCTTTCTTTTTATAACAATCTTCAAGTAATCAGGACAATTCCTTTTCTAGTGACCTTTCTTGTGGCAGTGGTGATGTTCACTCTTGTCATTGGTTTTCTTACTTTTCTTTTTTTCTTACCTTCTCTTTTTTGCTTTTTCGAACTCTTCAAGGATGATGCACTACCCTTAACAGCATGTACAGCCCTTTGGTCATTCGATGTAAACTTAACCGACCTCAAAATATCAAGAGGCACCACAAGATTCACATTTAATTAGTTTATATTATAATTCATTATGAACAGTTCATACCGAGGAGTAAGAGAAACACATTACTTATCTATACATTCAATTGCGAAAGCCTATCAATATAGCTCTTCATCATCAGCATGTATCATCCTATGTCTGTCCTTTGGTCATCTTAGTATTGGATAACTTCTTCATAAGCTCGTACCATGCGGAACGTGACTATTCACCAAACAGGGCCTTGAGACTACATCGACAGACATGTTTTCATGCTGCCTCTGTAATGGCTTATGTAATGTAGACATCACGAAAAATTGAGCGATCTCTAGGCCTAAAATCCATTTTTCTTAGTTCGAGGCCCGCATCATCAACGGGTTTCTCTTTAGGTTCACATGTAATATTCGCTCACCGGTCAATGCTATTTTAATTGCTCTTAGCCAATCTGTATAGTTTAGTCCGGTAATCTTGCCATTATTAAAAACAGTTTTGGAGTTGAGATTTTTCTACAAGTTTAAGTGGTAGATTATTAGGGCAAATCATAGTAGATGTTCTTATAATATATGTAAGGTTAAACTTTATGTTTTATTTTACTAATAAGATCCCACTAGTCTTTCATGTTTCACCACACCATAATTTGAAACATAGAAGTCTTTCGACTTCACTAGCAGGTGTTAGGACTCGCTCGTCTTGGAATTTTTGACCTTGAGTTTTGTTAACAAATCATAGCTTCAAGGATGATGGATAACTCATTATTGGTTGTATCATATACAACTCCTAACCTAGGTGCCTTGCCCTAATTTCACATCAACCTTGAGTTTGTTTAACAAATCAAAATGAAATTATTCACTCGTACCTACCATCACGATGGCCTAAGTATAGTACATATACCTTGATTTACTCAACATATACATGTAGCTATTTTACATTATCTATTCAATAAATTTATAATACTATATATAACATCCCTAGCTTGAGTTTGATCAACAGCTAAGGAGTATGCAAGTAATTTATTACTATATATACAGTAGAGGATAATATTATATTAAAAATTCATAATCTTCAATATATTGTGTTAAGTGATATTGAATTATGGAGTAATGTATTCCTTATGAAATACCCTCATGATTTAAGTGTCGCACACATTGGAAACCACAGTATACGTACATTTGCGTATGCATTTATTCCTTAAGTCTATTTAGGGTTTCTTAATGTCCCAACTTTAATTTATACATTCATATTATATAAGTTTTATTATTATAT
The DNA here is from genome assembly GCA_030765085.1 of Allium cepa. Classification (NCBI taxonomy): domain Eukaryota; kingdom Viridiplantae; phylum Streptophyta; class Magnoliopsida; order Asparagales; family Amaryllidaceae; genus Allium; species Allium cepa. The sequence continues at coordinate 312,626,216 of CM060931.1, forward strand.
AACTTTTATATTTCATATTACTTGTATAATAGTCTTACGTATAATATTATATTAATTAAATCTAATTTAATTGTTTTAATTAATCAACATTTTAATTAATTTTATATATTAATATAATATTATATCAATTATTTATTATATACTATAACCTTTATACTATTACACATATATTATATAAATGTGTGTTCTATTTAATTAATTAACCTTTTAAATAATTTATTTAATTAAAATTTTTAATTAAATTATATTAATTTCAAAAAATCACTTTATATACATATAAGTGTACTTATGTTATTTTAAATATTTTAGAACAACGTAACATATATTAACATATATAATATAAGCATATATTTTCCATTAGTTAACTTATTTATTTAATTTGTTTATTTCATTAATCTTATAAATAAATTTTCAAAAATTTGAAACTAATAAATATTATTTTTCAAACATTTTGAAAAATATGTTATATTATAAGATTATAGTATGTATATATTTTATTTTAAATTTAACAATTAGATTTAACATCTTATACTTTTAATTTTCAAGCAATTTTGAAAATTTTCCTAAAGCCCAATTAAATTGCAACTTTTCTATTAGGTGCAACCTTTGAACTTACATATTTTGTTAGGCAAGGTCGGCAGCCCAGGTAGGGTAGAATACTTGATTACCCAAACCTAATCCTTTGATACTGCATTTCTAAACGTCCTACTATCTAGGCAATAAGAATAATTAGTTAACCCTAACATAACTAATTTAGATTGCATAGGCTATTTGGCTCTAAGACCATTATTGGAACAGTACCAGCCGAAAACAGAACTAATGGGTGAATTTTAATTTTTTTTTTACCATTTTGGATCATTATTGGGCTTATGAAGTCTAATTTATTTAAAACATTTCTAAATTTTTGTTTAATAAAATCATTATTTTATTTAAATTTATAAAAGGATTTTATATTATGTAATTAATGTTATATTATATATATACACATATGTATCATATACACGTGTGTGTGTGTACATATATATATATGTGTGTGTGTGCGTGCGCGTGCGCGTGTGTAAGATAGCAATCCGTTCAAGGTATAATATGTTTGTGTACAGATGCTAGGATTTACACTGCAATGGGTACGCTAGCTCATCTAATATACAAATATATCATCTAAATGTACGTTTATATAATTTAATTTATATATACAAAATGTTACAAATATGTATATGTATGTATGTGTCTATGTATACGAACAATATTTTAAATAATTTTATGTACATATACATATACATATAAATATATGAAAGTAATAGCGGAAATGGTTACAAAGGAAACTTCACCATATTCTTCGAACTCTGATCAACCTACAGTAGTACCAGGTAGTAAAACGACTATAAATTCTACACCAACTATAAATAAATCTTTTGGAGACACGATTAAAGAAAAAATTGTTCAACAAGTCATAAGTTTGTAGTTTTAGAACCTACCAAAGAAGGAGAAGAAGAGTTCGTTCAATTAGTAGATGATCTATTACACAGATGTAGAAGAAAAAGGTAGAATACACTTAGTTTGTTATGTTTTTGGCTACAAACCATCCTATTTTCAATTAAAAAACTACATTGACAGAGTTTAGCAACCTGAAAATGAATACAAATTAGAATTACATCGTTCTGGCCACTTTATGGTACATATGTCTACAATTTCTGATATTGCAAGTGTACTTGACAATGAACCATACACATTTGATTCCGGATATATCATAACCAAGTAGTAGGTCCCTAGATTGGATTTAACTAAAGTAAAGTTACATGAAATGCGACATTTGGATCAAACTGAAAAACTACTGCCTTGAACAATGGGATGCAGAGGCTTTAGGAAGAATCAACAACATTATTGGACATTCAATCAGAATAGACAGTGTCACTCCATCGATGGAAAAAAACAAGTTATGCTCGTATAATTGTTCAAATTAATGCCACTATAAAGTATCTAGAACATGTCACTGTAAAGACAAGTGATGGCAGTATATGTCAAGTGCAAGTTGAGTATGATTTCAAAGTTCAAACTCTACATATGTCACACTTGTAATCAATTTGGCCACCAAACAAACAAATGTAATAAAGGAGTTTCGGAATCAAACCTATACAAAAGAGCACAAATTTCAAAAAATGAAACTCAAATGGACAAAACTTGGCAACCTAAAGTATAGTTCTGCAAACCAGTTCTCAACTCAAGCACACACTCAACTACGGCAAAAGATGTACAGACTCAAACTTCAACCCATAATGCAAATAAAGCCAAACCTATTGAACAACAGGTTTCTGTGGAAGAAACTTATGTTAAAATTGGTAAAGACAAGTACAAGGCAGAAATACACACAATAACAAGTAATATGTTTGAGCTACTCAATACGTGGCAGTTGAAGAGGGGAGATGGATCAAGCAACTCAACTAAAAAAGAGGAATTTAGTCCTACTCAAAAAAATCTTTTTACAAGAGCCGGATTTTGTAGAAAATATTGCCCAACATATTCAAGAGGAAGGTGAGAACATGATCATGATAACAAATTTGCATCCCATGTATCAAGCAATAAAGAGTACAAACAAGAAATTAGTGAAGCATCAACAAAGGTAGATACAAAAAAAAGCTCCATAAAAGAGCTACCAGGGCTAGAAAAACAGGTAAATTCATTTATCTCCCGGAATGTAATGGGGATAAATACCGATCTCAAAATGGATCAAGTATTGTCCTTCCTTAAATCCAGAAAACCAAGCATTATTGGTTTGCTGGAAAATAAATTGTCTAAATTATTGCTGAAATTGGATAAATCTGGGATTATGCACATATTAACGAATGTGGATCTAAGAGTAGAATTCTTCTATTGTGGGATAAGTTAATATGGAAGGTTAATATTATTCAAGCAAGTACACAAAAAATTACATGCACAGTCACAAATATGGGTGGATACTCTATGTGCTTAACAACGGTGTATGCAAGTAATTTCTTTTCAAACAGACAATTGCTTTGGCAAGATCTATCTCATCTTGCAAGTGTTATTAATAAAGCTCAGCTGCTAATGGGGAATTTTAATAATGTTCTTAACCCTAAGGATAAGAAAGGAGGACTTCCTGTTCCTTTATCTCATCTTAGAGGGTTTTCAAACTGCCTACTCACATGTGGCCTTGCAGAAGTTAATACACAAGGTTTTCAGTTCACATGGAGAAGATGAGGTATAACTACTTGTACATGTGCCCTTATCAAACAATGCTTTTCCATAACACTTCCAAGGTTTCATACTACTGGCATTACATCACCTTTGAGCAATCTCAATCCTATCATCATCAAACTACATACACAAATGGCATAACAAAGAGGCAAACCATTCAACTATAATAACAGCTGAATGACTACTCGGATTAGGTTGTAACCGTTTTACCATATTATACTTGGGCATTAACACTCAGAAATTTATGGTTGAACTTAGAAGAATAAAGCAGAACCTCAAAAACTGGAACAAAACTTGAATAAAGGACATAAATGATTTTTCAAATCTAGAATCTGATTATTATAATAAATTAGTAATTGCATACAGCAATCCAGAAGATGTTTTGATATATGATAAGCTATTACATGCAAGAAATATTCTGAAAAGGACAATGCATGCAAAATTGACGCAGCGAATTAAACACTTTGACGTGCTAATAATGTTTTGATATAAATTGATGCAAGTTTCTTCCTCACGAAGTGATTTCGTGTCAAGTAAACCAAGATAAATACCCAAATCCGTTGATCTCTCGAGATACCAGATTCCAGCTATCTTCAACACTTTGATCGCGCACGATTCCGCGTTAGAAGATCTACGATTTTTCGACGTTGATCTCGCGCACAAGATTCCGTGAATCAGCTTCAAGTTCGTTGATTCGTGCGCACTCGAATATCCGAAGATAGAAGAAGAAGGAGATCGTACTCAACTTCAACAAAAGTGGTACAAAACACACAAACAAATTTTATTCAAAAATCAACTCCTTTGTACAATGACACCACGTCCCTATTTATAGGAATTACAACACATAGACATGCGACTTATCACAGCGACTCACGGCCTACGACTTAACAACAAGCGAGTTACACGTTACATGACTTAACTGTACACAATACACGCGGCATACGACTCAACGACATAAGGGTTACAACACCATGCGACATAATAATACAACGACATAACGGATAACGACCTAACAACATACGCGACCTAACAATATAATACAAGTTACAACATAACGACATAAGATGACCAGCGACATAAGCACAGAGCGACTTAACAAATCCGTCTAACATCCTCAGCGACTTATCTTCAGCGACATAACAAGATGCGGCCTAACTGAGCGACATAGCGACATAAGCTTCAGGACGACTCCAGCGACTTAAGGAATCAGTATAAGCTTCAGGGATGACATAAGGAATTAGCGACATAACAGATGCGACGACTTAAGAATAATGCGGCCTTGTAAACGACTTAAGAGATACGGCTTTGTTTCCTTAATCCGTTAGGTCGTTCAGCGACTTAAGCTCCTTAACTCGCTTATCTTAATGCGTTGATGGATGGGCCGGTGTTAGGTCGCTCACGCGACTCAAGGCAGGTGTTAGGTCGCTCACGCGACTCAAGGCAGGTGTTAGGTCGCTCATGCGACTTAAGCAAGGTGTTAGGTCGCTCGCGATTCAAAACAAGGAGCGACTCATGTTGGAACGAGTTAACCTAATGTGCTGCATCATCCTCCCCTGGTTGAAAAGAATTCGACCCCGAATTCACATTTTCCTCTTCTTCGACATGCTTATTCTCATGATATGGAATCAAGTGTTTGACATTGAAAACGTCAGCAGTATGGATATGATCCGGCAATCTCAACTGATAAGCATTCTCATTAATCTTCTTTATGATCTGCAAAGGACCAATCTTTCTCGCAGCTTATTTGTTGTAAGCACCAATAGGAAATCGATCCTTAGTCAATACTGCATATACAAAATCTCTTTCTTTGAATTCAACATGTCGTCGTTTGATATCTGCGGATTGCTTATATTTCTCATTCGTCTTAAGAAATCGCTCTTGCACAACCTTGTGGCATTCTTGCAATTCATTTACAAAATCACTAGCTCGCTTGATCACTCCTTTCTGCTGTGGAACTGTAGATAAATCCAATGGTCCCTTCGGAATTGTTGAATAAACAACCCGGAATGGACTGAAACCGGTGCTACGATTAACTGCATGGTTGTGTGCGAACTCAGCTTGACGCAGCTTGGAATCCCAGCTCTTCAAATTGTCATTCACGAGGCATCTCAATAGATTACCCAGGGATCTATTCACAATTTCTGTCTGTCCATCCGTCTGTGGATGATAAGCACTACTAAATTTCAGCTTTGTCCCGACCATTCTCCATAGACTCATCCAAAAATGGCTCAGAAAACGCGTTTCTCTATCTGATACAATAGATTCCGGCAACCCATGAAGACGGTAGATCTCTCTGAAGTATAACTGTGCGACATTAACTGCATCTGTCGTCTTCTTGCATGCAATAAAATGTACCATTTTGGAAAACCAATCAACCACCACATAGATAGAATCACTGCCACGTTGCGTCCTCGGTAAACCCAATAAAAAGTCCATGCTAACATCCACCCATGGCTTAGTAGGTATAGGCAACGGCAAATATAAACCTGCATTTGTCACGGTCCCCTTTGACACTTGACAAATATGGCACCTCTGAACAAACTTCAACTTCTTTTCTCATTGACGGCCAAAAATAAGACTTTGAAATCAACTGCATAGTACGGTCATGGCCCACGTGTCCTTCTTCATGCAATTCTTTGATGATCTTCATTCGTAAACTGCAATCTGGAATACACAATTGATTTCCTTTAAATAGAAAACCATCAACCAACACATATCTGTCCATGCTTCCCTGCTTGATTTTGTCCAGGATCCTGGAAAAATATGAATCTGAAGTAAGAAAATCTGGAAGTAAGTCAAAACCCATCACCTCTACTCGCATAGTTGTTAGCAAACTACTCCTTCGACTCAATGCATCGGCAACGCGATTAGTTACTCCAGACTTATGCTTGTCGACGAATGTAAATTGCTGCAAATAAGCTATCCACGATGCATGCCTAGCTGCAATTTTATCCTGCCCTTGCAAATGTTTCAATGCTTCATGGTCCGTATACAGGACAAATTCTTTGTGGAACAAATAGTGTCTCCAATGCTTCACAACTTGCACAATCGCATAAAACTCCACATCATAAGTATTGTATCTCATCTTTGCTCCAGAAAGTTTTTCACTGAAATAAGCAATTGGACGACCCTTGTGACTCAACACTCCTCCAATTCCAACTTTCGGTACATTCGTATGTAACTCAAATAGTAACTGAAAATCCGGCAACACTAGAATCGGTGCTGAGGTTAAAAGTTCATTGATTCGGTCAAAAGAAAATCCTGCCTCTTCCGTCCATGAAAACTTCTTTCCCTTCATACAATCAGTAACAGGGGCCATCACACTACTAAAGTGCGGTATAAATCTTCGATAAAATGAAGCTAACCCATGAAAACTTCTAACTTCTGTGATAGTTTTGGGCTATGGCCAATTTTTGATTGCGGCAACTTTACTCTGATCCACCTGTATCCCTTCCTTGGACACAACATATCCCAGAAATAAAACACTTGGCGTCATGAACACGCACTTCTTCGTCGTTGTATCGAATTGTTCTTGATGAAGAATAGTTAACACCTTTCGCAAGTGTTGAATATGCTCCTCTGTGCTTGCACTATAAATCAAGATATCATCAAAATAAACAGCAACAAACTTCCCAATGTAAGGTCTGAAAATTTGATTCATCACCCTCATAAATGTACTTGGTGCATTAGATAGACCAAACGGCAATACCAGCCATTCATATAATCCTTCTCGAGTCTTGAATGCTGTCTTCCATTCATCACCTGGTCTAATATGAATCTGATGATAACCACTCTTAAGATCAATCTTTGAAAAGATTACAGACCCACTAAGTTGATCCAATAAATCATCAAGTCTTGGCATAGGAAATTTGTATCTGACAGTTATTTTTTTGAGTGCTCTGCTATCCGTACACATTCTCCATGAACCATCTTTCTTCGGCACTAACAAAGCTGGTACAGCACAAGGACTGAGACTTTCTCGAACACGCCCTTGTTCAAGCAACTCTTCAACCTGTCTCCTCAACTCTTCATGCTCTTTCGGACTCATATGATAATGTGGCCTATGAGGTAAAACAGCACCTGGCACTAGATCAATTTGATGTTGTATGTCCCTCAATGGCGGTAACTCCTTGGGTAATTCCGTAGGAAAGACATCGTCAAATTCATTCAACACCGGTCTAACCTCCTCAGGAACTTCACAATCCTCACTTGCTTCATACCCAATCAACATAAACATTTCATCACTATCTTTCACCTCTTCAACAAATTCTTTCGAAGATAATAGGCTAGTTGATTCCACATTCTTCTTTGACTTGCTTTCACTTTGTTCTCGCTTCTTAGGAACCAAAGTAATTTGAGTACCTTCAAACATAAAACTGTAGCTGTTGGTGCGACCATTATGTTGTACAGCTCGATCATATTGCCACGGTCTTCCCAATAGTAGATGACACACATCCATATCCACAACATCACACCATATATCATCTTTGTACTTCTTCCCAATAGAAAATGTAACAAAAGCTCGCCTTCCCACTGTCACTTCTCCACCTTTATTCAACCATGCCAGTTTATAAGATCTAGGATGTTTTTCAGTCTTCAACCCTAACTTCGTGACGGCCTCTTCAGAAATAATGTTATCACAGCTTCCCGCATCAATAACAAATTGACAACCTTCTCCAAGATAGTACTTGTAGACTGAAAAATATTGCTTCTTAGCCAACTAGAATCATTCTCATGCTTTGGCACTAAACAAAATCTCCTTATCATCAAGTTACATCCTTCATCTCCTGACACAACTTCTTCATCATCAACAAACTTCGATGGTTGAGAATAGTCAACTTCAGCTTCCACATCTTCATACTCACATTCCTCTGCAACTAAGGTTCTCTTCTTTGGCTTCGTACATTCATTACTTTTATGGAAAAATTCCTGACAATTATAGCACTTGATACTGTCATTGACCTTTGCTTTAGCGACTTCTTTGATGATTGGTTTATTGACTGCCTTGGAAACATTAGCACTGCTACTAGCACCCTTATTCAGATTGTTGGAACTCGTAAACACACCACCTCCCCGTCTCCCTTGCTTCTCCCAAGCTAGAGCTTTCTGATGTGCTTCAGCAACAGACATTGGATTAAACATATTCACCATGTCCTGAATTTGCATTCGTTACCCTCCAATATATCTAGCTGTTAGCTGTTCCTCTGTTTCTATAATATCATTCCTTGCAATCAACTGATAAAATTCATCTGCATAATCATTCAATTCACTGTCATCGTCCCTTGTCTCAAATTCTGCAAATGTTGATACATAAGAGATTGATAATTGTACGGCAAGAAAGTTGCTTTCATCATCTTTCTCATCTTCTCCCAAGTGACAACCTTTGATTCTTCCATTCTCTCCCGAGTTAGCTTAGTTTGCTACCACCATGCCATAGCTCTTCCCCTTAGCCTTGTTGCAACTAATTGAACCCTTCGATTCTCAGGCACTTCCTTGAATTCCAAAATTTCTTCAACATTTGACAACCAATCAAGAAATTATTCTGCTTGCATCCCACCTTTGAATTCTAGAATTTCCATCGTCATACCTGATTCCCATTTACGATCATTCTTTGAATCAAGATATCAATCTCGCACTTGGCCTCGATCTCGATAATGAATACTTCCTCTATCACCATATTCCTCAAAATCATATGTATGTCGATATCGATCCCGTCCATCTACATCTCTAGACTACGCATATCCCTTCTATCACGTCTTTCAACATCATGATACGATTCATTGTCAAACTCACGTGGGGTTCTTTCTTCATTTTGATACTCAGGGTGTTCTCTTCTCATTGAAACTGAAGATTCTCTCCTCTCCCGATAAGACTGGGGTGACATTCTCCTTTCTTATGACACCGATGGTGAAACCCTGTTTCTACTATGGTTCGAAACTGGTGAAGTTCTCCTTTGACTTTGATTCATATCTTTCATCAATTTCTCTAACTTTCCAATACCTTCATCAAACTTTTAATTGATACGCTGCTCCATCTGTTCAGCTTCTTGTCTTCTATACACATCTTCAACATTATGATTGTGATATCCTAGAATTTCAGGAGATTTAAAATGTAAAAATCTCTTAATTAAATTGTTTAAAATTGATAAAAATTATTATTTTCAAATATAAATAACCAATTAATTAATAGTGTGATGTTTTAAATTATGATTATAGTTTTATTTTGAATTTAAATTTAATAATGGAATTTAAAAGAATATATATCTTAAAATAAAAATAATAATATAGTTTGGACTTAAATTATGAATTGGTGAATTTGATTGAAATAGTATTGAAACTTTTCAAAGGTTAATTTAAAAGGTCTATCTTATATCTTCAAAGTAATTAAAGTAAAAATCTATTTTGTTTAAAAATATTTAGGTTTAAATTGTATTTCATAATAAAAGTTTATCTTGTTTTATATATATATAAAATAATATTCAAATAAACATTAAGATTTGTAACTTTATAAAAGTAATTTATATGTAATCATTTAAGGCTAAAAATAGATAAACATTTACATAAACATGATAATATAAATTAGAATTTGATTTAGATAAAGTTAAATACATTTATAAATTAAGAATTTCTTTTAATATTAAGATGAACATGTGTAGGACATTTATACTTAAGGAAGACACTTGTAAATTAATATACATCATTATGTAACAAGTGGCACAACTTAAAATCTCTTTTACAATGTTATTATAAATAAAAGGAAGAGAAAGCTGGCTATATTTTTTTTTTTCAGTTCAAAGTTTAAACCTTTTTACTAATCTCCAAACTCAAATCTGGAAAGTAGAACCCAAGAAGAACTCAAGCCTGTAAAAGAAAAATCAAACCAAATCCAAACATTTCGAGTTTACAACCTGAAGCAAAACTAAATGGAAAATATGACAAATCCTTTCAGAACTGGAATATATGCAAAGATTCAACTTCAAGTTTTCAAATGAGTGATCTGCAGCTCAAATTTAAATTCAAGTTCGACTTTAATTTCAAAAGGGGCATAATAAGATTTTAGGTTTTAAGCATTCTGTTTTCATATTAAGGAAACTGTTCCTCTGAAAAAAAATGGTGAGTAAACCCTACTTGTTTTAAATCTAAATCTGGATGCATGAATTGAATTTAGAAGCATGATGAAAACTTGTTTGCATGCAGTAGAACTAAATATATTTAAACGCAAGTCTGGTGCCTGTGTTGAAAAATCAGATGTTCATCTCTGTTTTAAAAAGTACAGAGCACAGTTTTAATTAAAATTTCATTTTTCTCTCATTCAAATTCTTGTTAGATTTATATATTCAAACAAAATATGTTTGTTTTGGATTAAACTTCTAGTCTCAAGCTTTTATTCCAAATTCATAACAAAACCCAGATTTGAAGCAAAGCAGTTTCAGGCATTATGTTTTTAAACCAAGAAGAATGTGCCTCTGCATTTTCAATTTGTGAGTAAACTCTTCCTATTAAGCTTTAGTAAGTGTAGTTGTTGAATGTGAAGTTCTGTGTTGGAAAAGTGCTTTGCATGTGTGGATATAAGTAAATCTATGTGTGTATGCATTTGAGGGAAATGTGCATGTGGGTTGCCTGAGTATATCTCTGTTCATATGTGCAGAGTTTATAGTTTCATATAAAAACAAAATTTCAATTCAACCCATCTGCTCTTGTATTAGATTTTGGAATTTAGACAAGAATGGGTTGTTTAAAACTTATCTAAGACTTGAAATTAAAATTAAGTAGGCAAGCTAGAGTATCACCTGAAAAAGAAAAAAAATAAAAAAAAATAAAGTAAAAGTAAATAGCAATGAAATTTTTGATAAATGTTAAAATTCAAACACAACAACCCTCTGATTTTCTTTTATATCCTGAATAGTTGACTTAAATTATGATTTTTAAGAGGAAATTCATAAATTTTAGTCTTGGATTGAATGTGTTATTCTGAGTTAACCAGAATATGGATTTTTAAGGTTTTCGAGTAGCTGGAGGGGTTCTGGTGATCGACGCCATTACTGGAGGAGGTCGGGGTACTGAGATGTTCGACAAAAATGGCTGGAATATGGTTAATCCACTGAGGCATTGGGAATTTCTCGATTAAATTATTAACCCTAGTTCAGTTGAAGTTAAGAAATTCGATTACTGTGGCTTCATTGGAGAATCGAGCTACGAGTGCTTATGTGATAAGACGGCATGGGGACTTACAAGGCTGGGGACGGAGTTCGGTGAACTCTGGTGAACGGCAATGGTGGTTTAGGGTTAGAATTCTGGTGAGGTCAGATTCCAGTGTTGACTGGAATACTCGAATTTGATTTGGGAAGAGGTGATGTTGAATGGATGGTCAGAATCGACTCGTGAGTTCGTCGCCAACTTGTGGGAGGTATCAACGAAGGTCAAGGCGGCGTGGAGCATTGGTGTACGTGCACGACAGGGTTGTTGTGTCAGTATTTGGAGGTGGATGGTGTCTCGGGGTGGGTCTCGAAGTGGAGCTCTGGGAATTTGGGTTGGAGCTCGATGTTGTACTCGGGGCATTTGCATGATTTATCGTGTTTGGGTTTCTTTGATCTAGAACTATATGATGAAGTTATACAAGTGTAAACCAGGGTGTTTTGCTAATGAGTTTTGGGACTGTGAGCTTCGATTTGTTCGAGTTGTTCTCGGGTATTTGGAGTGATTTCCTCGAAGGAGATTAGGTAGTGACCCGAAGTCATTTTAGAGTAAACTCGAAGTAAGGGAGTTCCTGACTCGAAGGATATAGGGTTGCTCGGGTAAAACTGTTGTTTCAAGTTTAAACATAAACAGAAACCTGTTATAGTATTTTGAAAATTTGAAGTAAAGTTTTAAAATGCAAATGGAAATTTAAACTGAGTTTTTAAAATAAAACAAGTATAAATTTAAATCATTTAATTATATTGGAAGGTTAAATGATTTGAGAATTTATAGAAGTAAAGCTTTCAAGGATTTAAGTTTAAATCTGTAATAAATGTTCAAGCTGTATTTCAGTTTGAAATTTAAAAGATTTTTTTTTCTTGAATTGGAATTTAAATTCTTTTAAACTTATTTTTTAAGTGGATGTTTCCTTTAACATATGAGATAATAAGGTTTGAATTGTTTTAAAAACCTCGTTTAAGTTAAATTTGTATCTTAAGTCTAAAATGAAATTTAAAGTGAAATTTAAAGTAAATTTAAAAACAAAGTGTTTTTAAAACACTTTGAATAAGTAAGAAATGATTCTTAAATTAAGTTAGAACCTAAAAAAAATTGGATTTATTTAAATTATTAAGTTAATTTAAATGGGTAATTAATTATTTAATTAATTAATAATGTGGATGATTAATTAAGTAATTAATAAATTTCAAATTAATTAATTAATATTTGAGATTAATTAATTAAGGTTAATTAATCTATAAATAGGAATGGTTAAGATTAATTGGTAATTAATTAATTTATAATTAATATTGGAAAATTTGAGTTAATTCTTAAAAGAAGTAATTAAGGATTGTTAACAAAGGTCATTAACTTAAGATTATTTAACAATTAATTAATGTAAGTAAATTTTTAATAATTAATTAGATTAATTAATTAATGATAATCATTTGTGAAATTGTTTACGGTTAATTACTTAATACAAGTAATTAATGACTTAATTACTTGATGAAATTAATTGGGATAATGTGATTTGTTTAGGTTAATTAATTAAGTTTAATTAATTTAGACACTTGACGATTGATGAATAATTACTTAATGTAATTAATGGGGTTGTAATTACTTAGGGAAGCAATTAATTGATATTTACTAGATGTAATAAAAGATGTTTTAATAATGGAAGTAATTTGGATTTAATTACTTTGTAATTAATCAAGGGATTAATTAGGGAATGAATTAAGGGTTAATTTATTCAATGATGTAATTAAGGGTAGTTAATTACTGATGTTATAAATCAAGGGTGATAATAATTATAGTTAGCAATTAACTAATGAAATTATTAGAGGCTAATTACCATATTGGGTTGAGGATAATTAATTTGTGAAATAAATTAAGGGTTAATTACTTAAATGTAATCAAAGGATAAATAGATCGATATTGGAAGTTTTTGATTAATTAATATGTAGTTTGTGATGCTTGATTTGAATTGTGATGATGGTGTTATCTATTGTTGATGAATTATATGACATCCTGTATTTAAAATTGAGTTGTATTTCACTTGAATAATTTTAGTTAAGATAATTTTGGTTTCGAAGAGACCGGAGTCGGGTATTAGTGAATAACCGAAACCACTTCGATTTTTATAATTGATATGTGAAACTGATAGGCTGAAGTGAAAAGACTTAAGTAAATTGGACCATTTAAATCTAAGATTTGGCACGCAGAAATTGATGTGCGAAATGGTTGATGTAAAATAATTTGTGAAGTGTAGATTGATATAATTTACCCCGGGTTTATATAAATTGTATGCTTTTGTATTACAAGTTAGATGAGTTTACTCACGCTGGTTTCCAGCCTGACCCGGGTGTTACTTTGATGTAATGCTCGGGTCAGACCGAGTATTACAGATTTCAGGTAAGGACGTTCTGGAGCTCAGGAGGCGAGCTGGATGGCAGGGACGTATGGAGAGTTTCCACTATGATATTGTATATATCTGTGACATGTTAAATTGTATCTGTCTAATGTTGTATAGAATTGTTGTAACTCTGATATGTCGATGTAAATTAATAGATACAGTTTTCTTTAGTATAACTATATATTATTGATATTATATTTTATCCGCTGCGAATGTGAGATTGTGTGTTTCTTTTCTGTTCTTCTTCTTCTATCTTGTTTTCTTTTCTCTTACTATCTGGAAATTTCGGGATCGAAATTTCCGGGTCGTTACATTTGGTATCAGAGATGAAGGTTAAGCGAGAACCTTGGCTCTGGTGGGATTACTCATTAAAGATAGGGTAAGTGGTACCCTATAATGAGTTGAGTGTATAAATATGAGAGAGCGTACTTGTTATTTTCTTATATAAAGGTTTTTAAAATGATTTCAAAAGTAGATGAATCTTATATAAGAAATAGATTATCTATTATATTAAGGAAATTGGTTGTAGTATTAATTAAACTAAAAAGTAATAGTAAGAATTAAGTTGTAATAGAATTACAACCAAATTGAAATTAAATTAAAGACAAGTTTGAAATGGATTCAAACTAGAATTAAATCGTGAATTGGGAAAGGGTTCAGGATGATAAATTAATTTATTAATTAAACGTTATTTAATGAGATTAATTAATGGATAATAATTGGAAATTTTAAGGTGGAATTGGAATTTAACTTGGAAAGTTAAATGGTTAATTTGAATTGGATTATGTGATCTCAAAATAGGATTGAGATCTGGAAATTGGAAATTGATGGATGTTTTAAGATGAATTAGATGATATCATCCTATTGTTGTTAAAAATCTTTAAGTTGTGAATTGAATTTGTTTAAATGAATGAGAAATGGAGTATGAAATTGGGATTAATTCAAACAGGAGTTGAAATGAATTGAAATTGGACTAGTTCAATTGAAATTTATCTGAATTAGTAGAATTTGAGATCAAGGTTGAATAAAGTTAAATTTGGAAAGAAATTAAGGTTAATTCAACTTGAATTGGAGTTGAATCAATTTCAATGGAAATTGAAGTTATTTAAAATTTGAATTGGGTCAATTTAAATGGAAAAGGAAATTTAAATTGAATTGATGAGAATGAAAATTGGGAAGTGAGCGGTTTTTGACTCTGGACTATTTTTAATATAAATTGTTTTAATATAAACCTATTTTCTCCAAGCTATTCATTATATATACAACCTTTCTTTTAAAGGCCAAACTATCTTATACTTGTTATACAATTATTTTTGGAACTATTTAACAATTTTCCATCTGTTTTATAAGCTAATTACTATATTTTAACTATTTTACAAAACTAATTACTATCTTACTATAATTTTGCAATTATCTAAAATTTCTATAATTATTTTAACTATTTTCCAACTATTTTACAACTACCTAACTATTTTACACCTATTTTAAAAACTAGTAATTATTTTTGAACTACTTATCTATTTTAAAAAATTTCAAGCTATTTTCTAAATAAACTGGTCGGAGTTCGGACTGTTATTAGTTAAATACCCAATCGAGATAAGAATAGAGGTGATAATCCGAATGAATTTAAACGATTGTGAATAAGTGAATGAAACTTAAAGTGAATGTGAATAGAAAGAGGAAT
The DNA here is from genome assembly GCA_030765085.1 of Allium cepa. Classification (NCBI taxonomy): domain Eukaryota; kingdom Viridiplantae; phylum Streptophyta; class Magnoliopsida; order Asparagales; family Amaryllidaceae; genus Allium; species Allium cepa. The sequence continues at coordinate 312,641,700 of CM060931.1, forward strand.
TGATTTGGCTAATAACCAATAAAGATAAATACGTAGGGTGTACGTATGTTATTCTATTCGCATAGTGATTTGATTCAGATTTGAGCACAAAATTTCGATATAGATATATCGATCCGAGTGGGATTTTTCACTCGATTTTCGACAGCGAACCTGGATATGGATTGTTGATTGGTTCTGGATATTCTCTATCATAGTTATGACTATGCAAGGAGAATGACGGTTTCTGATCAAGAAACCAGATCTGTGTCCGCACTAGAAAGTCGGGTGGACGATACTAGTTCGGAAGTGAAATTGTGTTTCTAGTAAGCGATCAGATTGGTATAGCATACGGATGATATGTGTACATCATACAAATTGGAATGAAATTGATATTGAAGTTTGTGTATAAGAAATTTGAAATGGTTTTTGAAGCAAAAATATATTTTGTGAAATATATGAGGAAATAAAATAGAAATTGGATATTTCTATGGTTAAAATTTTGTTTATGGAAGTAAGTGATATGGTAAGTGGTATTGAAAAAGAATAATCAAATTTGAACATTTGATTTTGAGTGAACAAAGTTAAATATCTTTGTTTTATAAAATGAAACTTCCCTTGTTTGATCTTTTGCCAGAAGAAAAGGGTGTTTTGGAGTATAAAAGGAGTTTTATACAAATTTGAGATGATCCAAGCTTTTAAAAAAATAAAAATTATACATATCTGTGTATATATATAAAGGATCTTATGAGGATTTTGGAAAAGGTTTTGGAACCTTTGGATTTGGAAAGGCTTTTGATTTTTGGGTAAAACCAATATTGAATTTGGAAAGCCTAGTTTGAGAATTATCGATTTTGGAATAATCGATTTTGTAAAGGAGCTTTGTATGAGATCGTACTAGGTGTATGATTTGAGAATAATATATGTATATAGTATAAAATGTTTTGATGATGGCTCTGGGGAAAAAGGCGCTTCCTTGAAATGAACTTCTCAGGAGTACCACCGGGTGGTGCTGCCTTGAGCCCCAAGGGGGGTTCTAAAGTTAATCCTGTGAGGAGTCCGGACAAAACTAGTTCCTAGGGATTAAGAGTAGAGTATATCATAGCGTAAGTCATCTGTGCCGCTGAGAGCCAACGGTCTGCGTTTGATTTTATATCGGTAGACTGCGATCTATGGTATAACATAGCGAAAGTCGTGTGTGCCGTTGAGAGCCAACAGTCTGCGTTTGATTTTATATCGGCAGACTGCGACCTATGTTGGAGTGGAGAAGTTTCATTTCGACAGCGAAAATCAAAGGCCGTTGAGAGCCTGCAGTTACATGGACTTTTGCTGTGACGGCAACTTAACCCTGGAATGTAACTGTGATTTGTTGTGTGGGTTCCATGGCGTAATCGAGAGGCCGAGGAGAGCCTGCAGTTACATGGACTTTTGCTGCGACGACAACATAACCCTGGAATGTAACTGTGACCATGGATGGGGGTGATGATTTCCAGAGCATTCTCACCAAAAGATATATCCTTTATTTTCAAAAAACTGTTTTCTATATTTTTAATAAAATTATTCTCTAAAGTATTTTCACTGGGTGTTGAAAATGGGTCTGCTAAGTACTTATAGATTTTCAGTCCTACGCCTGATCAACGTATGACCGAATTTCTGTGAGAACGAAGATGGACTTGCTGAAACATCGAGTTATAGAATGATATTTTTATAAAACTACTTTGATAATACTATATATAGATTTTAAAGTGTTTTAAAATGATCAAGGAAAAATTTATCTGAATTTAAGCATTTTAATAATTCTGGCTTCGTTTCTTTTCGGAGACGAAAATATTCTAAGGGGGGAGGAATGTGATATCCTAGAATTTCAGGAGATTTAAAATGTAAAAATCTCTTAATTAAATTGTTTAAAATTGATAAAAATTGTTATTTTCAAATATAAATAACCAATTAATTAATAGTGTGATGTTTTAAATTATGATTATAGTTTTATTTTGAATTTAAATTTAATAATGGAATTTAAAAGAATATATATCTTAAAATAAAAATAATAATATAGTTTGGACTTAAATTATGAATTGGTCAATTTGATTGAAATAGTATTGAAACTTTTCAAAGGTTAATTTAAAAGATCTATCTTATATCTTCAAAGTAATTAAAGTAAAAATCTATTTTGTTTAAAAATATTAAGGTTTAAATTGTATTTCATAATAAAAGTTTATCTTGTTATATATATATATATATATATATATATAAATATATGCAAATAAACATTAAGATTTGTAATTTTATAAAAGTAATTTATATGTAATCATTTAAGGCTAAAAATAGATAAACATTTACATAAACATGATAATATAGATTAGAATTTGATTTAGATAAAGTTAAATACATTTATAAATTAAGAATTTCTTTTAATATTAAGATGAACATGTGTAGGACATTTATACTTAAGGAAGACACTTGTAAATTAATATACATCATTATGTAACAAGTGGCACAACTTCAAATCTCTTTTACAATGTTATTATAAATAAAAGGAAGAGAAAGCTGGCTATATTTTTTTTCAGTTCAAAGTTTAAACCTTTTTACTAATCTCCAAACTCAAATCTGGAAAGTAGAACCCAAGAAGAACTCAAGCCTGTAAAAGAAAAATCAAACCAAATCCAAACATTTCGAGTTTACAACCTGAAGCAAAACTAAATGGAAAATATGACAAATCCTTTCAGAACTGGAACATATGCAAAGATTCAACTTCAAGTTTTCAAATGAGTGATCTGCAGCTCAAATTTAAATTCAAGTTCGACTTTAATTTCAAAAGGGGCATAACAAGATTTTAGGTTTCAAGTATTCTGTTTTCATATCAAGGAAATCTGTTCCTTTGAAAAAAAATAGTGAGTAAACCCTACTTGTTTTAAATCTAAATCTGGATGCATGAATTGAATTTAGAAGCATGATGAAAACTTGTTTGCATGCAGTAGAACTAAATATATTTAAACGCAAGTCTGGTGCCTGTGTTGAAAAATCAGATGTTAATCTCTGTTTTAAAAAGTACAGAGCACAGTTTTAATTAAAATTTCATTTTTCTCTCATTCAAATTCTTGTTAGATTTAGATATTTAAACAAAATATGTTTGTTTTGGATTAAACTTCTAGTCTCAAGCTTTTATTCCAAATTCATAACAAAACCCAAATTTGAATCAAAGCAGTTTCAGGCATTATGTTTTTAAACCAAGAAGAATGTGCCTCTGCATTTTCAATTTGTGAGTAAACTCTTCCTATTAAGCTTTAGTAAGTGTAGTTGTTGAATGTGAAGTTCTGTGTTGGAAAAATGCTTTGCATGTGTGGATATAAGTAAATCTATGTGTGTATGCATTTGAGGGAAATGTGCATGTGGGTTGCCTGAGTATATCTCTGTTCATATGTGCAGAGTTTATAGTTTCATATAAAAAAATAATTCAAATCAACCCATCTGCTCTTGTATTAGATTTTGGAATTTAGACAAGAATGGGTTGTTTAAAACTTATCTAAGACTTGAAATTATAATTAAGTAGGCAACCTAGAGTATCACCTGAAAAAGAAAAAAAATAAAAAAAAAATAAAGTAAAAGTAAATAGCAATGAAATTTTTGATAAATGTTAAAATTCAAACACAACAACCCTCTGATTTTCTTTTATATCCTGAATAGTTGACTTAAATTATGACTTTTAAGAGGAAATTCATAAATTTTAGTCTTGCATTGAATGTGTTATTCTGGGTTAACCAGAATATGGATTTTTAAGGTTTTCGAGTAGCTGGAGGGGTTCTGGTGATCGAGGCCATTACAGGAGGAGGTCGGGGTACTGAGATGTTCGACAAAAATGGCTGGAATGTGGTTAATCCACTGAGGCATTGGGAATTTCTCGATTAAGTTATTAACCCTAGTTCAGTTGAAGTTAAGAAATTCGATTACTGTGGCTTCATTAGAGAATCGAGCTGCGAGTGCTTATGTGATAAGACGGCATGGGGACTTACAAGGCTGGGGACGGAGTTCGGTGAACTCTGGTGAACGGCAATGGTGGCTTAGGGTTAGATTTATGGTGAGGTCAGATTCCAGTGTTGACTGGAATACTCGAATTTGATTTGGGAAGAGGTGATGTTGAATGGATGGTCGGAATCGACTCGTGAGTTCGTCGCCAACTTGTGGGGGGTATCGGCGAAGGTCACGGCGGCGTGGAGCATTGGTGTGCGTGCACGACAGGGTTGTTGTGTCAGTATTTGGAGGTGGATGGTGTCTCGGGGTGGGTCTCGAAGTGGAGCTTTGGGAATTTGGGTTGGAGCTCGATGTTGTACTCGGGGCATTTGCATGATTTATCGTGTTTGGGTTTCTTTCATTTGGAACTATATGATGAAGTTGTACAAGTGTAAACCAGGGTGTTTTGCTGATGAGTTTTGGGACTGTGAGCTTCGATTTGTTTGAGTTGTTCTCGGGTATTTGGAGTGATTTCCTCGAAGGAGATTAGGTAGTGACCCGAAGTCATTTTAGAGTAAACTCGAAGTAAGGGAGTTCCTGACTCGAAGGATATAGGGTTGCTCGGGTAAAACTATTGTTTCAAGTTTAAACATAAACAGAAACCTGTTATAGTATTTTGAAAATTTGAAGTAAAGTTTTAAAATGCAAATGGAAATTTAAACTGAGTTTTTAAAATAAAACAAGTATAAATTTAAATCATTTAATTATATTGGAAGGTTAAATGATTTGAGAATTTATATAAGTAAAGCTTTCAAGGATTTAAGTTTAAATCTGTAATAAATGTTCAAGCTGTATTTCAGTTTGAAATTTAAAAGATTTTTTTTTTGAATTGGAATTTAAATTCTTTTAAACTTATTTTATAAGTGGATGTTTCTTTTACCATATGAGATAATAAGGTTTGAATTGTTTTTAAAACCTCGTTTAAGTTAAATTTGTATCTTAAGTCTAAAATGAAATTTAAAGTGAAATTTAAAGTAAATTTGAAAACAAAGTGTTTTTAAAATACTTTAAATAAGTAAGAAATGATTCTTAAATTAAGTTAGAACTTAAAAAAAATTGGATTCATTTAAATTATTAAGTTAATTTAAATGGGTAATTAATTATTTAATTAATTAATAATGTGGATGATTAATTAAGTAATTAATAAATTTTAAATTGATTAATTAATATTTGAGATTAATTAATTAAGGTTAATTAATCTATAAATAAGAATGGTTAAGATTAATTGGTAATTAATTAATTTGTTTAATATTGGATAATTTGAGTTAATTACTTAAAAGAAGTAATTAAGGATTGTTAACAAAGGTCATTAACTTAAGATTATTTAACAATTAATTAATGTAAGTAAATTTTTAATAATTAATTAGATTAATTAATTAATGATAATCATTTGTGAAATTGTTTATGGTTAATTACTTAATAGAAGTAATTAATGAGTTAATTACTTGATGAAATTAATTGGGATAATGTGATTTGTTTAGGTTAATTAATTAAGTTTAATTAATTTAGACACTTGACGATTGATGAATAATTACTTAATGTAATTAATGGGGTTGTAATTACTTAGGGAAGCAATTAATTGATATTTACTAGATGTAATAAAAGATGTTTTAATAATGGAAGTAATTTGGATTTAATTACTTTGTAATTAATCAAGCGATTAATTAGGGAATAAATTAAGGGTTAATTTATTCAATGATGTAATTAAGGGTAGTTAATTACTGATGTTATAAATCAAGGGTGATAATAATTATAGTTAGCAATTAATTAATGAAATTATTAAAGGCTAATTACCATATTGGGTTGAGGATAATTAATTTGTGAAATAAATTAAGGGTTAATTACTTAAATGTAATCAAAGGATAAATAGATCGGTATTGGAAGTTTTTGATTAATTAATATGTAGTTTGTGATGCTTGATTTGAATTGTGATGATGGTGTTATCTATTGTTGATGAATTATATGACATCCTGTATTTAAAATTGAGTTGTATTTCACTTGAATAATTTTAGTTAAGATAATTTTGGTTTCGAAGAGACCGGAGTCGGGTATTAGTGAATACCCGAAACCACTTCGATTCTTATAATTGATATGTGAAACTGATAGGCTGAAGTGAAAAGACTTAAATAAATTGGACCATTTAAATATAAGATTTGGCACTTAGAAATTGATGTGTGAAATGCTTGATGTAAAATAATTTGTGAAGTGTAGATTGATATAAGTTACCGGTTTATATAAATTGTATGCTTTTGTATTACAAGTTAGATGGGTTTACTCACGCTGGTTTCCAGCCTGACCCGGGTGTTACTTTGATGTAATGCTCGGGTCAGACCGAGTATTACAGATTTCAGGTAAGGACGTTCTGGAGCTCAGGAGGCGAGCTGGATGGCAAGGACGTATGGAGAGTTTCCACTATGATATTGTATATATCTGTGACATGTTAAATTGTATCTGTCTAATGTTGTATAGAATTGTTGTAACTCTGATATGTCGATGTAAATTAATAGATACAGTTTTCTTTAGTATAACTATATATTATTGATATTATATTTTATCCGCTACGAATGTGAGATTGTGTGTTTCTTTTCCGTTCTTCTTCTTCTATCCCTTTTTCTTTTCTCTAACTATCTGGAAATTTCGGGATCGAAATTTCCGGGTCGTTACAATGATAACGATTAGCACGTCTCGGAGGCATGATATTCAAACAATCTCTTTTCCGATCTAACTTCCTTAACTCGGCTCGGCTTAACTCGGCTTCGAACTAGCTTAGCTCGGCTCAAACCACCCTTGACTTTACTTAGCTCTGATACCAATTAAGTGACGCAACGGATTAAACACTTTGACGTGCTAATAATGTTTTGATACAAATTGACGCAAGTTTCTTTCTCACGAAGTGATTTCATGTCAATTAAACCAAGATAAATGCCCAAATCCGTTGATCTCTCGAGATACTGGATTCTAGCTATCTTCAACACGTTGATCGCGCACGATTCCGCGTTAGAAGATCTACGATTTTTCGACGTTGATCTTGCGCACGAGATTTCGTGAATCGGCTTCAAGTTCGTTGATTCGAGCGCACTCGAATATCCGAAGATGAAAGAAGAAGGAGATCACACTCAAATTCAACAAAAGTAGCACAAAGCACACAAACAAATTTTATTCAAAGACCAACTCCTTTGTACAATGACACCACGTCCCTATTTATAGGAATTACAACACATGGACATGCGACTTATCACAGCGACTCACGGCCTACGACTTAACAACAAGCGAGTTACACGTTACACGACTTAACTGTACACAATACACGCGACATACGACTCAACGACATAAGAGTTACAACACCATGCGACATAATAATACAACGACATAACGGCTAACGACCTAACGACATACGCGACTTAGCAATATAATACAAGTTACAACATAATGACATAAGATGACTAGCGACATGAACTATGTTTCTCTGCTGCTTTTTATAAACTTCATTGGCAGCAAATCAAAGATGAGTTAACTAAGGCTATAAACTATGTTTACATATCTGCTGATATATCTGATGGTTTAAATCATACTTTTATAACATTAGTCCCTAAAAAGACAAACCGTCGTAGTCAGATATATCAAACTACAGGCGTATAGCTTGTTGCAATGTACTTTACAAAGCAATATCAAAGGTCATATGCAACAGGGTAAAGGGGTCTACCGCCTTTTATAATTTCTGAAGCTCAGTGTGCATTTATTCTAGGCAGAAATATTACAAAGAACATTTTACCAACACATGAGAATATCAGAAATTTCAACGAGAGGGGAGTAAAGAAACTATGCATCAAGATGGACCTTTAAAAAATATATAATATAATAAATAGAGAGTTCATCTGTCTATGTTATCAAAAATTTGTTTCCCAATATAGATTATTCGGCTAATCCGCAGCTGTATTACCACTCCTACATTTTTTTGCTGATAAATGGAGCAACACAGGGATATATCTCTTCGAACAGAGGAATAAGACATGGGGATTCACTGTCCTCTTATCTTTTTTCATTTCTATGGAATACTTATCCTTAAAACTAGAAGCATCAGTAAGAAATAAAAAATTACACCAACCAACAACATTCAACCATGTGTATCTCACTTATTATATGCAGATGATGTAATGCTATTTGCTACAGCAGATAAAAACAGTGCACAAGGCATTAAAGACATTATTCAAACCCTGTAGTGGCAAGTCTGCACTTGAATCAACTGTAGACTAAAGTTTATTTTAGTTCTAGCTGCTAGAATAAGAATGACGTTCTAGAAATTTTCCAATTACATGAATCGTCTTTACCAGTGAAATACTTTGGGGTTCATATATCTTCTAGCTACTTACACTACTCTGAATGTATAACACTGTTTCAGAGAATTATGGAAAAAAATTGAAAATTGGGACATCGATCTACTCTTCATGGTAGGAGGAGCAGAACCGATCCACATAGTTATCACTCTAATGGTTTTATATTGGCTATTAGTCTACCATATGCCTATTGCTACACTTATAAAAATAGACAGTCTTTGTGTTGATTTTTTCTGGACGCAAAAAAGGCATAAAATAGCATGGAATAAGCTTTGTAGACCTAAATCAGAGGGAGGTATAGGCCTGAAAATTTTCATGGAACTCAGAGCTATTAGAGTGCTTTGTGTTTTATCAATGTATTGTAAGTACTAGGCTCATCTCATATTGGGCCAAGCCGAATATATTAGTCTCTGTTATATAAAGCAAACAGATCACTCTGTATTTATTATTCTGCAGTCATAATACAAAATCTTATATTCTATTTTCATTTTATACAAGATCTTCAATTTGGTATCAGAGCAGTAAGGTCTAACCACAGTTGTTGATGATAATTTCTTCTCTCAGTTCATAGATTGCTGCAACCTATTCTCATCACAGAGGGAGTCATTAATTATCACTTCTTTATCTCATATTCTAATATTTTGTTTTTTTTCTTTCTTTCTTTTGTGTTTTTCACAAATTATTGAATACATCATTGAGCCATATCAAGAAAGGCATTAGGCATTCATCACTTGCCTTCTTGATTGCTCTCAGTATTCTTCTACTACTTCTTTTACATATTTGCTACCGTATTTTTTATGCATAATTTCTTTCTTTTGAGCCCTGCCTAGAGAATTCATCCTCTGGCTGCTCATATTGTTGTCTAAAATTCATCATCAAATTATCATGAAACTAGTCACTCCTTCATCATCCTAGTTTCTTGATAACCCTCAGAATTTGTTCTCTGCTTCCTGTAATCTGTGAAAATCTTTGTTCATCATAGAGCAGTGATATTTTTAACTGCTCTCAGAGCCAATATTGTTTGAAGATATTCAGTTGCATACTTGAGTATCATCCAGTTTCTTGATCATTCACACTTTAAGATACTCTTACAGTTTTATTTCTCTGGTTTTTCCTTCCGTTTTCTTGAATCATCATGACTGGAGGTGATTCTGACAATACAAGTTTCTCACTGCTTCCCACCTCAACCTCAACACAGCAGCTAACCAATGAATTTTTTTCAAAAATTTTGATTGCCCCACAAAATCAAACAATATCTAGTCAATTGGCTGAATCCAATTTTCTGCTTTGGAGAGGATATGGGTTAGAAGACTATCTTCTTGGTACAAAAGTTATGCCAGAACAGTTCACCACAGACAATGAAGGAAAGAGTATCATAAACAGAGAATATATCAGACATAATAGACAAAATAATTTGTTAAGCTCCTGGCTACTGTCCTCAATCAGTTCTAGCTTACTACCACAACTGATAGGATGTACAAATTCTCATGAAGTCTGGTCAATGGTTCAACAAATTTTTAGTGCCCAGTCTGCAGCCAGAATAATGTTTTATAGAAAGCAATTACATAATGTAAAGAAGGAGTCTATGCCAGTGAGGGAATACTTAACCAAAGTTAAGACTCTATGTGATCAACTAGCTACGACTGGACATAGTGTTTCTGACACTGAACAAGTTTTATTCACTTTAAGTGGTCTTGAGGATGAATATGAATCAGTTGTGGCAGCCATCTCTTCAAGAGACACCACTCCATCTATTCAGTATGTTCATTCTATCCTGCTTGCTTATTAAGGAAGGATAGAGCAAAAGAAGCCAGTGACTAATGACTTTTCTGTCAACTACATTACAAATAATAACAGAAGAAAAAATCAATATAGGAGAAATATCTTTAATAATTTCTAGAGAGGTGTTCAGAATAGTAGAGGAAGAAGAAGAAGTGGTAGAGGCAATAACAAAAGTAATAGACTTCGATGTCAGATATGTGAAAAATATGGACATGCTGCCAATAAGTGCTATTTTAGGTTAGATCTGAATTACATACCTGGGCAACAAAGCAACTCTGGCAATCAGATAAGCTTCACACTAAGTGCTAATATGAAGCATGCAACAAGATTATAGAAATCAGTCAAAAAGTTCAAAAAACAACTCTGGTGGTATCAATGACGGTGCTAAAGCTGATGATATCCATGATGAAGTGTGGTATCCAGACTCAGGAGCAACAAATCATGTCACAAATAATCTCAGCAATTTAAATCATGGAAATAAAGAGTACAGAGGTAAACAAAGTATACATATGGGTAATGGTGTTTCTACTAATATAACTCATACTGGTAATGCACTTATACAAGGTAAGAGGCAACTCTATCTTAATAATTTATTGGGAGTTCCTCAAATAAAGAAATACTTGATAAGTGTATCTCAGTTTGCTAGAGATAATGATGTTTTTTTTGAATTTTATCCTGATTATTGTGTTGTTAAAGATATATTAACCAACAAAATTCTTTTACAGGGTAATGCTTTCAAGGGACTGTACAAATCTGTATTTTTTTATTCCAAGAACAATGATAATGTTGAAAACTATTGTAACATCTTTGAGTCTAGTCAGAGTATGTTGAGTAAGAGTAATTTTGATTTGTGGCACCGTAGACTGGGTCATCCCAGTGTCGAAATTGTAAAGTAAATATTGAAAAGTAATAAAATCATCTTTGATAACATGTCTACACCATACATTTGCACCTACTGTCAGTTGGGTAAGAGTCACAAGCTTACATTTAAAAATTCTCAAACTATATATTCAAAACCCCTTGAGCTTGTGGCTACTGACCTATAGGGACCTGCCCCTATTGATACTAATTATGGGTATAAATATTATATTTCCTTCATTGATACTTATTCAAGATTTGTATGGATATATTTCTTAAAATCAAAGTCTGAAACTTGTCAGGCAGTTATATAATTTATAGCAAATGCAAAAAAGTTGAAAACTCTCAAGTTAATGCCATACAGACAGATGGAGGGTCAAAATTCAAACCACTCAGAGAATATTTTCAGAAAAGAGGAATAAGTCATAGAATCACTTGCCCATACACTTCAGAACAAAATGGATTAATTGAATGAAATCATAGACATGTTGTAGAAACTGGACTTACACTGTTAGCACAGGCAGCTTTCCCTCTGAAGTTCTGCTAGATGCCTTTGCTGCTGCAGTTCATTTAATTAATAGGCTCCCCCACAAAACACTTCAAGACAAGAGTCCTATTGAAGTATTATTTGATAGATCACCAGATTATCATAGCTTAAAAGTTTTTGGTTGCTTATGCTTTCCTTGCTTAAGGCAATATAATTCTCATAAACTAAATTATAGATCTACACCTTGTACTTTCCTTGGATATCCAAACAACACAAATGATACATGTTTGGATAACAAGGGAAGAGTTTTCATTTCTAGACATGTCATATTTAATGAACATGTCTTTCCCTTTAGTGAATCTAGTATTAAGACTTCTCAAAAAGTCTATAATACTAGATTCTCCATTACACCTATCCCTCTAAGTCAAGGTATATCATTTACTGAGTATGACCAGACTTTTCATGATCACACTGAACCTGGACATTTTTCAGCTCAGTATGATTCAGCTCAAGGTTCAGGAGATCTTCATGAAAGTTCACCTCACTTATCTGAATGGCACTCTGACTCTCAATCTGAGTCTATGAAGAGTCACAGGGTTAGAGATTCCACAAACATTCAACCTGAAAATGAAAGCAGTACAAGTCAGCAAGCAGACAACACTGGTCACCATATGATCACAAGATCAAAAAGTGGAATTTTCAAACCTAAGGTTTATATCATTCACTGTGAAACTGTTGAAACAGCTACCTACCTGCAAGCAGCTCAAAGTGAGAAATGGACAAATGCTATAAATGAGGAATACAATGCTCTTATCAAAAATAAAACCTAGAGTCTTGTTCCCTTACCCAAAGATAAAAACATCATTGGCTGGCTGCAGGTGGACATACAAACTGAAGAAAAATCCTGATAGGATTATATCTAAATATAAAGCAAGGCTTGTTGCCAAAGGTTTTTCTCAACAAGAAGGATTTGATTTCAATGAGACCTTCTCCCCAATTGTTAAACGAACATCAATAAGAATTATTCTCGCTATTGCACTTCATAAAGAATGGAACATAAAACAGTTAGATGTTAATAATGCTTTTCTAAATTGAGTGTTAGAGGAAGAAGTCTACGTGGAACAACCATCTGGTTTTAAAAAGAATAAAGATGTTGGACTTATGTGTAAATTAAACAAAGCCATTTATGGCCTCAAACAAGCACTCATGGTTTGGTTTGAAAAAGTGAAAACTACATTGATCAGACTGGGTTACAGACCCACTAAGTTTGATAATTCTTTGTTTACAAAATTTCATAATACAACTGTCATTTATATTCCCATTTATGTAGATGATTTTATTGTGACAGGTAACAACAATGGTGAAATCAAGCAGCTCATCAATCAATTAAATACTGAATTCTCCATTAAAGATTTGGGCGATCTAAATTTCTTCCTTGGAATTGAAGTTCAAAGATCAAATTCAAATATTTTCTTAAGTCAAAGAAAATATATTTCTGAAATTCTTCATAAACAAAAATGCATCAAGCAAATAGTTTGCCTTCTCCTATGATAAGTAACCATCATCTATCTAAAGACACTGGTGCACCTATACTAAATGCAAAGGAGTATAGAAGTACAGTGGGCTCTTTACAATATGTGACTATCACTAGACCAAAAATTGCTTATATTGTTAATAAACTCAGTCAGTTTATGCAAAATACCAGCGAGATATTTGAATGGAACTATAAATCATGGGTTAATCTTAAGAGCTCATTCTAATTTAAATATCTCTAGTTTCGCAGATGCTGATTGGGCTACAGATATTGATGATAGACGATCAACAAGTGGTTATTGCATTTATTTAGGTCTAATCATGTGTCTTGTTGTTCTAAGAAACAGTCTACAATTTCAAGTTCAAGCACCGAAAGCGTAGCAAGTGCCACAACAGAGATAATGTGGATAGAATCTCTGCTTAGTGAATTAAAGATCAATACAAGCAGAAAAGCAATAATTTGGTGTGATAACTTGAGTACTTTTTCGCTAACAGCTAATCTATACTACACTCAAGAACAAAACATATGGAACTTTACGTATACTTTGTTAGAGAACAAGTACTCAAAGGAAGACTTGCAGTAAATCACTTACTAGCAATACATCAAAAAGCTGACATTCTTACCAAGGCTCTTTCTGCCAGAAGCTTTCTTCATCTGAAAGTTGAGCTTAGAGTTGATATGCACAACATCAAAGATTCAGAAGAAAAAAATAACATGACAGCTAACCATATGATTCAGATGGACAAAACTAACTAAACTAGCAGAGTCTACAACCCAACTTGCTGAGTTAGATGTCAATTTGAAGAGCTAAACCGCCTTTACTACTAAGAATCACAACACCTTTTTCTCTCAATTTGAAATAATGGTCAAAATGGTCTCTTTCTCTCAATTCAGCATGAAACCAGCATATGATCATAACTAATCAGACATAAAACTCAATAAGCAGAGTCTACAACCCAACTTGCCGAGTTGGTCTCAGATTCTTCGTATTCTCTTAGGAAAGGGAACATCTTTTCATTGCATGCTGCCTAGTCTCTCTTATTTATCAATATTTTTTTCATCAAATTCTGAAGAATTGAGGACTTGGAGAAGATTTGAAGAAGATATTTTATTTCTTACTTGAATTGGCGGAAACCCTAGGTGCGAATTGAGGGAGAGTATTAGAATGCTGTGTGTTTTGTCAGTGTATTCTAAGTAGCAGGCTCATCTCATATTGGGCCAAGCCTAATATATTAGTCTCTGTTATATAAAGCTAACAGATCACTCTGTATTTATTATTCTGCAGTCATAATGAAAAATCTTATATTCCGTTTTCTTTTTATACAAGATCTTCAATAAGAGCTACAACATGCTTAAAACATATAGGGCAACTACTTTTCCAAAATAGCATGTGGTCCTAATGAATGAAAAATAAATACTGTAGCCATACTGATTTCTGGCAACTATAATACAACAATCATATATTATGCAATATGAAAAACATGATTAAACATGGGACATACAACCTAAAATGTATTAAAAGGTTTATTATAGAAATAACAACACTCTTCTTTGGACTGAATCATGGATTACAACAAAGCTTTTGTGGATATATTAAGGTTGGATAGATACTACATCAGTGATTATATACCGGTTACTGTTTCTTTCATCATGCAACAGAGGCAATGGAATACTCTTAAATTATCAGAAATAGGGAAACTTCACAGCTAATTCACCAAGTACATACTACTACCGAAGGAATTGCAGATTATTGGGAATGGTGCTAGCAACATTCTTTTTCTTTCTCTAATGTATGGCCAACTTGTCAACAAACTTATGACCAATATAACTGGTATTTAGTTATATGGAATAATAACAATAGCACGAAAATGTTTTTTGTGCTTATAGAGTCATTCTGGCAAGAATTAGCGCAAAAGATATATTAAAACAATAGGGAGTGGAATGTGATGAAGTGTACGTGCTATGCAATGATCATGCAGAAAGCATAAATCACTTGTTTTTCAACTGCACCTATAACAGATATATTCGGACTCTTATTGCGAGGAACTGTTTCTTTGACTCCCAGAAATCAACATAACACATCTTCGGTATTCACGTGCCGGAGAAACGGATTCTCAAGAGTAAGAAAGAAAATAAAGACAATACAGAATCCCACATATATTATTTCGACAAATAATCTTTACAGCGAAAATTTAATACATTTATCAGAGTTAAAACAGGGACAGTTATAAATCCTATCCTTACAAATATGGAATACTATAGCACAAGAATGTGGTGGAAATAGAAAAATATCTTCTGACTCCATGCTTCAAGCTCTATCCAGACTTCTTCTAAACTAAACCCGACTATTAGACTGCCCTGGAAAATAGGACAACCAGAGTTTAAGGAAAAGGTAAATAAACCCCGGCTCAGTCATGGGACTGATGTGAGACTCAAAATACACGTTTTGAAAACAAAAAGGTATCTCATAAGACCACGCCGCACATAAATACGGAACGGGTTTTTACCTTATGATAACCAAAACATTCTTACGTAAAAATAAGAGATATTGTTTTTAATGACATATAGTTAAAAACATTTGCAAGTAAACTTTTTAATCTTAACCGAAATTGTTACATTAATTAAATTCCAGTAATACTAGCCAAAAACACAGGTTCTATAAACAAATTGGCAGGCACTTATTAGGAAATGAATTCCATACAAATGAACAGGTGAAGGGACTACCTTCTGGCAGTACATCTCTAAAGGAATGCACCGAGATCAACAGAACATTTGCACCTCTACCAACACTATAGAATATAATATTGTATGATTTTTGTTTGATGATAATAAACACACACACACACACACACATATATATATATATATATTCGTTTAAATATATTTGTTATTGTACTATTTTATTTTTCCACATAATTAAATAAATATTTGTTGAATTAAATAAATAACTCGGAATTCTTATTTAAACAAATATTTTATTTAAAAAATACTTTATTACAAATTCAAATAGTACAAATTTAAGCTCTCACTATATTTACACAATTCCAAATACAAGTTTCGATTACAACACAATTTTCACTATACATTTTTACATACATGTTTCACCTCACTACGTATTCACTCATCACTCGTATTTGATCTTCAACTCTATTCCAGCCTGTATCCAGCATTCGATCTATCTTCAAAATGAACATTGACATTGCAGTGCACAATGAAGTATGTGTTTGAAAATATTGTTTGCCTTAGTTATTTGGGTTGTTCGTCAATTTTATTCATCTTTCTATTTCAAACTAGAATCAAAAATACACAAATAACTTGTGACATGCATAGCGTATCGATGTACATGCCACAAGGTCGTGCACACCGATATGCACTTGCTTGTTAAAATTGAGGGACATGCAAGCACAAGGTCGAACACAAGCCAAGACTGGATTCAACTTAGATGTTGTGCAGTTAAAGCGCTTGACAGATTCAAAGCGGTGGAGGTGCAAAAAGTCATAGCGGTGATAAAGCGAGGATATAGCGGATAGCTCTAAAATAGCATATAAAACTCGTACTAAGTGTTTTTACAAATATATAAATGGTAATTAAATGAAAAATTATCATTCAATTGAATTATAATTAATACATAAATGATTTTAAACAAAAAACATGTGTGAATATACTTTAAATAAACGTAAAACTGTTATATAACATAATTGAATTTAGTATAATATTAGAGTATTTTCATTTCTAAAAATATATTAAAAATTAAATCAAATAAATTAGTTTCATAATTTTCATAATATATAAATGCAATTTTTTAATTCATTTTATTAAAGAAGATATACCAGAAATAGCAAAATATAGCAGGAATAGCGGGATATAGCGGAAATAGCGGGGATTAAAGCGGAAAGGCTATATTTTGGGGCTATATGGAAAAATCGTAGGTAGCGGTAGAAATCCGCTATGAGATATTGCGGGGTTATAGCGGGGTAATAGCGGGGCATTAACTACACAACTCAGATGTAATGCAAATACAAACCAAAACTAACCAAGGTCAGTCCAGGCAAACCATGGATCAAAGTGCACCAGACATGTATAAAGGATAAAGCAAGTATGACAAGTAGTTCATGGTAAAGAAATCAAACAACCAGTCAATAGTAGGTTTTTTTAGAAGCAGGAACCACACAAGCAAAACCAGCAAGGGAAGCTGGAAAAAGGGGGCCAACACATCAGGATGAAACATTGCGCCAAGGCAATAAGAACAATGGCGAATATTCACACCAACAGCCATGTCTTGAACAAAACAAAACAGAAAGTGCACAAGACTTGGTCAGGAGCAAGCAGTTCAACATACATATATGCAGGTTCAGTTTCAGTAAACTGAAGTGCACTAGACACAACAAGTTTAACGAGCACAGTGACATGTATATACATATGAAATAGAGGAGACATCAAGGCGACATAAGCATGTAGCAATCATACACTCACATGTACACATGTATGCATATATATATATATATATATATATATATATATATATATCTATGTATGTATGTCTATGTGTACATATATATCAGTTCAGGTAAGAAGGCACCAAGTTTATCAACCCAGCAAACATTGAATAGAATAAGGGAAATGGACATGAAACTCGACCAGCAACAAGAAAAAAATCACAAAGCAACACACATCATGTTTAGATTACTAGTATAAGGCAATGCAGGGCTAACATCCAAGATGTTAGGGATGCGGATTAAGGATCTTAAGGAAGAAATAACACTAGAGGGGAGGTGAATAGTGTTTTAAAGAATATATGAACTATATGACTAAATTAAAACTTCCAACACAAATCTAAATAGAATTCTAACACAGAATGATCACAGAACATATAAAAAATGCAAATAGTAAAGTAAAGCAAGTAAAAGGAAAGAACATACCGGATTTTATACTGGTTCGGAATCCTCCTACATCCAGTCCTGCACCAAGGCAATATCCTTGTACAGATTTTTATAAGCCAATATCAAAATTACAACCCTCAATTTCTAAGGCCTTGAGGAACCCTCCTATCTCCGAATCTGGGGTAAACTCCCTTGATTTACGGGACACAAGATCACCCTAATACTTCTTAATAACAATCCTTTTGAATGGAGAGACTCTATGGACTTTTTGAATACAAATTAATCCTATAACTCTGATAGCACTTTGATCTTTAGTAGAATGATGGATAATCAAATAGAGAGAGTATCTAAATGATTTCCTATTGAGAATTTGGCAGAATGATGGCACGATCTTGAAAATATGAAGTTTTATGGATATGGAATGGTGGAGAAGAAAGAGTGAAGAAAATAAGAAAGTAGTTGTTAAAAAAATTCATTTTAGAAGCCTTTATATAGATGCACAACAGTCATAACCATTGGCGAAAGGTTTTCGAACGAATGGACACTTCTTTTGAAAATTGAATTTTGAATCCAACTATCACCATGTCGACATGGGGTATCCCCTTATGTCGACATCCCTTAGTTCAAAATTATAGAGATGTTGTTTTGTAAAGACAATTGAATTTAAAACAAGTTGAAACTTCTATGAAGCAAAGTAAAGTGTTTAAACAATATTTTGAGATAGAGAATGAATATAAAACATTATTTTAAATATATATATATATATATATAATTGATATAGACCGTCAATTATATAAGTAATATTTAAAATCAGGATAAGTTTTGGTGTTTTAAAAATAGAAGTTTTTAAAATCAGAATAGAGGAATATTTCAAGGCTAAAACAAAGTTTGAAAACATTTTTGAAAACATGATTTTGAAAGCTAAAACATTTTGAAAACAGATTTAAAAACATTTTGAAGAATCTATTCAAACTGAAATTGCAAGAACCTTCCTATAGAGCTCCTCCATAGGACTCGAGAACTTGTACAAATTAGTTTAAATGATTTTGATTTTCGTGGGTTTGTAAGCCACTTGTCGTAGGTTTGTAAGCTACTTGTCGTGGGTTTGTAAGCCACTGGTTTCGATAGAAATTGGGTTCCATCCCAAAAGAAAATTGGAAGAAAGATGAGAGTGCTATTATCAAGTTTTAACAAAATACTAGACACTTATCTTGAGATCTTGAAATCTTGATTCTCTAGAGTCTTGAATCTTGAATCTCTAATCTTCATCTTGATGCTTGATGCTTGAGTCTTTATACTGATCAGTCTTCGATAATACCTGCATATACTTCATATATACATACATACATACATACATATATATATATATCTATATGGAAATGTTAGTATATATTTTATAAAGTAAAGTATAATAACTATATAAGGTTGTTGTCATCAAAACATCACCAACTCAATTCCTAACAATCTCCTCCTTTTTGATGATGACAACCTTTATTTATAAAATATTCTTACCATACCATAACTCCCCATAACTCCCCCTTACTCCATGACTTCTCCTTAAAACTACAACTCCCCTTTATTCCATGACTCCTCCTTACATCAAGCACATATATTTTTATAACTTTCTCCCCCTTTGTCATCAACAAAAAGGAATAAAAGATTTACCTGTTCTAAGATAATCAAGTATATATAGAATAAAAGTGTAAAGTGAACGTGTAAGTGATCAAGTGTGTGAGCATATATATAAGTGTAACTTGACAATCAAATCAATATCATGCATAGCAAACCAATCATATATAGTATATGAAGTTATATACAAACCAAATCCAAATCAAACTTAAGTAAACAATTCAATCAAATCCTAATCAAATCTAAATCAAATCAAACAAACAAACAAACATACATAATGATAAGACATTCCTTGGGACTTCCACCCATCCATCTTCTCCAAAGATAGGATCAGTTTTGATAACATCCCAATTATCTTTGTCGAGAGTGACTGGTGGATTTGCTTCGGGTTCGTCTTTGCTAAGGCTTGAGATCATCCAACGAAGTGCGTCGAAGTGTTTCTCTTGCTCTTTGATCATCTGCATTTGCTTAATTCTAAGTGCCTTTGATTTCTAAGTATAAAAGAAAGAATATTCTTGAAAGAAGTAAGAGTTTCTTCAAGATTTTCACTTAAATTCTTAATTGGAGAAGCCATAATTTAAGAAATAAGTTGAAGTATGAGAGGAGATGAATAGAAATGGAGGTTGAGAAGTTTTTCTTGAAAAAATAGGTATTTATAGGAGTTATTGGCCGTTCAAAATGAATTGTCACTTGGTAGTTACAAGAATTTGAAGTTAGAAATTGTAACTACTTTCTGACTGTTATATGTCGACATGGGGGGATGGGGCATGTCGACATGGTCTAGACAGAATGACCAAGTTGAGTTATTTTTTGATTTTTAAGTTTATTTTTATACTAGTGGACCTATATAAACTTAAAATAAATAACTATCAGAGATATATAAAGCTGGAAAACAGAGAATAAGATAGCATTACTTATATTAGTTAACATTACATAATCTTAACTAAAAAGGTAGAAAATACAAAGATAGATAAACGATAGCTAGAGAGATAATGGCTAGGATTAGTTTGATGAAGATGATGATGAAGACAAGCCAAGTTTCCTGCCTATCTTCCCAAAGAACTTGTCGATCTTGGTGGAGATTTTATCCATTTTCTTGCTAATAGATCTCTTAAGAACCTTTTTGTTTTGAGCAAGTATCTTTTGGTTCTTGAGTATGGTTTTGTTGGACGGATTGGCGGGTGTATGTGGATACTCTATACTTTCCAAAGAGGTTTCTTCATCTTCCTCTTCTTCTTCAATTTCCATTCCTTCCCCTTCTTCTTCCTCTTCTTCTCCCTCTTCTTCCATCTCTTCATGAGCAAGTCTCTCTTCCTTTTCGGTAAGTGTTTCATATGGTTGAAACATAAGTGGGATTTTCATAAGGGAAATGTTTCCATGATTGAACACTTTCCTACTTACAAACTCTTCCTTTTTAACATCCACACCAAAATAATTGAAAATCCGAGTAAGGTAAATTCCATGATAAAGAGTGTTTTCTCCCATATTAAAATTTTTGGGTCGTAACTCATCCAAAATAGTTTGTGCCCAATTAATATCATATTTTCCAAATATAGCAAAAAGAGCTTTACACACATTTGAGGTGGGATTATTGTAGTTTCCCGACCTAGAATAATTGTGTGTTGAATAAGAAGGTTGACAATTCTTGCTTTTGGGCGGAAAAAGCGATTCTTAAAATCCATGTGGTCATCGCTTTCAAAAATGTGATGAAAAGTCTCTCGATCGGTTTCATTGATTTGAAATTCCGAGAGATTCATACCGGTAGATTTGCAACCCAAAATAGTACCCAAAATATCGGAATCCAAAACAATAAGTGTTCCTTTAACACTACTCCAAATTTGATCTTCATTTCCATTATAAAATCCACGATTCGGGTTTGCATAAAACATTTTGACAAGGTTTGGATAACAAACGAAATCATTTGGTTGTTATCAATCAAGCTAAGAATGGAGTTTTCTTCAAAAAGTTGATCGATTTCATAAGAAGAAAAATCATCAAAAATGGCAAATTTTCCTGTATTGACTTTAACATAGTTTACATAGCTTATGTAAGCTTTGATAGCCTCCGGGTCATTAAAAAGATCATTTTTGATGGATTTGGTCAGCCTCATAGTTGATGGGTTACTTGAGGAAGCCATTGATGAGTGTTTGAGAGGAGTAGAAGATAATGAAGAAGATTTGAATTATGAGAATAAAGTGAAAAGAGATGATAAGAGAAGTATATTAAATAGATTCTCTAAAGTCATTTTCTCTGGTCAAGAGGTATCTTTTCAGAATTTTGAAGTAAGTGAAAAGGTGGAGGAAAATTCAAAAGTTTGAATTCAAATTTTGAAATCAAATTTCCGAGAGGCATGTCGACATGGGGTATCATGATATGTCGACATGTGCCTGTTGAATTTGAAAGGAGGTGTCTATTTCTAAAATATAATAAATTCCTAAAATCCTAAGAAAACTAATCTATATTCTATATCTATATTTAATTCAGTAATAATATTAAATATTAAAATATTAAAATATTTTAATATTTAAAATATTATTAAAATAATATTATTTTGAATTTAAAAATTCAAATTTCAAAGGATGATTTTGAATTTAAAAATTCAAGAAATTGCAAACAAAATCAAAGCAAGCAAGCATCCAATATAATTAAAATAAATGTGTACCTATTTTTAGATCCAAACTCCGATCGTCTTCTGATTTGAGAATAGCCGTGAAGCATAGATTCGAATTATCAGTTTTCTTCTCGTCATTCACTGGATGAATCTGAATCGTCAAGAGTTGCTGCATATGCCTTCTTTCTTTTCTTTGGTTGCTCGTTGTTTGGTTGAAATGTCTGTTTGTCTGGATATGGACAATCCATCTTGTAGTGCCCTGTTTTGTTGCAGTTGTAGCATCTCTCACCATTGTTGTTGTTGTAGTAGTAGTAGTTGTTGTTGTTCTCCGAAGTATTTCTGGAATTTCTTTGATCATTTCTTTTAAAGTTATTCATCTTTCTATACTTTTGAAATTTCCTGAAATTTCTGGTCATGAAAGCAATTTCTTCATCACTCTCTTGTTCTAAATCTCCAGTCGTTGCTTTGAATGCGATCGATTTCTTTTCTGTTGCCTTAGATTCTTTTCTCCCTTGTAGTTGAACTTCATAAGACATTAGATTACCGATTAACTCTTCGATCTTCATTTGACTAACATCATTTGCCTCTTCAATAGTAAGTATCTTTTGATCCCATTCTGGAGTGAGTGAATTGAGTATTTTTCTGACTTGATCTTCTTTTGAGAAACCCTTTCCTAAAGCAATCAATGAATGTACAATGTCTTGAAATCGACAATACATGTCGAAAATGGACTCATTTTCATGCATATTAAACAATTGAAACTGGTTAGTTAATATGGAAATTTTAGTCTGTTTAACTTTGCTTATTCCTACATGAGTTACTTGCAAAGTTTTCCAGATTTCAAATGCGGACTTACAAACAGAAACTCTATTAAACTCATTCCTATCTAGTGAACAAAATAGTATATTCATAGCCTTAGAATTGTTTTGTGCAGCTGTCTTTTGCTCAGTAGTCCACTGGGCAAAATTAGTAGTTGGTTCAACATATTCAATTTGTGTCATATTCCAAGTATCTAAACTTATGGATTGTAAATAAATTTTCATCCTACATGCCAATATGCATAATTACTGCTATTAAAAAGTGGTGGTCTGACAGTAGACTGACCTTCTATAACTGAACTAGTGTTAGTACTTGTGCTGACAGACGTAGTCATGACAGGAGTGACATTATTAGTGTGTTGTGCCATTAAAACTTTTCAAAATTTCAGATTATGAAAATAATGAAAACCAATGCTCCGATACCAATTGTTAGGGATGCGGATTAAGGATCTTAAGGCAGAAATAACACTAGAGGGGAGGGTGAATAGTGTTTTAAAGAATATATGAACTATATGACTAAATTAAATCTTTCAACACAAATCTAAACAGAATTCTAACACAGAATGATCACAGAACATATAACAAATGCAAATAGTAAAGTAAAGCAAGTAAAAGAAAAGAACACACCGGATTTTATACTGGTTCGGAATCTTCCTACATCCAGTCCTGCACCAAGGCAATATCCTTGTACAGATTTTTATAAGCCAATATCCAAATTACAACCCTCAATTTCTGAGGCCTTGAGGAACCCTCCTATCTCCGAGTCTGGGGTAAACTCTCTTGATTTACGGGACACAAGATCACCCTAATACTTCTTAATAACAATCCTTTTGAATGGAGAGACTCTATGGACTTTTTGAATACAAATTTAATCTCAATTCGATTTCAAATTAGTTTGAATACAACTGGATATTATTTCAGCTTATTTAATTAATTTCAATCCAGTTAAGTTTTATTTTTCCAATCCAAGTTAACCTCATTTTATCCTTTTAAATTTAAATTCCATTATTCAAAGCTTATATTTCCTTCATGATTTAAAATCATCTCAATTTATAAGCTTACAACTATCTCATCAGGATTTTTAAACACCCGGCTTTTGGTTTCAAATCATTTAAAATCTCCAACATCACAAATCACATTCCTCAAAGACCGAACCAATCCTGGTTTTATTCCCAACAAATTTCTTTGAAATTTCAAAAACAAATAGGTTTTCCTGAACAAATCAATTTGGTAGCAATTCATCACTTAGAAACCCGAAAATGAACATCGATGATGCTGCAGTCATCACCGAAGTTATTTTCCAGCTACTGAAGCGAATTCAATGCTATATTCCTTCCCACAATTTATTTGAAACAATTTCCTTTCATAAATACCCAAAAACATCGATGCTACTATTTATCTTCAAAATACTTCCAAAATCTCCGGGGTTTTAAAGTTTCAAATTCTATTTTAATTCAAATTTGAACTACAATGCATTTGTATAGTTTATGCTTATACAAATTTCCATTTGATTATATTTCAAATTATAAATTACATTTATAATTCACATTTATAAATTTCATTTGATAATGAATTTATTACCTTAAACCTTGGTTATATTTTCAATTTATAGTTAAATTTTCATTTAACAATGATAATACTTTAATATTATCATTTCTAACATCTAAACATCCATATATTAGCTAAAATGGTTTACAAAAACTTGTTTTTATATCAAAATATATTTTGGGTAAAATTATTTCATTTACCCATATTTAAAACAATACCGTGTCGATTGTTCTATTCAAGTGTTTAGAAACCCCTTCAATACAGTTGCGCAGACTGTGTCGAGGAAGATTCATATGCCACTCAATAAACCAATCAACACGATATTAAAACAATTTATATTCACTAACAAATACGCGCTTATATCTATTAATACGCTCAGTCTCATTATAGAGTACTACGGACTCTATTTTAAATGAGTAATTCCCACCAGAGCCAAGGTTATCGCCAACCTAAGCTCTGATACCAACTGTAACGACCCGCAAATCCGTACCCCTTGAATCAACACTATTCTACCTAATCAACTCAAGTTGTACAGAAATACGAACCATTTGGGTTAAAGAAGAAGAGGTAGAAGAAGAGAATAGAAAACAACAACAGAATCTAACCATCGCAGCGAGTAAAATATAATAGATAATAAATAATCTTTACCCAAAATCAAATATATCTGTTTACATATATTACATCATCAGAGTACATCAATCACAGCTCACATCAATAACATACAACTAGATACACAGCTACACAACACAGCGGAATATATATATATATATATATATATATATATATATATATAACAAGTACGAATGTACGTATCGTCATCTTGCCCGTCTCCTGAGCTCCACAGCATCATATCCTGTATCCTATAATACTCGGTCTGACCCAAGCATTACAGTTAAATAATACCCGAGTCAGTCTGGATTACCAGCGTGAGAAAATCACACCCAATTGATTATTAAAGTTTCAAAACCCTTTGAAAACAAAAGCATCTCGTAAGACCACGCCACAAATAAACATGTCGGGTTTTTACCTTACGATAGCTAAAACAATTTTTATATAAATCCTCTGATATTATAATAGGGTCTATATACAAATACTTATAAAATAGTTGAAATTGTTACATTATTAAATTCCAGCTACTAGCCACAAAGTGGGTAATACAAACAAAACTCGTACAAGGCTCGTAGGGAAAATGGATTTCCAACCAATGACTAGGCATTGGGGTACCACCTGTCACAGTACGGGGCCTAGATCACCGTACCGAGGAGTACGCCCGCTCCCCTGCAACACAAGGCCGGGACTACCCCTTACTGAATAATCCCGAGTGAGATCACCCCAGGTTGGGATCAGCAACCGCCCGCTAAGCCGAAATAAAAAGGGACATCTAGACTGGAATGACCTCACCCTGCTTGGGTGCTACCCACCTAGCCTTGCTGCATAACCCCTGATTTTCAGTCATTCCCATTTGATGAGGCTTGAGGCTAAGCGTTACCTTTTAGAATATCCCTTAGAATGCCCATCGTCCACCTGACGATGTTGCGCAAGCATTCATCCATACAAGTCTGTCCCGGGTTCGAACGGAACCGAAGGCACTATTCCTACTACATCCATTTTGGAAATATCCTCAGGATTAGTAGCGATTAGCCCTTGCACTTCACTGCTCCATCTTTGAATCCAAAATCGTTTTTCACGAAAACGTACAAACTGGATCGAAGTGGTTTTCGAGAAATAAATCTCGATCCCTGTCTCTTTGAAACGATCAACGTATTTGTCCAATATTGATAGTCGGTTATTTAACTATCAATTAATATTCACAAACAACCATCCAATAAAAAATAATTTTCCAATTATTTATTACCTTCAAAATATCTTTACGAGATATATTTCTATTTCAACCTTTTGAAAACAGTTTTCAAATCATTCTTCCTTTCCAGAATAAACTTTCCCAAGTAGTTTCTATCTCCACTGAAGTTTGCCAAGCACAAACTAGATTTTTAAAATAATTTAAAACACTTTACTTAAATATGCTTTTAAAACATTTAAGTTAAAATACTTCAATAAATTGTTCAAAATACATACTATATAAATATTTAAAAAAAAGTTACTTAATAAAATATAACTAAATTTTTAATCTTAAAACAAACTACTAAGTCACTCTTTAAATAACTACTACTATAATAGATTAAAAAGGAAAATTTAGCTATTTAGAAAAATAAATTTTCCAAACTTGCTTTTGATATCAACTTAAAAACTTTTAACTTATATTTAAAACTTACTTTGAAACTTACTTGGTTATCCAGGGAGAAAAATCCAACTTCAATCACTTAAATCAATTTTCCCAAATTGATTTCAAATTTATCCCATTTGAAATAATTTCTTTGCTCACTTAATTCATTAATTATGGACTTATTTTTATTATTATTATTTCCCTTTGATTTTATATCATTTAACTGAAATATACCAATTTCATCTTCTTCCCAATTCTTCTGTGTTCTTTTCAATAAATTGAATCTTAATTGTAAATAAATGTTTTATTCTTTTTAAAATAATAACATTGAAATTTACAATTCATTAATCTTCTGATTATTCAAATTTTCCTTACTAAACTTAAGCTTTATTTATTAGAATTTTAAAAACACTTTATTTCTTTCCAATTCATTCTTTAAATTTATTCAAGTTTCCATACTTATTTACTTACAATTTCACTTCTTTTATTTTCATTCGCAAACTCAAATTATTTATTTGGTACTTCATTATTGCCCGATTTTAACAATCAAGCCATAGCATTCAAGATTTCTACATAATTCATTACAGGATATCAAATACTCAGAACAGAGAATATTAAATAATTAAATAAAGTTGATGGGTCCAGTTGGATCCCTCCAACCTGTTTTCCCTGCATCCACAGACGTTAGCATCATTTAAAATGCCAATTTAAAATTACACTATACTATATCACATCAATCAACTCAACCATACGATCAATTATTTAAATTTAATCATTTAAATTTAAATTTAAATTCAACTGAGTGAGATTAACTCACCTTTGTTTTATTTGCAGTCCATTTCCATTCTGATTTGTTTTCCTCATGACTTTAAACCTTGTATAAACATTTTTCGGTGTATTAACACTTGAAATAAATTAACCACTTACTATTTTGATAAATAAATTTACCTAACGAACTTTTACCCCAGTAATTTCTATTTAAACAACTTTAAAAATTTATTTCCATTTAATAAATCCTAACTCAAATCTAATTTTTTTACTTAAACAAGCTTCCTATAATAAATTATTTCAGTAGCTAACATAAATTAAATTAGCTTATTAAAAACAATAATTACCTAACCTCATATTTTAAAATATTAAGTTAACATGTGTATTTAATTATAGTTTCAAAAAAAACTTTTTATACAGACAATCCCTTCCTGAATATGATATACATATACATACATACATACATACATACATACATACATATATATATATATAAAAGCCTTTGAATGAATACTTTGTTTTGCGTTTTACTGTTATAATCTATTTTCTCCTTTTTTTTTCATTATACTTTCCTCTTCCTGTACATATACATGAATAAACAAACTGCATATGTATTTTACAATATACCTAACCAGATCTTAGATTTATTTTCTATAAAATTTTCGATAAATAAAAATGAACAAATTGAAAGGTTTTTAAGTTTACGTAACGAAAAAAATTTGATTACCTCACTCCTCGCCGACGACACTCCATCTGCTGCCCCTACATCCAACTCAGGTCCGTATACACGCGCGCGTCAAATACCGCCGCGAATCCAAGCTCGAAACACCCTCGACCTGCCTCCGTGACCACCAAGATGAACTCGCCTAGCCGCGAATCACCTGCACGCGCTTGATCCCTTCGACATCAAGTCGATTTGAATATGAAATCGTATTCGATTCCAGAGTCGTCGTATCCTTTCATGCGCCCCTCTCTTTACCGCGAACCACCTCGCGATCGAACTTCCCCTCCAACGACAACCCAACCAGCGACCATCACCTGAATTAGATTGCGATTTTTAAATCGCGAGCCCTAAACAGCTAGCTTCAATCGTCTCGAGATCGATCTCGATTGAACGAGAAGGCCACCACTCGACTTAGGGTTCATGACTTCATTCGAGAACCATTTATATTGATGTAGTCTGGAGATTGATTGAGGAGAGACGTTCTTTATTTGATTTCGATGATTATATTTTTTTTCGTTTGCAAACGAAAAGAACAGGCAAGCCTGGTTTGCTTTTGAGTGCGAATCAGAGCGGAGAAGAGGAAGATCTAGAACGCTCGCCATTTTCTTTTCTTCATTGATTAATACAGTTCTATCTCTGCTCGATTAAAAAAAAGAAAGGCGTGTTTCAGAAGGCAAGTAGGCTGACAACGTAGGGTGGCTTGGAATTGAAAGAAAGGAGGTGATGTGAAAGATTTACAAATTTATGTAAATTATAAAGATTGAATTTTCGATAGAATTTCAGCGCGTTTGTATATCGTACGCTCACACAACAACTCCAAAGATTACGAAATTTGAAATTCGATAATAATACAATATTACGGATCCAATGGAATAGGTTTCGTTGAATTCCGAGACTGTGCCTCGGAAGGCTATTTTTAAATTCAATTTAAACGATATATTTTTTAAAACTGAACAAACCACTGTTAATTTCCATTTTACAACTTCTATTATCTTCAGTACTATCAATATAAATTTTATAAGCCTTCAAATTATTTCTAACATGCTGAAAAACTGAAGATTCAATATTTTACCAACTTCAAATAATTAAATTTACTAATTTAATTATTAATAAACTGTGATATCCTTGATTCAAATTAGAATTGCTCTATTTAATATTTAAAATCAATTAAATGTTTCGATTTTAAATGCTTGAAAATTCCGGGTCGTCACAGAATGATGAATTGAATAAGTTGTAGGCAGCAAAGAACGGAACCAATTCAAATACATTTAAGCAAATTCGAATATATCATAAATATATTTGACTAATGAACAAGTTAGAAATCACACAATCGTTCAATCAATAATCGAATGGCCGAGCACATCAATTGACAACTTCAAATCAAAACGTACGAAAAATTATAGGGTTTTGATCCTTATAAATACCCAATTCATCATTGATAAACCACTTGAGTTCAAAAAAAATCATCGAAAGCATTCAAGACACAAAAACATACCAAAGTCGAACTCAAACCCTCTGGAGCAATCGAAGAACATCGATCGAAGAATCGTGAAATCCAAATTCATCAGATTCGATCAACTCAACCAACAAAGAGGATTCGAAAGCTCCAAAATTGTTGAAGCCTGGATCAGAGACTCAGTTAAAGGCAGACGATCTATTTTGCGGGATCATTGGCTTGAAAATCAAAAACCCTAATTCTAGTTCGTAAAGAAACAAGATGACATGGATAAGCAGGACGCAAAATAAAAGGAAATTTTTGTTTATGCTATTTTTGATGGGCCATAAAGTTTTAGATATTAGGGTGTTATTAATTATTTAGTTCTTTTGTTTGTTTTTAGTTTCTTTTTATTTTCACACTCTAGATTAACTAGTTGACGAACTATGGTTTTGCAGTTTGAGAATTCGCAACTCAGCGGCTGAGCTGTGGCAGGATTTTGAGCTTAGAGTTAGGTTAATCGAGTTAGCGGGTATCACAAGTTTATGTGTTTTTGTAAGCGTCTAATTACTTAAATTCTAGCAGAAACCTTGAGGACAACACATAGGCAGGTTTTTGTTGAAGCTGGGTAAAACTGTGTGTGATCTTTACTGTGTTACTCTTTGTTTTTATTTTTATCTCTGCATCAATTTTTAGTAGACCCTATTCACCCCGCTCTAGGGTGAAAACAATCATACAAGCGGTATCAGAGCTAGGATCAAAAACCATGTACTGTTAATTTTTTCTTTCTTTCAATGGCTTCTTTTAATAATGATTTTTCTAAAGGTCAGTCCATAGTTACACCACCCATGTTCAATGGTGAATATTCATATTGGAAAACTAGAATGAAAATTTTTCTGAAAACCATAGATGTATGGAATATTGTTGAAATGGGATATAGCACACCAACAGTAATGGTAGATAATCAAAAAGTTGATAAACCTATGGATCAATGGACAAACCTTGAAAATAAACTGCAAACTGCGAATGCTAAAGCTATGAATTCTATTATTTGCTCATTAGATCAAATTGAATTTAACCGAGTCTCACATTGTCTAACTGTGCAGGAAATCTGGCATACGCTTGAAGTGAATCATAAAGGAACCTCCCAAGTTAAAGAATCTCTTCTTGTTATGCTTAGTAGCGAGTATGAGAACTTCACATTGGCAAAGGATGAATGTGTCAAAGAAATGTATGGATGGCTTTCTAATCTTGTATACAAATCAAAATCCCTAGGAAGATATACATAGAACTAGAAATATTCCGAGAGGTCTTAGAATTCTTCCATGAAATTTTAAAGTAAAGGTGACTACCATCCAAGAATCAAAGGATCTGAAACAAGTTAAAGTTGAAGAACTTATCGGAAACCTCACCACTTATGAGGTAGAAATCAAATTCAAGGAAGAACGTGAAGAAGGAGATACGCGAAAAAAATCAATAGTTCTTAAAAGGATGATGGAAAGTGAAAATGATGGTGATGATGAAGGACCGGCTGAATTGGCACTGATAATAAAGAGATTTAAAAGGTGGAACCACAAATATGGAAATCCATCCCTAAATCAACAACTAAGGAGCAAAATCGTCAAAGTTTTAGACAACTCAGAAAAGTAGGAGATCATTCCTCACAAGTGCAATAAACCTGGTCATATCAAGCCAAATTGTCCTCAAAATTGATTCAGTAAAGGAAAGAAACCGAAATGGAAAAGGTTTGCAGCAACTTGGGATGAAAGTGATGAAGATATGATGAAAGCACTGGCAGTGAGAGTGAAAAAACAAATCTGTGTTTTTTAAGAGAAACAACTGACAGAGATGATGACGAGCCAAGCGAGGTATTAAAACTTACTCACTTGCAATTACTTGTATATTTTCATGAAGTAAATGGCTGTTTTGAAAGACTTAGGGAGAAGTACGCTAAAATTGAATCACATAAAGATAGTTTGATAGAATACTAAATATGCATCTTGATCAAATGGTTCAAAACTATAGAAAAAAGAGCCATAAGTGTGATAACTGTCCATCATTAGAAGAGGAAATAAAAAAATCTGAAACTAAAATTAAATCGCTTGAAAATGAAATTTTGATTTTGAAAGAAAGTGAAAATACTCGAAGATATAATTCTATTAAAAAGTGCACTTTTTAATGAATGAAAATGAATCTCTCAAATCACAAGTCCAACAATTATCTACAACTTTAGAAAAATTCTCCAAAGGAGAAAGATCACCAAATATGCTATTAGGAAAACAAACTGTCAATACTATTAGACAAGGACTTGGGTGTACTCAATCTGAAAAAGGTAGAAGTGAAACGAATCATGTCAACTCCAAGTGCACGATTTGTGGAAAAATTAGACAAAATCAAAACAATTGCTGGTATAGACCCGAACACATTAAAACCATATCAATTTGGGTTCCTAAAGGCATGAATGTAAAATCCCTTAAAATCAAAGAAATTTGGGTGCCAAAAGGGACAAACATAGACTGTCTTGGTTCTACGCAAACTTGTTTTTTTAAATTTTTTGTCACTAATAATCATGGCCCTATAAAAACAAATAGGTCACTAAACACTTTTCTAGTGTAAGTATGTTGGTAGGCTAAGGAACAACAAGAGTGGACTTGGATTTTGGCTGTTCCAGGCACATGATAGGCGACAAATCAAAGTTCCTTAGCCTAGAGAAGTACAAAGGTGGCAGAGTCACAATGGACAACAACAATAAATGTAAAATTATCGGTAAAGGTAAAGTAGATAATGGAAAATTTACCTTAAACGATGTATTATATGTTGAAAATCTGCACCATAATCTGATTTCAATCAGCCAGTTATGTGATAAGGGAATGAATGTTGTTTTTTATTCTGATTTGTGCAAAATTTTTGACCAATCATCAAAAGAAACATTATTTTCAGGTAAGAGGAAAGGTAATATATACTCACTATCTTTTGATGATCTCACTCTTTTAAAATGTTTAGTAGCTAAGGATGAAGAAGTAAACTTATGGCATAGACGATTAAGACATGCTAGCATGAATATGCTAAACAAACTAAAAAGAAAATATTTGGTAAGAGGTTTACCATCTCCTGATTTCAAAACAGAAATTCTATGTAAAGCATGTACTATGGAAATTTTTTAAAAAAAGATCATTTTTCATGCCAAGAACACTGTAAGTACCTATAGAGTCCATGAACTAATTCATATGGATCTATTTGGACTTAATGATATTGCAAGTTTAGGTGGTAAGATATATTGTTTTGTATTGGTTGATGATTACTCTAGATACACGTGGTATACTTCTTAGTTAAAAAACCAGAAAATTTCTCGTACTTCACTAAATTCACAAAATTAGTTCATAATGAAAAAGAAGTTTATATTATTTCGTTAAGAAGTGATAATGGTGGAGAATTTGAAAATTATGCATTTGAAAATTTTGTGGTAAAAATGGATTTAAACATGAATTCTCTGCCTCATGTACTCCACAACAAAATGGAGTAGTCGAGAGAAAGAATCGAACCTTACAAGAATTGGCTAGATATATGATAAATGAGTGTGAACAACCCTTGTCCTTTTGGGCAGAGGCGGTAAATACAACTTGTTATGTAATGAATAGAGTCATGATAAGGACGATTATTAAGAAAACACCATATGAACTATGGTTCAACAAAAAGCCAAACAATGCATAATTTAAATTTTTTGACTATCCATGTTTTATTCTCAATACAGGTGATCAACTGGGAAAATTTGAGCCAAAAGTCGACGAAGGCATGTTCATGGAATACTCTTCCAGAAGCAAAGCTTATAGAGTATGCAACAAAAGGACGAGAACAATCGTGGAGTCAATCAATATGAAATTTGATGAAGGCTTTGCTGATCAAAGTAAGGAAACAATCAAAAGAAATGTCGAAGAGGAGAACAAAAAAGATAAAGTGAAAATCTAAAAGAAATTGCAACCGCAGAAGAAGTTCAAAGAAATCTAGAACAAGAGAGATTGAAACTGAAATCAGATCATCCTCCAGAATTGGTAATAGTTAATCCTATCGTAGGTATTCTAACTCGTTCCTCTTTTAGAAATTTATGTGATTTATGTCTATATAGTAGATTTATTTCAGAAATTGAACCCAAAGACAGATACAACTCTCAATAACGAGAGATGGCTTATGGCTATGCAAGAAAATTAATTCAATTTGAACTAATTGATGTTTGGATTCTAGCACCTAGACCTAATGTTTATCCAGTTGTAGGAACCAAATGGATTTTTAAAAATAAATTTGATGAATCTGGAAATGTGATTAGGAACAAAGCTATGTTAGTTGCTAAAGGTTATAATCAAATTGAAGGAATTGATTTTTATGAAACTTTTGCACCAGCAGTAAGATTAGAATCCATTAGAATCTTGTTAGCTTTTGCTATTTTATAAAGGATTTGAATTAAGACAAATGGATATTAAAAGTGCTTTTATTAACATAATTTTGAAAGAGGATGTATTCGTTGAACAACTTAAAAGCTTTAAAAGTCAAGAATATGCTAACCAGGTATATAAACTTAAGAAAGCACTATATGGATTAAAACAAGCCCCAAGGGGTTGGTATGAATGTCTTAGCACTTATCTTCTTGAAAACGGGTTCAAAAAGGGATGTGTAGACACCATGTTCTTTCTATTGCATGAAAATAATGACCTGTTGATTTTTCAAATATATGTTGATGTCATTATTTATGGTGCCACTAACAACTTTTTGTGTGAGAAATTTGAAAAAGTCTTGCAGAATTTTTTTGAAATGAGCTTGGTAGGAGAGTTGAAATTCTTTTTAGGATTTCAAATCAAACAAAGTGAAAAAGGTACGTTCATCTGTTAAACAAAATATATCAGAGAGCTTGTCAACAAATTTGTATTGAAAGATGCTAAACCTGCAAAAACTCTCATTAGCACAACAATTAAACTTGACAAGGATGAAAAAGCTAAGGTAGTTGATCAAAAAGAAATATCAAGTTATGATTGGATCACTTCTTTATCTTACTGCTCCTAGACCAGACATTATGTTCTCTGTTTGTTTATGTGCAAGATTTCAATCAAATCCAAAAGAATCTCATTTAAAAGCTGTAAAAAGGATTATAAGGTATTTGTTGCACACTTTACGGTTTGGTCTATTGTATCCAACTAATTATAACTTTGAGTTAAAAGGTATCCAGATACAGACTATGCAGGTAGTCTAGTTGATAGAAATAGTACTAGAGGAACGTGTTTTATGTTGGGACGTTCGTTAGTTGCATGGTCAAGTCAAAAACAAAATTGTATTGTATTATCTACAACTGAGGCAGAGTATATTGCTCTAAGCGGTTGCTCTGCTCAATCTTATGGATGATACAAACCTTCCAAGACTATGGTTCAAAATTTTAAAAGAGTTCCACTTATGTGTGATAGCAAAAATGCAAGTGATCTCACAAATAATCATGTACATCATTCTCGCACCAAGCATATATGTAACATTCCTGAAAATTCACCGAGTTTAATTTGGCAATTAAATTTATTTTTGAAAATAAATTGTGAATTAATTAGAGATTTTTAGAATAAATGAATAATTTTTTATTATAAATAGAAATTTAATTTGAAATATAAGAATAAGTATCTTATAAACAAATATTGAATTTCAAAATAAAATGTATTACAAATAAAATAGAAATTAAAAGCTTTGAGATTAATAAAAAGTTAATGATAGTTGTTTTCTAAATTTTTAATTATATTAATATTTGGGAGATATAATGAATTTCCAAAAGATTTATTTTTAAGAGTTAATTCTCTTATATAAATAAATGTGGCTATTTGTTAATATGAAATCAAAATTTTTAAATCCTTCTTTTCTTTTAAAAGTTGTACAAAAAAATAAATAATAAAAAAATATATGAATGTAAATTGTATAAATATATAAGTGTATAAATATGTCGAACAAAATTAAAGGTTGCAATGTGAAAATTAATTGGGATAAATTTTGTTTGTGTAAATATAAATATAAAAGGAAACATAAACATTTTACAAATGTAAACATTGAATTTGAATTTAAATTGCATAATTATATGTATGAATATATAAATAGACATAAATAGATTTTTAATTCAGGTGAATTGAGAATTTGAATCTAAATTTAAAATAAATGTTTTAGAAAAAATATATTTGGTTTTTGAAAATCATTAAGGTGTAATTTATATTTTATATAATGTATATATAAAGATTAAGTAAGAAAGGGGCATGTTCATTCATAAAATAAATATGATATAAAAATTTATTAAAAAAAATTCTTTTGTCTTTGAAAATTACAAATGATAAACATATACAAAAGAGATGAAGTAAAGAAATCAACATACATTGGAATATCATGATTACTTTTTACAAATGGCCCCAAATGCAATTATTTAACTTTTCAGCAAATCTGAAACAACAGCAACAAGAGATTGAGCCTTTCAAACTCCAACACCAAGAAAAGATAGAAAGAAAAAAAAACTGTCAGTTTTTCTTCAATTCAGAGTAAAAGTAAAAACCTGAAAATCTTCTTCAACATCAAGGATCAATACAGAAAGAAAGAAATCTAGAAATCTCAAGCAAGGCAGCTGATTCAACTCAGGTCAAACAAGTATGGATTCAATTTACAAATCAAAGCAAAATCTATAGAGCAAGGGCAAACATATGCAGGGTCAACTCAGGTAAATTAAATTAAGTAAAAATCTTTTAAGGAATTTTGAAGTTGAAGTTGCTAAATAACATTAAAGCAAGAATTTAAACAACTTTGTAATCAATTGCAGGGAACAAATCAATTGCAGGCTTCTCTGTGTATAATAAAAGGATTCAAACTGTAAGTAAACATTAAAATTGTTGTTATTGATGAAATGAATAAACAAATACGATAGTGATTAAGCAAAGATTTTTGTTTACGAGTTCCAGACCTTTCAAAACTAAAGCAATCAAAATCAAAGCAGTTCTTCCTCTGTTCTTGTTCTCTGTCAACATAATTTTCAGGTGAGCAAACCCCCTTAACTCTGCTGTACCTATTGATGTTTGGATTAGTATCTGATATATGATATGAATTATGTTGGAATGATGGTGTGAATGTGTTTGCATGCATTTATAAAAATGAAGGACTGTGTGTATATTAGTGTACAAGCATGAAAACATGCCTCTGTTGTTTCCAGTTTTCTTTTTTTTCAAAACCCTGTTTCAAATAAATTCAAAAGCCTTTCTTGTGATGCTTTTCAGGCTTAAAAATATAAACAGAATATGATTGTATAATCAAGGTTTAAGTTTTAAAAATACTTTTAAGTATTGAAGATGAATGGATCTACTGGAAAGTTTAAAAACACAGTGAAATGAAAAAATTGTTCAAAACTTAGTTGATCAATAACTTGAATTTGATTTCATGATCCTACTCGCCTCTACAAGACATGAATTTTAGAGATGAAATCAAAATTTTTAAGCTTGAAGATTTAGCGAAATTGCAAGATGAACTGGAAATATATTTCTATTAAGTTCTGTAACGACCCAGGATTTTTAGTAATTAAAATTTGAATATTTAATTTATTTTAAATATTAATAAGTGAGATTTATAAGTCGAATAAATTTTAATTCGAATTATTGGATTTAATTGAATAATTAAATCGATAATTTAATATGTTAAATTATGGAAATAATTGAAAATCGGGTTAGATATGATTGAAAATGATTTGTAAAATTTTATTTTATCATGTTGAAGTTAGAATGATATTTTAGAACTTTTAAAATCGAATTAAAAGTTAATTTGTAAAAATTGAATATTTTAATATTTAAATCGACTAGCGAAAATAGTCAATTTTTGAACAGTCTAAGAATTTGACGAAACCAGTTCCATTGGATCCGTAATAATTAGTTATTACCGGATTTCAATTTTCGTGTCAATTGGAGTTGTCGTTTGATCGTGGCAGCTCGAAACGCATCGAATTGTTTTTAATATTAATTTGGCGAGTTAAAATAGCCATTTTTCAAAAAGTCTCAGATTTCGACGAAACCAGTTTCATCGGATCCGTAATGTGATATTATTGTAAGGTTTCAAATTTCGTATCGATTGGATTTACCGTTTGTCCGATACAAATTAAAACGCATCGAAATCGGTTTAATTTAAATTGAACGTTTATAGCCATAACTCGTACAGATGACCGAATTAGCTTTCGAAACCTATTCCATTGTGTCCGGAACGCGGGGTAAACCTTAGAAACACTGGTTACGACGCGTAAATCGGAGTTCGGAATTCCCGGATGAATAGTGTTCGTTCGGTTCTCTATAAATAGCCCACCTCCCTTCATAAATTAAAAAAAAAAAAATATAAACCCTAAAATCTAAACCCTAGCCGCCTCTAACATATTCAAAGGCCAGAAATCATCCTCCTTTCCTCCTCAGTTACTTCCAATCCGTCGATAATTAGCCAAAGTGTTCAACACGGAAGTCGAAGAGCGCGAAGAGAGCTTTCAATCTATACGGTGATGATGGGGTATGGCGCGACGTGGAGGGAGCTAGGGGGTGCGTGCGTGGCCGTTCATCTTCGTGCGTGCGCATAGGGAGGGGGCCGAACTTCAAGTCGTTCGTGGTGGAGGTAGCTCTTGCAATGGGCTTCAATATGGAGGTGGTTTGATGAAGTTTAGTCGAGTATTGGAGGAGCAAGATGGAACCCTAGTTTTGTGTTCATGGGTTTGAGCTTGCGTTTGTTTCCTGGAGGCAAAGTTGCGTGCGTGATGAAGAAGATGGGGGGGTGTGCAGCCTGATGTGTTTGGGTTTGAGATGGAGGGCCGTGATTAAAAGTTAGGTTATAAATAATTTTTTTTTTAAAATTTGTTTATATAGAAATCGAGTAAACCTCATAAATTCATAACTTTTTCATACGAGGTCGAAAACGCGCGAAACCAGTTGCGTTGGAATCGTATCGTCGAGCACTACGCGATGCAATTGGATTGGAGTCGTTTGGAGTTAGTGAGAATTTCGGGTGAAATTAAACGTCCGTTTAATTTTATTCGAAATAAATCGCTAAAATGAAATTAAAATCAAGGTGAGAACTTCTCACTCAATCGAATCTGTTTCGATTTTATTTTAAATAGTTAGATTTAAAATACTTGAATGCACGTCTGAATGATGATTGTTATCTATTGATTGTTAAAATAGACATTATGCGCCGTTAGTAAGCGGATGTTATTTATTAAAAACATATACCGCGAATATTTCATAAACAGTGAAATTGGTATTATATATAATAGCAATAAATATATATTGGCATATGTATATATTGGAGTTATTGATTTCCCGTATTTGTATAGCGGATGAGACCCTATTGCGCCGTCTATTAAGCGGATAATATTTTAAATCCCATATACCGCGATAATTCCGTACTGGAGCGGAATTGGTATTGTGCTAATGTTTGTGGATGCAGGAAAACAGGTTGGAGGGATCCAACAGGATTCCTCAACAGTTTTTATTATTTGATTTCAGATATTTTGATATTTGATGGACTATCATATCGATATATGATGTCGTTGTAGTCGTGATTGACTATTTTGGTATGTAGCATCATTGAACCAAATTTTGGGATTTTAAAATGATTTTAAAGTGATTTTTGAAAGTATACATTTATAAAATATTTTTGAAATTGATCCATTTTAAATAAATAAACGTTATAATTTTTAAAGTTATAAAAATTATGATTTTGAGAAATACGGTTAAAGATTGATTTTTGAGAAATATGGGTTAATGTTTTTATAAAATAGTTTAAATTGGGATTTTTGAATTTATTATACAAAGTTGAAAAAAATAGGATTTATAAAATTTGATTATTTTATAAATCAAAATGATGAAGTTTTTAAAGGAGATTAAAGATGTTTTAAAATAATAGTATAAATTGATTTTATAAAGGATTTATAAATTGATATTTATAAATTAAAACATTTGAATTATAAAACGAGTTTTTATAAGAGTTTGAATGAAGTGAGAATGGACTGCATAAGTGAATGGAACTTATAAAATTTTAAATGGTGAAGTTATGAATGAAATTTATAAATAGTAAGATTTATAAATTTTGTGAAGTTATTAAAGAATAGATTTGGATAAATAATTGAATCTTATAAGTTATAAGATTTATAATTATGAAGTTTAAAAGAACGATTTTGTAAAATAATCGTTTTATGAGTATTTAACTTATAATATGGACTTTTGGTTCATAATTGAAATATAAAGTGAATAGGTTAATAAAGAAAATTTATAAAGGAAGATGTTATAAAATAAATAGAAATGGAATTTATAAACGTTGTTTTATAAATTCGTAAACAACTTATTTTGATAAGTAAATTGTTGAAACTTATTTATGGAGTTATATTCACATTTTTGACTGTGAATAATCCTTTGAAATAAAATGAATAGAAATGATGAAATTGGTTAACGTAGTATATTCACGTTTTTGAATAGTGAATAATATGTTAAAGAAAATGTTTTGAATGTGATGTTTTAAATAGAATTAAAACGATCTAACGATGTTTTAAATATGTTGAGATTCGAAACCATAGATTTCAACATTCATTGTTGAAATAGACGTTTTCGAGAAATAAAAGGAAATAGTGGACTATAACACTATTGTTATAGTAAATGATTTCCGAAAGGAAATGTTTTGTATAGTATTGGGATTTATATATCTATCTTAAATTCGAATCCCTATACTAGTGATTTTGGGACGTCGTAACGATGTTTTACGCAACATTCGTTTTGGCCCAAATAAATATGGCTAAGAGAATGATTTCCTTAAAGAATGAAATATGTACTTAATCTCAATTGAAGTATATTGAATATTTTCCAAGTGTTGAAAATAAATGGATTGAGAATTACTTAATAAGTAAGTATGGAAATGTTTTTCCAATACAAAGTGAATATTTTGAGAATTTATCTTTTTGAAGATAAATTGAATTGAATAAATGAAATCGTATATTCATAGATATTGTGAAATATAAATTCACTAAGGAATGTATAAAAAGGGGAATTTGTTTAAAAATAAATATTGATTTATTTTTGAAGTGTGAAAATTATATATCTTGTAAAGATATTTTGGAAAATAAATAATTTGGAAAATTATTTGGAAACGGGTGATGTGTGCATATCCATTGATAGTTCAATAACCGACTATCAATATTTCCCTTTGAATGGGTATTTGATGTGATTTGTTTGAATTTGAATGCCACACTTATTTTTGAATAAGCGCTCACTATTCGGGTTAACCGGGAAAGGACCATGGGGTCGTATAACCCATTCCGAATATGTGATACGTCGTTATGATAGCATTGAAGATCGGTGTTGAAGACCCGGTATTTGCGAGAGCGATAGGATGACCTGTCGATTGACTCTGCACCGAGTAGCTATGGTATTGAGTTCTCCATATGTGATGGGAAATCCGATTAGGATTGTGGATATCCGGATTGCAAGGACTTCTTTGTAAGTGCCTTCGGTTTTGTTCGAGCCTGGAACAGACTTGTATGGATTGTATGTCTGACGTTACAGATTGAGATATAAAGCAGATTTCTTTCAAATATATTTCTATTGGTGGCGGAGAATTTATTCTTTTAGCTTAACACCCTTCTCTGAGACGTACGAGCTCAGAGGTTATGTAGTTGAATGTTATCAGCGATATATTCCCAATTTGGTAATGTGACATGCTGAGTGTTGCTGTTAAATGATCATTGTGTTGATTATTTGTGATAGGATCGTTTATTTGATCGTCTATCCTGGTGATCATTTCTATGATCATTTGTTGACCCAAAGCATGGCTTTTGTATAAAGTATGTTTTTGTGGACGTGACTTCGTCGAGCCTCACACCTCGGGAATGGTCAAAACAGGAAAGATGCGGCAAGGTTATGAGGGGTAGCGCCCTTTAGGATATGTGCATTTCCTTCTGGAAAAGGGTGGTATCATGGTATGGAGCCCAGATACTTACTCATGTTGAAAACACTTTATGATTGTGTGAATTGATTGCGAGCGCTCGGTGAAAGGTCCCAAAGGAACGGGGGATGGCATATTCGGTCAGTTGTTACTCAGTTAGGGGTAACCCGGCCTTGTGTTGGTAGAGATCCGGTTTGGTTCTCGGGGATGTCCTTCCAGAGGCATTCTCATGTGGCAATGGGAAGTTCCTTGGCCTGATCATTCGTTGGAAATCCAATTCCCAATACGAAACTTGTACGGTATTAGTTGTAGAACCTGCCATTTACTTATGGTGGTCACCACTGTTTAGATGGTAGTTATAGTAGGCATACGATAATGGTCGTATGAAAACCTACCTTTCAATTCGACTTAACGAAACGGCTAAGATTTATATTCTACTTTCGAAATGAATTTTTCCTACACTATGCACTAGTAATAATATAAAATGTTCTTTTTAATGCGTATCAAGCATCTTTGACTATCATAAGGAGAAATCTCCTCCGATTCTGCGTTTGCATTGTGTGTGTGTGCGGGAGGCCTTATGGTAGTCTCATTTTTAAAAAGCATTGCGAATTGACTTTAAAAATATTCTTCTATTTTGTTTTTTAAAG
Source organism: Allium cepa (assembly GCA_030765085.1). Taxonomy (NCBI): domain Eukaryota; kingdom Viridiplantae; phylum Streptophyta; class Magnoliopsida; order Asparagales; family Amaryllidaceae; genus Allium; species Allium cepa. The sequence continues at coordinate 312,683,918 of CM060931.1, forward strand.
ATAAATAAACTGTTTTGAGTTCTCACACCAGTCACATGACTGACTCGGAGTTTATTATTTTCCTTCCTAAACTCTGGGTGCCCACCAATTTTCAAACGGGCAGTCAAGAGTTAAGGTTTATCAGGATATTCTGGATATTCTGGAGTTGCTGGAGGCAAGATGGATGGCATGGCGTATTACTAGTATATAGTATTTCTTTTTCCGCTGTTTGTTGTTGTTTGTTGTTGTACACTCTGATGATGATGTAATGTAATGTATAAAATGTAATAACTGATATAGTCCTTTGTTTAAAGATTATTCATTTATTTATTATATGTTGTTCCGCTGCGATTGTGAGATTCTCATGTTGTTCTGTTGTTTTCTGTTCCATTCTATTTTCTATGTTCTTTTCTCTCTATTTCCTATCTTTTCTGTCTTCTTCTATTTTTTAAAACCCTAAGTGTTCGGTTTTCCGGCATTCGATTGCTCGGCAGTCGATAAAGTGAGTATCGATGTTGAATTTTCGAAAGACGAAGAATCGGGTCCTTACATTTGGTATCGGAGCATATGGTTAAGCGACAACCATGGTTCTGTTGGGTATTACTTATTAGAGATAGAGTCGGTAGTACTCTAGAATGAGTTTGAGTGTAATAATAGCTTTGAGAGCGTATTTGTTAGTGAATATATAAAATTGTTTTATATTGTGATGATTGGTTGGTTGAGTGGCATATGAACCTTCGTCAGCACGGTCTGGACAACTATGTCGAAGGGGTTTATAAACACTTGAATAGAACAATTCGACACAGTATTGTTTTAAAATTGGGTAAATGAAATAATTTTTGCCTTGATTATATTTTTATATATAAAAGAAATAATTTTTCAGAATTACTAAAGTGGATATAAGTTGATTGTTTAGTTGTTTGAATAATCTAAATAAAGGAATAATTGTATAAGCAAAAAGAATTATAAGAATGGAATTATAATTAAAGTGATTTACAATTGTGAAATAAACTTATATATATAAGAAGTGAAACTATATGGATATATTTATGAATGTGAGTTGTAAATAAAAATGAATTTAAAGTTAAATGAAGTATAACTTAAAAGATGTTGAATGAAGTTGATATTAGTATCAAAGTAAATTAATAAAGTTAAGTGATAGATATGGACTTAAGTTATGTAAATGAAATTCAACTTTTGTAATTGAATTGAATTAATGGATTAAATGTTAATCAATTGAAAGTGATGGAGTTAAACCAATTGATAAGCAAAGGAAATTGGTTGTAATAAATATACTTTGGTTGTTATATGGTTGTTAGTTGATTGTATATAATTCATTAAGTGTTAATGAAATTGAAAGTTAAAGTAATTGGAATCCAATTGGAAGTTAAGTGAATCTTAAATAAAATTGAATTTGATTTGGAAGTGAACCAACTTGAATATGAGTTAGTGAATGCAAACTAATTGAAAATGAATGTTAGTAAACATCCACTGTTAATGAATCAAATGTGATTTAAATTGAAAAACCAATTCATTGAATATTAATGAGAATATGAATGAATATTTATTGGTTATGAATGCTAGTTGATTGATGTTTGAATATATTGCTTTTGTTTCAATTGCTATGTTGACATATATAGTTATTATGTTGCTATATGATGTATGTTGATGCTATTTTCATATATACATGTTCTCATGTTGTTTGTTGAGTGTTTAGTAGGTGCGGATCGCGTTTGCTTCGCATTTGGAGCTCGCTTTCGCGCTATATTAGCCGTATATGCTTGCTAATAAAATATAAGGTACATATCTCGGATTACATACCATACTTTTACATTGTTTTTCCCTTCGGGATGCCTCATTACTTGATGAGATGTATATTTGTGATATATATACTGTCATTTTTTTTTCGGATCGAGCCGCGCAAAGGAGACTATGGCGAATTTTTCCGGAAATTTAAGGCGTTAGAAAAAATTTGAGAAAATTGGAAAATTTTCGAAACTATAACTTTGATTTAGAATTGAAAGTTAAACAATAGTAGTTGCTTTTGAAAATAAAACTAAGTATGACTTGAAAACTTAGTAAAGTATTATAAGAAATTTAACTATGGATTTTGGAAAGTTAATCGATTCTGTAATTTTTCTTACTTGTTGATTTCGAGGACGAAATTCTTTTAAGGGGGGAAGATTGTAACGACCCAGGATTTTTAGTAATTAAAATTTGAATATTTAATTTATTTTAAATATTAATAAGTGAGATTTATAAGTCGAATAAATTTTAATTCGAATTATTGGATTTAATTGAATAATTAAATCGATAATTTAATATGTTAAATTATGGAAGTAATTGAAAATTGGGTTAAATATGATTGAAAATGATTTGTAAAATTTTATTTTATCATGTTGAAGTTAGAATGATATTTTAGAACTTTTAAAATCGAATTAAAAGTTAATTTGTGAAAATTGAATATTTTAGTATTTAAATCGACTAGTGAAAATAGTCAATTTTTGAACAGTCTCAGAATTGGACGAAACCAGTTCCATTGGATCCGTAATAGTTAGTTATTACCGGATTTCAATTTTCGTGTCAATCGTAGTAGTCGTTTGATCGTGGCAGCTCGAAACGCATCGAATTGTTTTTAATATTAATTTGGCGAGTTAAAATAGCCATTTTTCAAAAAGTCTCGGATTTCGACGAAACTAGTTTCATCGGATCCGTAATGTGATATTATTGTAAGGTTTCAAATTTCGTGTCGATTGGATTTACCGTTTGTCCGATACAAATTAAAACGCATCGAAATCGGTTTAAATCGGTTTAATTTAAATTGAACGTTTATAGCCATAACTCGCATAGATGACCGAATTAGTTTCCGAAACCTATTCCATTGTGTCCGGAACGCGGGGTAAACCCTAGGAACGCTGGTTACGGCGCGTAAATCGGAGTTCGGAATTCCCGGATGAATAGTGTTCGTTCGGTTCTCTATAAATAGCCCACCTCCCTTCATAAATTAAAAAAAAAATATAAACCCTAAAATCTAAACCCTAGCTGCCTCTAACATATTCAAAGGCCAGAAATCATCCTCCTTTCCTCCTCAATTACTTCCAATCCGTCGATGATTAGCCAAAGTGTTCAACACGGAAGTCGAAGAGCGCGAAGAGAGCTTTCAATCTATACGGTGATGATGGGGTATGGCGCGACGTGGAGGGAGCTAGGGGGGTGCGTGCGTGGCCGTTCATCTTCGTGCGCGCGCATAGGGAGGGGGCCGAACTTCAAGTCGTTCATGGTGGAGGTAGCTCTTGCAATGGGCTTCAATATGGAGGTGGTTTGATGAAGTTTAGTCGAGTATTGGAGGAGCAAGATGGAACCCTAGTTTTGTGTTCATGGGTTTGAGCTTGCGTTTGTTTCCTGGAGGCAAAGTTGCATGCGTGATGAAAAAGATGGGGGGGTGTGCGGCCTGATGTGTTTGGGTTTGAGATGGAGGGCCGTGATTAAAAGTTAGGTTATAAATAAATAAAAAAATTTAAAAATTTGTTTATATAGAAATCGAGTAAACCTCATAAATTCATAACTTTTTCATACGAGGTCGAAAACGCGTGAAACCAGTTGCGTTGGAATCGTATCGTCGAGCACTACGTGATGCAATTAGATTGGAGTCGTTTGGAGTTAGTGAGAATTTCGGGTGAAATTAAACGTCCGTTTAATTTTATTCGAAATAAATCGCTAAAACGAAATTAAAATCAAGGTGAGAACTTCTCACTCAATCGAATCAGTTTCGATTTTATTTTAAATAGTTAGATTTAAAATACTTGAATGCACGTTTGAATGATGATTGTTATCCATTGATTGTTAAAATAGACATTATGCGCCGTTAGTAAGCGGATGTTATTTATTGAAAACATATACCGCGAATATTTCATAAACAGTGAAATTGGTATTATATATAATAACAATATATATATATATATATTGGCATATGTATATATTGGAGTTATTGATTTCCCGCATTTGTATAGCGGATGAGACTCTATTGCGCCGTCTATTAAGCGGATAATATTTTAAATCCCATATACCGCGATAATTCCGTACTGGATCGGAATTGGTATTGTGCTAATGTTTGTGGATGCAGGAAAACAGGTTGGAGGGATCCAACTGGATTCCTCAACAGTTTTTATTATTTGATTTCAGATATTTTGATATTTGATGGACTATCATATCGATATATGATGTCGTTGTAGTCGTGATTGACTATTTTGGTATGTAGCATCATTGAACCAAATTTTGGGATTTTAAAATGATTTTAAAGTGATTTTTGAAAGTATACATTTATAAAATATTTTTGGAATTGATCCATTTTAAATAAATAAACGTTATAATTTTTAAAGTTATAAAAATTATGATTTTGAGAAATACGGTTAAAGATTGATTTTTGAGAAATATGGGTTAATGTTTTTATAAAATAGTTTAAATTGGGATTTTTGAATTTATTATACAAAGTTGAAAAAAATAGGATTTATAAAATTTGATTGTTTTATAAATCAAAATGATGAAGTTTTTAAAGGAGATTAAAGATGTTTTAAAATAATAGTATAAATTGATTTTATAAAGGATGTATAAATTGATATTTATAAATTAAAACATTTGAATTATAAAACGAGTTTTTATAAGAGTTTGAATGAAGTGAAAATGGATTGCATAAGTGAATGGAACTTATAAAATTTTAAATGGTGAAGTTATGAATGAAATTTATAAATAGTAAGATTTATAAATTTTGTGAAGTTATTAAAGAATAGATTTGGATAAATAATTGAATCTTATAAGTTATAAGATTTATAATTATGAAGTTTAAAAGAACGATTTTGTAAAATAATCGTTTTATGAGTATTTAACTTATAATATGGACTTTTGGTTCATAATTGAAATATAAAGTGAATAGGTTAATAAAGAAAATTTATAAAGGAAGATGTTATAAAATAAATAGAAATGGAATTTATAAACGTTGTTTTATAAATTCGTAAACAACTTATTTTGATAAGTAAACTATTGAAACTTATTTATGGAGTTATATTCACATTTTTGACTGTGAATAATCCTTTGAAATAAAATGAATAGAAATGATGAAATTGGTTAACGTAGTATATTCACGTTTTTGAATAGTGAATAATATGTTAAAGAAAATGTTTTGAATGTGATGTTTTAAATAGAATTAAAATGATCTAACGATGTTTTAAATATGTTGAGATTCGAAACCATAGATTTCAACATTCATTGTTGAAATAGACGTTTTCGAGAAATAAAAGGAAATAGTGGACTATAACACTGTTGTTATAGTAAATGATTTCCGAAAGGAAATGTTTTGTATAGTATTGGGATTTATATATCTATCTTAAATTCGAATCCCTATACTAGTGATTTTGGGACGTCGTAACGATGTTTTACGCAACATTCGTTTTGGCCCAAATAAATATGGTTAAGAGAATGATTTCCTTAAAGAATGAAATATGTACTTAATCTCGATTGAAGTATATTGAATATTTTCCAAGTGTTGAAAATAAATGGATTGAGAATTACTTAATAAGTAAGTATGAAAATGTTTTTCCAATACAAAGTGAATATTTTGAGAATTTATCTTTTTGAAGATAAATTGAATTGAATAAATGAAATCGTATATTCATAGATATTGTGAAATATAAATTCACTAAGGAATTTATAAAAAGGGGAATTTGTTTAAAAATAAATATTGATTTATTTTTGAAGTGTGAAAATTATATCTTGTAAAGATATTTTGGAAAATAAATAATTTGGAAAATTATTTGGAAACTGGTGATGTGTGCATATCCATTGATAGTTCAATAACCGACTATCAATATTTCCCTTTGAATTGTTATTTGATGTGATTTGTTTGAATTTGAATGTCACACTTATTTTTGAATAAGCGCTCACTATTCGGGTTAACCGGGAAAGGACCATGGGGTCGTATAACCCATTCCGAATATGTGATACGTCGTTATGATATCATTGAAGATCGGTGTTGAAGACCCGGTATTTGCGAGAGCGATAGGATGACCTGTCGATTGACTCTGCACCGAGTAGCTACGGTATTGAGTTCTCCATATGTGATGGGAAATCCGATTAAGATTGTGGATATCCGGATTGCAAGGACTTCTTTGTAAGTGCCTTCGGTTTTGTTCGAGCCTGGAACAGACTTGTATGGATTGTATGTCTGACGTTACAGATTGAGATATAAAGCAGATTTCTTTCAAATATATTTCTGTTGGTGGCGGAGAATTTATTCTTTTAGCTTAACACCCTTCTCTGAGACGTACGAGCTCAGAGGTTATGTAGTTGAATGTTATCAGCGATATATTCCCAATTTGGTAATGTGACATGCTAAGTGTTGCTGTTAATTGATCATTGTGTTGATTATTTGTGATAGGATCGTTTATTTGATCGTCTATCCTGGTGATCATTTCTATGATCATTTGTTGACCAAAAGCATGGCTTTTGTATAAAGTATGTTTTTGTGGACGTGACTTCGTCGAGCCTCACACCTCGGGAATGGTCAAAACAGGAAAGATGCGGCAAGGTTATGAGGGGTAGCGCCCTTTAGGATATGTGCATTTCCTTCTGGAAAAGGGTGGTGTCATGGTATGGAGCCCAGATACTTACTCATGTTGAAAACACTTTATGATTGTGTGAATTGATTGCGAGCGCTCGGTGAAAGGTCCCAAAGGACCGGGGGATGGCATATTCGGTCAGTTGTTACTCAGTTAGGGTTAACCCGGCCTTGTGTTGGTAGAGATCTGGTTTGGTTCTCGGGGATGTCCTTCCAGAGGCATTCTCATGTGGCAATGGGAAGTTCCTTGGCCTGATCATTCGTTGGAAATCCAATTCCCAATACGAAACTTGTACGGTATTAGTTGTAGAACTGCCATTTACTTATGGTGGTCACCACTGTTTAGATGGTAGTTATAGTAGGCATACGATAATGGTCGTATGTTGGCTAAGATTTATATTCTACTTTCGAAATGAATTTTTCCTACATTATGCACTAGTAATAATATTAAATGTTCTTTTTAATGCGTATCAAGCATCTTTGACTATCGTAAGAAGAAATCTCCTCCGATTCTGCGTTTGCATTGTGTGTGTGTGCGGGAGGCCTTATGGTAGTCTCATTTTTAAAAAGCATTGCGAATTGACTTTAAAAATATTCTTCTATTTTGTTTTTTAAAGATAAATAAACTGTTTTGAGTTCTCACACCAGTCACATGACTGACTCGGAGTTTATTGTTTTCCTTCCTAAACTCTGGGTGCCCACCAATTTTCACACGGGCAGTCAAGAGTTAAGGTTTATCAGGATATTCTGGATATTCTGGAGTTGCTGGAGGCAAGATGGATGGCATGGCGTATTACTAGTATATAGTATTTCTTTTTCCGCTGTTTGTTGTTGTTTGTTGTTGTACACTCTGATGATGATGTAATGTAATGTATGAAATGTAATAACTGATATAGTCCTTTGTTTAAAGATTATTCATTTATTTATTATATGTTGTTCCGCTGCGATTGTGAGATTCTGATGTTGTTCTGTTGTTTTCTGTTCCGTTCTATTTTCTATGTTCTTTTCTCTCTATTTCCTATCTTTTCTGTCTTCTTCTATTTTTTAAAACCCTAAGTGTTCGGTTTTCCGGCGTTCGATTGCTCGGCAGTCGATAAAGTGAGTATCGATGTTGAATTTTCGAAAGACGAAGAATCGGGTCCTTACAAGTTCCGTTGGTCGGCAGGGTTAGAGGACCCGAGTTTTGGGTTGAAGGTACATTGGAGGTTGCTGAGGTGGGGAAAAATAATCGGAGTGTTCTCTGATCATCAGGGCGGCGACATTAGGTTGATATAGGGTTTAAGGTGTTGTATAAATGATGTGGTTATCAAGATGATTTGCGGCGATGATCGTGCATCGGAGTTAGTGGGACCAAGGGGGAAAGGAACGTGGGTTATCGCTGGAGCTCATGTAGAGATTGCGAGGTCGCTGACGATCTGTGGTGGTGGTATGCGGTGATTTCAGGTGACTGGGTTTTGAATCCTGACGTGCTCGAATGGTTCGAAACTCAATTGGGAAGAGTGAAGCAAAATCTGGGTGGTCAGGGGTTTCGACGTGGTCAGGGATGACTTGCCAGTGATGGCAGTGATGGTCGATGATGAGCGGATTGATGGTGCACGTGCACCATGGAGAGAAGATATCAGTAATCTACTGTAGGAAGAAGAAGAAAGAAACCCGAAGTTTGGATCGTGAAAATTAGGTGATGGCTCGGAGTTTTCCTCGTGCGTGCTCGGGAAAGATTTTGTTGGCTCAGGGTTGATGGTTTGGGCCTGAGTCCATTTTGCTATTCCAGGTTTAAAGGTTTTAAGTAAAAAAAATGTACAGGTTTTAAGTTTAAATAGAACAGAATCTAGATTTTAATAAGTAAAGGAACTCAAATTTAAAAGTAAAGAAAAGGTTTAACAAGTTTTTAGGTTTTATAAAAACCAGATTTTAAATTTAAAATAAATCTAGTTTAAATATCTCTCTTACATAAATTTCATTTATATATTATAAATGTTTCCTTTAACATTTGTTTAAGAGGTTATGTAATTTGTTTAATTTAAAATTTTGTTAAGTTAAATTGGCAGGTCATTTCAAATCTTAAAACAAAATGAAATTTATCAATTGAATAATATATATAATGTTTTAAATTGCTGCTTGATTTTAAAGCCTTATGTTAATTTATGGGATAAATTAATTTAAGAAATAAATTTGAGAATAATTAATTAATTTAAGGTTAATAAATTAATGAAAGTGATTAGGATAATCACTTGTTGTAATTAATTAAGAATAATTAATTAAATTATAATTAATTAAGAATCAATTAATGTAATTTATTAGGATAATTAATTAATGAATAATTAAGGGCTAATTATTTAATGATTAAAAGTTAATTGGTTTATTAATAAAGGTTAATTAATTTATTATTAATGGTTAATTAATACATGCTTAAAGAATAATTTATCAAAAATGATTTGTAATGTTAATTAACCAGGATTAGTAATTCATGAGTAGTCTGATTTGAATTAATCAGACGATTATCCGATCTTACTTATGAATGTTTGGATTCTATTGGATGATTGAATTGTTTGATACCCTGATATGTTCTGTTTTGATTTGAGCTGTGTTTGATGAATTTATTATCTGTGATATATATATCTGTGATCTGTGAATAAAATATAAGCGTTATAGTTTATACCGCTTATCAAATATATTGCTGTATTTGAATCTGTGCCGATTGATAATGTGGCACTTTTATTGTGTAAACCCCTGGACCACACTTATACACACACAAATATGGGTCGCACATGGGAATTGGTTAAGTCATAGATTTTTGAAATAGTTTTTGAAATTTTGAATCCAAAATTAGTTTTGGAATTAAAATTGAAAGCTTTTGAAAATGAATTTCAAAAATAAAAGTCATTTTGAATAACTTGATTAAGTTTTGAAATTTAAATAAATTGATTTAAATTTGAATTCAATATTTGAAATCGAATTCTATGATTTGGAAACTGTGGTTTAAAAAGGTTATTCAACTTACAAATGTGTTTATATGGGTTTTTAAACCATTTTAAAAGTGTTGTTTTGGGAATTTGAATTCAACCCAAAGATTTTAACTTGTATAAATGAAATTGGATTTTTTCGAAACGAAAACTATTGTTTTCAAATAATAAAAGCTTTCGTATAAGAAATGAACTTCCAATTTATGTTAAAAGGATTTCAAGTCTAAAGTGAAAACTATCTTCCAAGTTATGAATAAATATTTGGAAACGGTTTGAAAGCTATAAGTTAAATCTTTAATTTAAAGATTTAATGGGTTAATCCAATTGAAATGGAAATTGTTTTGAAAATCTATGAATGGATCTTTGTGAAAATGGGAGAACCTTGTGAAATAAGTCTTTTTGTTTAACGATTTGAAATGGTAATTTTTTAAACCATTTGAAGAAAGTTTTGGGTTTTTAAAAGTTGTGACTTGACTGAAATCCCATATCCATATGTTTTTAAATATTGTGCTCATTATTCGATTTAGCCGGGAGAGGACCTTGCGTCATATAACCCATTCCGAATAATGATACAACATTATGGATTGCATTTGAAGGCCGGTGTTGAAGGTCGGGTGTTTTCGAGAACGTTAGGATAACCTATCGATTGTCTCTGCACCGAGTAGCTACGGTATAGAGATTCCCTAAGTAATGGAAAGTCCGATCGGGATTGTGGATACCTAGATTGCAAGGGCTTCTTCGAAAGTGCCTTTGGTTTTGTTCGAACCCGGGACAGACTTGTATGGTTGTATGTCTGACACTACATTTTGAGATATTAAACTGACCTCTATCAAATACATTTTTGCTTGGTGGCGGAGAATTTATTCTCTTAGCTTAACACCCTTCTCTGAGACGTACGAGCTCAGAGGTTACGTAGTTGATAGTTATCAGTGATATACTCCCAAATTTGGTAGTGTGGCATGCTGAGTGCTACTGTTTATCATTTGTTGATCAAAGCATGGCTTTTGTATAAAGCGAAGCTTTGTGGACGAGACTGCATCAGGACCTCACACCCTAGAAATGGTCGAAATAGGACAGATGCAGCAAGGTTGTGAGGGTCGCGCCCTTTAGGGTATGTCATTCCCTTCTGGAAAAGGGTGGTATCATGGTATGGAGCCCAGATACTTCACTCATGTGGTTACTGCAAATCTATTACTTTGTGATTTCTTTGTGGTTGTTGGATTAGAGGTACCTCGGACAAAGGTCCCAAAGGACCGGGGGATGGCATGCTCGAGTAGTAGTTACCTAGTTACAGAGGTAACCCGGCCTTGTGTTGGCAGAGATCCGGTTAGGTTCTCGAGACGTCCTGCCAGAGGCGTACCCATGTGGCAGTAGGAAGTTCCTTAGCATGACCATTTGTTGGAAAATCCAATCTTCAATACGCGCCTTGTACGGTTTTAGTTGTAGAACCTGCCATTTACTTATGGTGGCGCCCCACTGTTTAGATGGTAGCTATAATAGGCATACGATGCTGGTCGTATGCTGGCTAGGATTAATATTATACTTTCGAATGGTTTTTTCTACACTATGCATTAGTAATAATATCAAAGAAATTTCCTCGTATCAAGCATATTTTACTATCATAAGGAGAAATCTCCTCCAATTCTACGTTTGCATTGTGTGTGTGGCGGGAGGCCTTATGGTAGTTTCATTTTCCAAAAAGCATTGCGGATTTCAAATTTAAATTCTTTTGTTTGTTTTTAAAGACCAAATGTTTTTGTTTGCTCATACCAATCCCACGACTGACCTAAAGTTTATTGTTCCCTTCCTAAACTCTGGGTGCCCATAATTTTCCCACACGGGCAGTCTAGAGTTGGGTTTTTCAGATAATCAATAGTAGGTGTAGATTCGATAGCTTTCAGCCTTAGGATTTGGCAATCGCATTTGGATCGAGTTGCTTCTCTTCATCTTGATTGGGAGTTCGAGCTATTTCTGGATTGGTGCCTTGGAGATGGAGGTTACCGATACTGGAGTTCTTTCTTGAAGACCATATTGGAGATATTGTTCCGCTGCTGGTGTTATCTTTTCTTTCCGCTTCTTTTGTCTTGTATCATATCTCTGATGTATATCGATATCTATTGTATCATTCAGTTGTATCTGGATATTGTATCATATGTTGTATATCAAATGTATTATTCATTTCTTCTGCTGTGTTGTACTTAATGTGTTATAAGCTCCGGCAAACTAGATTCGACGTTTGGATCTACGACATTTCAATACGAGTGTCGTATTGGGTACCGATTTTCGAAGGTCGAGTCAGGGTCGTTAGAATATAGATGTTCGACATCATTTCTTTAAAGATCACATTTCCAAAGAAAATATCTACATAAATTTCATTTCAACTGATTCCCAATTGGCAGACATTTTTACAAAACCCCTTCCAGAAAATAGTTTTTGTCGACTTCGTCTCATTTTAGGCATTTTTGAAATGTGATTTCATATTTTTTTGGATTTGATCTTTAATGCCTATGTTAACTAATCCGACTCCCTATTGATTATTGAAAAGATAAATAGTTATTGAAAAAAATGATGAGTGTTGATCTTGATCATACATTATGTCTTGAGAGAGTATATTTAGAAAAGTTCTTAAAAATTTAAACAAAATTTGTAATAAATTTGGTTGGTAAAAATTCCATGACCATCTTTATTCCTATCATATTTCCACGACAACCACTCATCAAAATCCAATATAGTATATTGAAATGTGGTATTTAAACAGGAAATTATTCATTTTTTAGCAATAAAATTATCCAAAACTACCCACTCTCGTTTAAAAGTCCTCATAGTTATGCATGGGTGAACTACTTGAAATCTCCGATTATATGCACTCATGCTCATTTAAAAGTCCTTATGGTTATGTATATATGGAACACATATCAAAATTGGATGAAATAGGCAAGTTAATTCTAACCCCATTTAAATGTCCTCACTGTTATGCATGGTTAGAAGATGTTTGGAATTCATTTTTAATAAAAATTGGGAATACTACTAATCTCATTTAAAAGTCCTAACAGTTATGCATAGTTAGTAAGTATTTAAAAAATTTCTATCATAAATATACCATAAATTGAGACGACTATAGGGTTTTCTTTGCCGACATCACTCCTATCACTCTAAAATGGAATATGTGCCTAACAGAGTATTTATGATTTTTATTTGATTTTTTTTGAAATTTAATATTTATACTCGATGAGGTATTAACGTTCTGATTCATGTCTATCACTTTATCACTCTTATCTAACACTTTTACTCTTTTGCTGATAACAAAAGGGGGAGATAAGTTATGATTTTGGCAAATAAGTTATATTTTTTTATTTGCATATTCTCATCTAAGTTCATTGCATTTTATTTTAATTTGCATATTTTTTTTAATGCATATGTGAATGAGGAGCTTTATTGGAGGGGGAGCAAATATAATTCATCAAGACCAAATATATTTAATAGAGTCAAAATCTTAGTATATGTTTGTTATCATCAAAAGGGGGAGATTGTAGAATATACAAGTGTATGATTTTTGTTTAATGATAATAAACATACGTATATTCATGTAAATGTATTTGTTATTGTACTGTTTTATTTTTTCATATAAATATTTATTGAATAAAATAAATAACTCGGAATTCTTATTTAGACAAATATTTTATTCAAACAAATACTTTGTTACAAATTATAATAGTACAAATTTATGCTCTCATTATATTTACACAATTCCAAATATAAGTTTCAATTATAAAATAATTTTCACTATACATTTTTACATACATGTTTCACCTCACTACATATTCACTCATCACTCATATTTGATCTTCAACTCTGTTCCTGCCTGTATACAACATCTGATCTATCTGCAAAATAAACATTGACGCAATAAAGTTGAAAAAGAAATATTTTGCAATGCACAATGAAGTATGTGTTTGAAAATATTGTTTGCCTCATTTATTTAGGTTGTTCATCATCATTTTTTTATTCATCTTTCTATTTCAAACTAGAATAAAAAATATGCAAACAACTTGTGACATGCATAGTGTAGCATTGTACATGCCTCAAGCCGTGCACATTGATAGACACTTGCTTGTTACAATTGCAGGGACAGGTGAGCACATGGTCAAATCCAAGCCAAGACTGGATTTAACTCAGGTGCAATGCAAACACAAACCAAAACTAACCATGAACAGTCTAGGCAAACCATAGACCAAAGTGCACTAGACATGTACAAAGGATAAAGCAAGTATGACAAGCAGTTCGTGGTGAAGAAATCAAACAACCAGTTCGTAGACAGTTTTTTTAAAGCAGGAACCACACAAGAAAAGCCGACAAGGGAAGCTGAAAAAAGGGGCCTAATACATCAGGATGAAATATGGCACCAAGGCAATAAGAAACAATGTCGAATATTCACACCAACATCCACTATTCAAATAAAACAAAACAGAAAGTGCACAAGACATGTTCAGGAGCAAGCAGTTCAACATGCTTAAATGCAAGTTCAGTTTCAGTACACTGAAGTGCACCGGACATAGTAAGTCTAATGGGCACAATGACATGTATATACATATGCAACAAAGGAGACATCCAGGCAACATGAGCATGCAGCGATCATACACTCACATATACACATGTATGCATATATATATATATATGTATGTATGTATGTATACATATATATCAGTTCAAGTATGAAGGCTTCAAGTTTATCAACCCAGCAAACATTCAATAGAATGAAGGAAATGGACATGAAACTTCGACCAACAACTAGCACAAAATCATAGTGCAACACGTCATGTTTAGATTACTAGTATAAGGTAATGCAGGGCTAACATCCAAGACTCAAATTCTAGATCAATGAAAAAACAATAAACAAGCCAGTGGGACAAATGTGGACCAGAATCATACCAGGTGGCATCAATTTTTAAGGAGATGCAATAAGAAAAGGCAACATAAGCATATAAATGAAGAAAATCAAGGCATGTGGGTAATTGTCAGTAGCAGTTTGAACCAAGTCAAGAGAATTCAATCAGAAGTCATAAGGAAACATATTTCAGAAAATGGAACAACAAATGATGAATTGAACAAGTCGTAGACAGCAAAGAAAGGAACAAATTCAAATACATTTAAGCAAATTCGAATATATAAGAAATATATTCGACTAATGAACAAGTTAGAAATCACGTAATCATTTAAACAAGAATCGAATAACCGAATGGCCGAGCACATCAATTGAGAACTTCAAATCAAAATGTATGAAAAATTATAGGTTTTGATCCCTATAAATACCCAATTCATCATTAACAAAACACATGAGTTCAAAAATAATCACTGAAAGCATTCAAGAGGCAAAAACATACCAAAGTCGAACTCAAACCCTCTGGAGCAATCGAAGAACATCGATCGAAGAATCGCGAAATCCAAATTCATCGGATTCGATCAACTAAACTAAAAGAGAGGATTCGAAAGCTCCAAAATTGTTGAAGCCCAGATCAGAGACTCGGTTAAAGGCAGACGGTCTATTTTTGGGGATCATTGGCTTGAAAATCAAAAATCCTAATTCTAGACCACGAAGAAACAAGACGACATGGTTAAGCAGGAAGCAAAATAAAAGGAAAATTTTGTTTATGCTATTTTTAATGGGCCATAAATTTTTAGATATTAGGGTGTTATTTATTATTTAGTTCTTTCATTTGTTTTTTAATTTCTTTTTATTTTGAAATTCTAGATTAACTAGTTGACGAATTATGGTTTCGTAATTCGATAATTCGCAACTCAATGGTCGAGTTGTGGCAGGGTTTTGAGCTTAGAGTTAGTTTAATCGCGTTAGCGAGTATCGCAAGTTTACATGTTTTTGCAAGCGTCTGATTAATTAATTTCTAGTAGAAACCTTGGAGGCAGCAAGTAGGCAAGTTTTTGCCGAAGTTGGGTAAAACTGTATGTGATCTTTACTGCATTATTCTCTGTTTTAAATTTATTTCCGCACTAATTTTTAGTCGACCTTATTCAACCCCCCCCCTAGGGTGAAAACGGTCCTACAAACACATGACCGGCCTACTTTTCTCACTAGATAGTACCCAACATGTCATCACCCCAATCGTTACTAACCTATTCGAGAGCTCTCTTCGCATGCACCACATTAATTTAAACCCGAACGTCATAGCGGGTAGAGATTTATCTAGAAGGGGATGATCATACCCTAATGGTTGTGAACCACATAGCCTTGCCACATCTATCCTGTTTCGGTCATTTCCAAGTGTGAGGCTTGAGGTAACAATTACCTTTCACATAGCACATCATCTTCCTTTGAATGCCACACTGCCATTCCTTCGGTCCCAGTTGACTTCCACAAACATAAAAAATCCGAGCTCATATGTCTCAAAGAAGGGTGTTAAGATAAGAGAAGTTGCCTTCTCCACCACCAAATAGATGTACGTTTATAAAAGTCAACGATGAAATCTCAAGAATGCAACGCCAGACATCCATCCATACAAGTTCGATCTAGGACTAAACAAAATCGAAGGCACTATCCCACCACATTCTGTCGGGAATTAACCCTAGAATTAGTAGCGAGAGGACCTTGTAACCCAAAGAGTTTCAAAAATGAAGGGACCACTGCTGCTTTAGTATTTAGGAGTTAACCAGAATTATAAACAAGCAGTCTTTTCATTTCGAAAATCTCCGGTCTTCATTCATCATTCTCTCTATCAGGACTTTCTTTTTCGAATGCATATATTGGTTCGAAGTGGTTTTCGGATAGGGATTTCCTTAGATCCGGCCCCAGTTCATT
The DNA here is from genome assembly GCA_030765085.1 of Allium cepa. NCBI lineage: Eukaryota > Viridiplantae > Streptophyta > Magnoliopsida > Asparagales > Amaryllidaceae > Allium > Allium cepa. The sequence continues at coordinate 312,700,281 of CM060931.1, forward strand.
CGATCCAATCATCGATAAAAAGAGGTTTTGTGAATAGGGAATCATTCTTTAATTGATTTTTTTTTTATTAAAATCTCTTTTGGAGATGTATATTCTACCACATTCTTTTCGATATATACAGAATTATTTAACCTCTCTTATTAATTCCATGATTACTTAGAAACTTTTTTTGAAACTTGGAATAACTCAAAATGATTTCATTTTCACTTTAGGAAATATTTCCAAAATCATTTCATTTAATTCTTAACAAAATTTCTTAATTCAAAACTCATAATTTTTTGATTGAGTTAAAACCATGTTATTTAGGATGTAAATCCCAAAACCAGTATATATTAAGTGAGCAAAATTTATAGAAAACAGTTAATTCTACTCAATATCATTCCCCACATTCAACAAATGCTATGGACGAAATAATGGTGAAATCACCTTTTAAATTCCACGAATAGTACGAGTTCCCTCTATGGGCTTTAACAACGAGTACGAGAAGATTATCCGCATAAAATCTAAGTTGTTTAAATCTTAAAAAAAATTCTTTATCTTTTTGAAATTTTGATCCAAGTAAATCAAATTTACTATCCCCTCCATCGGACCAGTTCGGATAACCAGAGAGAGTAGGAAACTGGTTTTCCAAACTCCTACCTAGACACTATCTCTTTGAAATCCATAAGGCGGTCAAGTTATTTGATCAAATCTAAATCATTAAAACGTTTACTTATTTCATAAATACTTCAAATTATCTTAAAAACACTTTAGTAATCATTAAAAATATTTACAAAATAATTGGAAAAGAATTGTTTAGTTTAAAACCATATTTCAAAAGTTATAGAAAAGTGCTATGGAAAGTGCTTTTTTAAGCTGATCAAAATGACTTTTTATCATTTTGAAAATTCATTTTTATTACTCAATCACTTTTAAAACATTTATAAGATTTATTCCACATTATTAAACATTTTAAAAGTTCATTTCCAAAGAAATCTAATTTGGGATTCCGAACTTCAAAATCGGGATTTTTCCAAAACTTCTTTTACTCAAATTTCTAAATCTACTTATTGAAATCTCGCTTTTCTTTCTTGTTGGAAAGCAATGGATATAATAGTTCATAAAATTCTTCTCGAAGAATTCCGAGCTATATTCCGTTCTATACACCCGTTTGATTTTTATGGCGCGAAATCGCGAACTACCTTTACGCGACGCGTCTATTTTTAACTAAATTTTTCATTTCTTTTCAAACTTCACAAAAACTATTTGAAATGTTTATAAAATCATTCAAATATATTTTAAACTAATTTTAAAGTGGTTTAACATTCCATACACACCATTTCATTAGTTCAAGGAAAGTGATTTCCTTTGTGCTTATCGGCATGTATTTTCGTGACTTGCATATATATTCAGTATTCATATGAAAATAACCAAACTTGATGATCAAAGCGTATTAAAAATCCATTTTCAAATATCATATCATCATCCAACATATAGTATAATATTTCAGGAGTTCTCACTATCATTGCTTCCTAACTTCGCTAAACGGACAATCGCTCCTCTATGATCGCACGAAAGCTTTTGGAATCAGTCCTTAGACTTTTGAGAAGGTTCGACCTTGGTAAGTGGTCTCACGGCCATTACTTGGAGGTGGGAAAGGCTCGGCCAATACTTAAAGAGGATGGCAAAGAGTATGGAACTCGTAGAGCTTCGACCTTAAATTCACAAAACTAGACCCGAAAATAGGTCGTCTTCTCTTTTATTTTTGACCCTCTTACTCTCAATCCATGAAAAATTGTTAACTGGACAGTTGCTGAAATTTCTTTTCTCTTGAATTTTAAAAAAAACGAAACGCTTGATTTCAATTTTCTTAGAGGAAGTTATGATCAAAAGAAGAGAAGGTATTCTTGGATTCATAAAGACAAACCCGAAAATGCTATGTAAAAAGTGGAATTTTGACAAAATTAGGCTCAAAACTAGAAGAAGTGCTAAAAAGGAAAGTTGTAGTCACTAGGATTTCACATGGTTTGAAAAAAAAATTCCTTATTTTAATCCATTTTTGAGGAGTTATACTTGAACGAAAAGTGGTATTTTCTACCATTAAAACCAGGCTCGAAAATGCTTTAAAAAGAATGGTATTTTGAGCACTGCTAAGCTTCGAATGGAAAGAAGTAGTCAACAAGAAAGTTGTAACACCCCATATTTTTGATACATTATTTAGTATATTTAATTAGTTAAATTAAATTAAATAATGTTTGATTAGGGGATTGAGATTTGATTTAACCAAAGAGTAGCAGTGCCATTTAACCTATGAATTAAAATAAGAGTTAAAACTAAATAGAGGAGGGGTAAAATAGGAAAGAAGCCATTCCTATATCCCTAAATCCTGGCTGTGTATTCCTATACACGTTCACTTTTCATTCGTAATTTTTTTAAAAGGCCGTCCACCATTAACAAAGAAAAGAGGTAGAAGGTTAAGAAAAACTAAGGAAGAAGCTAATTCAAATCAAATCCATTCACATCATAATCTCTTTAATCACTAAAGCTAAGGTGAATAGTGTTTACATCTTGCATTTCTTTTGTTTTCGGTTTAAAGATAAAATCCAAAAAAATTTGCATTTATTTGCCATGTTTTTGAATGATGGAATGATTATATATACTTATTGATGATTTATGGTTGTTCATATAAATTTTATGACATATTTTGATATGAAAACCTTATAAAATGACATCCAAATGCCTTGTGAATTTTTGTATAGACCAAAAATATTATTTTGAAGATGGGTTTCGATTTTCAGAATTTTTAGAAATTTTGTGGAATTTATATGAATTTTCTTGTAAAGAAAATGTTAATTTGGGTTATAAATTATTTACGGTTAAGTGATAAAAGGTTTAGATCTGAAATTTTTATATGTTGGAAAAAAATATTAAAAGAGATTTTTTAGAATTTTTGTATATTTTTCTTAAGTGTTTTAATGGATATATAAAATTATTTAAGGTATGGAACTTAAATCTTTTATATATTTATAAAAGGAGAAGGGGCATTTTGCAGATAATTCAAATGGTTACTTCTGAAAATTGCAAGTACTTTTTATTGGTAAAGAAAGGGCAACCAATCAAAATTTGACACGTAAAGAAGGTTAGGTGGAAGAACTATTTGCTACAAGTTTTTCATTGTTTCGATGCTTTCAGCACCAGGTTCCTCCTCAACTTCCCTTCCGACATAGTCAAAACAAATGCACATGGTATCAGGGAACCGGTACATAGTGAATTGGAAGTAGGAGGAAGGTGTGGATTCGAAACCAGGGGTTTCGAAGGGGTTGCGCCATCACTTTGCCTTTAAAATTAAAAAATGCGCCTGCTTGGTTTTGACTAAATGGCTTTCGACTAAGTAGCTTTCGACTTAGTTAACTTTCGACTAGGTCAAATGGATTTAAGGAAAATGGTTTCGATTGGGTTGTGCCTTTGTTTATAAATAACCACTTTCGACTAAGTCGAAACCTTTTGCTACCGCCTTTTTACCTTTTGACTCAGATGGTTTCGTAGGGGTACTTTGTTTTCTAAAATATGGCCACTTCTCCAATGCTTTCGAAGGGATATTTCAAAATCATCACTTATTACTTAGAAAATGGTTTCGAAATAGATGCTTTCGACTTAAATGCTTTTAAGACCTTTTTTTCTATGATTGAAGTAAAACCTAAATGGTTTCGAAAGAGATAGTTTTAAATGGTTTCAAAACAGATCCTTTCGACTTTAATGGGTTTCTGATCTTTTTGCTCTTCTTGAAAGCATAATCCAAATGGTTTCAACCGAGACGATTTTCAAAGGTTTCGAAGGTTTGGAATTTTGAATGGTTTCGAAAGGTTTCCATATGTTTTAAATTAAACCTGACGGCTTTCAAAAGTTTAGGATTTTAATGCTTTCGAAAAGTTTTAATGAATGTTTTCGAAGGGGTGGTAACCAAGGGTTTTGAAAGGGTTTATGGGAAAGGTTTTTTCAATGTTTTTGAAGGCAATATTTAAAGGTTTTAAAGAGGGATGTCTATGTTTTGAAGCTTTCAAAGGAAAGGCTGTTAATGGTTTCGAAAGGGTCACTTTCAATGGTTTCAAAGGGGTTAATTTCACGGGTTTCGAAAGGGTTGTTTAAAGGTTTTATACAAAGGTGTCGAATGTATTAAATTTGCAATATAGCCTAAGCATGTTCAAGTTAATTTTTTTTGGAAGGATAGCTAATCTTTATTAAAATTCATCAATATTATTTGAGTAAAGTATGTATATGATGGAAAAATAGCTTAGAGTAAAGTTAAGAAAATATTTTCCTTGTATAAGTATGATTTAAAAGGTTTGATCATTTTGAAAAGGTTTTCAAGGAAAAAGATGAAGGGTAGTTAACCATAAGAAAATGATTCGGATAGATAGTTGATTTTGATTTGGACAGTTAGTCCAGTTTGTGGGTAGTCAGCCCAGTTCTTGGACAGACAGTCCATTTATTACTTATGGACAGATAGTTCATTAGTTACCTAATTATAGTTTAATGGACTTAGCTATTATTATCATTATTATATCGGTTTAATTAACAAGTTTGGATGCGGGAAAGGATTTGAAAAATATATATTTCAAAGAGGATATTAGTAAGGGGAAACACATTCCATTAAGCGGTGTGGTCTCACTTAATATCAGTAAAACCAAGATGTAACAGTATTATTCACACCGGGCTTTATGTCTGACTTGAAGTTTTTGTTTTCTCCTTAAACTCTCGGGTGCTCGAAATTGATTTGAGTAGGCTAAGGGTTAAGGTTTTTAGGTTTAGAAATTTTGGCAAATAAAGCTTTCAGAGACGAGTAGATGGCTAATGAATAGCTAGTTTGGAGTTACAGATTATTTTGTTTACTTCTGCTGTGTATTAAGTCGGATATGATTATATTGCTCTAATCAACCAAGTGGCATCGTCATATGTCGCTCTTGATGTATTTTTGTAATGATTATAATTAATCTTTACCTAGAAAACGATATGGGATTATGTAACTTGGATATGAATTTGTTTCAAAATGTAATGAGTAAAATATTTTTTTGGAATCATTGATTTTGTTCATATTCAAGTACTTCTGATATTATGGATACCATTGGTGTTATCGTATTTTGTCGCCAAAAGTTAATACTATAGATGACTACAGCATCTGTAGCACTTAGCTTTTGGCCTCTAGATATGGGATATTACAACTTGGTATCAGAGCATGGTTTATGAAAAACTATAAAACTAAAAATGGTTTTAAAACATAATCCTAAGGAATTAGAGTAAGATTGGGGTAGGATAACGCTATAGTAATGTTCTTGTATTTGCGATGTATAAATATATGCTTATCTCTAGTCTTCTATCTTTGTTAGGTTATTTTCTGTATCTCATGGGGTTTGAATACAGATATGGAAGGTAGAAGTGGAAGAGTTAACCTAGAAAGGGAGGGCACCAATGGGAATGCTAGACCAAGTACAAGGAGAACCTAAGGTCTGCATGTTGGAATGGAAGCTATGTATCAGTTTTTCATGAATATGATACAAGCGGGAGCTGTAGCTGGAGTGTTTGGAGGAGATGCCGCAGGGGCAGGGGTTTCGAAATTTTCGATAGTAAACCATTATGCTAAGCTGAGCGAATATTACGTTAAGCTTGGTGGGAAGCCTTTTCTAGAGACAGAAGATGCTATAAAGATGGAAAATTGGTTGTTGCACTGTAAAGGAATCTTTACATACTTGGGAATCAATGATGAGCAGAAGAGGAGATTGGCATCTAAACAACTTCAGGGAGCCGCTTTGTTCTGGTGGAACAGTGTGATGGCTGGTGTGGATGAGGAAACCTTGACACGGGCAGATTTCAAGGGAAGGTTCCAGGAGAGGTTCATGTCTGAATTGAAATAGTCAGCTTTGATATGGGAGTGTGCTGAATTAGAGCAGGGAGAGATGTCTATCCTGGAGTATGCTAGAAAGTTTAAGGAGTTGGCCAAATATAGGTATTCTTTAGTGGACACAGTAATGAAGAGGAATGAGAAGTTTATCAAAGGGTTGAAGCCTGAGTTAGCAAGGTCTACATTACCTCATATTAGGGATCCTTTTGAGTTTGTAGTGGAGATAGCCTTAAGGTATGAGGAGATTCTTGATACTTTAGAGAAGAGTAAGGCTAAGGAGGTCCAGGTTAGGCAAAATCAGAAGAGGGAGTTCTTTCCTAAGAAAGGTGCTCATAAAGGTGGAGCGGCTAAGAAAAGGAAGTCTCGGATTGTTTGCTTCAAGTGTGACAAGAAGGGGCACTTTGCGAATGAATGTCGTGCTAGAAAGGCAACGGAGGTAGTGGGAAGAAGAATGTCATTTGCTTCAATTGTGACCAGATTGGCCATTATAGGAACAAGTGCAAGGAGCTCGCTAAAGATGAAAAGGGCAAAGTGTATGCATTGGAGCCTGCTGCTTCGAAGCTAACGGCCCAGGAGAAGGGAAAGGCAGTTTTGGAAGGTACGCATCAGATTCCTGGTATGTCTGTTAGCGTTCTATTTGATACTATTGCATCACATTATTTTATATCTAGATGTTTGATAGATAAATTTAACCTAGAATCCACATATTTAGTTACTTCCTTACAGGTTGCGAATTTAATAGGAGGGTATGCAACTCTAGGGTTGAGATATGACCAGTTAGAGTTTGACTTGTTAGGTCGTACATTTGTTTGCAGTTTGCATGTATTTGATTTTATGGGGTACGGGATTATTCTTGGGATGGATTAGTTAAGCGAGTATGATGCTAGGATATTTTGCCGGAATAGAAAAATATTGCTTACACACCCTGATTATAGCAATCGGATTGTTTATACTTTGGATGGTACTAGCAGTGAGGTGAATGCTTTGTTGGGTGTTATGGAATGAGATGAAGAGTTGAATCGAGTTTTCGTGGTTAGAGAATTCACAGATGTGTTTGAGCCTGTAGTAGGATTGCCATCGAAATAAGCCATTGAGTTTAGGATAGATTTGATTCTAGGAGCAAAAAGAATGAGTAGGCCGCCAAACAGGATGACCCATACAGCGATGAGGGAGTTGAAGGTGCAGTTGGTGGAATTAGAAGGCAAGAGCTTTATCGGGCTGAGTAGTTTGCCTTATGGAGCAGCCACAGTGTTTGCTAAGAAGCTGGATGGATTGTAAAGGCTATGTATCAATTATCATAAGTTGAACGAGAGGACAATAAAGAATTGATATTCATTGCTGAGGATTGACGATTTGTTTGACCATTTGAGTGGAGCCAAGGTATTCTCGCAGTTGGATTTGGCAATAGGTTTCCATCATCTCAGAGTAGTAGAGGATAGTATACCTTTGACGACGTTTAGGACCAGATATGGATCGTATGAATGGTTAGTTAATCCATTCGGACTGACTAATGCGCCATCATTCTTTGTGGATTCGATGAATCAAGATTTTCGAAAGCACATGGATAAGTTTGTGTTGGTTTTTATAGGATATACTCTAGGGATGAAAGAGAGCATGAAGTTCATCTTAGAGTGGTGCTTGAGATGCCGAGGTAGCATCAGCTGAAGGCAAAGTTTTCAAAGTGTCATTTCAGAAAGAAGAAAGTGAAGTTTTTTGGTCATTTAGTCTTAAAGGAAGGGTTGTCAGTAGATCCGACTAAGATTGAAGCGATGAATAGTTGGAAAAGATTCAAGACAGTAACTGAGATAAAGAGTTTCCTTGGGTTGGTAGGTTATTATCGGAGGTTCATTAAGGATTTTTCATGGGTAGCGGCACCGATGACCAAGCTAACGAGAAAGGATGTAAAGTTTGCGTGGATCGATAAGTGTGAGGAATCATTCCAGAGTTTGAAACTCTTATTGACCCATGCACCTTTGTTGGTTGTTCCGGAAGGGAATCAGGATTTGGTGGTTTATACAGATGTGTGTGGAACATGATTAGGGGCTGTGATAATGTAGAGAGGTAAAGTGATTGTCTATGCTTCTAGATAACTTAGACCGCATAAGGTCGGGTATTTGACGCATGATTTGGAATTAGTTGTAGTGATTTTTGCATAGAAGGTGTGGAGACATACCTTTGAAGAGAGAGAGGTTTGAGTTATATGTAGATCATAAGCTGCTGAAGTATTTTTTTTCTCAGAAGGAGTTGAACATGAGATAGAAGAGGTGGTTAGAGTTTATTTCCGCTTATGATTTTGTGATTGAATACACATCGGGGAAAGGCAACAAGGTTGCAGATGCACAGGAAACATCAGAATGCAGTGTTGGCGATGATCGCTTAGTAGAAAGATTTGGAAGCATTAGCAAATTTCAGAGTGTATTGGAGATCTGTGGCTGGGTCTAGCCGAGAAACCATAGTATTATCTTATTTGGAAGCTCAGCCAGTGATGATCGAGAGGATTGTTTCTAAATAGGAGGAAGATCTGATATTAGCTGAATGGATCACGAAGTTAAGAGATGGAACCGATATAGATGACTTGAAAGATTTCAGTCTTGACCAGAATGGGAGGTTGAGAAAGAAAGGAAGACTATGTTTTCCGTGTGTAGTAAACATAAGGGAAGAGTCTTAGAGAAATACCATTGTTTGAAGTGCTCTATTCATCTGGAAGGTATTAAGATGTATCAGGATATAAAGAGAATAGGAAGGTATGAAGCGGGATATTGGTTTATGAGTAAAGCAGTGCTTGAATTGCCAGTAGGAAAAGGCCGAATACCAGAAACCAAGTGGGTTGCTTCAACCATTAGATATTTCGGTATGCAAGTGTGATTCTATTTCCATAAATTTTATTGATGGATTGCCAAGGTAAAACAGAGGATATGAAAGTATATGAGTTATAGTGGACAGATTGACTAAGGGTGCGCATTTCATTTCAGTTAAGTCAAACAGAACGACGCCTGTTTTGGAAAATTTGTTTATGAAGAATGTGGTTAGACTGCATGGAATTCCTAGTAGCATAGTTAGTGATAGAGATTCCTTATTCACTATCGAGTTCTGGAAGAGTCTACAGGAAGTTTTGGGAACCAAGCCTAAGAGTAGTACCGCTTATCATCCGCAAACAGATGAGAAAACAGAAAGAGTTAGTAAAGTCTTGGAAGATTTGTTAAGAGTTTATGTTTTAGATTTCAAGAGATCACGGGAAGACCATATGAATTTAGTCGAGTTTTCGTATAACAACTATTATCAGACCAGTATTGGAATGGCGCCGTTTGAAGCTTTTTATGGAAGCCCATGCAAATCTCTCGTATGTTGGTTAGAGACCGATGATGGGTTAGTTCTTAGTCCAAATTTGGTCAGAGAAGCTACAGAAAAGATTGAGGTCATTCGGGATTGAATGAAAGAGGTCAGTCTAGGAAGAAGGGTTATGCAGATAAGAGATGGAAAGATTTAGAGTTCTTAGTTGGAGATCAGGTTTTCGTCAAAGTATCACCGATGAAGGGTGTGATTAGATTTGGGAAATTAGGAAAGTGATCACTGAGATTCGTTGTACTTTTCCTATTGTTGAGAGGATCGGATAGCTTGCATACAGAATTGAGTTATCAAGCATTTAGGTAGGAGTCCACGATGTTTTCCATGTTTCTCATGTCAAAAAGTGTGTTAGAGACCCAGAGACTACTACTGCACTGATAGTGCTAGATGAATTAGTAGTAGAACCCGATTTTACCATAGTGAGAAAGCCGATTCGTATTGTTGCGAGAGATGAGAAGAGGCATAGAACCAAGACGACTAGGTTAGTCAAAGTCCAGTTGAGCGATGATGACAGGGACTGTACTGGGGAGATTGAGAGTTGGATTAGAGATACTTATCCTAACTTATTTGATGGTATGTTTTACCTCATTATTTGATTTAATGAGTACCTTATCGTAATTTCGAGGACGAAATTCTTTAAGGAGGAGAGTTTGTAACACCTCATACTTTTGGTAACATTATTTATTAATTAGCTAAATAAGATAAAGTAATGTGTTGATTAAGGGATTGAGATTTGATTTAATCAAAGGGTAGCCAGGCCATTTAACCTATGAATTAAAATAAGAGCTGAATTGAAATAGAGGATGGGTAAAATAGGAAAGTGGTCATTCCTATATCCCTAAAACTTGATCATGTATTCTTATACACATTCACTTTCCATTTTCAATTTTTTTAAAGAGGCCGGCCACCATTAACAAGGAAAAGAGGAAGAAGATTAAAAAAAGCTAAGGAAGAAGCTACTTCAAATCAAATCCATTTACATTTTAATCTCTTTTTTCTCTAAAGCTAACGTTAATAATGTTTACATCTCATATTTCTTTTGTTTTCGGTTTTAAGATAAAATCCGAAATGTTTTGTATTGATTTGCCATGTTTTTGAATGATGGAATGATTATATATGCTTGTTGATGATTTATGGTTGTTCGTATAGATTTGATGACATGTTTTGATAATCTATTAAATGACATCCAAATGCCTTGCAAATTTTTATATAGAACAAAAATATTATTTTGGAGATAGTTTTAATTTTTAGAATATTAAGAATTTTTGTGGAATTTATATGAATTTTTTAGTAAAGAAAATGTTAATTTGGGTTATAAATTATTTACGGTTAAATAATAAAAGGTTTGGGTCTAAAAGTTGAATATGTTGGAAAACATATTAAAATAGATTTTCTGGAATTTTTGTAGATTTTTCCTAAGCATATTAATGGATATATAAAAATATTTAAGGTATGAGATTTAAATGTTTATATATTCATTAAAGGAGAAGGGACTTTTTGCAAATAATTCAAATAGCTACTTCTGAAAATTGCAGTATTTTATATTGGTAAAGAAAGAGGCAACCAATGAAAATTTGAAACGTAAAGCATGTCAGGTGAAAAAAACTATTTTCTACATGTTTTTCACTGTTTCGATGTTTTCCACACCAGGTTCTGCCTCCTTAGCTTCGCTTGCGACACTGTCGAAACCAATGCACATGGTATTAAGGGACTGGTAAGTAGTGAAATAGATGTAGGCGGCTGTGCAGTTAATGTGCTCAGTAGATTCAATGCGGTGGAGGTGCAAAAAGTCATAGCGGAGATACAACGAGAATATAGCGGGATATAGCAGATGGCTCTAAATAGCATATAAAACTCGTACTTAATGTTTTTACAAATATATAAATGGTAATTAAATGAAAAATTACCATTCAATTGAATTATAAATAATACATAAATAATTTTAAATAAAAACATGTGCGAATATACTTTAAATAAACGAAAAACTATTATATAACATAATTGAATTTGGTAGAAGATTAGAGCATTTTCATTTCTGAAAATATATTAAAAATTAAATCAAATAAATTAGTTTCATAATTTTATAATGTATAAATGCAATTTTTCAATTCATTTTATTAAAAAAAGATATAGCGGGAATAGCGGAATATAGCGGAAATAACGGGATATAGCGAAAATAGCGGGGATTAAAACGGAAAAGGCTATATTCTGGGGATATATGGAAAAATCGTAGCGGTAGAAATCCGCTATGAGATATAGCAGGGTTGTAGCGGGGTAATAGCGGGGCATTAACTACACAGGTAGGCGGAAAGTATGAAGTCGAAAACAAGGATTCCGAAGGGGTTAAGTCATCACTTTGCTTTTAAAATAAAAAAAATGTGATTGCTTGCTTTCGACTAAATGGCTTTTGAATAAGTAGTTTTCGACTTAGTTAGCTTTCGACTAGGTCAAATGGATTTAAAGGAAATTTTCTTAATTGGGTTGCGCCTTTGTTTTAAATAACCGCTTTCGATTAAGTCGAAACCTTTTGCTGCCGCCTTTTTACCTTTCGACTCGGATGGTTTTGAAGGGGTACTTTATTTCCTAAAATATGGTCACTTCTTCAATGCTTTCGAAAGGATGGTTTCGACACCATGACTTCTTACTTAGGAAATGGTTTCAAAATGGATGCTTTTGACTTAAATGTTTTTAAGCCTCTTTTTCTATGATTGAAGTAAAACCCAAATGGTTTCAAAAGAGACAGTTTTAAATGGTTTCGAAACAGATGCTTTCTACTTTAATGTGTTTTTTTTATCCTTTTGCTCTACTTGAAGGCATAATCAAAATGGTTTCGACCGAGACGATTTTCAAAGGTTTCGTAGCGATGAAATTTTGAATGGTTTCGAAAGGTTTCCATATGTTTTAATTTAAACCCAAAGGCTTTCGAATGGTTTAGAATTTTAATGCTTTCGAAAGGTTTTAATGAATGGTTTCGAAGGGATGGTTCCCTAGGATTTCAAAAGGTTATAATTCAAAATACCGAATTGTTTCGAAGGGATGGACTATTCGCATCCGCACGTGTCGGACTTGAATAATTCAAAATACCGAATTGTTAATTTAAATTTGGGAAAACTCCGATATACAGTAAATAAATAATCATAGAATCACAGACACAGAGTAATAATATGCAGCGGAAACAAAAGATAGTAGTTCATGAAGCTACTATATATATATATATATATATATATATATATATATATAACAGAGTTAAATAAGTTACAACAGAAGTTTCGAATACAATTGTCAAATGCAAGAATCAGTATACATCACTGGAATCACTGAATATCTGAAAGCTGATAGATAGCTGGATCTCCAGGCGAAGCTCCAACTCCAAAGGTGAGCCTCGAAAGCTGGTACTCTCAGTCTGACCCAAGCGTAAAGCAAAACACAAAACACTCGAGTCAGGATTAACATTCATATATCAATAAATCCAACTCAAGTGAAATAACAATTGAAATACAAGTAACTCAAAGGATGTTGGAATAACCATCCTCTAAGGATCCATTAAACTATCTACTATATAGTAATATACGCTAAATAGATAATGTCTATCAATAATATAAAATATCAAAATAGTGTTAAGGCGTTCCATTATCCCCCTTAACACATTTTTATAAATGTCATAGTCTATGCAGCACTGTAAACTCCGCCGTAAACCGATGGGATATCAGGGAGTACTACATAGGTATAACACAAAACAAATTCGTAGTGGTCGCGTATATAGGGATACAAGTATGACAAGGCACATGAGGCAATACCCAAGGTAGTGAAACTACTGTTTGCTTGATCCGGACTAGTGAAAATGCATCACCGCAACAATCGCAACACCGCGAAACAACACTCTCAAAATTACGAGGGTGCACCAATCAATAACAAGTAATGAGTAGTTTATGAAGAAGTGCATTCGCTCGAGGTGGCTAACCCCATTTGGCCCGACACGGCTCCTATTTTAGTCATTTCCAATTTGACACAAGTGTCAAGGCTATCCATTATCGTTCTCTTTCTTCAGTCATCACGTACATCATTCCAACCACTTCATTCTGGATCACACTCCGCGTGTAGTTATTAAAGTGGTTTTCGGTTGAGACAGAGAGTATGTCCATAACCGATTCCGGTTTCTTTAATAACTTTCGTAATTATTACACCGATTGGTCGTTTAATAAATTTCAAAACTAAATCAAATCCAGTTTCAATTAGAATTTGTAAACCAACATTCCATTTGTCTTTCTATATCAATTTCCATAATTTACGTTTCAAACTTCTAAATTACCATTTCAAAATCTTATAATTCAATTTCAATTTTTTATTTAAAACAATTCAAATATTGATTCAAGTTCGTATATAAGTTTCATTCTGAAATCATTTAAATTAATTTAATTTAACATTCAAATCATTTTAAATTCATTTATCGATTTCGCTCAATATTCATTAAGCTAATTTATCATTTAAATAATTTTTATTTAATTTCACATTCATTAAATCAATTACTTACGTTCAACTTCATTATAACATATTACAAATTGAATTAAATTAGATTCGTCAAATCAATTCTTTAAATTACAAGTCTTAGATTTATTTCAATAAATCACAATTTTATTTCTTGTTAAAGAAAATTCAATTTCAATTATTTATTATTTATTTTAAACAAATTTTCAAAACTTAAATTATTACATAACTCAATTTCACTTACTAAAGAAGTTCAATTTCCCTTATTACGAAGTTCAATTTCTCTTATCAAGAATTCCATTTCATTTAAATATTAAATAATTCAATCTTATTTAATTATTAAATAACTTCAAAACTTAATTATTAAATAATTTCAAAACTTAATAATTTCAAAACTTAATTCAATCATTTCTTAAATCAACAATGTTCTTTCATAAATTACTTTGTTAATATTTTGTTCGGATTATTAAATATTAATATTTTCGGTCACAAAAATTCAAATTCCAACTTCATTTCAAAACCTTATTATTCATTCAAATAAAATCTTTTTTTTTCAATTATTGACCAATCGGGTTTATTTAATTCTCTATCCTAAGTCAAGTTCATTTGGGTATTTATCATTTCAACCCGATTCCATTTCCAATTCAAAATTCAAAGCATAGTAAAGGGAACTTGCAGTGTGATAACTGGGATGGTGTCAAAGTAAATAAACATGCAATAGCAACATCCATAACAGTCCAATAATTAATTCAATTAAATAATCTCGAAATAGTCGTATTAATTCACATTGTTGTTTGTGCGAATTAATATAATTATTTCTAGAATTTACACTATCATTTCACGTAGATTAAAGATTATTACATTACGGTTTTTCACTTGTCGTTCAATTTAAATTTTAATACTACAACAATTAATTCAATATACGTTCAAAGGTTCAAGGTGTAATTTATCAATTTCTACATGTCAATTAATTAAACATTTAAACGGGTCATATTATACAATTTTTATCTAATCAAATTCAACACATATATCAATTTTATCCTATATCAAATTTAATTTCATACTATTTATCACTTTAAACATTAACAATTTAACGTCCAATGTAAACATCAAACAATCAATCAATTATCAATCAAACTGGATTATTATCGTATAAATAACAGATAATGGTGTCAGATGTCACAGGGGAACTGATGCAGGTAATAACATATATTTAACAGTGTAAATAACTAGTAGCAGCATATTTCAATTGTCGTTTCAATTGAAATCAAATTTAATAAATAAAAGAACATTAATCGTGAGTGATCGCTCACCTTTCGAGGCTAGAGACGATAGACAATGAAATGGAGTTACGAAATGCAAGCATGACTTCCAAAGCGAAACCAAGTTGGCACGAATTCTACGATCAATCCTTGATAGCTCGGTAATGACGAATCAGATCAAACTGGATTGATGAAAATAGATGGTATAAGTGAACTTGCATATATACATATATAACTATTCATATGTAAATAAAGGTCACATTTTAAATTTTAGCACACATTTAATTAAAATAACATATTTTTTTCAAATCGATAATCTAACTTTAAAAGTAAAATCTATATATATATATATATATATATAGATTTGAAACATATACATCTTACTAACGTAATATATATATACAAACTATTAGCATAATATATATATATATATATATATATATATATATATATATATATAGTATATGTATGTTAGCTATCAGAAAATAATAACTCACATAGTTTGGATAAATGCAAACCTATACATGTTATATATGTAACCAACTAAAACAAATCTTAGATATATAAAATACCTAACCGGTAGACAACAACACGTTATATACAATTTTTTTTTTTTTTTAAATTCTACAATTGAACTAAAACATCATAATCTGACATAGGTTCACAACATGATTTATAGAGCCTAACAATTCAATGATATTCACGATTTACAAAACTAACATTAATATAACATATATAAATTTCATACAGTTAACACAACCTACAATATACAATTTATATACTATATAACATATAAATAAAAGTTTATATATAAATAATATAACACTTGTATATATAGCTTTTAAGCAAAACATAGACTAGTATAAAAATCAACTCATATAACAAACTTAATATAAACATCTATATATCCCTATAACCATACATGCATAAATGAACAGATATTTTACTTAGATCACTTATTTATGAATGAACTGGTTAAAAGCTTTGTATCGTAATACACACACACACCTCATACAACTAAAAGAACATCACCTACGAACTAATGTAAACTTATGTATCAAAATTAAAAAAATAAGATATGCTAACAGATAAACTTATCATACAAATCTGTACATGTATGAACCAATATATATAAGAATAAATAAGTTGCAAAAATCAGAAAAGCATATATATATATATATATATATATCAATGTATATATATAAATAAACAAATGAATAGAATATATATATACTGTAACCAATGTGTAACAACCCGGATCTTTTAACGGTTTTAATTAATTTATTAATTGAATTTTGTGGAGTTTTAAACGATAAAATTTTGAAATATAAATTTGATATTTGAAATGCGTCCAATTAAACATAGCAACCGGTAAAATTTCGTCTGAAAATATGAAAGTTTATTTCGTGCGTAAATTTACTTCAATTTAATCAGTTAAAAAGCGATGAAATAAAACGTTTTCAAAACCAAAATATTTTTACATAGAAAAATTCTAAACCATCTTTTGAGCAAGTTGTCAGTTTGTCGTTTTTCCAAATTCGGACATCTTTGGCTCCGTCGATCTTAATTTTCTGCGAATTTCATGCTTTTTCCGCTAGTATAACATTTCGAATTTTTAAAATTTAATCGAACCACTGATATCTGTATACCGTTTTGATCGTCTTGCCATGCCAATCATTACGGTATATTCAAGTCTGTATTTTGAAACCCGATTCGCAGCGAAATCCATAGAAACGGTTACCGAATCGGTACCGGTTTTGTGACGTTGGTTTTATGACCATTTGAAATCATTGTTCATTCAACTTCTCTTCACGCAATAGCCGTTTGTTATTATTTCTGGTTCAACTTCCAATTTTTTTTTTTAAATAAAAATATGAAATACAAGGAGTTTGTTTGGTTCTCTGGAAGTAATACATACAGTCATGTATAATATTATTCATCCTCCACCTTTCAGATTCCCTCTGCCTCAATTCTTCTCCACACGTCTCCTCACATTTTCAACACCCTTTTTCCCATGCAACATAGCCTTTGTCATTCCCTTACACTCAAATGCCCATTACCCATGCAAGCCTCCTTTACAACCTCTTCCGCTCCTCCGCTTGCCCATTCTTCCACCGCCTTTTCCGACCAAACCACCTCTGCCCTTTGTTTCCAGAGCCATCTCCACCATAATACACTGACCCGCATGAACCCATGCGCATACTCACATGATTCTCGGCGCTACCCCTTCATTCGCATGCGGGCCTCTGACTTCGCCAAGATCCTCCAACGCAGCACTTATCCACTCGATTCAAATGCCACCACCTTGCTTCGTTCACCCACAACCCTTCATCTCCACCGCCGAACGCTCGAGAACCCATTTGCTCAGTCACTTCCCTTGACCACCTCGAACCCAGTCGAGCCTTGGCACGATCTCCACCTAGCAGCCGTACGCCATCTCCAACCCGTGCTCTGCCTTGTTGCTCGCCCTGCTTCTTTGCCAAGACGCAGGCCTTGCCTCTTTTAAAGGGAAGTCTACATTGTGCATATTGTTCTTATATCTGGGTAAGCTTGGTTTATATTGATTGTTTATATAAAGTATATTATCTGTAGTTTATACAAAACATTGGCATGTTTATAAATCTAGGTGTATATTTTTTGGATTATGGAAGTTGCAGCAAAGTTTAAATATTAGATGCATAGTATATTATAGTGTGCTTGTAGTTTTAATTTAGTGTATGAGTATATAATTTTATTATCCTCGGGTTTTAAAGTTTACGTTTTATATTGTATTGAAACAGATTTTCAAAGGTTTGTTAATATTTTGTTATACGTACATAGTAACGAAACCAGTATTTCATAGTAAACTATATTATATTATAAACGAAAGTGTATATATATGTTTAGATTTTGATAGTTGTAAACCATCTGTAAGGTATATACTAGTATGCATGTTTAAACTGTTAATATATCAGCTATATTGTTGTCTATATAACTATATATATAGTGTTCTGATTTTTTTTTTTTTTTTTTTTTTGTAAATTTTTACTATAGTGTATATATCATTGTACAGTATATGTGT
Organism: Allium cepa; assembly: GCA_030765085.1. Lineage (NCBI taxonomy): Eukaryota > Viridiplantae > Streptophyta > Magnoliopsida > Asparagales > Amaryllidaceae > Allium > Allium cepa. Next base: position 312,718,309 of record CM060931.1, read on the forward strand.
AAATATTGCGTTTGCTGTGTTTGAGATATATTATATCTTGGTAAGCTTTATTTTCTTTTAAACAACGATTTTTAAATATAAAAAGTATGTAAGTTTATATATATATATATTAGTTGTCAAAATTTATGAAAATATATGGCCTTATATACATATTTATGCACATTATATGATGTCATTTTATATTTTGTTGATGTGCGAGTGTGATCTGCATGTTGTCAGTTTAGATATATGTATAATATACATTTATTAAATAATAGTAGTCTGCGTACAACTGTGCATCTGCGGTTACATACGTACGCATCATATTAATTCTAAGTGATACTTGCTGAGGGTTATTTTATATGTTTATTAGATATTGATTTTAAATTTATAATATATAAAGTTTTATTTTAAACAACCGTTCAAATTGATGTTGGTTTAATAAAATATGTGTGTATCTTGTTCCAGTTATGTAGAGCTAGCTTTGATTCGTCTTCATCCTTTCCAAGCTGCAACTTTGCCCTTCGAATTCGCGTCCTCCGTGCCGTGCTTAAAATTCGTGCTCGGTCGCATCTTTTTCTTGTCTATTTCTCTAACCTCGAAAGGTGAGCAATCACTCATGATTAATATTCTTTTATTTATTAAATTTTATTTCAATTGAAACGACAATTGAAATATGCTGCTGTTATTTATTGCACTGTTATTATGTATTAGTTCACCTTTGACATCTGACACTATTATCTGTAAATTATACGATAATAATCCTGTTTGGCTGAAATTAATTGATTGTTTGTTGTTTATATTGGACGTTAGTCTGTAATGTATAAAGTGATAAATATTATACATATGTGTTGAATTTAATTAGTTAACTTGAATAATATGACCCTTTTTAAACTGTTAAATTCATTGACATGTAGAATAGTGATAATTACCTTTTGAATCATTGAATGTATATTGGATTAATTGTTGCAGTATTAAATTTGAAATTGAAATTGAACGACAAGTGAAAACCGTAATGTAATAATCTTTAATCTACATGAAATGATAGTGTAGATTCTAGAGATAATTATATTAATTCGCACAAACAACAAGGTGAATTAATACGATTATTTCGGGATTATTTGAATTGATTATTTAATTGTGTTTGTTGTTGTCATTGCTTGTTTATTCACTTTGACAACATCCATGTTATCACACTGCAAGTTCCCTTTGTTATGTTTAATTTTTGAATTGGAATTGGATTCGGGTTGAAATGATAAATACCCAAAATGAACTTGACTTAGGATGGAGAATTTAATAAATCCGATTGGTCAATAATTTGATTTAAAAATAAAATAATGATTTTATTCGAATAAAGAATAAGTTTTGAAATGAAACTGGAATTTGAATTTTGATGAAAGGAAAATGTAAAGATTGAAATCTGAAACAAATATTAACGTAGTAATTGATGAAAGAACGTTGTTTGAAACTTAATTATTTAATAATTAAATTTGGAATTATTAATAAATAATTTGGAATAAGTAATAACTGAGTTTTGAAATTATTAAGTTTGAAATCATTTAATAATTGAATTTGAAATTATAATTAAGTTTGAAATTATAATTAAGTTTGAAATTATTAAGTTGAATTTATAATTAAGTTGAAATGATTTGATAATTAAGTTTGAATTCATAATTAAGTGGAAATGAATTAATAATTAAGTTTGAATTTATAATCAAGTTTGTAATAATTGAATTTTGAAATTATTAATAATTAAGATTGAAATTATTCAATAATTGAATGAGATTTAATTATTTGATAATTGAATAAAAATTGAATTCTTTGATAAGAGAAATCGAACTTTTGAATAAGCGGATTTGAATTTCGTTAATAAATGAAATTGAGTTTCTTATTTATTAATTAAGCTTTGGAAAATTTAAGTAAGTTAATAAGTGAAATTAAACTTCTCGATTATGTGAAATTTAGTTCTTTATAAATTGAGCTTGAAATTTGTAACGAAGTCAATAAATAAGTGAAATTTTAATTTCTTTAACAAGAAATAAAAATGTGATTTATTGAAATGAATGGGATTTATTGAAATTAACGTAAGAATTGTAATTTAAAGAATTGATTTGCGAATTGATTTTATTTCAATTTGAAGTTTTGATATAATGAAGTTGAACGTAAGTAATTGATTTAAATGAATTGGAATTTAAATAGAAGTTGTTTTGAAGGATAAATTTACTTTGCGAACATTGAATGAAATCGATAATTGAATTTAAATTTATTTGAATGAAAATTTAACCATTTTAAATGATTTCGGAATGAAACTTATTTACGAACTTGAATCAATATTTGTATTGTTTACATAAAATTGAAATTGAATTGTAAGACTTTGAAATGGTAATTTGGAAGTTATGAAACGTAGATTTTGGAAATTGATGTTGAAAGACAAATGAAATGTTGATTGATAAGTTCTAATTTAAATTGAAATTGATTTGGTTTCGAAATTTATTAAACGACCAATCGGTGTAATAATTACGAAAGTTATTAAAGAGACCGAAATCGGTTATGGACATACTCTTTGTCCAAACCGGAAACCACTTTAATAACTATACGCGGAGTGATGATCCAGAATGAAGTGGTTGGAATGATGTACGTGATGACTGAAGAAAGAGAACGATAATGGATAGCCTTGACACTTGTGTCAAATTGGAAATGACTAAAATCAGGAGCTGTGCCGGACCAAATGGGGTTAGCCACCTCGAGCGGACACACTTCTTCGTAACTACTACTCATTATTTGTGATTGATTGGTGCACCCTCGGAATTTCAGGAGTGTTGTTTCACGGTGTTGCGATCGCTGCGGCGATGCGTTCTCACCAGTTCGGATCAGGCAAACGGTAGTTTCACTACCTTGGGTATTGCCTCATGTGCCTTGTCATACTTGTATCCCTATATACGCGACCACTACGAATTTGTTTTGTGTTATACCTATGGAGTACTCCCTGATATCCCACCAGTTTACGGTGGAGTTTACAGTGCTGTATAGACTATGATGCTTATAAAAATGTGTTAAGGGGGATAATGGTAACGCCTTAACACTATTTTGGTATTTTAGATTACTGATAGACATTATCTATTTAGCGTACGCTACTACATAGTAGATAGTTTAACGGATCCTTAGAGGATGGTGATTCCAACATCCTTTGAGTTACTTGTATTTCGATTGCTATTTCGCTTGAGTTGGATTTATTGATATGAGAATATTAATCCTGACTCGAGTGTTTTGTGTTTTGCTTTACGCTCGGGTCAGACTGAGTGGTTGATCAGCTTTCGAGACTCACCTTTGGAGTTGGAGCTTTGCTGGAAGATCCAGCCATCTATTCTGCTTCTAGTATTCGATGATTCCAGTGATGTATTCTGATTTGTACCTGATGTATCATATTACTCTTCCGTTGTAACTTATTTAACTCTGATGTATCTTATATATTTATATAGTAGCTTCATGAACTACTATCTCTTTTACTTCCGCTGCATATTATTACTCTGCGTCTGTGATTCTGTGATTATTTATTTACTGTATATCTGAGTTTTGCCAAATTTAAATTAACAATTCGGTATTTTGAATTATCCAAGTCCGACGTGTGCGAATGCGAATAGTCCAAAATAGCGGGTCGTTACACAATGCATATACAACAAATCAAATATGTTACAGAATAAAATCATACATAAACACAGAAACTATAGTTTATATAAACTTATATAACAGCCAATTGCAAACTTACACTATATATGTATATAATAAAAAAGTCCAAGCACAATATATGATTGTAATGTAAACCCATAGGACTGACATGTCCGAGATATATATGTTTATAATATAAAACGAATGCTTCTATGACCTTTAAACAATATGCGTTCATTTATAATATATATTAGCATAAATTTTTTTTTTGTGTACAGCAACTTATATAGTTATACATACTCAAAAAAATAAAATATATGTGAGTAAACTCACCATGCTTAGCTATCACAAAGAAAGAAGACACGTGAAAGTTCAACATGGAATGGTGGCGACTGTTGCTCGGCCAAGAAGGCTTCTGGAAGAATGGTGATGGACGAGGAAGGGTTCGAGAAAATGAGGTGGAGTCGGTTGCTGCTGAGGTAATGGCCGAAGGTGGGTGCTCGAGCTACGGGTCTAGGGGATGCTATGGTTCATGAACTACTTTGAGTCTCGGCTGATTTGGTGGCAGCAGTCGTGCTCGATGGGAGCGGATGAGGGTGGGCTGAGAAGGGAAGACGTGGGCGGAGCTGAGGTTTGCGGCCAGGGGAATGAAGGCGGTTGGCTGGGGAAGATGGGAGTTATGTGGATCGGAGGTTGTTTCGGAGGTGGATGGTCTAGACGTGGTGAAACGGCAGGGAGGGGTGGCGCTAAGGGTGGAGCTTGGTGTAGTAAAAGGCGTGGCTAAGCACGAAGTCATGAGGGTTTGAAGCAGCTTCGGCTATGGCGGACGCGGACTCGAAAGAAGGAATAAGCAGCGTTTGTAAAGAGAAAGGGAAGGAAACATTTCCATGCATAGGAATAGGAAGAAGAACATGCTGCACTTCCCAGATCTATAAATATTATATATATATATATATATATATATAAATTTTTTAGAAGAAGCACCGAACAATCAAAACGAAAAGGAAGAAAAAGAAGTGCAAACGAACCAGAAAAATGAAGTAGAGAATATAAATTGAAAAGGTGGAATCACAATTAATGTCCAACAGTTGCATTGCAGAAATCATAAATGCCGATGACCGTTGGGTTATTACGCGATGGGAATTGAATAACCACAAGAAATCAAAAGGCACAAAATGTGTACCGATACTGTTAACGTTTCATAAATTCTACCGGTTATCAGACTTCAAAATATAGAAATAAATATATCATAGAGATCAGCGTGATGAGACTGTCAAAACAGTATACAGATATCAGTGATACAATTTAATTATAAAAAAATTTGAATTTTCTACCAATTGAAAATGCATTTAAAACACAGAAAAATAAGATCGACGGAGCTAAAGAAGTCCGAGTTTGGAAAAACGAAAAATAGCTTTTGCTCAGAAGATGATTTAGAATTTTTCTATATAAAAATATTCAGGTTTCGAAACGTTTTATTTTCATCACTTTTTAACCGATTAAATTGAAGTAAATTTACGCGCGAAATAAACTTTCATATTTTCGGACGAAAATTTACCAGTTGCTACGTTTAACTAGACGCATTCCAAATATAAAATTTATATTTCAAAATTTTATCGTTTAAAATTCCATAAAAATTCAATTAATAACGTTATTAAAACCGGTTAAATTTACGGGTCGTTACATTCTTCCCCACTCAAAACTTTTCGTCCTCGAGAAGGAAAGAGGTAGGAGAATAGAAACAACCAGAAGAAAATAGATTTGAATTCCAAAATAAAACAATTAATTTAAACCATATAACTTCCAATTTAAATAAATTCATATTCCACAATTTGTTATTAAATTCAAGATTTTCATTAAATTGATTTGATTTCTCATTTATTAATGTTAGGTACAAAAGGTTCCTGAAATTCAGTTATATTCAATTAATTCAAGATACTCCCTTAAGTTGTTTTAATTCAATTTATTAACTTTCAAAACAAAATTTTATTTTATTAATCATATCTATTATTCAATTAACTTATTATTCTATTTATCTCCATAAACATTTTATAATTAAAATTTAAGTGAATAACATTTATTATACGCACTCACATTTTATTTATAAAGAAAATTTATTGTATATTATCCAGTTTTCTTAAATTAACAATTTTAAAGGTCCTAAATTTGAATAGACATTTATTATAAACATACTTTATTTGACAAATTTAATTCTACTTTATTCCCAATTATTATTTAGTTTACTTCTCCTAATATATCTTATCACAATATTAAATATACTTACACCTATTATAACCACCCAAATTTTATTAATAAATTCCTTTAACATCATTTTATACTGTATAATATTCAATCACATAGTTAACTTTTGAAATTTTAGGTAAGTTATATATAATGCAATTGAGTATTATCCAAACGAAATTTTACAATTTACTTATTTGAAGTTAAGTGTTTAGTCAAAACTTTTGGCTTCATTGAAAATCATCTTTAAATCAAAATTTTAAGAATTAATTTTTGATTAATTTTAAACCATTTTAGTGATAATTATGTATATACTATATAAATCAAATTAAATTAAATTTAAAATTACATACCTAAATGTATATAAATCAAATCATACATAAGAGATCTAAATCGATTTAATTTCCAAAACAAAACCGTGGCAAAGCTACGAATTCGTCTCTCCACTTTGAAACTCGAAAATGAATGTCGATGATGCGGCCGCCATCACCGAAATTATTTTCCAGCGACAAAGAGAAGAGCTCTAATTTAATTATTTAAAATTCTTTAAAACCATTTCTATCTGAGAATATTTTAAATAGTATACATTTTAAAACTTTAAAACCATAGTTCGAAATTATCGAAAATTAAATTCCAGATTCTAATTTAAATTCACATCCAATTCCAAATCAAATTATAACTAAGTTTTATGAATTCATTTATTTATATTGCTAAAGTCAATGGTTTACAAATAGTAAGTGAAAATCAAATATTATTATTTCTGGCAACAAATTCATTAACAATTTTATTTCAGAAAAATTTATACTTATATATAATATAATCATACGAAACTATTTTATTATCCAAATTTGAAAATACTATTGTGTCAGTTTGCTCTGTTCAAGTGTTTTGGAAATCCTATCGATGACGTTGATCAGACGAATCGGTCGAAAACCCAAATCAACATTAACAACTCAAATAACACAATATATATAACATTTTAAATATTAGTTTACAAATATATTTCTTTTCCTGACGATACAGGAATGAATTTTCAAAATAAGAATAGGGTTTCAACTTTGATTGACTCAACTTAAAGAGAATTCTGATTCAAATTCAAGTTCGGAAGAAAAGATAAGATGATTCAATTAACAAGTATCGGGAGATGGATAAGCTTATTAAATTTACGGGCAACCTTAACCGGATCGATCGTAACTTAAAGAATAAGATCAATGCAGAATTCCAAGGTAAATCTATAGCAGCAGATAGATAGCATCGTAAACCGAGGATACAGAAATCTCCGGTAAATCGATGTCTATTGTAAAGGAGTTTCACCCATTTACAAATCATTCGAAGTTTGGAGAGACCGCTGATTCATTATAAAGATCATTCGAAGTGGAGTTATTGGATAATCCAGAATTGAAAGAAAACGAATAGTGAGGGACACGAATGAATTTCGGAACTAAGGGAACGTTCCAAAATTAAAAGGAATTGAGTCAAAGAAAGAGATTGAAACTCGAATGAGAGTGATTCTGTAAATATATTTACCCTATATGCTAAGTTTTTCCTAGAGCTACCAAAGCTCTGATACCAAGTGTAACGACCCGCTATTTTGGACTATTCGCATCCGCACATGTCGGACTTGAATAATTCAAAATATCGAATTGTTAATTTAAATTTGGCAAAACTCAGGTACACAGTAAATAAATAATCACAGAATCACAGACGCAGAGTAATAATATGCAGCGGAAAAAAAGATAGTAGTTCGTGAAGCTACTATATATATATAACAGAGTTAAATAAGTTACAACAAAAGTCTCGAATACAATTGTCAAATACAACAATCAGTATACATCACTGGAATCACTGAATATTTGAAAGCTGATAGATAGCTGGATCTCCAGGCGAAGCTCCAACTCCAAAGGTGAGCCTCGAAAGTTGGTACTCTCAGTCTGACCCGAGCGTAAAGCAAAACACAAAACACTCGAGTCAGGATTAATATTCTCATATCAATAAATCCAACTCAAGCGAAATAGCAATCGAAATACAAGTAACTCAAAGGATGTTGGAATCACCATCCTCTAAGGATCCGTTAAACTATCTACTATATAGTAGTATACGCTAAATAGATAATGTCTATCAGTAATATAAAACATCAAAATAATGTTAAGGCGTTGCCATTATCCCCCTTAACACATTTTCATAAATGTCATAGTCTATGCAGCACTGTAAACTCCACCGTAAAATGGTGGGATATCAGGGAGTACTCCATAGGTATAACACAAAACAAATTCGTAGTGGTCGCGTATATAGGGATACAAGTATGACAAGGCACACGAGGCAATACCCAAGGTAGTGAAACTACCGTTTGCCTGATCCGGACTGGTAAAAACGCATCGCCGCAACAATCGCAACACTGTGAAACAACACTCCCAAAATTACGAGGGTGCACCAATCAATAACAAGTAATGAGTAGTTTACGAAGAAGTGTGTTCGCTCGAGGTTGCTAACCCCATTTGGCCCGGCACGGCTCCTGTTTTAGTCATTTTCAATTTGACACAAGTGTCAAGGCTATCCATTATCGTTCTCTTTCTTCAGTCATCACGTACATCATTCTAACCACTTCATTCTGGATCACCCTCCGCATATAGTTATTAAAGTGGTTTTCGGTTTAGATAGAGAGTATGTCCATAACCGATTCCGGTTTTTTTAACAACTTTCGTAATTATTACACCTATTGGTCGTTTAATAAATTTCAAAACTAAATCAAATCCAGTTTCAATTAGAATTTGTAAACCAACATTCCATTTGTCTTTCTATATCAATTTCCATAATTTACGTTTCAAACTTCTAAATTACCATTTCAAAATCTTATAATTCAATTTCAAATTTTTATTTAAAACAATTCAAATATTGATTCAAGTTTGTATATAAGTTTCATTCCAAAATCATTTATATTAATTTAATTTAACATTCAAATCAATTTAAATTCATTTATCGATTTCGTTTAATATTTATTAAGCTAATTTATCATTTAAACAATTTTCATTTAATTTCCAATTCATTAAATCAATTACTTACGTTCAACTTCATTATATCAATACTTACAAATTGAATTAAATTAGATTCGTCAAATCAATTCTTTAAATTACAGGTCTTACATTTATTTCAATAAATCACAATTTTATTTCTTGTTAAAGAAAATTCAATTTCAATTATTTATTATTTATTTTAAACAAATTTTCATAAATTAAATTATTACATAACTCAATTTCACTTACTAAAGAAGTTCAATTTCCCTTATTACGAAGTTCAATTTCTCTTATCAAGAATTCCATTTCATTTAAATATTAAATAATTCAATCTTATTTAATTATTAAATAATTTCAAAACTTAATTATTAAATAATTTCAAAACTGAATAATTTCAAAACTTAATTCAATCATTTCTTAAATCAACAATGTTCTTTCATAAATTACTTTGTTAATATTTTGTTCGGATTATTAAACATTAACATTTCCAGTCACAAAAATTCAAATTCCAACTTCATTTCAAAACCTTATTATTTATTCAAATAAAATCCTTTTTTATATCCAATTATTAACCAATCGGGTTTATTTAATTCTCTATCCCAAGTCAAGTTCATTTGGGTATTTATCATTTCAACCTGATTCCATTTGCAATTCAAAATTCAAAGCATAGTAAAGGCAACTTGCAGTGTGATAACTGGGATGGTGTCAAAGTAAATAAACATGCAATAGCAACATCCATAACAATCCAATAATTAATTCAATTAAATAATCCCGAAATAGTCGTATTAATTCACATTGTTGTTTGTGCGAATTAATATAATTATTTCTGGAATCTACACTATCATTTCACGTAGATTAAAGATTATTACATTACGTGTTTTCACTTGTCGTTCAATTTAAATTTTAATACTACAACAATTAATTCAATATACGTTCAAAGGTTCAAGGTGTAATTTATCAATTTCTACGTGTCAATTAATTAAACATTTAAAGAGGTCATATTATACAAATTTTATCTAATCAAATTCAACACATATATCAATTTTATCCTATATCAAATTTAATTGCATACTATTTATCACTTTAAACATTAACAATTTAACGTCCAATGTAAACATCAAACAATCAATCAATTATCAATCAAAATGGATTATTATCGTATAAATAACAGATAACGGTGTCAGATGTCACAGGTGAACTGATGCAGGTAATAACATATATTTAACAGTGTAAATAACTAGCAGCAGCATATTTAATTGTCGTTTCAATTGAAATCAAATTTAATAAATAAAAGAACATTAATTGTGAGTGATCGCTCACCTTTCGAGGCTAGAGATGATAGACAATGAAATGGAGTTACGAAATGCAAGCACGACTTCCAAAGCGAAACAAAGTTTGCACGAATTCGACGATCAATGCTTGATAGCTCGGTACTAACGAATCAGATCAAACTGGATTGATGAAAATAGATGGTATAAGTGAACTTGCATGTATACATTGTGACGATCGCGACTTTTCGACGCTCGAAAACCGACATCAATACGTACACTGTATCAACTGCCAAGCAATCGAAGGCCGGAAAACCGTACCGTTAGGGTTAAAGAAGAAGAAAAAGATAGAAGAAAAGAGAAAAAAGAAGGAGAAGCAGAAAACAATATCAGAATCTCACAATCGCAGCGGAACAACATATAATAAATAAATGAATAATCTTTAAACAAAGAACTATATCAGTTATTACATTACATCATATTACATTACATCACATCACATCATCAGAGTGTACAACAACAAACAACAACAAATAGCGGAAAAGAAATACTATGTACTAGTGAATACGCCATGCCATCCAGCTTGCCTCCAACAACTCCTAAATTTCAGAATATCCAGATAAACCTGACTCTTGACTGCCCGTGTGGAAATTGGTGGGCACCCAGAGTTTAGTAAGGAAAACAATAAACTCCGAGTCAGTCATGTGACTGGTTTGAGAACTAAACAGTTTATCTTTAAAACAAAGAATAGGATAATTTTAAAATAGATTCGCAATGCTTTTTAGAAAATGAGACTACCATAAGGCCTCCCGCACACACACACAATGCAAATGCAGAATCGGAGGAGATTTCTCCTTATGATAGTCAAAGATGCTTGATACGCATTAAAAAGAAACATTTGATATTATTACTAGTGCATAGTGTAGGAAAATTCATTTCGAAAATAAAGATATAAATCTTAGCCAGCATAGGCATTCCGCACTTATGCCTACTATAGCTACCATGTTCAATAGCAGGTTACCGCCACATTCCATGGCAGGTTATACAACTAAAACCGTACAAGGTTCGTATTATTTCTTTGGATTTCCAACAAATGGTCAGGCCAAGGAACTTCCCATCGCCACATAGGTACGCCTCTGGAAAGACGACCCGAGAACCAAACCGGATCTCTGCCAACACAAGGCCGGGTTACCCCTAACTGGGTAACTACTGACACGAATATGTCATTCCCCGATCGTAACCGATCTATATCCGAGGATCCTTGATTTCCAACAACCATAAAGCAATAAATTTGCAGCAACAACATAGGTTAAGTATCTGGGCTCCATACCATGATACCACCTCTATCCAGAAGGAATGACATACACTAAAGGGGCGCTACCCCCTAATAACCTTGCCGCATCCTTCCTGTTTTGACCATTTTCGGGGTGTGAGGTCCGACGAAGTCTCGTCCACAAAGTCACGCTTTATATAAAAGCCGTGCTTTGTTCAACAAATGCTCAAAAGCACTTCGTATGCCACGTTACCAAATTGGGAATGTATCACTAGTAACCATCAACTACATAACCTCTAAGGGCGTTTAGCTAAGAGAATAAATTCTCTGCCACCAATGGAAATATATTTGATAGAAACAAGCTTTACATCTTAAATTGTAACGTCAGACACACATCCATATAAGTCCGTTCCAGGATCGAACGGAACCGAAGGCACTTACAAAGAAGTCCTTGCAATCTGGATATTCACTAATCACGACCGGACTTCCCATCACAAAGAGTAATAAATTTCTATATCGGGGATCAGCCGATGCAGAAACATTCGACGGTAATCCTTCCGTTTTCACAAATATCCGGTCTTCAACACCGGTCATCAAATGCAATTCATAACGACGTATCACATATTCGGAATGGGTTATACGACCCAAGGTCCTTTTCCGGCTAACCCGAATAGTGAGCGCTTATTCAAAAATAAGTGTGGCATTCAAATTCAAGAAAATCACAACAAATACCTATTAAGGTAAATATTGATAGTCGGATTATTTAACTATCAATAGGCGTGTTCAACATCACCAAATTCCAAATAATTTCCCAAATTATTTACTTTCCAAAATATCTTTACTAGATATATAATTTCCACACTTCAACCATTTGAAAACAACTTTCAAATCACTTTTCACCTTTACCACTTTTGAAAACAAATTTCAAACATTTTCCTTACGCGGAAATACTTTCATTTCAACATGGTTCATTTAAACCAATTAAATAAATCCTTAACGATTTACTTTATATTTACGTTCCAAATCCGTAAATTTATTCCCACACTTCAAAAATAAATCAACGTTTATTTTTAAACAAATTCCCCTTTCTTTTATAAATTCCATAGTGAATTTAAAATTCCCCAAATATCTATGAATATACGATTTCCAAATCGATTTCTAATATTCATTTTCATATTTATCTTTAAAAGATAAAATCTCAAAATATTCAGTTCATATTGGGAAAAATTTCCATACTTATTTAATAATAAGTAATTTACAAATCCATTTATTTTCAACACTTGGAAAATATGTAATATACTTAATTCGAAATTAAGTATATATTTCATTCTTTAAGGAAATCATTCTCTTAAACACATTTGTTTGGGCCAAAACGAATGTTGCGTAAAACATCGTTACGACAACCCAAAATCACTAGTATAGGGATTCAAAATTTAGATAGATATATAAATCCAATATTATATAAAAATATTTCCTTTCGGAAATCATTTACTATAACAACAGTGTTATAGTCCACCATTTCCTTCTATTTCTCGAAAACGTCTTTTTCAACAATAAATGTTGAAATATATGGTTTCGATAGTTAATCCATTTTAATACATTGTTAAAACAATTAACTTCATTTGATAATATTCATTTTCCCAAAACATATCTATTTTATTTCGTAATATATTCACGGTCCAAAAATCGTGAATATACTTTATTTACCCAATTCAATGTTTCTACACATTTATTAAAAGATTTTCCATCGTCCAAAATCGTGGATAAAATTCCCAACCAAACTCTTCATTTCTACACCTAATCGTATAATTGATAATTCGCTATCCAAAATCGCGAATATATCCCTTTTTATAAACTTCAATGTTTAATTTATCAAATTCAATTGATTTCGGATTTATAAACAATATTTATAAATTCCATTTCTATTTATACAACTTCGGTTTATAAATCTCCTTTATTAATCCAATTCAATTTATATAACTCGATTATATACCAAAAGTCCATATTATAAGTTAAGTACTTATAATTCATTTATTTACAAAAATCATTCCTTTAAAACTTCACAAATTTTTAAATCTTATTACTTATAAGATTTCATTTATATTTTATAACGACTTCAACTTATAAAATCTCCTTTATTAACAATTTCTATTAATATCCCATTTAAATGCCCAAAATCCAGTTTATGAATTAATTACTTATAAATCTTTTATTTTACAACCTCTATTCTTTTTATAATCTTCATAATTTATAAATCTATAATTTTCAATGAAATCCATTTTATACTTCATTTTAACACTTAATAAACTCATTTTATAATTCCAATATTTTTAATTTATAAATATTAATTTTAGAAATCTTTTATATACACCGTTTATACTAATTCAAAAATCTCAATTTAAATAAACTAATCCTTTTAATAATTTACAAAACGTTATTTAAAACTTATATAACTCCAAAATCATACTTAAGTACTATTTTCTAAAAATATAACTTTTATAATAATGAAATTATAACGTTTATTTATTTTAACAATTCAAAAATTTATAAAAGTATACTTTCTAAAATTACTTTAAAATTCTTTTAAAAATCAAAAATAATTATTTTAAAACTTCAAAAATGGATCCGATGATGCAACAGCACCAAATAGTCAATCGCGACATCCAAATATCATATATCAATATGATAATCAACAAATATCACAATATCTGTAAATAAATCAATACAGTTGAGGAATCATGTTGGATCCCTCCAACCTGTTTCCCTGCATCCACAAACATTAGCACAATATCAATCCCGTTCAAAGCGGAATATCGCAGTATATAGGATTGATAAAAATATTATCCGCTTAATAGACGGCGCAATAGGGTCTCATCCGCTATATAATGCGGGAAATCATCTCCAACTACATAAATAATACCAATTTCACTATACGGTGAAATATTCGCGGTATATGTTTTTAATAAATAACCTCCGCTTACTAACGGCGCATAATGTCTATTTCAATCAACAACATATAATAATTTATCATTCAGGCATACAATCAACAATTTTAAATCTAACTATTTAAAATTTAAATCGAAACAATTCGATTGAGTGAGAAGTTCTCACCTTGATTTCAATTCAGTTTCCGCGTTTTATTTTCGAATAAAATTAAACACGCGTTTAATTTTACCCGAAATTCTCACTAACTCCAAATGACTCCAATCCAGATCCATTGCATAGTGCTCGACAAAATCAACCCTTCGCAATTCGTTTCTTCCAAAACGGACCTCATATCAAAAAGTTATACACATTTAAAGTTTGAATAATTATAATATAATTTAATTACAACTTTTATTTTCAATTCTAAACCTTAGATTCAATCCGGGCCATCCATTCCCTTACTCACACATCTGAGCCGCTCCACCCCTTTCTTCCTCCTTGCGTTCAAATGCAAACGTAACCCATTTACTGCCGTTCTAGGGTTCGAACGCACCCCCTTCCACGACGCTCGAAATCCCATCATACCACCCTCAAATCGAAGCTCGTCTCGAGCTCGACCTACACCATAAACGGCAAGAAGCTCAAGGGTCCCTTGCTCCCCAAATTTGCGTGCGAACGTAGCACGAATGCAGCCCTTTTCCGGCCTCCACGCTTCACCATATCTCATCTCCACCGTTGGATAGCGAGATCTCTTCGTCCTCTACACTTTTGCTTTAGAACTCGAAGGCTAATTCTTTGCGGATTGAGAGATCAAAGGGGAAGAAGATGGACAATTTCTGGCCTTCAAATAATGGCCGGCGGCTATCACCTTTTGACCTAGGGTTTTAGAAATTTGTGAATTATGAAGTCCTTTTATAGAAAAATACGCGACACTATTCATCCCGGATTTTTCCGAAATCCAAACGAAGCGTGTCGGTTGGCGTTTCTAAGGTTTACCCCACGTTCTGGACACAATGGAATGTGTTTCGAAGGCTAATTCAATCATCTGTGCGAGTTACGGCAATAAACGATCAATTTAAATTAAATCGATTTAAATTAATTTCTAGGCGTTTTGGCTTGCCCCGGACAAACGGTAAATCCGATTGACACGAAATTTGAAATCTTACAATAATATCACATTACGGATCCGATGAAACTAGTTTCGTCGAAATCCGAGACTGTTTGAAAAATGACTATTTTAACTCGCTAAATTAATATTAAAACAATTTCGATGCGTTTCGAGCTGCCATGGTCAAACGAAAACTCCGATTGCTACGAAAATTGAAATCCGGTAATAACAGACTATTACGGATCCAATGAAACTAGTTTCGTCCAATTCTGAGACTGTTCGAAAATTGGCTATTTTTCAGTCGATAATTAAATATTAAAATATTCAATTTTCACAAATTAACTTTAAATTCAATTTTAAAAGTTCTATAACATCACTATAACTCCAATATGAGTAAATAAAATTTTCCAAATCATTCTCAATCATATTAAACTCGATTTTCAATTATTTCTGTAATTTCAACTATTAAATAATAGATTTAATTATCCAATTAAATCTAGATATTCGAAAAATAAATTATTCGACTTATAAATTTCACTTATTAATATTTAAATCAATTAAATATTCGAATTTTAATTAATATAAATTCTGGGTCGTTACATACATATATAACTATTCATATGTAAATAAAGGTCACATTTTAAATTCTAACACACATTAATTAAAATAACATATTTTTTTTCAAATTGATAATCTAACTTTAAAAGTAAAATCTATATATATATATATAGATTTGAAACATATACATCTTACTAACGTAATATATACACACACAAAATATTAGCATTATATATATATCTAACTTTAAAAGTAAAATATATATATATATATATATATATATATATATATATATATTTGAAACATATACATCTTACTAACGTAATATATATATACAAACTATTAGCATAATATATATATATATATATATATATAGTATATGTATGTTAGCTATCAGAAAATAATAATTCACATAGTTTGGATAAATGCAAACCTATACATGTTATATATGTAACCAACTAAAACAAATCTTAGATATATAAAATACCTAACCTATAGACAACAGCACATTATATACAATTTTTTTTTAAATTCTACAATTGAACTAAAACATCATAATCTGACATAGGTTCACAACATGATTTATAGAGCCTAACAATTCAATGATATTCACGATTTACGAAACTAACATTAATATAACATATATAAATTTCATACAGTTAACACAACCTACAATATACAATTTATATACTATATAACATATAAGTAAAAGTTTATATATAAATAATATAACACTTGTATATGTAGCTTTTAAGCAAAACAGAGACTAGTATAAAAATCAACTCATATAACAAACTTAATATAAACCACCTATATATCCCTATAACCATACATGCATAAATGAACAGATATTTTACTTAGATCACTTTATGAATGAACTGGTTAAAAGCTTTGTATCGTAATACACACACACACACTACATACAACTAAAAAGAACATCACCTACGAACTAATGTAAACTTATGTATCAAAATAAAAAAAAAGATATGCTAACAAATAAATTTATCATACAAATCTGTACATGTATGAAACAATATATATAAGAATAAATAAGTTGCAAAAATCAGAAAAGCATAGATATATATATGTATATATAAAAATAAACAAATGAATAGAATATATATATATATATATATACTGTAACCAATGCATATACAACAAATCAATTATGTTGTTACAGAATAAAATCATACATAAACATAGAAACTATATTTTATATAAACTTATATAACAGCCGATTGCAAACTTACACTATATATGTATATAATAAAAAAAGTCCAAGCATAATATATGATTGTAATGTAAACCCATAGGACTGACATGTCCGAGATATATATGTTTATAATATAAAACGAATGCTTCTATGACCTTTAAAAAATATGCGTTCATTTATAATATATATTAGCATAAAAAAAAAATTGTGTACAACAACTTATATAGTTATACATACTCAAAAAAATAATATGTGAGTAAACTCACCTTGCTTAGCCATCATCAAAGAAAGAAGACACGTGAGAGTTCAACATGGAATGGTGGCGACAGTTGCTCGGCCAAGAAGGCTTCTGGAGGGATGGTGATGGACGAGGAAGGGTACGAGAAAATGAGGTGGAGTCGGTTGCTGCTGAGGTAATGGCCGACGGTGGGTGCTCGAGTTACGGGTCTAGGGGATGCTACGGTTCATGAACTGCTTTGAGTCTCGGTTGATATGGTGGCAGCAGTCATGCTCGATGGGAGCGGATGAGGGTGGGCTGAGAAGGGAAGACATGGGCGGAGCTGAGGTTTGCGGCCAGAGGAATGGGGGCGGTTGGCTGGGGAAGATGGGAGTTATATGGATCGGAGGTTGTTTCGGAGGTGGATGATCTAGACGTGGTGAAACGGCAGGGAGGGGTGGCGCTAAGGGTGGAGCAAGGTGTAGTAAAAGTTGTGGCTAAGCACGAAGTCATGAGGGTTTGAAGCAGCTTCGGCTATGGCGGACGCGGACTCGAAGGAAGGAATAAGAAGCGTTTGTGAAGAGAAAGGGAAGGAAACATTTCCATGCATAGGAATAGGAAAAAGAACGTGTTGCACTTCTCATATCTATAAATATTATATATACAGTTGCATTGCAGAAATCATAAATGCTGATGACCGTTGGGTTATTACGCGTTGGGAATTGAATAGCCACAAGAAATCAAAAGGCACGAAATGTGTACCGATACGGTTAACGTTTCGTAAATTCCACCGGTTATCAGACTTCAAATTATAGAAATAAATATATCATAGAGATCAGCGCAACGAGACGGTCAAACGGTATACAGATATCAGCGATACGTTTTAATTATAAAAAAATTTGAATTTTCTACCGACTGAAAATGCATGAAAAACACAGAAAAATAAGATCGACGGAGCTAAAGAACTCCGAATTTGGAAAAACGAAAAATAACGTTTGCTCAGAAGATGATTTAGAATTTTTCTATGTAAAAATATTCAAGTTTCGAAAACGTTGTATTTTCATCACTTTTTAACCGATTAAATTGAAGTAAATTTACGCGCGAAATAAACTTTCATATTTTCGGACGAAATTTACCAGTTGCTATGTTTAACTAGACGCATTCCAAATATAAAATTTATATTTCAAAATTTTATCGTTTAAAATTCCACAAAATTTTTAATTAATAACGTTATTAAAACCGGTTAAATTTACGGGTCGTTACACTATGTTTTCGAAAGAGAATATTTAAAGGTTTTTAAGAGGGATGTCTAATGTCTTGAAGCTTTTGAAGGAAAGGATTTTAGTGGTTTCAAAAGGGTCACTTCCAATGGTTTCGAAGGGGTTACCTTCAGGGGTTTCGAAAGGGTGTTTAAAGTTTTAAACAAAGGTTTCGAATGTATTAAATAGGCAATATAGCCTAAGAATTTTCAAGTTAAAAAGCGTTTAGTTTGTTTTGAAAGGATCTCAAATCCTTATTAAAATTCATCAACATTATTTGAGTAAAGTATGTATATCATGACAAAATAGCTTAGAGTAAAGCTAAGAATATATTTTCCTGTATAAGTATGATTTAAAAGGTTTGATCATTTTGAGAAGTTTTTCAAGGTAAAAGATGAAGGGTAGTTAACCCTAAGAAAATAATTCGGACAGATAGTCCATTTTGATTCGGACAGTTAGTCTAGTTTGTGGTCGTTTAGTCCAGTTTGCGGGCAGTCAGCCCAGTTTTCGGATAGATAGTCCATTTATTATTTGTGGACAAATAGTTCATTAGTTACCTGATTATAGCTTAATAGACTTAGCTACTATAATCATTATTATATCAGTTTGATAAATCAGTTTGGTTGCAGGAAAGGATTTGCAAATATATATTTCAAAGAGAATATTAGTGAGGGGAAACTCGTTCTTCTGAGTAGTGTAGTCTCACTTAATATCAGCAAAACCAAGATGTAACTGTATTTTTCACATCAGGCTTTATGTCTAACTCGAAGTTTTTGTTTTCCCCTTAATCTCTCGGTGCTCCAAATTGATTTGAGTAAGCCGAGGATTAAGGTTTTCACGTTTAGAAATTTTTGCGAATAAAGCTTCCGTAGGCAAGCAGGTGCTTACAGATAGCTAATGAAGAGTTACAATTATTTTGTTTATTTTCATTGTGTATTAAGTCAGATATGACTATATTGCTCCGATCAGCCAAGTGGGCATCGTCATATATCGCTCCAGGTGTATTTTTGCAATGATTATAATTAATCTTTACATAGGAAACGATATGGGATTATGTATGTTGTTTTTGGAATTCTATGATTTTATTCATATTCAAGTGCTTCTAATATTATGGATACCATTAGCATTACCATATTTTGTCACCAGAAGTGAATACTATGGATGACTGCAGCATCTGTAGCGCTTAGGTTTTGGCCTCTAGATATGGGATGTTACAAAAGTTGTAGCTACTAAAATTTTGAATGGTTTTCAAAAAAAATATTCCTTAATTAGGTCTGATATGAGGAAGTTATGCTAGAGTGAAGAAGGTTAAAAAATATAATGAGAGGGTGGGCTATTTATAGCCAAAGGAAGAGTGTAAAAGAATCCATACACACATCATCACTTCATGGCTTCTAAAATACACCTTTCCATTCCCTAGGCACGACCATTATCACCCCTCCATGCGCCATCACTTTCATCCACTTCATGTATGCATAAGTTGACATATATAAGCTTAAGGAGGAAGCTTACTTAAAATATCTTTGATTTTGTATTATGTCTATATTTTTATGTGTATAAGTATATATGTATGTATACATATATTCATGTGCATGTTATGCATTTGTATGTTACATATGTGTACATGATATATAAACAATGTTGCATTGATTTCGAACAACTTTCGTTCACTAAACGGTTGCCAACCGGAGAACCGATTCTCGGTCACATTTTCACTTATACTTTAACGTACATATACTTATAAACAAAATTTGAAAAACATTTTCTTATCATTTTAGATGAATTAAAATGATCGCGCTAATTTATAAAGCCATATAAATTTATATTAACAATTATTTACAATAATTGCTATTATACAGATTGAGCGTTATTGGTTTTTTCTTATAATTTCAAATCAAATGTATATCTTTATGAAACTATTATAAATGATTTATTATCACTTTATAACTATTCAACATGAATTATCATCAATTTAAAATAATTATTTGAATTATGATTAGATCATAAATCTCAGTTTAATTTAATAAATCAATTATCATATTTAAGAGTATCATTAACAATGTTTGACACATTTTATTTCCAAAATCAAATCAATTTATTTTATTTCATATTCTTGTTTAATTATAAAAATAAGTGTATGTATCCAGCTCCATGCACGACGTTTCACGATTATAGAGCCGGTTATTGATAAACCAATTTTGGGCCATTTTATCAATTTAGATTTCAAAGAAAATATTTCTATAAATATCTATTCAAAATATGTTTACTATTACTTCTTATCACTTAAACGATATTATATGTGTTATCATCTTTTATTTAAAAATAAATACAATTTATCAAAGTGATAAATTGGAAGATTGTTACACTTATGAAACTAAAGTTAAATCTACAAGTAAACGGAGACTCCTTGAATTTTGAAGATGAAGTCAGAGCGATTAAATCCTACTTCCAAATAGAAGACCAGATTGACCAACTGGAAGCATGTTGTTTATTCATAGCAACATATCATCTATGTGAGGAATAGAATAGGAGAATTTTTCGCCATAAAACTATGAACAAATTAGAGAGGGTGAAGCTCATTCAGACAGGGAACACTTTACTGATGAGGAAATCAAAAGCAAGAATGTGAAGAAGTGTCAGAAATCTGCAGATCTTGGAGAAATGGTGTATTGATCTTAATGAAACGGGATGATAGAAGAAGGAACAAAATGACACAACTGAAGGCATATATGCGGCGCCTTTGGAGAAATAAGGTGGATCGGGCTATACATATTCTTATTCTTTTGTTTATGTTTTCTAGTTGTGAATAGCTTATGTATGGGCGTGTATTACTTGGACTAGATGGCATCATACTCTTTTTTCCTACTACTCTAGTAGGGTTTATTAAGTAGACGAACTATCTACGATTCTAATACGTTAATAAAAGGAACCAATTTTCAAAAAAAAAAAAGAATTGAATATTAACATTATATATATAACTATATAAGTACATTTAAATCATTTATAAACTAAATTAAATTAATTTATCTATTTATTTTTGTTTCAAAGTTGAAAATAATACATATATACCAAACAATTAACGTGTGTGTGTATATATACTTATAAATATATATGTATTAATATATATATATATATATATATATATATATATATTTATACTTTAAAATACACAGTATATATATATCAAATATATATACACCTAACAATGCACATGGCATAGATATATTTTTAAATATTTTAAATAGACATCCGTACAAATATTATTTAAAAACTAATAAAAAATTAATTTTGAAATGTAATTTTAAACTTTAAATTTTTAGTAAAATTCTGAGTGATATTTTTGTAATTTGTATATTTAATATATAATGTTTTTTAAAATCTAGTTTTTAATTCTCGGATAATAATGAAATATTTTTAATTATAAAAATGTTATTAATTTTTTTACCATTAAATGTTAATCTAATTTTATAAATTATAAAACATAATTTATGTAATATATGTATTGACATAGTTAATATATATACTAATTGCTTTAAATAATATATATATATATATATATATAATTTCTACCAAAAGCATTCTAACTATGAAACTTTATGTATAAATATATATAACCATATTTTGTATAGTGTATAATGTTGAATTTAAATTATAAACCATATATATAATTAAGTATATATTAAATTATTTTAAAAAAAATATTTTGTGTCATGCATCTTATAGGTATATATATGACAATCTTTTTAATATATATATATATGTATATGTATATATATATATATATATAAACATACCAGCAATCTAAATGTGAAAATATATTTATATATGTTAGAAACATCACCTAACTAACAATATAATATACATGATATAAACATTATACTCACACACATTGATATTCATAAATAGACTAGAAGGTTACCATATATCCAATGCCTATAAGTGCACCTTGAAATGATGAGATTTACATCTTGAGTTAGTTTCCAATCCAGTAGATTGCTAGTCCTCGAATCGACGACCACCAACTATCAGATAGAATTGTTCTTACTTTGACTTGACTTTAAAATTGGAGACTTGGGAGATCTCGATTTCGGCCATAAATAAGGGATAGATGGAGACTCCAGAAAGTAAGAAATGAGAGTGGGTTTAGATGCTTATATAGAGGAAGAATGGAGACAAGTTAGGGTCTAGATCTTTTACCAATTCTCCTTCCCTTATCCATATGAAACAAGTCCACTCTTATGCCATCACAGGGACCCACCATCAAGCCCTATCATAACCGTACCATCCAGTCTCCATATGGGCTTCAAACTCATTTAAAGTTCGAAAAAAATATTTTACATTTAAATTTAATTTAAAAGCGTATTGATATTGTATATTTATTACTATATCTGTTACTATTATAAATTATTTCATGATATCTGTTCATCAAATTAAAATACATTTTTTTACTAACATTTCATAAACATTAATTAATCTAATTAATCTATAACAATTACAAATTAATTAAATCGTTTAGTTAAAGGAGTATTCATTGTTTCAATTGTGTGACCCGTTTGGTGTAAATTTGGTCAACGATTAACATCGAACTGTTCAAATATTAACATTCACACGTCACTTAGTGGTGATGCGATATTTTGGCTAATTTTATCGCTTACTTGGTTTCGTTAAAATCTAATTTTACTTTGTTAAGCATTGCCTAGTTACGACTACTATTTACACCAATTCTCTTAGTCAAAACTATATCAGTTTGGATTATGAAATTTTGTAATGGTCAAAATTTCAATATCTTCCATATTCAACCCTATAGTCCAAACACAAAGTCCTTGGCTCAAGAATAACAATTATTATTGATCGAACTACTCTAGCTAGAGATTTTGACTTTGAGTTGAAATTGATACTAACCCCATATTACCGAGGAGATGAATGCTCTCTTGAATAATGTTTCACTTCCAATACTTCCACTCTACCTAACTATAGTCACTCGATGGATGCCATTCCATAATTTAACTATAATCAAAGTAGAGTTTTCATATTGAAGATCAACATTATATTCTAGTCGAGAGAACTATGTAAATTAGCCATATTGACAATTATGTTTGACCTTAGTTATATTAGTCAATAAAAAACTATCAATTGAGTCATTCCATAATTATTTAATAACCATCTAAACATAACTTGCCTTTAACAATCATGAGTAATACACCACCTAATATTCGAAGAGCGTTACATACTCTAGTCTCAATGGATACATTAGTATCCAATCTCGATGCATCTTGACTAGGAATATTTAATATGATGTTTATATTGTTATACAACACTAGTGATTGAAACTATTTGTAATTACTAACACAAACACATCATTTATAGATTTTTTGTTAAATACATTTTAATTAAATATTTAATTATTTATAACACATTATAAAGAAATATTTAATGGAAGGAAAAAACACCTTTTATTATGAACGAGAATTGATGGCAAAGTTAATTAATTATAAATTGCAAAATTACCCTTAGGGCATACCCTAACTCTATCAAAATGTTCATTTTTTATTTTGTTAAGCTAGCAGTTTATATTATATGCACTTAATGCTGATTAATTGCTTAAAACTATTTATTATTATCGTCGTATTTGTTAGTTTTTATCACTTTTACAATCAATGGGATTGAAATTTTTTTATGGTAAACTAAAATTTTCTTTTTATATTTCTTGATTTATCAGTCATTAGCGGATAGGCTAATTATCTGATATCTATCTGTATTTGATGTTTGACAATGATATAGGATACGGATGCAGATAAGGCAATATCTATATTCAAAAGTATTTGTCGACATGCCTAGTTGTTGTAGCTGTTTAGAACTCCATGGTCCTAGGAAATGCTTGGCCTATACACACACACACACACACACACGACAAACCATATTGCTACGGACCAACAAGAAACCGAATGGAGGCCGAGATGGGATCCTGAAGGCTCCATATCGCTATTGGTTACAAAAAAGAGCAAACAAAGCATAACTTGATTGATGTACATAGTTCATCTATTACTGATATTTGTATGGTTCCTTGTGAAGGCCAAAGGACTAGTAAGGTTTGTGGTCAGGGAGATGAGTGGACTCATGCTGGATGTTGTAGTTGATAAACCTAGTCTAACGAGGCATGATGCGAAAACCGAGTAGGATAAGGCAAGGGAGGGTGTGTGAGAACCTAGTCTACATAACTTCCATATCTGCTCACCAGACAAGCACAGTCGAGCAGAGCCTTTATCACCAAACTGAATAAGTTATATATGGATTGAAATTTTGATATATTTGGAAATAGATGATCATGTCTTCTATGTATGAAAATGTCCAAATCGAGCAAATTATACACGAAAATCACCTAATTTGTCGAAATAACCACACTACATCTACACCCCTATAAATATCCAAGCATTTAGCAACCATGGGGTAATTTCAGAGCTTCAAGACTTTGCAATATGGAAATAACCGAACTGAGCTTTCAGATTTCTATATTCAGTCATAAATCATTATATTACATATCTAAACACTTACAAAAGCTGAGATATAAGAAAAAGAAAAAATATGAACAATGGAATTGGGCCCATTATGGCTGAACCACTATATATTTGTGTGTGTCTTACTTTCCTCGCTTTTATTTTCTATTGAATCTATCAATGTTAATTTGATTGAAGGTGTTTGTTCATTTTTTATGCAAATATTTTTGGTGCTTTCATTGAGAGTTTTCTCGGCATGCCTCGTAAATATAAAAGTAAGACTGGTGGTATAAATGAGAACGTCAACCAAGTTGTTGTTAATCAAGAAAACCGCTCAACTAGTGCTCCAAGGCTAAACACCATCACTAGGGGTGACTTGGATAAAGTTGTGGCGTATCTCGATACCCATTCTACTGTCCAGCAACAAGCAATTGTGGATCAAATCATGACATTCTTAGGGCAGATATAACCAACCATATAAAACACTGAAATAAGAAGGAGAGAGCTCGGTCAAGGGCATCCAAAAGACTAAGGAGGTCATCTTGTAGTGGTGAATCAGATCAAGAGAATCGAGGAGTGGGATGAGCGAATGTCGAAGAAACAGGTTGAATAAGGGCTCAACCGAATACCGTGCCCGAGGACTGATTCGACATCAAATCGACCATGGGAGGTGACAAATGAAGGCCGACCAAGGTCGAACATCCACGACCTAGGAAATTTTCTCTAATCATGGTAGATGCAGCAAGTAATGGAAGGTGTGCTTATCTCCATGAATGGTCCCAAAGCATGGATCGAATGCAGTACAAGTCATTATTAAAGGTACGAAAGAAGCCTCTCTCCTCGATAGGAGAGGTTGACTAAGCTCCACCCATCCTCCAAACTGGAAGATCGTATGGCATGAATTTTAATAGGGTGTGTCTACCTTGATAAAATAAAGTGTGCAATTGGAGAAAGAGTTGATAGCCCATTTTCCTTCGAGATAGAG
The DNA here is from genome assembly GCA_030765085.1 of Allium cepa. Taxonomy (NCBI): domain Eukaryota; kingdom Viridiplantae; phylum Streptophyta; class Magnoliopsida; order Asparagales; family Amaryllidaceae; genus Allium; species Allium cepa. Next base: position 312,744,506 of record CM060931.1, read on the forward strand.
ATTGTTTTGAAATCCTAGGAGCTTTCGATGCCCTCTATGGACCCTTACCAAGGATTGGCTGATCCCATAGTACATTTGCAATGATATTGAGTGGAGCGATAAAGGAAGTTTTGTGTAAGTGCTTTCCCCTCTTGTGGTTAGATTTGGCGACCATATGGTTATGCCGCCTTTCTCCTGGCTCAATTCATTCGTAGGAGATGTTGAAGGAAAAATTTATCAGCTAATTTCAAGTTCATATAGAGTAGCCCAAAGACCCATACTCTTTGTCGGATGTGAAACAACGAGAGGACGAAACACTGCATCAATACTTGATTCGTTTTAACGCTACATCCATCAATGTCTAGAATGTTGACTAATGGTTGACCTTTATGGCATTATGCGATGTCATTCATCTCGGCACAAAGATGGCTAGGAGATTGACTAAGGAGAAGCCAGCTACTTTGCAGGATTACTTCTATGAAGCATCAAAGTATATGTGGTTGGAGGAAGTTGCAGTTGGGCGTAAGGCTAGAACGATTGTTAAGCCAACAAAAGCATCCAATAGTGTGACTATGGCTAAAAATGATGAAGGTAATGATATGGAGAAAAGGAAAAACAATAACCTAAGCAGTTTTGGTGGAAATAAAATAGAGCAAAGAAGGTTCAAGCCTGCTATGAGGTTTGATACATATACAGATTTGAATGATACTATAGAAAACATCTACCTCGCCACACAAGCAGAACTCAAATACAACAGTCCTGCATCGAAGAAGGAGACCGAAGTTGAGATAAACATAGAAAGTATGTAGGTTTCAAGAAGGGTATAACACAAATGAATTTCATCATTTATGAGACATAATCAAAGAACACATCAGGAAGAGAAGGCTGCAACAGTATGTCAAGGATCCTAATGCACCCCTTGTTCCTAAGAAGTAGGCCTTGAGGCAGCCACCACCGGGAAATGGGACCGAAGGATCCATCATTAATCGTGGAAAAGATGGAAGGTTAGTGATCAATACCATAACAGAAGGACCTATGTAGCCGATAAAAGTTTGGCAAAGATGGAGAGACATGCAAGGTCATTAAAGAATAGAGAGGCTTTTTTGTATGCTGTAGATGAGTAAAGAAATACCAAGGCCTTGCACCAAGAATACAATGAGATAACCTTCAATGGTAATAAATTATTAGGAAAGCAATACCCACATGCCAACCCATTAGTGATTTCAGCAATGCTCGGCCCTACAAAGGTGCATCATATTTTAATAGACATTGGGAGTTCAGTAAACATCTTGTTCGAGGATTCATTTAATAAGTTGGGGTTGTCCATGAAAGATATCACACCCTACGGATAGAAGTTACACAGTTTCATAGAAGAGGGCATGATGTCTTTAGGAAGGCTGGATCTGTTTATTGAGATAGGAACCCATCCTCGATCAGCCACACGAAAGCAAACTTTTATCCTAGTGGATGGACTCCTAGCATATAATGCCTTCCTAGGACGTCCGGCCTTATTTGATTCTCGTGCAGTAGTGGTTCAATGGTGTTTGGCCATGATGTTCCCTACAATTAATGGAGTAGCAGCAGGTGAAGGGAAACAGGAAGTCACAGAGAGTACTACGTAGTGTAAATCAGAGAAAACAAATGACAAGAGAAAGGGAATGGTGCAGAGGTTGCATTATGCACCAGGAATTCTATTATATAGCAATTAAAGGAAGGACCGTCATTCAGGTTCACAAGCGATCCTTACAATGAACTTGACCCGAGAGAAGGAGGAGAGGGGGCTACAACTAAGTCTGGAGAGGTGATAGAATTTGTTGAGATAGACAACAATGATCCGACTAGGCTGGTGAAGATCGGATCAAGGCTAGAACATGACCTCAAGGTGCTATTAATAGGATTTCTATGAGATAACCAAGACATATTTGCCTATTCTTATGGGGATACGTGTGTAGAATTCCCCCCCTCAATACTTGTCATGCATTGAATATTGACCACAGGAAACCCCTAGTGAAGAAAAAGAAAAGAAGCATAGAACTAGAGCAGTCGGCAACTCTTAATGAAGAAGTAAATACTTTATTAGACAATGGCTTTATCCGAGAGTCTTAGTACCCAGAACGGATTGCGAACTCAGTTTTGATCAAGAAGTATAATGGGAAATGGTGTGATTGCATTGACTTCTTCAACCTAAATGACGCTTCTCCTAAGGATTGCTTTCCCCTCCCGAGGATTGACTAATTGGTAGACAGAATGGTAGGGCATGTGCTTTTATCCTTCATGGATGCCTACTCAAGATACAAGCATATTACAACGTATGTCCCAGCTCAAGAACAAACTTGCTTTATTACCGACCGGTGACTCTATTGCTACAAGGTTATCCCAGTGGGCTTAAGAATGCCGACACGACATACCAGCGTTTAGTCAACAAGATGTTTATGGGCCAGATCAAAAGGACTATGGAAGTTTATGTTGATGATAATCTAGTAAAGTCGTAAAGGGCTAAGAACCATGTCTCATGCTTGGATGAAATGTTTCAAATGCTAAGAAAGTTCATAATGAAATTAAATCCATTAAAATGTTCCTTTGGCATGTCCTCTAGAAAGTTCTTGGGATTTATCATGCATGCTAGGGGAATAGAAGCAAACCGAAACAAGTCTAGGTGTTGAAAGATACAAAAGTCCTGAAACTCAAATGGAGATGCAAAGTCTAAATGGTAAAGTAGCAGAATTAAGTAGATTCATGTCAAAGGCTATGGTTAAGTGTGTTCCATTCTTTGAAGCATTTAAGAAGGAGAAAGGAAATTTTACATGGACGGATGAATGTCTGGCTGCATTTGTTAACTTGTTGGAACATTTGCAAAAGCCTTCAGTTCTCTCTAAGCCAATGGAAAGGGAAGACCTCTATATATACTTGGTAGTGTCTTCCCATTCCTTGGGTGCAGCATTGATTCGAAAATAAGATCGATACAACGTCTAGAATATTACATGAGTAAATACTTCACTGAGCTGGATTCCGGGTATCCTAATGTAACACCCCTAATTTTTAATAAAATTATTCAAGAGATTTAATTAGATAAATTAAATAGAATAATGTAAGAATTAAAATGATAAGGAGATTGAGATTTCAATAAATGATAAGAAAGCCATGCTTAACCAATTAAATGGGTTTATAATAGTTTTATATGTTAATAATTTACATAAGAGGCTTACTAGGAATAACTGCCTCTTATAACCTACACATCCTTTCATATGCACATTCATTTTCATTTCTTAAAAACATAACAAACGTAAATCTAAGCAAGGCTGGCCGTTACAAGGAAGAAAGGAAGAGAAATTCAACCTAAAAGCTAAGGATTAAAGCTAAGGGAAACTAATCTACAACCAATCTCAAAGTCATTATCATATTCAAGGTGAATAATAATTTATACCATCCCTATTTTGTTTTATGATCATATATTTTCGGATTTAAGATTAAATTCGTACTTATGATGTTTGGCATGATTATATGCTTGAATTATAATTTGCTTGATTTAAACAAAATTGTTTAAATGGGGATTTATGCGGTTTTAGGAATTGATTTTTGAATGCCATGGAAAAAATTATGTTATGGCAAACATGATTTTGGAGTTGAGTTTTAATTTTGATAATTTTCCAAGCCGTGGAAGGATTATTATGGATTTTCAAAGGAAAATGTGATAAAATTGGACTAAAAATTAATTTCAATTATTTCAGGAAGAATTTGGATCTGAAATTTTCATATGTTTGATAACATAATGAAAGCGATTTTTTTTTTTAATTTTGGGGATGTTTTCTAAGAGATTTACTTTGGAAAGTAAATTATTTTAGAAGAAGGATTTAAGTGAAATTTTGGTTTTGCATAATGGAAGGGCCTGATTGTTAAAATTTCCTTGATTTAGATCTATAATCGACCGTTATTCTGTAAAGAATTTGAATTTTTTTAAGGCAAACAATCAAAGGATTACAAATAGGCAGGTTGTTATAAAGTCATTACTAAAGATAACAATAATTCAGCCTAACCCAGAAAAGTTGGTTCCACCTCCTTTAGAAGCGTCTTTTGACTCTAGTGACTCCGCTTCAACTCGGCTGAAACCAACCTAGCTGAAACCTACTGAAGATAAAATCATTACACATGGTATCAATAAGATTGGTACGAAGTGGATTGGTGAAGTGCTGAAGGCAAGGTGTCGAAAGCATTGCTTTCGATGGAATCGAAACAATTGTTTATTTTTAAAAAGATATGCGCCTACCCTATTTTTGAAGGGTGCTTTCGACCAAGTCGACACTCTGTTGCTTTCGAACCTATTGCCACCTTTCTTTATTTAAAAATAGAGCTTTCAAAAGAGTTCCTTGTTTATAAAACAATGCTTCCGAAAATGGTGGTTCTGACCTAGTCGAACCCCCGCTGCTATTCTTTTGCCTTTCGAGATACTAAAGTCATCAATGCTTTTGAAGGGTAGCTTTTGTTTTAAAGATTTACTAAGCCACATCCTAAAAGCTATCGAAAGGGTTCAAGAGTTTTGAAGGCAATGGCTTCGAAAGGGATTTCGATTATAACCTTTAATGTTTTACTTAATGTTTTTGAAGCTTTCGAAAGGATGGTGCCGACGCCATCAAACTTTCCCCAAACAATTTTATATGAATAATTAAGGTTTCGAAAGAGATACTTTCATTTATATTCACCTTGACCCAAAAGATGTTTTTGAGCAAACCAAATGGTTTCGAAAGGTGTACTTTCATTGGTTCCGAACCTATGCTTCTAAGGATTATTAAGTAATGTTTTCATACTTTCGAAAGGTATATTTTGGTTTTGAAAGAGATGATTTAAAGAGCTTTGAAAGGTTTTGAAAAGAAGTTTTATATTCTTTTGAAGGAGGTTATCCAGGGGTTTCGATAGTGATGTTTGAGGTTTTGAAAGTCTTACTTTTCAAAACAAATAACCCAATCTCATTTTAAAGGGAAACCATGTCAAAAATAAAGAGTTTTGAAATGATATTAAGTATGGAGTTTTTGAAGAAGTTTTCCTCGATTAATAGATTAAAGGGATTAACCAAGTTATTATGTTTGCTTCTTCATATATGTATATATTCACATTATAATGGACCCATAACTGTATTTTGGAAAAGGGCAGAATAACTAGTTTGGTTGACCTAGTAGTGAGTATAAATTAAATTAACTCCTAAATGTGTAAATTTGCATCCAGGAGGTCAGGTAGATCAGAGCATAGCATGCTAAAATATTAACTAAAGATATTGACAGGGGTCAATAGGTTCATAGTAAAACCATGAAAACTTTGTATAGGAAAAGATATTGGCACGGGCCAATAGGCTCATAGTAAGCCCATGAAAACTATGTATAAACGAAGATGTGAGCAAGACGGGTTCATAATTAGCCTATAAAAACTATGATTTGATATTGGCAGGGGCCAATAGGTTTGTAGTGAACCCATGAAAACTATATCCAGATTAAGGTATTGACAAAAGTCATTAAGTTCCTAGTTAACCCATGAAAACTAGGTTAAGGGAGAAGTTATTGGACTTACCAATAGGTTCAGGAAGAACCCGTGAAACAATGATGTTATCCGCAGAGGCCAATAGATTCTTAGTGATCGTATGAAAACTTTGAAATAGGACAGGGAGTCCATAAATTTAAGCAAATTAATAGTAAGGCCATGAAAGATATGAAACATGTCAGGATGTCCATAAATTTGAACAATTTAATAATAAGCCCATGAAAACTATGGAACAGGACATGGAGTGCATAAGTATTAAGTAGGTTATTAGTAAGCCCATGAAAACTAATCTATTACTTATAAAGGAAAACAGAAACCAGTCGTTTTTTAGGACGACACCTGTCTCGTACGTCGTGGCAATCACACATGCATCTCAAACCGGTTCGTTTCTCAAGTTTCGAATTCCCTAACCGCATTCCTTCCCATTTCCTGAATCACATTTCCTGGCCCTTTCTTCTTCGTCAAAACAAATCCACTTCGATTCCCTCCCACCAAACCTTACATACTCCGTAATGGCGGATCCTCCATCCTTTGTTAACTGTATGAGTACAGTTCGTGTGTGTAACTGACAACGACTGTAAACATTTCCATTTCCCAAATCACATTTCGTAGCCCTTTCTTCTTCCTCAAAACAAATCCGCTTCGATCTCCTCCCACCAAACCTTTCATGCTCCATAATGGACTCAGATCCTCTACCCTCTCTTTACTGTATGAGTACATTAGGTGTGTGCTACTAACAACGATTGTAAAACTAGGGAAGGCGACAGATTGGCAGCAGAAACAACAACACCTAATGGTATGACTCATTTGTCTTCAATCAGTCACAATTTATGAGTTTTATTTCCATTCGTTACTATATTTTTGATTTGGTTTTATATACTTATTTATGCACAAAATTGGATGTCGGTTAAAATTTAATTGACAGTAATGGGATATCCATTATGTTAATGCTACTTTTTTGGTAATCTGTTGGTTTGTGTACTGATACAAAATATAATGCTGTTTAATATGTTACAACATCCTAAGATTTCCTACTGACATATGTTGGACTTGGACCTATGAAACCATCATTGATTGCTGATTCTTCAATTCGAAAGGTCTTCATTATATATTATTATTTATGTTAATCATTATTTTCATCTGATAAAAAATTAAACTCTTTTATGGATTACTTCAGGGAAAATTAAGTGTTATTTTCTACGGTCTATACTCCAAGTTACATAAAAAATTAATTATTGAAAACAGGTATTCCTAAGTTAGTTCAAACTATTGATTCATGATTCATTTCTATCTTAAATTGGTTCCAATACTGGATGAAATCTCCCAGCAGCCTCACATCTTATATTAGTTTGCTGGATTGAATTTGTGATATTACTATGGAGATGGGACAGAGACGACTTTGGAGTTATAAAGAGAATAGTATATTTATAATTAACCATAGAATTTATCCTCATTCCCAACTTTGACAGATGAGAATTTTTTTGTGGTGCACTGCTACTGTCATCCAAAAAATTCCTTCTGGGTAACATGAAATTTTTAATAGTCCAAAGAGTTCCTTCTAAGTATAATCATCTAAATATACAGTTAGCATCAAGTAATATATTTTTCTTATCGACAGCCTTATTAAATTACTGTACTTTATTACAAAAACAAATTACTGAAGATAAAATGACAGTGGTTTTTATAATTCCTCTGTATTATCACAATTACAGAACTTGCATGTATATTGTACTATAGTTTCGATTGTGATTATTTAGTTACGATTATTTTGATGCTGAAGAGGTTGGTATTTAACTGCATTTCAAGTTAATTATATGTAAATAATTGCATGGAACTAAAATTCGTGTATTTTCTGTTTGTGTTCATACTACGAAGCCATAGGAATTGTTTGAACCAAAATATTATATGGCGTTATAAATTTCTGTGCCACTAATGTTGATTACTATTCATAATAACAACGTTTAAGTTCTTTTCATTAACTTATTTATTTTCAATTTACCTTTTTACAAGATGATAGTAGTACATTTCCATTTTAATTGTATAGTTGTTACATTATGTTTAACCATTCTCCTGAGAAGTTTTATTCTTTTCAACCTCTGTTACCATTACGTGTTGTCATTAATGAGCTCTTTGCAAAGACATCAACATAAAAAATTTGCTTTTATGTCCACTAACTACATCAGTTTTAGTTGTTTGTCAACTCCATTTCAAATCCTGCCCCTTTTTTCCACACAGACGGTTGCTTCTCCTTCTCTTCCAAATTTAGTCTCCGCCAATCTTTCTCCCCACACCTGTCCTCAACGTAAATTCATTGACGGTCCTTCATTTCTGTTTTTGATTTCCAAATTTATCGACAAATAGGTCAGTAATTTTTTCCATATTCATTTCTGTAATTTGTGGTTTTACACACACCCGTACTCGCGTATTTAATCCCATAGGGATTTCGTACCTGTTCCTCCGACCTTAATCGCTTCCACTACAATGGATTAGTGGTTGTAGTTCAGTTGGGTATTTATATAACATATCTGCCATTGAATCTCCACCCTGGATGTCGTTTGTTTTCCTCTAAATTGAGTCCTTTATTCATAAAGAGAACTGGAAACACATTGCAAGCTCTTACTTACAACCCATTTACCATCTGTCAACACAACCCCTTTGTTTGCCACTATTTGTTCCACTATAAGTTAATGCTCATTTTATATAACCAACTCCTGCTGATTTGTGATGGCTGCTCTGCTAGGTACCGACCTCTACCTTTTACCTGTCATCTTTTTGGCAAACTGTAATAAGCTATTATGCACTGTTTACTGAATCTTCGTCGACTTCCTCCACTGCCGCGTAGACAAGAACATTATTAAATTGATATTTTTTTAATTTCTTTTTATATTTTTTACCCCGGCTGCAAGCAGATGGCATACCGTATATGTATATGAATGAACGGTATCACACAATCAGGTGTTATGTGGGGGAGTTTGAATCATAATTAACCCGGAAATAAAATATCAGCACCTAATATTCACTGTGAGAGAGAATACTAACTATGTAAAGAAAACCATTAGCTTAGGTAGCAGTAGACAAATAATAAGTTCCAACAAATTTCAATATTGTTAGGGCGATCGGTTAGCACTGACTCATTGTTAGCTATATTTTTCTCCCCAGTTTCATTTTGGTTATATCACACAAATATGTTTTACTGCGTCCACATATTTGTCTGCTTATGTTAATATCGTTAAGTTTTAGATTTTTTTCAGCCCTAACACGGACTTTTTGGTCATGTACGCCAAAATTTTTTCATGCCTGGACCTTCTCTTGATGGTTGTAAACCAACTCAACCGTCTATCTGTCTGTGGAAGATACTTTCCTAATCCAAAGAGGAGTCTGTAAATTTCTAGAAGCAATCTGAGGTATACATCATTTTCTGTACAACTTAGGATTTATATGTAAAAAAGGTGGAGCATAAATATACGACTTTCTGGTAGAATAGTTAAAATGGGTGGTAGAAGTAGTTTTTAAAAAATGCAAGTATTAGAAACATTGACTTCGAACAAAGGCTGGTCATCTTACCTACATAAACAAACAATCAGTGTTTGTCAGACATGTAATTTGTTTTATTGTTCAACACCAAACAGTCAGCACTGTATGCTATTTTAATAATCTCCGTACAGTGGTGTTTACTATTGTAACCTGTGTGTACGGTTTGTTCTTTTATGGAGATGGTTAGAAAAGGAAACATGATATTAAGAATGTTAAGTTATCAAACTAAGCAATAGCTTTATCACCTATCATTAAATACCCCACAAGTTTTTTGTCTGCTATTTTTTTAGAGCTTCTGATTCATATATAGGTATACACAAATATGTCCAGTTTTCTATGGCCTCAATTTGTCATAGTCGTTTGAACCTACTGGTGAAAAATCTGCCGTATATACAGATTTTTGCATCGTTTAAAATATCATTTGCTTACCTTCTACTTAGTGTTATCATATATATACATATATCTTATAGGGTGGCTAAAAACATATTTATATTTATATAACTCAAATGCACAAACGATATAAATGTCTATATAAAAACTATGTACAACTTTACTGTTACTAATTGTCACACAGTGTGATAAATGAATTATTGATTGCAATTTTGTATATGTTTAAACATAGGAATCCGATACAAATAATACCCGGTTATCTATTTGTTGATTAATATAAGTCATGTTCATCTCTGTATTATTTTTTAAACCATGAGTCACAATCTTTTTTTTACAAAACATCATTTAGCATCACTCAATTATCATACTAACTAATACAACAACGTCGTTTGCTTTCTATATGCCAGTAAAAACTGTTTGATTTCTGCTTTCTTTTTTTTTAATTTTGGATCTATCATTGCATTATGATCATAGTAGGATACTCATAAGTAAATGGGTTGATCGATAGAAATACACAGATTACGAATCATATAAAAACAGTGGATGACCTATGCGACTAACTGCAATATGACATCCTACGAATATACGTGCAGCATGATGTCATGATATTGATGCTGATGAAAATTTTAATTTTCTTTGCTTTTCGCATTATATTGTACATCTTAATGAAATTATAGCTGTTACTTAACGTAGGTCGTAATAGAGTAGGAACAGAAATGCAGCTTCTGCAGGTACATGTTGTTTGTATTATATTTATGAGTAACGAAATAAATTCGAACAGTTTAGTTTGACAATGCTTTCAGTCGACGCTAAATGAGTATGAAATTGAAAGAATTGAAGAAAATATTGTATTTATTATATTTGCTTTTTATTAGTTTTTTGATTACACACAAGATGATGATACTGTCAAATTTAGTGATTCACAAGTTGGAGAACCAACTTACAATACATGTTCCATTCTATTCAATTTTTATTACACATTACTACAATTTCATTGGCAATTACTATGCACTGTTTTAACATCAAGTTGCTAACATTTTCTAGATTAAGCTGTCATTGAAATCGATTTTGGGGAATTGTTCGCACGTCCACTTGCCTACTTTGAAGTAAGGGTTTTCATGTTTTGAATTATTTCCACACAGGTACAATTTCATTGTATTCAGTATTTTGTTGCCATCTTTCCTTTTAAGCAGTTGATGGTTTGGATGTTTGACTTGATATTAATATTATGTGTAAGTAACGATACTATTACAGAAAAGTAAGGTTATACTATTACAGAAAATTAAGGTTATTAGGATTTATTTTTTCTATGTGTTTATATTCGTGTACCTGAAAAACAATTTAATAAGGTGGCTGCTTTCATGAAATGTTTGCAGTGGACTATTTGCAATCTCAGAAAAGGGGCTGTCTTATTTAGCATAAGGTTACGTAGTTTAATTACGTCTACAAGCCAACATTGCATCACTATTCAATTTTTCATCTTACAAATATATAGCTCTGCGAACAAAGTATATAGGTTTCTACTTCTGATGACCTATCTAAATTATGAAAATTTTACAAAAACACATTTTACTTCCCTTTCTTCTTTCAACTGGTAATGAATACTTGGATGAGAAAGTACATGGTAGATTTTCAATTAATAGTTTATTGTCCTATACATTGTGATTATATATATGTATGTGTATGTAGGGTTCTATTAATTAGTGTATTTCGTATTCAAAGATAAGTTGGACTCAAGTGAAAATTTCTAACAGATGGAAATCCATATTTCAAAGCAATAGTTAAAATATATGTTTTAAAAATTTGTGTTCAATTATAATTTTGAAGAGGTCAATATTTTATAATTAATCCCATTTTTTGCAGAGATGATGTTCATAGTAAAAGTTATTCATAATTTTGTATCATTTTGAATAATGCAACTCAAATATGGTAGAGATGGTAAAGAGGTGCAACATAAATAGGTTCCCTTTATACCAGCTTAATGTTCTCATACTAATTCAGTTTTTTAATATTATATCCAACATAATAGTTTATAATACGTGGCATTCACCTTCAAGCAATTATCACCTGAAATCATAATAATATTAACAACAATTTTGTAATCCTCCATAACATTCACCTTATTACATTGTTTTTGATAATCACTTCATAGTCCAGATTGGACTTTGCAGTAACTATCAAATTAGAATATCTTAACTGTATACGGTCAAAGATTTTTATATGAATGTAATCATAGTGTTTTGGCTTTTAGTAATATTTGTGCATCCAATATAACAACTTATAGAAAATGAGTAAATAATGTACGAACCTGCATGTTTGCAGTATTTTAAGATAATACGATCTAATATATTTTTTGTACAGAGAATGTTGATGATGCGTTAACTTGGTCCACTACGATTATGAATAATGGCTGGCTGTATCATGTACACGTTATAATTGGAGACTGTATCATGTACAACACACTTATATAACCAACTCTATCCATGAAAATAAATGTACAATGTAATACGTGTTGCATGTCAGAGCATAATGTATTTTTTCATACAATCCAAACTTTTCTAACCGCCTTGAAAGTTATAACATTAAAGTAACTGCAATTTATGATGATGTCCTTTTTTACGATTAGTCAACACCACTATCTCACTAAAATGTACCTACTCCCACTGAATGACTACAAACCAACTCACGGTCAGTTTTTAAAGATAACGTGGTACTCAGCAACAGTTGTAGAAACTAACTTATTTGAATACCCCCAGCCATTGGATTTACCCTTTCATACCACAAACAAATCTTTTAGTGCTCCAGAAAAAATCTTCTACGAAGGTTAGCTGAAATGGCTACTCTCACTGTCTTACAAATCTATCACTTTGTGAAGTGAAGTTTACATAATTACTGTGTTTTATATGATTTTAAATTTCAACATTTTTTATACACCACCCATGTTATATACCATCGTCCACCATCTTTTCCATTACTTTATCATAGATATTAGCATGGCCACATATTACCAACTTCTTTCTCAATCAGCTAACGGTCCAAACTAGGATTGCATTCAAGTTTGAGTTTCCATAATTTTGAATTCAACAACAATAAACAAAAAGCGAGGTGTACTCGATAAATCTTCAACTACTTGATAACAAGGTCAACAAGTTGAAATTTTTGTAAAATTTCAATCTAAATGCTACTAATGCTACTGGTTTGGACTACTACTTTTCATAAAGTAAGTAAATAGCACGTCGTGGCGTCTAAATGGTTTGGTGGACAAATATTTACATACGTGTGAAGAACTATGTTTGTACAAAATTGATAGGCTTATCGTTTACCCATCCCAACTCAATTACAGTGCTATCAATGGAGACATAATGAAAATTATGTGTCAATACACTGAAGTGAAAAGGCTTTCAAGTACCGTATGCTATATTTTAAAATACATGTTTGGTTTTATTAACGGTGACATACTAGCAATAGGTATTGATAAAGTGGGTCAAACTATTTATAGGTAACAACTTAATATGCATTCATCGTTACACCACCTTTTGAACAATAACATGCACACATATTTATGTAGGCCTTCAGTTACCAATGCTAGAAGAATGTATTGTAATTACCGATCCAATCTCACAGACGACATTCCTCCATTTCGAATCTGACAGTACGCATTGCCATAGCAAGTGTGCTCGCAGATATCAGACGCAACAAGTGCTTGGTAATTTTCAATATGCACTTATAATAATTTTAAACCACCATTCTTACTGACGTTTTAATTTGTAGGAAAAAATTACGTTGTACATGTATCATTGATGATGTTTAACACATCGGGTGAATGAAGTTATTCAGCCTACTCTATGTGCAGAAAGACATTGAAGAAATAAGACAGCTGTTTTTTCCTGTACATTGAAGAAATAAGACGACCTACTGGAATGCAGACAAGATGTATCCACCACTTTTAGTATTAACTGAAATATTAGTGTCTATTACTATAACTGATTTTAACATTTTAGCATCTTTACTATTCTGATTGTCTACAAATTGTGCTGCACTGTCATATATCATTCTTTTGTTTAAGGCATTAAACTGCATATTTAATTCTTTTTCTCCAGCAATGTAAAAGTGAAATTATAAAAAAATTGTACATGTTCCTACTATCTTGCTTATTCATTTCCCTTTTTTTCTGAATGAAATGTTTCTTATTTGCGTACATTCATTCCAATATAGATGTTACTGCTACATTGCATTAAAAAGTAAGTAACTAAATCAAGGCTATTGGAATAACAATCCATGTTTCAGGCAGAGAAGGGCATACGCTGAGGTAGGTAAATGAAATGGGATAAATATACTTTTGGTTACTAAGAAAGTGAACAAATGTTGTTCTCTTTTCATGAAAAATTAATTCAAAATTTTATTATTTACGCCCATGCATTACTATTGTCTCCTATATATTGAATACAACAACATTTTCAACGTTTAGATGTACTTGCTTTTAAAACTATTCAATGCAGAGAAAATTAACTATAGAACACATAAAAATTATTAACATAATTGATATCCTACTAAATTTGTAAATAAATTTGTACCATTGGTTGCCTAAGTAACAATAACATTATAAAAATATATATCCACTAGCCGATAACTCACAAACCAAAAAGTGAAAACACTTTACAAATACATAAACTTTAAACCCTCAAAAAATAATAGAACTATAACCATCTATCATTAGTCAACTGCCCGTGTGCGTAGCACGGGCCACGCACTAGTAGATTAATAGTGACCCTAGAAACTATAAATGAGACAGTTAGTCAAAATGAATTGGGATAGGAAATCCAGAAATGATTACTTGTTAGCATATCATCATATTGTTTTGAATTGTTTTAACCATTGTGGGTGCATGACCATAATATATGGTTTTATAAATTTTTAGGATACTAGTAAGGGGAAAACCCGTTCCGCTATGTGGTGTGGTCTCACTAGATTTCTAAATAGTTTGAGATGATAGATTATTATTCTTACCAAACTTTATGCTTGACTCGAAGTTTATGTTTTCTCCTTAAACTCTCAGGTACTCAATTGATTTTGAGTAGTTTGAGAGTTGAGGTTTTCAGGTACCTCTTTGGATGAATAAGCTTCCGGAGATGTGTAGGATGCATGACAGCTATCTAGAGTTCTCTTTTATTTTGATTCTGCCGTGTTGCTATTGTAAAGCAAAGTTGTTAAATTGCCTACATAAATTCTGATCATCCAAGGGAGCATCTTTATACGTCGCACTCGGCGCATAATGTAATAAATACATTTTCCCTGAACTGTTTCTCATATTAGGATTATGAAAGAATTTGAAATATTCTTAAATGGAATGAGAAAGATGTTTTTTGATTTCTAAAATTTTCCATATCCATGTGTTTCTGTTATATCAATGTATCTAACATTACCGTGTTTGGTTGTCGAGGATTAATAACTATGGATAACTGCAACATCCATTAGTTTTGGACCTCTAAGTATAGGATGTTACAAGTTGGTATTAGAGCATAGGTTTATGAAACTTAAAAGAAATTTAAACCTAAAATATTTCAAATATAATCCAATGAATCTGAAAATAAGGTCGGGGTTTGGGTGAACAATATAGTAACGTGCTTGCATTTTATATAAATATAAATACGTATTCCCCTCTCTCTTAGGTTGTTCTTCTTTATCTTACTAAGACTCATATGCATATTTATGAGAAAGAAGATATGGAACCATAAAATGGAAGAGGAAATCTCGATGGTGGAAGCACCATAATTAATGGAAATCCACGATCTAATACCAGGAGGAACCAAGGTTGACAGGCTAATGCTAACCAACATGCTGATGCCAATGTGGGTGTTGGAAATCCACTAGTAGGTATGGGGGCGATGTATCAGATCTTCGTCAATATGATGCAAGGAGAAGTTTCTGGTGGAGTTGCTGGAAATGTTGGAGGAGCTAACCTTGTGGCTCCATTTGGGAATAATTATGCTAAAATGAGCAAAGATGACACCATGCTTGATGGGAAGCCTTTTATGGGGACGAAGAATGCCATAGGGGTGAAAAATTGGTTGTTGCATTGTGAGCGAATATTTACTGATCTGGGATTAGATGATGAGCACAAGAGAAGGTTGGCCTCTAGGCACTTGCTAGGGTCGACACTTCATGGGTGGAATAGTGTTACTATCAGAGTTCCAGAGAAGGAAATGACTTGGGCTGATTTTCGAAGGAGATTTGAGCATATGTCCGAGGTTGCTAAATCAGCGCTGTTAAGGAAGTTTTTGGATCTAGAGCAGGGAGAGATGTCGATTGTTGAGTATGCTGCTAAGTTTGATGAGTTGTCCCATTATGGATATAATACTATAGCACTGTAATCAGGAGGAATGAGTGGTTCATTAGGGGACTGAGGCCCGAGATTGCTAGGGCAACCCAGCCACATCTTCGTGATCCTACTAATATTGTGGTGGAGATAGTAATTCTCCATGAGGAGATGCTTACTATTTATGCTAGAGAGAAACCAGTTGAAACCTAGGCTTCTCAGGGAAAGAAGAGAAAGTTCATTAAGAAGAAGGGAGCTCAGAAAGGGAAGACAGCCAAGAAGGCTAAAGCTGATTTAGTTTGCTTCAATTGTGACAAGAAGGGTTATTATGCCTATGAGTGTCAGTTAGGCAAGGGGAAGAAGGTTGTAGATAATAAGGTTATAAGGTGCTTTAACTGTGATCAAGTTGGGCACTATAAGAACTAGTGTCCAGAGCCAGTTAGGGTAGGCAAGTATAACGACCTGGATTTTTCGTAATGTTTAAATGGTTTTAAATAATGAATTTGGGATTTTAATTTATTTAACAAGATTTTAAAACCGAAATTTCAAGCAATTTCGCTAATTTTTGAAATCATCAATTTAATCGACGCATTAAAATAGTGATCAGGGGCACAGTCTCGAAATTCGATGAAAATAATTCCATTGGATCCGTAATAGTGTATTATTATTGGATATCAAATTTCGTAGCGTTTCAAGCTATCATTTGGTCGTATGAGATATAAATGCGTTGAAATTTATATAGAAAATTCAATATAATAAGTGGGTCCAAAGAGCTAGCTTCTCCATACGATCGAATTTGGACTCGAAACTTTTTCTATTGCGTCCGAAATAGGGGTATAACATTATGAATGTCTAGCGGCATGCCTCAATAAGAGTTTGAAAGTTCTTGGTATATAAAATGAGATATTTGAATACATATTTATAAAATCAATCAAAGGTCAAATTCAAGCCACCCTACTCTAAGCACACACCCTACCATCTGATTGAGCCAGTCTACCTAGATTTTTACTCACCCTTCAAGTATAAATCACGAACGTTTCTTTCTTCCCCCTCTGAAATGGAAATTCAGTTCAAAAAAAAGTCAAAACTGCCTATCTTATACTTGAAGCCTTCTCCACTAGTTTATATCGAACCTTCTATCTACTCCCTTAGTTAAAAAACAATGTGTACCTTCCTCTATTACGAATTCAAAAAAAAGGGTATCGCACGATATAAATCATGATGCTTTAAATGAACTTTATTGCACCGACGCTTGGAGGGATGGAGGAACGAAGCATGAGCGTGGGTTATAGGTGCGAACGCGATAGGGTTTGCAGAATCAAGGGAAGGAGGTCGCAGTGTCATGGACAGTCGTGGCGTTTGTGAGGCATAATGGAGTGTGAAGTCGTGTTTGATCGGCAAGGGGTCGCGACTCATCGCGAGGGAAGGCTAATGCGCGTAAGGCAAGGTGGTCAGTGGGCCAGGCATTCCTGGGGGAGTCGCATCATCATGATATTGTCAAAGGAAGTCGCGAAAGAAAGAAAAAAAAGGGCTAATATTCGAATTTTCTACGGGAGGATTGGAATGATGTAGTTGTTACAAGCGGTTGTGGTCGGCAGGGCAGGCAGGAGGAGGCAACGATGTCAGATTGGGCGTAGGTTTTGGTTATGGTTGGGGACGACTTGGAGATATGGATTAGCTTTAGCTGATTAATGATTTCTCAGACAAGGCGAATGTTGGTAGTCTTTGTGCACGAGTGATGGAGGGTGGAGCAACACTCGGCTGTGTTGGCGATGGTGAAGTTGTGAAACTTGTTGTGCTATATAGTGGTGAGGTATTCACTGTTTCAAAATATAACTTTCATACTTGCTTAATCAATTAAGAATTTAATTGAGTTAGCTAATGAAAATAAAAAAAAATTGCATACGAGGTACCAAAAATCACGAATTATAATCTGGAATTAATCAAAGATTTTTTAGAGGCAGCTATTAATTAAAAATGGAACGGATTAGCAATTCTAAAATCATGGTAACAAACTCTCACTCATTTGGATTATTGGAATTTTTTAAATAGTTAAAATTAATTATCGGATGCCTGGTTGATTCATTATATTTATATAGTAGTATATATATATATTAGTTTTTGGAGTGATATTCCCGTACATTATAGCGGATGAGACCCTATGCACCCCGCATAATAGCGGATGAGCCTATTTACCGCCATATCCCTCTCGAAGTAGGATTGGTATTTTATGTTGTATTAAGAACCATGGATGCATGGAGGGATCCAACTGGATTTCTCAAAATGTTGAATTTAATTTCATATATTGTGATATATGATTTGTGTAGAATAATCTATTATAGATTATGTAGTGATTGGAATTATTAGATGCTATTGTAGCACTGGCCTGAATTTTGATATTTTAAAACCATAAATATATTTTTAAAATTGAAGGAAATAATGGGAATTTTTGATATAAAAATATTTTCATTGGAATTTAGGTCATTTTAAATAAATTGAGTTAGAAAAATATATTTGATTTTTGGTTATACTTACCTATTGTGAATTATTGAATGGAGATTTTTAAAAATGAACTATATAAAGAAATTATAAATGATATTCTAGAAAAAAAAAGAGTTGGAGTCAATATTAAAAATAGATTGGAAGTTATAAATGTGATTTACAAAGGAATGGATTTATAAAAACGGAATTTTATAAATGAGATTAGTTTTATAAAAAGTGAAACTTAAAGGTGTTATAAAATTTATAAACAGTGTTTATGAGTAAGGGAAATCGATATCTGATGATAGATTAGGAATATAATTTACAGGGAGAGTTTATATTAGCATATACGAATAGGGTGAGAAAAATAGTGGATACTATTTTTGAAAAGCAAAAAATGGTTATGGAAATCGAAATGGAAGTGATGTGATGTGATTCGAGAAGAATTTATAAAACTAAATTGGTTATTGAATTAAAAAAAAAATTAATTCTAAGAAGTCAAGCTTGTTTTTAAAAGTAAAATTTTGTTTTTAAAAAAAACTTATGGAATTTTAAACCAGTTAGTATCGAAATACTTGGTAAGTAGGTTTTCAAATATTAAGTATTTATTTTAGTAAATTCTAACTTTTAAAACCAGCTTTGAAAATTTATTTGTTTAAAAATGAGTTATTGATGTTTATAAAAGTGTTTTCGATATTTTAAACAATTACTTGAACATGTTTAAAAATAAGTTATTATCTTTTTTAAATACTTATTATATATATAGAGAGTTTTGAAGCGATTGAAAAAATTTATTTACAAAATTCTCTCGAGATTCGTAAATGAAGCTTATAAATGGATATGATTTTGAGGAAAGGAATTTTGTAAGGGATTAGAAAGAAATGGAATTCCAAAATTTTGCATATGGGGATTTCAAAAATGAAATCTGAATTCATAAAAGAAGTTATACATTGTTGAATGGGGTTATAAATAAGTATACGAGGTTTTGGAAATTGAAAAACGGAATTTATTAGTGATTCCGAAGACTTATGAGATAAATTATGAAATATTCTCTTAAGCATTGATATTTGAAAAGATTTATAAATTATGAAATATTCTCTTAAGCATTGATATTTGAAAAGATTTTGGAAAATAAGACTTATAATATTTTCCTACGTATAAAAATGGAAATTTGGAAATATTCTAAGTGTTGAGATGGTCTAGAAATATCCTGTTACGGATTTAAGTATTTGAAATTGTTTTCAAATGTTGGAAGGGATTGATATTTCTTATAAAGATATTTTGAAAATCAATATTTGGAAAAGTTTATAATAAGGCCTAGTGACTGTTTATGGATGTTTTATTGATAGTAAAATAACCGACTATCAATATTCATTAATCGTTTCGAAGAGATCGGGATCAGATTTAATTATTTGAAAACCACTTCGATCTGGTTTGAACGTTACGAATGATGCCATGAAGACGATGAAGACCGTGATTCGGTTTATGCAAACCCAGGACAACTTGTATGGATGAATGCTATCAGAACATCGTCATTGGAGTATGATGAGCATTCTAAGTGGAATTGTTCTTGAAAGGTAGTTGTTATCCTTAATCCCCATCAACCGGGAATGACTAAAACAGGAGAGATGCAACAAGGCTAAGTGTGTCGCATCCAATTTGGGTATGTTATCACTTTTCTAGATATCCTTGGAAATATATAATTTATAGATATGGTTGTGCATGAAAGAAGGAGCGCTCGATTTTGATTAAGGGTGGGAACACCTAGGGTGAAAACATATTCAGTCTATCCAGGTTAGGGGTAGGACCGTCTTGTGTAGTAGAGGATCCCGATGAGGCCTTGGTACATTCTTCTAAAGGTGTACTGTGATGGGTGGTACCCTAGTGGCTCAGTCATTGTATAGGATCCATTCCCCAATAAGCACCATATGGTTTTGATTGTGCCCAACTATGCTAAAACATGAGATGTAAGCATTTCATATATTTTCTATTTACATTCTATAAACACTATTATAATATCAGATGATTTTGGCAAAAATTGTTTTGGTTATCGTAAGGTAAAAACTCGTCGTGTTTATGTGTGATGTGGTCTTACAAGATACATTTGTTTTCAAAGGATTTTAAGAAAAATTAATATCTCAAATCGAGTATGTTTTCTCACGCTGTTTTTCCAGACTAACTCGGATATTATTTTATTATAATGCCCGAGTATTATAGATTCAGGTTAGAATGCTATAGAGCTCACGATACAAGCTAGATGAGAGAGATGTATCTCTGTACTTGGTTATATTTCTGTGGTATGAGGACAAGTCATTATAACCGTCCATTTTGATGCATTGAATTGTTGTACTCTGATGATTGTATGTATATTAGAAGATACAACTTCCCTTGTATAAAAGTTTGTTATTATATATTATATTTTGTTCCGCTACGTTTGTAAGATTCTGTGTTGTTGTTTCTGTTTTATTTCTCCTACCTTTTTCATCTTCCCCCCTAATGAATTGATATTTTCGGCACTTGAATATTCAGCATGTTATACAGTGAACGTATTGATGTCGATTTTCGAAGGTTGAAAATCCCGGTTTATTATAGCAAGGGAAAGGTTTTCGCTGTTGGACCATCATTTGCTAAGCCAACTGCAGCTGAAAAAGGGAAGACTGTGATGTAAGGTACGTTTGATTCAGAGTGTACTAGTTAGGATACTATTTGATACTGGTGCATCACGTTCATTTATATCCCAGTGTTTGGTTGATAGGTTGTGCTTAGAACTCACATACCTTGATAATTCCTTAAGGGTTCCGATTCCAATAGGAGGGTATGCAACTCTAGGGATGAGATGTGACCAGTTCGAACTTGACTTGTTAAGTCATAAGTATGCATGAAGTCTGTATGCTTTTGATTTCATATATTTTGGAATCATTTTGGATATGGATTGGTTGGGTAAGTATGAGGCAAGGATATTTTGCCAGGATGGAGAAATATCACTAAGGTACCCTGATAGTCACAACAATATCATATTCCCAGTGGAGAATTCTGACAGAGTAGTTGTGCTTTGTTAAGTGCTATGGAAGTGGGAGAAGAATTAAGTCGGGTTCGAGTACCAAGAGATTTTGCAGATGTCTTCATGCTGGTCATAGGACTACCTCCAAAAAGAGCTGTTGAGTTTTAGATAGATCTTGTGCCAGGAGATGAACCTATAATTATACCACCTAGCAGGATGACACCGATCGAGATGAAGAAATTGAAGGTGCTACTATTGGATCTAGAATAAATTTTTTTATTAGACTAAGCAGTTCACCTTGGGGAGCGGCCACGGTATTCGTAAAGAAACCAGTTGGGTCATTGAGGATGTATATCGACTATTGTAAGTCGAACGAGAGAATGATCAAGAATAAGTATCTTTTGCCGAGAATAGATGATCTATTTGATCAGTTGTGTGGAGCCAGAGTGTTTTCCCAGTTGGATTTGGCGACATGTTTCCATCAGTTAAGAGTGGCAGAGGACAGTATTCCTTTGACAGCATTTCAGACTAGGTATGGTTTGTATGAGTGTTTGTAATGCCATTAGGGTTAACGAATGCACCTGCTTTTTTCGTGGATTTGTTGAACCAAGTTTTCCGAGAGTACTTGGATAGGTTTGTGTTAGTGTTTATAGATAGCACTTTGGTATACTCTAAGGATGAAAGGGAGCATGTGGATCATCTTAGAGTTGTGCTTGAGACGCTGAGGCAGCATCAGCTGAAGGTGAAGTCTTCCAAGTGTCATTTTTGGAAGAAAGAGGTTAAGTTTCTTTGTCACGTGATTTCAGAGAAGGGCTTGTTAGTCGATCCAGATAAGATCAAAGCTGCTAATAATTGGAAGAGACCAGAGATGGTGACTAAGGTTAGAAGTTTTCTTGGATTTGCTGGCTATTACAGTATATTCATTAAGGATTTCTCATGGATAGCAGCACCTTTGACTAAGCTAAAGAAGATGAAGTTTGTTCGGTCCGACAAATGTAAGGAAGCATTCCTTAAGTTAAAGCATTTGTTGACCAAGCACCTGTGTTAGTAGTTCCAGACATAAACCAAGGGTTGGTGGTGTATACTAATGCATGTGGAACTGGATTGGGAGCTGTGTTGATGTAGAAAGGTAAAGTGGTTGCCTACGCTTCACGACAGCTTAGATCGTATAAAGTGAGATATCTTACTCATGATTTGGAGTTGGCTATAGTGATCTTCACATTGAAGATTTAGAGGCATTATCTCTTAGGGGAGACGTTTGAGCTATAACAAATCATAAGTCTTTAAGGTACTTATTCTCTCAGAGGGAGCTGAATATGAGACAATAGAGGTGGTTGGAGTTTTTAGCTGCTTATGATTTTTATATAGAATATACTCCTGGGAAAGGAAACAAAGTAGCAAATGCTTTTAGCAGAAGACATCAGAATGTGGTGTTAGCTATGTTGGCAGAATGTAAGAATTTAGAAGCTTTAACTATTTGTTGTGTGCAGTTATGATCAACTGGTAGTTCTAGCCAAAATACTGCCATGTTGTCTTGTTTAGAAGTTCAACCAGTATTGATCGAAAGGATAGCCTCTAAGTAGAAGGAGGATCCATTATTAGCCGAGAAGAACAAAAAGCTTGAGATTGGAACCGAGATCGATGATATGAAGGATTTTGGTCTTGACCAGAGAGGATGGTTGAGAAAGAAGGGACGGTTGTGTGTTCCAGATGTCAAGGACTTAAGGAAAGAAGTTCTTGAAGAATGTCATCGGTCTAAGTTTACGATTCATCCAGGGGGACCAAGATGTATCAAGATATGAAGAGGAGCTTATATTGGGAAGGTATGAAGAGGGATGTTGGCTTGTGGGTTAGGCAGTATGCAATCTGTCAATAAGTGAAAGCCAAACATCAAAAGGCAAGTCGGATTGCTTCAACCTTTATAGATTCTAGGTTGAAAATGTGATTCGATATCCATGGATTTTATAGACGGATTACCAAGGTCAAACAGTGGAAATGAAAGTATATGGGTCATAAAATTGACCAAGAGTGCCAATTCCATTTCAGTAAAGTCAACCAAGACTGCACCTATCTTAGCTAAGTTATTCATGAAGAACAAAGTTAGACTACATGGAGTTCCTAGTAGTATAGCCAGTTATAGAGATGCTTAGTCTACATGATTTATTAGGCACTAAGCTCAAGATAAGTACTACATATCACCCTCAAATGGATGGGCAAACAGAGGGAGTCAATAAAGTACTCGAGGATTTATTAAGAGCTTGTGTATTGGACTTTGGTGGATCTTGGGAAGATCAATTGCATTTGGTTGAGTTTTTCCTATAATAATAGTTATCAGACTAGTATAGGAATGAGGCCTTTTGAAGCTTGGTATGAAAGCCATGCAAATAACCAGCATGTTGGTTGGAGACTGGAGAAAGGTTAGTCTTACATCCATATCTGGTTAGAGAGGCGATAGAGAAGATTGAGTTAATCTAGGAAAGGATGAAGGAAGCTCAGTCCAAACAGAAAAGTTATGCAGATCAAAGGCATAAAGGCCTAGAATTGTCAAGTGGAGATAAGGTTTTCATTAAGGTATCACAAATGAAGGATGTGGTACGATTTGAAAATTCAGGGAAGTTGGCCCCGATATATGTTGGTCCATTCAAGATTATAGAGAGGATTGTGAAGCTCGCATATAGAGTAGAGTTACCAAGCAGTATGGAAGGTGTCCATAATGTATCTCATCTTCGCAATTATGTGCATGATTCAAAGACTACTATTCCTCCGACAAGGTTGGAAGATTTGGTAGTGGATCCTAATTTGACTTTTTTGGACAACCAGTTCGGGTAATAGCAAGAGAAGAGAAAAAATTGAGAAACAAGATAGTTAAGTTAGTGAAAGTTCAATGGAGCGACAACGAGAAGGACTATACTTGAGAGACAGAAGATATGATTAGAGATACTAATCATGATTTTCTTTGAGGTTATGTCTATATTAGATTTATATAAATAATTGCTAGTCAGGTAAGCTAGTATGGTTGTTAGGAGTCATTACAGATGATTTCTATGTTTAGTATTTAGTCCTTACTGAATATTGAGGATAAAATTCTTTAAGGAGGGGAGCTTGTAACACCCCCGTTTTTTATAACATTATTCAGGAGATTTAATTAGATAAATTAAATATAATAATGTAAGAGTTAGAAATTGTAAGGAGATTGAGATTTGAATAAATGATAAGGAGGCCGTGCTTAACCAATTAAATGAGCTTATAATGGTTTTACATGTTAATTAATTTATATAAGAGGCTTATTAGGAATAGCTGCCTCTTATAACCCACACATCCTATAACGACCCAAAATTTCAGTCATTTGAAATTCGTATATTCAATTAATTTTAAATATTCACAAGTAAATTTTATGAGTTATATAACTTATATTTGAAATATAAGGATATAATTGTATAATTTAATTATTGATTTAATATTTGAAATGGTGTAAATAATTGGAATTTGGATTTAATGTGAATGAAAATGATTTATAAAGCTGAATTAAATTCTATTTGAATAAGAATGATGTTAGAGAACTTTTAAAATTGATTTAAAAGTTAATTTGTATAAGAATGAATAAGAATGTTATATTAATTTGATTTAAAAGTTAATTTGTATAAGAATGAATAAGAATGTTATATTAATTTGTATAAGAATGATTTAAAAGTTAATTTGAATAAGAATGAATAAGAACGTGTAAAAATAGCTATTTTTCAAACAGTCTCGGATTTTGACAAAACCTGTTTCATTGGATCCGTAATGTTATATTATTTTAGGATTTCAAATTTCGTGTCAATCGGATTTACAGTTTGTCCGGGGGAAGCTAAAATGCGTATAAATTCGTTTAAGTAAATTTTAAATTTAAATAGTCGATTCAAAAACCTATCTTCCAAATACGATCGAATTAGGTCCCGAGATGTATTACATTTTGTTCGGAATAGGGGTAAAACATTATAAACGCCAGGCGGCACTCATTGTTTCGAGTTCGGAAAATTTCCAGATGAATAGTATCGTCGAATTTTCTATAAAAGGCCACCTATTTTTCTATTTTGCAAACCCTAATCAAGATGAAACCTTATACCGCGCCATTAGCTTCAATGGCCAGAATTTTGCCTTCTTTCCCCTTTAGTTTCTCTCAATCCATCAATAATTAGACCAAACTCTCAACTACAACTTTGAAGAGCTCATCGAGATTTTCGATTTGGACGGCTATGATCGAGAAATACGCAATGGGTCAACGGCAAAGTGCTCGCGTTTGACCATCGTTCAAAAATGTATTTCAAGGCTGAGAAACAACCTAGCTTCAAGTACCTCTGGCCGAGGATGTGTCTCATGATGGCCGTTTGTTTGAGGGTGTTCAATCATCGACTAGGTGATCGTAGGTGGCTCGATAGTTCAATTGAAATCGACGACATGGGTTTTCTTATGCGTGGAGTTACCTAGGGACCTAGATGAAAGGAGAAGAGAAGGTTTGGCTCAGATTTGATTTTGGGGGAAGGGACGGCCCGATTTAATTAAAGGTTTAAAAAAATAAAAATAATTTGTAAATTGATTTATATAAATTTGTACAAACCTTAAAACATTATAACTTTGTCATACTAGGTCCATTTTTTACGAAACAAGTTGCGTTGGGCCCGTATTGACGAGCACTACATTATAGATCTGGTTTGTAACGATTGGAGCTAGTGTGATTTTTGAGTAAAATTAAATGGCTGTTTAATCTTATTCAGAGTAAAACACTACAATTGTATTGAAATCAATGTGAGCACAACTCACTCTTTATGACTCATTGATATTTTTATATAAGTGAAAATAAAATTATTTTATGTTGATTGATGATTATTTGGATGATATATGATATATTGTATATAAATTGATTCGTATTTGGATGTATTCCTGCCTATTAGAGCAGATGAGACCCTATGCGTTCCTACGTATGAGCGGTTGACCCTTTAGTACTCGCATCTGCCTCGAAGAGGACAATGTACACATTTTCTAATATGTATATTTGTTGCAGGTGACAGGTTGGAGGAATCCAGCTAGATACCTCACCAATGTTGATTTATTTACAAATATTGTGATATATGCTGTTATCATGTGATATATGATGTTTTGGATGCCGTGATTGATGTATTTAGTGTTGTTGCAGCATTGGGCCTATTTTGGTAATTTAAAAATATTAAAGTGATGATTTCCAAATTTAAAAAGGATTTTCAAGTGATTTTGAAAATAGATGTTTGTTAGTTTTGAATGGTTAAAGGAATGGATTTATTTTTAAATAAATAAACATTATAATTTTTATGTTATGAAAATTATGATTTTTGGGAAATATAATAAGAATATGATTTTTTAAATACGAAGTTAATTATGTTGTCAAATAGTTTAAATTGATATTTTTGGTTTAATATAAATGGTTTATATATAAGATTTATGGAATTGAATTTTTATAAATCAAAATAATGGGATTATATAGAATTTTTATAAGAGATAAAATGGAGTTATAAATAGGTTTTATAAGTGAATAAGATTTACGAATTGTGAAGTTATAAAATGAATGGAAATTCTAAAATAAATGATTTATAAGTAATTTACTTATAAATTGGATTTTGACATGTAAATGAGATATAAATGGAATCAGTTAATTAAGGATTTTATAAGTTGAAGTTTTTAGAAAATATAATGGAATTTATAAACATTGTTTTATAAATCCGAAATCAATTGATTTTGATGTGTTAAGTATGGGTTTATTAAAGGAATTTCATTTACGATTTTGGATAGTGGATAACCCTTTAATAAATATGTAAAGTTAATGAATTTGGTAAAAGGGCTATATCCACGATTTTGGACTGTGGATTATCCTTTAATAAATGTATAGGAATATTAGATTTGGTAAACGAAGTATATTCACGATTTTGGATAGTGAATAATCTTTTAAGTTAAATAAATGTTTTGGGAAGTGATTTTTTAAATGGAATAAAATGGTTTGAAGATGTTTTAAAATGTGTTAAGTATCAAAACCATAGTTTCAACATTTTTTGTTGAAATAGACGATTTCGAGAAATTAGGAAATGATGGACTATAACACTGTTGTTATTGATAATGATTTTCGAAAGAAAATGTTTTGTATAGTATATGGGATTTATATATCTATCTAATTATCGAATCCCTATACTGATTGATTTTGGGCTGTCATAACGATGTTTCACGCAACATCCGTTTTGACCCAAATAAATATGTTTAAAGAGAATCTTTTCCTTAAAGATAAAATATATACTTAATCGTGATTTAAGTATATGGAATATTTTCTTAGTGTTGAAAATAAAGAGATTTGTGAATATGATTATTTTATTGAAATAAGTATATGGAAATGTTTTCCAATATAGAAAAGTTGAAATGGTTTGAGATTATATATTTTTAAAGATAATTTGAAGTGGATATATGGTAAGTGATTTAGTAAATAAAAGATTTACTAAAAGGTCCTAGTGGTTGTTTATGGTGCTAAATATTCATTTGTTTGCTTTGATAGTTAAATAACTGACTATCAAATTGGCCATGTTAGTTCCTCCACTTGATGTGGGAACTATTTAGTCGTACACTTAGTACGTAGACTTCTGTGTAGGCTTGATTATCACTTGTATTGAGGATGTTGATTCGTATAGTGCAGAGTATTACTCCAATCTATCGAGCTTCCTTCTTGGCCCAAAGGATAGCAAGTTGAAAATTGGAGACGTGATAAGTCTATAGGATATTTTCTGTGTGAGGTCAAGAAATGCTTTTTCGTTGTTGGTACGAAGAGACTGGGATCAGATTTATCTGAAAACCTCTTTGGACTAACGTATATGCGTTCGATTGTGAAGATTGTGATGACATTGATATTTTGAATTTTCATAGTGAGGGACTGCTTGTTGATTGTTTGGGGTTGAAATCCCAATATGCATTTGGTAGAAGTGTTCTTTTCATTATGAAATATCCAATGCAAGGACTATTCTCTACTAATCCTAGGGATTTCCCAACAGGATGTGGTAAGAAAGTACCTTCGGTTTGTCCTGTTCCTGGACAACTTTTATCGATGTTTGTTTAACATTGCATTTCTATAGATTGCGTACACTGGTTTTTACAAACATACATAAGTGGTGGTGGAGAAGGCAACTTCTCTTAGCTTAACACCCTCCTTGAGACGTATGAGCTTAAGGATTGTATTTTTATGGAAGACAATTAGTAATCAACGAAAATGGCATTGTGGAATTCAAAGTTACTTGATATGTGATTGTGAAAGGTAATCGTTACCTCAGGCCTCATCAACCAGAAATGACCAAAACAGGGTTAGATGCAGCAAAGGCTAAGTGGGTCATTCCTAAGTAGGATACGATCATCCTCTTCTAGATATATCTTTACATGTTATGACGTCGTCTATCTGATTATTGTGGTTTGTATGCTTTGAAGGCCCTCGGTAAAGGTCGGTAACGAACGGAGAATGACATATTCGGTACCGTCTAGTTATAGAGGTGGGCCGGTCTTATGTTGGTAGAGGGTGGATGTTCTATGCCTCGGGACATCCATCTAGAGGTGTACCCATCGGAAGGTAGTCCCTTCACCTGGTCATTTGAATGGTAATCCAAAATCCACTACGAGCTGCGATTTTGTTTGTAAAAGCATAATGAATAGCCTTGTAACAACGCGCATATTTATCGATTTTATATTAAATATTTTATTTAAATATTTTATCGTTGATCGGATATTGGTCCGAAAAGCTACTTTTTGCAAACGGTCAAATTTGGACTCGAGACCACTTCCATTGAGTTCGAAATGACGTTTACAACTTTTTTAAGTATAAACATTGATAGGTTTGGAGTTAGTGGAATTTCACTTACTTTTCCCGCTTTGGACTTTGGGTTAGATAACCATTATAACTCAAACCCACTTCTCTCCTTCTCCTCACTCTTCATAAATTCCTACCAAACACAAACTTTAACATTAATGGTGAGTGGAAAGGGAAATTAGAAACTCCAAGCCTAGGTTTCAACTCCAACTCCATCATTCAATTCCAAATTCAAGGAAAAGCATTGGATTCAAGCTTGTAGTTGCTTCTCCATTCACCTTCAAGCTTTACCTTCATAATTTGGTTAAAAGGTGAGATTTTTATCTTACATTCTTGCCTATAACTATCATGGATTGTTTGGGAATGATTTCCTATCACTTTAGCATGTACATATGCATTTAGTTTGGATTGGATTGGCCAAAAAAACCAAGTTTTAGTGTTTTTGGTGAAATTCTGCACTTAGGTTGTTCTGCCTATGCTAGGTCGTTCGCGTGGAAAAGTCTCGGCCTTCAAGTAGCTCGTTTATGGCTTTAAATCGTTCTACAGCCTTAGGTCGCTCGGCACTAGGTCGTAGGTCGTGGGGTCTTTAGGTCGTAGGTCGTTCGGCCATGCTTATTTCGTTAAGTCGCTCGGCATTTAGTGGTTAGATCGTTGGACTCTTAAGTCGTTACACCTCTAGGTCGTTAGGTCGCTCCCTCTGTTGGAAATGGCCCCTCGGTGTTAGGTCGTTCTGCGTTGATAGGTCGCACGGCATTTAGGTCGTTCCCGACCTTATTTCTCTCGGCAGCGTTAGGTCGTTCTTGGCCTTAGGTCGCTTGGTCTTTGTTTGCAACGTTAAGTCGTCTCCCCTTTAGGTCGTAGCACTTTAGGTCGCTCGTCCTTGCTTACCTCGTTAGGTCGTGTAACACCTAGGTCGCATGACCTCAACCCCTTTAGGCCGCATGACCCCCAATTTCTTTAGGTCGTTGGACCTTATTTTCTTTAGGTCGTATGACCCCTTTAGTCGCTCAACCACTAGGTCGCTTGACCCCTAGGTCGCAACCATTAGGTCGCTCGATCCTATCCTCCCTTAGGTCTTCACTAGGTCGTACCATTTTGGACGGGGCGCTGGCCCGCACCCCCACCTTGGGTAGTTGCCACCCCTCCGGACCCCCCTTCGTAGGGGATCTTATCTGAAAAACATTCAACAGAACTTGCTTTGTTGAGATGCCGAGTTGACCATTCTTCGAGACAAACTATCTTGGGCTTCTCGGTCGATTTTATGGCATCACGGCCTTGCTAAAAAGGCGGGATAACAACTTTAGAAATATGAAGATTTCAATACTAGTAGTAAATATCAAAACTCTTTCATCAAAACAATTTTAACTCTATTTTACTACAAAGCTCTTTCCTTAAACCGTTTTCCAATCTACTAGTATATACAAACCTTTTCCTTAAAACCTATTGTGACAATCTTCTTGTGAAGATCTACAGCTTGTTCGTAAATATTTAAGTTAAGCAAGTGGTTATGGGACATGAAGCTAAACTCATATATTTACTAGCTTGGTGAGATTGACACTACATGATGATCATGACGATCATTTTTGTGTTTTAGACTAGCAACTGTGCGATGTCTCTTTGTCTGCGAGGGAGACTAGACCCCGCTCTTGTGATGTTTCGCCATCGCATTTGTGTGATGTTTCGCCATCATATATGTGGGGTAGCGCCCCACGGTCTTCGGGCCATTCGTGTGTCAAAATTAATGGCTTGCAACCATGAGATAGCGTCTCGCTTTGTGTTACACGTGTAGGTGAGTTTTCATGCTCCCATTGTGAGTTTTCATGCTCCTATATTGTGATTTCTGGATTTCTTGTGTAGTCTTCTGGAATTTGTGCTTCACCTATTTTCATGACTTTCATTGTTATGGTTTTCCAGCTTTTATGTTTTGGTGAATTTGTTTGTCATCGCCTTTTTTAGGTGAATTTGGATCTTTTAGAAGATTCTTTTGATATTTTTTGATCTCTTGATGATCTTCATTTACATGCTTATCATAGTATGTCTTTATGGTTACTCTATGTTCTTGCCATATCTATTGTTTTATATCATATTACCTGATATTTATAGCTAGACTGATCCGTTTATTATTTTTTTATAAATAATACTCGGGTCAGACCGAGATGTTACAGGTGCTTCTGCTTGACTCCACCCCCAGGGATTTACTACTCTGACTTTTGGCTGACCATTTAGATTAGCAGTTTTTGTCGTTTACACTTGAGATATAGACTCATAGATGTATTCTTTTGTATAGCACGTGTTGCTATTCTTTTGTGTATGTGGTCCTTTCATGACCACTACTCTAATGCACACTTTCATATGTTAGATATATATTCATATCTTTTTCCGCCTTTGTGATATGGATGTTTGTGACTGATTGTGTTACGTTTATTTCTATATTTGTTTCCGAAGATTTATTTATAGCCACCGTGTGATAGCTTTGAGTTTGTATCGGTATGTCGGACTTTCTCCTTAAATGAAATGCATGCTATACTATCTGACATATCGGTGCTCGCACAAAGAAGTTACGTGGATGGTCGCTCCTCAACAGCCTTATTCTCCGCGCTAGTTGACAGCATTAATCCGTAGTGTTCTTGGCTAGCGTGGGTATTGAGGTGGGGCGTCACAGCTTGGTATCAGAGCCAAACTTCGGAACAATATAGAATAACTTAACAAGGATCATCGTCCTAAGTCCAGCTTAGGAGTCGTACCTTAGGATTAATTCGAGTCTTCGTACCGATTCATCCTATTTTTATTATGATTCCTTGTTTCACCTATCAAGATTGCTTGATATATCTTTTAGTGAATAACCTTTTTCTTCTCCTTCTTTCAAAAGGAATAAAAATGGTTAGACCTAGACGTCCATGTGCCGGTCAATCTACTGCAACGCCCCAAGATGGAGTTTTTATGACTACCCAGCAACTTCTTGACCTTGTTACGAATGCTCAAGCAACTGGCTCTAATCCGGAACCTACTCACCCTAAATCTGGGTTTGCACGTTTGTGCAATGATTACACCAACTTGGGTGGGAAGCAATTTAAAGGCACTGAAACTATCATCGAGGTACAAGCTTGGCTCAGAACGTGCGATAGAATCTTCTCTCGCATGAACCTCACTGACCTCCATCGAGTCCAGGTGGCTTCCAGTATGCTCCAAGAAAGATCGTTAGATTGGTATGAGCTGTTAATCTCAGAAATTTATGAAGCGGATCTCTCCTGGGAGCACTTCCAGGAATGCTTCGAATCGAAATTCGTGCCCGAGGCTGAAAAAGTAACTTTGGCTCGGAGATTTATTGACCTTATTCAAGGTCAGTCTTATGTAGCGGACTACGTTGCATCATTCGAATCCCTTTCCAAATATGGGGCCGAATATATAAATACTCCACTGGAGAAGAACCAGTGGTTCGTTTATAAGAATCTTAAGAAGCCACTACTCCTGAAACTAGAAGTTACATTTGATCAACTCGTCGATATCGCTCTTCGTCTAGAAGAGGCCGATAGAGAGAGTGATGTTGAAGTGGTTGGCGCTAAACCAAACTTCAACAACAAAAAGAGGCCTAACAAATTTAAAGGTTCTTATCCCAACAAAAAGGGTAAGCAAGCAACTTTGGCTGCAAAGACACCTTCCTCTAGTAGCGGGCAATGCTATAACTGTGGTTCTAAGGACCATTTTTGCAAGAGCTTGGAACATTATATACATATGTGCCCCATACTGCAACGCAGGAAAGAGGGAAAGTTAGACGTGGCTCAAGCCCCTGGCAACACATCTCGTGGCCAAGGTATTTCTCATTCCATTCTTGATGGTATTATTTTATTTCATAATCAACCTATTAGAGTTCTCTTTGATACGGGTGCATCCCATTCTTTTATATCAAATGAACTTGTCGACACTTTCTCTTTAAATGTTGATGCTTTAATGACTTCCTTGAGAATTGCGAATCCTGTTGGTGGATTCGCAACTCTTAGTTTGCTTTGTAAAAATGTGGAGATTATTTTATGTGATTTTCCATTCCTAGCCGATTTGCATGTTATGCGTTACCTAGGCTTTGGAATGATTTTGGGAATGGATTGGCTTAATCGTTATGAAGCTCATATCCTATGTCCTGAGCGGACTATTTATCTCCGACATCCGCAATCTGTAAATCAGATTTCTATTATTCTTAAAGATTTGGATTCTGCGTTGACTGCATCTTTATATTCTTTAAATCCTCATGATGATGATGATAATGATGAGGAAGATGTCATTTCTCGAATTCACGTCGTTCATGAATTTTCAGACATATTTGAGCCCGTTTTAGGTTTACCACCTAAACGAGCACTTGAGTTCAGAATTAATCTTACCCCTAAAGCTCAACCTATTACTCGTCCTCCTTATCGCATGTATAATAAGGAAAAATAGGAGACGCGCAAACAATTATCTGAATTGGAGACGAAGCAATTTATTCGCTCTGGCTCCTCGTCTTGGGGAGCTTCGGCTATTTTCCTGAAGAAATCCGATGGTACGCTTAGGCTTTGCGTTGACTATCGCAAGCTTAACGATCTGACTATTAAAAATAAATATCCTTTACCTCGGATTGACGATATGTTTGATCAGCTTAGCGGAGCTAGGGTCTTTTCACAGTTGGACTTGGCTACCGGTTTTCATCAGCTTCGTATTGCTGAGGATAGTATTCCTTTGACATCGTTCCATACTCGTTATGGATCTTATGAATGGTTTGTTATGCCATTTGGTTTAACGAATCCTCTGGCTTACTTCGTTGACCTCATGAATCGAGTTTTGAAGGCTTTCCTCGATCGGTTTGTTCTCATCTTCATTGATGATATCCTTGTGTATTCTAAAATCGAGGAGAAGCATGAAAAGCATCTTCGGATTGTATTGGAAACTCTTAGGAGTAATCAATTAAAGGCAAAAAATTTCAAATGCCACTTTTGGCAATCTCGTGTGAAGTTTCTCGGTCATATTATTTCCGAATCCGGAATTTCCGTGGATCCTTCAAAGATTGAAGCAATTCAAGATTGGAAGAGACCGGAGAGTGTGCCAGAGATTTGTAGTTTTCTCGGATTGGCGGGTTATTACCGTCGTTTCATTAAAGACTTTTCTAAGATTGTCGTGCCTCTTACTGGCTTAACTAAGAAGGGAGTTAAATACATTTGGTCGGACAAATGTGAAGCCTCTTTTCAGAAATTGAAAGAACTCTTTCCGATGCTCCTATTCTTATTATTCCCGACGGGAATCAAGTTTTTATTGTTTATACTGATGCTAGTCACGTTGGTTTGGGTGTCGTTCTTATGCAAAAAGAACGTGTTATTGCTTATGCTTCTAGGCAATTGAAGCCGGGCGAGACTAGATATGCCACACATGATTTAGAACTCGCGGCTATTGTTTTCGCCCTTCGAGTTTGGCGTCATTATCTTTTGGGAGAGAAATTTATTCTTTACACGGATCATAAGTCTTTGAAATATTTATTTTCTCAAAAGGAACTTGATTTGCGTCAACAGCGTTGGCTCGAGTTTCATGCAACTTATGATCTTGATATTCTTTATACCCCCGGTAAGGGTAATCGTGTCGCCGATGCTCTTAGCCGTAAACAACAAGCAGTTATTTCTATGATGATATCCGAATGGAACAATCTCGAGATTTTATCCAATTGTGAGATTCGAGAGCGTGTATCCGATTTATGCTCATCACTTGTTTTATGTAGCCTTGAGGCTCATCCTTCTCGTTTAGACCGCATTCTTGAAGCTCAAGGGCTAGATCCTGAATTGGATCTTCTTGGCCAAAATGTTAAGGATAAAATTGATATTGAAGGTTTGAAAGACTTTGATATTGATTCTCATGGCGTCATTCGAAAATTTGGTAGACTTATCGTACCAAATATTGGTGATCTTCGTAAAGATATTTTAGAAGATTCCATCGTTCTAAATTCACCATTCATCCCGGTAGTAGTAAAATGTACGCTGATATGAAGCGACTTTATTATTGGGAGGTAATGAAATCTGATATTACTAACTTTGTTAAGTGTTGCATGACTTGCCAACTTGTCAAGGCCGAACATCAAAGGCCTGGTGGGTTATTGCAACCTTTAGAAATTCCAATTTGGAAGTCAGACCAAATTTCCATAGATTTTATAGATGGCCTTCCGCTTCTCGTTCGGGTCATGATAGCTTATGGGTGATCATTGATAGACTTACTAAATCCGCCCATTTTATTCCCGTTCGGTCTAACCGAACCGTTCCTCTTTTGGCCAAACTCTTTATCAAAGAAATTGTTAAATTGCATGGAGTTCCTACTTCTATTGTTAGCGATCGATATCCATTGTTTACTAGTGGATATTGGAGGAGTCTTCAAAAAGCATTAGGAACGAAGCTTAATTTTAGCTCTGCTTATCACCCCCAGTCCGATGGACAAACCGAGCGTGTGAATCAAACTCTTGAAGATCTTCTTCGTGCTTGTGTGCTCGATTTTGGTGGAAGTTGGGAAGATCATATTTCACTTGTTGAATTTTCCTATAATAATAGCTTCCAATCTAGTATTGGTATGGCACCTTTCGAGGCACTCTATAGGAGGCCATGCCGATCTCCTTCTTATTGGCTTGAGGCCGGTGAGAAGCTGGTTTTAGGTCCAGACTTTATTCGTGATTCCACAAAGAAGATTGAACTTATTCGACATAGGATGAAAGAAGCCCAGAGTAGACAAAAATCCTATGCCGATAATCGAAGAAGGAGGTTAGAATTTTCTGTGGGAGATTCTGTTTTTATTGGTGTTTCACCTATGAAAGGTGTTGTACGTTTCAGTCGATCGGGAAAGTTAGCACCCCGATATATTAGGCAATTTCCTTTCACTTAACGTATTGGTTCTATGGCTTATCGCCTTACATTACCGGCTCAGTTTTCTGCTATGCATGACGTGTTTCATGTTTCTCAATTACGGAAATGCCTATGAGATTCCGATTCTATTCTTGAGCCTGGTGTTGTGGAAGAAATTGAAGTTTCGCCGAATTTAACCTACGAGCAGCATCCTATTCGAATTATTGCTTCGGAGGTCAAACGACTTCGAAATAAAGATGTTCCGCTTGTGAAGGTTCAATGGTCCTCAAATCCTAGGAATTGCTCTTGGGAATCCAGAGAATTCATCGAGCGAACACATCCGGACTTGCTTACTCCTGCTCTTTGAGGTGAACTTCCTATTTTAAATTTCTTTTGTGTTAATATGCTTTTATGGTTGTTACTTTTTATTTCCATTTTATATATTGCAAGGACGCAATTTCTTTAAGGAGGGGAGTCTGTAACAACCCGCATATTTAAATATTTTATTTAAATATTTTGTCGCTGATCGGATATTGGTCCGAAGAGCTACTTTTTGCAAACGGTCAAATTAGGACTCGAGACCACTTCCATTGAGTTCGAAATGTCGTTTACAACTTTTTTAAGTATAAACATTGATAGGTTTGGAGTTAGTGGAATTTCACTTACTTTTTCCGCTTTGGACTTTGGGTTAGATTAGCCATTATAACTCAAACTCACTTCTCTCCTTCTCCTCACTCTTCATAAATTCCTACCAAACACAAACTTTAACATTAATGGTGAGTGGAAAGGGAAATTAGAAACTCCAAGCCTAGGTTTCAACTCCAACTCCATCATTCAACTCCAAATTCAAGGAAAAGCATTGGATTCAAGCTTGTAGTTGCTTCTCCATTCACCTTCAAGCTTTACCTTCATCATTTGGTGAAAAGGTGAGATTTTTATCTCACATTCTTGCCTATAACTATCATGGATTGTTTGGAAATGATTTCCTATTACTTTAGCATGTACATCTGCATTTGGTTTGGATTGGATTGGCGAAAAACACCAATTTTTAGTGTTTTTGGTGAAATTCTACACTTAGGTCGTTCTGCCTATTCTAGGTCGTTCGCGTGGAAAAGTCTCGGCCTTCAAGTAGCTCGTTTATGGCTTTAAATCGTTTTACATCCTTAGGTCGCTCGGCACTAGGTCGTAGGTCGTAGGTCGTAGGTCGTGGGGGCTTTAGGTCGTAGGTCGCTCGGCCATGCTTATTTCGTTAAGTCGCTTGGCATTTAGTGGTTAGATCGTTGGACCCTTAAGTCGTTACACCTCTAGGTCGTTAGGTCGCTCCCTCTGTTGGAAATGGCCCCTCGGTGTTAGGTCGTTCTGCGTTGATAGGTCGCACGGCATTTAGGTCATTCCCGACCTTGTTTCTCTTGGCAGCATTAGGTCGTTCCTGGCCTTAGGTCGCTCGGTCTTTGTTTGCAATGTTAAGTCGTCTCCCCTTTAGGTCGTATCACTTTAGGTCGCTCGGCCTTGCTTACCTTGTTAGGTCGCGTAACACCTAGGTCGCATGACCTCAACCCCTTTAGGCCGCATGACCCCTAATTTCTTTAGATCGTTGGACCTTATTTTCTTTAGGTCGTATGACCCCTTTAGTCGCTCAATCACTAGGTCGCTTGATCCCTTAGACCCCTAGGTCGCAACCATTAGGTCGCTCGATCCTATCCTCCCTTAGGTCTTCACTAGGTCGTACCATTTTGGACGGGACGCTGCCCCTACCCCTACCTTGGTGGGTTGCCACCCCCCCAGACCCCCCTCCGTAGGGGATCTTATCTAAAAAACATTCAACAGAACTTGCTTTGTTGAGATGCCGAGTTGACCTTTCTTCGAAACAAACTATCTTGGGCTTCTCAGTCAATTTTATGGCATCACGGCCTTGCTTAAAAGGCGGGATAACAACTTTAGAAATATGAAGATTTCAATACTAGTAGTAAATATCAAAACTCTTTCATCAAAACAATTTTAACTCTATTTTACTACAAAGCTTTTCCTTAAACCGTTTTCCAATCTACTAGTATATACAAACCTTTACCTTAAAACCTTTTGTGACAATATTCTAGTGAAGATCTGTAGCTTGTTCGTAAATGTTTAAGTTAAACAAGTGGTTATGGGACATGAAGCTAAACTCATATATTTACTGGCTTGGTGAGATTGAAACTACATGATGATCATGACGATCATTTTTGTGTTTTGGACTAGCAACTGTGCGATGTCTCTTTGTCTGCGAGGGAGACTAGACCCCGCTCTTGTGATGTTTCGCCATCGCATTTGTGTGATGTTTCGCAATCACATATGTGGGGTAGCACCCCACGGTCTTTGGGCCATTCGTGTGTCAAAATTAATGGCTTGCAACCATGAGATAGCGTCTCGCTTTGTGTTACACGTGTAGGTGAGTTTTCATGCTCCCACTTTGTGAGTTTTCATGCTCCTATATTGTGATTTCTGGATTTCTTGTGTAGTCTTCTGGAATTTGTGCTTCACCTATTTTCATGACTTTCATTGTTATGGTTTTCCGGCTTTTATGTTTTGGTGAATTTGTGTGTCGTCACCTTTTTTAGGTGAATTTGGATCTTTTAGAAGATTCTTTTGATATTGTTTGATCTCTTGATGATCTTCATTTACATGCTTATCATAGTATGTCTTTATGGTTACTCTATGTTCTTGCCATATCTATTGTTTTATATCATGTTGCCTGATATTTATAGCTAGACTGATCCGTTTATTATTTTCTTATAAATAATACTTGGGTCAGGCCGAGATGTTACAGGTGCTTCTGCTTGACTCCACCCCCAGGAATTTACTACTCTGACTTTTGGTTGACCATTTAGATTAGCAGTTTTTGTCGTTTACACTTGAGATATAGACTCATAGATGTATTCTTTTGTATAGCACATGTTGCTATTCGTTTTTGTATGTGGTCCTTTCATGACCACTACTCTAATGTAGACTTTCATGTGTTAGATATATATTCGTATCTTTTTCCGCCTTTGTGATATGGATGTCTATGACTGATTGTGTTATGTTTATTTCTATATTTGTTTCCGAAGATTTATTTATAGCCACCGTGTGATAGCTTTGAGTTTGTATCGATATGTCGGACTTCCTCCTTCAATGAAATGCATGCTATACTATCTGACATATCGGTGCTCGCACAAAGAAGTTACGTGGATGGTCGCTCCTCAACAGCCTTATTCTCCGCGCTAGTTGACAGCATTACTCCGTAGTGTTCTTGGCTAGCGTGGGTATTGAGGTAGGGCGTCACAAGCCTCGAAATGCTATATGGGTACCCATTTTGACTATGATTAATATTATTTGTATACACTAGACACTAGTATATTATAAGTGGGTTTGATATGAAATGTTTTAGTTATCGTATTGTATAAACATGTCCATGTTTATGTGTGGCAGTGTCTTACAAGATACTTTTGTTTTGATAAAGGAAAAGTTTGGTAATTTAATAAATTCAGTTAAGTGTGTTTCTCGCACCGGTTTACCAGACTGATCCGAGTGTTCTTCCCTTTCAATGCTCGAGTCAGACTGAGTATATTTACAGGTATATATTTGGTGCTTATGGAGCTTTAGCAGGTGAGCTAGAGATCTTTATTTCGTATACACGTATCTGTTTTGATTATTGATTATCCGCTGTGCTTAGTTGTTGTATGTTGTCAGCAATTCTGACGACAGTTATTATAACTGTCCAGGCTGATAATTTGCGATTGATTGTTGTACTCTAATTTATGTATATATATACAGTTTTTATTTTGTAAAGATCATTGATACGATATTATATGTTTTCCACTATGATGTGAGATTCTGTATTGTTCTATTTGGTTCTATCTTCTCTCTTTCTTCTCTTCTCTTCTTCTCTCTTCTTTTCTTTCTCCTGATTTTCCGTCAGTCTGTGCTTTTTGGGTCGGACATGTGTGGATTATTGTTGATTCAAAGGGTGTGGATTTGTAGGTCATCACACTTCCTTTCACATGCACTACATTTTCATTTCTCAAAAACATCACAAACCTAAATCTAAGCAAGGCCTGCCATTACAAGGAAGAAAGGAAGAGAAATTCAATCTAAAAGCTAAGGATTAAAGCTAAGGGAAATAAATCTGCAACAAATCTCAAAGTCCTTATCATATTCAAGGTAAATAATAATTTATACCATTTCCATTTTTTTATGATCATATTTTTTTTGGATTTAAGATTAAATTCGTTTTTACGATGTTTTGAATGATGATATGCTTGAATTATAATTTATTTGATTTAAACAAAATTGTTAAAATGAGGATTTATGCGGTTTTTGGGAAAAACTGATAGAAATTGATTTTTGAATGCTATGGAAAAAAATTATGTTATGTAGAGCAAGATTTTGGAGTTAGGTTTTAATTTTGATAAATTTTCAAGCTATGGAAAGATTATTATGAATTTTCAAAGAAAAATATGATAAAATTGGGTTAAAAATTAATTCAATTATTTTTGAAAGAATTTAGGTCTGAAATTTTGATACGTTTGATAACACGATGAAAGTGAATTTTGTAATTTTTGGGGATTTTTCCTAAGAGATTTACTTTGAAAAATAAATTATTTTAAAAGAATGACTTAAGTGAAATTTTGTTTTTGTTTAATGGAAGGGCTTAATTGCCAAAATTTCCTTGATTTAGATATGAGAGTAAGTGGCGGTTATTTTGTAAAGAATTTGAAAAAGTATTAAGGCAACCAATCAAAGGATTACAAATAGGCAGGTGTTATAAAGTCATTATTAAAGATAACATTAATCAGCATTACCTTGAAAAGTTAGTTCCTCCTCCTTTAGAAGCGCCTTCCGATTCCAATGCCTCCGCTTCGACTCAGTCGAAACCAACCTAGCCGAAACGTACTAAAGCCAAAACCAATACGCATGGTATCAATGAGATTGGTGTGAAGTGGATTGGTGAAGGGTAGAAGGTAGGGTGTCAAAAGAATTGCTTTTGATAAAGTCTAAACCATTATTTACTTTTAAAAGATATGCGCTTGCCCTGTTTTTGAAGGGTGCTTTTGACCTAGTTGATAACCTATTGGCTTCGAACCTATTGGCTTCGAACCTGTCGCTGCCTTTCTTTGTTTAAAAATAGAGCTTTCGAAAGAGTTCCTTGTTTATAAAACAATGCTTTTGAAAATGGTGGTTCCAACCATGTCGAAGCTCTACTACCGTTCTTTTTCCTTTCGAGAGTACCGAAGTCATCATTTCTTTTGAAAGGTAGCTTTTGTTCTAAAGATGTACTAAGGAACTTCCTAAATGCTTTCGAAATGGTTCAAGGATTTTGAAGGCAATGGCTCCGAAAGAGGGTTTCGATGCTAACCTTCAATGTTTTACTTAAAGGTTTTGAAGCTTTCGAAAGGATGGTGCCGACGCCATCTTTTATATGAAGTATTAAGGTTTTGAAAAAGATACTTTCGTATATACTCACTTTGACCCAAAATATGTTTTTGAATAAACCCTATAATTTCGAAAGGGGTACTTTCATTGGTTTCGAAGCTATGTTTCTAAGGATTATTAAGTAATGTTTCGATACTTTCAGAAGGTATATTTTGGTTTCGAAAGAGATGATTTAAAGAGCTTCAAAAGGTATATATGTAATGATTTGAAAAGAAGCTTTCTATGCTTTCAAAGGAGGTTATCCATGGTTTTGAAAGTGATGTTTTAAGGTTTCGAAAGCCTTAGTTTTCAAACAAATAACCTAATCTCATTTTAAAGGGAATCATGGCATAAATAAAGAGTTTGAAATGATATAAAGTATGGAGTTTTGAAGAAGTTTTCCTTGATTAATAATTTAAAGGGATTAACCAAGTTATTTTGTTTGCCTCTTCATATATGTATATATTCATATTGTAATGGACCCATAACTATATTTTGGGAAAGGGCAGAATAACCAGATAGGTTGATCCAGTAGTGAATATAAATTAAATTAATTCCTGAATGAGTAGAATTGCATCTAGGAGGTCAGGAAGACCAGACTATAGAATGCTAAATTATTAATTAAAGATAGTGGCATGGGCTGATAGGTTCACAGTAAGCCCACAAAAACTATGTATAGGAAAAGATATCATCAGGGGCCAACAGGTTCATAGTAAGCCCGTGAAAACTATGTGTAAACGAAGATGTTAGGAAGAAAGGTTCGTAGTAGCCTATGAAAGCTATGATTTGATATTAGCAGGAGCTAATAGGTTTGTAGTGAACCCATGAAAATAATATCCGGATTAAGATATTGACAGAAGTCAACAGGTTCCTGGTTAACTCATGAAAATTAAGATAAGAGAGAAGTTACTGGAGTTACCAATAGGTTTAGAGAGAACCCATGAAATAATGATGTTATTGGCAGGGGCCAATAGGTTCTTAGAAATTCTATGAAAACTATGAAATAGGATAGGAAGTCCATAAATTTAAATAAGTTAATAGTAATCCCATGAAACTATGAAACATGACAGGGAGTCCATAAATTTAAACATGTTAATAGTAAGCGCATGAAAATAATGAAACCGGACAGGGAGTCCATAATATTAAACGCATTATTAGTAAGCCCATGAAAACTAACGGGTTAATAGTGACCCCACAAACTATAAATGAGACAGTTGGTCGGAATGAATGCGGATGAGAAATTCAGAATTGATTTACTTGTTTGCATATCATCATATTGTTTTGAATCGTTTTAACCATTGTGGGTGCAAGAACACATTATATGGTTTATAAAGTTTTAGGATGCTAGTGAGGGAAAAACTTGTTCCGCTATACGGTGTGGTCTCACTAGATATTCAAATGGTTTGAGATGGTATATTATTATTCATACTAGTCTTTTTATCTGACTCGAACTTTATTTTTTCCCCTTAAACTCTCGGGTACTCATTTGATTTTGAGTAGTTTGAGAGTTGAGGTTTTTAGGTACCTCTTTAGACGAATAAAATTCGGAGATATGCATAAGGCATGATGGCTATCCATAGTTTATTTT
The DNA here is from genome assembly GCA_030765085.1 of Allium cepa. NCBI lineage: Eukaryota > Viridiplantae > Streptophyta > Magnoliopsida > Asparagales > Amaryllidaceae > Allium > Allium cepa. Next base: position 312,787,430 of record CM060931.1, read on the forward strand.
ATTTTGATTCCGCTATGTTGTTGTTGTAAAGGCAAAGTTGTTAAATTGCCTATATATATACTCCGATCATCCAAAGGGACATCTTCATATGTCGCTCTTGGCGTATGTTGTAACAAATATATTTTCTTTTAACGTGGTTCTCATATTCAGATTATGTAATGTATTTGAAATATTTTGAAATGGAATGAGAAAGATGTTTGTTGATTTTTAAATTTTTCCATATTCATGTATTTCTGTTATATCGATGTATCTAACATCACCATATCTGGTCACCAAGGATTGATAACTATGGATGACTTTAGCATTCATAGCCTTTAGTTTTGAGCCTCCAAGTGGGGGATGTTACAGCTAAACTAGAAAAGTTGGCCTATTGCCAACTAGTCACATCTCGAAAGTTAAGACGCTATTTCCAGTCGCATCCCATCCGAGTGCTAACTGATCAGCCTCTGGGACAAAGTCCTGCACCGACAAGTTACCTCAGGAAGGCTCATAAAGTGGAGTATCGAGTTGCATTGGCATGAGATTTCCTATCATCCACGGACATCAATCAACGGGCAGGCAGGCCCTGGTTGACTTAATTCATAGTTCACAATTAAAGACAACAAAGTGGAATCCTGGGAGGAAAATGCTATTAAATGGTGAATGTATATGGCAAAGCGTCGAATAAGCACTATTCCAACGTAGGAGTGATATTGGTGACCTGAAGGAAAGAATTTAATCTACACTATATGGTTCTTGTTTAAGACAGCCAATAATGAAGTAGAATACGAAGCTTTAATAATAGGGTTGGAGATATCGAAGGATCTAGGAATTAGATCATTATATGTCTTAATGACTCATAGTTGGTCGTAAACTCGGTGTTCGGAGAATTCCAGGCTAAGGGAGAGTGCTTGAAATCCTATTAGGGAAGGTGAAAGTCTTGCTTAATGAGATGGAGCACTATGTGGTCAAACATATTCCCCGAGAATAAATGAAGATGCAGACAAGCTGGAGAAGTTGGCGAGTTTAGGATTCGGGCTATTGTCGGGATCAGTACCATTATTGACGATCGGCTCAAACTTAGTGATTAGTTGATTATTTTACTAAGTGAATGGACTACAATTAAACAACGATGATTTTGCTGATTTCTGCTAGTGACATGGAATAAAGAAAAGTTTCTTTACAGTGTCACATCTGCAGGCTAATGGGCAAGTGGAGACAGTCAATAAAGTTACAAAAACTCTTGAAATGGTTGGAAAAAGAAAAAGGTTCATGGGTGGAAAAACTTCATTTAGCGCTATAAGTTTACTGCACTTCTTTCAAAATGGTCATAGGTTACACTTCTTTCTCATTGGCCTATGTGTCAGAAGCGATGTTACTAGTAAGATAGTTATGCCATCACACTGGAGAGTTCACTACGTTCCAAATGAAAATGAGGAGTTTCTAAACATGTCATTTGACCTAATTGACGAAAGGAATGAGGAAGCTTCCTTGAAGGCCGAAGCATATGAACGGAGGATAACCTATCAGTATAATTCTAAAATTAAGCCATATCCGTTCAAGGAAGGAAACCTGGTACGGAAGCGAATATTCCCTAGACTGGGGTACTTGACCCAATTTGGGAGGGTTCGTACGTAGTTCGCAAGGACTTGGGCAATTAGCATTCATCCTCAGCATGATGGATAGAGCTAAGTTTAGTAAAGCCATAAATGCATAGAATCACTGCCGCTATTTTACTTAACTTTCTACCATTATGCTAATTTTCTTGTAATTTTATAGCTAAGTAGTTATGAAGTGGATTCTAATAAAGTGCGCTTTCCTTAAAATATTATCATGACAAGTAATGAGTAGGAAATGTAACTTCGTACTACGCTTTGAACACATTGGATTAACGCTAACATTATGAGAAAATGTCACCTAAGCTCAAAGATCTTCTCTCCTCAAACTTCTCGCCGGTAATGATAGACCAAAATGACCCTAACCAGGTGTCCATTATTGACGATCGACTCAAACTTCTCGCTGGGAGTGATGGACTAGAGTGACCCTAACTGGGTGTCCATCATTGACGACCGACTCAAACTTTTAACCGAAAATGATAGAATAGAGTACCCTAACCAAGTATTCATCATTAACAACTGACTCAAACTTCTTGTCGGTTGTGATGGACTAGAGTGACCCTAACCATGTGTCCATTATTGATAATCAGCTCAAACTTCTTATCGGTAGTGATGCACTAGAGTGACCTTAACCGAGTGTTCATTATTGATGATCAACTCAAACTTTTCCCCGGCAATGATGCACTAGAGTGATCTTAATCGGATGTTCATCATTGACGATCGCTCAAACTACACGCTAGTAGTGATGGACCAGAGTGACCCTAACCGGGTGTCTATCATTGACGATTGGCTCAAGCTTCTTGCCAGTATGATGGACAAGAGTGAACTCAACCCGGTGTGCATTATTGACGATCGGCTCAAACTTCTCGTTAGCAATGATGACCAGAGTGAGCCTAACTGGGTGTTCATTGTGATGATTAGCTCAAACTTCTCATCGGTAGTAATGGCCCTGAGTGACCCAAAGCAGGTGTTCATCATTGACGATCATCTCAAACTTATCATCGAGAGTGATGGACTAGAGTGACCCTAATTTGGTGACCATTACTGAGGTTGGCTCAAAATTTTCCTGTCAGCATTGGTGCACGAGAGCAACCCTAGTCGGGCATTCACTATCGATGATAACTTCAAATCCATGCATAGTCATGAAAAGCCTGACTTACCAGCAATCAAGACATGATTTATTTTTTTGGTTCATTCCCGACAATCGGCTTAGGATTTTGCCAATGGTGAACGGTCAATTCCGATGGTGGTAGACAACAACTAACAAATAGAATTTGCCTAAGACATACATTAATTATATAGTAATCGGCAGACTAAAAAATAGAAAAAAATTACGCATGGTGATAGACATGCAAATCATACTGTTAAGCATCAAGACAGGTACAATTCAAAGTCACTAGTATCAGGGAATATTGTGTGCTTAACTTCACTAAGCATCAAAATTTGCTAAGCACAAACAACAATGTTTAATACAAAAATAATACAACAGTCTATCCCAAATGTAAAAAACAGAAGAGATGTGGGCATCGCTATAATTTGGACCAAGACTTGGAGATGTTCTGCTTGCTGTGAGACTTGTGGTGCTGCCTCTCAACTTCTTTTTCCTCTTTCTCCTGCTTAGCTATCGTTGCCTCACCAAGTTTCGCTTGTTTCTTCCTGATAAGCTTTAGCTTCTCTAAGCTTCGATCTAAAATCTTGCCATTTCCTCAAGGAATCTCACTAGAACATGTTGCTTTTGGGCCTTCTCCCTATCAAACTCCTCAGTAGGCTCTGTGACACTCAATATCTCATGGTTGGTGTTATCCTTGAGGGCATTGATCATCTCATCATGGACCACATCGATAGGAGGATTAGAGGAGCCAGGGGCACAACCTTTGGCAACGAAGCTTTGGAAGTAATTAAAGCCCCAGTAGGATATGTTACGAGCGCATCACCTACAAGGAAATGAGGAGGGTTGTTAGATACGGATTCGCCCAAACAAACTCGAACGTACTGAGCAATGGTCTGTGGATTATAAAGAAGAATCCTACATCTTTTAGGAAAACTTAGACATCACCAATAGGTTGAAAATTATTCAAAGGTGAAGGCATCCCTCGAGGCTAACTTGTAGTTGATGCATCTGCAGAAAAGTGGAAAACAGTTGTAGGAACATCATGTATAGGAGCATAGATGACCGATTTTGAAGTCTGACCTTGTGTTGTTTCTCTCAGAGTCGGCCACCATCTTTTTCTCTTCTCTTCCTCTTCCTTCTAAACCATTTCAACTTTGGCTAGCTTGATGTAACAAAGGTGAACGGACTCCTTTTCCTTTGTTGAAAAGTACGCGTGAATGGCTTCAAGGCTAAAGGATGGACCACCATACTCACTAATGACTTTAGCTTCTTTGATTAGTCGCTTATGGATTGAAACCATAACTTTCTAATAGCCATCCATCCATGCTAGGATTCTTTCCATGAACATTCTGAAAAAAGTGATTCTACCTAGTTCATGTGGTTGTTCATTTCATCACATTATGCCAGCAACTTTTCGACTTTGGAAGTTTCAATGGCCTTTCCAACCGATAAGACTTTAAACTCTGCTTGGAGAGTGACCCTCTCACCTCTCCACTCTATAACTCTCTTCTTCCGATCGGCAATGCCAGGCTCTATTTTCTTAGCTACCGTGTAGAGCTCGTCCAACCTCTTGGTGAATTTATTTTTAACATTTTTTAGTCATCAATGAGCTGCCCGACCTTATCGTTATACTCCTTCTTGGTAGCGTTAATGTTGGAAAAATGATCATGTAAACACCCCATCTCTATACCTATACTATCCAAGGGTGTTATTAGGTAATACTGCTAGATAATATGGAGAATGAGGTTATAAGGTGTACACACGTGAATATTCTCTTGGACTAACACTGGTACAATATCTACATCACATAATACTTACCACTAACATACACGGTCTCGGTACAAAGCAATAAACACGTGTGCATCTAAGACAGAACAATATACAATCATATAATATATCAGAGTCATATCATCACATGCACCAGATAAATATAATACATAATCCTAGGCTACAAATGATTGTCTCTAGCCCACTATACAATACAACATCACATGCTACATAATAGATAAATGAGGGTATAAAAATATATAGGGAATGTATCAGACTACCACTAGCCTTCCCAAAATGCTAAGGTAAGTCCTACTATCTACATAGTACCAGTGCTTGCAATATCTCGAACCGAACTAGGTATAAAAACACGGGCCAGACTATGCCTATAATGATGCATTGGTGATAAGATATATGAATATAACTAAGCATACTTCATGGATATGTAAAGATCAATAGTCCAAAGATAATATATAACCTGGTTCGGTATAAATCAAACAATCATACCATAAATGTATATTAATATAAAGTATATAACTCAAATCTAGTGATGATGGGAGTCAACTGAATAAAGGCTCAAGGTCTATGATATAGCCATCTCGTATGGAGTGGGTAACACCACCCATATCTATACTTAGGTGAGAATATAAACAATATATACTCATCTATCACTTAGTGTAGAACTTAAAGGGAGAGTGACAGCTACCTCGCCTACTCCAAGAGCCTAGAGCTACACCACTCGAATCCGCTCCCACGGTCTTTAGTTACCTACTTGGTATCGTGGCTATATCCACCACATGTCATAAACATGCTGCAAGACTACGCTACGCATTGATCGCGACTAGGATCACGCCCTTAAGGTAATAGATTGCTTGCCTTCGTGACTAAAGAGGCTAAGGTTACACCACCCTTCAGTCAAGTACCACGATGCACATATGATATAATAGAAGTATCACAGATCGGGAGCGCGACCCCACGATCAACGGGTAGGCACTAGCCATCTGGTTCCCTCTAACTCCTAATCATATCCCGAAGTACTTTATGATAGACAAGTAAATAATATATATATATATATATATATATATATATATATATGCATACATATATGGGTACACCCTCATACTCAACATCTATAAATGTGCTACCTCGTGTAAGGATAAATCATACCCATATTCTGGTTTATTGAGTGTCATCAACTTATACTGAATAAACGAATAAGTATCACATCGAACCCATACCACCGTGTCATACTAGTCTATTTATTCAGTATCTATAAACTACACTCAATCCACTCTATATCTCTACGCAGCAAGTCCGATGAATAACCAAAAAAATGTTACCGAAAGTACCATACTAGACGGTATCACTAATCCATTTATTAAGATTCCTCATCACACAAAAATAATAACACATAATAATAATGTACTAAGTAGTTAATCAAATTATATTTGAAAACATAGTAATACTTTTATGGATTTAAAATATACATTGTATAATTAATTAATATAAGGTAATATTAGATTAAATATATTTATGTGCCTTAGAATTTCTTTAAAATCTATAATATAAATTATATAATCTTTCCAAATTTTAATGAGCATATAGGATAGTTTACAGATAAAAATTTACTAAACTATTTAATTTTCCATTTAGTAATAATTTTAAATTCGATTCATTTATTTGTTTAACTTTAAATTATATTTACATTCATACATAATATATCATCATGTATGTGTGTGTGGGTGTGTGTATTGTTACACCCGTTCTTATCAAGAATCGCTCTGAGAAAACTTGAAAGAACTAGCCAAAGATTACAAGAAAGACACCAAAGATCGAGGTTAAACATCGCAAACTACGCCAAATTCCGGCGAGACTATATACCAAGCTGAGCCAACCACATCCACATTTTGCCAAAAGTCTATAGGAACAGGTCTACACAAGTACATATCGAAGGTAACCTAGACAATGCCGTACTGAGCCAAAAGCACTCCAAAGGGGCTGTATACAGGGTCATTCAAGATGCGCTTCAACGCAGACTAAATTATACAAACAAATGACAAAGATATGCATCAAATCAACCCTAAGAACGGGGTATGCTACTCCATTCTGACCCGATATATTGTCAGGTCAAGAATAACAACTATATCAACAGAGCAATGCACTCTGAATGGTAGGCAACATTCACCTCTACACCTCTTCATATGTTTCACTCCATAGAAACATAACTGGTCAACAAAAATGCAGTTAAGTCAACGAGTTGCAACCAACGTTCCTTTAAAAACCAAAGCGGACAAAGCCAATTCAAATTTGGATTTTACTGCCCTAATTTTGTATATTCCCACTCTAATTTTAAGAGTTCCCACCTTTATTCAAACTTCCCATCAAAAACACATCAGCAATCCAGTCACATCAACCAAGCAATATAGTTGAATGACACCTTGTTAGATCCAAGGGATAAGGCATAGCAGCAAGAAAGAAATTTCAGTAATCCGCATGCAACTTACAAGTATAAATAGGAAAAGCACTGTAGATGAAGGGGATTTTTTCTTCTGATGTTTCTTTTTCTTAGGAGAGAACCGTTAAGGTTCTATTTTACTAACCACCATGAAATCTGTACCAAATTAGTGAAAAAGAAGAAAGGGAAGCTTTCTCTATGGATGTAGGATTCCTTAAAATCTGAACCATGTAAATTCTACTATTTTTGTCATCTTGTTAGCGAGCTAATCACTACGTTTTATATACTTGTACTGAACAATATGTCAGATAGATTTGACTCTTTAACAAACAATTAACGTTCAACTACTTAGCTGTGTAAGGATTTAGCAACACAATCACCACCTAATCATAATGTTAAGATCAACTAACTCTACCAATTCAAATTTATTAGAGTAATTAACCAATTGGTTACTTTAAGCATAATTCAAAAGTTGAAGGACAAAAAGTCCCTCAACATCTTTTGGCACTAGAGGGAGGGCTTGAACCTCCATACCCTTGTTTGTCTTCTCAATCCTGTAAAACAATACATCCCAGGTTATGAATCCTACTAGTTCTCATGTTCCTTTAGCTTAAGAACCTTTGCATGTGGTGGAAAAGGCTGTCCCTAGACCAATCATACTCTAAAACCCAGGATGAGGTGAGAACCTCAATTGAGGCCCTTGCATATTCCATCCCAGCAACATTCCAATACTTCTCAAACCAGATGAATTGGCCCATGGAAGGGTTGGAGAAGACCACAACCTAGCATGATAGTCACAAGCCACCTTCACCGCCTCACTCCATAGCTCATCCCATCTTTTTACAGTTGCACTGAATATTCGACAACCGAATGATAACGACACTCTCATTAATGGGAATGGTGATGCTGGATTAATAACTGACACCAGATTGAAAATCCAAATCCAGGCTAATCCTGGGATAAAAACCAAACCCGCTAACATAAACCCTCTGCTCTTAGAGAAGCTAACTCGATATGCCAAAATTGATAAGGACACCATGTCTAATGGTAACTCATCCCAACTCGACCCAAGGGAATACAAGATTCAACAACTCATAGCCTAGGTGGAGAAATTTGCAAAGATCTGTTAGTATAATACCAAAAAGAGGAAGCAATTTTCATCCCTTTTTGTGAGGTAATCATCGAAGCCGATTTTCCTAATAATTTCAAAGCCTCGACGATTGACAAGTTCGATGGGAGTACCAATCCGAAGGATCGCCTTTGAATATTTCATGGACATACTGAAGGTCAAGAAGATGGCCTAGTGTAAATTGTTCCCCATATACTTGTCTGGCATAGCCTCACGGTGGTTCAAAAGATACGAATCAGGAGAGGTCGGGTCTAGGAGGAAACTATCTATTGATTTCCTAAGATAGTTCAACTCAGGAAAAGAAACCTCACCAGATTCCCATACCATGTCCTATGTGAAACAATGGAAGAATGAGAGTTTGCACGGTTTCATTAAGCTCTTCATGACAGAAGCACTTTGAGTCGATGTGACCAGTGAAGAGGTGTTGCTAAAGGTGGCTCACCTTGGGATAAGACGAGGAACTACTCTGTGGGACAAAAATAATGGGAAGTCTTGTCGAAGCATGAAGGCCTTTTATGAGATGGCAACTGGCTACATCAGAAAGGAGGAAGCCAGTTCTACATCGCAATCAAAGGGAATCTCCATACCTAATTACGATAGAAAAAGGGGCAAAGGAAACTATTTGCCAGCAAAGTGGTAAAAAGTGTTGAACCTCACAGTAGTAAAGCCCCTCACTCGTTCTCTTGATTAAATGTTTGAAATGACCAAAGACGAGCTTGCATATGCCCAAAGCGGAACAAAGGCAAAGCGTACTATGGATTCCGTAAAGCAAATTGTCATCACACTGATAATTGCCGACACCTAAAGAAGGAGATAGACGATTGATTAAGAGGGGTTTTCAGGGGAGTTTCCAAAGGGAGCATGGAGAGAATGGGACCAACAATCCAAGTTCAGATCCTAATGAACATAAGGCTAACAACCCATCTAATCTGATAGCTTCAATTCATAGGGATCACACCTTGTGGGGGCAAGTAAGAAGGCACAAGAGAGATACGTGCAGGAAACCAAAATCCAGAGAATGGTCTTCTACATCAAACAACAACTCATGCCTAAGATAACCTTCACAGTAGCTGATGTAGCAGGGATTGTGTTCCCATATCAAGATCCACTCATCATTATGGTGCAAATATCAAATGTACCATGAAGAAAGTCTTTGTTGATACGGGAAGTTCAGTAAATGTCATCATCAAATCTGCCTATGAAAGATGAGGTTATCGTCTGAGAACTTGAAACCTAGCTCAGAACTAATCTTTAGCTTCAATAACACTGCAACTATTCCAATGGTGTTTGCACGTCTACTGGTCATAATTGGAAGTGCCGCTATTACACACGTCATTCTATGCAAGCTTCTTAACCATTGATCAACCTTCATTCTACAATGCTTTCTTGAGAAGACCTGCTATATTTGACCCATAGGGCGATGTTTTCTCAAAAGGATTACTTATGAAATTTAGTATGCCAACCTTGATAGGGTCATTCGGGGGAAATAGTTATTATCTAGGGAAATATATCATGTAACTCTTAGCTCTAGCAATGAAAGTGTTCCATACTATCCAACCTTTTCTTCGGATATTCGAAGCATTATAACTGAGGTTAAATCCGAACATAAAATCGTGGCGGTATTAGGTACACAAACTGATGCCGTGATAAGTAACTTTATACCCCTAAAACCCCAAAGAAGAGAAAAGAACGTATATGCACATGATTGACACCGACAAATAAAATTCAGTTTATGCATGGTAATTCTTTGAAGAGGCACAAAGACAGGCTTCCTCGTCAAACTCATCCTCGGAAGCAGAACTTGAAAGCGAAATAGATCCAGGATTAGGGGCAACAATGAAGGAAATAAATTTACTAAATACATATAGATAGATTCAGAAGACCCCACGAAGGTGTTAAAATAGGGAAGAGCCTTAATGTAGAAGCCCAAAACAAACTTATGAACTTCCTAAAATGGTCTGCGGAGGTGTTCGCTTGGACCCTTCACACATGGTAGGGATATACCCAGTTGTCATCTATCCATGCTGAACATCGATCTAGCTACACACCAAGTCAGACAAAAGCGTAAAACTCTAGGCTAAGAAAGATACAGTGCTCTACATGAAGAGGTTAAGAAATTAATGGAGAACGAGTTCATTAGGTAAAAATACTACCTTAAGTGGATTTCCAAATCAATACTTGTGAGAAATACTAATGAGAAATGGAGAACTTGCATAGATTTCACCGATCTTAACAAGGCTTGCCTGAAAGATAGTATTTTCCTATCGAAGATCGACCAGTTAGTGATGCAACTAATGGGAATAATCCACTCTCATTCTTGGATGCCTATTTATGGTACAATCAAATAGCTATGTTTGAACTAGATCGGGAACACACTAGCTTTGTAATAGATAAAGCGTTGTAATGCTATAAAGTCATGCCATTCGGACTCAAGATTGCAGGGCCGACCTATCAATGGTTAGTCAACATGATGTTTGCTGAACAGATCGAGAAAAAAATGGAGGTATACGTGGATGTTATTTTAGTCTAGTCAAAGGTAGTATCAGATCATGTCATATACTTGGAATAGACCTTCACAGTCCAAAGGCAGTATCATATGAAGTTAAATCCTCTAAAATGTACTTCTGTTTTAACGACCCGTAAATTTCCGATAATAAGATTTGTTAATTTAACGAGATTTTGTAATTTAATTTGGAAAGCAAAAAACTTTTTAATATTGAAATGAATGCTAAAATGAAATGTAGCAATGTTAATTAAAATTAACTGTTGACAATTGGAGTGAAATCCAATAATGAAATAGTGCAAATTTGTTGCACTTAGTTATAAAATTGAAAATAAGTAAATAAAAGTAAGTATTGAATTAACCAATGAAATAATATATTGATCTATAGTAATTGAATGTAAATTAAGGTAATAATGTTAATGAAAGTTAATAAATAACTAATTTAATGCAGACCCCAATTAATTGAAACAATTATAGGGTTATAATTGATTGTAAATAGTAAATTAAGAAATAATTCAAACATATACTAACTGATGAAATAATACGAAATAAACTGTATTTTGATAAAATCAATTTTAGATAAGTAATTATAATATTTGTTGTTGATAATGAAGTATGATTAAGAGTTAGTGGCAACAATTATTATAGGTTACCGATATATTTTTAATCCATTAAATTGAATTGAATCAATTGCAATAAATCTAAATTAAATATTACGTTAATGTTAACCAAGGTAATATTTGAAAATAATGTTAATGTTATTCATAATAGGACAATTTGTTGAATTCAAGGAATGGAAATAAAGATTTATCAATATTTTGGGATTTAAACTATAATAATTGGATTAATTGCAATTAAATGAAATTTAATATCTAAATATTATGTTAATTGAAATTTAGATGGAATTTGAGAATATTAATGTAATAGATCATGAATCCAATGTTAATTTCATCCGATTGACAGCAATGAATTGAATAATAGAATGAAAAGTGAATTAAATGGAATTATTGGAAATTAAATTTATAATTTCTAAATTTAATGAAATTGAGATTAACACTGAAATTGATAAATTTATCAACTCTAAATTGACATCTTGATTTATTTAAATTTTTGTAAATGATTAAGAAATTTAAAAACAATATAATTTGTCAATTATAGGATCGAAATTAAAATTTTGATTTAATTAATTAATTATTAATTTATTTAATTAATGTAAAAATAACCATTTTGGCCACTAACTCGAATTTCGACAAAACCTGTTTCATGGGATTCATAACAGTGAATTATTGTAGGATTTCAAGTTTCGTATCGATCGGGCTTGTCGTTTGATCGTACGGGCTCGAAACGCCTAGAAATCAATTAATTGAAATCAATTGAAATCAATTTGAAATAACCTGATTTTAGCATAACATCTTCATATCATGGAATTTGGGCTTGAAACCTGTTCCATTGCATTTAAAATATTTAAAAACATATATTTTGATATATGGGTAGACCCATTTCTATTCCGGAATCGAAACGGGCTTTTCGGGTCAATTATCGTTAAAAACTCAAACCAATCGGGCCCATTTCTTTCTATTTTGTTCTGCATACATACATACATACATACATACATACATACATACATACATACATATATATATATATATATATATTGTTATAAACCCTAACAGTCTTTCTATTTCTTATTTATGTACGTTTAGAAATTTTTGCTACTTCTTTTCCTCAATGGCTGAAAACCCTAATCTTCCCAATCTAATTTCAATTCCAAAAAAAAATTGCGGATCTGCAGCAACTTCGGTTCGCGCTTCGAGTTTTAGAAGCAAAAACCATGTATTAACTTTGGGTCAGGAAGAAAATGAGTCGGGTCGGTCCGGGTCACTTTGGCAAAAACTCAGAGCAAGCACCAGGAATTTTAGGCGGTGGACCGAAGTTGAACCCGAAGTCGACCCAGGACCAGAAGTTTCCAATCTTCTAATTTTCATAACTTTTTCATACTGGCTCAGATTAATGCACCGTTTGTTTTACTGGGATCGTATTAGAATTCCAGACAATTTGGCGCTAGTGCGGACGGATTCTGAGACTGTTCAATTTTTAGGTTTAAATTGGATTTAAATTCAAAAGGTGAGTGTTTTAACCCACTCACAAATTCTAAAATTTCTTATGTTTGTTAAATTGATGTATGATGTGAATAGAAATTTATTTATGACTGTTTGGCATATTTTGAATCATCAACTCAGTTTATTTGAAATTATTTGGATAAAATAGTATTTAATTTATTATTGAATATAAACTGCCAGTAAATACCTGTTATTCATTATTTGTTCTATATTGATGTTATTGACTGAATTGGATGATGATTGTGATAAATATTTGGTGATTGATATTGAATGAATGGATGTTGTATTTTATACTGTTATAAACTGCAAGTCGTTATGGATTTTATTTCATTCGGGATTGTGGTTTGAATGATATATAACCGTATTTGTACTTTAAATTGCGGATTAAAATGATAAATATCCGTATCACTTGACCATAGGATAGAAAATTATATACAGACATCGTCGGTCTATATATATAAATATTTTGAGATTGATTTCTATAGTTTTGGAAAGAAATATACGGTTTAAAAATATTGATTTTTGATATTATATAAATATTATTTTATATGTAGTTAAATTCTTGAATTTAAGCTATGTATAAATTTGTTTAATAAAAATAACTTTTATAATAGATTTAGATTTTATTAAAATATAATATGGGTAACTATTTAAATTATATTTTAATATAGAGTGTATAATTATTTAAATAAATTAAGGTTAGCAGATAAATGTGAAATTTATTTGAAATTGAATTTAGTTATGAATTAAACTCAAATAAGTTTGATATGAAATGTATTAAATTTGATATTTTAGAAGGTATGAATTATAACTTGATCTTGTTTAAGGTGAATTAAATAAATGTTTCGAGTATAAATAAATTAAAGGAAAAATTTAGTTATTTGTAATTGGGGTTTTATTTAAATGATAATGGGTTTATTAAGGAAATATTTCGAAACTAAATAATAGAAAATTGAATTTGATATATATGAAATTATCAAACTTAGTTTTGAAATTGTTGAATACTTAAAGTTTGAAATATATTGAATTTGAAATGGGTTATTCTGTGGATCTAATATGTCTTGAAATCGATAAATTTGGAATAGTTTATTTAGGAACTGAATTGAATTGAAATTATGATTTGGGATTTGGTTAAATATAGAATTTAGAAATTCGAGTTGTTTTGCAATTGATTTGTGAAATTGAAGAAGCCATTTTATTATATAAAAACCATTTAAGTGGTGGAAGTTATGTTTCAAAGTTATGAGTTTCCAGGTACTATAATTTGAAACTGTTATATTTCAATTGTTTTGATTTCAAAATGTTATAACTTTGAAAGTGCTATGATTTTGGAAAAAGGATATATTTGAAATAAAAATGATATTGTATTGATTTGGGTTTAATAAAATGATATCATATTGGTTTGGGTTCTGCGATGGAAATGATATCATATTTGTATGGTTTTGGAATGGATATTATATTCTGGTTTTGAAGTATAAACTATTTTGGAAATGAATACGATGTTATTACAACATTTGGTTGTTAAAGAGACCGGGATCGGAAGTTGTCATACTCTCTGCCAACTCCGAAAACCACTTTAACGACCATGTATACGGTGGAGATTCCAGAATGAAGTAGGATGGTGGCGACGTCCTTTGAGGTATGAACGTGGATCCGACTCCCGTGAGTTGGCTTAGGGTAGCTAAAACAGGAGCGATCTCGGGCCAGTGAGGTAGCCCCTCTTATCAGACACACTCCTTTGATATTATATTCTGACTTTGAGATTGATTTGGTGGCTACTTTTGACTTTTGATTTTGGAGGTGTGGCTCGAGGTGGGCAGTAGTTGCGCGCTATGCGTCACCACCAGCCTGTGTGCGTAATTGGTATATCGACCCTGGCATTGCCTGGTGTGCTGTGTCACCTACCCTATCGCGCCTTGTACGAGTTTGGTTTTCTCCTGCAGCCCGTGGAGTATTTAGTGTAATCTCCCGATCTGAAGGTGCGCTGATACTGGATGGACTACTGGGACTATTATTGTGTTAAGGGGGAGATTGGGTAACTCCTTAACGCTATTTAAAAGTAAGTCTATTTTACTATTAGACACTATTATAATAGCGAAATATTACTACATAGTAAATAGTTTAACAGATCTTTAGGAGATGTGAATCCCGAGCATCTCTTAAGTTACTACACTCATGTTAGACACTGGATAGAAGATGTCAAATCCCGTAAACATCTCTAACGCCGCTCCACTCATATTTGTTTCTATCGATTTAACTTACATAAGATATTTTAGTTTTGACTCAAGTGTTTTGTCTTTTCAATTCGCTCGGGTCAGCCTGAGCATTTCAGGATTTGAAGACTTTATTTCTGGAGGACGAAGACGAAGATTGTATTACTATTATTTATTGTATTATTCCACCACATTCATACTGTTCCGCTGCATTATTTATTATTCTCTGGTATGTGTAACTCTGATATGTGTTATATAAGTATAATCAAATGTTTTGAAAAACAGCATCATGAACTGTTATTTGATTATTATATTTTGTCATTCCGTTGGAGATTCTGTTTTGTTTTTTCCTCTGCTTTTTCTTATTCACCCCAATAACAATCCGCCCTTTTGTATGGTTTGAGTCTGACGTGTGTGGTTTATCGTCGATTTAAAGCGTACAAAAAGGTGAGATGTTACTTCTGGTATCAGAGCTTTGGTTTAGCGATAAACCTTAGCTTTGTGGGGTCTGACTCTTTATTAATAGGGTAGTAATACCCTATGATGATGAGTCACTAAGAGTATATATATGAGAGAGCGTATTTGTTAGTGTTATAAAAGGTTTTGATATTGTGTTAATTTGTCCCGTTTTGTATTTATAAATTCTGGTTGGTGCATAGGACGTTATGACATTAATAGGGATTTCTAAACACTTAATAGGGCAGACCAACACAATATTTGTTTTCAAATATAGGTGAATGTAATAATTTCACCCATTATATTTTCTTTATATGAAATAGAATTTTTATAAATGTTATATTTGTTTTTGACATGTTAGTTGTTAGGTAGTGAAATTTATAAATATTGATTTGAAACGAAATTTGAAGAAAATAAAATATATAAAAATTGGAAATTTTAGAACTAAAGTTCCGGGGTTTTGAATATTTCTTTCGAATGATTTTGGAATATAGTAATAATATTATTAGGAGTATTTTCTGTTATAAATATTTTAAAATGATTTGAAAGAATTGTTTTAAAGAAATTTTGGAAGGAAATAAGTTCAGTACTCCCCTCTCTGTCGCTGGAAAATAATTTCGGTGATGAGTGCACGCATCATCGACATTCATTTTCGAGTTTCTAAGTGGGAAGACCACTGTAGTAGTTTTACTGTAGATTTATTTTGATAAACAAATATAAATTTTAAGTTGTTTAAATATAATTGGATATATAAATTGTGAGTATATGCATTTATCTATTATTTTTAAGATTATTTGAAATTTAACCCACATTTAGTTCTTAAGTTTTCATTAATTAATAGTTTCAATTAGTGTAGTGAAATGGAATTTAACTAATAATTGAAACCCCTAAATGAAATAAGAGATTTAATGCTAAGTTGTAAATGGGATTAAAAGAAATTTGAAATTGTAACCTATGAAACAAAGGCTATTAGTATTGAACATTAAGTTAATTAAAAGAAATAAAATAAACTTGTGCAACTTTCAATTACATCCTTAAAAGCATATATATAACTTACCAAATATTAAAATTTCTAATGCTTGTAAGAAATGCAATAGAATATTATACTAGTAAACTTGAAGTAATGAAAGTATTCAATGAAATTCTTTAATAAATAAGAATTTGATGTTGTAGTTGTTATAAGTTTAAGTATAATTGAAAGGCTACTTATTTAATATAATAGAAAGGTAAGTATCATAGATAAATGAAAATTTGCAAGAAATAAATTTAAATTAAAAAGATAAATCATTATATGAATGAAAGAGAAATCAAACAACAAATGTATGAAATGAAATTAACAAGAATGAACTTGATCTATTGTTTGAATTTGTTGTTTCTTTTGGTTTATGAGTTGTTTGGGTAAAAGTTACTTTTAATTGCTTAGATGTATGAATAACTTATTGAGTTTATCTAAGACTATTGAGTAAATGGAATACTTCATAATTATTTGTCATTATATGTGATTTAATGTGTCTTAACCTGAACAAACCAATTGTTTTTATGGCTTGAATGGTTGATTTGTATTTAATGTGTATGCTGTTGGGTGCAAATGATTGTTGTTTATTATTGACTTGTTGTTAGTGATTGAAACAACTTTAAATATTTCATTTTATATAATTATTAACTTTTTTTAGATTATATAAGTGAAATGCAGGTTATGGAAGCAATCGCTACTGCTTCTGGTTCCATAATTAAGCATTTGTTTGCCCGACAAATAGGTACGTTCTCAGATTATGGTTTTATAGCGTTATTATATTATTTTTTCCATTGTTGGAATATATTATTTTGAGATATTGTAATATATATTGTTATATTTGATATAATATTTTCTTCCGAGCCTCTCCGTACAAAGGAGACTCTGCCAAAATTTTCCATAAATTTTGGACTTAGAAATTTTTTGGAAAATGTTCTCCAAACCTTATTAATTTAAGTATAAAAAGATTTAATGGTTATAAATTGGTATATTTTATTTAAATTAATTAATTTGTTAAATTTATTTGTTTATAAAGTTAATATTTTTGAATAAGATGTATTGCTTACGCGGTTCCTTCTTTTCCCTCCTTTTTCCTTTTCGGGGATGAAAAGTTTTGAGTGGGGGAGAGTGTAACGACCCGTAAATTTCTGATAATAAGATTTGTTATTTTAACGATATTTTATAATTTAATTTGGAAGAAAAAAACTTTATAATTTAATATTGAAATGAACGCTAAAATGAAAATGTAGCAATGGTAATTAAAATTAACTATTGACAATTGGAGTGAAATCCCAATAATGAAATAGTGAAAATTTGTTGCACTTGGTTATAAAATTGAAAATAAGTAAATAAAAGTAAGTATTGAATTAACAAATGAAATAATATATTGATTAATAGTAACTGAATGTAAATTAAGGTAATAATGTTAATGCAAGTTAATAAATAGCTAATTTAATGCAGACCCCAATTAATTGAAATAATTGTAGGGTTTTGATTATAAATAGTAAATTTAGAAATAATTCAAAGTTATATTAATTGATGAATTAATACGCAATAAACTGTATTTTGATAAAATCAATGTTAGATAAGTAATTATAATATTTGTTGTTGGTAATGAAGTATGATTAAGAGTTAGTGGCAACAATTATTATAAGTTACCGATATATTTTTAATCCATTAAATTGAATTGAATCAATTGCAATAAATCTAAATTAAATATTACATTAATGTTAATTAAGATAATATTTGAAAATAATGTTAATGTTATTCATAATAGGACAATTTGTTGAATTAAAGGAATGGAAATAAAGATTTATCAATTTATTGGGATTTGAACTATAATAATTGGACTAACTGCAACTAAATGAAATTTAATATCTAAATATTACGTTAATTGAAATTTAGATGGAATTTGATAATATTAATGTAATAGATCATGAATCCAATGTTAATTTCATCTTGCTGACAGCAATGAATTGAATAATAGAATGAAATGTGAATTAAATGGAATTATTGGAAATTAAATTTATAATTTCTGAATTTAATGAAATTGAGATTAACACTAAAATTGATAAATTTATCAACTCTAAATTGACATCTAAATTTATTTAAATTTGTGTAAATGATTAAGAAATTTAAAAACGATAAAATTTGTCAATTATAGGATCGAAATTAAAAATTTCATTTAGTTAATTAATTATTAATTTATTTAATTAATGTAAAAATAGTCATTTTGGCCACTGATTCGGATTTCGACTAAACCAGTTTCATCGGATTTGTAACAGTGAATTATTATAGGATTTCAAGTTTCGTATCGATCGGACTTGTCGTTTGATCCTACGGGCTCGAAACGCCTAGAAATCAATTAATTGAAATCAATTTGAAATAACTTGATTTTAGCATAACTTCTTCATATGGTGGAATTTGGACTTGAAACCTGTTCCATTATGCTTAAAATATTTAAAACATATATTTTGATATATGGGTTGACCCATTTCCATTTTGGTATCGAAACGGGCCTTTCGGGTCAATTATCGTTAAAAACTCAAACCAATCGGGCCCATTTCTTTCTATTTTGTTCTGCCAATCTATATATATATATATCGTTATAAACCATAGAAGCATTTCTATTTCTCATTTCTGTACGTACATAAATTTCTGCTGCTCCTCTTCCTCAATGGCTGAAAACCCTAAGCTTCCCAATCTAATTTCAATTCCAAAAAAAAATTGCGGATCTGCAGCAACTTCGGGTCGCGCTTCGAGTTTCAAAGGCAAAAACCCTGCATCAACTTCGGGTCAGGAAGAAAATGACTCGGGTTGCTCCGGGTCATTTTGGCAAAAACTCAGAGCAAGCACCGAGGATTTGAGGCGGTGGACCGAAGTTGAACCCGAAGTCGACCCAGGACCAGAATTTTCCAATCTTCTAATTTTCATTACTTTTTCATACTAGCTCGGATTCATGCGCGATTTGTTTTTCTGGGATAGTATTAGAGTTCCAAACATTATGGCGCTAGTTGGGATGGATTCTGAGACTTTTTTGGGTTTAAATTGGATTTAAATTTAATTTAAGTTCAAAAGGTGAGTGTTTTAACCCACTCACAACTTCTAAATTTTTTTACGTTTGTTAAATTGATGTGTGATGTGATTAGAAATTTATTTATGACTGTTTGGCATATTTTGAATCATCATCTGAGTTTATTTGAAATTATTAGGATAAAATAGTATTTAATTTATTATTGAATATAAACTGCCAGTAAATACCTGTTATTCATTATTTGTTCTATATTGATGTTATTGATTGAATTGGATGATGATTGTGATAAATGTTTTGTGATTGATATTGGATGAATGGATGTTGTATTTTATACTGTTATAAACTGCAAGTCATTATGGATTTTTATTTCATTCGGGATTGCGGTTTGAAACGATATAACCGTATTTATATTTTAAATTGCAGATTGAAATGATAAATATCCGTATCACTTGACCATAGGATAGAAAATTATACACAGACACCGTTAGTATATATATATATATATATATATATTTAGGAAATGTTTTCTATGGTTTAGAAAGAATATATGGTATAAAAATATTGATTTTTGATATTATATAAATATTATTATATATATAGTTAAATTCTTGAATTTAAGCTATGTATAAAGTTGCTTAATAAAAATAAGTTAATAACAGTGTTTGATTTTATTAAAATATAATATGGGTAAGTATTTAAACTATATTTAAATATAGAGTGTATAATGATTTAAATAAATTAAGGTTGGCAGATAAATGTGAAATTTATTTGAAATTGAATTTAGTTAAGAATTAAACTCAAATAAGTTTGATATGAAATGTATTAAATTTGAGATTTTAGAAGGTATGAATTATAACTTGATCTTGTTTAAGGTGAATTAAATGAATGTTTCAAGTATAAATAAATTGAAGGATATATTTAGTTATTTGTAATTGGGGTTTTATTTAAATGATAATGGATTTACTAAGTAAATATTTCGAAACTAAATAATATAAAATTGAATTTGATATACATGAATTATCAAACTTAGTTTTGAAATTGTTGAATACTTAAAGTTTGAAATATGGTGAATTTGCAATGGGTTATTCTGTGGATCTAATCTGTCTTGAAATTGATAAATTTGGAATAGTTTATTTGGAAACTGAATTGAATTGAAATTATGATTTGGGATTTGGTTAAATATAGAATTTAGAAATTCGAGTTGTTTTGGAATTGATTTGTGAAAGTGAAGAAGCTATTTTATTATATAAAAACCATTTAATGGTGGAAGTTATGTTTCAAAGTTATGAGTTTCCAGGTAATATAATTTGAAATTGTTGTATTTTAAATGCTTTGATTTCGAAATGTTATAACTTTGAAAGTGCTATGATTTTGGAAAAAGGTTATATTTGAAATAAAAATGATATTGTACTGATTTGGGTTTAATAAAATGATATCATACTGGTTTGGGTTTTGAAATGGAAACGATATCATATTTGCATGGTTTTGGAATGGATATTGTATTGTGGTTTTGAAGTATAAACTATTTTTAAAATGACTGTGGTGTTATAATAACGTTTGGTTGTTAAAGACCGGGATCGGAAGTTGTCATACTCTCTGCCAACTTCGAAAACCACTTTAACAACCGTGTATGTGGTGGAGATTCCAGAATAAAGTAGGATGGTGGTGATGTCCTTTGAGGTATGAACGTGGACCCGACTCTCGTGAGTTGGCTTAAGGTGGCTAAAACAGGAGCGATCTCAGGCCAGTGACGTTGCCCCTCTTATCGGACACACTTCTTCGACATTATATTTTGACTTTGAGATTGATTGAGTGGCCACTTTTGACTTTTGATTTTGGAGGTGTGGCTCGAGGTGGGCGGTAGCTGCGCGCTATGCGTCACCACTAGCCCGTGTGCGTAATTGGTATATCTACCCTGACATTGCCTTGTGTGCCGTGTCACCTACCCTATCGTTCCTTGTACGTGTTTGGTTTTCTCCATAGCCCGTGGAATATTTAGGGTAGTCTCCCGATCTGGAGATGCGCTGATATTGGATGGACTACTGGGACTATTATTGTGTTAAGGGGGAGATTGGGTAACTCCTTTGTAACGACCCGTATTTTTACGGATCGAAAGATTGTAAAACTGTCGACATTAGGTCGTTGATGTTGTTAAGTCGTTTAGAGTATGAGTCGACCAAAGCTTAAGTCGTTCGGAGTTGAGTCGTGTAGTGCTTAGGTCGGTGGAGCGACCTATAGAGGTGACCGGCTTAAGGATAGGTCGGTTGAACCGACGTAACGACCTAAGGAATTAGGTCGTATAACAATTAGGTCGTGGGAGCGAGTTAAGGAGGCAGAGCGACTTAAGAGGTTTAGGTCGTTGGGTAGTTTAGGTCGGTGGAACGACCTAAGGAGTTGGCGACCTAGGCGAGTTAACGATCTAAGGGGTGAGCGACCTAAGATAGAGGAGCGACTCAAGATAGTACGACCTAGTAGTTAACGGGTTAGAGAAGCCAGCGACTTAGGGGATTTACCGACCTAAGGAATAGATGACTTAAGAATTGGGACGACCTAAATATAGTTAGCGAGTTAACGGGTTAGTTTAGGTCGTAGAGGCGACTTATAGAATTAAGCGACCTAAGGAGTTAAGGTGTTTAGCGAGTTAAAAATAGGAGCGACCTATAGTATTGAGCGACTTATAGGTTTGGACGACCTAAGGGTTAACGGCTTAGGGAAGTTAGGTCGCTCGAGCGACTTGAGGAGATAAGATAGGTCGCCGTGTGTATTTAGGTCGTAAACGACCTATGTTGAGGTAGGATGTTTAGTTAGGTCGCGTGAGTATTGCTGCGTTAGGTCGCTGAGTCGTGTGAGCGACTTAGCGTTAGGTCGTGCGGGGGTTGAATCGCGTATAGGCTGGAGTTGTTAGGTCGGCAGTGTTTTAGGTCGTTGGGTTTTATAAGCCGTGGACGACCTAAGGGGGGGCGGACGACTTATGGGTTTTCAGCCTATAAATACACGTCCATATCTCACTATTTTGGCACCGGATTTTGAAGCGACGAAGTGCTGCCATTTTGAGAACTCGACTACAACACTTCTTCACTTCTTTTCTCCACTCTAATCTTGTGATTCCTTCCATCTAGATTGAAGATCAAATCGAAGATCCAAGAGCCAAAGTTAGAGATCTCCATCCATCGAAGAGAGATTTCATCGTTTGAAGCGGAGCTTTGGAGGATCAAGCTTGATTCTTTGCTTTCCAGATCTGAAGTTGGTTGTTTTTGAGGTGTTTAGGTGATTCGGTGAGTGGTGGTTATCTCTCACACGGACCCAAAGGAATATATTGGATCGGTGGCTTGTTTGTGTGTTAAAGATAGCTATTTCATGCATTTTCCTTAAGTCTGCATGTAGATCTATGGTTCATGATGATTTAACACCTATTTTACTATATGTTCACCTATGCAAGTTCATTCATCAAGTTGTAGGGATGTTGCTCAGAATTCATACTAGATTTGGACTCTTTATTTACGAAATTACCCTTATTGCTGCAATTGTTTATTTAGATCTTGTTTGATTGATTACTTGGATTAATGTTTGATTTGATTGATTAGTTGATTGATAACTTGATTTAGACAAGTTGGTCGAAGATGATTCAAAAGCTAAGTGGAGAGGCTCTTGAATAAGGAAAGCGGCTTGTGGCATATGAAGCGGATGTTGAAGCTCATATGGATAGACTTGATGATGATGTTGAGATGGGACTTTGCTATGATGTGATGAGGCAAATCATGATGTTGAGATGGGACTTTGCTATGATGAGATGAAGCAAAGCATGATATGAGATAGTCTTGGTTTAGTCCAGACGGGATCATCCCAAGCAAGTTGATAACTCAATGATGTGGTTCGAGTTTGTGGATAATGGTTGGCTTGAGAGGCGCTTGAGCTAGTATGGAAATAGTCGTCGAGGAGGATGAGTAGAAGGCTGAGATCTCATCGTTATTAAAGGTTCTAGCATGCTCAAAGCAAGAGTACATTGGGACGGGCTGCGACGACGTCCCAGGCACGGGCTGCGACGACGTGCTAGTACTCTGGGCAGATTCGATAGTCCTAGGCACGGGCTACGACGACGTGCAGAGTTATGTCTAGAACCGGGGTTATCATTAGCCCTTGACGAACGGCTGAAAGAATGTGCCAGTCATTCAATTAACGGTGATATCAAGGCAATGATTACAGTGACAGCCAGAGTCATGAATGTTTGGATGTTTGGTTGTATTGTCGCTTGGGCCAAGAGCGATGTTTTCAGAGTGCTTATCTGATCTTGGTTTAGGCCTTGGGGGTTTGTACTTGGAAAACATCGACCTTGACTCGAGTGGTAATTGCTTTTCTTTGAATGTCTGAATTGCTATGTTTGCTTCTGCTTAGTGTGTCTGGGGTTATCACTGTAGAAAGAGGTAGAGTGGGATGGTTGGGTTCCTATTCCTTTTACCCTTTATGCTCTTTTGGTATGTTTGATAGTTGATTTACTGCTCACTAAGACTTTTGTCTGAATCAAGGTTTTATGTTTAACTCTTATTACCTTGGGCTGTTCATCCATGTTGGGATGGGCAGACTAGGTAGCAGGTGACAGGTGCTGTTCTTAGTGACTAACGCTGTTGATGACGAAGACGAGATGGAGGCTTTTGCATATTGTTTTCTTACTATATGTACTGGATGTTCCGTTGTTTGTATGATTCTCTGAGTGTTATGTAGTGAGGCTTGTTGTATTGACTTTTCAGATTGTTGTACTAAACTATTATGAGTTTATATGATGAATTCTGTTCTATGGAGCTTCACTATGTATACTTCTCTATTGTATTTTATACATGCGCTGTGAGTAATACGATAGACTATTTTGTGTTTAGTTTACCCTGATGATCGTCCATGGCAGCCTGGCACACTTTACATCGCACTATTTCCTTGTTTAGTGCAGGAGCCATGGGCGGTCGTCACATTTGGTATCAGAGCTTTGGTTAATCGATTTTAGCCAACGCTCGCTGACGTAACTACGTATGAGAGACGTAATTGTATTTTGATGAATGATTACTATGTATAATATAGTAGCTTAGATGGATTTGAACTCCTTATGTAGTTGTTTCTCAAGGTGTTCTAATCATTCTTTTTATAGATATTAAGGATGAGTCGAAGAGGGAGACCAGCTGCTAGGGAAGGCCGTGCTGTTGAAGGGGCTGCTGATTATGCTACTATGTTTGAGGCCATGATGACTTCGATCATGAGAAGGATACCAGCCTCGGGGTCATCAGTAGATGTTGGAGTTCAAGTTCAAGCTCCAAAACCAATGGATTTTGCTAAGTTGTGCAAAGACTATACTTCTCTTGGAGGAAAGGTTTTCTTTGGAACAGAATCAACCATTGAAGTTCAGAGATGGATTGATGCTTGTAGAAGGATTTTTGGTGATTTGGGAATTGAGGATGCAACTAAGAGGAAGCTTGCATCAAGACAGCTTCAGGGAAGAGCTTTGGATTGGTGGAATTCTATCACCATTGATACTCCGGAGGAAGAGATTACTTGGGAGCAATTCCAAGTTAGATTCGAAGCTAAGTTCATTTCTACATCTCAGAAATCTGTTCTGTTTAAGAAGTTTGTGGAACTCAAGCAAGGTGGAAGACCAGTTCTTGAGTATGTTTCGGAGTTTGAGGCTTTGTCCAAGTATGCTCGGTCATATATTGAATCTTCAAATGAGAAGAATGAGAAGTTTGTGACAGGCTTGGACACTTATCTTGGGAGGCAGTTGGCGGATCATCTAGATGATCCATTTGAGAAGCTTGTGGAGAAAGCTCTCAGGCATGAGAATTTGTTTCCTAAAGAAGGATTTGTTGTTGCTGTGACCAAGGAGAAAAATGGAAACAAGAAGAGGAAGCAGCAGCAGAAGAAGGGTAAGGATGGCCAGAAGAAGCCGAAGGGTGAAGTGACCTGCTACAACTGTCGGCAGAAGGGTCATCTCTCCAGGGATTGCAAGAAACCGAGAGTGCCGGCAAAGTGTCACAACTGTGACAAGCTGGGGAATTTCAAGAGGGATTGTCCGGAACCGAGGAAGGACAAGCGGATTGTGCAAGCTTATGCTTTGGGGGCTGTGCCATCGTCTTCGAAAGCTCCTACTGCTGAAGAGAAAGGGAAGAGTGTGGTGGTTCAAGGTACTCTTTCCATTTGTGGTATTCCAGTTAGAGTGTTGTTTGATACTGGAGCATCGCATTCTTTTGTTTGTAATGAACTTGTAGGCCGGTTGGGTTTGGAACCGGATATTGTTGATAGACCATTGGTTGTGACTAATCCAGTTGGGGGTTCGTCTTGTTTGTGTATGATATGCCGTGGTCTGGTTGTCTCGAGTCATGATTGCTCTTTTGTTTGTGATTGTTTTGTTCTGAACTTTGCGGGGTTCGGAATTATTTTGGGTATGGACTTGCTTAGGAAGTATGCGGCAAGGATTGATTGTGAAAGGCTGGAAGTGACAGTCGAGAATGTGGAAGGGCGAAAGGTTGTGATACGATAAGGCGTCTTCATGAGCTTCATGTATTCGCTGGTTGTTCCACGGGATGGACTGTCATCGGTGCCTATTGTGAATGCATTTGAGGATGTCTTTGACGAGGCCAAAGGGTTACCGCCGCATAGAGAGATCGAGTTTCGTATCGATCTAGTTAAGGGAGCCAGACCAGTTGTGATACCTCTTAGGCGAATGGCGCCTAGGGAACAGCAAGAGTTGAAGGTGCAAGTTGATGACCTTTTACAGAAAGGATTCATCGGCGTAGTGTATCCGAATGGGGTGCACCAGTTGTGTTCGCAACCAAAGCGGATGGATCGTTGAGGTTGTGTGTGGATTATCGTGAGCTGAATAAACTGACTAAGAAGAACAAGTATCCATTGCCGAGAATAGATGACTTGTTTGATCAGCTTCACGAAGCTAAGGTGTTTTCTCAAATGGATTTGACAACGGGATTTCACCAGTTGAGAGTGGCAAAGGATAGTGTTCCGCAGACTGCTTTCAGGACACCATCCGGTTTTTATGAGTGGCTGGTAATGCCCTTTGGATTGACCAATGCACCAGCATAATTTGTGGATCTTATGAATAGAGTGTTCAGGGATCAGTTGAACAAGTTCGTACTTGTGTTCGTGGATGATATTCTGATTTATTCCAGAACTGAAGAAGAGAACAAGACAAACTTACATGTTGTTTTGGAAATCTTGCGGAAACAACAGCTGAGGGCTAAGTTTTCGAAGTGTCACTTCTGGAAGAGTGAAGTGAGGTTCTTAGGCCATATTATCTCTGAAAGTGGAATAGCGGTTGATCCCGCTGAGGTGGCAGCAATCCAGGATTGGGTTAGACCTAAGAATGCATCTGATGTGAGAAGTTTTCTTGGATTAGCAGGATACTATCGTCGGTTTATCAAAGACTTTTCCAAGATAGCTGCACCATTAACAGGATTGACGAAAAAGAACCAAGTGTTCAGGTGGGATGCTAAGTGTGAGCAAGCTTTCGGAATCCTGAAAGAGCGACTGACAAGTGCTCCTGTTTTGACCATTCCAACTGGAAATGATGAGATGGTGGTTTACACCGATGCATGTGGCACTGGACTTGGAGCAGCGCTAATGCAAAAGGATAAACTTGTCGCGTATGCAAGTCGACAATTGAAGCCGCATGAAAGGAATTATCCGACTCATGATTTGGAGTTAGCGGCGATTGTATTTGCTTTGAAGAGGTGGAGACATTATCTTTTGGGAGTTCGATTCGAGTTGTTTACGGATCATAAGTCATTGAAGTATCTATTCTCCCAAAAGGATTTGAATCTTCGACAGCAATGATGGCTAGAGTTTTTAGCATCATATGATTTTGGTATAGCCTATACTCCGGGAAAAGGTAACGCAGTGGTAGATGCGTTAAGTCGAAGACATGCAGGTTTGGGAGCCATGTTTTCGGAATGGAAGAGTCTTGAGTATTTGGCTGGATTTGACTTCAGACCTAGATGTGAATGGGAACCTGAGGTGTTGGCAAACTTATCGATAAGACCTACCCTAGTGGAAAGAATTGGCGAGAGCCAAAAGCGAGACGATAAGCTTGGCAAGATTATCCGTGATTTGGAATCTGGATTGGACCCAGAAGGATTCGAGGTCGATCGAGAGGGTTGGCTTCGGAAACAAGGACGACCAGTTGTTCCCGGTATAGATGAATTGAGAGATGAAGTTCTAAAGGAAAGTCATCATTCGAAGTTGACAATTCATCCAGGTGGAAATAAGATGTATCGGGATATGAAGAGAACCTATTACTGGGAAGGTATGAAAAAGGATGTTGGAAATTTTATTTCCAAATGTATGAACTGCCAGTTGGTAAAAGCCGAGCAGAAGAAGCCAAGTGGATTGCTTCAGCCATTAGATGTTCCTACATGGAAGTGGGAGCAAATATCGATGGATTTTATCGATGGGTTACCTAGAACCAGAGCAGGAAATGAAGGGATTTGGGTCATCGTAGATCGTTTGACTAAGAGTGCAAGATTCATTCCTGTTCGATCAAATAGGACTGCATCGAAATTGGCTGGGTTGTATGTTAAGTGGATAGTCCGATTCCATGGTATTCCGAAGAGTATAGTGAGCGATCGAGACCCATTGTTCACTAGTGAATTTTGGAAGAGCTTCCAAGAAGTTTTGGGAACTGAGTTGTGTTTGAGTATAGCTTATCACCCTCAAACAGACGGTCAGACCGAGAGAGTCAACCGAGTTTTGGAAGATCTCCTCAGGGCATGTGTTTTGGACTTCGAAGGATCATGGGAAGATTATCTTCATTTAGTGGAGTTTTCATATAATAACAGTTACCAGTCAAGCATTGGTATGGCACCGTATGAAGCTTTGTATGGAAGACCGTGTAACTCTCCAACATGTTGGTTGGAAACAGGAGAAAAATTGATACTTGGGCCAGAAATGATTCGACAGACTTCGGATTGCATAGAGATCATTCGACAACGGATGAAGGCAGCCCAAGATCGTAAGAAAAGTTATGCTGATAAGCGTCGTAAGGATTTGGAATTCGACGTAGGTGATATGGTTTTTGTGAAGACTTCTCCATTGAAGAATGTTATTCGATTCGGGAAGGAAGAAAAATTAACTCCAAGATTTGTTGGACCATTCTCGATCATCGAGCGAATTGGAAAGCTCACCTATAAATTGGAGTTACCGGAAAAGATGGCGGGTGTGCACAATGTTTTTCATGTATCTTATCTACGGAAGTATGTGCACGACTCGAATACAGTTGTCTCTGCTGATAGCTGTGAAGATTTAGAAGTTTATCCAGTTGTTACGAGACCTCGTAAGCCGCTTCGTGTTGTGGAAACCGACACGAAACAGCTTAGGAGGAAGACGATTACGTTGCTCAAGATACAATGGAGTGATGATATTAACGACTGTACATGGGAGGAGGAAGAGAGGATGAAAGCAGCTCATCCCGAACTCTTCGAGGCATGGCCCTAAGGTGTCATGACATCTCATGAATTTGTAACTTGTTCTACTCTTAGAATTCTGCATGCTAGGCTAGTAATTGGATGCATGGTTTGATGATTGCTATGGATGGTAGGTATGCAGAATAGTTTTGGATGCTCTTGTTTGTTTGGAATTTCGAGGGCGAAATTCCTAAGGGGGAGAGAATGTAACGACCCGTATTTTTACGGATCGAAAGATTGTAAAACTGTCGACATTAGGTCGTTGATGTTGTTAAGTCATTTAGAGTATGAGTCGACCAAAGCTTAAGTCGTTCGGAGTTAAGTCGTGTAGTGCTTAGGTCGGTGGAGCGACCTATAGAGGTGACCGGCTTAAGGATAGGTCGGTTGAACCGACATAACGACCTAAGGGATTAGGTCGTATAACAATTAGGTCGTGGGAGCGAGTTAAGGAGGCAGAGCAACTTAAGAGGTTTAGGTCGTTGGGTAGTTTAGGTCGGTGGAAGGACCTAAGGAGTTGGCGACTTAGGCGAGTTAACGATCTAAGGGGTGAACGACCTAAGATAGAGGAGCGACTCAAGATAGTACGACCTAGTAGTTAACGGGTTAGAGAAGCCAGCGACTTAGGGGATTTACCGACCTAAGGAATAGATGACTTAAGAATTGGGACGACCTATATATAGTTAGCGAGTTAACGGGTTAGTTTAGGTCGTAGAGGCGACTTATAGAATTAAGCGACCTAAGGAGTTAAGGTGTTTAGCGACTTAAAAATAGGAGCGACCTATAGTATTGAGCGACTTATAGGTTTGGACGACCTAAGGGTTAACGGCTTAGGGAAGTTAGGTCGCTCGAGAGACTTGAGGAGATAAGATAGGTCGCCCTGTGTATTTAGGTCGTAAACAACCTATGTTGAGGTAGGATGTTTAGTTAGGTCGCGTGAGTATTGCTGCGTTAGGTCACTGAGTCGCGTGAGCGACTTAGCGTTAGGTCGCGCGGGAGTTGAGTCGCGTATAGGCTGGAGTTGTTAGGTCGGCAGTGTTTTAGGTCGTTGGGTTTTATAAGTCGTGGACGACCTAAGGGGGGGCGGACGACTTATGGGTTTTCAGCCTATAAATACACGTCCATATCTCACTATTTTGGCACCGCATTTTGAAGCGACGAAGTGCTGCCATTTTGAGAGCTCGACTACAACACTTCTTCACTTCTTTTCTCCACTCTAATCTTGTGATTCCTTCCATCTAGATTGAAGATCAAATCGAAGATCCAAGAGCCAAAGTTAGAGATCTCCATCCATCGAAGAGAGATTTCATCGTTTGAAGCGGAGCTTTGGAGGATCAAGCTTGATTCTTTGCTGTCCAGATCTGAAGTTGGTTGTTTTTGAGGTGTTTAGGTGATTCGGTGAGTGGTGGTTATCTCTCACACGGACCCAAAGGAGTATATTGGATCGGTGGCTTGTTTGTGTGTTAAAGATAGCTATTTCATGCATTTTCCTTAAGTCTGCATGTAGATCTATGGTTCATGATGATTTAACACCTATTTTACTATATGTTCACCTATGCAAGTTCATTCATCAAGTTGTAGGGATGTTGCTTAGAATTCATACTTATTAGATTTGGACTCTTTATTTACGAAATTACCCTTATTGCCGCAATTGTTTATTTAGGTCTTATTTGATTGATTACTTGGATTAATGTTTGATTTGATTGATTAGTTGATTGATAACTTGATTTAGACAAGTTGGTCGAAGATGATTCAAAAGCTAAGTGGAGAGGCTCTTGAATAAGGAAAGCGGCTTGTGGCATATGAAGCGGATGTTGAAGCTCATATGGATAGACTTGATGATGATGTTGAGATGGGACTTTGCTATGATGTGATGAGGCAAAGCATGATGTTGAGATGGGACTTTGCTATGATGAGATGAAGCAAAGCATGATATGAGATAGCCTTGGTTTAATCCAGACGGGATCATCCCAAGCAAGTTGATAACTCGATGATGTGGTTCGAATTTGTGGATAATGGTTGGCTTGAGAGGCGCTTGAGCTAGTATGGAAATAGTCGTCAAGGAGGATGACTAGAAGGCTGAGATCTCATCGTTATTGAAGGTTCTAGCATGCTCAAAGCAAGAGTACGTTGGGACGGGCTGCGACGACGTCCCAGGCACGGGCTGCGACGACGTGCTAGTACTCTAGGCAGATTCGATAGTCTTAGGCATGGGCTGCGACGACGTGCTAGTACTCTGGGCAGATTCGATAGTCCTAGGCACGGGCTGCGACGACGTGCGGAGTTATGTCTAGAACCGGGGTTACCATTAGCCCTTGACGAACGGCTGAAAGAATGTGCCAGTCATTCAATTAACGGTGATATCAAGGCAATGATAACAGTGATAGCCAGAGTCGTGAATGTTTGGATATTTGGTTGTATTGTCGCTTGGGCCAAGAGCGATGTTTTCAGAGTGCTTATCTGATCTTTGTTTAGGCCTTGGGGGTTTGTACTTGGAAAACATCGACCTTGACTCAAGTGATAATTGCTTTTCTTTGAATGTCCGAATTGCTATGTTTGCTTCTGCTTAGTGTGTCTGGGGCTATCACTGTAGAAAGAGGTGGAGTGGGATGGTTGGGTTCCTATTCCTTTTACCCTTTATGCTCTTTTGGTATGTTTGATAGTTGATTTACTGCTCACTAAGACTTTTGTCTGACTCAAGGTTTTATGTTTAACTCTTATTACCTTGGGCTGTTCATCTATGTTGGGATGGGCAGACTAGGTAGCAGGTGACAGGTGCTGTTCTTAGTGACTAACGCTGTTGATGACGAAGACGAGCTGGAGGCTTTTGCATATTGTTTTCTCGCTATATGTAGTGAATGTTCCGCTGTTTGTATGATTCTCTGAGTGTTATGTAGTGAGGCTTGTTGTATTGACTTTTCAGATTGTTGTACCAAACTATTATGAGTTTATATGATGAATTCTGTTCTATGGAGCTTCACTATGTATACTTCTCTATTGTATTTTATCCATGCGCTGTGAGTAATACGATAGACTATTTTGTGTTTAGTTTACCCTGATGATCGTCCATGGCAGCCTGGCACACTTTACAGCGCACTATTTCCTTGTTTAGTGCAGGAGTCATGGGCGGTCGTCACATCCTTAATGCTATTTAAAATAAGTTTATTTTACAATTAGACACTATTATAATAGCGAAATATTACTACATAGTAAATAGTTGAACGGATCCTTAGGAGATGTGAATCTCGAGCATCTCCTAAGTTACTACACTCACGTTAGACACTGGATAGGAGATGTCAAATCCCGTAAACATCTCTGACGCCGTTCCACTCATATTTGTTTCTATCGGTTTAACTTACATAAGATCTTTTTGTTCAGACTTGAGCGTTTTGTCTTTTCAATTCGCTCGGGTCAGTCTGAGCATTTCAGGATTCGAAGACTTTTTTTCTAGAGGATGAAGACGAAGATTGTATTACTATTATTTACTATATTATTCCACTGCATTTATACTGTTCCGCTGCATTATTTATTATCCTCTGGTATGTGTAACTCTGATATGTGTTGTATGAGTATAACCAAATGTTTTGAAAAACAACTTCATGAACTATTATTTGATTATTTCATTTTGTCATTCCGCTATGAGATTCTATTTTATTTTTTTCTTCCTTTGACTTTTCTTTTTCACCCCAATAACAATCCGCCCTTCTGTATGGTTTGAGTCTGACGTGTGTGGTTTATCATTGATTTAAAGCGTGCAAAAAGGTGGGATGTTACATCTATTATATTGTTGGGCAAGTTACTAGGATATATAGTAATCGCATGAGGCATTGAAGCAAACCCTAAAAAGAAGATGCCATAAGGAAGATGAAAATCCCAACAAAACCAAAAGATCCGATGAGCTTAAACGGTAGAGTAGCAGCCCTGAGAAAATTCATATCCAAAGCTACAGACAAATGCATCCCATTCTTCGACCAAGTAAAGAAGGGGTGAAACTTTGTATGGACCGAGGACTATGAATCCACATTCCAAAATCTAAAGGATCATCTGGTCAATACCCCTATACTATAGAAGTTGGTAACAAGTGAGGATTTATTCATCTATTTAGCTGTAAGTGATAAGGCTATTAGTTCTGCAATGATAGGAGAGGACGAAGGAACGCAAAGGCCTATTTATTTATAAGCAAGCGATTTTCAGGAGCAGAACTAAACTACTCAGTTGTTGAAAATATCACATATAACTTGCTTCTCATAGCAAGAAACTTGAGACCCAACTCTAGACGCATCCCATCAAAGTTCTTACAGATAAACCTCTTAGACAAATACTGTAAGAACTTGAGACATCCGGTCACCTACTAAAGTGGGCAATGGAACTCTGCCAATACGACATAACCTACTATCTAAGGAAGGCCACCAAAGGTCAGGCAGTCACTGACTTTATTGCAGAATGCATGTTACCAACCGAACCCCAGAAAGAAGAAGAGGCAAAAACCCCACAGTTCTGGCACTTGTTCGCGAATGGAGCATCAATTGCACAAGGAGCAGGAATCGAGTAAGTGTTGATCATGCCAAATGGGAAAAAGAGGTATAGGGCAATGCAGCTTAGTTTTAGTGCAACCAACAATCTGGCAGAGTATGAGATTCTCCTTTTAGGCCTACGAATGGCCCAGGTAATGAAGCTAATGCATGTCAAAGTTCACAACAATTCTCAATTAATTGTGAATCAAGTGTAGGGCAATTACTAAGTAAAAGAACCCACCCTAGCCAAATATGCAAGGTTGTCTAAGAAAGTGCTAACAGTTCGAGAAGTCTGAGATAGAGCAGATCCCTCTTGAAAGAAAGTCATCTGCTGACTCTTTAGCAAAACCGTCCAATACCAAAAGAACCAATGAGATGAAGGTGGCACCAATTGGGCATCTTTCCGAGACAAGCATGACAGAATCAAATCGAATACTAGTTCTGACCCAAGCTCAACGGGTCATCGTATAGGGCATGAAAAATCAATAGACTGCGGAAGGCCAAGAGCAACCTACTACAGAATCCTTACTTTAACAAGCTGAAGAGGACAATTAGATGACTCTTATCAAATGATATCTCTTGAGTGGGATCTTACCTCTGAACGGGAAAAAGGGCCGTAAGATAAGGTACCAGGCTTCATACTACTCCTTCTTTGATGGCACATTATATAAGAGACGGTCTTCTACCCGCTATCTTAAGTGTGCTTCCAAGGAAGAGGGAGTATGGATCACGAGGGAAGTTTATGAACGCCAATGCGGTGATCACTCTGGGGGAAACAAATTGGAAAAGAAGGTGTCTTAACACAGCTACTAGTGACCTACCATGCTTCAAGATGCAAAGGAATTTGTGAGGAAGGGCAACGATGTTTGCGGTTTGCTAGTATTCCCAGGTTGCCATCTTATGAGCTCATTCCACTCGCAAGTCCATGGTCGTTTGACGTATGGGTTATCGATCTAATAGGACCGCTTCTAATGTCAAGGAGAGGAGTCTGATATGCCATAGTAGCCATAGATTACTTTACCAAATGGGCAGAGGTGGAACCCCTAGCCATAATTACTACAAAAAAGATAGTCACTTTTGTAGTAAGGAATATAATCACTATATGTAACATGCCTTACAAGGTCATTTCTAATAATGGTACCCAATTTGAAAGCAAGGAGTTTGCAGAGCTCTACGATAAAAATGGCATAGTAAAAGTTTCTCCTCGGTCACACACTTATAAGAAAACAGATAGGTTAAGGTCGCGAATATGACCATCAAAAAACTACTCAAGAAAAGGCTACAAAAGTCTAAAGGAAAGTGGGTAGAAGAACTATCTTTAGCATTATGGGCCTACCGAACATCGACCAGATCCACTATGGGTCATACTCCCTTTTTGCTAACTTATGGATCTAAGGCCATGCAACCCGTCGAAGTAGAAATCTCATCACATAAAAGAATGTCATATACCACAAAAAAGAATAAGAAATTGAGAGAGGTCGCCTTAGTCCTCATCCAAGAAAGAAGGGATAAAGCAACGTTAGTAGTGGCCACATATTGGCAAAGAATGGCAAAAGGTTATAATGCGAAACTCAAAGAAAGAAACTTTTGCAAAGAGGACTTGGTGCTGCGACAAGTAAAGGTCAACATAAAGGATCCAGCGGATGGAGCATTAGGACCAAACTGGAAAGGCCCACTTTTTGTAGCAGAAGTTTTGGCAATGGAACATACTTTTTATCCAAGCCTGATGGCAACCTTATCCAAAGAATGTGGAACTCAGAGGATCTCCGGCCTTATTTTGTGTAATATGGTTAACGTAAAGTACATTATAGTATATTAAAAAAAGATAACAATAAACTAGACATAGGGACATTATATGGCCTGAACCAGTATAAAATCTTTGTACCACTCTTAACAAAACCAAATGAACAATAAAACCAAATGAACAATCACAGGTCACCACCAGTAGTCATCAATTTAGCAAAATGCTAAGACGATTGGCGAAAATGGAGATCTAAACAATTAGAATGGTGATACTAGCCCTACACATATGTACTTGCATTAAGCGAGTCTGGATTCTCAGCAAAAATATTTTATTGGACAGGATGAAAATTTTCTCTGATCCGGTATGAATTTTCCTATGATAAACATCATAAAGACTGGTCATAGGGATATCAAACTACCTGAACCAGTATAAAAAACCTTTATGTCAGTAAATTCGACATTCCACAGTGGACGTATGGATATT
The DNA here is from genome assembly GCA_030765085.1 of Allium cepa. Classification (NCBI taxonomy): domain Eukaryota; kingdom Viridiplantae; phylum Streptophyta; class Magnoliopsida; order Asparagales; family Amaryllidaceae; genus Allium; species Allium cepa. Next base: position 312,823,012 of record CM060931.1, read on the forward strand.
AGATGGCCAGAACCAATAAAAAAGTCATGCGCATGTGATAATTGGTTGTACATGCTTGATTCGACTTCTCAGTTAAATCCACATCTTAACGGGAAAGACCATGCCAAGAGCACAACAAATTTACTCTTAATAACTCACCGCCATAGTTTAGAGGTATGATTTCACCTATGAACAACAGCGACTATCTCATAAATGGGAAGGTGATACTAGTGAAGAATGCGGCTCAGCATACATACGACGTTATGCCCCTAACTAGGGGCAGGTCGTACCAAGCTTGCAACTAAGGATAGTTTGCCACTAGAACATGGGGTAGGTCAAAATAGATATATGGCCAAGCATACGACTAAGGACACTATACCCACAAAACTGGGGGTAGGTCAGGGTCAACCAACGGAGAAAAAAGTTAAGGACACTATGCCCCCAAAACAGGGGGCATCACATGATTAACCTACGGTTGAATCAACAAAGGATTTTTATATGGAGGACCAAACATACAGTCAGAGATGTTGCATCTCCAAACACGAGCACAGTTTATATCGAATATAAAAATGGCATCACATTCTTATAATGACATAGATTAGAACACAAAAGTCCAACATCTTAAATTTCCAAAACGAAGGAAAATCCGATGCACAGACCGAGTGTCTTAGATAGCAAGTCCACTATGACCTATGATCGCAGCAGACTTGGGGTTAAGTGTTACACCCGTTCTTATCAAGAATCGCTCTGAGAAAACATGGAAGAACCAACTGAAGATCACAACAAAGACACCAAAGAATGATGTCAAATTTTGCAAACTATGCTAAATTCTAGGGAGACTATATACACTAAACTGAGCTGACCATGTTTGCGTCAAAATTGACCACAAACACCCAATAGTCGTGAAAGCACCCGTTCGCAGTCGCAAGTCTCAAATAATAAATTTGAGATAACAAAATGGTGAACACACGGCAGAAATAGCAGAAAACAAGTAAACGACACAGGATTTATAGTGGTTCGGCGATCTTGTCTACATCCACTTTGAAGTTTTCTATCTTTATTGATATTCTCTTGATGATTACAGTGATTACAACAAGTTACAATGGACTATAGCTCTGAAACTTGAATGCAACAACGATGATAATGTGTAGAATTGAATATGGTAGAGTCTTGGCGCTTCAGAATTCCGATCCCCTTTTCCTGAATGACCTACAGCTCTATTTATAGGCGTAGGAGGCTGATATTTCGCCTAAAAATCCGGGGAGACCACCTCTGGCACGTGAGGGGGCCCATACAGCCGAATTCTGGAGATCCGGGCCCACATTGGGATCGATTCGACCCTTGGTTCGAATCGATCAAGAAAGTGTCCAATCGTCATGAAACTTGGCGTGGACATTCTTCTATGTACACGCAAGCTCCTGTGAAAATTTCATAGCATTCGGACTCATAGATCTCGAGTTACGATCGGATCAAGTTGGAGTTTTTTGCCCCAGGGAACCGTTCGAATCGATATTGTTCGAATCCATAGGGTCGAATCCATCTTCTGCACGTGAAAGTGATGACGTGGTGCGTATGCTTCGGGTCAATCCTCCTTTTTCTCCGAGTTTTCTGGGTCATACCCTTGGTTTTAGCCGCGTTTTTTTGATGGATTCGAAGAGTTGGATTGAAGGCACGCTTCCTTCGAATCGATGGAACTGGTACTCGTTCGAACCGATCAAAGCATTTGATCGATTCGAGGTTGCCTCAATTGGGGGATTCGAAGACGAGTTTTGGAATGGAGTCGGGGCTTCTTCACTTGCATGGATTCGAGGAAACTTTCCCCCGATGGATTCGAGCTAGGGCATACAAGGATGGATTCGAACCAAGGCATAATGGGATGGATACGACCTTAAAGCTTGCTCGATGGAGTCGAAGCAAGGTGTGTTCTGATGGGTTCGAACCATGGCTGACTACTGATAGATTCGAAACAAGGCCTTGTGGACGGATTTGAACCAATGCGTGGTCGATGGATTCGAAACAAAACCACTTCTCACGGATTCGAAGCAATATATACCTGATGGATTCGAACTAAGGCATACGAGGGTGGATTCAAACTAGGTAGACGCGAGGCTAATTCCTTTCTGACCGGTGCGAACGCAATGGACACGAAGTAGCATGGATTCGAAGTATTCCAAAGTGATGGATTCGAAGTAGGTGGACTCGAATCAATGGATTCGAACCGAACAAGGGCTATTTCTCTCATACTGAATCCATCATATCTTGAGCATACGAACTCGGATTGACTTGAAACTTGAAACGTTGGCTCTCGTGGATTTGCTAGCCATGTCCTATCAATTGTAGCCTGATTCAGGCTCAGACAAAATTCATCGATATCCATAGTGAAGTGGAATGCGACCAATCTCTGAGGCGAATTGTCTCTCGTTTTCAACCAATCCTTTGGTATCACGGCTTTGCAAAAAGCGGGATAACAGACCACATCCGCAAAACGTTTATAGGAATAGGTTTGCACAGGCACATACTAAAGCTAACCTAGACAGCGCCAAGCAGAGTAAAAAGCACTCCAATGGGCTGTATATAGGATCATTGAAGATGCACTTCAACGTAAACTCAATTTTACAAACAAACGACCAAGATATGCACCAAATCGACCCTCGGAACTAGGTATACTACTCCATTCCGACCCGATATGTTGTCAGGTCAAGAATAATGACTGTATTAATAGAGCAATGTAGTCTGAACACTAGGCAACATCCACCTCTACACCTCTTCATAGGCTTCACTCTGTGGTAACATAAATGGTCAGCATAAACGTGGTTGAGTCAATGAGTTACAACCAACGTTCCTTTAAAAACCAATGTGGACAAGGCCAATTCAAAGTTGGATTTTGCCGCCTTAATTTTGGATATTCCCGCTCTACTTTTGGGAATTCTCACCTTTATTCAAACTTCTCGCCAAAAAAGTCAGCAATCTAGTCACGTTAAACAAGCAATATAGATGAATGACATCGGGCTGGATCCAAGGATTAAGATACAGCAACAAGAAAGAAATTCCAGTAATAAACATGCAACATACAATTATAAATAGGAAAAGCACTTTAGATGACGGGGATTTTTTTCTTTTGACATTTTATTCCTTTTGAGAAAACCATTAAGGTTCTATTGTACTATCCATCATGAAATTTCGTACCAAATTAGTGAAAAAGGGAAGAAAGAGAAATTTTCCCCGTAGATTCCTTAAAATTTGAACCACGTAATCCTATGTCCTTTACTATTTTCTATCATCTTGTTAATGAAGTAATCATTACGTTTTATTTACTTATAGCTAAACAGTATGTCGGATAGATTCGACACTTTAGCAACACAATCACCACCCCACGATAAAGTCAATATCGTTTAATCTTCTCATTCAAATTTAACAAAATAATTAGCAAATCAGTTACTCTAAGCATAAATGGGAATTTAAAGGATGAAAAAGTTCATCAACACACACATACTCATATATATATATAAATATACACATATTAGTGTTTAAGTATATTTGTTATGCATATTTATTTTATTTTATTTCAAATTTTAACATATTTTTTATTATAAATTTCAATTGGAGTATATATAACTAAGGCTTGCACGCTTTCACGCATAGGGTTTCACAATATAGATATATGAATTTCAAAATACAAGAGTGTCCCGACTTAATACAAAAAATTAACACATGGTGTGTATTTTGACACATTATTTGTTTTAGAACCGTTGCACGGGTTTGTTTGATTGATCCAAAATTTAAGTAGTATAAGTGTATGTGATCCACAAAATAATTAAATATATTTAACTATGAATAAACTCACATTTGCATTATGTGGTTCGACCTGCACAAAATCTTATGCCTAGATGTACTCGCGCACATGCCTTACACACATGCACTGCTTTGCACAACACACACTCATAGGATCACACAACACACACACAGCCTTGCACAACATGCTCTCACAAGATAACACAACACACATAGTGCCTTGCAAAAACACATTTACATTATGAACTTACGCACACACTCACATAGCCAGAACATAAACATAAAACTACACATTTACACGCACACATAATAACACACTAATGCACAAGCATAGCCATACATACGCGCGCGCGCTCTGGCACAAACATTGTGACAACCCGCCATTTTGGACAAGTTAGGTCGACAATAAACCACACATGTCTAACTCAAACAGTCTAGAAGATAGATAATCAATGGGGTTAAAAAAGAAAATGAGAAGGAAAAAAAACAATAATCGGAATCTCACAGCAAAATGACAAAATATAATAATAACATAAATAGTTCATGAAGCCATTTTACAATATACATTTGATTTCAACTTTACAATATAATCAAAGTACAATCAACAAACATACCAAACTAATGCAGCAGAATAATAATAGTAAATACGATCTAGCAAACTCCATCTTCATCTTTAAGGCATAATGTCTTCAAACAATAGAATACTGAGGCTGACCCGAGCATAATGAAAAGATAAAACACTCGAGTCAGAACTAAAAATTCTTATGTAAGTTAAACCAATAACAAGTGAAATATAGGTGCAAATAACTTAAGAGATGTTACAGAATTTTCCATCTCTTAGGGATCCGTTAAACACACAAATATATATATATATAGAAAGATACGCTATATATGTAATGTCTATCAGTAAAATAAAGTATTAAAATAGCGTTAAGGCTTTACATTGATCCCTTTGAACACATTTTTAAATAGGTAGTCTATGCAAGTCCTGTAACACAACTAATAACATCGGTAGCCAGTGAGTCCCCTATAGTTTCCATACTAAAACAAAATCATAGGGGGCTCATGTAAGGATAATCATATGACAAGGCATGTGAGGCAATTTCCAAGGTAGGATTCTACTAGTTTACCCTTTCTGGCTGGTCGTAACACATCACTACAATGACTTCCGACTGAGTCCATCACCCCAAAAATCAAATCAAGTGTGCCAATTAAGTCAAAATCAATATAGTAATACGGAGGAGTGAACGCCCCCAAAGGTAGCTAACCCCTTGGCCAGACATAGGCTCCCGTTTTAGTCAATTCATATTGACATAGGTGTCGAGGTCATCTATCATTGTTCTCTTTCTTCATTCCAGTAAACGTCGCCAATTCAACCTCTACATTCTGGATAACATCCACTGCGTACATGGTTACTGAAGTGGTTCCGGTAGAATAACAGAAAGTATGCCATTCATCTGGCCTCGGTCTCGTTAATAACCCATCGTCCATTTTACACACCGGTTGGTACTTTTAAATTTCAAGAACAAGTCATACTTTATATCAGAATATAAGATTCACTTCAAAAATCATTTCGAATCCAAAATAGGTTATACCTTCAAATTAAAACATTTGCATTTAAATCAATGATTTAAATCGGCAATAGTTCCCACTTTTAAAATAGTTTGAATATTGAAAATAGTTTCAATAATTAAAATAGTTTGAATATTGAAAATAGTTTGGATAATTAAAATAGTTTGAATATTGAAAATAATTTTGATAATTAAAAATATTTTGAATACATAAAATAGTTTTGATAATTAAAAATTGTAACGTACAGGATTTTCGACTTTCGAAAATCGACATTAATACGTCCACTGTATCAACTGCCGAGCAATCGAAGGCCGGAAAACCCAACCGTTAGGGTTTAAAGAAGAAGAGGTAGAAGAAGAAAGAAAGAAAGAAGAAGAAAACAGAAACAATAACAGAATCTCACATTCGCAGTGGAACAACATATAATAGATAAATGAATAATCTTTAAATCAAAAGAACTGTACAGTTTATACATTACATCATCAGAGTCAATATACAATACCACACAATAATGGACAGTTATATAAACCTGTCCTCACAACTGAATACACAGCGGAAAATATAATATCATATACAATTGATACGTTTCGCCATCCAGCTTACTTCTGAACTCCACAGCATATCCTGGATTTCAGAGTGACCTGATAACCTGACTCTAGGTTGCCCGTGTGGAGAATGATGGGCACCCAGAGTTTAGGAAGGGAACAATAAACTCCAGGTCAGTCATGGGACTGGTGTGAGAACTTAAAACAGTTTATCTTTAAAAACAAACAAAGAAATATTTTAAAAATAGATCCGCAATGCTTTTAGAAAATGTAACTACCATAAGGCCTCCCACACACACACACAATGCAAACGCAGAATCAGAGGAGATTTCTCCTTATGATAGTCAAACATGCTTGATATGCAGAAAAAATTTCTTTGATATTATTACTATAAGTGCAAAGTGTGGGAAAACATTTCGAAAGTATAATATAAATCTTAGCCAAAATATGCCTACTATAGCTACCATGTTCGATAGTAGGTTACCGCCACATTCCATGGAAGGTTATACAACTAAAACCGTACAGGGCTCGTATTGTTTCTTTGGATTTTCCAACAAATGGTCAGGCCAAGGAGCTTCTCATTGTCACATGGGTACGCCTCTGGAAGGACGCCCCGAGAACCTAACCGGATCTCTACCAACACAAGGGTGGGTTACCTCTGCAAAAGTAGGTAACTACTGATCTACTGATATGAGTATGTCATCCCCCGGTCGTAAACAACCTTTATCCAAGGATCCTCAACCAACAACAGTCACAAAGTCATATATATTTGCGACATCCACATAAGTTAAGTATCTGGGCTCCATACCATGATACCAGTTCTATCCAGAAGGAAATGCACATATCCTAAGGGGCGCTACTCCCTATAACCTTGATGCATCTTTCCTGTTTTGACCATTTTCGGGGTGTGAGGTCCGACGAAGTCTCATCCACAGAGCTACGCTTTTCACAAAAGCTATGCTTTGATCAACAAATGATCAACAGCACTTCGTATGCCACATTACCAAATAGGGAATGTATCACTAGTAACCATCAACTACATAACCTCTGAGCTCGTACGTCTCAAAGAAGGGTGTTAAGCTAAGAGAATAAATTCTCTGCCACCAACAGAAATGTATTTGATAGAAACCAACTTTACATCTCAAATTGTAACGTCAGACACACATCCATACAAGTCCGTTCCGGGATCGAACGAAACCGAGGGCATTTCCAAAGAAGCCCTTGCAATCTGGATATTCACTAATCACGTCGGACTTCCCATCACAAAGGGTGATAAAATCTCTATATCGGAGATCAGCCGATGCAGAAACATTCGACGGCAATCCTTCCGTTTTTGAAAATATCTGGTCTTCAACACTGGTCTTCAAATGCTATCCATTATGACGAATCACTATTTGGAATCGGATTCATAGCCAAAGGTCCTCTCCCGGCTAAACCGAATAATGAGTGCTTATTTTAAAATAAGTGTAGCATTCAAATTCAAGCAAATCACAACAAATACCCATTTAAAGGTAAATATTGATAGTCGGTTATTTAACTATCAAAGCAAACAAAAAATATTCAATACCATAACAATCACTAGGCCCTTTTTTATCTTCCATAAATTAAATAACTTGCCAAATATTCACTTCAATTTATCTTTAGAAATATATATTCTCTAAATCATTTCAATTTCTACATTGGAAAACATTTCCAAATACTTATTTAACAATAAGTAATTCACAGATCTATTTATTTTCAACACTTAGAAAATATTCAATATACTTAAAACACGATTAAGTATATATTTTATTCTTTTAAGGAAAACGTTCTCTTTAAACACATTTATTTGGGTCAAAACGAATGTTGCGTAAAACATCGTTACGACAACCCAAAATCAATAGCATAGGGATTCGAAAATACGATAAATATATAAATCCCAATACTATACAAAAACATTTCCTTTCGAAAATCATTTACTATAACAACAGTGTTATAGTCATTTTTCCCTATTTCTCGAAAACGTCTATTTCAACAATGAATGTTGAAATCTATGGTTTCGATCCTTAACACATTTTAAAACAACTTCAAATCGTTTTAATTCTATAAAAAAGATCACTTCCTAAAATATTTCTTTAATATATTATTCACTGTCCAAAATCGTGAATATACATCGTTTACCAAATTCAACACTTCTACATATTTTAATTTAAAGGATTATCCACTGTCCAAAATCATGGATATGTCTCCTTTAATAAGCTTTCATATTTACTTATCAAATTCAATTGATTTCAGATTTATAAAACAATGTTTATAAATTCACATTTATATATTTTATAAAAACTTCAACATATAAAATCCCTTAATTAACAAATTCTATTTATATCTCATTTAGATGACAAAATCCAATTTATAAGTTAATTACTTATAAATCTATTATTTTATAAAATCTATTCATTTTATAACCTCACAATTTATAAATCTATAAATTTCATTCACTTATGAAATCCATTTATACTTCATTTTAACACTTAAAAAAAACTCGTTTTATAATTCCAATATTTTAATTTATAAATATCAATTTTTTAAGTCTTTTATATAAACCGTTTATAATAATTCAAAAATCCCAATTTAAACCATTTTACAAATTAATCAAATACTTATTTCAAAAATCACATTTCGGTTATATTTCACAAAAATCATAATTTTTATAACATAAAAATTATAATGTTTATTTATTTAAAATGAATCAATTCCAAAATTCAATAGAATGTATACTTTCAAAAATCACTTGAAAATCCTTTTAAATTCGAAATCGTTACTTTAACATTTTTAAACTCCAAAAATAGGCCAACGCTGCAACAGCACCAATACATCAACCACGACATCCAAACATCATATATCAATATGATAACAGAATATATCGCAAATATCTGTAAATAAATCAATACTGTTGAGGAATCCAGTTGGATCCCTCCAACCTGTTTCCTGCATCCACAGATGTTAGCACAATACCAATCCCGTTTCAAGACGGGATATCACGGTACATGGGTTTATATAAAATATTATCCGCTACTATGCGACGCAATATGGGCTCATCCGCTATATAATGCAGGAAATCAACTCCAAATACATATATAATACCAATTCCACATCAAGGTGGAATATCGCGGTATATGTGTTTAATATAATAACCTCCGCTTAATATGCGACGTATAGGGTCTATTTCAATGCAACAGATAGCAATTTATCATTCAATCACACAATCAAGCAATTTTAAATCTAACTTTTTGAAATTTAAACCGAAACAAATTCGATTGAGTGAGAAGTTCTCAGCTTGCTTCCAATAGCAGTTTTAGCGTTTTATTCCGAATAAAATTAAACGCGCGTTTAATTTTACCCAAAATTCAAACTATCTCCAAACGACCCCAAACCAGCTCCATTGCGTAGTGCTCGTCAATACAAAGCCATCGCAATTCGTTTCGTGAATTTCCGACCTCGTATGACAAAGTTATGGCTTTTTAAAGTATAAACGAATTATAATATAAATCAATTTACATATCTACTTTTATTTTTAAACCTTTTATCATCTCAGCCGTTAATTTCCTTTCCCCAGATCTGGACCATGGAAGCCCTTCTTCCTTCCCTTCATTTTTACGTGTGTGAAGAACCCAAAGCCGCCTCCTCTTCGTGAATTTCCACGTCATATACGACCCACTCTACGACGATCAAGCTACAGCGATTCGAAGATCTTCACGAGCTACACCTCCGGCTACAACATCAGGGAACTCAACTTCCCTTGTGTGTAGAAAAACGCACACGAACTTCGGAGGTTTGTGGTTGATTTGTCGTTGATCCGTAGCTCCGTTTTTTATCACAACCGTTGAAAACAAAGATCTCATCGCCCTCTTCGATGTTGTAGTTGAACACTTTTCGTAAATGTTTACGGATTGAAAGATTTTGAGGGAAGAAAAGAGAAAGATTTCGGCCATTAAATATGAAGGTGGCGGCTGTAACCAGAAACCCTAGGGTTTGTGCAAAATGAAAGAAATGAGGTCCTTATATAGAAAATTACGCGACTCTATTCACCCGAAAATTTTCCAAACTCGAAACGAAGCGTGCCGCCTGGCATTTATAATGTTTTACCACCATTCTGAATGCAATGGAATATATATCGGGAGCCAATTCGATCGTATTAGGAAGATAGGTTTCCGAACCGACTATTTAAATTTAAAATTCACTTCAACCGATTTCAGTGCGTTTTAGCTTGCCTCGGACAAACCGTAAATCCGATTGACACGAAATTTGAAATCTTACAAAAATATAACATTACGGATCCGATGAAACTAGTTTCGACGAAATCCGAGACTATTTGAAAAATGGCTATTTTTACTCGTCAATTAAATATTAATATATTCAATTTCCACAAATTAACTTTTAATTAAAATTTAAAAGTTCCATAACATAATTCTAACTCCAATATGATTAAATACAACTTTACAAATCAATTTTAATCACATTAAACCTAATTTCCAATTATTTCTGTAATTTCAAATATTAAATTATTGATTTAATTATCCAATTAAATCTAGATATTCGAGATATAATTTATTCGACTTACAAATTTTACTTGTTAATATTTAAAATCAATTAAATATATGAATTTCAAATGACAGAAATTCTAGGTCGTTACAAACTTCCCCCTTTAAAAGAATTTCGTCCTCAAAATTGCCAAGTAAGAAAAAGTCTTGAAATCCATTAACTTTTTTTTTTCCAAAAACAAACCGTTCCAACTTGATTTCAGATTCATTTTAATTCCTTAACTTTTCAAAATCTGATGGTTCAACTTCTCTAGTTCAATTCCTACATTTTCATTTCAATTTAGAAATTAACTTTTCGTTAACAAAAATTTTCCAAAAATTTTCAAAATTTTTCTGATTCCCAAAATTTACGGAAAATTTTGGCAGAGTCTCCCTTGTACGGAGGAGCTTTTGCAATATCACAATAGATATAAATATATATACATCGACCCACACGGTCGAAAAACAGAAAAACAGTTCATATTTCCTATTTTTATTGTGTAGGCGTACCTCTTTAGCATTTTTAAGCAAAGCAGTTATTTATTAGCATTTTAGCATGACCAAATGCAGCCAACTACAGCCTTGGTACCTTTACTTACTCAATTTAAATATGTAAGTGACATTATAGGAAATTCATTTACATTTCACTAATTTTTAATAGAAAGCACATAGTCTTCATAAGCAACGCAATCAAAATAATTCCCATAAGCATTTTATAAGGTTTCGATACAAATTTTAATTGCTTACTACCAATTCACATTAGTTCACTTTCAATTCAAATTCAATTACATAGCTTTCCATTTATCAATTCCATTTCATTAACACTTAATCAATTATATACAATCAACTAACAATCATATAACAACCAATCATAACATAACCAAATTATTAAATTTACACTCAATTTGGTTTAACACTTTTAATTCCAATTGGTTGATATTAAATTGACTTCCATTCAATTTCCAATTTACTAATTTTTTTATGAATTAACACTTACATCCATTATTTCATATCAATTTATTTACATTCAATTGGTTTACATTCAATTCCTTCAGTAATTCAATTGCTAATTCATTTTACAATATAAAGTTGAATTTCATTTATATAACTCAAGTTCACATCCATTTAATTCACTTTATTCTTATACTTCATACCAAAATCAACTTCGAATCGTTTTAATTTTATTTAAAAGATCACTTCCTAAAACATTTCTTTATTATACTATTCATTGTCCAAAATCGTGAATATACATCGTTTACCAAATTCAACACTTCTACATATTTTAATTTAAAGGATTATCCACTGTCCAAAATCGTGGATATATATCCTTTAATAAGCTTTCATATTTACTTATCAAATTCAATTCATTTCGGATTTATAAAACAATGTTTATAAATTCACATTATATATTTTATAAAAACTTCAACTTATAAAATCCCTTAATTAACAAATTCTATTTATATCTCATTTAAATGCCAAAATCCAATTTATAAGTTAATTACTTATAAATCTTTTATTTTACAAAATCTATTCATTTTATAACCTCACAATTTATAAATCTATAAATTTCATTCACTTATGAAATCCATTTATACTTCATTTTAACACTTAAAAAAACTCGTTTTATAATTCTAATATTTTAATTATAAATATCAATTTTTTAAATCTTTTATATAAACCGTTTATAATAATTCAAAAATCCCAATTCAAACCATTTTACAAATTAATCAACTACTTATTCCAAAAATCACATTTCGGTTATATTTCACAAAAATCATAATTTTTATAACATAAAAATTATAACGTTTATTTATTTAAAATGAATCAATTCCAAAATTCAATAGAATGTATACTTTCAAAAATCACTTGAAAACCCTTTTAAATTCGAAATCGTTTCTTTAACATTTTTAAAAGTCCAAAAATAGGCCTGTAACGCCCCACTCCGAGACCCACTCTAGTAAAGAGTATTACAGAGTAATACCATCTACTAGAACGGAGAATAGAGTATAATGGAAGCGACCATATGTAATCAAGCTATAACCAACTACCGAATACGTCGAATAGGTGGTTTTCTTTTCTCAAGTGGTTCGACGTATCCAATAGATATTTATAACGAAATTACAATGGCTAAGGAAAATAGGTTCAGAACAAACATAATACTAAATGATAACATCATCATCACAGAACAGTCACAGAACATAGGTACAATATATCGTCAATACAGATCCAAATATCAAAAGGTGGGTACAAAGCCACCGCTCACACATGTGAGTCAAAATATGTACATAAGAGACTGAATAATCAGAGTATCAAAATAGTGGACAAATATAAAGAGCTATCTATCAGCATAGCAGATAATGTCCAAGCGGAAGCACAGAAAGCTAAGTCCAAAGACCTAACCTCAAACAACTCGGTCTGACCCGAGCGAAAAAGACTCGGGTCAGGCTAGCTAAACAATCAGTTAATAAACCGAGATAAACATAATAATGCGGTACATAAATAAAACAGTACTTCTCCAAAGAGAAGAGTATTATGGACTACATGAATATAATGACGATTCCTAATCATCAATAAACAGTAAAAATCTCTAAAGAGAATATCAACACCAAAGTGTTAAATAAATAAAATTGCCTCATATCATCGGCGTAGCCAAAGCTATATAAAGTTGCCCATAGGCAATAATCCCAAGAGTGAACAGAGTCTGTAATCGATGTCCAAGCAAAGATCGTTGCTCCAAAGAGCAATAGGGATATACTGAAAAGTCAATGGAAATGAATACTGAAAGGCAGTGTCCAGAGACACTGTGAATCCACAAGGTAATCGCACTTACATCGTATGGTTCCATAGAACCAACACCGAATGGCGGTACTCGAATGGATATAAAATCATCAGATAATACAAGTATAACACGTGCACCGACCAGAGTCGTTAGTGCCATGTACTGTAGAGTTGTGATCGATCACTCGCACAGATGCGGAACGCGCGAGACGGCGAGATCCTTCCCAGAAGGATAAAGGCCCAGAGGCACATGCCAAAAAAAAATTGCTCCATAGAGCAGGTGTCCAGAGACGGTTGCCCAGAGGCATGGTGACCCAGAGGTCCAGTACTGGCCGCTCAGAGGCTAATGTGCCACAAACTTCTTGGAGAGAAACCCGTAAAGTGTTAACAATGAGTCTCATACCCCACGTTTGCACTAAACAATTTACTAACCAATAGCAAGCTCACACTCCAAACAATAAAAAGTCCACCTCGTATCATCGGTAAACTAGACCCAAAGGTCAAAACGATCAATCGAATAGGTCGGGGATTAACCGGAAAGAAAATACACACGGTTCCATAGGCCGGAGATTTCCTAACCGTTCAAGCACCTTTCCACTTCCCTCGACGTGCTAAAAAGTGAGTGCGAAATTTTTATTATAGAAAATAATGGTGCGAAACAGATTTATAATTAATTTTGAAATCACTTTAAAACGGCTTTTGAAAACTCTCCTATTGTGGAGTAAATAGTTTAATAATTATAAATAACATTATATAATAATTTCGAAAGCCATTTAGGAGTGAAAAATCCTTTTAAAATAGTTCATAAAACCCGTGTACGAAATCTAGAACTAAATCTCAGAGAAATCGATAAATAAAAAAATCACTGAAAACCAATATTCGTGGTGGAAAATATTCCGAATAGTTGTGAACCAAAATTCGACAATTTCTGATTAGTAATTGAAGCCCAAAGGTTCGTTGCAGAAACAATCAATTTGAAGCGGTTGCACCAAAATGGTGCGACCGGTGGGTCGGAACCCGGCTGCACCAAATGGGTGCAGCCCATTTTTTTTTAGAAGCCGGCTGAACCACATGGTGCAGCCCGTTGCTGTGAACCGGGCTGCACCATGCGGTGCAGCTGGTTCAGTCTAGCCCTAGCCCGCATGGGCTGGGGAGAATTTGCAAGCCCAGCCCGCATGGGCTGGGGAAAATGGGGTAAGCCCCAGCCCGCCTGGGCTGGGGGAAATAGCAAGCCCCCCTCCCCCCAGCCCGCGTGGGCTGGAGGAAAGAGCAGGCCCCCCAGCCCGCGCGGGCTGGGGGAAACAGCAGGCCCCCCAGCCCGCGCGGTCTGGGGGAAATAGCAGGCCCCCCAGCCCATGCGGGCTGGGGGAATAGGGACGCGCACCAACCCACTAAGGGCTTGCCTGCTACCGGCTAGCCCAACCGGGCTAGCTTGCTGCGCCCGGGCAGCAGCCTGGGTGCAGCCCAGGCCTGCCCTGGTGCACTCAGTCCACTGTTTCAGCCTGTTTTCAGGCTGAAACATTCCAGCCAGCTGATTTTGGTGATTTTTTGTGATTTTGGGGTGTTTTTTTCAAGTTTTTGGCATCAAATTTCACCAATATCAATCACTAACTACCATATAATGATTACTACACTATATTAAAGGAAACAAAGGGCCAAAGCTTAGCATTACTTTATGAAGCAATATCACAAACACCTTATGTGCACACCCAAAATGAAAGCAAAGATGATCAAAGAGCTATGATTCACATGTTACATAATAAAACATGTGTTACTAAATGATTACTGAAATCAAAAGAGGATTAAACACATATTAGAAGAGGTTTTTAGCAATATACCTCTCTAGAAAACAACAAAGACACTATAGCATCAACCCAAATTAGCAAAAGATGATTAGGAGGCTATAAGATCAAAAAAACACATAAAACATGTGTTACCAAATAAATTTCAGACATTAGAAAGATATAAAAACGGATTTGAGGTGGGTATTTGCATTACCTTTGCATAGAATGACTTGCATAAGCTAAAACTAGAAGGAGAAGAAGATAGATGCCATTTTTGTTTAGAAAGCTTTAGGAAATGGTTAGGGTTTTGATTAGGGATGAAGGAATGAGGTTAGGAGAGTTTGAGATAATTCATAGAGGAGGTTTAGGGAGCGTTATTGGGTTAAGTTTAGTAACCCAATAAGAAGAGAGTTATTTACATGTTTCCAAAAATTAGTCTAAGTGTTCATATATGTTTATAAAACTCATTTTTCTTATCCAAACCCGTTTTAAAATCTCTCCTAAAATATTTAACTTTCAAAAAATAACATTTTATCCTCATTTTAAAATCCCATATTTCCCATTTAATTAAAATAGCCTTTTTCAAATAAATTTTGTTATTCCAAATCCTTTTATGCTTCTTTAAAATAAATAAAAATCATAACTTTTATTTTTTAATCGGTAATGCAAATCCCGGCTTGTTACAGACCCCCCCTTAAGAAAATTGCATCCCCGCAATTCCTTAAGATAGATGTCGTCTATAACGTCAAATCCATAAAAGAAGTGATTGAGATAAAATAGAGAATTTTTACCCGCAGAAGAAGATGGGAGGAAGCCAGGATAAGAGCGCTCGATAGATTCTCTGGTCTCCCAAAGTGCAGTCCTTAGGATTCAGTGACCATTGAATCTTCATGAGTGGAACCTCTTTGTTGCGAAGGCGTCTAACCTCTGAATCAAGCACACGAAGAGGTTGCTGCTCCAAAGATAAATCAGGTAAGATCTCTAAATTAGGCATGGCATGCAGCTCAATGATAGAATCAGGATCACGAACACACTTGCGAAGCTGAGAAACATGGAACACGTCATGCATTCCGAAAAAATGAGCAGGTAGAGCCACACGATAAGCAACGGGGCCGATGCGTTTCGTAATAGGAAATGGTCCAATATAGCGAGGAGCCAACTTCCCTGTAGAGTTGAAATGCACAACCCCCTTCATAGGAGAAATCCGAATGAAGACAAAATCACTAATGGAGAACTCAAGAGGCTTCCTACGGTTGTCCGCGTAGGATTTCTGGCGGCCCTGTGCCTCTTTCATTCTCTGACGGATAAGAACAATCTTTTCAGAAGATTCCCAAACTGAATCTGGACCAAGAATAAGCTTCTCGCCATATTCTACCCAACAAGCAGGAGAGCGACATGGCCTTCTGTAGAGAGCCTCGAAAGGTGCCATGCCGATACTAGACTGAAAGCTGTTGTTGTAGGAGAACTCTACAAGCGGTAAGTGATCCTCCCAACTACCTCCGAAATCCAGAATACAACAGCGCAAAAGATCCTCCAAAACACGATTCACCCTCTCAGTCTGACCGTCGGTCTGAGGGTGATAAGCAGTCGAGAGATTCAGCTTTGTGCCCAAAGCTGACTGTAGGCACTTCCAGAAGTGACTAGTGAAAATGGTGTCTCGATCACACACGATGGAGCTAGGAATGCCATGAAGTCGAACGACTTCTTTCACATAGAACTTGGCCAACTGAGGTGCAGTCCTAGTGGACTTAATCGGAATGAAATGAGCCGATTTGGTCAAGCGATCAACAATGACCCAAATAGAAGTATGGCCTGACCTCGATCGAGGAAGACCGTCAATAAAATCCATGGATATCTGATCCCATTTCCACAATGGAATCTCTAGCGGCTGAAGAAGACCAGATGGACGTTGATGCTCTGCCTTGATCTGTTGACCAGTCATGCAACCACTCACATAACTTGCCACATCTCTCTTCAAACCCTCCCAATAATATAACCGGCACATATCGGCATACATCTTACTCGAACCGGGATGTATAGTGTACTTAGTGCGATAGCACTCGTCCAGAATGTCACGCCTGAGTGATAAATCAGATGGTACAACAATATGGTTCTTCCTACGAAGACACCGATGAAAATCAAGAGAATAATCCAGCAATGTCTCATCACTGGATCCCGACTTGAGAAGGTGAATAAGATGCAATAAGTCTGGATCCTGCCGCTGAGCATGGGCAATGCGATCCAATAAGATGGGACGAGCTTCCAAGCTGAATAATAAGACCGAAGAATCAGAAGATGGAGCTCGATCTCTAATATCACATAAAGATAGAGTCTCAAGAACATTCCACTCTGTAATCATCATCGAAACAACTGCCGAGTGTTTGCGACTGAGCGCATCTGCAACACGATTCCCCTTGCCAGAGGTATACTGAATATCTAAATCATATGAGGCGAGAAACTCAAGCCATCGCTGTTGCCTCATGTTGAGATCTCTCTGGCTGAAAAGATACTTCAGAGACTTATGATCGGTGTAAAGAGTGAAGTGTTCGCCTAATATAAAGTGACGCCCCGTCTTCAAGGCAAAGACGATAGCTGCCAACTCAAGATCATGAGTTGGGTAGCGAACCTCATTCGGACGTAGCTGCCTAGAAGCATAAGCAACTACCCGATCCTTCTGCATAAGCACAGCACCGAGCCCGCTACCAAAAGCATTGGTTTGAACAACCAGATCCTGGTTACTCTCAGGAACAACAAGAATAGGAGCATGAGTGAGAAGTTCCTTCAGTCGCTGAAAGGAAGCTTCATACTTATCAGACCAAATAAAGCGAACACCCTTACGAGTCAACGTCGTAAGGGGAAGTGCAACTCGAGAGAAATCCTTGATAAACCGACGGTAATAACCCGCCAGACCAAGGAAGCTGCGAATATCATGAACGTTCTCGGGCTGCTTCCAATTCTGAATAGCTTCGATCTTGGCCGCATCGACAGAAATACCCTCAGATGATACAATATGGCCCAAGAACTTGACCTTGCTCTCCCAAAAATGGCACTTGGAGAGCTTGGCCTTAAGTTGATGCTGACGAAGAGTATCCAAGACTATCTGCAAATGATGAGCATGCTCTGTCTCGAATCTAGAATAAATCAGAATATCGTCGATGAAAACCAGAACGAATCTATCGATGTATTCCCAGAATACTCGATTCATAAGATCGACGAAGAAAGCCGGTGCGTTCGTCAAGCCGAATGGCATGACCAACCACTCAAAAGAACCATAACGAGTGCGGAAAGCGGTAAGAGGAATGCTATCATCCGCAACTCGGAGCTGATGAAATACGGTGGCAAGGTCGAGCTGGGAAAAGACCTTCGCACCGCTCAACTGATCAAACATATCGTCTATCCATGGAAATGGATAACGATTTCTGATGGTCAACTCATTAAACTTGCGATAGTCAATGCAATGCCTAAGAGAGCCATCGGGCTTCTTAACGAAGACAACAGCAGCACCCCATGGTGAAGAACTGGACCGAATGAACTGCTTCGCCTCAAGCTCAACTAACTGCTTCCTGAGTTCCTCATTCTCCTTAATAGACATTCTCGTTGGAGGATGCCCAACTGGGTGGGAGCCTGGAATGAGATCGATGCGGAACTCAATGGCCCGCTTTGGCGGCAGGCCTGATACTGGCTCGAATATATCGGGGAAATCCCGAACAACAGGAATACGAGATATGTCCAAATCCTCATCTCGTGAATCAAGAGAAAATAAAGTAATATCAGAAATCTCAACAACCTGAAGAGCAATAGCTAACGGAGTGGACGAGCCAGGATGACGAAGAAATAATATCCGCTCCGAACAAATGATTTTGGCGTCGTACTGAGCGAGCCAATCCATGCCAAGAATCATGTCAAAGCCCAAATACTCCATAACGTGCAGATTCGCACGGAAAGAAAATCCACAAAGATCAATATCCACATCCTCACAAAGCAAGCTAAGGGTCGTGGATCCACCAATGGGATTCACAATCCTTAGTGAAGAAACCAGACAAGTAACATCCAAGGATAAAGCATCTACTAGCTCCTTTGATACAAATGAGTGAGAGGCATCCGTATCAAAGAGAACTCTACAAGATCTACCATGAAATAAAATAGAACCTTCGAGAACGGAAGGATGTGTACCTCGAGGCTGAGCTGAAGATGTAGGAGCCTTGGCAGCATTAAGCTTGTCAGATCTAGGAGGTGGAGTAGGAAAAGTGGAGATCCTGTGTCCCTCCTTCTTGCAGAAGGTGCAATAGAGAGGTTTGGGACATTCTCGAATAAAGTGATTAGGAGAACCACAGTTGAAGCATTTCTTCGGAGGGCGTGTCCCACTAGGCTGAGCAGGAGTCTGGGACTGAGAACGAGTCTGAGGCTGAGTCAGAAAAGTAGAACTGCCAGTCTTCTTCTTCTTGTTCCAAGGCTTGGTCTTCTGAAATGTACCCCGCTTCTGATTGGGGTTTTTAGAACCCTCACCATCTCCATCACTGTCTCTCTCACGCTCAACCGCTTCAAGGTGAAGCGCTGCGTCAACTAGCTCATCAAAAGGGAGCTTAAGATGGAGCATAAGATGTTTCTTCAAATATTTCTTCAGGTCTTCTACAAATTTGAGATTCTTCTTATAAGGAGTGCTAATGAACTCGAGGCCATACTAAGGCAGGGCCTCGAAAGATGATGAATAGTCAGCAACAGACGTCTTCCCTTGCTTAAGGTCAACAAAGCAGCATGCAAGGGCTATCTTCTCGGACTCGGGAACAAACTTGAGCAAGAAGCGCTCTCGGAACTGATCCCAAGTGAGAGTGGCCTTATCGGTCTCAGAAATAAGGAGCTCGTACCAATCCAAGGCACGGCCCTCAAGATGGCTAGAAGCAACAAGAACTCTGCCATGGATAGGAAGGGTCATGCGAGTAAAATTACGCTCGCAAACTCTGATCCAAGCCTGGACCTCAAGAATAGTCTCGGAGCCATTGAACGGCTTCCCTCCAAGATGAATAAAGTCGCTGCAGAGGCGCGCAAAAGCAGACTTGCGCGGTGCATCAGAAACTGGTGCAGGAGACTGAGAGTGCGATTGAGAGTTACGAACCAGCTCCATCATTTGGTCCATGGTCATGTATACGCCCTCTGGATGAGGGTTGCTGGACTGTCCAGCATCAGCAGAACGGAGGTTCCTAACTCTCCCAACCATTTTGCAAATTTTTAAATCTTTTATATAAACCGTTTATAATAATTCAAAAATCCCAATTCAAACCATTTTACAAATTAATCAACTACTTATTCCAAAAATCACATTTCGGTTATATTTCACAAAAATCATAATTTTTATAACATAAAAATTATAACGTTTATTTATTTAAAATGAATCAATTCCAAAATTCAATAGAATGTATACTTTCAAAAATCACTTGAAAACCCTTTTAAATTCGAAATCGTTTCTTTAACATTTTTAAAAGTCCAAAAATAGGCCTGTAACGCCCCACTCCGAGACCCACTCTAGTAAAGAGTATTACGGAGTAATACCGTCTACTAGAACGGAGAATAGAGTATAATGGAAGCGACCATATGTAATCAAGCTATAACTAACTATCGAATACGTCGAATAGGTGGTTTTCTTTTCTCAAGTGGTTCGACGTATCCAATAGATATTTATAACGAAATTACAATGGCTAAGGAAAATAGGTTCAGAACAAACATAATACTAAATGATAACATCATCATCACAGAACAGTCACATAACAGTCACAGAACATAGGTACAATATATCGTCAATATAGATCCAAATATCAAAAGGTGGGTACAAAGCCACCGCTCACACATGTGAGTCAAAATATGTCTATAAGAGACTGAATAATCAAAGTATCAAAATAGTGGACAAATATAAAGAGCTATCTATCAGCATAGCAGATAATGTCCAAGCGGAAGCACAGAAAGCTAAGTCCAGAGACCTAACCTGAAACAACTCGGTCTGACCCGAGCGAAAAAGACTCGGGTCAGGCTAGCTAAACAATCAGTTAATAAACCGAGATAAACATAATAATGCGGTACATAAATAAAACAGTACTTCTCCAAAGAGAAGAGTATTATGGACTACATGAATATAATGACGATTCCTAATCATCAATAAACAGTAAAAATCTACAAAGAGAATATCAACACCAAAGTGTTAAATAAATAAAATCGCCTCATATCATCGGCGTAGCCAAAGCTATATAAAGTTGCCCATAGGCAATAATCCCAAGAGTGAACAGAGTCTGTAATCGATGTCCAAACAAAGATCGTTGCTCCAAAGAGCAATAGGGATATACTGAAAAGTCAATGGAAACGAATACTGAAAGGCAATGTCCAGAGACACTGTGAATCCACAAGGTAATCGCACTTACATCGTATGGTTCCATAGAACCAACACCGAATGGCAGTACTCGAATGGATATAAAATCATCAGATAATACAAGTATAGCACGTGCACCGACCAGAGTCATTATTGCCAAGTACTGTAGAGTTGTGATCGATCACTCGCACAGATGTGGAACGCGCGAGACGGCGAGATCCTTCCCAGAAGGATAAAGGCCCAGAGGCACATGCCAAAAACAAACTGCTCCATAGAGCAGGTGTCCAGAGACGGTTGCCCAGAGGCGTGGTGACCCAGAGGTCCAGTACTGGCCGCCCAGAGGCTAATGTGTCACAAACTTCTTCGAGAGGAACCCGTAAAGTGTTAACAATGAGTCCCATACCCCACGTTTGCACTAAACGGTTTACTAACCAATAGCAAGCTCACACTCCAAACAATAAAAAGTCCACCTCGTATCATCGGTAAACTAGACCCAAAGGTCAAAACGATCAATCGAATAGGTCGGGGATTAACCGGAAAGAAAATACACATGGTTCCATAGGCCGGAGATTTCCTAACCGTTCAAGCACCTTTCCACTTCGCTCGACGTGCTAATAAGTGAGTGTGAGATTTTTATTATAGAAAATAATGGTGCGAAACAGATTTATAATTGATTTTGAAATCACTTTAAAACGGCTTTTGAAAACTCTCCTATTATGGAGTAAATAGTTTAATAATTAAAAATAACATTATATAATAATTTCGAAAGCCATTTAGGAGTGAAAAATCCTTTTAAAATAGTTCATAAAATCCGTGTACAAAATCTAGAACCAAATCTCAGAGAAATCGATAAATCAGAAAATCACTGAAAACCAATATTCGTGTTGGAAAATATTCCGAATGGTTGTGAACCAAAATTCGACAATTTCTGATTAGCAATTGAAGCCCAAAGGTTCGTTGCAGAAACAATCAATTTGAAGCGGTTGCACCAAAATGGTGCAACCCGGACTCGATTGCACCAAAATGGTGCAACCGGCCGGTGGGTCGGAACCCGGCTGCACCAAATGGGTGCAGCCCATTTTTTTTTAGAAGCCGGCTGCACCACATGGTGCAGCCCGTTGTTGTGAACCAGGCTGCACTATGCGGTGCAGCTGGTTCAGTCCAGCCCCAGCTTGCATGGGCTGGGGAGAATTTGCAAGCCCAGCCCGCATGGGCTGGGGAAAGTGGGGTAAGCCCCAGCCCGCCTGGGCTGGGGGAAATAGCAAGCCCCTCCCCCCCAGCCCGCGTGGGCTGGGGGAAATAGCAAGCCCCCCCAGCCCGCGCAGGCTGGGGGAAAGAGCAGGCCCCCCGGCCCGCGCAGGCTGGGGGAAACAGCAGGCCCCCCAGCCCGCGCGGGCTGGGGGAAATAACAGCCCCCCCAGCCCATGCGGGCTAGGGGAATAGGGACGCGCGCCAGCCCACTAAGTGCTGTCCTGCTACTGGCTAGCCCAACCGGGCTAGCCTGCTGCGCCCGGGCAGCAGCCTGGGTGCAGCCCAGGCTTGCCCTGGTGCACTCAGTCCACTGTTTCAGCCTGTTTTCAGGCTGAAACATTCCAACCAGCTGATTTTGGTGATTTTTTGTGATTTTGGGGTGTTTTTTTCAAGTTTTTGGCATCAAATTTCACCAATATCAATCACTAACTACCATATAATGATTACTACACTATATTAAAGGAAACAAAGGGCCAAAGCTTAGCATTACTTTATGAAGCAATATCACAAACACCTTATGTGCACACCTAAAATGAAAGCAAAGATGATCAAAGAGCTATGATTCACATGTTACATAATAAAACATGTGTTACTAAATGATTACTGAAATCAAAAGAGGATTAAACACATATTAGAAGAGGTTTTTAGCAATATACCTCTCTAGAAAACAACAAAGACACTATAGCATCAACCCAAATTAGCAAAAGATGATTAGGAGGCTATAAGATCAAAAAAACACATAAAACATGTGTTACCAAATAAATTTCAGACATTAGAAAGATATAAAAACGGATTTGAGGTGGGTATTTGCATTACCTTTGCATAGAATGACTTGCATAAGCTAAAACTAGAAGGAGAAGAAGATAGATGCCATTTTTGTTTAGAAAGCTTTAGGAAATGGTTAGGGTTTTGATTAGGGATGAAGGAATGAGGTTAGGAGAGTTTGAGATAATTTATAGAGGAGGTTTAGGGTGCGTTATTGGGTTAAGTTTAGTAACCCAATAAGAAGAGAGTTATTTACATGTTTTCAAAAATTAGTCTAAGTGTTCATATATGTTTATAAAACTCATTTTTCTTATCCAAACCCGTTTTAAAATCTCTCCTAAAATATTTAACTTTCAAAAAATAACATTTTATCCTCATTTTAAAATCCCATATTTCCCATTTAATTAAAATAGCCTTTTTCAAATAAATTTTGTTATTCCAAATCCTTTTATGCTTCATTAAAATAAATAAAAATCCTAACTTTTATTTATTAATCGGTAATGCAAATCCCGAGTTGTTACAAGGCCCAATGCTGCAACAGCACCAATACATCAACCACGGCATCCAAACATCATATATCAATATGATAACAGAATATATCGCAAATATCTGTAAATAAATCAATCCCAGTTGGATCCCTCCAACCTATTTCCTTACATCCATAGATGTTAGCACAATACCAATCCCATTTCAAGACGGGATATCGCGGTACATGGGTTTATATAAAATATTATCCGCTATTATGCGGCGCAATAGGGTCTCATCGGCTATATAATGCGAGAAATCAACTCCAACTACATATATAATACCAATTCCACATCAAGGTGGAATATCGCGGTATATGTGTTTAATATAATAGCCTCCGCTTAATATGCGGCGTATAGGGTCTATTTCAATGCAACAGATAGCAATTTATCATTTAATCACACAATCAAGCAATTTTAAATCTAACTATTTAAAATTTAAACCGAAACAAATTCGATTGAGTGAGAAGTTCTCAACTTGCTTCCAATAGCAGTTTCAGCGTTTTATTCCGAATAAAATTAAACGCATGTTTAATTTTACCCAAAATTCAAACTATCTCCAAACGACCCCAAACCAGCTCCATTGCGTAGTGCTCGTCAATATCGAAGCCAACGCAATTCGTTTCATGAATTTCCGACCTCGTATGACAAAGTTATGGCTTTTTAAAGTTTAAACGAATTATAATATAAATCAATATACAAATCTACTTTTATTTTTAAATCTTTTATCATCTCAGCCGTTAATTTCCTTTCCCCAGATCTGGGCCGTGGAAGCCCTTCTTCCTTCCCTTCATTTTTGCGTGAGTGAAGAACCCAAAGCCGCCTCCTCTTCGTGAATTTCCACGCCATATACGACCCACTCTAAGACGATCAAGCTACGACGATTTTAAGATCTTCACGAGCTACACCTCCGGCTACAACACCAGGGAACTCGGCTTCCCTTGTGTGTAGAAAAACGTGCACGAACTTCGGAGGTTTGTGGTCGATTTGCCGTTGATCCATAGCTCCGTTTTCGATCACAGCCATTGAAAACAAAGATCTCATCGCCCTCTTCGATGTTGTAGTTGTACACTTTTCGTAAATGTTTACGGTTGACAGATTTTTAGGGAAGAAAAGAGAAAGATTTCGGCCATTAAATCTGAAGGTGGCGGCTATAACCAGAAACCCTAGGGTTTGTGCAAAATAAAAGAAATGAGGTCCTTATATAGAAAATTACGCGACACTATTCACCCGAAATTTTTCCGAACTCGAAACGAAGCGTGCCGCCTGGCATTTATAATGTTTTACCACCATTCCAAATGCAATGGAATATATATCGGGAGCCAATTCGATCGTATTTGGAAGATAGGTTTCCGAACCGACTATTTAAATTTAAAATTTACTTAAACCGATTTCAGTGCGTTTTAGCTTGCCCCGGACAAACCGTAAATCCGATTGACACGAGATTTGAAATCTTACAAAAATATAACATTACGGATCAAATCAAACTAGTTTCGTCGAAATCCGAGACTATTTGAAAAATGGCTATTTTTACTCGTCAATTAAATATTAAATATTCAATTTCCACAAATTAACTTTTAATTAAATTTTAAAAGTTCCATAACATCATTCTAACTCCAATATGATTAAATACAACTTTACAAATCAATTTTAATCACATTAAACCCAATTTTCAAATATTTCTGTAATTTCAAATATTAAATTATCGATTTAATTATCCAATTAACGCTAGATATTCGAGATCTAATTTATTTGACTTACAAATTTTACTTGTTAATATTTAAAATCGATTAAATATACGAATTTCAAATGACAGAAATTCTGGGTCCTTACAAAAGTAGTTTTGAAGGTTCAAAATAGTTTGATTATTTGAAATAGTTTATACATTAAAATAATTTGATTATTAAAATAGTTTATATATTAAAATAATTTATAATTTGAACTCAAGTTCAAATTCCAAATCCCAATGAATTCAATTTTTCGACTTCCAATTCAAGTCAACTTCATATTCAAAATTCAATTTAAATCAATCTCAATTCAAACGATTTCAAATTTTACTTCAAATTAAATTTATACAATTCCATTCAAATGGTTGAAAGTTTCAATTCAAATTCTCATTTAAAACAATTAAGTTTAAATCCTTTTCACATCTAAAATTTGTTCGCCAAATTTCAATCACTCTAATTAAAATGAATTTAGTTTAAATTAAAATTTAATCCTTTAATATAATTCACTTTCGATAAATTTAGATCATATCTCAATTTAAACTTTAAGATTTCAAATTAAATCCTTTAAACAATTGCATTTAAGCAATTTCAATTTCAACAATTCAAAATTCAAATTAGAAAATAATTCAATTCATATAAATCAAAATTTTATTTTCTTTAAAACAATATCATTTACACAATTCCAAATTCAAGATTTTAAAATCATTTAATTTAACCAAATCTGGTGTCCGTATATAATTTTCTACCTTATGGCTAAGTGATCAGTTATTTCAATTTTAATCACATGAATGGATATATATCATTTCAACCTATATTTAAATGATATAGGTATATATCATTTCAACCTATTTCTTAGTTCATTTCAAATATTACAAGTGACAATTTATATGATGTCAAATAATAAATAAGGTAATAACTAGGGATATATCAAAATAAATAACAACCATATATCCAACTATCAATCAATACGCATCCAATTGCAATTCAACATCCAAATCAACCAATATGTCACAACAGTTACCACTTGTCAATTGTCGAGGATTTAACTAGCAATTCAATTTTAATATTAATTTAAAGTTAATTCAATTTTGTTGTCAATTTCATATGAAAAATCAATTCAATTTTGGTGTTATTTCAAATTTAATATAAATTCAGATGTCAAATTAAATTTCCAAACAACAATAAATATAGTTAATCACTTCATGATTTCGATTCAACTAATATTAGAAATTTTAGTATTACGTGGTGGGTTTAATTACTCACCTTTGATTTTAATCCCATTAAAAATCCAATAAAATCCCAAAATCTCAACAATCTCCAAATTCAGCCAAGCTAGTTTCATATTGCCCAGAATTTCAATACGAATCTAATGGAAGAAACTGCATGTGAATTGGAGTTGTATGCAAAAGTTATAAAGGTTAAAACATTTAACTTTTAAAATTAAATTAAATTAAAATCAAGGGAAAAATTGCAATTATACCTATCTTCCCAAACCCTAATCAACCCGATAGCCAACAGCCACCGATCTTCACAACCTCTATGCCGCCGCCATGGCCAACCATTGACCAGTCCATAGCCACCACTAAAACCGCCACCAAAGCCACCACTAGAACCGTCGTGCCTTCCTCCACCTTCGGCTATAAGGCCAACCACTCCGGCCATCTCCTCCTCCTTTAACCGAGATCCAAATGCACCACCTTTATAGCCAAGTCTAGTGAATTCGAGCATTTATGGCATGATTGACTTCAATTGATCATCTCTGTTATGCCTCCTCTACTAGATGCAACTCCCTGATCGCCCTATCGTCGACGTTTTGCTGTTGATCGACAAACCCCAAGATGGATGTCCAAAAAAGATTGCTAAATTCTGATCAAACCAAAACTTGATTGCTAAAACGAATTGCAGATGCCGATTCCATTCATCAAGAGCTTGACAATGATATAAAATACGATATATTTTGAATAGTTTGAATTTGAATTGAATTTGAAATCGGTAATTAGGGATTTAGGATATTCACCATTAAAATGGCATAAGTTAGATTAAAAAGGAAGAACAAAAAGGTATGGAGGCTACCAGGGTTTCGGTAACCATCTATTTATACACAAGGGAAAGATTTATTTAGGCCATAGCGGTTATGAAGACCCAAAAACCTGTTTCGTTCCCGAACCGGAAATAGGTCATCTTATATATTGATATATAGGTTTTTAATAGGGGCATTTCACTAGGAGGACAAACTTTGCAGTCCAATTAGTTTCTAGGACACATATCCATAGAAATAAATTTCAAGGCCAAAATCAGCAAATAATTATTTTTAAGGACAAAGTTAGCAACTAATTACTCTCAAGGATATAAATTCATGGGTTTTTAGGCCTTAGAAAGTAATTATTTCAGTTGTGTGTCCTAGAAACTAATTGCACTTGCTAAAGAGGCTCTTGTGGCTAATTTCCACTTTTTAATATTTCTAAACCGAATGAAATTAATTTCGGATCCTAATTCGATTTTATATAGATGTTAGCTTTAAAATAAAATTATACTTATTTTTACACATTAATTAAAATGAATTATTATCAAACTGGTTTAATCACTTTCACATTCTAAATTAAAAGTTTTCTATCATCGTTATTGTTTAACAAGTTTTTAATAGTCTTTTGAAATCAAAATTTTCCATGTTAAAACCAAGATTTAATTATCAAATTAATTTCAACATTTAATTTCAATCATAATAAAATCCTAGTTCATAATATTCTAATTTACAACAAATTCTTTTATTTTGATTTAAATGTTCTTTATAATAAATCACAATTCCCTTATGTATTTATTAGTGCATAAGTTTCCATTTTATTACACTCATACTCTATAGTTCCCGTCTTCTCTCATATTAACTGAAATATCCCAATTACATTAAATTCCATTGATTACAAAATTAATCTCAAAATGGATTAAATAATGAGATGATAAATAAAACAATTTTCAAATTCTATAGCAATTTGAATATCTATGAATTTGTTGTTTACAACAAGAGTTGATAAATTTGTTTACTAAATAATTGATTTTTATTCTATGCTAAAAACAATTTCAGTTAAATAGCGTATGATTTCTCCTTTAATATATCATTTATTTTTATTTCTTATTATTAAACTTTACAATTGTGTTCTGATTAGAGATAAAAATTCATATTAATCTTTACAACATTAACATTTGTTATTTCAAATCTTGTTGTTCATATGCAACCCAACATTGTTTCACATTCCATCCATTTGGGTTATCATCTTTTAACTTATTGAAATTTGTATATAGAATTTTATCTAATATTATAACATACATCTAAAAAAATTTCCATTAGTGAATCATAAAATCTTTATTTCTAATCATTTTTGTTCAACAATTGTACTGAATTTAATATTTCTAAATGGTTGAAAATTGAGGTTTTTAGAATCTCCCCCACTGAAAAAATTTCTTCCCCGAAAAGGAATGAAGCAAAGAATCTTGCATTTGATATATTTTTACCAAAATAATCAACTTATAACATTTGAATTTACATAGTTAGCTTTATTATAAATTTGAAAATCCTAATTTCCACGAAAATATTTCTAAGTCCTAAATTTACGAATTTTTTTGACAGCGTCTCCTTTTCGCGGCTAGCTCCGAAAAAAATAACAATATCAAAATTACATGGTGTACATCTTGTTTCAATAATGAGGCATCCCAACCTTAGGGAAAATAATAAAATACCATTATGAAAACCGTAATCCAAAAACATACATATTGGTCGGGGGAACAAAACTCTATTTACGAAAACAAAAGCAAAAACTATTGCTTTCATAAACCTAGATTTCACTTATACGGTCCAAAGGAGAGTTAAACCATATAAAAGAGCAATATATATTAGTTGTTCCAACCAATAGCACAAGCAACACAACATATATAATAATCATATGCAAACAAATGAAGTACGATCATTATATGCAACAAAAGAATCCATCACACATCCACAACAATCAAAAACTAATGGTTTGTCCAGGTTCAGAAACTTTTCATCGCACAAGGGTGATAAATAGCCTACCAAGTGTACCTTGTACTCAACAGCTTTAGATAATTACTCAATGGATTATTCATACAACCTCGAACAATTTGAAGTGTCATTTCCCAAACTTTCTATAAGCCAAAAAATGTAGAATTTAAATATTATTTATGTTCATATGATGTACATATATCATTTGTATACAATATCAATTCTGATCGCTTGCTTGAATAAACAACTTTCACTTACAAACTAGTATTGATAACCCGACCACTCTAGTACGGACTCTGATCCGATTTCTCGATTAGAAACCTCCATTCTCCTGGCATAGCCATAACTAGATAGAAAACTTCAAAATCATATCAAAAATTCATATCAAGTGTTCGCAATTAAGAATCAAGTGAAAAATCCTAACTCAGACTGGTGTGAATTACCACAAACCATATATTCGAATATGGATCAAAACTGTTATGTGAATAAAATGATCTACACACAACTTCCATATTTTATTCTATTGGTTTCTTTAACACATCATTTATTCATTCATAGAAGATCATCATTTATTGATTTACATTCATCTACTTACATAAATTATTTCCCATTCAATATATAAAATCATCCATGAATAAAATCTTAAAGTATTACATATGTTTCTTTTTTGCAGTTTAATTCAGCTTTGTTTACTTATATAACTTGATTTCCATTTAATATTAATATTCATTAATGAAACATTTCATACTTAAGTTTATCTATTCTTGGATTCATAGTTATTCCTTCATATATAGTATCATTTAATATTGAATCTATTTATGAATCATTCAACATTTTCTTAAGTTCATAATCATTTACTTAAATAGTATTCACTTTTTACTATCCAATATTATTATTAAGCATTTCAAAACATTAACTTAAGTTTATACCATTTCTTATACATCTTAATTCTTTATTTTTATATTGATATAATTTCATTTTGAAACATTTTTATTATTTAAGATTTTACTTGTATAATATTTCATTAAATCCTATAAGCATATACAGGTAATTTTATTCATTTTACTAAACAAGAATGTTCAATAGTTTAAACTTGTTTTAGTTTTCATTATCTTTTAATTTAAGAGTTCCAAAACATCCTCTTTTAAACTAAACACTTAGCTTTAATTTTAGGTCAATTTGGAAGTTTCTGACCATTTAAAATCGTTGAAAATTCCATTTCATTTCAATAATTGACAATCGTTAATTAACAGAAAATTTAAGAACTAAATATCGGGTTTTATTTCAAATCATCTTGAAAGAATATATACTTATATCTTTTGTATATCAAATCATACTTAGGAAATTTATATTTAAATTTGTTTCACCAAAACAACTGTGTAGCAAAGCTACTATAGTAGTTTTTCCATTTTGAAACTCGAAAATGAATGTCAACGATGTCGCGTTTATCACCGAAATTGTTTTCCAATGACAAAAGGGAGTGTACAGAACTAATTTCCTTTTAAAAATTCTTTTAAAAATATTTCTTTCAAGTACTTTTTGAAAACATTTCTATTTGCAAATAATACTAATATTATTTTTCAAAGATCTCTAAAACAAATTTCAAAATACCAATATTTTAAGTCCTCAAATTTCCCAGATAAAATTTATTTTATTTGCAAATCATATTTTATAAACCTATTTTTAAAATTAAATTTTCTTATAACATACAATAGTTAATCGTTTTAAGAACCTTGACTAACAAAGAATAAATGACAATAATCTAATATTATCATTTCCTAACAAACAACACACCAAAAATAACTATACAAATTTATGAAAAATTATTCTTTTAAATACAAAATATAATACAGGATAAAATTATTTCATTTACCCATTTTCAAAACCAATATTGTGTCGGTCTACCCTATTCAAGTGTTAGAAATCCCTATCGATCCGTAGCGTTCTATGTACCTACTGAAATTCGTAAATACTCAATAGAACAAATTAACACAATACAAATAATTTTTATAGCACTAACAAAAACACTGTCTCATACACATACACACACACTCATACTCATTCTAGGATACTACTAACCCTATCTCTAAGGATTTTACCCCCAATAGGCTAAGGTATCTCTAAACCTAAGCTCTAATACCAACTATGACAACCCACCATTTTGGACAATTTAGGTCAACAATTGTAACAACCCAGGTTTGGTGATTACTTGTAAATATTAAATTATAATGGTGGTTATAATTTAATATTATGAAATTAAATAATTTGGAGATGTAAAATTATTTATTTTGAATAAACAATGAGTTAAAAATGTTGAAATAAAGTTTTGAAACTTTTTTCTGATTGTTTGTAATAAAATTAGCAAAACATGGCTTTAAGTTTGACATGTAATAATTTTGATAATTATTGCCAAATTTCTCTTTTTTTAATTTTTAAAAGGAGAATTTGATTTAATATATGGTTTGTTATAAATAATAATGATAAATTTGGGTTAAAAATAAGTTTCGGTTGTAAAAATGATGAAAATATGTTTTGTTATATTTAATTACATAAGGAAATAAACGTTATGTAATTTTTGAAGTTAAAAATGAAATTTTGCGTAATTATTGTGTAATTTGTGCATTTAAATTAAAATAAGAGTTTTTAAATATTAAAAGTTAAATTTTAAAAGTTAAATTTTAAAAGTTAAATAATCTTTTATTTTGGTGCAATATAATTTTTAAAACATAAAATGTGTTGTGTGATTTCATAAGAGTGAAAACAATTCATATATTTTGTTATAACTTGTATACATTTGTGTATAATAGGACTTGTGTGTTAATTTCTTTTTAGGCTAAGTTAATTAGTTTTGGGCTTAGCCCTTTTAGCACTTAATCAGAAAAGAGAAAATGTTTCTCTCATTTCCTGTACGTACACAAAACTCTTTCTTCTGGAAACTAAGAAAAGTAAGAAAACCTATTTCCTCTTTCAAAACAAAGCCAAAATCTCCCATTTTACTCAATTTCTTGTTGTAATCAACAAATTAGAGTCTACATATTTCTGGTGATCAATCTCTAAACCAAATTACTTCATCAAATTCCAATTTTAAAGAAGTTTGTTTGTCTAATTGAAGTTCTTGTGTTGAATGTTTGTCAAAACCCATTTCTAGGTTGTTGAAACGTCTTTCAAGGCCAAAGCTTGCTTCTTTTCGCCAAATTTGATGTAGTAGCTTAAGTATATTGCAAGATGAGTTAATAAACTTACAATCTCTAGCTGAAGCAAAGCTTCAAATGCAAAAATATATGCAAATAGCTTGAAAATATTGATATTTGGTTGATGTTTTTGTTTCTGTAAAAACTGAGTTTAGGTGTCATTTTGCATGTAATTTCTCTCAATTCCTACATCGAAATGCTGCCATATTTTCTTCTATTGATAGTTTGTGTGTTTTAGTATATATCTGCAAAATTCCATAGCAATAGCTTTCGTTTGATACCTGAAAACGTTGCTGCAAAATCAATGCACAGCCTGGAAATTCCTGTACGCATTGTGTTTGAGTTGTTGCAAACATGGCCTGGTCCATATTTGAGATAGCATAACTCTTTCATTTCTTATTTTAATTGCATAATTTTTTTTGTTTGAAAGATAAAGTTTTGTACTATAAGAATACAAAATCTCAGATCATTTCGACTTACATAGCTTATAGAAATATATTGCCGAACTTTGATCCGGAGCATGTCTTTATCCAGATTTTTACAGTGAAAACACTCTGGGTTCAACTTTGAGACATCATAACTTTCTCATACTTTATCAAAATGGCACGATTCTTTTTTTTTTGAAAGATAAAGTTTTCTCATATTTGTCTATCAATTTTGAGCTTAATCCGATGCAATTTGGTACTCTATTTTATGCCACAATGGATTTTTAGGCCTGGGCACATTCTTGTTGAACTATTACAAACATGGTCTGAGTCCATGTTTGAGATAGCATAACTATTTCATTTTATGTTGGAATTCACTGATTCTTTTTTTTTAAAGATGAAATTTTCTAATTTGTGCGAACCAATTTTTAGTTCAATCAAAGGTATTTCGGCCATCAATTTTTTGTCCGAAAGTTGAACCCAGAGAAGATTTCAGACCTGGGTATTATTTTTGCAAAGCGTTTGGATGTTCTTTTGCCGTCCAACTTTTGACTTTGACTTCATGTTTTTGTGATATTTCTCAAAAAATTAAGGGTTATGATGCCTATCAATAGGCTAGCCAAGTTTTGATGAATTTGAAATTCAAATTTGAATTGAATTTGATTGACAGTTTTGAGTGATTTCTTTAATTTCGAGCATGGATTTTTCCAAACAATTTTGAAATATTTTTTTTAACATTTATAGGCATTTAAAAATAATTATTATATAATATTTAAATTATTATCGAGTGTATAATCTATTTATGCTTTATAATAAAGGAAATTTCCCAATAGGGTTTTCAAATTGATTTCGAGAATTAGCTTTCAAAGCTTATTTTCCAAAGTAAATTATTTCATATATAAATTACATGTTTTTGCACATTTCTAGCAAATGAGAAGGAGAATCAAACGGTTTGGTAAAACGTTGGTATGGGACAGTGTGTTTATCTTATCGGTTAATTCCTGACTTGTTTATTTGATCGTTTTGACCTTCGAGTTGAGTTTACCGATGAGATGAGGTAAACTTTTTACTACTTTGACTGTGAAATTTACTAGCGGTTAGTGAACTGTTTAATGCGAGCATGTGGTATGAGACACATGTTAACACTATTCGGGTTCCTATCTAAGAGTTTGTGACACATTTGCCATTGCGGCATATTGCCAGTACTGGACCTTCAGGTCATTGCTATTGCGGCGTTTGCTATTGCGGCGTATTTTCCATTCAGTGTATTTTCCATTGCGGCGTATTTGCCATTGCAGCGTATTTATCATTGTGACGTATTTGCCTTCGGGCGTGGTATCATATTTGAGATCAGTACTTGGCAGGCTTCGGCCAAAAGCACGTGAAAATTTTGAGATGTTTTTAATGATTTCCCGAGTGTATCACCTTTTTCATGGTTGGCTATTCGACCCATTATATATATATGGCGAGTACCTTATTGGAATTTGACTTGCATACACTGGCGTTATTTGAGATTTTCCTTTGGGCGTTATTATTGAGATTTGCCTATTAGCGTTATTACATGAGATTTCCTTTTGGCGTTTATTTGGAATTATATTTGATTGCCTTGTGGCGTATTTTGAGATGGTGATTTCTTTGAGATTTCTCTGAGTTTGCCAATATGGCGGGTTTTGGGATTTCTGTGACGATCTGGAATTTTCAAGCATTTAAAATCGGAATATTTAATTGATTTTAAATATTCAATAGAGTAATTTTAACTTGAATTACGAATATCCCAATTTATTTGATAATTAAATTATTGAATTAAATAACTTGAAGTTGAATAAAATGTTGAATCTGGAATTTTAAGCCTGTTAAAAACGAATTGAAGGCTCATAAAATTTATATTGATGATAGTGAAGATAGTAAAAGTGTTAAAATTTAATTTGGAAGTGCTTTGTTCAGTTTTGAATTTAATTTGAATATTTATATTGGTCAAACTTTCATCCGCAATTATTTCACATCGTAACTCTTCGAAATCACTGTAACTTACCTTCTGAAATACGCCATCTGATATCCATTCCTCAGCACGCAAAACGTCATGTCTTGTTCCCTCGTTCGTCTTTAAGATGCAAATAGCCTCAGAGAGTAACGAAAATAAAAATATCCCGTGTCTGTTTCCTTTAATGGCTGAAAGAAATTGCTTCTCTCTCTTCTTTTTTTTAGTTAGCATTTCGTTCGAAAGGGCAGCCCTCCTTTTCAATCGTTCCTCTCCGTAATAATCGAACAGAAGTTGTTCGTTTAAAAAAATAAAAATAAAATTGTTGTTCCTTTCTTAAATTTTATTCGAAGCTAGATCGGCGTGTGGGGGAAGGGGGTAAGCTCGAGTGTACGACTCGGCGTCAGGGTTACGGTGGCTTCAACTGGGTGGGCTTAGGCGAAGCCGAGGTCGCGACTAGGGTTTGTTCAAATCGAGCAACAAGGCTTCGATCTTAGAAATTTGGTGAGGCTTTCGTCGTGGATGGCGATCATGGCGATTGGCAATTCTAAGGTTCGCCTGGGCTGAGGTTGGTCGTGATAGATGCGATCGATTCGTCAGATGGAGGTGATGGCGATTTTGAGGTATTTTTTTTTTTTTTTTATTTCTCCTAATCTAACTTAAATTTATATATATATAAACAGAAAAGAAAAACATATATAATTACAGAAGATGTGGATTCTGTTTTAAGTTAAATTATATATATACACATTGATACCCATACATGTTTTATTTTATAAAAATAAACAGAAAATATATAAAGGCAGGTGTTAAAAAAATTATTAATTATAAAAAAAAATTAGTCCAGAAATTAATTATTACTTGCATATCTTGATTTCAATATAAGAGTAAAATAGGATATATATATATATATATATAATAGGTCAGGTTTGAAAATATATATATATATATATGGATTTTTAAAATGTGTTAAAGTTATGTGAAGTTAGATTGTTATCTATATAAATTATTTCTTATAAGTATGTATATATATAAAGGATTTCAAGATAAAATAAATATAAGCTTACGTATTTTAATTTGCTAGTTTGCTTTAAAAATAAAATCATTCGGAATTAAATTTATAAATGGAAATCAAATTATTCGCTTTATTCGAACATTAATAAAAATCGTCTAATGTTTATACAAGGTCCAAATTATGGAGAATCAAGCCGGATTGGAAATAATTTGCATGCAAAGTTAAAAGGTGAGTTGATCTCACTCAGTTCAATTCAAATTCAAATTTAAATGATTACATTTAAATAATTGTTTGAATGGTTGAACTGTTTAATGTGCTATAGTATGATATTTTGGAATTGAGATATTATATCGTGCTAACATCTGTTGATGTAGGGAAAAACAGGTTGGAGGGATCCAACTGGATCCCTCAACATTTATTTAAATTATTCTAAACCCTCTGCTGTGATTATTTGCTATTCTATGATGAACTTTATTGGAATATTGAATGCTATGGTTCGATTGGTTATGATTTGGGTATAATGAATTTCCAAAAATATATAAATTAGAATTTGGAAAGAAATTAAAAGAAGTGAATTTGTAAATAAAATAATGATAGAATAAATTAAAAAAATGAATTGGGAAAGGAATGAAGTGACTGTAAAATTCTAATAAATAGATTTTGAGTATAGAAAGGAAACTTGAATAAACGGGAAGTTAATGAATATTAAACCTCCAGTGAGATTAATTAAAAGAAGAAACATTTATTTAAAAATTAAGATTTTAATTATTGACAATAATAAAGAAGAAATTGGGAAAATCTGGAATTTGTATATTTCCGTTTAAGGATTTAAAATCAAACAGAAAATAAT